>OY728157.1:1074401475-1075835642 GCA_963277665.1 Viscum album | reverse complement strand
ATCTTGGAAATTCCTAGGTGTATTGCTAAAAGTGAGTTATGAAACTCATGAAGGACACCCTCGCGTATCACCACTGGAATAAACAACCTTCCAAGGAATAGAATCTGATTCTGACCATCCCTTCAGAGAATCACCATGTTCAATGTGATCACGCAACACCTCTACCTCTGAGTTTCACTACTGAGAATCCTCTACTAGCTGCATCAGAGAAGACTGCACCATCATCTGAAATAAAAAACCTCTACCATTGTCTTCCCTTACATCCAAGTGCAAGGCTACCAACTCCTCCATTGCCTCCCAAGTATCCTCAAATTCCTGAACAACCTCTTTCTAAAAATTCATACTCAAATTATTAGCCACAAAATTTTCTTTTTATGATGTATAGGAGATATCAAAATCATAGTCCTAAATAAAATCAATCCACATCCACTATCGCAAGTTCAGATCTCACTTGGAAAAGATATAACTCAAACTCTTGTGATCTATGAGGACTAAAAATCACTCCCCAATGAGGTAATTATGCCACAACTTCAGATCAAACACGGCTGCTGCTAGCTCTAGATCATGGGTGGTATAGTTACATTCATGGGGACATAACTTCCTAGACCCATAATATATCACCATCCATTACTACATCAATATGCATCCCAAGACCAAATGGGAAGCATCACAAAACACCTCAAACATCACCCCTTCCTATGGAAACTAGATCACTAGAGCACTAACCAAATTCCCCTTTAGATAGATGAATACTACATGGAACTGCTCAATCCACACAAAATCTTCATCCTTTCTGATTAGAGCTATCAATGATGCAGAAACTCGAGAGAAATCAGATACAAACCTATAGTAATAGCCTACCATACCAAAAAAAATATGAAAGTATTCCACATTCTTGGGTTCTTCATAAGAAATAATTGCTTTAACCTTTGATGGGTCAACTGTCACACCCTACAAGGACACCACATGACTAAGTAAACGCACCTATCATGTCCAGAACATACACTAGGATAACTTTCCACAGATCTGGTGGTGTTGAAGAACCTGTAAGATAGTTCGAAGATGCTCAGCATGCTCCTCCTATGACTTCAATTATAGTAGGATATCATCGATGAATACGATGAAAAACTAGTATAGGAACTCATGAAATACAAAGTTTATAATCCCCATGAACATGCCCGGTGCATTCGTAACACTGAATGTCATGACTACGAAATCGAAGTGGCCATACCTGCATCTGAAAGCAGTATTTAGGATATTTCCATCCTTCACCCTCAACTGGTGATATCCAGAACATAGATCGATCTTAGAAAAACAAATTTCCCCTATCAACTGGTTGAAAAGATCATCTATCCTAGTGAGAGGGTAACGGTTCGTGACCGCCACTTGTTTCAACATTTGGTAATCTATATACAACCTCAGACCACCGTACGTCATCTTTGTGAAAAACATAAAAGCACCCCACAGTGACACACTGGGCCAGATAAAACCCTTCTTCACCATATCATCTATCTGAATCCTCAACTCCCACAACTCAGAAGGTGTCATCTGATAAGAATCCATCAAAATCCGAGAAGCACCATGTTATAATTCTATCTCAAATGCAACGTTACGTTGAGGGGGTAGAGTCACAAACTCCTCAGTAAAAACATCCAAGAACTCCCCAACAACTTTGGGAACCTCCACCATCCTAACATCTGCTGATTCCATTAATAGCTCAGCCAATAAGGAAAGAAGAGGCTATATACACTGACTGCCCACATGACAACTCCGCTCACCAATGAAAACCACACACTGGCCATCCATGTCTGAAAACACAACTATTCTCCAAAATAATTTGATAATATCATGCATGGAATACAACTAGTATATACTGATAATGAAATCATATGGTTGCATATATAACAAGAAGAGATTCTCATGGGACTGATGTAGTCCCATCATCAGTCTACATACCTGGTACACATCAAACAAGATGGTATAACCTCCAAATAGTGTACTCAATGCCAGAAGAATGGAAATCCTCTTCATTTATAGTCCCAAATAATGGTATAGAGTAGGTGAAACAAAGGAGTGTGAATCTCTTGAATCAAAAAAACACAATAAAGGGTACTAAACAAGCTGATTGTACCTCTAATAATATCTGGTCCTACCGGAACTACTACCTCTTCTACATGAAACTGACCATGACCAACTCCTCTACCCCTCTAATAAAGACCACATCTATGAACAATCCCGGTTCATGGTCCCTAAGTAACACCCTAAGGTTAGCCTATACCTACTCCATCTCTCCTCAGTGGAGCATGATCCTGGTTTCCCTACTGCTGAAACTGCCTGACCAGAAACTGCTGCTAAGACTGGTGTTGAACCTATCCTCCTCCACTAAACTAAGATCAAGAATCCAATGGGTACTAAATCTGAATATGTAAATGAACCCCATATAATAAAAAAACTCATCCCCAAGCCCACAGAAAAGGATCGAGGACCAGAAGGTCAAAATGGAAATCGTTGAGGTCGACTCCCTATCAGTCGAAGCCTTGAAGGCCCCGAAATCTGAGACCTGCTTTTGGTAACCCTACCTCTTTAAGAACCCTACTGGTTCCCCTCACATATTTTACCACCTCATGAGTTAATCCACTCAATCACTTCCTCATTCTTATAAACCTCTAAGTACGTCAACAACATAAAGGGAGTAAATTTGTATTGGATAGAAGGACGAAGTGCCTCCTCTAGGCATCTCGCATGAAACTACTCATCCAGAAAGAGATTCAGGGAAAAAGAAAAAGGATATACTTAATCTTAAACCCCATATACCATATCGACATACTCCCCTGTTGGAGGGAGAGTAACTTTTACCTCTTCTCAGGCTTCATGGTCAATGAAATAAATTATGCTCAAAACTCCTTCTCAAAACCGACCCACAAAACATCAGCCTCGTTTCTCTCCCCCATGTACAACATACACCACAGATGCATAGCTCCCCACATCTGGATCACTACTAAAGGAACCTAGTACTCTGTCAAATAATGGATCAAACTAAAGGTGATCTAAATATCCTCAATTTATCTCTCCATATCCATGTCTAAAACACTACACTCGTACTTTCCCAAGGTCTACCCCTGGAAATCATGTAATGTTTTATACCACTGGTTGTCCTCCTCCATTGGATCAATCCTCCATTGATCAACTGGATCATCCTACCGAGCCTCAATTTCCTGAACCAGACATGGATGATGACCGAGTTCCATAGATAAAAAAGTTAAATAAGGAATTCCTAAGCCTGAGTAGTATGGAATTTAATTTGAGATTCATTTTAACTCAGTTTGTGATCTATTTTAAATTCCCCAAAACAACCCAATTTAGGCAAGAACAAAAGTAATTATGATTCAGATACCTTTCTTAGGGTCTCTACCCTGCAAATGGTGTAGCCTAAATTGGTCATTTGGTAGACCCAGAGTCCTTGCCTCGGATCACGAGGGGGCTAAAAATCTCATGTCCTAGCCGGTCTTCCCTGGCCAATGTCACACACTGAGGTCACCTAACCCCACTTCCTACCAACCCATGCAATACTCATTATGACTAACTCCAAAATCCATCCTATTCTCAACCACCTACCTGTGATACCATTATTTTTTGACCCCCTCCTTCCAAAGATTACCCTCCTAAGATAGAAATTAAGGAACATAGATAATGACTCTCTATTCCCACCTCTAGTAGGCTCCGGGTGGTGACCATCACTAAGGGTATACAAATCTCACAAAATGGGGTGATTTTCACTTTTTAAAGAAACAAGATTGGGAGATAATATGGTCCAGCCCAAAACAACTCCATGTACAATATATATAAAATAAACCCAAAATTCATCCCAAATGCATGTTTAAAATGAAACTATTACAAATACAATGAAACTTCAAAGTAAATACCAAATGCATGGCTAAACAGTGACATGGGAACTATCCTAAAGTCCAAGCTAGTAAGTTCTAGCATGGTCTATGTAATCCTCATGGAAACCTGAAAGCAGTTTATATATGTAGGGTGATCATATAAGTATACTCAGTAGAAAAACCAATGTCTATCATGTATAAGTGAGATAAGAATACTAATTACCCCATGAGAAAATAGTATAACAAATAGCATCTAACAAGGTATACTAACCATCCCCACCTCACCAAAAAACAGTCACCAAGTAATACAAGTCATGTAAAGTAATATAGTAAGCATGTCGATGATTGGGTACCTCACACCACTTCCCACTAGTTTAGCCACTCTTGCCTAATGTAAAACATCCCCATTATATCATCTCTTTGAAAAGTACCAAACCACAACCCAACCACAAAAACCTGGTCCCCATAGCTAGTTCTATAACCTGGGATAACTAAGCACATCACATCCCACCCACACACACCTGGGCCTCACAACTAGTCCCATTACCTGGGAAAATGAAGTACATCACATCCTTCTCACACACACCTAGGTCTCACACCACATCTCATCCTGAAGACACTTGGGAAAGCACAACTCACTTGCACACACCTGGACCTCACCAACTACAACCTACCCAAAGAATATTGGGCTACCACCACCTTGATTAAGGGACAGGGAAGAGTAGGTCACCATCCATCCATCCTCCCACCGAGATGTTTGGTAAAGACACCCTCCCCAATGACGATGGGGGTGTTCAGTATATAGTGCTCAACTAGTGTGGGGTGCTTATAGATTTCACAAAGAAAATACAAGTAAAACATATATAATACCAAACACTTAAGCCTAACCTATGGGTTTTTTACTAACAACCATATCACAATACTACCTTTTCTACTAACTCTAAATGCACCCCAACACGAAAATACATGACTCAAATCATACCCTCATCCAATTCATTTAACCAAATCACATTCTTTATTAAACTATTCATTTATTTATTTTATCACTACCTGATCAACAACCACTTACAAGGCACAAAAAACATCACAAAAAAGGTCACAAAAAGAAATAAGAACCATGGTAAATTAACTGAGTTCACACTACTCTCCATTTAACACCCATTCGTGACATAAACATTGATCCCAGTATATGGGAAATCTTTCTACATGTTATTAATTTGTTAAAGCACCCATGCCAACCACTGACATCATCATTTTTCAAAGTCATTCCACCCAATCCATACTCTCACCAAATAAAACCCCCAACTCACATCTGCACCCAGTAATACATCTCATCACAACCATTTTCGGCATCCCTACTGTATAACCACACCACACCTATCACATCTAGAAACATAATCATAGCACAACCTGATCGTAGCCCCACTACACATCACTACCCATCCATTCCACAATCAAACAATATCCCAACTCGATATTCCATTACACCTTCTAAACCACCCCACAAAACATAACGGTTCTCACAATCATACAACCACAAAAACCAAACAAAACATATTCAGATTTAATAAGTCATCCATTCTTTAATTCCACTTGTTAACTTCCAGGGTTATCATATAAAGAAATATCTCGGGTAATCCATTTATTAGTTAGGTATATGTGGTTAGAAAATTTCATATATAATTGTTCAATGAAAAACAAGAAACCATCATTCATTCCATAGACCATCGCATGCCCAGAAAAAGACCCCCAACAACCATGATTTTTAGTGGGGCATTTAGCCCGTATAAATCACAACAACAAAAGAAACAAATAAAAAATAGATCATATGTCACTTTTCCCAGACCCTGTTTATTGGTTTAAAAATGATTCAATTATATTTATTGAATTTGGATTCAACTATATTCACAAGGATACATTAATACACCCAACCCACATGATACATGATTAAGAGGGATGAAGGAAAACTACTTAGAAGAAGAGATGATTGGAACTTCCTGGTTTCACTAAAACATGGGACACACATGTAGCAGGAAGATCATCTAGGGAAAACACGATCCAAAGGCTATAGCACAATTACACAACTCCTCAGGGAGAAAGGTTATGGGTGCATCATACTAAGATAAATGAAAATGAATGAATGAAGGGAAGGCCCCCGACTTAGAAAAATTAGATCTGAGACTCATGGGATATGGAATAGTTTTGAATTTCCATTAAAGTTGTATCTCAACAAAACCATTCATTTTGACCATTTAAAAGGATCCTGGACTTTAAAAAAATTAAGTACATGATTCATAGCACTTGAAATGGTTTCAAAACCACTTAAATATTGTATTACATTCATTTTACGTCAAAGAAAATTTTAAAGGGGTGAAACTGTAGGAAGTTGGAAACACTGTTCATGATTCACCATTGAAATGACCTAACATTGGATGAGTCATTTTTGGACAACTCACCATTGGATGATCTATTGTTGGATGACTCACCATTGGAAGACTCACTGCTGGACGTGCTACCATTGGATGAATCACCACTAGATGAGCTACCATTTGGTGAGCTACCATCGCGAGTCTCCATCACGAGTCAATGTTGTGACTCACCGTGGTGAATCACCATTTTGAATCACCTTCATGACTCACCGTCATGACTCATCATCACAACTCACCATCACAACTCACCATCAGTGACCTATCGTTGGAGACATATTGTTGGAGAACTTGAAAAAATATAAATTTTTGAAATTAGTCATTATGACCTCCCAGAACACTTAAACCATCGTATTTTCACAAAGTAATGGATTGGATAGGTTCAAACCATTACAAAAACTATGTGGGTTTATATAGCATGTACACAAACAACATGTCATGTAATCCCTATCAAACTGCATGTCGCAATGGTGATCAATACGCAACGTGTAATGATGTTTCATTCTGAAACACACATCCATATGAGTTTTATAAGGCCCACTCCATGTATGGTTGACCATGGATACATGGAGTGTAATTTACTATTAAACACCATGTGACCTTATCATGTATCTAGTAACCTCGACACCTCCAAATGGGATCTTTTAGAATTATTCACATGTCTTGGAATGTTCTTATCCATAAAAACTTAGATGAATGTGTTATCTCAACTATTAGATAAATAATGAAATTCTAGAAGTGAAAAAAATTCTAACCAATGCATGAAATTGATCAAATAAATTAAAAAAAATTATAAATTAGAATATGATTTTTATAATACCACTTGAAGGTTTAAGGGCATAACAAAAGTGTTGGTTGGGAGCCCAATTATGGGATTTCATTGGTTTCAATGGATAATATATAAAAAACTTGATGAACACAACCTCAATAAATTCTACATAGGTTCTTTTACATTTAATTTATAATTAATCTAAAATAATAATTTCCTTGAAAATGATAATCCCCTAAATAAATTTCTGTTGTCACTCTTTGTGTGATATTATAGTGGAGAATCCATATAAGGATTTATCTATTTGTATCCACACATGATCCATGAATCTCTAAATGGAGTTATTGGTATTCATAGTGCTCTCATGGAGGAACCTAGTGCTTTACTTTTTTCACCATAAATCACAATAAGTATTTCACTTGTTCTCTCCAAATTCGTAATAAGGGGATGAGAGGATTTTCTCTCTAGGTCTTAAGAGAATTCTAGAGAACTTTCTATTGGACACAAAAAGTCTCGTACCATGAAAAGTGATATTTTTTTCTTTATATACTTAGGTTTAAACATAGATCCTTTCACATGGTCTCTTATCAATATATTTAATCTAAGTAATACACCATGTCAAATAATAATAAAAATATTATTATTATATCTCATGACATGATCTTATTTAAATATCATTTAATAAATAAATAAATTAATATCTATTTAAATTATATTACATAGAAATATATATTATTTTCATCGGGCGATTATATTGACCTATTAATACTCTATTGGGTTTATTTAACGTAGAAAAATAAAATATTTATTCAAATAAATATTATTCATTTAATAAATAAAAAATTATATATTCACTAAACTTGTTAACAAATATTTATTTTAATCTTCATATTACTAAATAAATATTTATATATTAATCTATTAACTAAACTTTTGAATAAATAAATATTTATTTATTACCTTATGAATATTAAACAATGTATAAAATTCAACTCACATATTCTAAACTCAAATATCTCATGATTAAATTTATGAAACTTACTTTACTTAAAAATTATTATTCCATAAGCTAAAAATAAAATTTATTCTTAAAAATAAATTCGATAAAATTTAATGAGATTCTGAATAAACTTAATGTGTGACCCTCTAGGCCACTTTATCCATGACATTATGTGATCTTACCTAAAGTACAAGATTGTAATAAAACAAAATGCCAAGGCACCCATAGAGAAACAAGTTAATTTCGCAAGGATAACCGCCTCCCTATGAATACTATAGTGTAACATAATTATTTTTCAATCAATATCTCATCAAACAGGATGCAGACTCATGCCATCACTCTATATGCTCGATTTATCTTTCTTTGAATTTCTAAAATGAACTCGTTGATGAACTACCATGACCATGGATTTAATCATACAATATAAATTCAATAAAAGGGTTAGAGATATATTCTTCCATTAATATGGAATGGTTAAATTCATTATTGACTTATTTAATTAATTTCATATCACTTATGATAGAGAACATATGTTACCTTACCAAAAGCATATGTCCTCACAATTTTTGTCCATAAAATAGTGTATATGGTTCATCATATGCATTAATCATAATATCATGCCTAAGTACTAATACACACCTTTGTAGATGGAATATCTAATGACACAAAAACATGTATAATTCCTATTAGTGAGTATATCCTCATAACATGCCTTCTTAGAGATCAAACAATGCGAACTTCATGAGAATAAGCCACAATGTCTTATGAGAATCCAAAACCTTATAATAAAACATCATTTTATCCCTCCAAGTAGATATTATCTTGACTATGACACATTTGTTTAAGAATATTGTCATAGCATATCTAGGTTCTCATTATAGTGGGGAACTGATATAATATTTTGATGTAATAAATACTCTAAGGACATTATCTCATTAATTTTATGAAAAATAAGAATTATTATGTGATAATATATTTATTAATATTATTGTAATAAAAAGTAAAAACTTAGTTGGTTTTAGGGAACAAAATCCAATAGAAAATAACAAGGAAGAAGGAAGGAAAATACCCTAAGAAGGAGGCTCAAAGAAAAGAGTGGGTTCATATGATGAATGAAATGAAGTAGTGATAGTGAGTTTTTTTTCCATTTTCAGAACCTCCTAACACTTCTAAATATAATGAATTTAATATCACTATAAATATTATTTATTATATTTAAAGTAACATTGATGTTTGGTGTATAAATAAGAGCTAACAACTTTTATTAGTGCTAAAACCACAATAAAAGGCATTTTTTATCAGTGCTAAAAAATTGATAAATAGGGATTTTTTAGTGTGATTTTTAGTTCTATTAAAGGTGACCCTTATAAACATATTTCATATCATGGATAACTGATATTTTATTCATGCTATTTTTAGTGTTTATAAAGCTTTAATTTATTCATGCTATTTTTAGGGTTGATAATTCTTTTCTTTATTAGCGCTAAATTTGGTGCTAATAAAACCTTTTACCAACTATTTTAGACTACTAGAAGATATATCTATAGAATTATAAAATAACTATATAAAAATAATTTAAATAAACTCTCCTTTATATAGAATTTCTATTATTACAGTAATCAGTCATTTTTATTTATTTATGTATTTCAAGAACATTCAAATTTAATATTTTTTTATTTAAGTTTGTATCTATTTTATTTTTAAAAAATAAAAAATAGGTTATCTTGTTTCTCATATATACTAAGATTGTAACATCCCACCCATCAACCATTGGCTTATAAATAGGTGAAGGTGCTGCTAACCTTAGGTAACATCCCCAAGACACCATAGGCCGGAAATAAATTACAAGGGCTTATGAAAAATTTTGGGGATGATTTGACCTATAAAAAAATATCAACCTAAAAAAATAAAACATAAAAAATCTAAATTAACCATATGATTTAAAAGTATAAATAATACAACCAAAATAATAATCCAACATAATAACAATATCAAAGTGACAATGGAACCTGGAATATCAAAACACAAAACCAAAAGACAACATGACTCAAAGACATATTGTGACAAGATCCCAAGTACCACCTAAACCATCTTCTAGTTCCAATCCCACATTCCATGCCCATAGTATCATGATGCATTACTAAAAAATTATGATACATTTCTCGTTCAAGAGTTTTGG
The DNA here is from genome assembly GCA_963277665.1 of Viscum album. NCBI lineage: Eukaryota > Viridiplantae > Streptophyta > Magnoliopsida > Santalales > Viscaceae > Viscum > Viscum album. Next base: position 1,075,825,384 of record OY728157.1, on the reverse strand, counting down.
TATACAACTTCTACAAATGCACCAAAGTTCCCAAGTAGTGGGTGATTATAAACTCAATAGTAATTCCTTAAAGGCTTACCAAGACATGCCACTAGGACAAGAACTGATTAGAATGTTTTATATATAATAATTTAAAAAAGTAACAATTTACATAAATCCATAACTATAATCCATGTGAGGAAATCTAAAACATTTTATCATAAGAAATACAATTTTAAGAAAAATGATTGAACTAAATTAAATTTTCCATTATTTCATTTCCACTTGGAATACCCAACTATTTTACTAAAACACACCTATACACACATGCATGTTAGGTGATAATTCCAAACTCATGAGGGTTGATCATAGATCCACTAAGTCATCACTAGGTGAACAACCTCCAGGTGTCCCAATGGAACACACTCCTTATTCAGGGTCATATATAATGCAAATGACCTTATTCCAACCATGTATTACAAGACCATATATCACAAAAATTAATTCTTTATAAACCATTTATTTGATTTAAAACATTACATCAGTCATATTCCTTGCATCAGAAACATTCCCTAATTTTAAAATAATCATTTTAAAATTATAATCAAAGTGGTTTTTCTAAAATCTATCCAATTTTCCATAAATAAAAAACACTAGAAAAAAATGTTTCCTTTACAAAATCACATAATGATTCTATAGAAAATATAACAAAACCATTAAATAAAACTAAACCTTCAATTTCTAAAGTAGTGTAGATTTAATAGAATCCACCTACCTCTCAACAGATGATGAGAACTAAGAATGACACTAAAACTTCTAGATCCAAGTTTACAACACTTACTATTTAATTTGATTTCCAAAATAAAATAATCTAAAATATATTGTAATAGGAGTCTGGATGTTGAAGAAGACTGGAAACACATAGGAAAGACCTTGAAGTTGAGAGGATAAGTGTCATCTAAAAAATTGATTTACAGCTGCAAGATATAATTTTAGACCCAAACTTGAAAGGTAAGACCGTGGTGTATAAATGCTGGAAAAAACACCATACTATGACTCAGTGAATTGGATGATGGTGTAGTTATCAAACACTATAGAATATCCCATATCTCTATGTCTTAGTAACCACCAGCCTATCTGGACTCTAAAATCCATTGTTTTGGGAATGTCTATATACTACTTATATGGGGTAAGGATATGGTGTCACCCACAAACCATGCCACATCTACTACCAAAATGGGAAAATCCCCCTAAACGGGATCCACACCAAAACTTCCCTCTACACCGGAACCATGCCCAAAATTTCAGTGGCTCCAAAACTTACTACACCAAAACCCTAAATCCATGGTGCAATAACCTCTCAATTAGTATAACCACACAAATAAAACTTCCTAAGACTCTATGATATAGCCAGTTCTCCACGATGTAGCCATGCTGAATAAGGAAGAGGTATATAAACTCCTATACCAAGCCCCTGTGCCATAACTATTCTTCTCCATGCCATAGAGATTAAAGTCCTACACCATAACCCATACATTGTGACTTATCCTTTCCAAAAAATGGTAAATCCCCTTATAAACCCCTAAAAACCCCCAAAAACTTCCAAAAAGTAACCCGATAATTATATAAGTAGAAAATATATAATAAAAGTTTAAAGTAACCGAAACTAGGGGTGATAATTCTCCCCACCATTGTTATTTCCATCCTAAGAAATTGGAAAGCTGGTATTATTTTGGAAGATCATAGGCCATTGCTCTATCATTTAATTTTGATACTCCCAAGTCTCTTCTTGGATCTGACTATGTTGTCATAAAATCTATACCAAATCGATGTTTTCCCACACAAGATATTTTCTTTCTTATCCACAATATTCACTATCACATTAATCAATATACCATTCGGTTGAATTTTAACATGGTCCAATTGAATAACATAGTCATGATCAAGTTGGTACTTCTGCAATTGAGATACATAAAAAACATTATGCACAAAACTAAACTTTAGTGATAAATTCAACCAATAATACATGTCATAAACTCATTATGATATCTCAATGAAGGCAATGTATCACCGATACAACTTTACTTTTTTACCAAAATGATGATGCCTAACCTTGGAGAGATCCTCAGGAAAACATGACCATCCACCTCAAATGATAACGGTCTTTAATGGTGATTTGTATGAGACTTTTGAAAAATGTGAGTTATTGTGATTCTCTTTCTTATCATCTAAATATTATCTGTTGTCTCATGAACTATTCTTGGTCCAATAAATGATTCAAACATGTTTCTACCCAATAAATTATAGAACTATAAGGACAGACATACAATACTTTGAAATGATCCATATATATATAATCCTGATAACTATTATTATATGATAACTCCACTAATAGTATGTACTCCTCCCATGAGCCTCTAAAATAAATTACACAACTTCTCAATATTTATTCCAACATTTGGATCATCCATTTGGATTTTACATTAGTTTGAGTGTGATAAAATGTTCTCATGCTCATTTGGGTTCCAAGGGATTGCTGCAATGACTTCTAAAACCGATATGTGAACCTGGGGTCCCTATTAGGCACAATTGAAATAGGAATGTCATGTATCTTTACAATTTATAGAATGTAGAGTCTAGAAAAATCTTCCACCATATTGGATTCATGAATAGGGATGAAGTGAGCTGAATTCATGAGTTGATCAACAATCACCCATATGGAATTTTTTTTCTAAACCTTTTTTGGTAGACTTGTGAAAAAATACATATAAATATAGTCCCATTTTTACATTGTAATTGGTAAAGAGTGCAACATACAAGTAGGTTGTTTATGCACTTCCTTTACTTTCTAATCAGTGAGGCATATCAAAACAAACTCTTCCACTTTCCTCTTAATGATATCCCACCAAAACATTAATCTCAGTGATTTATACATCCTTTGGATCCCAATATTAATATCCCATCTCAAATGGTGGTATGGAGAAAGAATTTATTCCTATTAAGTTATAGGTAACACAATATGATCTCTAAACTATAACATAAATCTACTATCTAGCACCCATCCCTTAATAGTCTCCCCAACATTAAGTTTTTACCTTATGGTTAAACACCCCGGATTAGATGTATGAATAACTATAACTTTATCAACCAAATCAAGAAAAAAAGAAATCTGAATGAAAACTAAAACATCACCTTGGTCAACACCATTGAATTATGTATTAGTTGTAACTAAAATTAGCGACCACTAATTCAAAACCTCTTTATCCAACTAATTATATGAATTCCTACTCAATGCATCTTCTACTGAATCCCATTTACCTGGTTTAAACATCAAGTTGAACTTAAAAATCTATAGATATTACATCCATACACATTACCTTATATTTAAATTTCTTGGTGATAAAATGTGTTTTAAGCTCTTATGATCCATAAAGACCATGAATTTATTACCAAAATGATAATGACACCAAGTCTTCTGGCATGAACTACAACATCCAATTCCAAAATCATGTGTTGGGTAGTTCTTATCATTCACCCGTACATTTTGTGAGACATAAGAAACAACATGATCTCTCTACATGAGAACACAACCCAACCCATATCCTAATACATCACAATAGACCACATACTCATGTCCTAACCCTAGAAACTTAAGGATTGGAACTGACATAAAGTGAAACTTAAGTTCTTTAAATGGATTCTGGAAGTCATTTCTATATTTTAAAAGAACAAAATTCCTTTTTAAAGTCATAATTGGTGAGTTAGGATGTGAAAAGACATGAATTAAGAATCTTTAGTATCATTCTAAGCCAAGGAAACTATTCATCACAAAAATATTCTTTGATGGTAGCTAAGATATAACAGATTCTATCTTTTCAGGATCCACTAATTTTTTTTAGAAATGAAATGACCATATAAATGTAAATTATATATCTATAAATCACACTTTAAAATCTTAGCATAATGATAATGTTCTTGAATGGTACTAGGATTTATAACCATGTGTTCCTCATGATCCACATTAGTCTTAGAATACTCCAAAATATCAACAACAAACACCACTATAAAGGAATCAAGATACCTCTAAAAGATTCAATTCATTAATTACATGTACATAGATGGTGAATTAATATGTAAAAAGGGTATGAACACATATTCATAGTGACCATAATGACTTCAAAATTCGAATTTTAGAATATCAGCCTTTTGAAATAATAATCGATCTTAGCCTAATCATAGGTTAATTTTTGGGAACCACTAGGATCCCCTCAATTGATCAAACATGTTATCAATGCATGGAAGAAGATACCGATTCTTTATCATAACTTGGTTATGATTATGATAATCCACAAAAGTCTAAGAGTTCCATCTACCTTCTTTAAAAAATAAACTAATACTTCTTAAGGAGACATACTCAACTAGATGAACCCTTTACTTTCTAACTCTTGCAATTGGAACTTCACTTCCTTTAATACTATTGGATCCATCCTATAAGATGTAATTGAAATAGAAGTGGTTCATAGTAAGATTTTGATCATAAATTCCATTTTTATTTATGGTGTAAACCTAGAGAAATTATCAAGAAAAATATCCAGTAATTTTTCAATGATGGTTGGAAAATCTTTATTTTTGATATCATCAGTATATGCAAAAGTAACCACTACTAACTAAAAAGATATATTCACAAACACCGGTACCATAGGTCCTACTCTACCTATATTTACTTCCCAATCTCCTTTATAGAGATGGTTAATGCCATCATAAAATGTAAAACTCACATGTCATGCATAACAATTGATATGGGACTTAAAATTCATCAAAAATTCCATTCCCAAAAATTTTGTTATAAATATCCATCTCTAGAATAGATATATCCCAAACCAAATCAATACCATTGATTGTTATTGAACAAGTTTCACACTTAAAGGATCAATACCCTTGTGGTCCCATAGGTGTTTAATTTTTTAAACTAGAAGGCATAATTTCAATGTGCAAACCCATATGTTCCATAATTTGGGAAGTGATAAAAGAGTGAGATGCACCCATATGAAACAAGGATTTAATTAGTGTATAATTAAAAATAATAATACCATGAACTATCTAAATACCTGATTGATCATCCATGATAATTTTCTATGCACCATATAGCTCCTTACTAGCTCCTCTTGGATCCTTTCTTCCATGCAGAGGTTTCATAACCTGAGGATTCATGGTGTTACAAGAATAAATTTCACTTTCTTAGTTTTTAGTAAGAGAATTATTTAGATAATATCTTACCATAGAAGCATATGATGTCTGAGAAACATGATATGAATATCCCGCACCAGACTTTAGAGTACTATAATAATAACCCTAAATATTCCCCATCTGGTTATATTTATGACATGATCTAGGTGGTTTTTTACTTTCTATCTTGATATGATCAAGTGAATCACACCCAAAGCACATATACTTACTCTTAGGTATTGGCAGAAAGTTAACTGATCATGTGGTCAGATTAAAAGAGGCTCCACCACTATGGAATTAAGTGTAGCTCTTGTACTTATTTCTAGCATTTGAATTCCCACTAATTCTCATGGAGATAAACATAATTCCTCCAATTGGATTTCTAGAAATGTATCCTTCTATAATGGCCACTCTATTTATATATTTTTAAAAACTATAATACAAAAAATAGTTATCTTAGATAAAATATTTAGTTTATACCCATACTCAAATATGTGTTCCATCAAGGATGCACTAATAGTAACTTTAAGGGAAACGTGGACTAAATTCATGAATTTATCTATATAATATATGACAAATAGATTCTCTTGTTTCAAGTGGAAGAAAATAGTTTTTCTTACAATTATGAAAGTTTGAGGATCAATTTTTTTGATGAATAAGTTTTTAAAGTCCTCACATATGATTCCTTAGTAGACTGTAACATAGATAGTTAAGTCCCACTACCATCACACAATATCTTGCAACATATAAGTTTACATTTTAACTTTCATCATGGCTACTATACCCAAGAATTCGAAGATTTTGTTCATTCGATTCAACCAAAACCCTACTTTTTTAAGCTCAAAATCACCCCAAAAAAGGGTGGGTTTTTCTTTCAAAACTGAATGGAGTGGTCCACTTGACGAGGTCTATAATTCCTATTACCTCTTTCTATAACTTGAAAATATTGAATGATACTTTGAACTAACTCTTGGTATATCTATGGATTAGGTGAAACCATATTTTTAGAATCTTATTCTTGATAATACTTAGGATGTATAATTGGTTTCATCCTCTATAACTATAACATTACACATTTTAGTCATCACTCACTAGAAACTGAAGGCTTATAAAATTGCAAATCACCATAAGTAATAGGAAATGTTCATTCTTTTTAAAAATCAACCATTTTAACCATTTCCAAAAACCATCAAATTCAAAATGAACAATGAAGTCATAGTGGTAAGTCTCACTCATAATGCATGATATGCAATACTCATCGACTAAACCCATTAAGATGATATGGAAATAACCCTATAAGTTTCTTAAAACGATTTTGTATTCACATGCCCTGGTAAATTGATGTTTAGTAAAAAAAGGTTAGATACGTATTTTAGGCTATACATTTAAAGTTTCAACATTTCAATCTCCTTGATACCATCCCAAGAGATAGATGTACTGGCCAATATTGATGCCAGTTGTAACATCCTACCCCTAATCCATTGGTTTGGAAAGAGGTAGAGGTGTTACAAACCTAAGGTGACATCTCCAATCACTGAAGGATGGAAATAAATTCCAAGGGATTAGAGAACATTTGGGGGATGATTTCCCCTATAAAAAACATCAATCTAACAGTATAAAACATAAGAATCTGAACCAGCCATATGATGCATGAGTATAAATAATACAACGTAAATAATAACCAAATAAAACAAAAATATAATATTGACAACGAATCACAAATTATCAAAAAAAAAACCAAAATACAACATGACTCAAAGAAATCATGTGATAGGATTCCAATTATAACCCAACTATCTTCAAGATCCAACCCCACTTTCCATTCCCATGGTATAAAGTTTCATCATTAGAGAAGTATGATACCATTCCCTTTCCTAAGTTATGATATACAATATATAAAAATGCACCAAAGTTCCCAAGAAGAGGGTGAGTATAAACTCATTAGGAATTTCTCATGGGATTTCCAACACATTCCACTAGGATAAGAACCGACTATCACTTTTTATATATAATAGTTGAAAAAACACCCTATATAAAGACATAAAATAAACCCATGTGAGAAAATCCAAAAAAATCAGGAGAATTACAGTTTAACCAAAATAATTAAACTAAGTCAACTTTCCCATTATTTCCTTTCCACTTGGAATACCCAACCATGTAACACACACAAAACCATACACACATACATTCCAGGTGATAGTTTCATACTCATGAACGATTACTCATCGATCCACCAAGTCACCACTAGGTGACCAATCTCTAAATTTCTGATAGATTCATAATTTACATATAGTTTTGTATATAAAATAAAATTTTTGTACACTTTAGTTGATTAAAATTTAAAATATTTAATTTTTTTTAGTTATTTATGGAATAATACCACAATTGTTTTTTGGAAAATGAACAAAAAAATTTGATTTGAGAATATTGAAGAAACTTCACAAAGTGTCGTGAAGCAGTGCTGCATGACACTAGACTGTTGAAGGTAGATTGAAGTCAAATTAGAGTTAAAGAAAAATACAGAGCTCTAAAATGAATAACTAGGATAAAATTGAGAAAAACCAGCTTGAATAATAATATTAAATTTCATGTAAATTATTCATAATGTAAAACACCTAGAAAGATTACACGACGTGAAACAATCCATGAGAAGATTCACAGCCTCACAACTTATGTGTCATAAATACTTTTCAATATGTGAAAAGGAATGATGAGACCAAAAATAGAATATTTGATGGCCCCAAACATTACACATCATGTAATACAATTACATGACATGAAACCTTCAGGAGAGACCAAAAACACACAATTTTGATGAAAATTTATAGTGGAAACCCCTTTTTATGATTTGGACCCACAGAGACCCATCTATGATGCCATTTATGATGGCTTGAGCACCTAGAATCCCAATAAATAAGAATATAGGGATGAGGATAAAGAGATTAGATCCAGACGATCCGCCACTACACTGTGATGTAGGGACGCTATTGCTTTTATGATTTTTCTCTTTTATTTTAATCTTTAATTTCTTTTCCCATGTAGAACATTAATTTATCTTTTAATTCAAGTGTTTCCATTTTCTCATTCCTTCCCACTTTGTCTCACAACCTTAATCTCATTCACACTCTCTCTTCCATCTTTACATCATGATCTCTTTTCACTTTGAAATGTCAAGTGACTAACCCAAGTCCTGGCCCTGTTCATGGAGTTATTAATTATCACGCTTCAATTTAAAATTTTTTCATTCTATTTTTGGTGTATGTGAGAGTATTACATGGGTTCGACGGTTTTCCCCCACGACATTATTTCCAATTCTATTCCATTTCTTTAATTCATTATTTTTACCACATTTCTCTCGGGAAAACCCTTCATATAGTGGATTTGGGGTTGTGTAGTGACCCAACCCCAGAAAGCCCAAATCTGATGCCTACAATCATTACATTGGCATACGATACAAGTAAATCACATTCCAAAGGAACGAATAGTTTAGTAGTCTTGGTAAAATATATACATACACGAGTCTTGTATTATAAATGAATACACAAATTACAATATATTTTTTTATTTCAAGGATAAATTTATTCCATTTGGTATATTCTTGATAATATTTCATAGTACACTTCATGGATTCTTGGGGAAAGGAAACAAAATAAGGGTCAACTCAAATGATCAGTAAGGGTAATGTATAATGGAATAGATAATGAATCAATGAGAATAATTATTATGACAAGGTAAATAAATGAACATGCATACCCTGTAATCAATAAACTGAGAATAAAGTACATAAATAATATGGAAAGGTAGATAATTGAAAACACATGCCATTTAAATAACTATATAAGGTATAAAAAATATGGAAAGGTGAGAAACTAGAAACACATTCCATTTAATCAATAAAATGAGAATGAAATGAATCCATAAAACTTTTCATAGAGAAAATATTATTGATAATAAATAATGAATCAAAATTAAGACAATTCTTAATTATTAGACATTATGTCGGAGGTACATGAAAACTTATAAAATCAAGACCTTTCAAAAAATGGTTTAAAACTATAGTTAGAGATCTATTTAATTTGGGTAACTGATTTGTCTCATAAGAACCTCTCAATGCATCAAGGGGATATATAATGTATGGGCACCACCCATCCCTTCCTGTCCAAATCATTCCACATATCAAGTAATCGATTTAATTAATAAAAAATATGCTTTATGAAATATTTGTATTGAAAAAAGAATACATATTTATTAAGATTTCCATATTTGATCAAATAACTATCAAATAAAATATCATATGTAAAAAGGGCATATTGTTTATCCAATAAACATATCCATCTGAAATAATATATATAAATAGGGGAAATTTAATTTCTAATGATCATAGAAAATTTAATATTTTATAGGGACTAAAAGGAATCAAGGAAGTGAATGTCAATATTATCCTTGGTCAAAGAAATCATAAAACATCCAAACTAATAATAATGATGGTATCGATATAATATATCGCAAGTGATGTAAAAATAAAGGGTTATTGTTATTGATGAATGGAAATTCTATAAAAGATCTTTTAAAAACATTCTTGAGGAAAATATCCTTTTCATTTTGAAAGACATTTTGAAAGACATTTTGAAATCCTTTTCTTTAAAAATTACTTTTAAAAACATTTTCATTAAAAATTATCTTTTAAAATTTCAGATTAATCTTCAAATAAATGATGGTTGGTAATTCCATACATACCATGCAAGGTAAAAAAACATTCCTTTTGCAGGGTAAAAAGGTTAGAAAAGTGCCTTGTTCGGGAAGCGAAAAGTAGATTACATTGAAAAAAATATAAAATAAAAAGGGTAAAAATTTATTTAATAAATCATTTTTTAAATTTTAAAAACATTTCTGAAAACCTTTTTAGAAAATTGGGTTTTTAGATGAAAACAGGTTCTCCGACTAAAGAGTGAAATGAAGTCAGGTTTTCATAAAACAAATTTCTAAAACATTTTAAATACCAAAGAGTGGGAAAATGGTACAATTTCATGAAAAAGGTCATGAATAACCATATGAGAATATAATTAATGGTTTTATTTATTAATTATCATATAAATTGATTTAATGTAATTTAAATAATAAACAATCTCTGTTAGAAAGAGATTGTAAAATAAACCCTTAAAATGATCATAACGTTGAAGTGATAATTAATTAGTTAATTGATTATTTGTATCCAAAATAAATAAAAATATAATAATTTTAAATAAATAAATAAATATTAAAAGTAATTATACACATAATCATATAATATTAATGAAAATGAGGAAGTATGATAACCCAATGAAAAGGAATTGAGTTATCAAATTTATTTACCACTTGGTAATTTTAATTCAAATCCACTTAGATTAAATAATTCAAATTGAAACTAAAAATAAAATGAATAATAAATTATTAATTATTTTACATGTCAATGTGGTATTATGTACACCATATATATAAAATTAGGTTTACAACTATAAATTATGCCTCAAATAATTGAAATTGAGGCAAAGTCCCTTACTACTTGGTAACATTTTAATTATAATCCCATAAAAGAAATAATTTAAAATGAAACTATAAATAACATTAATATAAATGTATTCATGATATAAAATAAAATAAAGGTAGTATATACACCACACAAAATAAATAAGTGGTGATTATGATGTATTCCTCATGAAAGTAAAAAGTGAGACAAAAATCACTCACCTTATGTTTCCTTTTGGATGAAAGTCATTTAACCTCCTATATAAGGGTTTTATACATGTTAATAACTTATAAAATAACCATACTTATATTTATAATATCATATATTATCTTCTTATAATATATTATTACCTATTTGTTAACAATCTTTCATTATTTTCACTATTTCGGGTGTTAATTGCCTAGTTTTTCGAGTAAGTTTTCAATTTTCAATTTTGTTCTTCTTATATAGATCATGATCTCATAATATCCTAGATGTAAAATATGATTTAAATATAATATATATTATGTTTATATTTATTTATAATAATCCATAAATCTTGAAGATAATAAATGAAATTCACTGTTCATGGATGTAACATCCCATTACCAATATGATAGGTACGTATTTAACCTTGTCATGGTTTTTACATTTCATTATATGGGTAGGGTTGATAATTAATTGGGAGGATACCTATAATGGTGAATCTAGAGATTTTTTGGACACTCATCTTTAACCATCTATTTCTGCAGGTTGTCACATGTTTACACACGGTGTAACTTGGTTTCACGCCATGTAATGGTTTTTGGATAAAAGTTGTGAAAGGTTCACACCATGAAGGGTACAAAATGTGATGAGTGGTTACACATTATTAATGAATTAAATATCGGTTTTTAATTTAGATAATAATTTTTTAATTCAAGGTGATGTATTTTTTGGCAATTATGAAACTTAAATATTTCTCGATGTGTAGTGGGATTACACGTCGTGTCTTACCCCGACTGCATTTCTTAACCAGGTAGTGTGGCTAAGATTATATTTTCTCCTCCACTCCAGTTTCATATCCCTCAACCCAAAGCCTTCCCCAAGCTATCTTGAAGCTCTCCAACCCTTATGGATCCCTTCTTTTGATGTTCGATCGTCAATGCTCCTACAGTGTGATTCTCGGGTAAGTGTTCTCCTCCATTATTTATCTTTATCACTTTATCTTTCATTGGGATTTTAATATATCACCATGAATTTGATGTATATATGCTCCATGATGTTAAATCTCATTTCTAGGTTTAGTTTCAAGGTCTTTTACACCTTTGTACTCATTTACAGGTGTCGTTGCGAGTGTTGAGTTTCTGGAAAAGGTGGGTGATTCCGTCCTATTTATCCAAATTGATTAACTTTGAATTGGTTGATTTATTTAAAATATTGATTTAAATTAAATTTCTCAAACTTTATTTCAATTTATATAGTAAAATCCAATTCTGGTGAATTGGGATATTTGAAATGGTTTTGGCAAGAGAATTGGGAAAACCCCCAATCCCCTTGAATTGGGGTTGGATTATAGAAATTTGTCGATTTAAATTGTTTAATTTAAATTAGGGTTTTTATGTAAAAGATTTAAATTAAATTGTTTAATTAAATTGTGGAAATGAATTTTTAAATTGATGTAATTGGTTTTTAATGGACTTTAAACTTGTGAAAATGTATTAAAATGTTTTCATATAAACCTAGTCGTGTTATCTTGTGAAATAAGCATGTTTTTAATTAAAATCCATTTTGGTTTTAAATGGAAAATTGGAATTGAAACAGAAGAATGGGATGTAATTTTATTTTAATAAGTCTTAAATAAATTTCCCATCATTTATTATATAAGATCACATACAATCCTTTGGTAGTTTGTAAGTTATTTAGACACACTCTACGCTATTACAATGTTCTAAAACATACATGAAGCGGGTCACATCCCCGATGGGATAGTGATGAGTTGTCTTTGGCCAGTTTTAGAGGGAAGTGTGTATACACATATTGCTGAGATCACTTAGGGAGTATAGAGTCCAACATAGTAGAACATACGTACCTATTTGTAGGATGACCATGTTTCTCACTTGTTTTTTATTTGAGATATAAATGTATGCCAATGTTGTTTGAACTACTTTACATTCCTTCAAAATTTATATAAACTATTTTATATAAATATTTTATTTAATACATTATTTTAGAAATATTCCATCACTTTTAAAGTATTTTCTTAAAGTATTTTCCATAAATTGAATTGTATAGCATGATTTGTTTAAATATGCTTTGAAATGATAAACCTAATTATTTTAAAATTGAAAGAATTATTTTGGTTAATCTATTATTGGAACCTATTATAGAATCCTTGGTGAGACCTTACTTGGATTTTTAGCTCACACCCTACTTGTGCCTTTGGGTGCTTTAGATTATCTTCTTCTTGGTTTGAGTAAGGAGAAAGGATCTCTTAGAGGTGGATCTGGTTGTTGAACCTTGGTCGTGGTGAGTTGTGTCCTTTAGGACTTGGATTTTTTTCCTATTTTGGTACTTGGATTGTATTACTTTGGTATTTAATTACTTATTGATTTCTGTTACATGACTCTCAATGAAGTTTCTTTTGTATGCATAGTGACTTGCTTGTCTTGCTTCTACTATGTTTTGTGGAAAATTTGTTCCCACTTGCATGTTGTATGACTCCAGGTGTTGGTCGCCAACCTCTAGGGACTGAGAATACCCTTTGGGCTATGTTAGAGTTCGTTCGGTTATTAGGTTACTAGGTTAATCAGGCTGGTTCATGAAAAAGTTGTATCAGAGAGGGTTGTTGATCTTTTTTCTTGAAGTCAGTATGAATTTTTGAAATCTTATCGGGACTTAAGAGGTAGTTACGATTTAGTGTCAAGCCAGCTCTCACCGAAATAAACATTAGGTCACCTAGGATGGTTAAATAAAGACATCTTGTGGATTAGTTCTAGTATTTTCCCTATTTTTATTTTGATAGAGTGGAATCCAAATTTGGTCATTCCATTTATTGGGAATATTTTCCATATGTTGCTCAGTTGATTGTTAATATAATGTCTTATTTGTTGACTAATGATATTGTGTATCATCATGTCTTCATGAATACATGTAAATTTGGATCTAGGAGGAAGATTTTTTGGAACCATAGCGATTGAATCCTCTAGTGGGCCCAAATCTATTTGAGTTGATCGTGCATACAATCCAAGCTTTGGGATAAGCACCACCTCTAGTCCCCATTAAAGCTCCAGCTATGAATCCTCATGGGGGGATGTTCTTTGAAATCAATCTCAAGAGATCCTTCACCATAAACCATCAGTTTTCAAAGGCTCTACTGGTTCTCAACAATATGAGGAATAGTTGGGCATGATAGAACCTCTGTTTAAGTTCTTGGAGACACCAGATGAGATCAAGGTAAAATGTTCGACCTTTGTGCTAGAAGGACTGAGCAGGAGATGGTGGGACCCGATGTCGACTATGAAGAAACATAAGTTATTATTTTGGAAAGACTTCAAGGTTCTTTTCACCAACCATTTCTTTCCAAATTCAATGGCGTTGGCCAAGTTTGTGGAGTTTTTCAATCTTGAGCAGGCCGACCAAACCATGACTGAGTATTCAAATCTCTTTTCTGAACTAGTGCATATTTCACCTAATATTGAATCTAATAAGAGGATTAAGGCTCTATGGTTAGATTTAGGACTTATATAAGATATTTTTTTTATCATTTTTTATTGTTAAAGTTGTCCACTTATGCTAATGTGCTAGATAGGGTGATGTTTGTTGAGATTGAACTTGCTGGAATGTTAGGTTTGATGGGAGTTCCTTTTTCTCCCAGTGACAGCGTCGCTTCCTTCAAGGGAAAATGGAATCTTGATTATTCTCGTGAAATTTCTCATTGGCAGGGTCATTGCAGTACTCCTACAACACTAGGGGGAAGTCCTTTGATTTACTATCATTTTGGAAATTCGGGACATTCTAAGAGGGTTTTCACTAAGGCACCCAAGAACTGTAGATCCTATAGATGTTCAAGACACTTAACGAGATTCTACCATAACTTTTATACTCTACATAGTGGAATAGGATCTTCAAATCCTCCTAAAACTATAGGGAAATCTGATGCTTCATGTGTAAAAGGGTTCTATCCACTTACATCTAGAATAAATCTACTTCACGCAGTGGAAGAGTCTCTAGAGGAAGCATACACAGGTCTAACAACTGTAAGAGGTTCCATTACTATAGATTCATTATTAGTGACTGTCCTATTTTATATTGGTGCATCTCACTCATTTATTTAAACTAGTATTATTAATTTGGTTAATCTTTCTATGGATCTTTTATCTTTTTCAATGGATATTACTACACTTCTTGGTACAAAGAGAGAGCAGGGTCTCCATAGTTCTTCTTGTGTCTTCTCTCTATCTAATGTCGAGCTAGCTTGGGTTTTTTTGGTCCTTGACATGAAATATATTGATGTCATATTTGGGATGGATTGGATCATTGATAATAAAGCCTAAATTTATTATTATCTTCAATGGTTCTACTTTACTACACCCAACAGTGTGTCACTTTTCTTTCAAAGAGATTGGGACCCAAGATCGATCAGAGCCAAAGCTTCTTATCTTGAGTTAGGGAAAATAATATCTATGTTTTCTTTTGATCTGGGTTGGGATTTTTTGTGCAGTAATATCCATCCAGTTTTTATTGAATTTCTCAATGTATTTCCTTATGAGTTATATGGTTTTCCACCGATAAGTGAGGTTGAGTTTCCATTGAATTAATGTCTGGAACTCAACTAGTTTCAATTCCCTATTACTATATGGATCTAGAAGAAATAAAAGATCTAAAGTACCAATTGGATGGTCTTTTAGATAAAGGCTTTATATGCCAGAGTGTGTCACCCTAGGTGGCGTTGTCTCTTTTCAATAAGAAATTTTATGGTTCTCTTCGCTTATGTGTTGACTACTGAAAGATTAATAGAGTTACTGTAAATAAAAAGTTTCTTTTTCCATGGATTGATGATTTGTTTGATTAGTTAAAATGGGTGAAGTGGTTTTCAAAGATCAAACTTTGATCTAGTTACCATCAGTTGAGGATAAAATAATCTGACATTCAGAAAACTACCTTTAGGGGAAGGTACGACCATTATGATAACCTTGTTATGATCTTTTGGTCTAACAAATGCACCTACAGTTTTCATGGATCTAATGAATAGGATTTTCCACGAGTATCTAGATACCTTTTTGGTAGTATTTGTAGATGACATACTCATTTAATCCACTTCTGAGTAGAATCATGTGCATCATCTGAGAATAGTTATAAGTCTGTTGAGAAATCATCAAATTTATTCCAAGCTTTCAATGTGTGATTTCTAGATTCAGGAAGTGAAATTATTGGGACACGTAGTGTCATAGCTAGGTATATCAGTTAATCCTAAGAAGGTTAAGGATTTTATTACTTGGTGGAAACCACAAAATGTCTTCAAAATTCAAAGATTCTTGGGCTTATCTGAATATTATATTTTGTTCATGAAGGACACATCGAAATTGGATTCTATGATGACTGCTCTGAATTGGAATGGGGTAAAATTTTCTTAGAATGATAAGTGTTAGAGTTCTTTTGTGGAGCTAAAATTTATTTTGAATACTACACTGGTGTTGACTCTTCCAGAGTCCAGGTAGGGCTATGTAGTATTTTTTGTTGCATAGGGTTCAGAATTTGGATGTGTTCTTATGTAGGGAGATCATGTAGTCGCTTATGGATATATTTATCTTAGGCCACACAAGAAGAACTATCCTACCCATGACCTTGAACTTGAAGCTGTGATGCACGCACTTAAGAGTTGGAGGCACTACCTTTTCTGAGAAAATTTTAATGTATATTCATACCACAAAATATTTAGTTATATATTCTCTCAAAAATAATTTAATCTTCATCAGAGGCACTGGGTGGAGTACCTGAAGTATTTTGAATCTAACATCATATATACCTTGGGGAAAGGGAATGTTGTTGTAGATGCGATGAGTGGGAAACTTCTAACCCAGACAGTGGAAGAATCTTCAGAAGAGTGGAATTTAATGAATATCTTTGCACAGTTGCATATTGGTGTTTTTGAGAGAGTGGATAATGTTTATTTAGCCAGTGTTCAGTTAACATCCTCTCTTCTCAAGATGATTCTTCAGGATCAATAGATTTATGATGAATTCTGTAGCATTAGATACTCTCTTTATGGTGGTGAGACAGTTTCCCTATGGTCGTTCTCTAAAGAGGGTATTCTATTCTATCATAATCACTTCATTTTTCCATTAGAAGCAAGAGAGGATATGATGGGGGGTTGTCATAATTCCTAGTGGGTTGTACACCCATAAACCACTAATATGTTGTAGGACATGAGGTGGCAGTTCTGGTGTCCAGGTATGAGATGGGGAATTGTTGAGTTTGTCTCGCATTTCTATATATTCTAGTAGCTGAAGGTTGAGCATTAGAAAAATTTGGGTTTACTTCAGACACTTCCAGTCCCTACTTGGAAGTGAGATGAAATATCTATAGACTTTGTGTTTGTGTTTCCTCAAACCTAGAGAAAGAATAATGAAATATGGGTTGTGATCGATAGGCTAACCAAATCGAATTACTTTATACCCATTCGTGATACAACCAAAGTTGAGGAGTTGGAGAATCTCTATGTGAAAGATATTATTCACTTGCACAGATTTCTATCTTCTATATTATCTAATATGGATCCTTGGTTCACTTATCACTTTTGGAGAGGCCTTTATAAGGCACTAGAATCTCAGGTCCATTTTAGTACGGACTACCATCTATAGTTGGATGGCCAGATAGAGAGAGCTATACAGTTTATTGAGGATATGCTATGATCCTGTGTTCTCGACTTCAGAGGAGCTTGGGATGATCACTTGGGGATGGTTGAGTTTTCTTATAACAATATTTACCACTCCATGATTAGAATGGAATATTTCGAGTCCTTGTATGGATGGCCTTATAAATATTCATTGTGTTGGTCGGAGATTGGTGAAAATTCGTTGGTTGGACCAAGCTTGGTGCAAGAGACAACAGAAAAGATTCAGTTAATTCATCAGTGAATGCTGACAGTACCGATCTGATATAATTCTTATGTTGATCATCATTGTAGAACTTTGGAGTTATCAATTGGTGACCAAGTGTTCTTGAATGTTTTACCCCGATTGGTCCATTGATGGATTGGGAATCAAGGGAAACTTACTCCTCATTTTATGGGACCTTTAGAGGTTGTTGAACGAGTGGGGAAAGTTGCAAACCATTTATCAATTCCACCATAGATGATGTCGATACATGACATATTCCATGTATCATAGTTGAGAAAGTATCTTTTTAATAAATCACATATTTTGATCTAGAGTGATCTTGAGATTGAACCTGATTTATCTTTGACCAAGCGGGTAGCCAGGATAGTTGATTCTGAGACCAAGGTACTTCATGGGAGGAAGATACCTTTGGTTTGTGTGCTATGAGAACATAGTTCTGATAATCATGAGATGTGGGATCATGAGGCATTAAAGAGAACAGTGGCCTCATCTTTTTTTCATGGAATATTCTTCATAGGATTTCTGGGGATATAAAGTTCATATGGTGGGGAGGTTGTAACATTTTATTACCAATATGATAGGTACATCTTTAACCTTGTCATTGTTTTTACTTTTCATTGACTGGGTAGGGTTGAGAATGAATTGACAGGATTCCAATAATGGTGAATCTAGATAATTGTTGGAATCTCATCTTTAATAAACCTTTTTTGTAGGATGTTGGATGGTTACATGCCATGTAACTAGGTTACACACTATGTAATGGTTTCTGGATTCAAGTCATGAAAGGTTAACACTATGAAGGGAACATGACGTGATGAGTGGTTACACTTCATTAATGAATTAAATATTGGTTTTTAATTCAAGACAATGAGTTTTTTTGGAAATTATGAAACTTAACTATTTCTCGACATGTTGTGGGATTACACATCGTGTAATAACCTAAATATAGATTTTAAATGGGAAGTGCGGCTGATATTCTATTTTCTCCTCCACTCTAGTTTCATCTCCCTTGACCCAAATCCTTCCCCAGATGATCTTGAAGCTCTACACCCCTTTAGGGTCCTTTCTTTTGACATTCAATCATTATTACGTTTGTGGTGTGATTCCTGGGTAGGCATTCTTCTTCATTATTTGTCTTTATCTCTTTCTCCTCCTTTGTGATTTTGATTTATCATTCTAAAGTTTATGGATCTATGCTCTGTGATGTTGGATCATGTTTCTAGGTTGAGTTTTGAGGTCTTCTACACCTTTTTTCTTATTGACGGGTGTCGTTGTGAGTGTTAAGTTTTAGGAAAAGGTAGGTGATTCCATCATGTTTATCTAAATTGATTAAATTTGAATTTATTGATTTAAATTCAATTACTAAAACTTTATTTTAATTGATGTAATAAATTTTAATTCATGTAAATTGGGAGATTTGAAATGGATTTGGCATGAGAATTGGGAAAACCACCAATCCCGTTGAATTGGGGTGGGTTTGTAGAAATTTTTCGATTTAAATTGTTTAATTTAAATTGGAGTTTTTATGGAAACAATTTCAATTAAAATTTTGAATTTAATTGGGAAAATTAATTTCAAATTGATAGAATTAGTTTTGAATTGATTTCAAAACTTGTGAAAATGGATTAAAATGTCATGATAGAAACCCAATGGTTTTATCCTGTGAAAGAGGCATGTTTTTTTATTAAAATTCATTTGTGTTTTAAATGGAAAATTGGAATTAAAATGGAAGAATGAGACTTAATTGTATTTTAATCATTCTTAAAATAAAATTCCCATCTTTGATTGTGTAAGAGAACATGAAAACCTTAGGTAGTTTGTAAGTTATTTAGACACACAATATGCTATTAAAACTTTCTAAAATATATATGTAGAGGGTCACATCCCTGGTGGGATGGTGAAGAGTCACCTTTGGACAATGTCAGGGGGTGGGTGTATACACATATTGCTGAGATCACTTAGAGAGTGTGAAGTCCTATAGCCTGGAACATATGTACCTATTTGGAAGATGACCATGTTGCTCACCAATTTTATATTTGAGATATAAATGTATGTAAATGTTTTTTAATTACTTTATATGCCTTCATAATTTATATAAACTATTTTATATAAATGTTTTATTTAATCCATTGTTTTATAAATATTCCATCACTTGTAAAGCCTTTGCTTAAATAATTTTCCTTCATTTGAATTGTGCATGATTTGTTTAAATATGATTTGAAATATAAAATAAGTTTATTTTAAAATTGAAAGCATTATTTTGGTTAATCTATTTTTGTAAACTATTATGGAATCCTTGTTGAGACCTTGCTGGTATTTTTAGCTCACACCCTGCTCGTGCCTTTGGTTGTTTTTAGATTATCTTCTTCCAGGTTCGAGCATGGGGAAAGGATCTCTTGGAGGTGGATATAGATGTTGAACCTTGGTTATGGTGAGTTGTTTTCTTATGGAATTGGGTTGTTTTCCCCTATTTTGGTACTTGGGTTATAGTACTTTGGGCATTAATTCCTTGTTGATTTCAGTTACATAACTCCCAGTGGAATTTCTTTTGTATACTTAGTGACTTTCTTTTATTACTTATACTATGTTTTGTAGTAAATTCATTCCAACTTTCATGTTGTATGATTCAATGTTATAGTAAACAGCCCATGGGGGTCAGGAATTTCATTTGGGCTATGTCATAATTGGATTAGTTATCAGATTTCCAGGGTACCCGGGCTGGTTCGTGATAATGAAGATGGTAGGTCATTCGTACGCATGAAATCTACTTCCATTTCCTTGTCGTATTTAAAAGAATGAAAAGTAAATAATATATATATATATATATTATAATTATATTATAATAATTTTATCATGTATATATCACATATTTTAATTAAAATCATCTTTTATACATTCCATGTATAGCATGAACAAATGACATCACTTTGATGAGGTGGTAGTCCACACATCCACAAACGATGTTATCATATTCTCCCAAAATGGAAGACATGATGATATGGTTATATAAAAAGTTAAAGAAGCATAAATAAATTATAAATAATATATATATAATATATATAAACTATAAATACATCATTATTCTAACCTTTAAATGTGGTAATGGAAGAACGAATGACATCAGTTCGCAAGACAGTAGTCCGCCGAACACACGAACGATGATTGTGTATCCCATTTTATGGATGTATGTGAAAGTGTGGGTATAAATATTAGCATAAAACCATATCAATATATTTAATATACTGATATTATTATATAATCATTATATAAAAATAATTTATGCTTTGAAGAAGTAAATGAAACAAAAGTGATTGTTGAAGAATGTTACATCTTATTCGGGTAACCCCTTTTGGTTTAAATCAAATGACTTATTTGGTTTACTTTATGCCCAAATTGAGGATTATAGGATGAGTTTAGTTATTTTGGGAACTTATTTGGTAAGATATAGTACAAGAAAAATGGATTGAGAGGTTTAAATAAGTAGTAGGGGTGAGTGACTTTTTATAGTGAAGGAGTGACATTCTTATAAATTTTATAAAGATGGAATCCCACCCACGTTTTTTCCATGTAAATTAGCTCCAATAATGAACCAAATTCGATCCAAGTGATGATAATGTCTAAATATGTCTATAAAATAGATTTTTTACAAGTTTATAGGTCATTTTGGCCCTTAGGTTTATGGTTTAGTGCCTTGTTAATCTGTTTTTTCTCTTAATCATTATAATTAATTTTAATTAATTTCACTAATATTTTAAGTAAAAAACTAAGTTAAACCTACTATAAATTATAAATTATGTTTATTCCAAATATGGAATAAATTTTTCCAAATTATAATCACAAAATTTTCAGAAATTAGTTTAAATTTAATCCCACAGATGGGATGATAAAACGAGGTTTTAAAGTGAAAATGTTCAAATGTTTGAAATGTTTTTATATCCAATTTCAAAGTGAGATTCATTAAAATGACCTAAATTGGATTAATATATGTAAAATTTATCTAATTAATCTTTAAAACCAATAAAAAATATATTTTAACCTTATAAATAAATTAAATGAAAATGAATTTTTCAATTAAAATTCAGTATTTTCAAATATTCATCAAAAAATGAAACTTCATAGAAAAATACCAAAAATTATCTATAAGATAATTTTTACATTAAACTTACAAAAATAATGTTTATCTTGACATATAAAATTTATTAAAGTGTCAAAATTTAGTTTTAAAACTGGTTCTCTATTAAAAGACAGTAAAAGTACCTCTTTAGAAAAATACAATTTTTAAGCGTAAAATCAGATTTATTATTATCTTATGCTTATAAAATATATTGGATGAATGTAAAAAATATTTAATTGAATATATAATATATAAATTTAATTAAAATAATTCACTAATATTAATTAATTTAATTTATTAGGATAAAACACCTTTTGATCATAATTATAGTTTTTATAAAAACATTCTATTTATATTCAATTGGTTCTTATATTGATTTATAATTAATTAGAAACCAATTAATTCAATAATATATATTCATATGTTGGATAATCCTATTCATAACTACTAATTTAATGTCTAGGTTATATCTTATTATATTAATTAATAATATTTTAATAATATTTTTTTATAAAACTCAGTCTTGCATGTAACATAAGCTATAAAAGAAACTCATTATTTCATGTGATGCAAACTAAAATGGTATTTCATACATTAAAAGATATATAATATATTATATTTATTCAAAATATTAAATATACTCTAAAGTATCAAGAGGTTATATTCCTTTCTACATTTGGTCTTGTGTGTAATACATGCTATTGAATAAAAGTTACTCTTTTAGAATTTTTGGGGTGTTACATTATGCCCACCTTAAATAAATTGCGTCCTCGCAATTTAAAATTGATATTGGTAATATATTTTTTGATATTTTTTATGTTAAAATGCCACATCATTAGAAGGGTTTGTAAAACATCCTCTAGAAAAGAGAGAATGAGAAGTATAAAGGTCATGTTGACTAACATATAACTAGGTTTCTACATTGGAGAACATTAGTGGCAAGTGAAAATATAGAATTGGTTGAAAATCATAAATATTTATAGGGAGTGATTGAGGTCATTTATCATAGAAAATTTAATTATCAATGGAAATTTTATGGTCTCAAATTCATAAATATATGATGATTTAGAAGACTATCAGTTCAACAAAAATTAAGGTATTAGGACATTTTTTTGATCATTTTTCTAATGTTGAGTAATTATTTTACTACCTAAGAATATAGGGAAATATACTAACTTTATAATTTTTATCCTTTTTTATGCTTTGATCAATGTCCTATTTATCCATTACATCAAGAAATGGATATTAAAAAATTATCTTTGATACCTGAGGCACTAAAAAACACTTTTAACAGATTATAAGGTCCATAAAAAAGTGACATGTATTTTTGTTTGTCTCCAACTATTTTCCAAATCCAGTATGGTTAATTCATTAATATATAAACCTAAAAATTAACACTATAGGTTCATCATTAATATTTATTCATCAAATTTTTAACTAAAAACAATGAAATTTTAAACAAGACATTGTGTAGGTTAGTGGTTGACATTAAACCCTAATCATCCTTTGGTTATGGGTTCAAGTCCCGCAACCTTGCCGGACTTAATGGGTTTTCACCCAAAATATAGGTTGTCCTTTTATAAAACCATGTTAACATAATTTCCAAAATAAATATGATGGACATCCTTGAAATTTATTCATTAAATATCCTTTTAAATGTGTTTTTCAATACAACCCTAATATATAAATACTTCATCCATTTATTTACACATAGGTCCTTCCTTGGCCTAGAGTTTATCCTTTAGAAGAGAAAATTAACTTAGGTAATGACCAGGTTCCCCAAATTTAAGGCAATGAACTATAAATGGATCCTTAGGATGAGGTTTATTTCCTTCCATCGTATCCTTCATTTATCCTCAGCAATTCTTTGCTTTATGTCCTTCTTTCCCACACATAAAGAATTTCCCCATTCCATTGAGACACTTTTCTGGGTGCCTCCTTCAACATTTCCAGCATGATGGAAATCAAGATTTATTTTATCTACGGTCTCCACCACTAGAGCTCTTAGAAACCTCCATCCTTGTCTTCTTTGGTGAGTTTGGGAGTTGGTTAACATATATGTTTTTAATTTTACTTTAGGAAACCCGATTAGGCATAAACATGATATCATTAACTCCTATTAACACCTCATTTGGTTTCTCACTATCACCACCTCTCCCTTCATGTTCAATATTAACATGACTTCTTTAGATTTCATCCATTGAAAAAAACTAGAAATCATAGTGTGAGTAAAAATAGTCATAGTAAAATAAATGTATAATAATTTATAAGATATCTAAATCATAAAAGCTTATTTTCAATAAAAAACACCTTAATTTTAACCTAGGTTATTCATTTTCATTATCTATCCAAATTATTTATAATGGTTTGTAAAGAAAATGTGAATTATCCTAATAATATCCCCCAGGAATGTTAAAACAGGTGCATAATAAGGCCCATTGTCGTGTACTAGGTTATGCTCAAGTCAGGCTCGATGCACCTTTTCAGAGTTGTTACCCCTAGGTACATTTGTGTCAGAACCACATCCACTTGTAGTATCTGGATAGGGATGTATTTCTAGGAAGACCCACATAATTTATACTTCATAAAATCTTTACTATGTTCTTTTATACTTATCCTCAAATTCTATCTTAGGTTTGTGTTACCTAATCTATATTTTCCTAAATCTAGTTCCTAAGGTTTCTACTAAAATTTCTCTAATACCAACTATAATGAACAGGCCCCAATAGGCCCAGAGCCAGTGTCTACTACCATTACATTGGCATAATATACAAGTAAATCACATCCCAAATGATTTAATAGTTTACTAGTCTTGGTAAACTAGATACATACATGAGTCTTGTATTATAAATGAATAAAAAATTACAACATAATTTTTTTCTTACGATGATAATTTTGTTCCATCTAGTATATCATTACATGTATTTCTTAGTACACTTCACATAATCATGGGGAAATGAAACAAAATAAGGGTGAGATCAAATAATCATTAAGGGTAAATTATAGGAGAATAAATAATTAATTAATGAGAATAATCATTATGGCATAGTAAATAATTGAACATACATGTCATTTTATCAATAAACTAAGAAGGAAGTGCATAAACAATATGGCAAGGTAAATAACTGAAAACATATGACATTTAAATAACTGGATATGGAATAAACAATATGGAAAGGTAAGAAACTAAAAACACATGTCATCTAATCAATAATATGAGAATTAAATGAATCCATAAACTTCTTCATAGTGAAAATATCATGGATAATAAATAATGAATCAAAATGAAGGTGATACTTAATTATTGGACATCGTGTCTGAGGCACATGAAAACCTATACTATCAAGATCCTTCACAAGACGGTTTAAAACTATAGGTAGAAACTGGTTTAATTTTTACACCTAATTTGTCTCAAGAGAACCTTTCAATGCATTAAGAGGATATATAAAGTTTGGGCCCCACCCATCACTCTCTGTCCAAAGTATTCCTTATATCGAGTAATAAATTTAATTAATAAACAATATTCCTTATCAAATATCTTTATTGAATAAAGAATACATATTTATCAATATTTCCCCATCTAATCAAATAACTATAAAATTAAATACCATATGTAAAAATGATATATGGTTTAGGAAATAAACATATCTATGAAAAATAATATGTATATTTAGGTGAAATCTAATGTTTAATGATCATATGAAATTTAATATTTCAAGGAGACTAAATGAAATCAAGGAAGTGAATTTCAATACTATCATTGGTCAAAGAAATCATAAACTATTCAGAGGAAGAATAAGGATAGTTTCAATACAACATATCCCAAGTGGTGTAAAAATAATGGGTTTTTGTTGTTAATGTATATAAATACTATAAAAGATCTTATAAAAACATTCTTCAAAAAAATATCCTTTTTATTTTAAAAAAAATTTATAATTTTCTTTGAAAATAAATTTTAAATAAAATTTCTTTAAAAACTAACCTTTTAAAATTGAAAAGTAATCTTCAATGAAATTATGGTGGGTAATTCTTTACATGTCGTACAAGGTAAAAATAACATCTCTTTTCAGGGTAAAAAAGTTAGAAAAGTACCTTGTTTGGGAAATGATAAAATGATTACTTTGAAAACGTTTTTAAAATAAAAAAATGGTAAATATGTATTTAATAAATAATTTTGTAATGGTTAAAAAAAATTTTAATTTTTTTTAGAATGTAGGTTTTTTAGAAGAAAATAGGTTCTTCAATTAAAGAGTAAAATAAAGTCATGTTTTCTTTAAAACGTTTTCTTAAACATTTTAAGTGCCAAAGAGTGGGAAGATGGTACTATTACATGAAAAAGGTCATTAATAACCAGAGGAGAATAAAATTAAATGATTTATTTAATAATGATCATATAAATTCCTTTAATTTAATTTCAAGAATAAGCAATCTTGATTAAAAGATATTGTGAAATACACCCTTAAAATGATCATAACGTTAAAGTGAGAATTAATCAATGAATTGATTATGTGCATCCATTGTAAATCCATATATAATAAGTGAAAATACATCAATAGATAGTAAAAATAATTATACACATAATCATATAATATTAAAGATAATGAGGAAATATTATAACCCAATGAATAGGAATTGAGTTATGGAATTTCTTTTCCACTTGGTAATTTTAAGTTCCAATCCCCTTAGATGAAATAATTAAAATTGAAACTCAAAATAACATTGAGAATAAATTATTCATAATATTACATGTCAAAATGGAAGTATGTACACCATATATATTAAATTAGGTGCACGATGATAAAGTATGTCTCAAATAATGGAAATTGAGACGAAGTCCCTTACTACTTGGAAACTTTTTAATTATAATCCCTATGAAAGAAATAATTTCAAATGAAACTCTACATAACATTAATATAAATTTATTCATGATATAAAATAAATAGGTTCAGTAGTTACAACACACAAAATAAATAAGTGGTGATTATGATATATGCCTCACGAAAGTAAAAATGAGACAATAATCCCTTACCTTGTGTTTCCTTTTGGGTGAAATTCATTTAAACTTCTATATAAGGGTTTTAAATAGGAAAATAAATTATAATATAACCATAATAGTATTTATAATATAATATAATATCTTCTTAAAATATCTTATTATCCATTTCTTAACAATATTTCATTTTTTTTACTTTTTTGGGTGTTAATTGCCTAGTTTTTCAAGTATGTTTTGACTTGTTATTTTTGTTCCACTTACATAGATCATAATATCATCATATCTAGGATTTAAAACATGATTTCAATATCATATATATCCATTATATATTTATTTATAAGAATCCTTAAATTTTGGAGATAGTAAATGGAATGCACTGTTAATGGCGATGGTAAGTTGTACATATGCATGAATGCTACTTCTATTTCCTTATCATATTTCAAAGAATAAAAACTAAATGATATATATATATATTATAATTTCAGTATAATAATTGTATCATATATATCAAATATGTTAATTGAAATCATACTTTATACATTCCATGTATAGAGTGAACGAATCACATCGCTTTGAAGAGACGGTAGTCCACACATCAACAAATGATGTTATCATATTCCCAAAAAATGGAAAGCATGAAGGTATGGTTATATAAAAAATTACAGAATAATACATACATTATAAATAATATATATAATATATAAACTATAAATCCATCATTATTCTAACCATGAAAGGTGGTAATGGAAGAACGAATGACATCGGTTCGTGTGGTGGTAGTCCATTGTACACACGAACGATGATTGTGTATCCCATTTGATGGATGTGTGTGAAAGTGTAGGTAAAACTATTAGAATAAAAACATATCAGTATATTAAATATTCTAAGTTTATTATATAATCATTATATAAAAATAATTCAATTATTTTATAAGTAAATTAAACAAAAGTGATCGTTGAAGAACGTTACCTCTTATTCAGGTAACTCTTTTTGGTTTAAATCAAAAGAATTCCTTGGTTTTCTTTCTTACCAAAGTGAGGACTCTAGGATGAGTTGAGGTATATTGGCTGAATATTTATATATAGTTTTTACGAGACAAAGGTTTTGAGAGGTTTGATTAATTGGGAGGGGTGAGTGCCTTTTTATAGTGGTGGAAGAGTGGCATTCTTGTAAATTTTTGAAAGATGGAATTCCACCCATGTTTTTTTTCATATCATGTGGCTCCAATAATGAACCAAATTCGATTCAAGGGAATATATGGTCTATATATGGATATTAAATTTCTTTTGAAAAAGTTTATAGGTCATTTTGGACCTTATTTTTAAGGTTTAGTTCCTTGTTAAGCTAATTTTTCTCTTAATCGTTGTAATTTATTTTAATTACATTCACTAATATTTTTTGGTAAAAAACTAAGTTAAACATACTATAAATTATTAATTATTATGATTAAAGATATTAAATACATTTTTCCAAATTACAAAAATATAATTGGTAAATATTAATTTAAATTTAATCCCGTAGACGGGATGACAAAGTGGGTTTTTAATGTGAAAATATTCAAAAGATTGAAATGTTTTTATATCCAATTTTAATGTGAAATTAATTCCAATTACCTAAATTGGATTAATATTTTTAAAATTTATCTAATTAAACCTTAAAACCAATAAAAAATATTTTTTAACCTTACAAAATAAATTATATGAAAAAATAGTTTTTAATTAAAATTTTGTATTTTCCACTATTCATAAAAAAAATGAAACTTCATAAAAAAATACCAAAAATTCAACCTAAGATAATTTTAAAATTATAAATCCAAAAATGAAGTTTATTTTTATATATAAAATTTATTAATGTTTCAATTTTTTTTAAAATAGGTTCACTATTAAAAGGCGGCAAAACTGCATTTTTAGAAAAATACAATT
This sequence comes from Viscum album, assembly GCA_963277665.1. Lineage (NCBI taxonomy): Eukaryota > Viridiplantae > Streptophyta > Magnoliopsida > Santalales > Viscaceae > Viscum > Viscum album. The sequence continues at coordinate 1,075,796,565 of OY728157.1, read as the reverse complement.
TTTAAGCGTAAAACCAGATTTATTATTATGTTATAATTATAAAATATATTGGATTATTATCAAAACTATTTTATTGAATATAATATATATATATATATATATCATTAAGATAATTCACTAATAGTAATTAATTTAATTTATTATGATAAAACAACTTTGCAAGCATAATAATAGTTTTTATAAAAACAACACCTTTATATTCAATTCATTATTATATTTATTTTTAATTAATTAGTAACTAATTAATACAATAATATATATTTATATATTAGTAAATCCTATTCATAACCACTAATTTAATGGTTGGGTTATATCATATTATATTAAATATATTATATTTTAATAATATATTATTGTTCTGTAAAACTCAGTCTTGCATGTAACATAAGCTATTGAAGAAACACATTATTGTGTGTGAAACAAACTAACTTGTTATTGCATGAGTTTCAAGCTATATAATATATTAAATTTATTCAAAATATTAAATATATCATAAGTCTCTAGAGGTAATATTCATTTCTACAGTTGGTGTTGCATGCCATACATGCCATTGAATAAAAGTTGCTCTTTTAGAATTTTTAGGGTGTTACAGGTTGCCTGAAGGGATGAAATGACATAAAGTGGAGTTGGGTATTTTAAGAATTTCATTCTCTGTTGATATATTATCCTATTTTACTATTGGTGTAGGTAGGTTTGGTGCACCAAATACATCCTAAAATCACACACTCAATAAATCAAGGGAAAGTAATTCCTTAATGAGGCTTCATCAAATGAATTGTCAAATTGAATTTAAACAACAAATAAATAATTAAAGAACCTGTGTAGACAACCCTAGGACCAAGATATTTCTTCACTAATTTCATTCTATCTTTATTTTCATCTGCATTTAGAATAGTTGAATTATGCATTTCATTATTTAAATTCCATGTTTTCTAAAACCCAAAATCATATTATTTGTTTTCATAAATAATAATAAAAACCAAAGTAATTTGATTAGGTGAATTAGAAATTAGTGATTGAACTAATTGTGATTCTCCTCAAGTGAGATGTCCCTAGTTAGCCAATGTACATCATTAGGAAAATAAAATTTTCTTTTGGCATTCCCTATATCAGGCATGCCTCAGTGCTCTAATATCACATGCCCCTTGTCCAAGGTCACGTCAAATGAAAATCAACTTTCGCTAACAATGTCTTCTAAGAACATATATCACATCATTTTATTCCATATAAATCATTTCTTCCCTTTAAAGTATTTCATAAAATATATTTCTTACAAAAAAACCATTCTATAATTTTAAAATACTCATTTTAAAATTATAAGAAAATAGGCTTTTCAAAAATCCATCCAATTTTTTATAATTCAATAATACCTCCAAAATTTTTCTTCCAAGAAATAACACAATGATTCCATAGAAAATCTAACCAAAACCATTAAAGAAAATGAAACTTCCAAGTGCTAGAATAGTGGAAATGAAAGATAATCCACCCACCACTCAATGGATAATGAAAATAAAGAATGAAACTAAAACTTCTAGAACTGGGTTCACAAAACCTTCTCTTAACTTTAATTTCTATAATAAAATGCCTAAAGATTTGTTAGAATAAGAGTTCGGATTTTTAGGATCACTAAAAAATTCCTAGGATGGACTTGGAATTCATAAGAAGAGTTGTTAACAAAAAATGGATTTACAACAACTAATTTGGATTTTATACCTATACTTGAAACATAAGACCATAGTGCAGTCTACCATACATGGAACAAAAATGATAAAAACACTAGAATATAGTGTAGTGAATGGGACCATGCCATAGTCATAAAACACAATGGTGTACCCCATAGCACTACACCATAGTCACCCCTAGACCATCTTGCTTCCAGAATCCACAGTGTAGGGTACATCCACATCTTATTTAGCCAGGTTGAGGCTATGGTGCAGCCCACACACCATGCCATAGCTACCCCCAAAATGACAGACACCAAAATAGGTTCCACACCACAGCTCTCCTCTATGTCGCAGTCATTCCCAAAATGAAATTGGATCAAATATTTCTACACCACATCCCTGTATCTATGGTGTAAAAAACCCACTATCAGTAGAACCACAAAAAAACTCTTCCCATGACTCCATGCTACAACCTAGTCTCTGTGGTGCTGCCATGCCAAATAAGGAAGAGGTGAGCAAAATCTCCTTCCAAGCCCCTATTCTAAAGTCTTTTTTCTTTGTGCCATAGAGTTTAAAGGACTACGCCATAGCCCATGCTCCATGGTGTATCCATTCCAAAAAAATGGTAGAGCCACTTACAAAAACCCTTTGAAGCCACTGAAAACACCCAAAAATTAACCTAAGAATTATATAAGATGAAATTATATAATAAAAGGGTAAAGTGCATAAAATCGAGGGTGTTAGAATGATCTTAATAGATATACTTTGAATATACTTTCTTTTATATAGAGTATATATTTTCAAGTATAACCCATATTTTTTACTTTCTAAAAAATAACTATCTTGTGAACTATTAAACCTAATATGTATTGATTTATGGGGTTTAAATAACCATGGAGTAAGTAGAAGTTGAAATTTAAAATTATTAAAATGATAAAGGTTTTAAAATTTTAGATCATGAATTAGTGTAGTAAGTGTATTAAGATATGTATATATGTAGTGAATACTTTTGTAAATAATTTTTCAGTATATTAAAATTATGAATAGTTTATTTCTTTAATTAATAAGTCTTTATATACTCACACTAAACTACATTTCATCTTAATAAATTTAAAAGATACCATTTGATATATGGATCTAAATTTTCCTAATTTTAATTTTATAATGATTTGATGTTATGACATGTAATAGATCTCATTGAAAATTAATTTTTTTATTAAGATAGACCCCTTTTAATGGGTAAGGGGGAACCCAATATACTTAAAAGTCATAAAAGAAAATCAAGCCCCACAGTCTAATTTCCCAAGGAAAAAAACAATCCAATTCAAAACTGCAAAGAAGGTCCCTTCCCCAACATAAAAATCATTAAGGTGAGCTTCCACCTTCTAATCGCTGCTTGGCTAGTTGTCCCGTGAAAGAATGCACGTGCATGGTACCGATGGAAAATGTCATACCCTCTCATACTTCCAGTTCCAGATAGCTATGATCTGTGAAATCTCCCTACCTAAACCTCTTCTGGAACTATCCCTTGAAGTGAACTGGATGCATTGCCCCTTTATTTTTGGTTCAGTATAAGCTAAATAGTGATACATGCCAAAGTAGAATATGTAATGAAATTAAAACATAGTTTATATGGATAACAGGAAATAAATTTTAAAAGGGTCTAAGATAAACAATCCCCCCATACCATAATATATATATATATAACAAGTTTATATCCATTAAAACTCCTTCACTTTTAACCCAAATTGGTAGAAGGATCTTGTGAATAGATCCAAAAAACACTAATTATATGTGTACCTAATTTTTGATAAATAAAAAATCCTTATCCATAGGTCTTTATAGATTAAAGATCAATACCTTATCCATAATGTCCTTATTTAGATGATATTTTTTTAAAACATAATATAGGGTCGTGTGACACATTTGGTTTGGGAAGAAGAACAAAAAGACATGAAAAGATCATGAAATATTGAAAGTGATCCTTAAAAATAAATTATGAATTGCATTCCTTTAATTTTGAGGTTTGATTCATCTAAAAAAATTAACAGAGGTTGCTGCAACGTTTGGGTTCTGTAGAGCTTTCACAATGTGAGGTGGGGTAACATTATCTGCTAGGGTTCTTTTAGTAGGGATAAATGGTTTTATCAATGTCAACAAAAAATCACTGATAAAAGTAGCATTTATTGGTTTTAAAATGAGAAACACTGATAAAGTCAATCTTTATTAGTGCTAAAAGTTTAAGTGATGATAAAGAAATATTTTATCATTTATAAAGTAAGTACGGGTAAACACTTGTATCAATAGTGAATAAAAATGAATAATTGAATAATATTAGTTTTATAAATTTAAAAAATATTAAAAAATGAATTAAAAAAAATTACAATAAATTATAAATTAAAAAATAATATACAATCAAAACATGTATGGGTTCCATCCCCTTTCTATTAAGGAAGGAAAACTTTTTTTAAACTAGGTTGAGAAAGAACCCATTATTTGACCTAGAGTCCAATGAATTACAAGGTGAAAAGGCCCAAAGGTAGAGAGGCCTTAAACATGGGTATTACCTTAATTACTATGTTATGCTCATAGTACCATGCCATAGGAACCTAATCTATGTTGTAGTGCCCTGTAAATCACATCTGTAGCACCCTCTTGCATCATGGATGACATTCCTACGCTTGGGCTCTTGCTCCATGCTACATCACTCGATCTCCATGTCATAGTGTTCCTCATGGTGTCGTTATGCTAAGCACTACATCATGGTGCTCCTCCTCAATGGCAGACTCTAGTCTTTCCATGTGTCGTGATCCTTTGTTTTATGCCATGGTTGATGACCCACACCATGGTCTTTTCCCTTGCATCGTGTTATTGTCCAGAAATTCCTCGAAATTGAGGATTTTCAAGGTTTGAACCATAGTTGATGTAGGATTATAGGATAACCTTTACCACTTGACTAGGACCCTAACAACATGAATAAACAATAATTGTATAAAGATATAAATACAAAAATATTAAAATATTAATTATATAATAATAAAACATATTAGAAATATTAAAAATGAATAAATAAAAATGTATAAATAAATATTTAAAAATGAATAAATTCCAAAAAAAATAACATTAATAAATATTACAAATGAATAAATTATATGAAATAAATGATTATTAAAAATGTATAAATATTAATTATAGAAACTATAAATATATTAAAAATAATGCATATTAATAAATATAAATTTATAAATAAATATTGAAAATTGAATAAATGTAAAAATATTAAATGAATAAATATTAAAAATGAAAAAATATTTAAAACAAATAAATTTAAAAAATAATAAAAATGAAAAGATATTAAAAATGAATAAATTATAGTAAATGAATAAATATTAAAAATGAGTAAAATTTGATAACTTAAAATGAAAAAATTTCCAAAATAATAAAAAAATTGAATAAATAACATTATTTATTTAAATTAAAAAAATATTAAAAATGGAGAAATATTAAAAGTTACATTTAAATATAAAATATTTAAAAAGAACTATTAATTATTTATATGTATATGATACTAACTGTATAAATAATATTAATAATAATTGTTTTTAAATATTTTTAGTAATATTTAATAACTTTTATCAATTATATAAATGAATAAATATTTAATATTATAAAAAAATTAAATATTATTTGTTATATTTTGAAAAAATATTATAGATTTTATAAATGAATAAATATTTTGCACTAAAAAATGTATAGTAATGTTTATAAATATTATAACTGTATTATATTTAAATACAAATTATTTTCAAAACATTCTACTTATTAAAATGCCAATATTAAATTTAATATTAATTATATTTAAAAAAATATTATTTTAATTGTTTTTATATTTTAATTATAATATTTTTAAAAAATATAAATTACATATGCATATATATATATATATTAAAATGAATATATATAAATATATTTATATATAAGATTGTATTAATTACATTTGAATAACATTAATTATTGGTACTATAAATTATAACTTATATATAATAACTTGTATTCCCCCTATAGCGACTCAGAATTCTCATACATGGATATTATATCTTTTTAGATGAATACTCATTACATTCCACAAACGCATGCTAGAGGACCATAATAGTTTAGTGCCTTTGGAAACTTGGAACACATTCTCTTTAATTCATGAAAGATATTCAATGTCTCTAATAATGATCTTCCCTTTTAATACTCCTAAAAAAACACTTCTTCATAACCTAGGTAAATGAAACATAAGAAAGATTAATCTTATATTCTCATTAAGGGTAAACATAAGAGATATCATTCTAAGATCATACGAAATAATAATATAAGAATCAGGGTATGTGATCATGAATATAATTTAAAAATATCATACCCAACCTTTTAAGGATCATAAACAAGAGTCACAAAATAAAACACTATAATTTCAGAAAACATGGTTCATAAGAGTGAGAAATAATCATAAATTAGTCAGGAACTATAAGCTCATGTCATAAAATTGTGGCACTATCATAAAAATAGAAACCTATTTCATATGTCAAGGTAAACTACCCGGACCATCAACATGGTGGATCGGGAATTATCACCTATTTCCCATTGTGGATCAAGATGCACCAATTTCCCATTGTAGATCAAGATACACCTATTTCCCATAGTGGATCAAGGAACACCTTTTTCCATAGTGGATTAAGTCCATCGACTTTTTTCCCATCATTATATCATGAGATATAAAGATTTACCCAATCCATTGGAAGGAGATATAGGTCTCACCCATCTCATAATGAACATCATACTTATGTGTTCAACAATATCATAAAACATTCAACATATCATCACATCATAACTTGTGTAAAGAAAAAAGTTTTCATAAACATTTCATAAATTCACCATTTTATAACCCATGAAAAATAAATGGGTTTCATAAATATTTCATTAACATTAACATTGACCATATAGAGAAAGAATAAGGATGGTATAATTCAATCTTATCCCCTGTAAAGAATAAGTAACTTCATAGGATATCATCTTAGATGGAAAATAATTTTTAAAGGGCACATGGACTATTTATTAAGGATAACAACTTCTCTTTGAAAATCAATTTTTAAAACTAAAAATTCATAAAATATTTTGGAAATAATTTTCTTTGAAAATAACCATGAAAACTTATAAAGGAATATTTTAAAATAATTTAAAACATTTCTTGAGAATAATAACCTTTTCTATTTGAAAAACACTTTTTAAAACAAAAAATACTTTGAAAACATTTATTGAAAACATGGTTTTGGAAGAAAAAGGGTTTTCCACAGAAAAAATGTCTTTTATTAAAAACACTAGTTTTGAAATCTTGAGTATATGAAGAGATAAAATTAAGGGAAAAATGTATTCTTATGAAATAAAAATAGGAGAATAAAATTCAAGAGTTTCTTGAGAGATATATCGTACGATTTCATCATTGGAAGAATAACCATAAATAATCCAGATAAACGATGAGATTGTAACATTAATCTCTTACCACTTAAGTAACTTTGAAATGTAATCTCCATAAAGGAATAGAATTAAATAAAACATAAAATATCATGAGGATAAATAAATTCATGATATTTAATTTTAAATGGTATGTATATACACACTGTAAAAGAATATAGATGCATAACATAACATATGTCTCAAAGAAGGTAAATTGAGATAAAAATCTATTACTAATTTGTTAACTTTTGAACCATAAACCCCATGAAAGAGAGATCATCAAATAGATATGTAAAACCAAATAATTTTAAGTATATGAATCGTAAAATACATTCATTGGTAGTATATACACCACAAAAAATTAATAGTTTATGAATATGGTATGTGTCTCACATAAGTAAAAATTGAGATGAAAATCTCTTACCTCATGCAACCTTTTGGTTTAAAATCCATTAAACTCCTGTATAGTGGTTTTAGATATGTTAATAACTTATACCAGAACCATATTAATATTTATAATATAATATATGATCCTTTTATAACTTCTTATCACCCTTCCTTTAATAATATTTCATTCTTTTCATTGTTTTGGTTGTTAATTGTCTTGTTTTCTAGTGCGTGTTTCATCATGAAATATTCATATCTTACACATATTAAATAATTATATCATCTGAATAAAAATAATAATAATATTATTATCATATTATTACATCAATTATACTTTTAAAATAAATCATTAAATATGGTTACAAAAAATGAAGTATGTTACAATCATGAAGACGGTTGGTTGTACGTACACATTAGTAACGTTTCTATTTTTCATTGATCACTATCGAAATTAATTAAGTAATATTTTATCATTATAGAATTATAATAATATCATAGATACCATATTATATACTTATATATATCATCCATGTATTTTGGTGATGAAAATAGAGTCGCATCGCTTTGTGAAGGTGGTAGTTTACATGCTCACGGACAATGTTATCATCTTTAAGTGAGTAAAAAGATAAGAAATAAAATGATATATTATTTTTAAAGAATAATAAATATGTCATGAATATAATATTTATTTCATTTATATCGCATATATTGATTAAATTTAATCTTATTATATTCCATGTGAAGCGTTAGTGAAAGAAAAATCACATCGCTTCACGAGGCGGTAATCTGCCGTACACACAAGCGACATTATCGTATCCCCTACGAAATGAAAAGTAAAAGGATATATATATATAATATAATGAATACATATGTATAAATATGTTATTAATATCATATATATATATATATACTTTATAATCATCATCATACCCAACTGTGAAAGGTGGTAATAGAAGAACAAATAACATCGGTTTGTGAGGCGGCGGTCTGTCGTACACACAAATGATGATTTCATAATCCATTTGATGGAAGTCGAGATGATTATAGGTAATGAAATTATCGTAAAATCATATTAGAATATTTAATATAATGATTTTATTATATAATAATGACATAATAATAATTAGAGGAGGTGGAGGAAGAAATAACACAAAAACGCTCATTGATGAATGTTAAATATTTTTTAGGTATCCTCCTTAGGTTTTCACTAAAAGCATTACTTGGTTAGATTTTTATAAAAAATAATGCTTCTAGGATTATATTAGGGATTTTGGGAAGTTATTTGGGTAGGCATCGACCAAGAAAATTGTGTGAAGGTGTGAAGAAGAGAGGAGAGGGGTGACCTTTTATAAGTGGAGGAGAGGACACACTTAGTATTTTTTAAAAGAATTGAGTGATCACGCATTTTTCTTGTCCAAAGGGTAAAAAATGGATCATTATTGAACCTTGGAGGTGTAATGGTCAAAATATTATCATACAATAGTTTTTATACAAGTTTATAGGTTATTTTTACCATTATCTTTTTAGATTAACCCCCCCCCCCGTAAACTTATTTTTACCTTAACCGTGGTAACTAATTTTTACTGCATTCACTATTCATTTTGGTCAAAAAATAAGTTGACCATATTAGACATTAAAGTTTTTTATAATTCAAAATATGAAATCTAGTTTTTCCAATTTCCATTCACATATGTAAAATTTTTTAATTTAAAATTAATACTACAAACATGACGAGAAAGCAGTGTTTTAAAGAGAAAATGCTCAAAAGTTTACAAAGTTTTTATATCAAAATTCAACATTAAATTGGTTCCAATGAAATAAATTGGATTAATGGATGTATAATTGAACTAATTTAACTTTAAAATCACTTTAAAATATAATTTAAATTTATAAATAATTTAAACGAAAAGGTAGTTTTCAATAAAAATCAGTATTTTTCAATATTCATAAAAAAATGAAACTTCTCAAACAAATCCCAAAAATTAACCCTGACAAAATACTATTATTCTGATTTCAAAAAGTAAGTTTATTTTTTCAAAAAAAATATAAAATTAGTAAAAAAAAATTTTAAATTAAGTCCCCAAAGTGGGAGTCTTTTAGAAAAATACAATTTTTCAAAAAACAGTTCTTTCTTTCTTTTAAATGATTGTTATTTTATTTCTAATAAATACATAACAAATGAACAAGTGAAAACTATATATTTTCATAATTTATTTAATTCTATTCATAACCCCCGTTCCAATAGCTATGTGATAACTATCATATTAAATAATAATATTTTAACAATATGACTTTTTTTTAAACTCAGTGTTACGTGTAGCACAAGCTAATATTGGTGTTGAATGTAATGTAAGATAAACTTAGTATTGTGTGTAACACAATCTAAAGTCTATATTTCAGGTAACCCAAAATATAAAAAATATTAAATTCATTTGAAAATAATATTTCAAAAAATCTTGGGGTGCCACATTCTACCCTCCTCAAAATGAATTTCGTCCTCAAAATTCATCTCAATCATCAAAGGTTTAACATTTGAAAAAATCATTCATAGAAACCCAAATCATACAAATGAATAATGAAACTTAATTTAAAAAAATGAAAGTGGGAAACATAATGATTACCCAAAATAACTCATAACTAGGTTTCAAAATAGAAGAACATAGGTTGGATGTGAAGATTTGGACATAAATGAAAAGAATAAATAATTATATAGAATGATAAAGACCACTGATCAAAATAAAGTGGGTGATCTAGATAAGGATAATGACCAAAAAACTTGGAAATAGAGAGGTATGAAAAGTTTCATTGATATCATCAAAAATAATGATAACAGGAAAACATTTTATTTCAATACCATTTTCCTAATTTTGAAGGATTTTCATGAGAAGATAATTTACTTGATTTTATTCCATTTCATAAGAAAATTCTCACCCTTTGGCTGTGCCTTGATTAATTTCCACTTCATCTCATTCTACAAGAAATGAAGGTGAATTTTTTATACTTGAAGAACTAACAGATCATAAGATCCATAGATATAATGATAAGTCATTTAATATATCTTTAGTTATCATCACAACAAAATGAATAGCACAGGTTATCAAATATGTAAAAACAATCATATGGATAAATAATAAAATATTTTCTAAAATTTCATTCAAAGTTAAATATAAACAATTTCATAAATGGTTAACCTAATGACCCTTTCAAAATATTAAAATCCAATTTATAAAGAAGGTCACTAAACATCCAAAATAAACTTATCATTAATCCCATAAACACCATGAAATAGTTCTTAATTGCAACATACCAAACATGTTAATACCTTCATCGTTTATTCTCTTGAAACCCGATTTACTATAGAACCTCAATGAAAACATGTATTCTTTCTCATTCCTTGAATAATACCATAGATTACCGAATATACTACACAGATCTAATAATATTGTAAACTACATCAATGAGAACATAAGCCACTTTGTCAACAAATCCTTTATCAGTTATGAGGTCATCAATACTATCTGATTTAATTTATCCATATCAATCGTATCTTTATCCAAACTAAACACCATTTTCGCAACATTAGTAACATATTAAGGGTTACCTTCCCATAGTCAAAACATCACATTGCCATTGAATCACTCTTCCAGTCCAACAACATCATTCAACATATTCTTTCAAATCCTTAACAAAAAACTTATACAAAATAATACTTATATATTTCATGATTCATAGAACATAATCATTGAATTCTAATACATAATACTTCATTCACCCCACTTCATTCTCAAACCATTTACTATGCTTCATCATCTTATTCCTTAATAACTTTTTCCTTTCATATGTCATTTATAGTCTCTTCATCATCAGTAATATAACCATTACTCATACAACCTTGCTAATTTTATTCATAGGATTTCCCCTTAGGATATCGATTTCCATAAACCCTATACTTTAGACATTTAAATAATTAAACGTTCGATGATGTAATAGGGAGACCATTATTCTCGTCCATTGCATTAACTGAAATTTCCATTTTCTCTTTGAATTTACTTGTATTGTGTCCATCTTTTCCATAGTTAAAACATATTCTCATTCCTCTAATATATCCACTTGGGTGTTTCTTACCACATTCACGACACATAGGAAATTGATTTTTTGTTTCTCCATGGTCCTCACTAACCAAACTCTTAACAAACTATATCCTTCTCTTCTTTGGTCAGTTTGAGAGTTGGTTATGGTGTACATTGTTAATCAAGTTATGTGATAACTAATTAGGCACAATAACAACATACTTAACTCCATATATCATCCTATTTGGATACTCATCAGAAAATATTCCATCACATTCAATGTTAACCCAGTTCATTTTAGTTCCCTTCATTTGATTAAAACCAAAATTATAGTGTGAGAAACACTAATCATAGAGGAAAACCAAATAATTATGAAAATCATTTATAACATGTCTAAATCATGAAACCTTTTCACTATATGACACCTAAGGTTTATCTTAAGTCATTCATAGTCATCATCTATTTAAATCATTCATGATGATTTGTAAAGAGTTTGTGAATTTTGAAAGCATATCTCCTCGAAGTGTCAAACCAAGGGTGCAACAAGGCTCGTTGTCCTGCACCCAGTGATGATTGAGTCCAGCTCAATGCATCATTTTTAGAGTATTTACCCCTAGGTGCCTTTGTTCCAGAGACACATCCACTTGTAATATCCAGACATAGATGTAATTTCTTGGAAACCACTTTCTCTATCTTTTACCAAAATTCCATGATATTTTCCTATAAATTTAATCATCCTTATACTTATACTTAGAGATATTCAAAAACATGTCCTTAGAAATATCTTTAGGTATCTCATTAAATTTTTCTCATCATAGTTTCAGAAGTTTAACTAAATATTTCCTCTGATACCAACTATAGCGACTTGAGATTCTCATACATGGAAATTATATCTTTTTAAATGAATACTCATTACATTACACAATCACACATTTGAGGACCATAATAGTTTAGTATTTTGGAAAAATTGGAACACGATCTCATTAATACATGAAATATATTGAATGTATATCATATAGATCTTCCCTTTTAGTACTCCTACAAAAAAAATCTTTCTTCATAACCTGGATAAAGAAAACATAATAAATGATGAGCTCAGATGCTCGGTAAGGGAAAACATAAGAGATATTAATCTAATATAACATGAAATCATAAGATAAGCATAAGGTTATGTGATCATGAAAATAACTTGAAAATCTCATACCCAACCTATCATTGATCATAAATAATAGTCATTGAATAAAACTTTATCATTTCAGAAAACATAGGCCATAAGAGTGAGAAATTCACATAAATCAATCATTAACCATAATCTCATGTCATAAAAGTGTGGAACCATCATAAATATAGAAAACCATTTCATGTGTTAAGGTAAACTACCAAGACAATCAACATAGTGTATCAAGATTTATCACTTGTTTCCCATTATGGATTAGGACACATAGTTATTTCTCATAGTGGATCAAGCCCATTGACTTGTTTCTCATCATTATCTCATGAGATATAAAGCTTTACCCAATGCATTGTAGGGAGATATAGGTCTCATATTTCTCATAATGAAAATCATACTTATTTGTGCCACAATATCATAATACATTCAACGTATCCTCACATCATAACCTATGTAAAGAAAACATGTTTTAGAAACATTTCATCAATTCACCATAGCATAACCCATGAAAAATAAATGGGTTTCATAAAAATTTTATTAAGATAAACATTAACCATCCTGAGAAAGAATAAGGATGGTATCATTAAATATTATCTCCAATAAAAATAAGTAACATCATAGGATGTCATCTTAGATGGATAATAATATTGAAAGGAAACTTGGACCTTTTTTTGAGGAAAACAAATTTTCATTGAAAAACACTTTTTAAAACAAAAAAAAAATCCTAAAATATTTTGGAAATAAACTTTTTAAAATAAACATGAAAACTTATAAAGGAAGATTTTAAAATCCTTTAAAACATTTATTTAGGAAAATATAATTTTGTATTTGAGAAGTAATTTTTAAAACATAAAATACTTTAAAAACATTTTTAGAAAACATGGTTTTTGAAGAAAAAAGTTTTTCGACCAAAAAGCCGATTTTTATTAAAAAACATTTAAATTGTACATAAAGAGTGGAAAATGAAGGGTAAAATGTATTCTCATGACATAACCAGGGGAGAGGAAAATAAAAGAGTTTCTTGAAAGGTATATCATTAGATTTTATCATTGGAAGCATATTATAAACAATACCAATAAATGATGAGATTGTAACATAAAACACTTACCACTTAGGTAACATTGAAACGAAAGCCCCATGAAGGGAAAAAATTAAATAAAACTTAAAATGTCATGTGTATAAATAAATTCATGATATTACATTTCAAAGGGTATTTATATACACCTCTTAAAATAATACAAGTTTATAACATAACATATGTCTCAAAGAAGACATATTGAGACAAAAATCTCGTACTAATTTGTTAAATTTTGAATCGTAAACCCCATAAGAGAGATAATAAAATATACATGTAAAACCACATAATTTTAAGGTTAATCATCATAAATTACATTCATGGGAAGTATATAGACCAAATAAAAGAAATCTGTGGTGAATATGACATGTGTCTCATAGAGGTAAAAAGTAAGAGAAATCTATTACATCACGCTTCCTTTTAATTGAACATACATTAACCTTTTGTATAGTGGTTTGAAAAATGTTATTAACTTATACCATAACCATATTAATATTTATAATATATTATATGAACCTCTTATAACATTTTATCATTCTTTCATTAATAATGTTTCATTATTTTCATTATTTTAGGTGTTAATTGTCTTGTTTTCTCATGCGTATTTCATCATGAAAGATCAAGTTCTTACACATAATGTATAATTATATCTTCTCCATAATAATAATAATGACATAATTATCATATATTTACATCAACTATACTTTTTAAACCAATCAAGAAATATGGTTACAAAAAATGAAGTACATTACAATCATAGAGACGGTAGGTCATACGTACGCATGAGTAATGTTTACATTTTTAAATGATCATTATGAAAATGAGGTAAGCAATATTTTATCTTTACATAATTATGATAATATCATAAATACCATATTATATACTTATATGTATTGTCCATGTGGTTTGGTGATTAAAATAGAGTCACATCGCTTTGTAAAGGCTGTAGTCCACACGTTCACAAATGATGTTGTCATCTTTAAGTGAGTGAAATGTGAAGAAGAAAATGATATATTATATTTACCTAAGGATAAATATTTTATTGATATCATATTTATTTCATTTATATCACAATATTGATTAGATTTAAACTTATTACATTCCATGTGAATTATTAGTGAAAGATTAATTGCATCACTTTCACTACTAGAAATTTAGGTTATAGACACGAACCTATAGTCACAGTTTTATAGGTCTGTGGTTATAGCCAGTTTTTAGCCACAGTTTAATTAAAAAAGCATGGCTAAAATTTGTCCCCAGTTTTTTTTACAAAACTAGTTGGGCTCCTCCTCCATCCTCCCCCGATCGACCCTTCGCCCGTGTTGGGCTCCTCCTCCATCTGATGACGACCCTCCTCACAACAACCCTCATATCACGGTGATCCTCCTCTCATGGTGACCCTCCTCTAAATCTGTGACCCTCCTCTCATGGTGGAACCCTCCTCACGGTGACCCTCCTCTCGACAAACCTCCTCTCACGACGACCCTCCTCTCGATCCCCAACCTTCCTCTCACGACAGCGCCCTCCTCCTCCATCTTCCCCCGATCTGTAACCCTCCTCTCATGGTGGTGCCCTCCTTCTCCATCCTCCCCCGATCCGCGACCCTCCTCTTTATTTGTCAGCTTCAAGTGATCAATCTCATTGAGATCCAAGGTGATTCCCTCTACTTTTATTCACCATTCCTTCTTATTTTATCTTCTTAGGGAGTATATGGTATTTGGATTCCTTATCATTTTGTGTGTTTAGGTTTTGTAGTCAACAAGAGATTTTTTGTACATATTATAAGGATATTTATATTCTTGACAGTGTGACCATTCTTCATTCCTTGCTCTCATGCTGTGATTTTTTGAAGCATCATTTTAGGTAAAGGATTCAAAACTTATCCATTATTATTATTTTAAATTGTGTAATTTTTAATAATTTGTCTTTATTAAGAGGATCATATGGATTAACAAAATCAAAATAACTAATTAAACCAAAGTAATTTAATTTAAAATAGGTGAATCATATGAGCATAACATGAATTCATGTTATTGATATAGGTTGATGATTCTTGATTGAAACTTCTGATATATAGAAATTATTGATTGTTGTGAAAGTATTTGATTCACCTAACATATTTCATGAATCACCTAAAGTTGGAAATAAACGTGTAAGATGGAAATATTGAATGATTATGTTATTTCTTATTCTTTGTATTCTGAATTAAATGAAAATATGATAAAAGGGGAAATTGATTGATATTGTTTTAGTGGATTTCATTGAGGTGGATTCGAGTCACCGTTGACGAAGGCTTACATGTGTATGCATAGGTAGGCATATACATATATAAATTCCCCCTTTATATATATTCACTCATGGTATTATGAATATATATATTGAGGCTAGGTGTGCTTATATATAGATATGAAAAATACATGCATGTTTAAGTGTAAAGGGGTATATGCAAGTATAAACATATATCTAAGGATCCCCTTGTGCATATTTTTCCATGAAAATATGTACATAGGGGCTAGGTGTCCTTATATATATGTGAAGTTGCATATACATTCAAGGGGAAAAAAGGAAGATTTGAGTTGTCATCGTCAAAAGCAAACGCACATTGAGGTTGAGGTAGGGTCTCTCTCCTAGCCTCTTTAATTCAAGAATGTTTTAAATTGCATTTAGTTTCCTTTTTAATTCTGCATGTTCATATTAAATTGCACTTATTGAATAAGTGTTAGTTAAGATAATTTTTTTGTTTGATAAACAAGTCATGGTTTTTTAATAAAACCCCTCCAATGGAGGTGTGCTGTCTGCAAAAACTCATAGTGGTATACCTTGCTTGACATTGTTTCATTGATTTTTTCCTTATACTTGATATCATTGTTAGTCATAAAGAACACATCATACTTGAACCTTTTTATACCCCTGTTGGGGGTTTCCCTCTTTTTATTAAAAACATTGTTTGAACCAAAACACCCTTTAAGTGTCGTTAAACTTTTAAGATGGAATTTCCCATGTAGGCAAGTTTTGTAATGAATAAGTCACCACTAAGTGAATAAAATGATTTGGATGGAATGAATTATCATGGAACAAAGCCTTTCCTTGAGTGTTTAAATTGAGAGGACCTTGTTTGAATAAAATGAATAGTTATGCTTGTATTAAGTGACATGTCTCTGAGTGTTTTGTTATGATTTGTCTTGCATTAATTGGTTGAAGTGTAATGAAATGTGGAGGGTGGAAAAGGGGGGTGCATGGGGTGGGTAGGGGGTGTGGGGTGGGTAGGGGGTGTGCAGGGGAGGGGGAAGGGGGCAGGGGGCAGGGGGTAGGGGTGCGCAGGGGAGGGGGCAGGGGTGTGTTGGGGGCAGGGGGAGGGGGTGTACTGGGGGTGTGCAGGGGGTGCATGGGGTGGACAGGGGGGTGTCCAGAGGGGTGGGTAGGGGGGTAGTAGGGGGCAGGGGGGTGTACAGGGGTGGGGGTAGGGGGAGGGGTGTGCATGATAAGTGTGAAAAGGATATTCCCAAATTTTAGGCATACAAATGACATTGTGTCGGTAAAACATATTATAGAACTAATCACTTTATGTGTTATAATTAGGTTTGGAATGGTGAATTTCCAATCCTGGGTCACACCCACTTCTTGTCTACAAACCCACTACTTTAAGATAATGATGGAAAGTTTATATACTTCTGAGTCTTCTTTTATAGTTTAGTGACATGCAGATCTCTCTCTAATCAGCATGAGACTTCACTTTCATCATGGTTTTTATTTGATGATTGTTTTCCTTTCACTTTAATATAATTTCCTTCTTATATTATAGATGAGAAAAACTCTATAGCGTGAGGGTTGAATTTATGAATCCCACAAAATCATAGACGTAGAACTCCTCTTCTCTAGATGTAGATAATTCCAAGATTGAATGACATTGTAGTATTTTTCCTTTATTGTTTTGATGAAGTAGTGAAAGATTTTTTATCTCAAGACACCGCTTATAGAATTGAACCATATCTAGTAATGAAATTATTTGGTCTCTTTACTCCTTATAATTAAGATATATAACTTGATCTATCTCATATATAATCTCTCTAACTACTCTATCAAGTTATATAGATCTAGAAACCAACCCCTTTTATCCGAGGGATGGCATCAATTCACCTTATTTAGTTTTTTCACAATAATTCTAGGAATTATACATGGTTTTAGTATGGTCAAACATATTCCTTTAATTCACATAAATTCTCTAAATATTTCACCACAAAGAGATACTTTTTACCTCTACATTGTGATGGTATTTCTTATGTGGTAATCCAAAAAAGGTTTAGGTCAACACCCCAAACATCATTCCCTTTTATCTTTATTTCAAAACATAACCATATCTATAATTTTGGAAATATATTCATTATCCATGGAAGGTATTTTTTTTAATAACGAGATCCATGAAATTTGGTTAATTATCATATTTAATTCTCACAAAAAATTCAACATTGTTACTCTAATATCTGAACATGGAATGGCGTTTCACTTATCACAACATACCACTCTTTCTAGAAAAAATCCAATTGAAATTCCCATCACCACACTCATTAGGTGGTTTTGGTTATAGATCTAAAACATCTAACACCCAACAAACCCAATTCCATGATGCATGGGTCCTCCAATATCTCTCTTTAACACACCTTAAAAGAGTCTACCATGGTGAACAACATTCCCATAGTTGGCCTCCCTATTTCGCATAGGTACTATAGAAATGTACTATGGTGTTGACCATAGAAGGGTCTCCTCTAGGTGCTAATTTTGGCATCTTTAGGTCATCCAAGAGATTTAGGGATCTTCTATTCATTGTTATTCCTTCAACTATGGACTCCAAAATGATCAATATTCCACTATTTTATAAATCATTTAAATGAAACATTACATCCATGAGTTTTACCATGACATGATCAAAAAATACTATCCATTTTCTATCCACTATGAGCATAGTCCATATCCTCTATGGGGTGGTCTTCCTCTCTTTGTTGAAACTATATTTCTAAGTCCCACATTAGACTTTAGTGAAGATATCCACTATTTCATCACTCAATATGACACATAAACCACCTTTGAAGTCTCTTGGTACTAACCTATACCAAAACCACTAGTTCTTGAATAATGATTGGTTCCACCTCTCACTAGGTTCTTATTTCCTCATCACAAAACCACTTTGTACTAGCATTGTGTTCCTCATTCACCACCTAGTGCTAATTGCGGTTGATCCTAGTCATTTCCTCATGAGGGAAAATACTAAATCTTATGGATAATTAGGGATGGATCTTTTCTCTCTCTTATCCTTCCATTGTCTTACTTTTTAGAAATGAACCGTATGCACACTTGGAATTTGTCATTTTTCTCACTACCCTCATCGCTGACCACCATGACTTGTTCAAGATAATCATATCATGGAGATCTTCATCGTTTCCGATGTGAGGGGGGGGGGGGTGGTGGTCTGCAGGGTAGGGGTGCAAGTGGGCAATGGGGGGAGGGAAATATGGTAGGGGGTCTTCAGGGAAGGGGGGAGGAAAGGATTTTGTATGTGAAGTTATAGAGGTAGATGGATCTGTAGTGATTGATAGTAGTAGGATATTTAATATTTTTAATGAGCACCACCTTGTAGGAGATGTGTCAAACCAACCCAAGAAGAGACCAACTTGTACAAGCTAAAGAAATACCTTCATTCTCATCAAATTCCTTGAGTAGACAAATTGCATACTCCTTATTTCATCCTTATTCAGTTTCACTATGACCAATGAGTGGTCTAAAAGATCCCTTGTGAGATTATTAATGGATGTCTGTGTGTATGTTTTAATTCCTTGAAAGTTTAAAAGACACTAATCCAACCTACTCCATAACAGGCTTATGCATGTGAGCATATATATAAGGATCCTCTTGTGCGTGTTCAAGGCCATGAGGACACGTAAATAGGGGTTCGAGCATCCTTATTTATATGAAAAGGTGCATACGCCCGGAGGATGGATGAAGCAGATTAGAGTTGTCGCTGATAAAAGTTTCAAGTGCCGAGTGTGGCTTGGCTCATTTGAGGTAGGGTCCCTCTCCTAGCCTCTTTAATTAAAAAATGTTTTAAATTTAATTTAGTTTTCTTCTTAATTCTTCTTGTTTATATTAAATTTCAATTCTTGAATAAGTGTTAGTCAAGATAATTGTTTCATTTGATAAACAAGTCATGGTTTTGTAATAGAACCCCTCCAACAGAGGCACGTTGTCTGCGAAAACTCACAGTGGTATACCTTGCTTGACATTATTGCATTGATGTTTTCCTTATATATGATGTTGTTATTAGTTGTAAAGAACACATCATATTTGACCCTATTTATATCTCTGTAGGGGGTTGCCCTCTTTTTATTAAAACAGTTGTTTGAAACAAAACACCCTTTAAGTGTCGTTAGAATTTTAAGATGGAATTGCTCAAGTAAGAAAGTGTTGTAATGACCAAGTCACCACTAAGGGACCCCCATTTTATCTTATAAATAGAATTGACATGTTTTAATGAATTGAATGATTTAAATGGAAATGAACATGGTTAACTTGGCATATGAGCGTTAATGCCTCATGTAGTAAACTATGTAACAGTTATGCCTCCTTTCTAATGATTAATTGGATGTCATGAAATAAATAGAGTGGCTTATTCACGGTGACTTGCACTCCACATTTGAAATGTGGGGGTGCAGGGGGGTGTGCAAAGGGGTGTGTGCTGGTGTGCATGGGGGCGTGCAGAGGAGGGTGCAAGGGTTGTAAGGGGGGTCAAGGGGGGATGTGCAGGGGGTGTAAGGGGGTGTGTGTGGGGGGGGGGGGTCTGTCCAGGGGGAGGGGGGTCTGTCCAGGAAGGAGGGGGTCTATCCAGGGGGGAATAGTGGGGCTATCCAGCAGGGGTGGTGCAAGTGGTGGTGCAAGGGGGTGTGCAGGGGGGTGTGCAAGGGGGGTGAAAGGGGGAAGGGGTGTGCAGGGGGGTGCAAGGGATATTTAAGGGGTTGTGCACGGGGTGAAAGGGATGTTTAAGGGGGGTGCAGGGGGGGCTATGCAGGGGCATGGGTGTGTAGTGGGGCTGTCCAATAGGGGTGGTTCAAGGGGTGTCCAGCAGGGGTGGTGCAAGGAGTGTACAGTGGGGGTGTGCAGTGGGGTGTGTTGGTGTGCAAGGGGGTGTGTGCAAGGGGATGCAAGGGGGTTGTGTAGGGGGAAAAAGGGGGAATGGGTGTGCAGGGGGGTGCATGGGGGTGTCTATCCGGAGGTTGATGTGTTGGATAGATATTGAAATTGGGTTTCATTTCCATCTTACCTTATGGGTTAAGCCAACCATCTTATTTTTTTCTTCCCTCTTCATTCTTTGGGCATCATATGGATTATGTATATACACATACCTACATGGGAGTTTCCTATACATTTCATGTCTTTTATAGATGTTAGAAAGATTGGAATTGAATTTAGTGGACCTGGTATTAGTGGAGCTTAGCAGTTCATGGTGGTGTTAAACATGTTTGGTGGTCAGATCCTGGTAACCTGAGCCAATCAATACCCTTCTATTTCCCTTATAGTTGTTACTAGGCTTAGGCCACTTTTTCCATTATGTTAGGGAAATTATTTTTCCCTTTATACTTTTGTATTAAATTTCTATTCATTGATATAATTATTATAGGATTTTTCTTATAATGATTACTATATAGAGGGGGTGTAGGTGGGGGGCAGTGGGGGTGAAGGTTAGGGGGCAGTTGGGGTGAAGAGAGCAAGGGGGCGGTGTGCAGGGGGCAAGGAGGGGGGCAGGGGGTGTGATGGTGTAGGGGGAGGGTGTGTCCAGGGGGGCAGGGGGTGAGGTGGGGGGCAGTGGGGGTGAAGGGGGTAGGGGGGCAGTGTGCAGGGGGTAGTGGGGGTGAAGGGGGCAGGGAGTGGGCAGGGGGTGTGGGGGTGCAGGGGGGAGGGGGTGTCTAGGAGGGGGGTCTAGGGGGTGGGGGTGTCCGGGGGTTAAGGGGGATGGTGGTAGTGTGCAGGGGGTAGGGGTGCAGGGGGAGGGGGGCTATCCAAGAGGGGGTGTTCAGGGGGGTGAAGGGGGTTGGGGGTGTGTGCAAGGGTGTGGGGGTGCAGGGGGTCGGGATGGGGGCAAGGGTGCAGGGGGAGGGGGTTGTCTAGAAGGGGATGAAGGGGGCTGGGGGTAGTGTGCAGGAGGCAGGGAGGGGGTCAGAGAGGGGGCTGTGGTGTGGGGGTGTAGGGGGGGGGGGGCTGTCCAGGATGGGGGTGAAGAGGGATGGGGGGAAGTGTGCAGGGGGCAGGGAGTGTGGGGGTGTAGGGGGAGGGGGGCTGTCCAGAGTGGTCGGGGGGCTGTCCAGGGGGGTGTCAGGGAAGAAGGGGGTGTCCGAGGGGGGGGGGGGGTCCAGGGGGGTGTTCAGTGGGGAGGGGGTTTCCAGGGGGTGCAAGAGGGTCTGTCTAAGGGGGGAGTGGGTTGTGCAGGGGGGAGGGGTGTGCGGGAGAGGTCTGTCCAGGGGGTAAGGGAGGTGTGTGGGGGGAGTGGGAGTGGGGGGGGGGGGTGTTGTGGCAGTGTTTTTTATGAAATTTCAAGGCCTATAGCCACAGTTTCAAACCGTGGATATAGTCCCTGTGTGGCTTAAGGTTCTACCATGGTTTGAACCATGGCTATAGGGCTATACCCACAGTTTGAACTATGGCTATAGGCTTTTAGCCACGGTTTGAACCGTGTCTATAGGTCTGTAGCCATAGTTTGGAAGTGTCGCTATAGGCCTTGCCCTATAGCCATGAAAATACTATCCATGGTCCAAGAAACCGTGGATATAACTTATAGCCACAATTTTTGGGATTATAGCCATGGTTTCAAATTGTGGCTATAGCCTTAATTTGTAGTAGTGTTTGTGAGGCGGTTGTCCGTCGTACACACGAGCAATGTTATCATATCCACTACAGAATGGAAATTAAAATGATATATATTATATAATGAATAAAGAGGTATAAATATGTTATAAATAATATATATATACTTTATATCTATCATCAAACCCAACCATGAAAGGTGGAAATGGAAGAATGAATGACATCGGTTCGCAAGGCGATAATCCGTCATACACACAAAAAATAATTTTGTAACTCATTTAATGGAATTGGAGGTGGTTGTAGGTCATTACATTGACATAAAAACAACTCAATATATGGAATATACTGATGTTATTATATAATCATGATATAATAATAATTTAATGAGGTGGAGGAAGAAATAAAAAAACACTCATTGATCGACGTTACCTCTTCTTCAAGTATCCTCCTCAGATTTGTGCTAAAAGTCTTCCTTGAATGGCTTTATGTAAAAAATAAGGATTCTAGAATGAGAGGAAAATAATTTGGGCAGAGATTGGCTAAACCAAAGAGGTGTTATGGTATGATAAAGAGAGGAGAATATGTGGCCTTTTATAAGTGGAGGAGAGGACACACTTGTTTTTTTTAAGACTTGAGTTCTCCTACGTTTTTCATGTCATAAGGGTCAAAAATAGTCCATTATAAAATATTTTATGTTTAATGGTATGTTCATACAATAGTTTTTAGACAAGTTTATATGTTATTTTTACTCATATCTTTTTGGTTTAACCCCCGATAAACTCATTTTTACCTTAATCGTGGTAACTAATTTTTACTGTTTTCACTATTCATTTTGGTATAAAATTTAGTTAACCTTGTTAGAAATTATAAATTATGATTACTCCATTTATGAAATCCATTTTTCCAAATTTCATTTACATAAATAGAAATTTTTAATTTAAAATTAATCCTGCAGACACGATGAAAAAGCAGGTTTTAAAGGGTTTTCTTCATTGAAGTATGATGCAAAAAATTTGGTTGAAACATTAACACACTACAGGAAATATAGGCATTTGCGACGGGTCGCCCGTTGCGGAAAACGCCGTCGCAACAATTTTTTTTTGCGACGGGCCCGTCGTAAAAACACTTATTTGCGATGGCAAAAGGACCTGTCGTAAATAGATTTGTGGTTTTTTTAAAAAACTTATTTGCGACGGGCCCGTCGCAAATAAGTTTTTGCGACGGGCCTTTTCCCGTCACAAATAGTTGCTTCGAAGGAACTATTTGCGACGGGCCCGTCGCAAATAATAATAAAAAATTAAAAATAAAAATAAAAATTATTTATTAATATATAAATCAATAAACCTATTTATATTGATATAAATATAATATTTATTTTTAAAATATGTTTTAGAAAGGATGAATAAAAATCAAATATGAATGTATAAGATGTTCAGTAAATGTGGGTTATAAAATATTTTACAAAATATTTTTAATTAATAATTACATAATTTTTATCAATTAATAGTCATTTAATAACTCTTTGAATATAAAAAAAATAAAAAAATTAATGAAAGATGGAAAATAAGAAGAAAATGAAACCCAAACTTCAAACGGCCATAACTTTTGATCCGGGACTCCGTTTGAGCTCTACAGCATATCAAATCGAAGCTTGCGACGAGCTCTACAGCCTTATGGACGGGTAAAACCCGTCCAAGGTTTTTTCGAGGCCCAAAAAGGCCCCGAAGGCCTCCAAAATTGAGTTTTTAGTCGGGGCACCCCAGTTTTCACCGTTCAAACAGCTATAACTTCTGATCCCGATGTCCGATAAACCTCTACCATATATCATGTCGAAGATCTTTTAATGTTCTTCGATTTGACTGATTGTGGAGCTGAAACGAACTCCTAGATTAGAAGTTATGGTCCTTTTAACATTCAAATGGCTATAACTTCCGATCCGGATGTCCGTTTGGCCTGTACCGCATATCATATCGAAGATTGTTTCATGTTCTTCGATTTGACTGGTTGTGGAGTTGAAACAGACTTACGGATTAAAAGTTATCGTCCTTTTAACATTCTTAGAGGATTTTCACCCCCTCATTTCTATGTATTCATTCATAACTATACATATATATATATATATGTGTGTGTGTGTGTATGTGTGTGTGTGTATTGTATATATGTATTTATTTATTTATTTATAAATACACATAAAAACACATATTTTATAAATTTATTTAAAACTAAGCTTATAAATATATATTAATTAATATACAAATAAATATACGAATAAAAACTTATAACTACATATATATATATATATATCTATATGTATATATATATATACAAATAGAATAAATATATATTAATATATGAATAAATATATATTAATATACGAATAAATATATATTAATATACGAATAAATATATATATTAATATATGAATAAATATATCTATATATATATATATATTTATTCATTCATATAACCAAATATATTTATATTAATATAAATCTATATTAATATATGGCTAAATATAACTATATATATATAACTATAATTATTCCTAATTATGACTAATTATTATTAATTATTCCTATTTATTATTAATTATTTCTAATTATTATTAATTACTCCTAATTACCATTAACTATGAAAAATGAATACTAATAATTTAAATTTATTAAATAACAAAACAATCTAAACATAATTAAATTACAACTAATTAAAAAAAATTAAAACTAATAAAAAATTAAAAATAAATATTAAATTAAAAATAACATAAATACCTTCAAAATTGATCTGAGGTTGATCTCCGATAATTGTTGAAGACTTCAATATCAAATCTGCAAAAAAAATTAAACTTAAGAAACTGTGAACAATAAAATTAGAGAAGTTGAGAGTGAATGGAAAAAAACGGCTGGGTGTATTTATAAGTTAGATTATTTGCGACGGGACTATTTGCGACGGGAAACCCGTCGCAAATAATACTATTTGCAACGGGACCCGTCGCAAATACTTTAGCTCGCATTTATTACGGTCAACGATTAAATAGTTATTTGCGACGGGACCCGTCGCAAATAATAACCTGCCGACATACTATTTGCGACGGGGGTATATTCCCGTCGCAAATAGTTTCTACCGCTGCCGGTTATTTGCGACGGGGGTATATTCCCATCGCAAATACTTTTTACCACCGCCGGTTATTTGCGACGGGTGGTAACCACCCGTCGCAAATAATTTTCCCGCGTTTTGGCGCGCAATGCGCGCCAACCTTTTTGCGACGGGTGGGATTTCCCCGTCGCAAATAAGTAGTTATTTGCGACGGAAAAATCCTCCCGTCGCAAATAAGTTTTTAACAGGACTATTTGCGAAGGGATTTATTCCCGTCGCAAATAACCCGTCGCAAAAAGCCCTTTTTCCCGTAGTGACACCTTTACGTGAAGAAGATTCCTTTCATGTCATTGATGTGTCTAAACACTATTTTCTAATGAGATCAAAAATATTGAGGTTGAGTAATTTTTTAATTATGGTATATGAGAAGTTTTAAGCAATTTTTATTCCATTCTTGAAGCTCTTCATGAATCTTGTAAATGAGATACAGAAGACAAAAAAATTGTAAATACCAACAGAAGAAAAAGGTAAATAATTAAGAGTTTCATAGAATAGAAAATGATTTAGTAGGACTTATTAAATGCAAATATGTTAATGAAAATATTAATTAAAGGTTTACCTGGTGAACTGATAGAACTTAATATATATATATATAATATCCCATATCAGACAATTACTATATTTTAATAATTAGTCAATGATTAATAATTTTGATAAATAAAAAGTCTTTGCATGTAATATACCTAAAAAAATATTAACATATGCTTGATGTGTTAAAAATAATTTACTCTGATAAGTATGTTGTAGTGAATCTTCATCATGGAAATACACCCAAAAAAATTCTATACAAGAAAAATAAATAATGTGATCAATAGATAAAACATGATTCTAATACAAAATTTATTCATATATGAATATCATGTGTGATATCTTCATACACATCTACATTTTTCATGTTAATAATGTGGGTATTTTGAAGTTGTAATGTAATGCAACACATACATTATATAGTCTCACATTAAGAAAGCTTCACCTTTGCATGAGTGTGATTCGATACCAAATAAAAGTTAAAAATAGAATAGTTCCAACAATTGATACCCCAAGACAAATCTGCAAATTAAGTGTGATTACTAAAAAAATATTCCATGATATTATTATAGTCCCACCCACTGTAATAACCATTGAGAGCTAAATAAGCTGATGTTCAAAGGTGGGCACCATAAAATGGAACACTGCATCAACAAAACATATAGATATGCATTAGATCAATCATTACATTTTCATATAAATAAATAAATTTAAATAAAAAATATATAGTTGGATCTTGCAATTTGAAGAAAAATATAACTATTTTTTTAACTATGTGAGATATTTTTTTCCATGGCCCCACCATTGAATTTTGTTCCTTGAACATGTCACCTTATGTTTTCAAATTTTATAAATTTTATGTTTAATGATAATTTTTAACACACATAATACCATGAATCCTCATGTTATTGGTTCCTTTACATGTTCTTAAACAGAAATACATAGATAGACTTACATGTGTCACTTGGAACTTGTCATAATCCTTGCATGTCATTTCAGAAAATGTAAAATATTCACACCTGAAAGGAAGAAATGGAATGAAACTATTTGTAGAATGTATATAAGGGAATGTTGACAGATTCATGTAAATCAATATAGAAAAATATCCATAAAATATCATAAAGAAGTTTTATATATACATATAGAAATTAGGAAAAAATGGTAAGGGAATGTTAACAAATTAATTCATTCCAATACACACAAAGATAAAATATTTTTGGATGAAATAATGCAAAAAGATAACATATTAGAGACCTGAAAAATAATGCAGGAGTCGTGAATGGATGGGGGGGGGGGGAATTGGAGATTAAACATGAATAGATGAGTCATTGTGTGTAAGGTAAGAGTCTCCACTATAAGTGTATATATAAATATTTGAAACTATTCAATGAACTTGATGCCTAAAGTGTATATAATCTATTTATTCAATAAATGGTTTGCCTAAAGTGTATGCATTTAGATTCTTTAAAAAACTGTATACCTAAAGTGTATGAACCAATCATTACAATATCATATAAATAAATAAAAATGAATGAAAAAAATAATATAGTAGTATCATGTAATGTGAATTAAAATATAATTAAATGTGGTTAACTCTCAGATATTTTTTTCCATAGCAGCACCATTGGATTCTGTTTCTTGAACATGTCACCACATGTTTTCAAAGTTTATAAATTTTATATTTAAGGATAATTTTGAATGCACATAATACACTGAATCCTCCATGATATTTGAACCTTTACATGTGTATAAACTGAAATACATAGATTGACTTACATGTGTCATTTGAGCCTTTTCACACTCCTTGCATATCATTTTAGAAAATATAAAACATTAACATCTGAAAAGAGGAAATGTAATGAAACTATTAGCAGAAATCATGTAAGGGAATGTTAAGAGATTTATAAAGACCAATATTCAAAAAGAGGCACATGATATCATAATTCAGTTTCATCAATACATATAGAAATTAGGAAAAAATGACAAGGGGATATTAATAGATTAATTCAAATCAATATACACATATAAATTTCTTTTGGATAAAATAATGCACAAAGATAACATATTGAAGACCTAAAAAATAATACAGGTGATAAATGAATGGATAGGGAAAAAATTGGAGGAAAAAAATGGAGGAAAAACATGAAAGGAGGAATTGTTGTGTGTAAGTTAAGAGTCGCCACTATTAATATATATATTGATATTTCAAACTATTCTATGAACATGATGCTTAAAGTGTCTATAATCAGTTTATTCAATAAATTATATGTCTAAAGTGCATGAATTTAGTTTATTTAATAAATTGTTTACCTAAAGTGTATGAATTCACTAAACTGCATACAGTTCATGCAATGTATGAAATAAGCTGTATACATTTTATTCAAAGTGTATATAGTTTATTCAACTATATACAATTTATTCAATAAACATCATACATATTATTCAATAAATTGCATAGTGTTTAGGTAGTTTATTTAGTAAACTGCATTAAGTATATGTATATTAGATTTTTAGTGGTTCAATTATAGTAAAACACACACACCTCATACTCACGGGATAAAAAGGTGAGCCATAGCCTTTGGTGTAACTCACCCATAAAACCCTTTATTTATTTATTATATAGGCCCACAAACACAATTATATATAGGCACAAGGGCCCACAAATACTGCCTGAATTCCCCATGCTAGCTAGGACATATTCCCACATAAGACTTGGCCCGTAGTTCCCTATGTGTGCGCTGTCCCTACAACACCACCGGTGTCCGTCTGGGCTGTACCCAATCATCAGTGCAAATTCGCTATGCCCATATCCTTAATCTAGAGCCGCCGCTGCCTGCATTTGGCCAAGCACTGCATCCCTTCCTCTGAAGACAACCCCACCGTCGAGACGAGCGTGCTGTCACTTGCCATCATCCAAGGCCATCCCCACTGTTCAAGATGGGCTCAATTACGACTGCCATCAATAGCTGCGGCCCTCCATCTTGACCAACCTCCGCCATCGGGGCATCATCCTACGTTGTTGCAACTGAGGTGGTTTTCCACTATGCAAGCCTGGCCCTCAAAGGTATGCACCGCCATGGATGACAACTGCACAATCACCTCTCTAAGGTTAATGCAGGAGCGCTGCCCGAGGTTGCACCGAATCCCCACCGTTATCGCGACTGTTCCACCGCCATATGCCACCACCGCTGGATCTGCTGTTCACCGGCTGCCACGTCTTACCTGGCCACCACTTTTTTGTCGCCTTGCTTGCGCAACAGCACACCCCCCATCGGGGCCACCACCATCATCGATGGCGCTCAGTCGTCGTCGCATCACTAACACAACACCCCCATCAAGGCCACTTGATCCCTCATCCGTCGTCACGAACCATCTCCCCCCATCACCTTTGTCCCGACCTGCCTGAAAATTAGGTCCATGATAACTGTTGGCGATCTCTATCACCCCAAAAAGCACCACCACAACACTACCCGGGTCAACATTCACACCAGCATGACACCAGCCCCACCAATATACATTCAATTTATCCAATAATTTGTCTGAAATCAATATAATATATATAGTTTATTCAATAAATATCATGCATTCAATTTATTTAATAAATTCCATAAACTGTATTACACAGATGAATAATAAACGACTGTTCATTAAATGTGTATACCTAATTGAGTATATGGTTTGCTAATAATGTTGCATTGTAGGCCTAAAAATTAACCCCAAAAAATGAAAGCTTAATAAATTATATACCTATAAAGCTATATTGCCTAAAAAATGTATAACACAAGATATGAATAATGATGATTTAAACTATATGCCTAATACACTTTATTCCTAAATGCATAAACTATATAACATAATTGAATGCCTAGTGATGATAAAACTGAATGCCCAATAATAACTTAAACTCTATAACTAATAAGGAATTCCTAATAATTATTTAAACTATATGCATAATAATGAATGCCTAAAATGGATAATTTAAACTATATAACATAAATGAATGCCTAGTAATGATAAAACTGCATGCCTAATAATAATTTAAACTGTATACCCAATAACGAATCCCTGATAATGAATAAACTATAGGCCTAAAAATTATTTAAACTGTATAACAAAAATGAGTAGTATCATCCTACCCAGTGTAAAGAAGAGGAGGAGGTTAATGATATGAAATCAAAGAAACCCTACCCGGTGGTAGAAATGGAAGACCCGTGTGAGGAATATGAACCATCCTAGTATAGATGTTTCCAACTGTGAGCTAAATATAAGTCTGCAAAATAGAGAAAATTAGAGTTAATTGAAACTTTTGTTAAATACGAGTGATTATTTGAAAATGAAACCTTGACAATGGAAATCAAAGAGAAATTTGAGGATATATAATCATCATTGGTCAAAAAAACCTTAACTGATCTAAATCAGTGGTGGATATTTAGGATATGAACCCAAAGAAAACCTTCCAAATATCTGAAATTGGAGAGCGCTGGAGAAAATTAAATCATCAAAGTTCAGAAGGTGGAGATTGTGAGATAAAAATTAGGTTTTCAAATACTAAAAATAAGTTTATGGAATATGAAAATCATGCCGGAGGGGAGGAGTTCATGGATCTTGTTGGGTGGGGCGGAGTGAAAGAGATTGCGGATGGGGGAGGTGCAGCTAGAGTAGAGAAGATCAAGGAAGGGGGTGATGTTGGAGGGGAATAAGGGCTAGTTTGGTAGAGATGATACAGAGAGAAAAGAAATTATACTGAGAGGAGAAATTGGTTTCTCGTGTTTGATGGGATAATTTTAAGGGGAAAGAAATGATAAGAGGAGAAATGGAGAGAAATAGATTTCTCTCCTGCTATTGTTTTTAAATCACCCCAAAATTGGGATGATTTGGGGAGAAATGACGGTGGAGGGTTGTTAATATTTTAAAATTACAATTTTATCCCTATTTTCTACATGTATCACAATAGAATTTCTTTTCTTTTCTTTTAAAAAGATTTACCAAACAATATGGAGAGAAATCCAAATCATTTCTTTTATTTTACTAAGTTACTGATCCAAACGCAAGGAGAGAAATCACAATCATTTCTTTTCTTTTATTTTCTTTTATAAAATATGAAATCATTTCTTTTCATTTACTAAAATCTTACCAAACACAGTGTAAGTGGCGAGCGACTGAGGATGAGTCCAGATTCGGGGAAAATCGTAGGGGAGTAAGGGGGAATGGTGATTTCAATAAGAATGCACAACACTATAAAATAAATGTTGATTTCAATAAGAAAATATTATATTACAATGATAATAATCAAAAATAGGATATTGAATTTATTTATGCCACAAATAATTGGTAAATATTATTGAAATATTTGTGGAGAAACTATTATGAAACAATCGATATAGTAAAAAAACATTAAACTCATTCAATTGTTTAATGTTTACAACATAGATGTACTATGGGTGACAATAGTGAAAGCGGAAGGATGAGGGACATTACATAATCGATTTTCATCTGATTCAGAACAATGATTGAATAAGCAAATAAATCCAAGTTACACAGCACAATGAAAAAATAATTCCAGGACCACAGGCACAAACTTCAGCTCGTGAGACTTCTAGTTGAATAGTAACAAAAATGCCTGTTTTGAAACAGGCTCTTTGGGTCCAAAATATCATAAAAATTTGGGTGCATCAATGACTCCAAATCTGTACATCAAATATTGATAGTATTACATCAATCATGACACCATTACATGCATAAATATTGTCTATCATGGACATGTTATAATAGAACTAATAGAAAACAATAGATAATGTTTTCAATGAGTAGAACTAATAAAAAAAATGCATTGAAAGATTAAGGGAGCTAGAATACATATTATGTAAAGAAAATGTAACAAATAACCTTCAATTTTAATTATGATATTGATAAGAGTTAAAAGGGGTATATTTTCAAAGATGAATATGTAATATGCATGTGTAGGATATGAAATATTCATGTGAAAATATATAGTATACAGAATAGAAATAACCAAAATATACTCTATAGATTAGAAATATTCATATAATAATGGATTTTTAAAATGAATAACCAAATGAAGTTAAATGGGTAGAGAATATATCACACATTCTGTGGAGATTTGTGGAAGAAGGTAGAATAAAAATTCCACAATGGTTAATTAAACACTAAAAATAGCACAAGAATGCCTTGTCCAAGAATTCCAGAAAGGTTAATTAACCACACATGAAAATCATGCACTGGATGCCAAGTCCAGTGCCTCAAAATCCTTCTAATTAACCTAAAAAAATCAAACATTGTTATCTAATATCAACGGATCATATTAATATTATCCAGGAACTCTCTTAGAAGAAATAAGATATTTCAGCATATGTTCTTTGGATATTATACACACAAAAAAATCACAGGATATGAGTATTTTGAATTATCTTATAATTCAAGTCTTGGGTTAAAGAAATCACATGATCTGATGTCTTCCATTTCAAAACCCATTGATGATATGATCATTTCTCTGATGAGGGATCCTTATTCAAGTATAGTATACTGTGTTAAGTCTGCTTCTCAGATAAATTATACAGTACATGGAACTAATTCTACCATGTCTAATGTGGATCTAGGAACTATTACCTAGTATCATATTCTAACAGTGGCTCATAAATCAGAAGGATGTCCAGTTGCTGGTTATTGTATCGAGCCTATTTGTCATTCTGGTTATTAGGACATAGATTGGGTAAGGGATTTTTTGTCACTATCCACTGTAGATGTTTTGAATTCAGTAAAAGGGTATACTATTAAATTTCAGGTTCCCAGGCATTACCAAGTCACTTTTTTGCTAAGGTTTTTGATTCATTGTGTTTTGATTTTGGCATATTTATTCCTATAATAATGATTGTTCCTAGTTATGTGGACCTGCGAAACCATACTACTGCTTCTCTAGCTTCAACAGAATTGGATGTTCCTAGTTATTATGAATTGGGAAAATCTATTACTCATTCCCCAACTTCTGCATCAAATAGTCTAATTGGACCTCTTCTATATGCCATGGATTGGTAATGGTTGTTATTGAAAAAATAGATAATCAAAGAGAAAGTAATACATGCTTTATAAGTATTTCAAGGAGTTATTTATTAGAAAAAATGATATATTTCAAGAATTCCATACCACATAAGTTGGAATAGGTGATGTTATTAGGGATTTAAATAGAATGCATATATTCAAAAAAATCATCAACATTAAAAAAAATACTAAAAAAGAGGGAATATTCTATTTTCTTGCATGGATGTATAAGGGGTAAACATACATGTACCTTCTATTTGTAACCTTATTCATTATACATATAACATATCTTCAAAAAAAAAATTCCATGTTTCGTTCAACACAACCTGTGCAATGAATGATGGAAACATATGAGAAATCAACATGTGCAATGAATCTCATTCTTCGACTGATATGATCAACATGTGAAAATATAGGTAATACTCTACCTGGGATGGCTGGTAAGATTGAAGGCTGGTTGATTTTACATAGCCCATTTATTCCACCGATATGATCAGCATCATTTTTCATTGAAAAAAAATAGTAGTTCATCATGAGAAGTAAATGACCTGGATAACATAAAAAAACAGTAGTGCATCAAGTGAATTTAATGATAGGGAGAGCATCTGGCCATAAAAAAGTGGAAAACATAAAAAACATTGAAAAAAAACAGTGGAAAATGTTATTAAAAACATGATGCACTACATTTTAAAAAATACGAACCTGGATGTACTACTTTGTTTTCAATGAGAAAGTAGTGCATGTTTGAAAAATTAGTGCATGTTTCCCCACTTGAGAAAGTAGTGCATGTTTTCCCACTTGATAAAGTAGTACATGTTTCAATGATAAAGTAGTGCATGTTTTCCCACTTGGAAACAAAGTAGTGTATCATGTGAATTTGAAAATAGTAGTGCATCATGAGAACTACATTTGAAAACATACGAACCTGGATGTTTGTTTATGCTTCCAACAACAGTATGATTCAAACTTCAACAGGTGCATGGGGTGTTGTCCAGCTTTTTACTGCCCAAAAAACACAAGAAAAATGTTATTAAATAGCAAAAATAACTAAAGGAAATAAAAGAAAAGAAAAGGGAAAAGAATTTTTAGGTTTCAAACCCCGAACAAGTGCTGTTGTTAACCTGTCCATAGCTAGACAGTTCCAGCAGGTCAACCCCAGTCCATTTGCGGGTGTGGTCATTAGAGTAGGAACCACCTCATCTTATTTTATATGAGCTGATTGATTATTAAGGTGTCGTGACATAATTTCCATCTACACATAAAAAAAGGTATCATGAGCATTATAAGTAAATGTAGAATGTAGAGGATAAAAATTTAAGCTGTCATGTGAAAAAATGAAAAACAGCAAGTTATGGAGTATCACTGTTATAGAACTGTAGATAGAAAAAGGCAAGATAAGGATAATACATCTCACATGACTTAAACTTTAATTTTAAATATGATGAGGATAAAGATTTTCCATTATTTCAACATGAATCCTTTCCAACTGCAATTAGAAAACCAATAAAAAAACAATATCATTACAGTAAACTGAAAACATGGTGAATAACAACTCATAAGATTATTATTAATGAATATTAAATAATTTAATTGTTCATATGGTACTAAATCATTTGTATTAATGAATAAGTGTATTAAAATCCCATAGTCATGAGTGAAGGGAATGCATACTATAATAACTACTTATACTCGTAGGTCATGCACTACCCAATGATAGTCTTGCACTGCTAGAAGGAATAAGTGAAACTGAAAATAGAGGTCATACCAGTGGAAAATGCATTCCAGGAAGCCTGTACAGAAGCTGGTCGACCATGTCAAGCCTACCCATTCTTCAAAACAGAAACATCAAGAAGACATCCATGCACTGCTATAAAGCTGTCAAATTGATAATCATAAAATAGAGGGAATTCTAGTGGAGAAAACACCCCAGGAAAGAGAAAAAAACTACCATCAAACAAAAAGCGTAGACACTCTAGGATAGCATCAAGACGTCAAAGCATATCACTGAACAGGGTGAAAAGGCCACTATCCAATGCAAGAAAGCTAAGATATCCAAAAAACCATACGAAACAATGAATTCATGTAACACATCATCATGGAGGTAAAACCCCAAAAGTCTTCACAAACAGGAAGAAATCCAGTTCATAAAAAAATCCTGTAAATCCCTCAGGGACCTTCTTGCACACGTAGACATTTCATATCCATTGACTCATAGCCCAGAAGCTTGAAAATTCATTGTGATTTATCCACAATATAAACTAAATGAGAGAGTAGATATTTTGGCTTAAAATAGTTGATAGCATGCAAAAGCTTTGGGTAAATGAACTTGAACACCAGCAGTGTGGATCATTCCCTTGTGGCCAGTAATGTCTTGATGGGTAAAAGACCCATAAATTTCAGAAAACCATATCTATTAGTATAATATCATGAACCAGATGATAATCAAAAGGATAAGAGGGTTTGGAGGGTACCTATAACATAAATTTCATGGTTGTAAAGCCTACAAATTAGAAATGGTAATGTTCCAGGGAGGAGAAATGGGAAATAATGAAATATGGAAAAAATAAAAAAAAATAAAACATAGATAAAAAACCACTATGTGGGTGAGTAGGAAACTACGCAATAGGCGAGAACCTACAATGAAATGCATAAAATATGGTTCAGGCACTACTGTTTTAAATTACAATGATGGAGATCATAATTCAATTCTCATTCACCCGAGAAGTCATCCAACATGAGAAATGGATCCAAATTATTTAACACAACCCTAAACATTTACTTGAAATTTTCAAGAACATATACAAAATTTTCCACATCCCAGATAACTAAATATCAAACGATAAAGAACCCATGAATCAAAATAGACAGATGATGATTCATGATAATAAAGAAGAAATGACAGTTAAGGTGAATGAGGGATAACACCTTCCGAGGATTCTGCTGAAGATTCTCAGCCCGTGAAGGTAGAGGCGTAGTCGGAGGCCCAGATGAAGTCAGAGGCGGAGTCCGAGGCGAAGTAGAAGGCCGTGTGGGAGGAGAAACCGATTGAGATGAAGGTAGATGATGACTCCATGTAGCGAGAACCCTAGTTCGACAACTTGAGCGAGAGGAGAAACTGAGGGTAATGTCGCGGAGAAGAGGGATGGAGCGATAGCCGAGATGAAGTCAGAGGCTTAGCGGGAGGAGAAACCAATTGAGATGAAGTCTGTGCAGTGAGAACCCTAGTTCAACAGTGCAAGCGGGAGGAGAAACGAACGGTATCGTCACGGCGTAGAGGGTTGGAGTGAGAGTAACGGCTATACGCGGAGGGTAGATGTGGAAGATAGGCCACGGTGGAGCGTGGAAGTATATAGAAGGGACACGTGGAAAGAAGAAAACCAAAGATTAGTATATATATAGATAGATAATATTAATAACATATTAAAATATGAAAAATTTATATATAATTAATTTGTTATAATTAAAGTTCAATTTTTTAATTCATTTAATTAAACAAAAATATAAAATTTTCATTCAAGTATAAATTTCTATTACTAATTACATGTATTCTAACTATAAAATACATATATACATATATATACATATATACTATTATTTAGATCCAAATGTGTGTGATTTCGTGTATGTATATGTATATATATTATATATCTATATAATACAATGAGATACATGAAATTGAAAAACCAAATGACTTTTCCCGTTGCATAATGATATATTCAGATACATACACATACATATACACATATAAATACAAACATATGCATCCACATACACACATACACATACATACAGATGCATGTACTTACATGTGCATACACATGCATGTACTTACATGTGCATACACATACACATGCACATACACATACACATACATACACATGCATGTACTTACATGTGCATACACATGCCTGTACTTACATGTGCATACACATTCACATACACATACACAGACACACAGACACACACACACACAGACACACGCACACACACACACACACATAAACATACATATACATACATACACATACACAAACACACACACACATGCTCATACATACACTTACATACACATATATGCACATACATATTCATACACATGCACATACAAACACATATGCATATATACACATACATGTATGAGTACATACAAACACACACGTACATACACATATATACATATACATTCACATACACATACCAACATGTCCATACACATACACACATATATACATACACATAAACATACATACTCATACATACATATATAGACACATACATACCCATACACACACACACACACACACATACATACAGATACATACACATACATACACATACACATACACATACACATACACATACATACACTTACATGCGCATAACTACACATACACATACAAACACGTACATAGATACACATCACTAGTAGAATAATAACCTATACTAACGGTTTGGAACCGTTGGTAAAGGCCTCCAAACCGTTGGTATAGCCTATACCAACGGTTTGGAGAACCGTTGCGAAGTAAGCCGTTGGGATAGGTCTATACAAACGGTTTTCCCAAAACCGTTGGTATAGACCTATCCCAACGGTTTTTAAAACCGTTGGTATAAGTAATATGAAAATCTATTCCAACGGTTATAAAACCGTTGGTAAATGTATTTTAAAAAAAAACATCCGCTGGGATTTGATCCCAGGACCCCTCGTTTATAATCGAACGACTTAACCACTAAGCTAACATCACTTTTGTAAACATAATTTCATAAATATATATATGTATTATCATAATTATTTAAAATTATGATTTATATAATGTTCTCGGGTAGCAGACCTGGAAGAAATGAAAGAATCTATCCCAACGTTTCTCAAAACCGTTGGGATAGACCTATCCAAACGGTTCTCAAAACCGTTGGGATAGGTGGGGTGAGTTTTCCCAACGGTTCTCACAAAACGTTGGGAAAGGGGGGGTCTTTCCCAACGGTTTGGGAGAACCGTTGGGAAAGGGGCCTCAAAACACCCCTTTCCCAATGGTTCTCACAAACCGTTGGGAAAGGGGGGGTCTTTCCCAACGGTTTGGGAGAACCGTTGGGAAAGGGGCCTCAAAACACCCCTTTCCCAACGGTTCTCCCAAACCATTGGGAAAGACCCCCCTTTCCCAACGGTTTGGAAGAACCGTTGGGAAAGGGTGTATATAAGTGTTGGGAAAGATCTGATTTCCAGTAGTGCATACACATACAAACACGTATACACATACACATACACACATACACATAGACATACATACACATTTACACACACACACACACACACACATAAATGAGATTACACACACACACACACACACATTCTCATGGATATACATACATACACATAGATACACTTACACACACACACACACACACAGAGAGAGACACACACATATACATACACCTATACATCTAAACACACACACACACACACACCTACATAGACACACATATATACATATATACATATTTTCACATATACATACATACATACACACATATAATATATACATGCATACATACATATTTAATATACATAAATATACTGACCCTCTATTTTTTTCATTAATTTTTTTGTTTGGTCGAACAGTGAGCTTGTCAGGCCATATCAAATAACATTTACATCATAACACTTACAACTATATTAACATGCATATTTATATTTATCTACATGTATTAATACAAATATACTTAAATAAATTCATATTCATTTATATATTTATATAATTATTTAATTAAAAATTTAATATATTTTATTTATATATTTTTTAATATATTTAAATACATTATTAAATATATTTATTGATTAATATAAATTTGTTATTTTTTTATAGAAATTATGAAAATAAGTTTGAAAATAAATTTTTGTTTTAATATGAATTATAAATATACATTTTATATGTAAGAATATTTCTATATATTATTTATGTAATTTATAATATATAATATTTTATATAAATATACGTAGACCCACAAACATATAATTATAATTATATTTGTATATTGTAAATAAATAAATAAATATATATATATATATATTATAAATTATATAATGTGAATATACGCTATCCGGAAAATGGTTTTTAGAGACCGCCAAAAGTGGTTGCTAAAGACCTGTAGTGGCCGCTCAGTGACTGCCAAAAGAGGCTTGTTGTAGCCACTCAACAATCACAATTTGGCGGTCGTTATAAGCTAGCCGATGGTGGTTTATAGAAGCCATCATTTGGCGGTCACTATATCCTCGCTCTACTCGACCTATAGTGACTACCAAATGGCAGCCCATAGTGGTAAGTGATTTTATTTAAAAAAATATAATTAATACACTAAAAAACTTATGTTTTAAATAAATAAGACAACCATAATTCATAAACTCAGTATATGCCCACATTAAATATAATTTGACATCCTCAACCAATTCCTTTTCAAGCTCCACACCCATCATCCCATATAGTTAAAAATAAAATAAATTAAAAATAAAAGTCAGTAAAATAAAAATAATAATAAAAAACTAATAATTAGGAACCACTATATTACTTAAATTAAAAGTTGGTAAATTAAACAGTTTGTTTTTCAGTTTTTTAACATATTACTAGTTTTTAATCATTTTTTAATCTAAAAAAATTTATTCTATTACTCTCAGCACACTTCACATATTATTGACGTGTTGCCTCCTCATTCACATCATAAATAATTCAAATATATTTTTCCTATTATTTCACATCAATATTAAGACGTTTTCTATGGGTTTTGACCATTACTCACACATTTTAGTGTTTTAAAACACAAAAAAATGTGTTTTCAGTCATCCAAACTAAACAAATCAAATTGAAACACAATCAGTTCTTATATTTCAAAAATTATTTTTTATTTTTTTCTTTTGAATTCAAGGAAATCAAAGGTTTTTTTCTTGGTTTTTACTCTCCACTGTATGATTTTAAGGACTATCAAATTTTTAAAAACTACTTATTCGGTCAGTCTGAGCACATAAAATATTGAATTGATGTGTCATCTTCTCATACACATAAAAAATAATTAAAATATGGGTTCCATATGATTTCACATCAATTCAAGATTATTTTCTATGGTTTTGATCATTACTCTCATGTTTTGGTGTTTTAAAACACTTAAATGTGTTTTCAGTCATCTTGAGAAAACAACAAATCTGATTGATTTGTTGTCTGATCCTACATTTCAAAAATCATATTATAGTTATTTTACTATGAATTAAAGATGATAGAAGGTTGTTTTCTTAATTTTGACCTCACACTGCTCGTTTTTATAGACCTTCAAATCTATAAAAAATTCTTATTTGGCTCGTTCGAGCACACCACATGTCAGATTGATGAACTAAATCTTCTTACACATATTAAAAAATTCAAAGATATTTTTCCAATGATTTCACATAAATTTGAGGTCTTGAGAATTATATTTTTGTGTTTTAAAACACTAAAAATGTATTTGTGGTCATCCCGATAAAACAATAACTATGATTCACATGAAGTCAGTTCCTACATTTTAAAAATCATGTTACAGTTTTTATCTAATTTCATGGAAACCGACTTCATTTTCTTAGTTTTGACCCCCACTACATGTTTTTAAGGACTTCTAAATCTTTAAAACCCACTTATCCTATCATCCCGAGTGCACCACTCATCTGATTGATGTTTCATCTACCTGCACACATCACAAATAATTCAAAGGTAGTTTTCCTAGGATTTCAAATCAATCCCAAGTAATTTTCTATGGTTTTGGCTGTTACATGCTCTTTTTAGTGCTTTAAAACATTAAAAATACATAATTAAACATCCCTGAAAAACAGAAACCTTGATTAATGTTCATTTAATTCCTATATTTTAAAAATCATGTTACGATTGTTTTTCTATGATATAATGTAATATGATTTTAGTTGATTCATTTTTACACCTCACTGCATGTTTTTAAAGATTATCAAATCTTTATAAATGGATTATTCAGTCGATCTAAGTACACCATATGTCAGATATATGTGTCTCATACTTTTATACATCATAAACAATTTAAGGGTAGTTTTCCTATGATTTCACATTAATCCGAGTCCATTTAAAATTGTTTTGACCACTACACACATGTTTTAGTGTTTTGGAACACTAAAAATGTGTTTATGTTAATCCCAAAAAAATGAAAACTCTAATTAGCACTTATTATATTCCTATATTTCAAAAAGAATATTATGGTTTTTTACTCTAATTTCACAACAATCAAAGGTCATTTTCTTAGTTTGGACTCTCCACCACATGTTTTTAAGGACAAATGAATATTTTAAAACTGATTATTCGATCAGTCTGAGAACATAAAATGTTGGATTTATTCTCCATCTACTCATACATGTAAAAAAATTTAAATACATATTTTCTACAATTTAACATTAATCTAAAGTTGTCTAATGCGGGTTTTACCATTATATGCATGTTTTAGTGTTTTTAAACATTAATAATGTGTTTTCGATCATCTCTGGAAGATGAAAAATTTTATTGAAATGAAATCAATTCCTATATTTTAAAATTCAGGCAAAAGTTTTTATCTTCAAATTTCAGGGTAATCAGAGGTCTTTTTATTGCTTTTTACCTCCCATCGCTTGTTTTAAAATATTGTCAAATCATTTAAAACTGCTTATTCGATCAGTCCGAGCACACCACATGTTGGATTGACATGTAATATATTTATACACATAAAAAATAATTAAAAAATAGTTTCCATATGATTTCACATCAATCCAAGTCCATTTTCTATGTTTTTTACCGTTACAGGAATGTTTTAGAGTTTTAAAACATTAAAAATGTCTTTTCGATCATATCAGGAAAACAACTACTCTGACTAATGCATAGTTAAATCATATATTTCAAAAATTATGTACATATTTTTTTCAATGATTTCATGGAAATAAGAAGTCATTTTCTTTGTTTTAACCCCCTCTTCATGTTTTTAAGAACCATCTAATCTTTAAAAACTGTTTATTTGTACAGTCTGAGTACACCGCATGTCAGTTTGATACATCATCTTCTCATACACTTCATAAGTAATTAAAATATTATTTTACAAGGATTTAAGGTCAATATAAGGTTTTTTCTATGTTTTTTATTATTTCAAACATGATTTAGTGTTTTAAAACACTAAAAATATGTTTATTGTCATCTGAGAAAAATGAAAACTTTGATTGATGCACAGTAAGTTCCTACATTTTAAAATTCATCTTATGATTTTTATCCTTTGATTTCATGTAAATCATATATAGTTAGCTTGGTTTTAACCCCCATATCATGTTTTTAAATACTATTAAATCATTATAAATAGTTTATTCGGTCAGTATGAGCACACCCCATGTTGAATTAATGCACCATTCACTCATACAGATCATAAATAATTCAGAGACATTTTTCATATGATTTAATATAAATAAAAGGTAATTTTATTTAGTTATGATCATTACATGCACATTTTAGTGTTTTTAAACACAAAATATACTTTTTCTATCATCTCAAAAAACGGGAACCTTGATTAGTGTCTGGTCAGTTATTAAATTTAAAAAATCATATTATAGTTATTTTCCTCTAATTTCCTAGAAATCTGAGCTTTTTTTGTTTGTTTTTTACCACCCACCACATGTTTTCGTGGACTTTCATATCTTTAAAAATTGTTTATTTGGTTGTTATGGGAACACTGTACAATATATTGAATCATGTTCTACTCATCCACATCAAAAATAATTTAACGATAGTTTTCTAAGGATTTCACAAAAATCCCATGTCATTTTCTATGTTTTTGACAGTTACATGCACATTTTAGTGTTTTAAGACACTAAAAATTAATTTTCGATCATCTTGGGAAAATTGAACTCTGATTGATGCATTTATAATTGCTAAATTTCAAAAATAAAATTATGATTGTTTTTATCTTATTTCACAAAAATTAAAGGTCATTTTCTTGGTTTTGACCCCCCTCCATTTGTTTTTAAGGAGAATCATATCTTTAAAAAATAA
Organism: Viscum album; assembly: GCA_963277665.1. Taxonomy (NCBI): domain Eukaryota; kingdom Viridiplantae; phylum Streptophyta; class Magnoliopsida; order Santalales; family Viscaceae; genus Viscum; species Viscum album. Next base: position 1,075,753,078 of record OY728157.1, on the reverse strand, counting down.
TTATTTGTTCTATCGAAACACACTACACATCATATTATAGAACCATCTACTCATACATTTCAAAAATAATTAAAATATAGTTTTAAAATGATTTCACATCCATCTAAGGTGGTTTTATATTGTTTTGACATTTGCACACACATTTTAGGGTTTTAAAAAACTAAAAATGAATTTGCAGTCTCCTAGAAAACTATAGATTTAAATGACACAAAAATAGTTTCTTCATTCCAAAAATAATGTTATGGTTATTTTCCTATGATTTCACAGTAATCTGAGGTCATTTTCTAGGTTTTGACTCCCCATGACATGTTTTTAAAGAATGTTAAATCTTTAAAAACTTCTTATTCAGTTGGTTCAATCACACCACATGGTGGATTGATGTGTTGTATACATTTAAACTTAAAAAATAATAAATGAATAGTTTTCTTATAATTTATCTTCAATATGAGGTCATTTTTTATGGTTTTCAACTTTATACTCATGTTTTAATATTTCAAAACACTAATTTTTTTCCATCATCTCAGAGAAAATACAACTCCAAATGATGTAAAATCAATTTATATATTTCAAAAATAACTCTATAGTTTTATTCCTCACTTTTCATGGAAATTAAAGTTCATTTTATTTCTTTTTACCCCCACGACATGTTTTTAACGACTGCCAAATCCTTCAAAATTTCGAATTCGATCGGTTCGAGCACTCCACATATAGAATTGACACATTATCTACTCATACACCTTAAAAATAATTCTAATAAAAATTTCTTATTATTTTATGTCAATTTGAGGTCATTTTTAATCATTTTGACCATTACATGCATATTTTAGTGTTTTAAAACACTGAAAGCATTTTTTTGGTCATCTAGAGATAACAATAACTCAGATGGATGTAAAATTAGTTCCTACATTTCAAAAATCATGTTATGGTTTTTTCCTTTGATTTCATGGAAATTGGAGGTCGTTTTTTGACCAATAGCCCCATGTTTTTAGGGACTGCAAAATCTTTAAGAACAAATTGTTTGGTTAGTTTGATCACACCACATGTCTGATTGATGTGCCTTATACTCATATAGTAAAAATAATTCAAAGATAGTCATACCATTATTTATCATCAATATGAGGCAATTTCCTATGGTTTTGGCTGCTACAAGCATGTTTTATTATTTTAAAATACTAAAAGGCATTTTTGGTCATCTAATGCAAACAAGAACTTAGATTGACACACCATATATCCGTTCCTATAATTCAAAAAATATTTCATTTTCATAGTTTTTACTCCTCACCACATATTTTTAAAGATTTCAAAATATTTATAAATGAGTTATTTAGTCAGTTCGAGCACACCACACATCAAATCATCTTCCATCTACTCAAAAACCTCAAAAATAATTCAAATACACTTATCCTATGATTTCATATCAATATAATGATGCTTTATATGGTTTTGACCGTCATATGTTTTATTTTTTTTAAACACTAAAAAGGCTTTTACTATCTGTAGCATCCTGATTTGGAAGCCACTAAGTGGTGCCCTGATCTGGTTAGCCACATAACCTCAAGCATGCCTCCCCATATGCCAGTGGCTGCTAACTAGTAGTGAGGGCCTCGGGTGTGTCCATGGGGATACCATTACTTCTTGATCATAGTGTATTATAGTGGTAAATAATAATGATAAGAAGCAGAAATAATAAATAATAACAAGTATCAAAATTATAAATCATCCAGATAAATAAACTGGCATAGCAGAATCAATGTCATATACAAAAATGATGATCATGTCATGATGCTATAAAAAATGAGAATTACATGGGATACAAGGATACATACATATACAACATGACAAACAAAAGAAAAAAATACCAAAAGCTGCTTCCAATAGCATCACGATCGTAGGCTCAGTCCTCTGCTCCCATACTCCATCCTAGTATTAAAAATCAAACATAAAAAGTTGGACGCTTCCCTTTCCCTGTCCCTGCAGTTATGAAATCTATTCAGGTACCATTGGTGACCCAAATAGGGTGTGAGATATACTTAGTAGGATACCACTAACAATTTATAGAACTATCTATTTTGTGCATATAAAATGAGTAGTGTGCAGGTGATTCTAAGTGTAAAGAAAATAATCAATAAATAAATCACGTTGGTTTGGGTTCCTCTTGGGATACCCAACCAACACTACCTACTTCGGTCTAAGATAGATATATCTAAAACAAGGTAAACCTGTATATATATAATATGTATATGGTTATATATATATATATCATGGAACATATATATGAATAAAATCATTATAATTCTCCTGGCATACATGTGGGAATACATAAATAAACCATCATAGAAGTTAAATGTAAACATAAACTAAACCCAAGCTTGTTCTTTGGATCGGAAAACACATCCTTAATTATAAATAAAAAGGGATACTTAATTCTAAATAAAGATGAATTTTGATCCCAAAAAAGGCAATCTATAAGTAGGATCCAAAGTATTGATCCAAGATCAATATATGTATCCATCACCGTAAGACTCGGTGATTCGTAAATGGAACCCAATTATCACTCTCATCATGGTCTAAAGGCATAAAATAGTAATCCTATCCATGGTATACCACATTGGGGACCATTTATCACTCATGGAAATGTACATTATCATCCTCCCACTGAGCCCATCCAAGGTAATCAAATAGGGGAGGAGGTATCACTCATGGGTAAGTACAACGTCCACCTGGTGACCTCATCCAAGGTGTTCTATAAATAATACAAGTATCACTCTCAAAATATCTATATTTATTTAAAAATTATAATTATAAATCAAGATGATCCCTTCTAATCCATCCTTAAGTCAGGACCCTTGTACCGACCTCATCTTGAAGGAAGGGTGCGGATTTAGATAACATAAAATTCATACTAATTAAGAAATTCATTAAATTCATTAAAATGGAAATTTAAACACCTAATAAAGGGGTTTAAATAAATACAAGGCATGAAGATCTTAGTAATTTAAGGATTTAATTCTCATTACGGTGGCTTACGTTAAGGTGGTTAACCTCAGATGTAGTTTGTGTTTTGTTAAGAGTATACATAGCATGACAACATCCATTTATTTTTAATTAATATAACATTCAGGAGGTATCATCAGGGGATTTAGGTGTGTGACATAATGTAACATCATATAAAGCATAAATAATTTTGGTAAGAAGAACTAGACCACCTACCTTAGGTTGGTAGATGGCCCCTCATCTGTTGTGGTCATTTGAATCGATGTAGAATGGAAGAAAATAAAAAAATAGACAAATGATCTGAAAATATGGCATATTATCTTGCACCAAAACAACTTAATTGAGAAAAAAATGGATATAAAGTTATAGATATATTACCATTATCTATCCAATGTAACTAACAGTAAATGAAATAGAGTTTGTAAGAGAGAGATACCTCAATTCTTAGGTGAATGCCATGGGGCTCCCAAAGAGGAGGAGGCGCTGCTGTGTGTGGAGAAAGAGAGAAAAACATAGGGGTGATTTAAATATATCAAGGATAAAAATTGTAATATGAATTTTTTTTAAGATTTTAATGGTTTGGCTGCACGGTTGGACAAATCGTGCTCCAACCATGTTCCCAACATTTCCCTAAGATACCCCTCGCATAGGCTAGGTACACAGTTTTTCTAATTGTGCGCAGCTCATGAAAATAACCTCTACCATGAGGCCTATAACACTCACATGGATGTTCAACCTAGACTTCATGGTTAGGAAAAACCATGTGACCCCATACAGTGAATTGGAGCACCCCACACGGTTTAGTCCCACGGTTAGCCCTAACCACCTGCTAACAGTGTGGTTCAGTCCGCCTTTCCAAATTTTGGAGCTCTGGGATCCGAATGAGCCATGGGATCTCCCAAACCACTTCTTAACCCCTTTAGAACATTACTAGAATAAAATAAGAGTTTTTATATTGTATATTAAGTGTCTATACCTCTTCAAAAATTCAGTATATTAAAACATCCCCTCTTTAAAATAAATCATTCTTGAGTTTCCCTTTTGATGGTTGAAAAATATTGTCTAAGAAAAGTTTCGAACACTGGGCATGTACATAGGCCCCTAAATCCCAAGTCTTGTCATGTACATAGTCATGTTTCCATATCACCCATACTAGAGGAACTGACTTACCTCAGAGAGCCTTAATGCTCCAATCAATGATACATATTAGATGACCCTCAAAGGACACATCTACCTCCATCTCAACATACTTAGGATCAAATGAATAAGATGAGTCAGGGTGATACCAGCAAAGTTGTGATATATGGAAGATGTTGTGCATGGATTGGTACCTCTAAGGTAAAGCCAAATGATAGGATACCAATCTAACTCTCTCCACAATCTCGAAAGGCCTGATGTAACAAGGTGATAGGTTACCCTGTCTCAATCCATCTATGACCTAATCTAGGTGAAACACATAGAAATACCATATGTCCCTCCTTGAACTCCATAGGTTGGAGGTAATGATCAATATAAGTCTTTTTATAGGATTGAGTATAGCCATATGCTTCTGAATCAGTTGTACCTGCTTTGAAGTCTCCTAAATGAGATGAGGTCCCAATAGTGCTACCTCACCTATATCTAACCATTATAGGTTTGAGAGGCATGACCTACCATATAGGGCCTCGTAGGGAGCCATATGAATAGTTTAATGAAAGCTGTTATTGTGGGAAAATTCAATGTGAGGTAGGTGTTTTTTCTAAGAGCCTCCAAAATCAAGGATGCATTCTCAGAGCATTTCCTTTAATACACATATCGTATTATCAGATTGACTATTAGTCTAAGGGTGGTATTTTGTACTCAGATACACCTGTGAACACTGTTCTTTCTATAAACCCTTTAAGAACTATGATGTCAACCAAGCATCTCAATCCAATATGATATAATTAGAAACACCTTTGAACCCTATGATTTCTATTATTGATGGCTTGAGCTTACCACCCATGTACCCTTTGTGCTCATATAACATTTTTCATTACCCAATGCATTAGAGTGCTATCTGGGAACACCTGTCATATAATCTATAACGAGCAGACCTAATGTTATCTGGTCCACCCCATCATATAAGATATAACGGGCTTACCCAACACTATATGAGCCACCCCATTATAGAAGCTATAATGGTCTTACCGAACACTATTTGGGCCACCCCATCATATAAGTAATATTCATGAACCACAACATGAATAAAGTAAAAAGAGATTTCATGTAATCATAAAAACTCATAAAAACAATTATTATTTCATAACCTGGTTAACCCATGGAAAATAAAAGGGTTTCATTTCATTCTCTCTGGAACATTATTGACTCGTGGAAAAGAAACAGGTTCCATAAACATCATGCCATCAAAACATAGTATATTTAGTGGAAGAATATGAATGTTTTCCTAGAATAATATCTTCATTAAAAAATAAATTATATCCAATTATGTCACCTAAATAATTTTAAAATATCATTGAAAACATTTTCTAATGAAAATATTCTTTAGACTTTAAAAAATGATTTTTAAAACATGAAACATTTTGAAAACCATTTTCTTTAAAAACAACCTTGAAAATTTATAAATAAACCTTTGAAAACCATTTTAAACACTTTTTAAAACATAAAAAAGTTTCAAACTCCCTTTACATGAAAATTAGCTTAAAATATCATTTAAAAACATTTTGAAATTTTTTTTAGAAATAATTGTTTTAAAAGAACATAGATTTATGACTGAAGAGAGAGATAAAGTCAGATTCCCTTAAAAACATTTTCTTAATTATATTGAGTAGAAAAGAGTGAAAAAATGATACCATTACTTGAAGATATCATGGATAACCAGAGGAGAAGAAAATTCATGAGTATTCATGAGATACAGATCATAATATTTCATCAATGCAAGCAAAGTTATAAACAATCCTGATAAATGATGAGATTATAGCAATAAACTCTTACTATTTTTGTAGCTTTGAATCCTAATCCCCATGAAATAATAAAATTACATGAAGTTTAAAATATTATTGAAATAAGGATATTCTTGATATAATAGGGAAAAGGGGAAATAGACAAACAATATAAAGGAATATAGGTGCATAATATAATCTGTTTCTTAAAGAAGGAAAATTGAGACAAAATTACCTTATCAATTTGGAAACTTTTGAACTGTAAACCCCATGAATGATAGATCCTCAAATTGATATGTAAATAATAATAAATTTTATTATGATCACTATAAAATATGTTCATGGGAATTATATACACTACATAGAATAAATAGGTGGTGGATATAACATGTGTCTCATAAAAGTAAAAGGTGAGACAAAAATTCCTTACTACTTGAGTAACTTTTGAATCGTGATCCCCGTGAAATAATAACATCAATAGAAACTGTAGAGACCCAAATTTACAATGTAATTTTTTTTAATTATAAAGAATTATTATGATTTTGTGAAAATTGACGAAATATGATTCTGAGGCTCGGTGTGCCCAGAATGAATTTTTGAACTTCTTTTAAGGTACGTTCAGTAAACACGTGAGTGGAATTTTCTAACTTTTGAACTGGTGCTCAGATTAAAAATCGAAGAGAACTGTTGAATTCACAACACGGATATTCGCTTAATTGATACTTCACCTCAACCATAGTAGGTCTATAGAAAAAGTTATATTTTGTACTTTTTAAAATAATAATAAAATAGCTTTGTTATTTTCTTTATTTCTTTCTTTACCTCCAATGGAAAAGCGGTAGTGTGGGACCAGCGATGTGTCAAGCCATTAAATGTATTGACCCTTAAAATCCTAAATAATAGCTTTGTTGAAAATTAGGAAGGTTTCTATTAAAGGAAGCCCCATAAATTCCATGATCGTTACTTACCCTCCCCTCTCCTAAATATATGGAGATTGGGGAGGGGTAATGGAACGACTTCATCAAGCGACAAAGTTATGATAAAGTTTCGCGACACCAACCATAGAGGACGAGACCAGTTCTGATGAGCGGTGAATAGAAACACCAAAATCCGAACCAAATAATGACATTCCAGCGGAAATGTTGGAAGCATGTTGCGAGGACGGTGAACAACGAGTCTTCCTCAATCGCGAATGTTCTCCAACGGATTTATGAGTTGGGGTTTTGTATTTTTTAATTTCAAGAGTTCATTGAATCATAAATCCTCTTTCTTGTTAAGATGATAACACGAAGGGCACGGGCTAAACGAACAAGGTCTGGTCCCTCCACTATTTTTTCTACATTTACGTTCTCTATGGAAGATAGTGGGTGTGGCACCGACGGCCGGTGCTGGCAGATTATGATGGTGGTCGGCACCGACTAACCGAAAAGGAGACGACGCGCCGTCGCGTGCCATTGACGGAGAAGGGCCGCGACTTTCCATCTGTGGTGGGGTCGAACAGGGCGGCCGACATCAGCCGGCCATAGTAGGAGGAAAAGGCACGCCGTCATGCACCGACGGGACCCGCAGCGGGTCCTACGGGTGATATAGAAGTGCCAAAGGGCACTGTCACTCCGCCTTCCGAACGAGGGACCCCCCCTAATGCTAGCTCGGGCAGGCCCCGCTTCACTGCGGGCTGGGCTGCGTGAGCCCAGTGGGCCACACTTCTGCGGGCTGGGCCACGCGAGGCCAGCAGGCTGCACCCCCTTGCGGGCCAGGCCGGACCATAGCCCATCCTAGCCGGGTCGGTCTGACTGGGTCGGACCAGACCCGGACCCAACCTGGCCCAGTTTCGCTTAAAGGGCCATAACTTGAGAACCGGGTGCCCGTTTGACAAACTTTTTGCAGAGTTGGGATCCTTGGAGAGAACGGTCCTTTTGGTATACTCTACTTGAGTTTTGAAGATATTTGGGGTATGGGCGGGTTGGATCAAACCCAAATCCAACCGGGCTCTCAGAACTAAAATGCTTATAACTCACAGACTAGACATCCGATTAACACACCGTCTGTCTTGTTGGAACCCTTAAGACATGGTGGTCCTTTGGGTTACTCCTTTGTGGAGATTAATGATGGTCTAGGTATGACCAATATCTCAAGGGGCATATTCTACGGAGCTCGAGCGCACCGGGTGCAAGGAATCCTGTTGCTGGCTGTAATGTGAAGAAAGAAATTCGATCCTAAGTGAGTCGGCATCTATCGGTCCTATGTGGGTCATCATCTATTAGATCCTATGTGGGTCAGCGCTCAGTGATTCTGTGTGTGTTAGTGCATACCAATCCTGTGTGGGTCAGATCTTATGTGGGTCAGTGGGGGTTATTACGTATTGATCCTATGTGGGTCAGCTGAAGTTCCTCTTAACCGAATAAGATGATCTAGCTTATGACTAATCATCTGTACTTATGTACTTAAGTTAAACCTAATTGCGAGATGAGTCTTATACCTTCATGGTGTTATCTTCGTGGTGTTACCTATGTGGTACTTCTACCTTCTTGGTGTTATCTTCGCGGTGTTACCTGTGTGGTACTTCCACCTTCGTGGTGTTATCTTCGTGGTGTTGTGGTACTTCTATCTTCGTGGTGTTACCTGTGTGGTACTTCTACCTTCATGTTGTTACCTTTTTGGTATTTTTTCCTCATGTATGAGATGAGTATATCTTGATAACTTAGGTATATGTATGGGAATATACCTAAGTAGAGTTGATGTTTATCACTTCGTTCTTTGAGTTTGAGGTCTTGCTTTGTGGTATTTCTTTTGTAGAAGTCTGGGAGACCTTCAGGGGTCTTGGGGTCCCCACTGAGTATTTTTATACTCACCCCTATATGGGCTTCTCCCGCACCTTGTTGTTTCTTGTGTAGATGACGATCAGTTGGGATGAGACTTGAGGGATCCAGGACCAGGAGGTACATGGATAAGACAACTGACATGGAGTGTTGTGGAGACGGTCTATACCTACCCTTCAGGTAGGATCCTTGGTGGATGATCTAGGAGATGTTTTTCACTTTTTAGTTGTATTTGTACTTGTACTTTTCAGTTGGGCTTGTATTTCAGCCCCTTTAAATTTATAAATCTTTTTACTATAGCAGTTTACTTCATGGTTGCTTCTTGTTGTGTTCTTGGACTATGTGTTTATATGGGTTAAAAAGAAAATGAATTCCCATTTTAGGGATATGCCTTTCTAATGCTAGTCACCAGCCCCTGGCCTATAGAAGGCATGCTTGGGGTAGTCACGACATGGGCCCTAAGGGACGGGTCGTGACAAAGTGGTATCAGAGGATTTAGTTTGAATGAAGAACTAGGACTCTGATCTTTTCTATGTGGAGATAGTGCTAAGTGTTATGAGTGTGTTTTTCAATTTGGGGAATCCAGTGTTGATGTGGCGGCCGACGTATCCATACACAAAGACCCTAAATTCTGATTTTTGACTCAGTGCACGGAAACAATGATTACATGTGTTTTTGAAAAGTTTTTATATTGATCTCTTTGAGTCATCTCACCAGGTATAACTTATTGACCATAGAGCACCAGTTTTGATTTTATAATACCTGCATGTAAACAGCCATCCAAGATTTCTGAGAGAGTACATGACAGCCCACTGAGCGATGCGGCCTCGGTGCATGGCCCTCTTATAGCGTTAGCACCTTCGGGTGGTGTACCACCAACACCACTACCCATTGGGAAGCCATTTCCACCAGCCCCACTAGTAGAGGGTGCACACCGACTGAGTACGTTGCATGAGTTTCAGTGGTAGAGGCCTTCAAGGTTCTGAGGTGAGACAGATCCGTAGGTGGATGAGGACTGGTTGGAGGCTGTAGCCAGAGTTTTTCGCTTACTTGGGACATCAGCTGATCTGATGGTGATCCTAGCTTATAGTCTCTTCTAGGGAGCAGCTGGGAGATGGTGGAGTTTGATACTCCAGATACATGATGAGATGACCCACACCTGGGTGGACTTAGAGGGACTTTTCAGGGTAGAGTTCGTCCCATTGACTCTACACTCAGTGCGTATACAGGAGATGTTGTACTTACAGCAGGGCAGGATGACTGTGACCCAGTACTCAGCGATGTTCACTAATCTCTCCCGTTACTCCACCGACATGGTACGAGACCCTTTCTTCAGGGCCTGAACCTTTGAGTAGGGTCTTCAATAGGATATCAGAGCATCGATGATATTTCTCAGCATTCCAACGTAGGCTGGGGTGCTAGAGAAAGCACTTTTGGTGGACAGCTTCCTAGCTGAGCTGACACTAAAAACAAGAGCCACCACCGGACGTCAGGTAGCAGTGTCATCTGCAGTAGGTAGTAGATGAAAGATGCATGGGCCCAAGAGGTCTAGACCTTTTGGTGGAAGACCTCAAGATACAGAGTCGATGGTGTGGGGCTCACGGGACAGAGGAGGATAGATTAGGAGCAGACAATTCTACTTGGGCAGTGGGCAGGGTCACATGGCTCACGACTACCCGACCCGCCGTACAGATGACCAGCAGACAGTCGAGGGACCGCTGAGACAGGGGCATCTATATATTCAATCAGAGAGGTCCATAGGTAGAAGGCAACGTGGTAGAGGATCGGGTCATGCAGTAGGTAGTGGGCGGCAATTTGAGGTTCTACTACGGCCGCATCCATGTGGTCCACCTCAACCATAGGGAGCTGGTGGACAAGGATGAGCTCAGCTATAGGAAGCTAAGGCATATGACCACAGAGCTCCAGAGATGATTAGATATATGATATGTGTCTACTCCACCTTAGATGCAGTACTTATAGACACAGGTTCCAGTCACTCTTTTATTTCCACGGCCCTCATTCGGAGCTCGGAGATTCTGGTGGAGCTGTTGGCTCGATTCTTACAGCTAGAGACTCCTACGGGAGGGGATTCGATGATTAAGCATAGGTGCCAGTAGTGTGAGCTTACTCTAATAGGAGATAGATTTGGTTGGGATCTTTTGTTAGCAGCATCCAGGCCTTACGATGTCATCTTGGGTATAGACTGGTTATCCACAGTCCATGCTCATATTGAATGTATTAGGGAAAAAGTGAAGTGTGTCCACGAGGATGGGACCAGGTTTTCCTTCACCGGTGAGAAGGGAACCTTTGCATCATAGGATAGACTTACCCAAAAAAGGGTGCAGCTGATCACACATCAGTTGGCTAGCCTTACCCTCAGAGTGGTTGATGTTGAGAGTCTGATCTATCCTATAGTTGTGGACCAGTATGCCGATGTTTTTCCTGATGATGTTCTGGGACTACCTCCATGTAGATAGGTAGACTTTTACATTAACCTGTACCCCGAGATGACATAGATTTGTACACCAGCAAATCGGATGGCTCCCGTGGAGCTTCGTGAGTTATGGGTACAGTTGGAGGACTTATAGAGGAAGGGGTTCATAAGGCCCAGTGTTTCTCCATGGGCGGCCCAATTTTGTTCACCAAAAAGGCAGATGGGAGTTTGACTCTATGTGGACTATCGACACCTGAACTAGGTGACCATGAAGAACAAGTATCCACTTCTGGGGATTGATGATATTTTTGATCAGTTTAAGGGAGCTCGTTGGTTTTTGAAGATAGAACTCAGATCAGGATATCATCAGCTTAGGGTATGAGATGAGGATGTGCAGAAGATGGCCTTTAGATATCAGTATGGCCACTATGAGTTCTTGGTTATGCCCTTCGGCATGACCAATTCCCCTGCAGTGTTCATGGGACTCATGAATAGGATCTTCCAGCAATACCTTGATCGCTTCATGGTGGTCTTCATCGATGACATCTTGATATACTCATTGTCAGAGGAGGAGCATGCCTATAATCTGCAAATAGTTCTGGATACACTCTGAGAGCAGCATATTTATAGTAAGCTCTCAAAGTGCCAGTTCTGGATACGAGAGGTCCATTTTCTAGGACAAGTTATCTCGGAGACTGGAGTTTCAGTGGATCCAGTAAAGATAGAGGTTGTGATTTCTTGGGAGACACCTAGGAGTGTGACCTAGGGGAAAAGTTTCCTAGGGTTGGATAGATACTACTAGAGATTCTTTCCTGACTTTTCTATAGTTGAGGAACCCTTATCAACTTTAACAAAGAAGGGAAAGCTCTTCATATGGATGGAGATATGCCAACAGAGTTTTCAAGATATAATGTAGAGGCTGATGAGTTCCCCCATCTTGAGGCTACCAGAAGAGGGCATTGGGTATGTAGTATACTGCAATGCATTAGAAACCAGACTTGGATGTGTCCTGATGCTGGAGCGAGCAGTGATCACTTATGGTTTACGATAGCTGAGACAATATGAACAAAAATATGCTACCCATGACCTGGAGTTAGCAGCAGTGGTCTTTACCTTGAATATGTGACGACATTACTTTATGAGCTAACATTTTACAGTCTACTATGAGCACAAGAGTCTCAGGTACATCTTCTCTCAGAATGACCTAAACCTGAGACAGAGGAGATGGATAGAGTTCCTCCGAGACTATGAAATTGAGATATTCTATACTCCTAGGAAGGGGAACGTGGTAGAAGATGCACTCAGCAAGAGTTTTGGTCTACAGTTTCTGACTGAGGCGACAGAACAACTAGCTGCAATGTAGATATCTTTCGTTGATTGAGATAGAGCAGCTTACCTCCAGTCTATGGCAGTCACTCCCCCACTCCTTCAGCGATCAAGGAGGTGCAACTTTGGGACATTAACTGCGAGGCTCGATGTGCTCAGATATCCTCGGTACAAGCACCTGATGGATTTTCTGAAGATGGGGAGCATGTTGTCCTCTTTATAGGAAGCACCATGGTACCAGTGGTGCTACGAGAGGAGGTGTTGAGGTAGTTTCAAACATCCCCTATGGCGGTTCATCATAGTGTGTCCAAGATGTACCATGACCTCAGACGTCATCATTGGTGGCCTTGGATGAAGAATGAAGTGGAAGAGTTTGTTTCACGATGCCTCACTTGTCAGCAGGTGAAGGCCGAGCACCAGGTCCCAGCAGGCTTAGCATAACCACTAGAGGTGCTAGAGTGGAAGTGGGATAGAATCTCTATAGACTTTGTGACAGGGATTCCACGTATGTCCAAGGGACATTATTCCATATAGGTGATAATTGACAGACTCACAAAGTTGGCCCACTTCCTACCTATCAGAGAGCAGAGATCAGTAGAGGGCTTGGGATGCCTCTACGAACAGGAGATTGTATGACTTCATGGGGTGCCATCGATGATTGTCTCTGACTGTGATGAACGTTTTACATCCCAATTGTGGAAGGGATTAAAAGAGGAGTTCAAGACTCAGCTAAGTTTCATTAACACCTTTCATCCACAGATGGATGGTCAGACAGAGTGGACCATTCATACACTGGAGGACATGCTATGTGCTTGCGTCAAAGATTTTGTCCGCAGTTGGGAGGATCACTTGCCCTTGGTGGAGTTTTCATACAACAACAATTATCACTCCACCATTAGTATGGAACTATTTTAGGCCTTGTACGATCGACCATGAAGATCACCTCTATGCTTGATGGACCTAGGGGAGTCAACACTTATAAGTCCAGAGTTGGTACGTGCTACCACTGAGAAGTTACAGGTCATCCGAGAGTAGATGAAGACTGCACAGAGTAGAAAAAAGTCCAATGCTGACCAAAGATGAAGAACTATGGAGTTATATGAGGGTGACCACGTATTCTTGCGAGTCTCCCCTTGACAAAGACTATAGAGATTTGGACGAGGCGGCAAAATCTCACCGAGGTTTATCGGACAATTTCTGATACTTCGGAGGATTGATGAGGTGGCATACCGCTTGACACTTCCACTGCAGTTAGAGAGGGTACATGATGTCTTCCACGTATCCCAACTGAGGAGATATGTGCATAACCCATATCACATCATCGACCATAGAGAGCTGGACTTTTATGATGGGGCGACGTTTACAAAGGTTTTAGTGGAGATTGAGGATCGATATGAGAAAGTCCTTTGTGGGTGATCGATACCTCTGGTGTGTGTTCGCTGGTAGCATGGGAACCTCTAGGAGAGCACTTGGGAGTGGGATGCTCAAATTCGTGCTAAGTACCCCCTTTTGTTTTCTTAGTCTATGTTCTAGATTTTGGGGATGAAAATTCCTAAGGTGCATAGAATATAAAGACCTAGATTTTCCATGTAATTTTTTAAATTATATAAAATTATTACGAGTATGTGAAAATTGAAGGCGCGTGATTCTGAGGCTCGGTGTACCCAGAATGAATATCTGAATTTTTTTAAGGTACGTTCAGTAAACAAACGAGCGATATTTTATAACTTTTTAACTGGTGCTCAAATTAAAAATCCGAGAGCACCGTTGAATTTTCAGCTCCAGGATTCTCTTAAGGTAGACTTCATGTCAACCGTAGTAGGTCTGGAGAAAAAGTTAAATTTTGGATTTTTTAAAAGAATAATAAAATAAATTTGTTATTTTATTTCATTATTTCTTTACCTCCAATGGACAAGTAGTAGTGTGGGACCAGCGATGTGTCAAGCAATTAAATGGCTTGACCCTACAAATCCTATGTAAAACCATCATTGGAAATTAGGAAGGTTCCTATTAAATGAACCCCCATAAATTCCACGATCATTACTTACCCTCCTCTATCCTATTTATATAGAGCATGGAGAGGGTTAATGGAGTGGATTCATCAAGCGATGAAGTTCTGATAAAGTTTCGTGACACCAATATTAGAGGACGAGACCGGTTTCGACGAGCGGTGATGAGTGACAACGAAATCCGAACCGAAGAACGATGTTTGAGTGGTGTTGTTGGAAACTTGCACAGGGATGAAGAACAACGTGTATTACTCAATCACGAATGATATCCAATGGATTTACGAGGTAGGGTTTTGTCCTATTTAATTTCAAGGGTTTGTTGAATCATAAATCCTCTTTCTTATTAAGATGATAACGCGGAGGGCATGACCCAAACAAACAAGGCCCGATCCCTCCACTTTTTGTTCTACATTGGAGTTCTCTGTGGAAGATTTCCAGTGTAGCCCCAGAGACCAGCACGACACTGAAGACTGGCGCCAACAGATGATGGCGGTGATCGGCACTAGCCCAGCTGGGTCGATCTGACCGGGTCGGACCAGACCCAGACCCAACTATGCCCAATATCTCTTAAAGGGTCATAACTTGAGAACCGGGCGTCCGTTTGACGAACCGTCTGCGGCGTTAGGATACATGGAGTGAGAAGTTAATTTTGATATTATTCACTTGAGTTTTGGAGATAGTTGGGGAACAACTGGGTTGGATCAAACCTGAATCCAACTGGGCCCTCGAAACTAAAATGCTTATAACTCACAGACCGAGCATCCGATTGACGTGCCGTCTGTCTCGTTGGAACCCTTACGACATGGTGGTCCTTTGGGTTACTACTTTGTGAAGCTTAGTGGCAGTTGAGGTACAAACGGTATTTCAAGGTGAAGATTTTATGGAGCTCGAGTGCATAAGGTGTGAGGAATCCTATGGCTGGATGTAACGTGAAGAAAGAACATCGATCCTAAGTAGGTCAACATCTATCGATCCTATGTGGGTCATCATCTATCAGATCCTATATGGGTCAGAGCTCAGTGATCTTGTGTGGGTTAGTGCATACCGATCCTGTGTGGGTCAGATCCTGTGTGGGTCAGCGGGGGTTATTACATATCGATCCTGTGTGGCTCAGCAGTAGTTCTTCTTAATAGAATAAGATGATATAGCTTACAACTAATCATCTGTACTTCTTACCTTAAGTTAAACCTGATTGTGAGCTGAGTCTTCTACCTTCATGGTGTTATCTTCATGCTGTTACCTGTGTGGTACTTCTACCTTCGTGGTGTTACCGGTGTGGTACTTCTACCTTCATTATGTTATCTTCATGGTGTTACTTGTGTGGTACTTCTATCTTCATGGTGTTACCTATGTGGTACTTCTACCTTCGTGGTGTTACCTTTGTGGTATTTTTCCCTAATGTATGAGATGCGTATATCTTAATAACTTAGGTATATGTATGGGCATATACCTAAGTAGAGTTTATGTCTATCACTTAGTGCTTTGATTTTGAGGTCTTACTTTGTGGTATTTCCTTTGTGGAACTTTGGGAGACCTTCGGGAGTCTCATGTTTCCTACTGAGTATTGTTATACTCACCCCTGCACGGGCTTCGCCCACACCTTGTTGTGTCTTGTACAGATGACGAGCATCTAGGCTGAGACTTGAGGGAGCCAGGACCAGGCGGTACACAAAAGATACGGCTGATGTGGAGTGTTGTGGAGACAATCTATACCTACATTTCAAGTAGGATCCTCAGTGAATTATCCAGGAACTGTTTTTCACTGTTCAGTTGTATTTGTACTTTTCAACTGTACTTTTACTTTTTAGTTGTGCTTGTATTCCGACCCATTTAATTTCAGTACATTTTTTACTACAATATTTTACTTCTTGGTTTCTTCTTTTTGTGTTCTTGGACAGTGTGTTTGTACATCTTAAAAAGTCAATGCCTTCCCGTTTTAGGGATATGCCTTTATGTTGTTAGTCGCTAGCCCTTGGCTTATGGAAGGTGGGCTTGGGGTAGTCCTGACACGAGCCCTGAAGGAAGGGTCATGACTGAAACTTTTAATATCATTAAATAGAGTAAATTCATGATATAACATGTTATATTGAAGTATATACACCACACAAAATAAATTAGTGGTGAATAAGGCATAAGTCTCGCATAAATAAAAGTGAGACTAGAATCCCCTTTCCTTAAGTCTTGACTTCCGTCGTAGTAGTTAAAACCTCCTATATAATAAGTATAAGTTTATTATTAAACTATAATGAAACCATATTCATATATATAATATCATATATGATTTACTTATGACTTCATATTACCCATTTATTAATAATTTCATGTTTAGTTTATGTTTCAGGTAATAACTGCTTTGTTTTTCGTACATGTTTTGATTTTTTATTTTTGTCCATATAACTTAGATCATGATTTAATAACTTATAGAATATAAACAA
Source organism: Viscum album (assembly GCA_963277665.1). Classification (NCBI taxonomy): domain Eukaryota; kingdom Viridiplantae; phylum Streptophyta; class Magnoliopsida; order Santalales; family Viscaceae; genus Viscum; species Viscum album. The sequence goes on along the minus strand of OY728157.1, from coordinate 1,075,736,140 downwards.
TGATATAAATAATATATATATTCATTATATATGTATTTATAATAATCTATAAAATATATAAATAGGAAATGAAATACACCATCCATGGAGACGGTAGACCGTACATATACATGAACACTATTTCAATTTTCTTATCATATTGAAAGAAAGAAAAATAAATGATACATATATATTATAATTAAATTATAAATATTATGTTATATATATCACATATTTTTATTAAACTCATATTTAATACATTCCATGTAAAGTGTGAATGAATCACATTGCTTCGTGAGGCAGTTGTCTACCATACACATGAACGATGTTATTATATTAAAAAAAATAGAAATCATGAACGTATATGTTATATTTCAATTAAAAAATATTAATAAAATCATAAATATAGAATATATTGTATATAAATTATAAATAAATCATTATTCTCAACCCTAAAAGGTGGTAATGGAAGAACGAACGACATTAGTTTGTGAGGCGGTGGTCCACCAAATACACGGACGATGATTGAGTATCCCATTTGATGGGAGTGTGCAAAGTTATATATTTTAAACTTAACATAACAAAATATTATTATATTTAATATACTAATGTTATTATATAATCATGATATAAAAATAATTGAATGGGTTTAATGAATAAATAAAACAAAAATGTTCATTGATGACCATTACCTCTTCTTCAGGTATCTCCTTTTGGTTTACACCAAAAAACTCATTGGTTGGATTTATTCAAAAATTAAGGCTTATTGTATGTGAGGAGGGAAGTTTTTAAGTTATTTTTGTAGTTTTTTGTGTATTAAAATGTCTTAATAGGTGTGAAAAAGTGTGGAGAGTTAGTTCCCTTTTATAGTGAAGGAAGAGTGACATTCTTGTAAATACCAAAAATGTAAACTCTATTGGGAGGCCCCTCTTACATAATTTGCCTCTAATAATGAAAAATTTTCTATAAAATAGGGAATATAGTAGAAATATGACCATAAAATGGGTTTTTGAAATGTTTTTATTTCATTTGGCTCCTTAATTTAAAGTTTAGTCCCTTAGTAAACTCGTTTTCTCTTAATCAATGTAATTAATTTTAATTGTTTTCACTAATCATCTTGGTCAAAAATTAAGTTGAACATATTATAAATTATAAATTATTTTTATTCCAAATATTTAATCTATTTTTGAAAATTCTAATCACATAATTGGTATAAATTAATTTAAAATTAATCCCGTAGACGGGACGAAACAACAAATTTTTAATGTGAAAATGTTTAAAATTATGAAATGTTTTCATATCCAATTTCAACATGAAATTGATTTAAATATCCTAAAATAGATTTATTGGTGTATAATTTAAGTAATTATACTTTAAAACCAGTTTTTAATATAATTTATCTATATAAATAAATTAGATGAAAAGTCAGTTTTCAATTAATATTCAGCATTTTCATTATTCATCAAAAAACAAAACTTCTCAGAAAAATGATAAATTATCCCTAAGATAATTAGACATTAAAAATTCAAAAATAAATTTTACTCTTTCAAATATAATTTATAAATGTGTCAAAATTTATTTTTAAAATAAGTTCACCATTAAAAGGCTATAAATCTTCCTTATAGAAAAATAAATCTTTTTATATGAAAAATTGGATTTATTCTAATCTCTTATCTAGAAAAAACATAATGATAAATATTTTATTAAATACAAAATATATAAATTTCATTAAAATAATTCATAAAAATTGGTTTTTATAATTTATTGATATAAAACGTGTTTGTGTATAGGAAAATAGTTTTTGAGAATAAGAATTCCTTTATTTTTTAATAGTTCTTAATTTTATTTGAAACTAATTGGTTACCAAATAATTAATTTTAAAAATATGAATAAAAAATATTTTCATAATTTATTTAATCCCTTTCATAACCTCCATTCCAATGGCTAGGTGATAACTATAATAATATTTTAATAATATGTCACATTTCGTTTAAACTCAAGTGTCACGTGTAACACAAGCTAAGATTGATGTTATGTGTAACAAAATATAAATATGGTATTTCATGTAACATAATACAAAATTAGTGTTGTGTATACCTCAAACTAAACTCAACATTGAGTGTAGTGAAATTTTAACATGGTGTTGCGTATAAAGAAAAATTAACTTGGTGTAGCGTTCAATGTAATCAGTCAATTTTTTTTTAATTTATTTAGAGAAAAATAATTTATAAAAACTCAGAGTGTTACCACAAAAATTTACCCAATTAATATATTAATTACATATAGGTAAAATCCCTTCAATCAAAGTAATAAAAAAATGGGTATTCTCAAAGGGAAGGCATTGTTTTAAAAGCTTGGATTATACATGGTGGACTATTAGGTAAGACAACGACATTTATGGACCATTTACCTTATAGAGATTTCAAAAAAACATTAAAATTATCATAAAAATAGGAATATATGGGTTAATTTAAAAATTATGTTTTCAAAAAGTTGATTTGAAAACTATTGAAATTTTTATTTTAAAATATTCCTCAATAACGGGGACTTGAAACGAATACATAAATATTTCAAAAAGGCAAAGTGAAAAAACTCAAAACATTTAATTTTGGGAAAAAACTTTAATAATATATCATAAAAAATATATAAATTTTTTCAAAAATAAATTTGGGGTGGGTTAAATAACATTTTCCTTCAAAGGATGGAATTTTATTAATTTTTTGAAATATCATAGTTGAAAATCCACATCATAAAAAGAGTATCAAAAATTAATTTGTTAAAAGAGTAGAAGGAAGATATAGTGGTCACATGAGATAACATATAATTAGGTTTATAATTATAAAGTAGATCATTGTTGGGAATTCAAATATAGTCAAGGAAGAAATATTATTGTTTAAGAGAATGAGATTTATTATTTATAATGATATGATTTCTATGGTAATTAAAGTCATCAAGGGGGAATATTTGAATTAGAAGTTTAATTTTCCATAGATAGTAAAAATAAACTATGATGAAATAAAATATTAGTTTGGAATAAAATCATATTGGGAGAAATAATTTCATGAAGTAGTATTATGAATTAATGAAGGGAGTTGAGTTAACAAAAACCTTCCCAAATTTTGTATCTTTTGAATTGAAATACATTTTAAATAAAACATGATATGGATAATCAAACAAAATTAATATGAAAAAATATATTCATTATCAATTAAAAACAAAATATTACAGGTATCCTAGTTCATGTTAAAAAATAAGTTTCAAGAAATTAAATTTGGGACAAATAACCTCCTTACCTCAAATCATGCTTAGTTGAAATATACTCTATGATCCTATATAAAATAAGTAATTATCTTAATCACCCATTTAATAAACTTTTTAATATATATAAACTTTTATAAAATTTATTTTTAGTTATTCTCTACATTTATATTACTTATTTATTATCTATTTTTGATGTTGTGTATGAGTTATCTTGACCATTTTGAACTAGATTGATGGAATTTTTTTCATTATTCTCTAAAATTTCATCATTCTTGGATCATACAAGGTACTTAAATTTATTTTTTATATTTATTTATAATTTTATAATTTCATTCTATGATATTTTTTGTTATGATCCTTAATAATGAATTTAGCGATGAGCATTTTTTGACGATTCTTAGTGAATGAAGGGTGTTTTCTTAAATCACAAGTTAAATTTTTATATTAAAATTCCAAAAGAAAAAATAAATCATTATTTACTTATTTATATCATATATTTATATAAAATAAATTCCCATATTCATACATGAAATAAATTTATATCATTTTTCAAGTAGATGGTTAAACCAACCCAAACAAGAACATACCATAATTAATAGATGGTTATGAAGTTATTTATTTTCAATTTCATTATACATAAATCATAATGATCTTAAATTGTTTTTATTAGTGTTATATATCATAATTTGAAATAATTGTAAAAGGAAAATAACTTATATGATATTATTTCATAGTATGGGGAAATCATTTTTTTCTCTTAGAACACACTTTTGGGTAGTTGAATTTAAAATGGTTATTTATTGCTCATATTTTTTAGGTTGGAAAATTTTTATTTCAAAAGACATAATAATTTTATCAGATTAATATTTATCCATTAAATAAATTATTATTAACATCCATTTAAGTATGTTATGAAACAGAAAATATATTTCAATCATTCCATAGAGGCAGTATTACACATGTATGTATTGATACTGATTTCATTTTACATAAAATGAGGAAAATAAGTAACATGGTTTAACATTTCAGAATATAAAATAATTCATAAATATTACACTTAAATATTAAATTATTAATTAGGAATATAGTTGTAATTAGGTGAATGAAAACAAAACACATTGCATTGTAGAGGTGGTAATCTGGACAACGCACAAATGACGGTTGTCATTTTTCATAATAGAAAAGGGAAAGCTAGTTAACACTTGTACCATCATTATAATAATTAAAAAATATACTAAATATATTTTTGTCATAATTATAATATGGCATAATGTAATTTTAAGAATAATAAGTTCACATAAAGAAATAAAAATGAGAAAGGAGAAGTTATAAATTTATACCTCACTTATTGGATAATGTTCTTTTCAAAGGGGTTTAAGACTTCAAGGGATGGTATTTTGAGAAGACCAAAACATTTTTAATGTGTATATTAATGTTTAGAAAAGGTTTTTGTAGAGTTTGGGTTTAATTTATTGGGTTGTAGTGTGAGGGGAAGTGAGGAGAGGAGTTCCCCTTTTATAAGTGTAAAGGTATGAAATTTTTGTAAATACCAAAAAAGAGTTAATAACGTAAAGTCACTATAAAGGAAATTATATTTGAAATTGGGAAATAATGGATAAGTTAAGGTATAGGGTGGATCAAGTTCTTAACCCCCCATTCCCACACAAGTATTAAACATGTTTGGTGTCTTTCCCTCTTGGTTAAACCCCCTTTATCCCTTTTTATTTTTACCAAGGTAACTAGTTTTTACCAAATTAATTTATCCCTTATTCATGAAAATAAATTGATCCTTATTAAATAATTTGTACCTAATGATTTTAAATTTTAAATCCATTCCATTATATTAATTTTATAAAAATGATAAAAATTAATTTTGAAAACATTAAATGTATAATGTATTAAAACTATTTTTTGAAAAATATAACTTAAGTTCTAAAATGTAAAATATGGGTTTGTAAATTGTTTTTTTAAAAAAATTATAAATTCACTTATAAAATACACATTTTTTCTTATAAAAAGGTTTCATGAATTTCCAATCCATATTTATGTACTAATAATTTCATAAAATTCACGTTATTTGTAAAAACTATATTTTACACTATTCTCTTGACATCAATAATTTTTAAGAAATAAAAAAAATTCATCTTAAAAAAACATTAAATGGAAAGGTTTTAATGATCTAAAAATATCACAATTTTATTTTAGTTTAGTTTTATGTGTAGATAAATTCACCAGACACAATGTTTATTTAATGAAAATGTATAGTGAAATCTTAGGTCATTACTGTTAGAGTTGGTGTTCTAGAAACAACTATTTATACTTTGATTACATGTATATTTGAATATTTTAATATTAATAAAAACATATTATTACATATTTTTCATTGTTTTTCATGACTTTAATGTAATAAAGTTCTAGGGTATATGTCATATTGATAAGGTCATAATAGTTTCCTACTATGATGAGAAACTTGAAGTGCTATGATGATATTGATAAATATAGTTCTATGGTTGGATGAAATACTATGGTAGGGAACATAGTATGTAGATTGCTAGGTGTGAGCAGTCATAAGTGGATGAAGCTTCTTCTCATGAAGTTCACACTTGGTAATCTCTTAGATGGGAGATTATGTGAACAAACCCGCTAGTAGGAATTCCACATGTTTTGGTATCATCAAATATTCCTATCTATAAGCATGTGTAATGGTCCATAGAGTTTAATGTAATCCTTGATGTATTTCATGGATCATGAACTTATACTTACCAGCCAAAACTGTGATGCCATATGTACATGGGAAGTAGGGTATGTTGGGTGCATCACGAATGAAATGTTATTAATGGATAAGCCAAGGAATAAATTTTACCTTCTATATTTATAAAAGTTGATATCTCAGTCATTTTATTAGAATAAAACCATCACATTAAATTTCATGGTCATGGTGTAATGATGTATTTATTTTATAGATTCAAATAAAGAAGTATTGAGCATATAGTTTTATAAAATAGATTTGAAACATTCCTGACAAGATATTGAGATAGATGAATTATATTACATAGTTAGAATTTGTTTCTGGTTGTCAACGTTGTGACATTAATGTCTTTCTCTTGGGTTCTTTGACTCATTTATAGACACTAATCTTGGACTTTAGGCAAGAATACCTAATGATAATGAGAAATAATATTAAAGGGTCACACACTAGTATTTCCATTGATTTCAATTAATTTCTTTTTACATTTAATTATTGGAAAAAATATTATTCCCAAGATAGAAGAATAATTTTATTCAAGATTTATTGATCATTATTATTCTCAAGGTAATAAATAATTACTTATTAATTTATAAATAATTTATTTTATCATGTGAATATTTAATAAATATTTATTCTCTAGATAATGAATAAAATATTTATTCTATTTTTTAATGAATAAAATATTTACTTAAATATATATTCCGTTATTTAATAATTGTCGAGGAGTTTGAGTGGACCAAAATCATCTATACTGATTAATATTTATTTTCAATCCTATAAATAATATTTATCATGGTGCAAGTTAAATCACAACATAAAATAATAATAATATTATTATTATTATATGGAACGGGGTTTAATAATTATCATTATATTATTTAAGGGCCAGTACACAATTAAATAATATTTTAACCTAAACACTAGCTCAATAAATAGATTGTTATATCTATTGTGCAGGGTTAATTGATATTTGAGAATAATTACGCACAAAAAGAATTCTCTCTCCATTTCTACTCTCTTACTCTCTAGAATGAGATGCACTAGAGAGATTCCTTTAAGGTTGAATGAACTTGATATGGTCACCATTAAAAATGTGATACAATTTATTCTCTATGATAGCAACTAAAAATTAATAAGCATCTCTCAGAGATCAAAGGATCATGTGTGGATCATAACTAGAGGGATTTTTCACTTGGATCCTCCATATGTAATGAAGGTAATATGAATAGGGTTTTTATGATGACCAACATCTTAATTAGAGAAATTTTCTAAGACAAGGTAATTCTACTTCCAATCATAAATAAATTAATTATAAATCTAATATGTAAAGATCCTCTCTAAGGTTCTGAATTTTTTTCTATGCCAATATTTGGTGGAAAAATTTCTTTATTCATGGTGTTCATGACATGTATAATATTGATAATTATCCATCGAATCTACAAAATCTTCTTGGTTTATCACCAAATAAAGTTCTTTCACCATGATCGGATCCTTCAAGTTCTATTAGAGTGTTCACATTTTAAATTTATAATTATTTATTTGATTGATGATCTATATGCATAATAGTGGCTAGATATTTCATTTCCATAATATTCATTCTTTAATATAGTCTTTAATTAACATGATTTCATATAGTGACCCTACTTTTATTACATGATTATTAAATCATTTTAATGGTAAACAACATAAAATTGTTACACAACTAGGATCCAGAGGTTTAGTGTCTTGGGAAAATTAGGACCATACAAAACTTTTACATAATAAAACATAAACATTAATTTAATTTCTTCTTCTCTATCTTCTTAGTAGACCTCATTTTCTCCTTAGTAAAAATAATCACCTGCATATATACATCAAAGAAATGGGTGAGATAAAATCCCAATAAGAGGATAGAGAAAAAAATGAATCAATATAACATGGGTGAGCATAATAATCATCATCAAAATATAATCATAACATTATAATCACAACATTGAGAGTAATAATTAGATAGAGGTATGGAATGTGGAAATGCATAAAAATGAAACATTGTGCCTTAGTGGTCAAATACCAAACCTAGCTATGAAAAAATATATCATTATGTTCATGAATATTGCACATTATCTCATGAGATACATTATATTACCCAATGAATTGGAGTACTATATAATTCTGGGCACACTTGTCACATCATAACATTTACATATTCATGCATTCCATATAGAATGTATAACAATATTTGTTATAAAATAACCCATGGAAAGGAAATGGGTTTCACGAGGAATTCATAAATCTTACATTCATGAACAAACTTTTTTTTTCAAAAGTTAACAACATACCGGTTTAAGAATCATCAATCTTGAGCGAAGAAGAAACAATATTAAGGGAAGAAAAATATGCGTTTTTTAAAAGAAGAGTTCTTTTGAAAAATCTATGTATTTTTCATAAAACCATATTAGAAACATGTATATAATAGAAAATAAATGGTATGAATAATGAAATTATATTTTAGGAGTATTAGAAGAGAATCCACACTGAAATTTTGCATGAAATATGAATAACCCAAAGAAAGGAAATTGGGTTTGAGAATCCCCTTACATTATGTCCGAATGATTTCTTCACTTTATATCCTAGATAATTAAATTATATTAATTAATAAATAAATAAATAAACTATTATTTTTTTATTGTAATTTTATTAAGGTCATTTATGGCCATTATAATGAGTTATAGAGTTCTCTCATTATGAGAGTGTTCATTTCTTGGTTTTCATGATAAGTTTGCTTGTATATAGGGATAGAAGTTTATGTAAGATGATAATAATTCTACAAGATTGAAATTATATGTTATTCATGAAATTAAAGAATTTTAATTAGTCTTAAATATTTTTTTTTCCAGATATGAGGATGACTCATTAGATAACATGTTAATGATAACTTTTTAGATTAATTTTGGTTGTTTTCTCAGGACCCATCACCTGGGACCTGTTTCGTGACTCCCCCAAGCCCACCACCCGAAGGCCATAGGTTTGAGACTAGCGCTGAAGGCATCAACATGAAAATGGGAGGGATTTTACTGAGTACCTATACGCACACACACACAACCATATCCCAAAAATTGGAAAGGTAAAACATGCATGTCACTAAACTACCATTGAGTAAAAGTACAAGTTGTAAGACAAATGGGCCAAAATACAAACCCAATTAAAGAAAAACTAAAAAACATGAAAGTACAGAAGATATCTGAAAATCCATTCACTTAAAACCCCACCTGATGGGTATGTATAGAGTATATTCTAGAAGTCATAGAAGCATTCCCCACCCACCTAATCTCACTCGTCACCACCGGGTCTTAAGCCACCAAGTACTCCGTCAAGGCGGCGATTGTCTGCAGCAGACAAAACACATGTGGGGAATGCCTGTGCAGGGGTGAGTAACAAAAAACTAAATAGGGACCTCCAACTAAAAAGGAAATACTACAAAGCAATCCACAAATCAAACCACGAAGCATGATCACAAATCAAGACAACTCACATAGGTATAATCTAGGGTATAAAAAGCAAGACCATCAGTTGAAACACTAAATATTTTGGGATACTCAGGTACTCATATCTGAGTACCGTGGGTCTACTGAGTGACATAGTGTCACTTCCCTCTTAGGTCGTCATATCTAATCCACATAGGTTTTCTTCCATTCTAGGCTTTCATAGTTGATCCATAAAGGGTCACTTATAGTTGATCCACGAAGGGCCGCCTGTAGCTGATCCATGAAGGGTCACCTGTAATTGATCTATAGAGGGTTTCTTGTAGTTGATCTATGCAGGGTCGCCTATAGCTGGTCCATGTAGGGTCTCCTGTAGCTGATCCATGCAGGGTCTCTTGTAGTATGGTTGATTATGGGAGAATTATCTCCACAAGCCATTCTTTATATCCCAACATCCACAAAAGCCTCCTAAGAGCATGTCAAAAGAACCGCCTTGTTGCGGGGGTTCCAACGCCGCATACAACTTGTCAAACAAGCATTTTGTTTTAAAGTTACTTTCAATTTATAAAAACAGGGGCTGGTTGGATCTGGGTTCGATCCGACCTGGGTCCAACCCGACCCAGCCCACTGGGCCCGGCCCATACCAGATGGGCCCAGTTAGCCCATTGTCGGCCCAACCTACTTGGCTGGGCGTGGCCCTACAGAACCAGCCCAACCCACTATTGAGTGGGCTGACTCCTCTATCTGGGATGCGGATTTGTTATGACCATTGTGTGCCCCACAATGCTAGGTGGCACTACTTTCCCCTATCAACTACTCCGCATAGAGGATCGGGTTTTTCTACACGACTCACAGCTTTCCACAGATCTAGATCACGCCACGACTTGAGTGGCACGAGTCACCCCACCAACATAGCCAGATGGTCGCATCCCATTACCAGCTTTCGGCCCGAGTGTCGGTGGCTCCTGCTACACTGTCACAGCCTGAGCCGGCCGCAACCCTCCTCAGCATGCCACCAGCATGCCATCGGCACCTTCCATGGACCACCAGGTCCACTTTGGTGGTATGTTCCTTGTGCCATCTATGCCTTTAGTCTCCATGGGATGCCACCTTCCCTAACAAGAACTAGAATCCTCATTGACGCCATTTCAAAGGTAAGACCACGAAGAACACAAAAGATTTCACAAAGGCGGAGGGTCTCAGGCCTTGTTCATGTCAACCCATACCCTCCGCATTAGAGGTTTTAAAACATGATGAAGAAGATTATAGTTCTATTAAAATTTATCCCAATGCAAAACCCTAAGAAATAACACCCTCCCGCAAGAACAGACAACCCACAAATCAACCTTTTCATGGGTTGATCCATATTCGTTGTTTTATAAAGAAGAACATGGAAACTTATAACAAAACAAACCCCTACATGGAGAAGGTTCATCATTAGTGTTGATCCGTTCAAAGTCATGGGAATTCATCAATATCTGGTCTCAGATCCGTTCTCCAAGGTGTTGTTTACACTTTCCAATTCTCTATAGTTCATCATTGGAGAGAAAATCCATCACTGTCCTTCCATCAGAGAAATTTCTAGATCTCATTCTCCAACCCACAATCTCATTAAAAAAAGAAATGCGTCACAACATTTCTGTTACACTGCTTTGTCATGTCAATATACTATTTCATTTATGAAATAGAATACCTATTACAATTCAATTTAATAATCCTCATTAATGGGATATTTAATGTGGCTCATTGTCACCATGTTGTTGCCGCTCATTGGGACTCTGAATCAGGTGTCGTATGAGTATCTGGTCTTAAAATAATCCCATATAATTTTATAAAAATTTACACGGAATTTCTAGGACATTACATTACCCCCACCTTTAGGGATTCACATCCCCCTAATACAACATAAGGATAAACAAAAAAATGGTGTTACTGAGCACAAATTTGAGACTCCCGCTCCCATTTACTCTCCTAGAGATTCTTGTGCTACCACTGAACATGCACCAGAGGAATTGAATATCCATGAAGGACCTACTTCTTTCAATCCTCTATCTCCACCGGGAACTCCACAAACATCACCTCATCATCAATGTTCAGCTCGTTCCAGTCAATGACGTGTGACGAATCAGGCATGTACCTCCTCAGCTGCGACATGTAGAAAACATCGTGTACCCAATGAATCTATGGGGGGAGGTCTAAGAGGTACACCACTTCGCCAACTCTACTCAAAATCTGGAAAGGTCCGATGAACCTCAGAGACAACTTACCACCCCAGCCAAACCTCTGCAATCCCCATCGGAGTGAGACCCAAAGTAACACATGATCTCTCTCCTCGAACTCCAAGGGCCTTCATATCCTGTCACCATAAGATTTATTCCTACTTTGTGTAGTCCTCATCCACTCTTAGATGATCTAAACCTTCTCAATGGTAGCTTGTACCATCTCTGGACCCACACGTGTTGACTCCCCTAGGTCTATCCAGTATAGAGGTGATCTCCATGGATTCCTGTACAAAGCCACAAACCGTTCCATTCCAATGGTGGATTGATAAATGTTGTTGTATGAAAACTCCACCAGTGGAAGGTGGTCCTCCCAACTATAATAGAAATCAAGGATGCAAGCACGAAGCATGTCCTCCATGGTCTATATAGTCCACTCAATCTGACCATATGTATGTGGGTGAAAGGTTGTGATCAAACACAACTGAGTCCCAAATTCATCCTATAATCCCTTCCATAGCTGGGATGTGAAGTGAGTATCACGATCTTATATGATCATCAAGGGAACCCCATGAAGTTGCACTATCTTCTGGACATAGAGGTGTCCCAATACCTTTACTGATCTCTAATCCCAGATGGGTAGTAATTGAGCCAACTTAGTGAGTCGGTCAATGATCACCTAGATAGAATCGTATCCCTTGGAAGTGTGTTGTAATCCCATCATGAATTCCATCGAGACACCATCCCACTTTCACTCTGGTACCTCAAGTGGTTGTCCTAAGCCTGCTGGGACCTGATGCTTATCCATCACTTACTGACAAGTGAGGAACAATGAAACAAACTCAACCACCACTTTCTTCATCCCAGGCCACTAGTACTGACGTCGAAGATCCTAGCACATCTTCGCCACTCTAGGATGTACCGCAAAGGGGGAGGTATGGAAATCCCTTAAAATCTCGTATCGCAATTCCACTGGTACTACTGTGCGACCACTAAAAAGGATGATGTGCTCCCCACCTATTGAAAATCCATCAGGAGCCTATCCTAAGGATAACTGAGCAAGTCAGGCATCATAGTCAATATCCATAAGTTGTGCATCCCTAACTCGCTGTAAGAGTGGGGCAGTGATAGTCATCGGCTAAAGGTAAGCTTCTCCATCATCATCCACAAAGGATATCTACATCACGGCTAGTTGCTCGGTCACCTCACTCAGAAGCTACAAATTAGACCTCCTACCGAGCGCATCTTCCACCACATTTCACTTCCTAGAAGTATAGACTATATTGAAGTCAAAGTCCTGTAGGAACTCTAACCATTGTTGCTACCTTAAGTTTAGGTCCTTCGGGGAGAAGATATACCTAATACTCTTGTGGTCAAAGTAGATGGTAAACCGTTCACCCATAAAGTAGTTCCACCACATATTTAGAGAAAATACCACTGCTTCTAACTCTAGTTCATGGGTCGTGTAGTACTGCTCATGATGCCTAAACTGTTGTGAATTGTAGGAAATCACTGTTCACTCCTGCATCAAGACATAACCCAGTCTAGTCACTGATGCGTCTTATAAAATTGGATACCCAACTCCATCCTCTAGTAGTCTCAAGATGGGAGCACTTTTCAGTCTCCTTCTCAACTCCTAGAAACCCTACTAGCACTTCTCTATCCACACGAAGGGTTTTACCTTCCATGTCAAAGATAATAAGGGTGTTTCTACTCTGGAAAGTTTAGGCACGAACCTCTAGTATTATCCAACAAACCTCAAGAAACTCCATACCTCAGTCACACTCCTGGGTGGCTCCCAAGAAAGAATTGCCTCTATCTTCACTGGATTCACTGAAACTATAGCCTCTGCGATGACATGTCCCAGAAGGTGGACCTCCCTGAATCTAGAACTGGAACTTCAAGAGCTTCCCATAAATCTAGTTCTCTCAGAGCATATCTTGGAAAATCTGTAGGTGTGTAACATACTACTCTTCTGACACTAAGTACACCAAGTTTACATCAATGAAGACAACCAAAAAATGATTGAGGTAAGCTGGAAGATCATGTTCATGAGTCCCATGAACACTACTGGAGAATTGGTTACACAGAAAGGCATCAACAAGAACTCGTAGTGGCCATACTGACATCTAAAGGATATCTTTGGAAGATCCTCATCCCGTACCCAAAGCTGATGATAGCTAAAACTGAGGTCTCTCTTCGAGAACCATATTTCTCCCTTCAGATGATTGAAGAGGTCATAAATCCTCAGCAGTGGATACTTGTTCTTCATGGTCAACTGGTTCAGGCACCAAAATTCCACACATAACCGCAAAATCCCATTTACCTTCTTGGAAAACAACATCGGGGATACCCATGGTGAAATGATGGACCTTACAAACCCATCCTCATGAAAGTCCTCTAGCTTCACCCTCAACTCACAAAGCTCCACAAGAGCCATCTGATATGCCAGTGTGGATATCGATGTTGTCCTAAGGTAAAGGTCGAGGATGAAGTCTACCTCCCTATAAAGAGGTATTCCCAAAACATCCTTATGAAATACATCTTCATACTCATCCACCACTATAGAAAAGTGAGGACTCCTCTCGTCCATGACACTGAGGGTGAGGCTATCCAACTGGTGAGTGATCGGCTGCACCCTCCTCCAAGAAATTCCATCCTATTCTACAAGAGTTTCCTTCTTGATGGTGATGGAAAACCTAGTCCCATCCTCGCAGACACACCACACTCTATGCCTAAGATAGTTGATCTAATCATGAACCGTGGATAACCATTACATACCCAATATGACATCATAAGGACTAGACGCTGCTACTAGGAGATCCCAGCCAAATCTCTCACCTCCAAGAGTAAGCTCACACTACTGACACCAGTGTGTAATCGTCGAATACCCTATCATAAGAGCCTATAATTGTAAGGATCGAGACAACGACTCCACCAGAATCTCTGAGCCTCGAATGAGGTCTATGGTAAGGAAAGATTGGCTGACACCTATGTCTATAAGAACTGTAACTAAGGTGGATAAGGCACATATCGTACCTCTAATCATCTCCATAGTGATATGGTCATAGGCCTCCACTACCTAAAGTTGAGCCTGCCTCTATCCACCTTCTCCCTAAGGCTGGGTTAGACCACATGGGGGTGGTGGTGCTAGTACCTCAAACCATCTCCTACAGCCTGCTGCTCGGCCCACACCCCTGCCATGTCTGCCACCCTAAGAACCTCCTTACTCGAACCTCTACCTCTGCCTTGGTGGTCCCTCGACCGTCTGATGATCATCTATGAAGTGGTTTATGAAGTCACAAGCCATGTGTCCCTGCCCATCGCACGAGTAGCACACCCTGCTCCTCTGCTGACTCTTATTGCCCTGGAGGCCTAGCACTGTCGATCCTGTGTCCTAGGGTCTCCCTCCGGATGGTCTGTCCTGCTTGGACCTCTGCGTCACCTATTAGATGCCCTCCACTGATGATTCGACCACCTATCACCCAGTGTTATCTCCCACCATCGGTACCTACTCTACGCGGAATCTATCTACAAGTTGACCTTGCTCCATTACCCCAGCCTATGTGGGGATGCTGAGGGAAATCATAAACACCCTGATATCCTATTGGATTCCCTTCTCAATGGTCTAGGCCTTGAAAAAAGGGTCTCATACTATATCTGTAGATTAACGGGAGAGGTTTGTGAACCTCAAAGAGTACTCATCCGCTGACATGCTACCCTGCTGTAGGTAAAGCATCTCCTGTATGCGCACTGAGTACAAAGTCGCGGGGAAGAAATCCTCTTGAAAAATTTGTTCAAACTCACCCTAGGAGAGGTTCACCTCCTCATGTGTCTGGATGGTCAAACTCTACCATCTTCCAACTGATCCATATAGAAGGATCAAAAATAGAACCTCCATCTGGTCAATTGGTGTCCTCACCAAGTGGAAGGCTCACTTCACCGCCTCCAACCAGTCCTCTACGACCTGAGGATCTATCTCTCCCCTGAACCTAGGGGGTCTCTATATCTAGAACTTGTGAAGGCACTAGGCATGTGCATGAACTCAAATGGTAATGCTGGTAGTAACTGCTGATCAATGGGTGGTGGTAACACTAGTGTACCACCCAGTGGTGCCATCTCTAGAACGGGTCCTTGAACCGATGCCTCATTGCTAGGCGGGTTGTCCTCATGGTCATGCATCGAAATCCAAGGAGGCTGTTTGCATAGAGGCATCCTGATACAGATCATGATGTACCATGGTCAATAGATTATACATGGTGAGATGACTCTAATTCAATAAGAACATGAAGAAACACTCAATTCCCATATGATTCATACAACCCGGGTTTTTATATATAGAGCTGAAAAGCAGAATTCAAGGTCCTGGTGTATGGATATGTCAGCTGCCACACCAATATTGGACTCACCAAATCTAAAAGTCAAAATCATAACATTTAACACTGTTTCCCCAAAACAAAACAATAGACTCTCAGTCTTTGAGGTAGAATCGACCACCTCTGATACCACTTTGTCACAAACCATCCCCTGGGACCCATGTCATGACTCCCCCAAGCCCACCTCCAGAAGGTCGGGGGTTGGAAACCAGCATCGAATGCGACAAATTACAAATGGGAGGTATTTTCATAAGTACCTATATGTACACACACACAATCACATCTCAAAAACTGAAAAGGTAAAACATGCATGACACTAAACAACCACTAAGTAAAAATACAGGAAGTAGGTCAAATGGCCTAGAATAAAAACCCAACAAAAGAAAAATTGAAATATGGGAAAGTATAGAAGATCTATAAAAATCCATCCACTGAAAACCCCACCTAATGGGTAAGTATAGAGAACCTGTTAGAAGCCGTAGAAGCACTCCCTTCCTGCCTGATCTCACTGGGCACCACTAGGTCCTAGGCCACCAAGTCCCCCATCAAGGCGGGGATCGTCTCCACCAAAAACAACATATGCAGGCGAAGACCGTTTAGTGGTGATTAACAAAATACTTATTAGGGACCCCAAACCAAAAATGAAACAATGCAAAGAAATCCACAAAGCAAACCACAAAGCATGATCACGAAGCAAGAAAACTCTCACATGTATAATCTAGGGTATAAAAAGAAATACCATCAGTCAGAACACTGAACATTTTAGGCTACTGAGGTACTCATCCTGGATGAGTACTGTGGGTCTACTGATTCACACAGTGTCGCTTCCATCTTAGGCCGTAAAATCTGATCCACATAGGTTCAATTACCTCATAGGCCATCATAGTTGATCTATGTAGGGTCGCTTGTAGTTGATCCACAAAGATTCATTTGCAGCTAATCCATGAAGGGTCTCTTGTAGCTGATACAAGTAGGGTCACCTATAGTTGATCCATGAAGGGTTCCATATAGCTGATCCATGTAGGGTTTCCTGTAGCTGATCCACACAGGATCACTTATATAATACTTGATTCTAGGATAATACACTCTACAAGACATTATTTGTATCCGAACTTCCATAAAATCCTCCTTAGAGCATTCCAAAAGAACCGTCTCATCGTGGGGGTTCCAATACCGTAGATGGCTCATAAAACGGATGCTTCGTTTGAAAGTTACGAGCATTTTATTGAAACAGGGGCCAGTGGGGTTCGGGTCCGGTTCAACCCAGTTAGACCGACTTGACCCGACTTAGCCCACTGGGCTTGGCTCACAACGACTGGGCCACGAGTCTGGCCCGACCCGCTTGGCTGGGTGTGGTTTTCTAGAACCATCCCTACCCTTTGTTGAGTGGACTGACTCTTCTATCCCAGATGTTGTAATACTGCATCTATTACGCACCCCAAAATGCTAGGTGGTGCTGCCTTCTTCAGTCAAACAGTCCGCATAGTGGACCGGGTTTCTCCACACCACTGACAGCTTGCCACAGGTTCAGGTCATGTCGCGGTCTGTGTGGTGCAGGCTGCCCCACCGATGCGGCCGGATGGCCGCATCCCATCGCCAGCCGTCAGGCCGAGTACCAACGGCTCCTGCTGCACCGTTGCAGCCCAAGCCAACCACGACCCACCTCAGTGCACCACTACCTACCCACGAAGCCTTCTATGGACCACCGAGTTCACTTCGATGGTTCATTTATCATACCGTTTGTGTCTTTGACCTCCATGGGATTCCACCTTCTCTGCCAAGGACTCAAATCCTCCTTATTTCTATTTCGAAGGTGCATCCATGAAAAACGTATAAGAACACACAAAGGTAGAGGGGATCATGCCTTGTTCATGTCAGGCCACACCCTCTGCGTTAGAGGTTTTTGAACATGGGGAAGAAGATTATAGTTCTATCAAAATTTATCCCAATGCAAAACCCTGAGAAACAACACCCTCCTACAAGAATGAAAGACCCACAGATCAACTTGTTCATGGTTTGATCCATGTTCGTTGTTTTATAAATAAGAACAGGGAAACTCAGAACAAAATAAAA
This sequence comes from Viscum album, assembly GCA_963277665.1. NCBI lineage: Eukaryota > Viridiplantae > Streptophyta > Magnoliopsida > Santalales > Viscaceae > Viscum > Viscum album. The sequence continues at coordinate 1,075,718,022 of OY728157.1, read as the reverse complement.
CCATACCTATAGAAGGTTTGTTGTTGGTGTCGATCCGTTCGAAGCTGTGGACATTCGTCGATCTCCAGTCTCAGATCCATTCTCCAAGGCATCGTTTCCTATTTTCGATTCACCATCATTCATCATTGGAGAGAAAATCCCTTGTCGTCTGTTCGTTATAAAAATTTCCAGCTCTAATTCTCCAACCTATAATCTCATTAAAAAAATAAACGCGTCACAACATTTTTGTTACGCTACGTCTTTATGTCGTTATGCAGCTTTATCTATGAAATAGCGTACCTGTTACACTTTAGTTTAACAAGCCTCATTAATGGTATATTTAATGTGACTCGTCACCTCTGCTCAACAGTGAAGAAAAATAAAATAACTTTTAATTTTGGTTTATTTTTCTTCCAAAAGGTCTGAAAATTATCTTTTCCAGTCGACCCTCACCGGTTGAAGTTAGGTCCTTTCTAGGCGAATCTCGATGTCTTGAGTTCAATGGTGCCCTCAGATTTTTGATCCAAGAACTAGTTTAAAATTTAGAAATACTCACTCGCACTGTAACGCCCTGAACCCAGTTTCCCAGAGTCGGTGAATTATTACATAATATTGGCATGATCACAAGAAAGATCAAGTATAGAAAGACCGATTAGTTTAGTAGCCTTGGAAACACTAGATACATTCATAAAGTTTACATTACATCATAAATTGAAAAATACAACAACATCTTGTCTCCACACTTATATCCCCTTATACTATCCCTGCAGGTCATTCATAAAATACTTCTTCACATCTTGGAAAGAATAAAACATAGAAAGGGGTGAGCTCAAACACTCAATAAGGGTAAGTAATACAGCGGAAAATGACATAAATATTAAGCATGGTAAATAATTAAAAACCACATGCCTTTACCAATAATAAACATGAATACTTTTATGGAAAGATTATGAGCTGAGTAAATAATGCCATAATAAAACATAATCATGGGTATTCTACTAGTTTAATGACCACATGAGCCATTAATATTATTTCTATAATGAGGGAATGTATAATGCCGGACATTCTGAAACATTTTTTCATGGCCTTGGCTAAGATGTCTAAAATAATTAAGGCCTCGGCCAAAACCATAAATCAAATTGGGAAAGGGCCTCTACCACTTCCACATCTAATTGTCTCATGAGACCTACCGATGCATCAAGGAGCTATATCAGGCTCCACCCGTCACATACTAATTCCAATACAATCCTCATATGGAAAGGTTTAAACATATCATAAACATTCATATTAAAAATAGAATACGAAATATCAACACTTTAACCATAGGAAATGAATGGTATAAAAATAGCACATACACAGTCAAACATATCACAAAAACATCAATACAATATGGAAGTTTTGTATCATAATAAATCAACTTCAAATAAACTTAAAATCCATCAAAGGATATTGACATAGATGAAATCAAAACCTTTTTTAGAGACATATATCTTTATATTTTGAAATCAATTAAGAGTAACATAAAGAAAATATTTATTTTGAAAATATTCTTATAAGATTTTAAGGGAATATTCAAACATTTTATAACGGCGGAAAATATCCGCACCCGCCGTATAAGTTAAAAAAAACATTCTTACCTTAATTTTGTCGAAAAGGTTAAAAAGGACCTTGTTTGGAAAATGATAGAAAGATTCCTTTATAAACTTATTCTAAAAATTAAAACAAGGTTATAAATTACTTTAACCCATATTCTATAAAATAGTAAGAATTTTTTGAAATAAATTTTTAAGAAACATGATTGCGGATGATAAAGAGGTCCCAGTAGATAATTACGTATAAACAACCTCGGATAATGAAGAGATTGTGAAATAGACCCTTAACTTGTACTTTTACTTGGTTGATGGTAGGTTAACCTCCTTTATAATGGTTAATTAATTGTTATTGAATTATTCAATAATCATATATATTAATATGATATCATATATGATCTTTTAACATTGCTTTGTTAATAAAATCTTAGTATTATTGTTGTTTTGGGTGTTAACTTACGCATTTTATTTTATATAAGATGTGTTTTTTATGGATAGGTTGTATCATACTCATATCCAGAATGATATTAAGTCCTTAAATATTATTTTTAATATTCCAATAAAATTTATTCTTGAATGGATATGATGGAGAATGAATCTCATCGCGTTCGTTGAGACAGTAATCCGTACGTACGCACGGGCGACAATATCATTCTTTTGATATTAAAATAATATATAATTGGATGGTATATCATATATAAAGAATAATTATCATGTTATATTCATTATTTATATGAATTAAAAATCATTATTATACCCATCTAAATAATAATATATTGAATAACAATTACACCACAATGTGGAGACGGTAGGCCGTACGTACGCACGTATGGTGACATGTCATTCAAAGGATGGATAGAATAATGAATATGGTTGTACCATATTTATAATAACATCATAGTATTTATAATATACTGGAGTTATTATTTTAGAATGGGAATAACAAATAAAGAAGAAGTTGAAGAAGAAATGAACTTGAAAAAGGGTGGTGAAAACATTACCTCTTCTTCGGGTTCTTCCTTTTGATTTGATCAAAAGGGCTCCTTAAGTTGGCTTTATAATAAAACTAAGGCCTCTAGGTTTAAGTGAGGGAAGTTGGGAGGATATTTGGGCAGGGTTTGGCCGATTAAAATGGCTTTGAAGGTGTGAATTAATGAGAAGGGGGAGTGCCATTTTATAAGAGTAGTGAGGGTCTCTTTAGAAAAAACTTAAAGTATTATTTTATAATAAAATCATATTAGGTTTCTAAAGGATAAAAAGTAAATTATTCAAAGTCCAAGGTGGGGATGGGTCTAAATCCTTCAAACCAATAGATTTTAGATAGGTTTGGGTCATTATATTAACCTTATCATTTAGTTTTAACTCTTGGTTAATTAGTTTAACACTTACCATGTCACATTGTATTTTTATAATATATAGTTAATAAACTTACTATATACATCCCAGAGATCCAACAAGTGGTCCATTAATGATACAACAATAATTATATAAGTCCTTTTACCGATCCTTAGATTTTTAGGAATAGAATATAAATTAATAATATAATATTTGTTTTAAAAACTCATTTATGTCAATTTTGACACTACTCAATAATTGATTTTTTTAAAGTCTTAACGACTTTATTAATTCAAAAAAAAAATCATTTAAGAAATCATAACAAGTCATATTAACCAATAAAATTCGTGTATGTTTTCAAAACTTTCATATTATATTTATTTTAACATTTATAATACCAATTATTTGATTCTTTCATTAATAAATAAAATACTGCATCATTATTGTGTCATATATATTTTTACTTTTTCAATGTCTAAAAATTATAAATAAATTATAATTATGTAGTAAATCTTTTTATCTTTATAATGAATATTTATAATCTAAAATATAACATATATAACCCTATGTACAAATTGTTTTTCTAAAAGATATAAGCTTATGTCATTTTTGTTTTTACTTAAACTTAATTAATATAAAGTGTCCCTATCACCTACAAGTGACTCCATGAGGTCCCAAAATCGACCCAAAGATGACCATGGTCGGAAATGTATCCAAAAATAAGGTTAGGAAACGTTTTAGGGTAATTTATTATTATTATAATATTATTGTTTACCCTTATTTACCGGATTTACCCATTAACAATGGTAAATAAAATATTTAACGAAGTAATTATTCAAAATGTCTAAAAATGAAAGTTAACTATTTACAAAATTTGGACATCCTGATTCCAAATATGGAATCCATTTTTACAAATTCAAAACAAAGAATTGGCAGAAATTAATTTAAAATTAATCCCGCTGTCAAAACAAAAAGCGTGTTTTTAAGAAATAATAACTATCAAAAGATTGATACTTGTTTATGTATGGTTTAATTGTGAAATTATGTCCAATGACCAAAATTGTATTAAATGATAAAAATATATTATAAATATACTTTAAAACCACTCAAATTCATAATTTATCACTATTAATTATTTCGATTAAAAAAGTTGTTTTTAATAAAAATTTAGTAATTTTAACTATTCATCAAAATATAAAAGTTATCCGAAAAGTACCAAAATTTCATCCTAGGATAATTTTAATATTATGAATCCAAAAATGAAGTTCATTTTGAAATATAAAATGCATAAAATTTCAAAAATTGGGTATTACTTTTCATAGCGGCTACTTTGATTGGTTGCGGCGTGTTAGAATCTCGAAGTTGCGTACAACACACGCTACTATATTATTCAAAGAGAAGCATACCGTGGAAGCTTGGGGTGTTACATTCTCTCCTCCTCCAAATAATTTCATCCTCAAAATTTCTAGAATATTACTACCTAAAAAGACTCGGGTGGTTCTTCATCATAAGTTCCTCAGGTTCCCACGTTGCCTCTTCCATTTTATGGTTTCTCCATAGAACTTTTACTAGATGAGTCATCCGGTTTCTCAGCACTTGTTCTCTCGTATCAAAAATCCTGATGGGATCTTCGTAATAAGATAGATCGGGTTCCAGTTCTAATTCCTCATAGGTGAGTACATGCGTTGGGTTAGACATGTATTTACTCAACAATGATATGTGGAACACATCGTGTACTTTGGAGAGACTTGGCGACATTGCCAATCAGTAAGCTACAACCCCAATTCGTTCTAGAATTCTGAATGGTCCGATGTACCTAGGACTCAATTAAACCTTCTTACTGAAACGTATAACTCCCTTACATAGTGATACCTTCAAGAAAACATGATCTCTTACCTAAAATTCCAAATCCTTCCTTCGGTTATCAGCATAGCTCTTTTGCCTACTTTGAGCTGCTTTGATGTGGTTTTGGATTACCTTTACCTTTTCCATTGTTTCCTACACCAGTTCTGGGCCTAGATGTTTTATTTCACCAATGTCATCCCAACAGGTTGGTGTGGAACATCTATTTGTGTATAACGCTTCATATGGTTCCATCTGAATACTCTAATGGAAGCTATTGTTGTAGGAAAATTCTACCAGAGGTAAATATTGATCCCACATACCCTGAAAGTCATGTGAGAAAGATCTCAACATGTCTTCTAAGGTTTGAATAGTTCGTTCTGATTGTCCATCAGTTTGGGGGAGGTAGGAAGTGCTCAAATTAAGTTTAATATCCAAGGCCTTCTGAAGACTTTTCCAGAATCTTGATGTAAAACGAGGATCACAATTCAAGACAATCGATAGGGGAACTCCATGAAGTCTCAAAACTTCATTAATATATAGTCTTTCTAGATGTTCAAGTGGTAGATCTTCTCTTATAGAAAGAAAATGTGTTGACTAGGTAAGATGATCAACAATGACCCATATTGAATCATTCCTTCTTGGAGTATTTGGTAGCCCCATGACGAAGTCCATCATAATATTATCCCATTTCCACTCAAGTATGGGAAGAGGTTGCATGACTCCTCCAGGCTGTTGCCTTCCAGCTTTCACTTGTTGAAAAACCATACATCTTGACACAAAATCAGAAATCTCCCTCTTCATGTTGTCCCACCAAAAATGTTCTCGTAAATCTCTATACATTTTGGTGCTCCAAGGGTGTATAGATAAATTGGAACTATGATCATCATCCAACAATTCCCTTTTTAGATCAGGTATATTGGGAACACAAAGTCTCTTCCCAAACTTCATAATTCCATCTTCATACACAAAGTCATTCAATCTCCCATCATTACAACTGTAATATTCTTTTGAAACTCTTCATCACTGGTCTGAGAACTCTTTATCCTTTCTTGTAAAGATGGTTTGTCAATCATTTGAAAAATTATTGATGTTTCACCTTCCATGGTGATTCCCATATCTATCTTTACTAGATCCATGTATATAGGATCTTTTTCTACTCTTATCTTTCTCAATATTCCATGATCCTTTCTACTCAAAGCATCTTCCACCTTATTTGACTTCCCCAGGTGGTAGTGTATCGTGCAATCATAGTCCTTGAGTAGTTCAAACCATCTCCTTTGCCTCATGTTGAGTTCTTTTTGTGAGAAAATATACTTCAAACTCTTGTGATCAGTATAAATATCACATTTTCACAATAGAGGTAGTGTCTCCATATCTTCAAAGAAAAGATCACAACTTCTAACTCGAGATCATGAGTAGGATAGTTTTTCTCATGAATTTTCAACTATCGTGATGCATAGGCAATAACCCTATCATTCTGCATAAGGACACAACCAAGTCCTTTCTTTGATGCATCACTATAAATAACGAACCCATCATTCCCCGATGGTAGAGTCAATATAGGAGCATTGACTAATCTTCTCTGTAGTTCTTCGAAACATTATTCAAACTCTTTTGTGCAGGAAAATTTAACCCCTTTACATGTGAGCTTTGTTAATGGGTTAGCCAACTGGGCAAAGTTCTGGAAAAAACGTCAATAATAACCTGCTAAACCAATAAAACTGCGTACCTCAGTTATACTCGTTGGTGTTGGCCATTCTTGGATTGTCTTGGTCTTAGAAGGATAAACAAAAATTTCATCCTTAGAGACAATATGGCCAAGAAAATAAATCTCCTAAAGCCAGAATTCACACTTGCTAAACTTCCCATATAATTCATGTTTTCTTAGAGTCTTCAGGATAATACGCAAGTGATTTTCATGATCTTCATAGATTTTGGAGTATACCAAGATATCATCAATAAATACCACCAAAAATTCATCTAGATATTCTTTGAAAACTCTATTCATTAGATCCATGAATACAGAGGGTGCATTAGTCAGCCCAAAAGGCATTACTGTAAAATCGTAATGCCCGTACCTGGTTCGAAATGTTGTCTTCAGAATGTCTTCCTTCTTCACAAACAACTGACGGTATCCAGACCAAAGGTCAATCTTTGAAAAGTATTGAGCTCCATACAGTTGTTCAAATAATTCATCAATGTGAGGTATATGATACTTTTTCTTTATTTTTATATCATTGATCTCCCTGTAGTCGATACATAACCTCATAGATCCATATTTCTTTTTAACAAAAAGAACAGGGGATCCCCATGGAGAAACACTAGGGAGAATAAATCCCTTATTACTCAATTCCTCTAGTTGTTTATTTAGTTCAACTAATTCCACAGTGGCCATTCTATAAGGGGTCTTCGATATAGGCCTTGATCCAGGAATTAAATCAATGGAAAACTCAACTTCTAGTTCTGGAGGATGTCCAGGTAAATCATTCGAAAACACAACTACATATTCTTTAACAATAGGTACATCCTCTATTTGAACATTACTTTCCTCACCCACAATCATTTCATTCTATTCCTCCCTAATAATTGAATTTAGTTGAGCTATTGGGGGTGGATCTAGATAAGAATTAGGTGGTGACGATTCTGCTCTAAAGATAAGGTGTTCCTTATCATCATCATCAAAAATTGCAACCTATATATTCTTATAATAAATCTTCACATCATGGTCCGAAAGCCAATCCATACCGAGGATTATATAAAACTCAATCATAGGTATGATGATGAGATCATCGGATAAAGAACATTTATGTGCTCTCATGGGGACTGATTCACAAAACTTTGTTGCAATGATACTTCCCTTAGGAGTTTTAACTGAAAACTCCCTTGTTATATCAAATTGGAAATATCTAATTTTCTTATCAAACTGGGAAGATATGAAACAATGTGATGATCCATAATCAAATAATTCATTTGCTAAACTTGAGGAAACCATTAATTTACCTGCCACAACATCTTTCAGAGCTTCTACCACAACAGTAGTGATAGTAAAAGCTTGGCCTTGATCCCTTGGCCTTTTCTGAGGTAATTTCCCCTGATGCTTAGGACCTTAATTTTCATAATGTCCCATCTTTCTGCAATTGTAGCATTGTACATCGGTAGTTTCCTTCTTCCCCTTGTAATCACGATCTTGGTGGCCTTTTTCACCCCACTTGTAACAGACTCCCATTCATTTTAAGCAAGTACCGAGGTGTTCCTTCCCACATTTACAACATGATGGATATTCAACCTTTCTCTTCTTCCCCTTATTTCCATTCCCAGATTGATCAATATATCTCTTATTCTCTTGCTTTGCTTTAAATTTATAAGACGTAGAAAATTCCTTTTCTGTCTTGATAGCACATGAGACAATGTCTTCGTACGATGAGAAGGATTGTGAGACTAATGCTTGACGGAGAAACAGTTTTAACCCATCAAAGAAATGATCAATCTTACTTCTTGGGTTACGTATATAATATCCATCATACCTTGATAACCTTGTAAAGTTAGTCTCATACTTTACGACATTCTCATCCTCCTTTTGTCTCAGACTCAGAAATTGTTGTTCCATATCTGCTTGATGGTCACAAGGAAAGTATTTTTATAAGAAAATCTCTTTGAACTCCCTCCATTATATATTGGATACTTTATCATCTTCCTTCTTGTTTTGAATCAACGACCACCATTGATCAGAATCTCCAGTGAGGCGATAAACTGCCATGACAACTTTTTTCCTTTCACTACTCCCCAAAGCTTGAAATATTTTCTCTAGGGAACTTATCCATTTCTCAGCTACTAATATATTTTTTACTCCAATTTAATGTTGGTGGTTGATGCCTCATGAAGCAATCTAACATTGATCCTCTACGCTGCGGATCAGGGTGCTCCATACGGGTAAGGTTATTATTCATAACCTGAGTGAGTTGTCCCATTATGGTGATTAGCTAATCAGCACCAGTTGCATCACCAGCTCCACTATAATTATCTTGATCAGGGGGTAAATCCCTACATAGATTGCATGTATTGATACGGTTTCCATTTCTTCTAGTAGGTGCCATTTCAAAAAAATGTCATAAACTACATCAATTTATGAATCAAAATACATAATTCCATACTTATAAAACACTTAACATAAATTTAACTATTTATGGATATAATCCATAATAATAAAAATGTTTTCTTTGAGGATGTATATACTCATAAACCATTCATAATGATTTGTATAGAAAATGAGAGTTATCCTAAGCATATCCTCCGAAAGTGTTGTAACCAAGAGTGCAGCAAGGCCCATTGTCGTGCACCAGTTCCTATTCGAGTCTAGCTCAAAGCAGTGTTTTTGGGTTTTACCCATAGGTACACCTGTGCTAGAGCCGCCTCTACCTGCTCGTATCTAGATAGGGATGTATTGCTCGAAAAACTCACAAAATATCTACAATACCAAAATTCTAGGAAGTTCTTCTATACTAATCCTCAAAGTGCATCTTAGGTCTATGTGCTCTAATCAGAGTTTATCTAAATCTTGTTTCCAAGGTTTGTACTAAACTTCCTCTGATACCAACTATAACTCCCCAACCCCAGTTTCCCAGAGTCAGTGTATTATTACATAACATTGTCATGATCACAAGAAAGATCAAGTCTGGAAAGACCGATTAGTTTAGTAGCCTTGGAAACACTAGATACATTCATAAAGTTTACATTACATCATAAATTGAAAACTACAACAACATCTTGTCTCCACACTCATATCCCCTTATAATATCCCTGAAAGTCATTCATAAAATACTTCTTCACATCCTGGAAAAAATAAAACATAGAAAGGGGTGAGCTCAAACGCTCAGCAAGGGTAAGTAATACGGCGGAAAATGACATAAATATTAAGCATGGTAAATAATTGAGAACCACATGCCTTTACCAATAATAAACATGCATACTTTTATGGAAAGATTATGAGATGAGTAAATAACTCCATAATAAAACATAATCATGGGTATTCTACTAGTCGAATGACCACATGAACCATTAATATTATTTCCATAATGAGGGAATGTATAATGCCGGACATTCTAAAACATTTTTTCAAGGCCTTGGCCAAGATGTCTAAAATAGTTAAGGCCTCGGCCAAAACCATAAATAAAATTGGGAAATGGCCTTAGCCAATTCCACATCTAGTTGTCTCATGAGACCTACCAATGCATTGAGGAGCTATAGCTGGATCCACCCGTCACATACTAAGTCCAATACATTCCGCATATGAAAAGGTTTAAACATATCATAAACATTCGTATTAAAACTAGTATACGAAATGTCATTACTTTAACCATAAGAAATGAATTGTATAAAAATAGCACATCCACAGTCAAACATATCACAAAAACTTCAATACAATATGGATGTTTTGTATCATAATAAATCAACTTCAAATATATTTAAAATCCATCAAAGGATGTTGACATAGATGAAATAAAAACTTTTTTTTAGAGACATATCACTTTATATTTTGAAATCATTTAAGAGTCACATAAAGAAAATATTTATTTTGAAAATATTCTAATAATATTGTAAGGGAAGCTTCGACGATGTTATAACGGTGGAAAACAGCTGCACATGCCGTATAAATTAAAAAAACATTCTTACCTTAATTTTGTCGAAAAGGTTAAAAAGGACCTTGTTTGGAAAACGACAGAAATATTCCTTTATAAACTTATTATAAAAAGTCAAACAAGGGTATAAATGACTTTAACCCATATTCTGTAAAATATTAAGAATGTTTTGAAATACATTTTTAAGAAACATGGATGTTGATGATAAAGAGGTCCTAGTAGATAATTACTTATAAACAACCTCGGATAATGAAGAGATTGTGAAATAGACCCTTACCTGGTACATTTTCTTGGATGATGTTAGGTTAAAATACTTTATAATGGTGAAATAATTTTTATTTAATTATAAAATAATAATATATATTAATATGATATCATATATGATCTTTTTACATCACTTTGTTAATAAAATCATAGTATTATCGTTGTTTTGGGTGTTAACTTACTCATTTTCTTTTATATAATCCATGTTTGTTATGGATAGGTTGTATCATACTCATATCCAGAATGATATTAAGTCCATAAATATTATTTTTAATCATCCAATAAAATTTATTCTGGAATGGATACGATGGGAAATGAATCTCATCGCGTTCGTGGAGACGGTAATCCGTACATACGCACGAGCGACAATATCATTCTTTTGATATTAAAATAATATATAATTGGATGGTATATCATATATACAGAATAATTATCCTATTATATTTATTATTTACATGAATTAAGCATCATTATTATACCCATTCAAATAATAATATATTGAATAACAATTACACCACAACGTGGAGATGGTAGGTCGTACGTACGCACGTATGATGACATGTCATTCAAAGGATGGATAGAATACTGAATATGGTTGTACCATATTTATAATAACATCATAGTATATATAAGATACTGGAGTTATTATTTTAGAATGGTAATAACAAATAAAGAAGAAGTTTAAGAAGAAATGAACTTGAAAAAGGATGGTGAAAACATTACCTCTTCTTCAGGTTCTTCCTTTTGATTTTATCAAAATGGATCCTTAGGTTGGCTTTATGATCAAAATAAGGACTCTTGGTTGAAGTGAGGGAAGTTTAGATGATATTTAGGCAGGGTTTGGTCGATCCAAATGGCTTTGAATGTGTGAATTAACGAGAAGGTGGAGTGCCCTTTTATAAGAGGGGTGAGGGGCTCTTTAGGAAAAACTTAAATAATTATTTTATAATAAAATCATATTCAGTTTCTAATGGATAAAAAGTGGATTATTCAAATTATAAGGTTGGGATGGGTCGAAATCCTTCCAACAAATAGATTTTATATAGGTTTGGGTCATTATATTAACTTTATATTTTATTTTTAACTCTTGGTTAATTAGTTTAACACTTACCATGTCACATTGTATTTTTATAATATATAGTTAATAAACTTAATATATACATCCAAGAGACCCACAAGTGGTTATAAACCAATAATGATATAACTCCTTTTTCCGAACCTTATATTTTTAGGAATATAATATAAATTAATAATATAATATTTATTTTAAAAATCATTTATGTCAATTTTGATACTACTCAATAATTGATTTTTTTAAAGTCTTAACAACTTTATTAATTAGAAAAAAATTCATTAAAGTAATAATAACATGTCATATTAACCAATAGAATTATTTTATGTCTTCAAAACTTTCAAATTATATTTATTTTAACATTTATAATACCAATTATTTGAGTCTTTTATTAATAAGGAAAATACTGCATCATTATTGTGTCATATATATTTTTACTTTTTCAATGTCTAAAAATTATAAATAAAATAAAATTATGTAGGATATATTTTTATATTTCTAATGAATATTTATAATCTAAAATATAACATATATAACCCTATGTAAAAATTGTTTTTCTAAAAGATATAAGCTTATGTCATTTTTGTATTTACTTAAACATAATTAATATAAAGTGTCCCTATCACCTACAAGTGTCTCCATGGGGTCCCAGAATCGACCCAAAGATTCCCATGGTCGGAAATGTATCCCCCAATATGTTTAGGACATGTTTTAGGGTAATTTAGTATTATTATAATATTATTTGTTTACCCTTATTTACCAGATTTACCCTTTAACAATGGTAAATAGAATATTTACCGAAGTAATTATTCAAAATGTCTAAAAACGAAAGTTAACTATTTAGAAAATTTGGACATCCTGATTCCAAATATGGAATCCATTTTTCCAAATTCAAAACAAAGAAGTGGCAGAAATTAATTTAAAATTAATTCCCGCTGTCAAAACAAAAAGCGTGTTTTTAAGAAATAATAACTGTCAAAAGATTGATACTTTTTATGTCCGGTTTTATTGTGAAATTATGTCCAATAACCAAAATTGTATTAAATTTTAAAAATTAATTCTAAATATACTTTAAAACCACTGAAATTCACAATTTATCACTATTAATTTATTCAATTAAAAAGTTGTTTTTAATAAAAATTTAGTAATTTTAACTATTCATCAAAATATAAAAGTTATCCGAAAAGTACCAAAATTTCATCCTAGGAAAATTTCGATATTCCGAATCCAAAAATGAAGTCAATTTTGAAAGATAAAATGTATAAAATTTCAAAAAGTGGGTATTACTATTCATAACAGCTACTTTGATTGGTCGCGGCATGTTAGAATCTCGAAGTTGCGTACAACACACGCTACTGTATTATTCAAAGAGAAGAATAGCGTGGAAGCTTGGGGTGTTACACGAAAATTTAATTAAAATAACTTAAAAAAGTTCAAAATTCTATTCTGGGTTCATAAGGCCTTGGAATTAGGTTCTTTCTGAGTGTATAGTCTTGAAATAATACCATATAATTAAAAAAAATCACAAGGATTTTCTGGAAAATTATAGTTTTCGATCACAACAATATCATTTTGTTTTATTATTCAATATTATGTATATAGGTTAGTTACTGAATGAAAAAGAGGATAAAAAATACATTTTATAATCTATTTAAACCATTATAATAGTTTTATGACCATCCTTGAAGGAAAAAAAGAAAAATGAAAACTTATCTTCCTTGAAGGCAATAAATTAACACCCCACAGATGATACTTTCATTTTTAGAATAAAATGGATAGGAGAAGAGGTTTGATGATGGATTATTCCATTAAAACAATAAAATTAAAGTTTATATAAGATACTAAAGTTATCATGACATTTTTATGTGGGGGGGGAGAGAATAAGAAAAGAAAAGAAATTCAATAAAATTAAAAGAAAAAGAAAGAAGATTTCACCTCTTTAATTCTTCTCATTGAGAACCTCCTTAGGGAAATTGGTTTTGAAATTTTATTGAGACAAAAGGATCCTGGATGTAGGGAAGAGGGTTAGGAGGAGGATTGGTCAGAATTTGGACAAGATTCAAATATAGGAAGGTGTGAGGAGAATATGTGGTGAGGGGTGGTATTTATAGGGGAGGAGAGGGGTGTTTTTCATTATTTTATTGATTATTTTATTATTTTGTCTCAATACTATCAATGGTTTTAACCTTATGAATAAATAAATAAAAATAATGAATTATATTTTGAGATTTTGGGCTTACATCATCCATAAATCATCAATGACTCAATAATTCATGTATTTAGTTTATATGGTAAATTATCGTATTTCATTATTAAAAAAATTTGAATATTTTAGGAAAATATAAAAAATTCAGAATAATCATTTTTCAACATGTAGAATTAAAAAATGAACTCCATTTTATGAAAATAATTTTCTAAATATGAGAAATTTAATTTTTAATTAAAATCATCATTTATTAAAAAAAGATTTTAAAATTATAAATTATTTTATGAAACTTTAAAAAATTAATTAAGGTCTCATAAAATCATATTATAATCATAATAAAAAAAATATTAATTTATGAATCTATTTTATGAAAATAAATTTTCTTTTAAATCATTATATTAATTATAAAATTATAAGTAAACATTTATTTTTTATAAAAATACCAACACTTAATTTATCATTTTAAAACATTTATTTACTTATACTATGATATAATTATATCATATTTTCATTTATAAGATGCCTAAATTTTATTTATACTTTCATAAGTTAAGTTACTATTCTATTGGCTAGATTACTATTCTTAATAGTCCCATTACTATTCAAAACGTCAAGTTACTATTCCACCAGTAGAGGTTCCTTAATTTATCTTATTTCATTCATTCTTCACTTATAAAGTTTTTATAATGTTCTTAATGTGATTTCATGTGATTTATACTATATGAATTAATTATATTAAGGGAATTTACATCGATAGAATTATGGGTTTTTACATTCTTTCCCCCTTATGAAATTTCACCCTCAAAATTTTGTTTTAAGAACTCTTGTGAAAACAAGTGAGGGTACTTTTACTTTATCTCTTGCTCTAGTTGCCATATTTCATATTCGTACTTACGGTTTCGCTATAGTACATTGAATAGGTGAGTAGTCTTGTTGCATTGACATTTATCTCTATAATATAAGATCTTCATTGGATTTTCCTTGTAAGAAAGATAATTCTAAAAATATACCACCTATGAATTTAGTACATGTGAGGGATTTGGTATGTACTTTCTCAAAAAGAGATATGTGGAATGCATAATGTACTTGAGACATGGTAGGTGGAAGCTCTAGTAAATATGCCACAACTTCGACATGATCAAGGATCTCAAAGGGGTCGATGTACCTGGGAATCAACTTTCCTTTCTTCCCAAATCTCATGTTCCTCTTCCATGGAGATATGTATAGGAATAATATGTCTCTAATATAAAAATCTAGGTCTTTTTGATGACTGTATTCATAAATCTTTTGTCGACTTTGGGAAACCTTGATGTATTGTTTAATGGTTTTCAACTTTTCCACCATTTCTTTTACCATTTTAGGTCTTAATAGATTATTTTCACCACATTAATCCCAGCATTCCGGTGTTTACATATTTTCCCATAAAGGGATTCATATTGAGCCATTTGGATGCTCGAGTGAAAAGTGTTATTGTAATAAAACTCATTGAGAGGTAGATGTTGGTCGCATCCTCCTTTTATGTCCATATAAAATGATATCAACATGACTTATAGTGTCTAAATAGTCCATTAATATTGGAAATTAGTTTGAGGAGGATAATCCATACTGAAGTTCATCACAGTGTTCAGAGCATGTTGGATACTTTTTAGGAACTTGGAGGTGAATCTCAGATCTCTATCAGATACAATCGATAGTGGTACTCCATGCAGCCTTACCACCTATTTAATGTATATCAATGCAATTTGATCAATCAAGAAGTTATCTCTAATTAAGATAAAGTGATCTGTCTTTTTAAGAAAATCCATAATGACCCATATAACATTATTCCCTCTAGATGTCTTTGGAAGTACAGTGAAAAAGTATATGGTGATGTTTTTCCATTTCCATGTTGGTATGGGTAATGGTTGAATCATCCCCTTTGAATTTTGTCTTTCAGCCTTCTCTGGATTACATACCAGACACTTTGATGTATATTCAATGATCTCCATATTTATATTGTCTCATCAATAGTTCTCTCAGATATCTCTATACATCTTTGTGATCCATGGGTGAATAGAGATGGTTGAGATATGTGTGTCATTCAGAAGCTCTTTATTTATATATGGATTGGATAGTACACATAATCATGGCCCAAATCTTAAAACTCATTCCTCATCATTTTTAAACTCTGATTATTTCCTCTTTCTCATATCTTCCACCTTATTCTAAATTTCCACATTATTTCTTTGAGCATTATTTATTTTCTCCATGAGGGATGGTTAAGAAATAATTTAAGAAAATATTGAAGATTTTAATTCCTTAATGATTCCCATGTCTATTCTTTCAAAATATAATAATATTTTATCCTTCTCAATTATCATCATAGATAATGTTGTAGGATTCTTTCTACTTAGAGAATTTTCCACTTTATTCGCTTTTCTAGGATGATAATGTATTGAGTAGTCATAATCCTTGATGAGCTCTAACTATCATCATTGGGGAATATTTAGCTCCATATATGTAAATATATATTTGAGGCTCTTATTATTAGTATATGTTTGAAACTTCTATCCATAGAGATAATGCTGCCGAATTTTCAACACAAAGATCATAGCTATCAATTCTAGATCACGTGTGAGATAGTTTTGCTCATGAATTTTCATCTACCTTAAGACTTAGGCTATCAATTTATCATTTTTCATTAGTAAACAACCTAATATATTATTTTAAGCATCAATGTATACCACAAAGAGTAACCTACTTGTCAGAAGTGTGAGTACTAGTGTGGTGATAAGCATCGTTTTCAACTCTTTGAATAAGTCTTCACATTCACTGGTCAAGAAAAATTTTTCTCCCTTTCAAATAATATTGGTTAGTGGGTTTTAAATTCTTGAGAAGTTCTTCAAAAATTTCTAGTAATACCCAGATAGACCAAGGAAACTACGAATCTCCATTACAGATGTTGGCTTGGGCCACTCTTTGATTTCATTTATCTTAGACGGGTCTATAGATATTCCTTTGTTGGTGATAAAATTCCACAAGAATGATATTTCCTCGACCAAGAACTCATATTTTCTATACTTCGAAAAAAAATTCTCCCTTCGCAAAGTTTTCAACACACTATTCAAATTCTCCCAATGTTCCTCCTTTCTCTTGGAGTATATCAAAAATATAATAAATAAAGACTACCACAAATTTTTCGAGGTAATATCAAAAGACTATATTCATAAAGTCCATGAATATTATGGAGCATTAGTGAGTCCAAAGGTAACCACTATGAAATCATAGTGTCTATACCTTATCTAAAAGGAATAATTAGGAATATCGTCCTTTATCACATTTAATTGGTGATATCCTGACCAAAGGCACACCTTAGAGAAATAATTGACCCCACATAGTTTATCAAACAAGTCATATATTCATGGAAGGGGATACTTGTTCTTTATCATGATTTTGTTTATCTCATAATAATCAATGAAGAGGTGCATTGATTCATCCTTCTTCTTGATGAAGAGGATTGGTGCACCCCATGGTGAGGAACTAGGGCATATAAAACCCTTTTCCAGATTCTCTTGTAACTTCTTCTTCAGTTCCTCCAACTCAATGGTGTCTATTCTATAATATTTCTTTGATATAGGAAGAGATCCAAAAATAAGTACAATTGATAAATCAACCCCTTGGTCATAAGGAAGACCAGTAAATTCTTTAGGGAACACATTAGTGTAGTTCCTCATGATGGGTATGTCTTTGAGAATGATTCTCTTCCTTGTATCAATCATTTGAGAAAGATATGCTTACTCATAAGGAAATAATATTCACACTTCAGATGATGACCCCGAAGGAGATTCATCCACATCCTTACACTTGATTAGAATTGGAGGATGCCTCGGGATGTGAAGAGTGATATAATTTTCCCAAAAATTTATGTTGGATTTGTATAATGATATCCAACACATCCCTAAAATAGAATCAAACTCCACAAAAGGAAGTAAGACACGATTTTATAGGAGGTTCATTCAACAAACATTAACCAAAGAGGTGTTATATACTTTGAATGAAATAATTTCCCCATTTTCTATTGTCATAGATAACTCAACCTATACATTTGAGGTGGTATTTGAATAGTTCTACTAAACTTACATGATATGAAAGAATGCATAAAACCAGAATCAAATAGTACATTTTATATTCATGAATGAATAAACAGTGTACCTGTTACCACATCATTGTTAGGCTCCACCTTAGTAGTAGTGATGGCATAAGATTTCTTGTATACAAGTGTATAAGTTCATGTAAGATGTTAATAATTCACTAGGATTAAAATTATATATTATTAGTAAACTTATAGAAGTTAAATTGGTCTTATATTTTTTTTCTAGATATGGTTATGATTCATTAGATTGCATGTTATTGATAATCGATTAGATTAATTTTGGCAGTTTTTGATCACAATGAACTCGTTTTATTTTATTATTTAATATTAAGTATATATATTGTTCCCAGAACATAAAAAGGCTATAAAATATATTGAACAATATATTTCAACCATTATAATGGTTTTATTAACATAATTTATGTCGAAAAAGGAAAATGAAAACATTTTCTCTCTTGAAGGTGATAAATCAACACCACACAGATGATATTTTCATTATTAGAAAAAAAAGTGAGAGCAGAAGAGATTTGATGATGGATTATTACATTAAAAAAATAAAATAAAATTTTATATAATATACTAGAGTTATCATGCCACTTGGGTGAGGTAAGGCAAGGATATAGTAATACAACAAAAGAAATTGAATGAAATTAAAAGAAAAAGAAAGAGGATTTTACCTCTTTAATTCTTCTCCTTGGGAACCTCCTTAAGGAAATTGGTTTTGGGATTTTTTGAGACCAAAGGATCTTGGAAGTGGGGGAGGTTCTTGGGAAGAATATTAGGAATAATTTTTACAATCTTCAAATCTTAGAATGTGTGAGGATAAGAGGTGGCGAGGGTTGATATTTATAGGGGAGGAGAGGGATGTTTTTTCATTATTTTATTCATTATTTTATTATTTTGGCTCAGAACTATCAATAGTTTGAAGATTTTCAATAAATATATTATAATAATGAATCAAAGTTTGATATTATGGGCTTAAATCATACATACATCATATATGACTCAATAATTCATGTATTTAGCTGATATCGTAAATTATTGTATTTCAATATTCACCAAAAAAATTAAGTATTTTAGAAAAATCCCAAAAAATCACCCTAACAATTTTTAAATATGTAGAATTAAAAAATGAACACCTTTTTATGGAAATAATTTTATAGATATAATAAATTTAATTTTCAATTAAAATCATCATTTATTCAAAAAATACCAATTTTAAAATTATAAATGATTTTATGACACTTTAAAAAATTAATTAATGTCTCATAAATTATATTATAATCATAAGACAAAAAATATTAATTTATGAATCTATTTTATGAAAATGAATTTTATTTTAATCATTATATTAATTATAATATTTTAAATAAATATTTATGTTTTATAAAAATACCAACACTTAATTTATCATTTTTAAAACATTTATTTACTTATAATATGATATAATTATATCATATTTTCATTTATAATATTACTAATTTTTTTATACTTTCATATGTTGGGTTACTATTCCATTCACCAAATCACTATTCCTAATGATCACATTACTATTCCAACGGTCAAGTTACTATTCCATTGGTAAAGGTTTATTAATTTCTCTTATTTCATTCATTAGTCACTTATAAAGTTTGTATTGTTTTCTTACTATGATTTTATGTGATTTATACTATATGAAATAATTATAAGGGAATTTTTATTGATAGAATTATGTGTTGTCACATTTCAACATTTTTATTATCAATATTTTGCATTTAATTTTCTTAAAGGATTGGGAATGGATGAAGAACAACTGGTGATTACATTGGGAAGTGCTAAGGATTTTTTCTGGATAGCATGGGATTACACAATGTGAAATCATAGTACACATCATGTACCCAAGTGTGGTTCACCTAGATATGTTGCGGGATATACAAAGCCCTGAGAAGTAACTTCATTTAGGGTAATTAATGTATACCACATGAAGACCGGGTCAACCTAGAACACCAAATATTGGATTACACGGTGTGTAACTAGAATACACACAGTAAAGTATATACATTTTAGCATTGAAATTCGTGCAAGACGTGTAGTCATATACATAGTCAAAACCATTTGATATTGACATCCTAGATAAATAATGAGATACACAACATGTATCCACTATACAAGACATTTAGTTCATTATTTCCCACATCTAAAATACACATCGATCCATTTGAAGAGTTAATTAGACACACAACATGCAAGATACATGACATGTATCTAGATTGCACACATCATGTAGTCTCACATCCGATGAACCCGTTGACTCCTTCAGTGGATTGTGTGAATACATGACATGTAGTTATCTTGTATGTGTTGTGTAGTTTAGATGAGGTACAAATCAATGCCCCGAGCATGTATCACGAGTATACTGTAATCGAGGTACATGACATGTACCTCATAAGTACATGCCGTTTAGTTTCCCAATAAAGGACATAATTTGATTACATTAAATTGATAATTACAAAATTAAAAACATATTATATTTATTAGAACCTATTGTGTTTGAAAATTTAATAATCGTTTTAAAGGATTATTAAATAATCATTTAATTTATTGTAATTATATATAATTATTAGTTTTTACATTTATTTTACATGAATTCATTTATGATGGGTATCTCTAAGAGAATTTGGATTTTCATTAAGATAAAATCGGATTAATTAATGCAAGCATGTTTATCTTAACAATAAATAAAAAATATAAATGAATTTTAATTGGTTTTTCCTTTTCATAGTCATTTCATGTGTATGACCATTAATGGGTTTGACCAAGACCTATGTATATGTTGGTTTAATTTAATTTATTCCATGGGTTCTCAATTTTTAATTATTAAATTAAATAAGATGGTATGTGATTCATTCCTCCCTCCATTATCATGTAGGACCCACGTATATAAGGTTATTTATATAACCCCCATTAACAAATCTTTTGGTTCCCCTCACCTACATGTGAGTCATAAATACTTGTAATAAATTCAGTATCGCAACATGCATGGAACTGGTTCAATTTGAAACCAGGATGAAGAAAACCCATGTAATACTTAGGTGGATAGGTGGAATATTGTACCTCATTCTAATATTGGCATAAGGGGTTTTCCCTAGGTCATATGTTGATTTATTTTCCTCTCAATAAATCAATCGATGGATAAGCTCATGATCGGGTCATTTATTTATTTATGTCTTATCTATTATTTATTTTATGGGTACAAGACCGTGATCACATAAATAAATGTTTTAATGTGAAATATGGAATATAAATAAATAGATTATGGTTAAATGTTTTATCAGAAAATGGTTAATCATATAAGTAATATCCACTTAATATTAACAAAAAATGTCAAATAAAAAAAAGATAATTTAATACATAATAAATAAAAAACCCATAAACGAAATATTAAGACACACTTGGCCATCCATTACTTGATTAGAAATTAAATACTTTAAATTAAGTGTTTGACCAACCCTAGTTGGTACAATTATGTTTAATTTTTTGTTCTTATGAAGGTTATGGTTTGACTTAACCATCTTACATAAAGAGAAGTATCCATATCTAGATTTTGTGTAACTTGGAGGCAAGTGTTGGAGAAATAAAATTACAGATTTTGAGAACAGGGATTCCACTCAACAAATTGAGAAGATATAAGCTCATAGTTGGAAAATAACTTCCTACATAAATACCTTTAAGTTACCTGTACAACCCTTGTTGGGGTTATGAAAATGGGAGTATGGATCTTGGCCACTAGAATGCACTAGAAACTAAACATTACATGTTCAATGGTGAGTTCTATTGGGAATTTATAAAATAGTGGGAGACTTAATAAAATTAATTATTATTATTTCTAACATAATTTGTAATCAAGTACAGTACTAAAAATATGATCTTTTAAGTTGTTGAATAAATAGAAATTTATTCATCCATGTTATCCTTATGATCAATAATGGATAAATACCATCTCTCACCATTATTAAATTTTATGATTGGTTCAAATGCCTTAAGGTTTTATTGTACCATGAATGGAAATATTATGTGCTATAATCTTGATTACCTAATCCACCTGTGAAGGATGTAAGTGATGTAGAGTTCCATTTTTACAAAAAAAATTTGAATGATGCACTGAAAATTAAATGTTTTATTCTATCATTTATTTGTAGTGAACTCATGAAGTCTCACAAAAACATGGATGTTTATAGAATTCTCAAGCATCTTTGTGGTGTTTACTAAGAGAGAGTAAGAAAAAAATATTTTGACATCTCCGAGGCACTCTTTTAGTGTAATCATGGAGAGGGTGTTCCTACTGGGCATCATGTAAACAAGATCATTTGATATAGTGAGTGCCTATAGGTTCTAGGGTTTATACTCCTTGATTAAATAAAAACAGTTATCATTATTTCATCACTCTATCTGTGCTTCTCATTATTTGTTGTAAATTTTAATATGAAAAACATTGAGAAGTATCTCTGAGATATGCTTACTCTTCTTAACCAAGTAGATAAGGAGATGAATCATGAAAAGGTTTATGTTCTTATGGTGAATAAATAGTAAGGCCAAGTGAATATTTCTAAAACCAAATATTCTCCACACCCATCCAATAAGAGAAAGATCAAGGTGAAAGAAAAGGAGTAGGATGCTATTTGTTTCATATGTGGAAAGAAGTGCTGTTGGAAGAAAAAATAAACCTAGGAAAAGAAGTGAGGGAAATATTCAGGTATATTTTTTATGGAGTGTAATTTATCTATTTCTAAAACAAGGGTACTATATATAGATTTTTTATCTCACATATGTATTCAAATACTAGAACCAAGTAGATTCAGAAAAATTGACCGAGGGGAGGGAGATCTATAAGCATCCAATAAAGATAAACTAGATTTTGTGGCTATTAGAGACTACCAAATCACATTTATAATGGGAATTATCTTGGTTTTAATGGAATTTACTCTTTTCCACATGTTAACAAAAACATTATTTCTATATCCAAACATGATACAAATAGATTTTTTTTTCAAATTTGGGAATAAATGTTTCTTGTTTTATAAGGATAACATTTTTTATGACAATACACCTTTAAATAACGGTCTTTATGTGTTGGATTACCTGAAATAAGTATGAAAATATATAACAAAATGAATTCAAATGTCTCATACCATTCCCAAATTTGGAATCAATAACTAGGTTATGCAAACAAAAAATGTTTGACTAAAGTGCACCATGATAGATATTGAGATTCTTTTGAACTAAAACCACATAGTGTATGTCACACATGTTTACAAGGAAAAATGACCAATTTCAAATTTATTGGGAAGGGTTAAAAGGCTAAATAGTGTCTTGAATTAGTTTATATTTATTTTTTTGGACCATTTACCATTGAATCAGGGGTGGGTTCTCATACTTCATGTAAGAACTTTTGATTTTTTTGACTGTCATTTTGAGTATAAATTTGATTTTTTTTGAATTACAATGCTCTTGAGGGGTAAAATGGTATTTTTACCTAGAATATGATTTTAGATAATTTTTTTGACAACTCCATTGGTCCTAGAATAGGGTGTTTACCCTAAAAATAGGTGTTTGGTGGAAATCTGAGCTGTTCAAATTTTAACAGAATAATTAATATTTAATATTATTAAATTAAAAATTTATTTATACGCATATTTTCTTTTGGAAATAAAATTTAAAAGGATCATTGGATTGAGATTCTGTTTGCTCTTTTTAGTCTTGAATGGGTATTTTATCCTAGGTGAGTCATAAACTTTATTCAGGCACTAGGGTCGGCCCATGCCCCTTTTTATTTTCTTTACTTTTCTTCTTTTCTTTATTTTCCTTTTTCTTCTTTCCTCATACTCCTTACACATGACTCCAGTGTGCTCTTCCTGGGACGTTTCCTATGGGAGAAAATGGACATTGGGAAATATATAGATATGGAAGGCAGGAATGGTACCGTTTCGAAGCCCTCGACGCATAGATTCAGCATATGGGTTCTGTGGACGGTGAAAACAACTGAAGCTTTGGCAGTTTATGCCCAAAGGTAGGACCATTTCCATTTTTAGAATATATACACTTTAAACATGTTTTTTTATGTTTTTAAATCCTGTTTATTCTTGTTTTTGGCCCCTTAAGGCCAGATCTGTTGTTTTGGGGGTGAAAACATGTGTTTCGGGCATTTTGAGGGTTTTCCTGTTGGGAAACCCTGGTAACACGATGTGTGTTCTAGGGGAACACACCACATGTTTTTACCATTCAGAGAATAAGAAGTTTTACTAAGTACATGTCATGTACTCTGAGTACACACCATGTGGTGGCATGGCCGTGTGTCAAACTGTGCAAGAAATAACACAAGTTTTTAGTTTTTAAGCAGTACACGCCGTGTACTTTGAAGTACACACCATGTACTTTTACAAAAGAATAACCCATGTGTTTTGTCCATGTATATGTACACATATAGGGAGATGTATAATAGTACACTCTTTGTACTCTGAAGTACACACCATGTACTTTTTTCAGCTTAGTTGTTTGGGGTATTTTGTGCCCTGGAAGTCAGAATTGGGCATGTGGGTAGCCCATTATCAGTGTTTTTCAACGTAGATCACAATAGTGTAATCCTATTGAAATTTAGAGGTTAAATAAATGGTATTTTGGGGTTTATATATAAATTTATAAGTTCTTCCTCCGGTTATTGAGTTCAGTTACGTGTGAGACTTGGCGTGGATGATAGGTTGGGTGTTCAGACCGGCCTAGTTGAGACCTTTGATCTGAGATGAGATATGAGATATATCCCTTAACCTATTCTTTTGAAGATGTTCCCCATGTGAGATGTGCCCTTATGGCCTAAAAAACCATGAGACCTGATTCTTCCAAGGATCCCCTAAGGGATACCTTTGCTTATGTGTTGACCTAGGGAGTCCCTTGTAGGATCTCTCTCCTGTTTTCCTTTGAGAGGATCCCTGTTGTGGGATTCTTCTATTGTTATTCATTCAAGGATCCCAATTAGGATTCCTGCCTTCCTTTTCACTAAGTATCCCTTGTAGTATTCTTTCACTCGTGTTTACCTGGAGGATCTCGAGTAGGATGCCTCCTTAGTGTTTGACTTAAGGGATCCAGCGGGTGCCCGTGGTTTGACCGACCCGGAGTTATACATCGGTTTTGGGTAGAGATGGTGTTTAGGTGTCACCTAAAACCCGTGACAATCTTTTAATCCCATGGGTCTATGGATGTAGTGTTGGGTTGGGCAATTGGGCCACCCTCACTTGTTTGTTTATATCTAACTTGGTTTTTCTGATGCAACAATGTTCACCAGAGGCAATTCCTGGTTGGTGGATATTGATCCTGACGCGAGGCACATTCCTTTGTATTGTGATGCCCGAATGTCCTTCCTAGGATCCATTTTTCTTATTGGGATTCCAGACATGCTTTCCTGGTATCCAAATTTTGAGCCATGTTATTTCTGATATTTACTGGTATACCCATAGACACTACTTGGGAGATGGCTTTTGATCCTAATTTTATATATTGTGATATATATATATATATTGTTGGGATGACCAGAAGTGTTTCCTCGTATCCTAATGTTGAGCTTTACCTGATGATATGTGATGGGAATGATTACACTCTCCTTGACCTTTGAAAGAAATGATTCGTCTCTTTCGGATCAGTTACGAGACTCCAGGGGTGTAGCATTATAGTTCACCGAAGAATTATCTCTTTATACGGGGATAGAGAACCAAGAATCATGGAATATTACACACTTATGAGTGGTGGGTATGATTACACTCTCATCAGACTTTGATTGAAATGATTCCGCTATTCCGATCAGTTACAAGACTCTAGGGGTGTAGCATGGTGGATCACTGGAGAGTTATCTCCTTAAAGATCACCTAAGGGTATGCCCCTTAGGGATCATCCGAGTTCTATATGTCATGACTACCTACAAGCTGATACCTAGGGCTCAGACATTGTACTAGATTCACAGGCCTGAGTAGCATGGTGACTGACTCAGTAACCTTTTATAGGATATCTGGACATGCTTCCCAGAATCTTTCTTTATAGGTGGGGATGATTATGCTCTCCTAAACCTATGATCAGAATGATTACGCTGTTCTAGATCTAACAGGATTTATTGTCAGTATATGGTATCCTTCCTTATAAGATTAACCAACAGTATATGGTCTTCTTATTTATAGTATTGACTGCCAATATATAGTATCCAAGTTAGTGATTGGATGTGAGTACGGGTGATCCCAAGTGTAGGATGAGTATCCCCCTATGGTGACATAGCTTGCTCAGAGATATACTTCCAACGTTGGCTGAAGCAAGTACATGTTGTTGGGATTATAGACACAGAGATTGAATTAATGATACATGGCTTGAGTGACATGATTTCCAACTCAATTCCCTTGCACAGGATATCTAGGCGATCGGGCTTATGTACCCAAGGATCGTTTGTTGGTGTGGTTTCATGTTGTTGATTTACATACTCTTGAATATTCATATTTATGTATATATGTATAGGTATAGGACTATACATGTATATGCATATATATATGGACATCCACGGTGGCACTTGCCCAGTTGATAGAGATTATAGTCCCTGATTTCGATTGTGGTTGCACATTTGGTTTACTTACCTTTGTTGTGTTCTAGATAGGCTGAGCACGTTGCTGTTGCATACACTTTTAGTAGCACAGTTACATGTTGCTTGCCGGGGTAACCTACTAGATTACTTCTCACCCATGCACATGCACCTTGGTGTATGTGTAGACCTTATGTCTTCTTTTTAGGTTGAGCACTTGTTTCATGGTGGATAGGTATGAGGCTCAGTGTTTCATGATTGAGTGGAGATGCTCAAGTGGTTCTACTAATCGGGCTGCTATAGTTCAATAATGTCTCGAGATTGGGTACGTGAGTTGGCTCAGAGTTATTATCAGAGCCCAATTCTTTTACTTTCAATTTCTTTTTTACTTGTATCTGTATGGTTGGCCCAGTGGGAGACTAGTTTTTATTGTATTTCATAGATGTTCATGATTTTACAACATTTTGCTATTACATCTTTTTCTATTATAGTTTTTTATTTCTTCTTCACTCTATTTACTTTCCATTGTGTATGATACTTAGTTATTTATGCTATTTTCTCACTTTGGTATAAGGGCATAGTATCCCCACAATCACACCCTAGGCCCTCACTACTAGTCGGTAGCCTCTGGTGTATGGGGAGGAGCACTTAAGGCCTTGTGGTGAACCGCCTCGAAGCACCAGTTTAGTGGATTCTAGGTTGGGACGTTACAAAGTGGTATTAGAGATGTTTTCTTTTCATGGTATTTACTATTTGGGATATAGTAGACAAGATTATTAGGAATGTATTGGAACCTGTGATGGATATCGGATTGGTGCGTGAAGAACACTTGTTCCGGTAAGAAATCCTGGTTACTAGGATTTGGGATTGTTGTTCTTATTTTGCGATGTTACAGTTGTATATGATTTTTACCTTGAGCGACACACATTCTGTGTGGGTGTTTTGATTTACTATGGATCTATGGCTCTTGTCTATCGGTATGAGGATAGATATTGATTTTGACTCTTGGATACCAAAGGCAAGAAGAGTCTCATGCATCATACTAGGCACATAAGATTCCCAACATATAGGCCTGTTAGTGTGTGTTTTTACTAATGTCTAAGACCTTTGGGTCTGCTTACACATAATTTTTCTCTGATTGTAGGTTATGTGTATCTACGTTGAGGCATTTGTTTTGAGAGGATGATGACTCATTCCTCATTAACCTCCTGTGTAGTGACGCTAGTAGGTCAATATGGAACATGATTCCTTTCTATTTAACCCATTGTTGGGTGTTGTTTCTCAGGTATGTGGTTATTTAGTTGGATCGTTGAGTATGATGTCTATAGATACCAATTATTTTCTTTTGAACTTTCCATCCTTGGGGTATTATCGTATATGGATACCCAATGAGTGTCAGTTCAGTTTTCTCTTCTGCTTTGGTTGTGACCACCAAGGAGCAGTTCCTTCTAAGGATGCTTGGAGCAGATCAGGGACCTTGTAGGCTATACTTTTCAGCTTTAACCCCCATTGGTCATTGTGATCTTTACCTTTTTTTAGAGGTTTTGGATATTTAGGTATGCGCGGTTAGACCTTGTGACCCAGTTGTGAGTATTTTTTTGTAGGGATAGGTGGAAGACCTAGAGACCCTTGGTTTTTGAATCAAACCCTTGTAGGTTGATGTCTTTTCTCTTCTAGGGAAACCTATGTGAGAGAGTTTGACCTATGGATAAATCCTAGTTAGGTTTTGATAGGATTGTGAGCATGGATTAGAGGGAGATAGACACACTTTCAGTGATATCTTAGCGCACTCCTGTAAGAGATAATCATGCATTATCTTGATTTGTCTTGAGCATGTTGAGCGAGCTACGACCCTACACCGAGCTCCCTTTTCTTTCTTAATGTTCTTTCCTTTTGAGGAGGTAACTTGTTGTGGTTTCACTCTAGGAGTGGTGTAAGGTAATCCATATGGTGGGGAGTGCACCATTGGCCATTTTAGGGTGGTTTTCCTCATTTTTAGTTAAACTTTAGTGTTTTATTTGAGATTTTAAGCCCAAAGTTTTCTTTTAAGATGATGATAAGGGTATTCCTATGGTGGGGAGTACCAGATCGGTCGAAGTTATACGTCTTCCATGTAGAAGGTATTTGTTAATGCTATATGTCTGGTTATTGGATAGTCCAAATAGCTTGTTTGTGCAGATTAATGGGTTGGGATCATGACTAGTGGTCATTTCATCAGGATTCTCAGGGATAAGAAGGTTTATTATGGAGAGTTTATAAGAACTTGTGATTTTCCAAACTATCATTTTGAGTAGAAATTAGATTTTTTTTTTTGAATTCAGATGATCTTTAGGGAAAAAGTAGTTTTTCCCTTTATAATACTATCTTTGATAATTTTTTTAACAGCTCTATTGGTCCCGGAATAGGGTGTTTACCCTAGGAAAGGAGTTTGGTGGAAATCAGAGCTGTTCAAACTTTAGCGGAATAATTAATATTTAATATTATTATATTAAAATTAATTTATTCGCACAAGTTCATTTGGAAATAACTTTTAAACAGATAATTGTATTGAGATTATATCTACTCCGTTGAGTCCAGAATGGGGAGTTTATCCCAGGTGAGGCATAAACATGAGTCGAGCACCAGGGCCAGCCCATGGCCCATTTTCTTTTCTTTCCTTTTATAATTTTATTTATTTTCCTTCTTCTTATTTCCTCTCCCTCCTTAAGTATACCTCCTGTGCAATCCTCCTTGGCTGTGTTCTATGAGAGAAAATGGATATTGGGAAGTAGAGAGAGATAAAAGATGAGAGTGGTACCGTTTTGAAGCCCTCAACGCGTAGAGTCGGCGTATAACATCCGTGGATGGTGAAAACAACCAAAGCTTCAACAGTTTCCACCTGAAGGTAGGCCCATTTATTTTTTCACCATAGATAACATTTAAACATGTTGTTGTATGTTTTTAAAGCCAATTTATTCTTGCTTGTGGCCTATTAAATCCTGATCTGTTGTTTTGGGGGTGAAAACTGGTGTTTTAGGCGTTATGAGGGTTTTCCCCTCGGGAAACCCAGGTAACACGACATGTGTTCTAGGGGAAAAAACCATGTGTTCTTATTTTTTGGGGAATAAGAAGTTTTCCTAATTACATGTTGTGTACTCTGAGTACATGTCATGTGGTGGCCTGGCCGTGTGTCCAACCCTGTGAGAAAGAACACGAGTTTTTAGTTTTTAAGAAGTACACGCTGTGTACTTTGAAGTACACACTGTTTACATTTACACAGGCATATCCCATGTGTTCTTTCCATGTATATTTACCCATCCTGGGGGACGGATAAGTGTACATGCTGTGTAATATGAAGTACACATCATGTACTTTTTCCAGCTTAGTAGTTTGGGTTATTTTGTGCCCTGGAAGTCAGAATTGGGCGTGTGGGTAGTCCATTCTTAGTATTTTTCCATGTACATCACAATGGTGGAATCCTATTGACATTTATAGTTCAAAAAAATGGTTTTTTATGGGTTTATATCTAAATGGATAAGTTCGTTCTCCAGTTTTCAAGTTCAGATGTCACCTAAGAGTGAGACTATGCGTGGATGATATGTTTGGTGTTCAAACCAAACTAGTTGAGACCTTTGATCTGAGATGAGCTATGAGATATACCTGATAACCTAATATTTTGAAGATGTTACCCTTGTGAGACTTTCCCTTCTAGACTACAAGGTGGTGAGACCAGATGCTTCCAAGGATCCACTGAGGGATGCCTTTGCTTATGTGCTGGCTTAGGGAGTCCCTTGTAGGATCTCTCTCCTATTATCCTTTGAGAGGATACCTATTGTGGGATGCCTTTGTTGTTATTCATTCAAGGATACCATGTAGTATTCCTCACTTTCTTTTCACTTAGTATCCCTTATAGTATGCCTTCACTCATGTTTACCTGGAGGATCTCGAGTAGGATTCCTCCTCAGTGTTTGACTTGAGGGACCCAATGAGTGCCTATGGTTTGACCAAACATGAGTTGTATATAGGGTTTGGGTAGAGATGGTTTTAGAGAATCACCTATAACCCATGCCAAAATTGTAATCACATGGGGCTGTGGATGTAGTGTTGGGTTGGGTGTTCGGGCCACACTCACTTGTTTATTTATATCTGACTTGGTTTTGTTGATGCAACATTGTTCACCAAAGGAACTTCGTGGTTGGTGGCTATTGATCTTGATGAGAGGCATATTACTTTATATTGTGATGCTTAGATGTTCTTCCTGGGATTCATTTTTCTTATTGAGATTCCATACATGCTTTCCTGGTATCCGGATTCTGACCAATGTTAGTTATGATATTTACTGGTATACCCAGTGTTACAATCTGGGAGATGTCTTTTGAGCATGATTTTATATATTGTGATATATATATATATATATATTGGGATGAACAGAAGTTTTTCCTAGTGTAAGAACCCATTTTTTGTCTATAAAATACTTTGGAATATTCCTGATGTTATTCCAGAGCACCGCCTTCAGATGGAATGCGATTCCGAGCCCCGGTGTGGCCGGAATTAAATTTTCAGTGCGTTCACACTAGGCATGCAAAATAAATGGAATAAAACCTAAATAGTAATTCAGATTCTAAATCTGAGAGTATGGATGGGTTTGAAATGGGGTTTTTACCCTAGGAACAACATAAAACATGTTGGCGTGGGATGTTGGGACCCCTTTCCCGTTAACCAAACATTAAATGGATAAATAAAATAATTAATTCATTCATTTAATTTCTAAACTCAAGTGTCTCTTAAACGGTTGCTCGTATGGGAAAACCGAGGGCACTATTGAGTCCGGAGCAAGCCGTTTACCCTAAGAGGGGTGTAATTTTCACGGGCGTCACCCTTCTGTGGAAAATGGCTCCGGGGGCGTTTTCATAATTTAGCGGCCTCAGACATTAAGTTTTATAACTTTTGAAAGAGGCCTCGTATTAAAATTACAAGACCTCCTTTGTGCTTTGGAGGTGGTGTTTACCCTAGGTGAGGCTTAACCTCGACCCCGTCGAGAGTTTCAGATGCGGGTTAAATTGGGGGTTTAAATTAATTAAAATTTTAATCAATTTTTTTTCTTTACTTAAACCAAATTCCACCTCTCCTCCCTCACCTTGGTCTCTAGAAGAAGCTCCTCTCAAGAGGAAGCTCAAGTTCTCTCGTCGTCCTCCATCCCTCCCGAACTAGGTGGAAGCAGTACGATGAGTGCAGATCGATGACGAAGCTTCGGGATACGCCCAAGAGGTAGGATCGTACGTTTCTTTTTTTTATTTCCCACACCTACTTTGAGCTATATTATTTTTGTTGAATTTCTATTTGATCTTCATGAAAATTCAATAGTTGCATAGATTGTCTTCTGAGCTTTCCACTGTACTTTTCGGATTGAAAATATGAGTTCCGAGGCGATCGCAGTCATCCGCCGAAATCCGCAGGTTTTTGGAGTGTTTTCCGCCGAACCAGGGTATTCCGGCGGGTTTCAGGCCGGTCTGGTAGCTCTGCGTGGCGGCCCGAAAATCCACGGCGGCGGCGAGGCTTCTCTTTCATTGGAGGCGATCGAAGGCGGCCGGGCGAGCGAGCGGCTGCGGAAGGCGGTGGCTGCGGGCGAGAGCGGGGCAGCGGGTGTCGATTGGGCGAGTGAGCAGTGGTGCCGGGCGAGCGGGCTGCTGAGGGTGTCAAAGAGAGCAACATCGGAGGTCGGCAGGGGTGAGCTGGGGGATCCGACTGCAGGGGCCGGCTGGGGCGCGTGACATGGAGGTGGGGGGGGGGGGGGGACCGGCCCTTTGGCCGGTTGACGCGAGTGGAAGACCGGGGTCGTCGTACCCCGACTGGAGACAAGGACCCACAACACATGGGTCCTGTAGAGGGAGAACCAAACTGGCTGAGCCGGTCCGAGCGAGGCGGGCTGGCCCGCGCGACCGCGGGCAGGTTCAGGCAGGGTGGGCCAGCCGAACCGACCCGACCCACCTATTTTCATCCCTTAAATATTAAAACACCCGTAAAACTCAAACCCAGTGTCGGATTCCCATACCATCAGCGGCGACGCGTTCTTTGAACCAAGAAGAGTATTTTGAGATGGTTTGGGGGGTTTTAATTCCCGAGTCAGGGGACTCAGTGGAGTGACACGCCCATTAAGTAGTTTGGTGTTTTTCCAGGGTTATTGTTTTGGATGGCGCAGACACATCCGAAGTCTGTTTTGAGCGCCGTTAGTAGTGTTTCAACCCTGGCTCGAGACGAAGTTTACCAATGCGTTTTCGGGCGTTGAAGCCGAAGTTGAGGTGTGGGCCCCACGACCCGTGTTTTAAGCTGTGAGCAGCGTTTGTAACTTGTTCATCATACATTCGTTCAGGGCGTGCGAGCAATCGATTTTGGGTGTTTTTTTGAGGGAATTGCAATGACACAATCCACATGCTTTAATTCTGCACAATGGTACGGGCCCCACGAGGGCCGTTTTGGGAGTTGGCAGTGTTTTCCATCTTTATCACCGGTTGTCCATTTTGGTTAAGTGAATAATCAATCTTGTGTACTTTTTCAAGAGGATCGCAACAGTGCGATCCAATCATTGCACTTTAGGACCGAGATTCGGGTCCCACGAAGCACCGCTCATGTGCGGTACGACAAAATCTATCCTTTTCTCCAGATATCCATTGCACTCAAGTGAGCTGTCAATTTGACGTGTTTTCTCGAGGGGATCACAATGGTGAGATGCGCCTGACTGTTTTTGGGGCCGAGGCTCAGAACCACGGGACGCCGTTCGGGCGTAAAGTAGTGTTAAACGACTTTTACGTAGGATGTCAGTCGGAGGCGAGTAAATAGTTGATCTCTCATGTTTTTTTGTGATGATTACAATAGTGTGATCTGTTTGAATGTGTGGAGTCTCTATCGAGATCTCATTTAGTGTGGAAGTATGAAAGTTGTACCGGTGGTGGTTCTTCCTGCAGTGTTTGTAGAGAACCCTTGGCGTGTGATCGCGTTCACTCCCGTGTGAGTGAGGTTGATGTTTGAATAGATGTGGTTGGCCATGCTAGGGCCATGGAAGAAGTAGGTTGGCAAAATTACATTTTTCCCTTTGTGTTGACTTTGGGTGTCATGTGCATGATAGCCTTTGGGCTAGAGATGTGGTATACTCTGGGAGTATACGAGAATGCTTGGAGGTACATGTTATAGTTTGTACCTGAGAACGTTTTTTCTTGGTTTGGAGATGAGCTGGGGCCACATGTCGTGTGGGACTTCCATGTATGTCGGGTTATACTTTACATACCTTTGAACTCTCATGATGTAGAGGGTCATCCTGTTCTCAATGGTTTCGACCAGTAGGTTCGAGTGGGTCCCCCGGTTCTGTTCTCGATGGTTTGACTGGCCGAGTTGTTTTGTTTCCCTGGTTCATTCAGCTGAGGAGGTTTTCAATGTCGTGTCCCTTTCACTAGACTGTGAAATAGTTTACAACTACGTGCGTTCGTACAGTGTGGGTGTTTTCCCACTTTCTAGAGTGAGTTGTCTCGGTCCGCTTAGATAGTAGACTTAGCAGATTAGAGAATGTATCACCCCAAGAGGCATCGGGAGATCCTTACGTCCCTTCAGGTTCCCTGATAGGGTTCTTTGGGTATCGGTGTGACCAACACATTACGCGGGCACCGATCCTCTACCCCGGAGGTTGTTTTCAGTAGGGTACGGAGCCCCCAGTGAGCCCTGGATGCAGACTCCCCATCTGTGTATCGAGATCATATCTTCCTTCTGTGATCTATGGTGACATGTTTCCCACTACATGTTCTAGTTACCAGTGAGGTAACATTTAGTAGGTATGGCCAGTGAGGTGCCATCCAGCAGGGGTGGCCAGTGGTGTACCATCCAGTTGGGATTGCTAGTGCAGTACCATCCAGCAGGGATGGCCAGAGCAGATCCAGGTCTCCCTCCAGTGGATTACCCTTTCGTGGGGCTGAGCAGTGGGAACCCATCGAATTTGAGAAGACCTCTTGACTGTGTGACAGTGATGAGGTGTGGCTTAACGCTCACCCAGAACTCTCAAGTACGAGGGGCGCTTTCCCCACTAAGATGCGTCCTTGAGACGCGACCTAAAACCATGTGGGCGAGTCAGTGCCACCCAAAGCGGATAGTCTCAAGGTGTGGTGATTTGAGCCCCTTGACTTACAGTTCAGGGAAGACGTGCAGCATACTGGGCATCAATGGTGTTTACTTCTGGGACTGTTGGATACTCACTTCCTTGGGTAGAGATACGGGATGGAGATCACCTTACGATCTTGTTCGAGCTTCTTGATTGAGCATATGAATATTTATATACCTTGTTCCAGTACCCACTCCTTGGGTTTTGGATTACTCTCCTTCTAGGAGATGCGAAGACGCGCAGGGTATGCCACGTGCTTTCCGTGTCTAGATTTTCGTGGTTGGATGAGTCTACTCTCATGCTATAGGTAGCGAAGAATTGACGAGAAGTTTGTCTTCTCACCATTTCTAGATCCTTTTATTTGAACGAGTCTACTTTATTCTTCTTGTTGAGTTGAGATGTACTCTTTACTGCACTCTCAGTTGTTCTCCTTTTACTTTTTCTTGTTCGATCTACTTCTCACCTATTCAGTACTTTCTTTGTTGCTCCCTTGAGCCTTTGGGGCATCCTACTAAGTATTTTTATACACACCCCTTCTTGGGCTTTGCACGCACTTTGTGTGCCCTTGTAGATGACAGACAAGTAGGTCGTGATGTCAAATGAGCTTAGGAGTTCGGGAGCTTGGACCACGTGTGGTGGTCGTAGTTGGGTTCTAGGTGTGGGACTCTCCCAGCTATTTTACCTTTGATTACCTGTCGTCAGGTTGTGGAACGTTTCTGGTTGGGCACGTGTTTTGCCCCTTTTCTTTTCAGTTTACCTTCAACACTTGATTTGTA
This sequence comes from Viscum album, assembly GCA_963277665.1. Lineage (NCBI taxonomy): Eukaryota > Viridiplantae > Streptophyta > Magnoliopsida > Santalales > Viscaceae > Viscum > Viscum album. Next base: position 1,075,682,479 of record OY728157.1, on the reverse strand, counting down.
ATGTTTAGAGGTTGATGTACTTTGTGGTTTATTTATAGCAGTTGGTACTTTACTTTTCTTTTTACTCTACACTTCTGCATTGAGTGGGATGCATGTGTGTGTATAGGTGCTCAGGAAAAGGCCTCCCCGAGTTGTTTAGCCTTCGGTGTTGGTCACCAACCCCTGGCCTATGGAGGCGGTCTTGGGGTAGTTGCGGCTCGAGCCCAGGTAGGGTCGGGTCATGACAAAGTGGTATCAGAGGTGGTTCATTCCTTGGGACGTTGTTCAGATATCCCTAAAAAGGAATTGGCTGGGATTTAGGGAAACAATGTCAACGTGTCTCGAGAGTGGATCTCAGGAGAGGGAGTCCAGTGATGGTGCGACGACCAATGTATCCTTTCAGCAGGACCCTGATAACCCGCTTGTTGACTCAGCATGCTGAGACACCCGTTGTAGGGAAAATTGGTTTGTGCATCACATAGGATTGATTCTTGACTGTCCTTCTTGAGTCATGTCCCCATTGTTGTTACTGTTATATACATATATGGTAATCTGACCATGAAACTCCTTGATAACATTCAGGATGTCTCCGCGAAGACATCTAACCAGGATACCAACATTGGTTCGTGACAATGACCTTGTGAGCTACGAGGCCTTAGTCCAGGACCCATCATGCGAGTCCCTTTCTCCGGGTGGGCCGGTAGCAGCACCCCCACATGGTGAGCAGTAGATAGCTTCAGCAGAGCAGACTAATCTTCAGCACAGGTTGAGTTCGGTCCATGAGTTTCAGCTACAGAGACCGCTGAGGTTTAGTGGTGAACCAAACCCTCGGGAAAAAGAGGTTTGTCTCGAGATAGTGGTTTTCCCCTTCAGGCTTGCACATACACTGGTAGTTCAAAGAGTGGATTTGGAAACTAGCCTTTTCCATGGAGCAGCTGGGCGTTGGTGGAGTCTGGTGACTCAGTTTCTTGATGAGTCGCCGCTTTCGTGGTGCAACATTCAGCTACTGTTTCTTGAGGAGTTTTACCCATCCTTCTTATGCTCCGTTTTGATCCAGGAGCTCCTGCAGTTTCAGAAGGGATGGATGATGGTGGCTGAGTACACAACTAGGTTCACAGACCGTGAACATTTTTAGCTGGACTTGGTCCATGATGGAAACTTCCGAGCATGGAAGTTCGAGAAGGGTATCCACAGAGAGATTCATGATGTCATAGTACCCTTGTGCATTCCCACTTACTCCAGGGTACTAGAGAAGGCGCTGGTGACAGAGAGATTCCTGTCACCCTCTACAGATGGTGGGGGAAGCAGGCTTGATAGAGCTGAGATGTCTGCCATAGCTAGAGGGTGTCGGCTCATAGAACCTCGACGTAGGTGGCTTTCTGATAACTGGACTCAGGGGCATGGTCGTACACCACAGTGGCTCCGGAGGGCACTATGGAAGCCCCGAGAGTGTCGGTGCTATGCTTGCGATGGGGGAGGTCACCTGGCGTGGGACTGCCTGACCAGGCACACTGAGAATATCGGGCAGGCAGTAGGCGTACCAGCATGGCAGAGGCAGTGCCGTTATCGGAGTAGTGGCCAAAGAGGTGGTGCTTTCAGAGGAGCAGGAGGAGATAGAAGTGGAGGATGACCTTACGAGGTCTTCCAATCACCACTAGGTGGTCCACTTCAAGCTCTGGGAGTTGACAGTTGGGACCACAGACATCCATGATCTTTGGATGTCTACGATCCTACAGAGCATGAGGTGGTAAGGGGTAGGCTCTACAGATCTTCTACTTTTTGCAAGTATAATTGTTAGACTCTGTGTGTGAAATTATTTTCTCCCTTCTCCTTGCTTGAGGTGTTACCGGGGTGACATGGGGCATCGGTGTAACTCTTTTTCAGTAGAGTGGAAGATGTGGATCCTTTTCTTTAGTCGATGATGTCGACTCCTTCTCTCTCTGATCATGTAAGAGAGTCTGGGTCATGGGACATCATATATGAAACCTTGAGTGACCAGATATCCTTAGGTGTTTCACCATATGGATATTCTGAAGGAGGGAATCACCGGCCTTTGTCCCATGTCCAAAAAGTGACTCCAGTCGCGGCGTAAGATGTAGAGGTTCGACCAGGAAGGTGAGCCACCCCCGAGGACCTTCGGGCCATTTGAGACCGTGCGAAGGGATGGCAGGGTTGTCTACCGCCTTGCCCTAAAACCAAAGGATGGTTTGGGTGCATAAACCCTCCTACGTGACTCACCTGAGAATAAGTGTGAGTGCACCTATACAAATAATCATCAAGGGTAGATCCCACGCGAATGGATCAAATCCTTTGGTCTATGAGCGGTGGTGCAGAACTGTGCATGAGTTCTTCTGGGTACGGAAGAGCCAGGTGCGGGCTTAGTACCCTGGGTTGTTCCCTGGTTTTGCTTTTAGGGGACGAAAATCATGAATGAGGGAATGATGTAAGAACCTGGTTTTTGGCTATAAAAGATTTTGGAATATTCTTGATGTTATTCCGGAGCAGCGCCTTCAGAAGGCGTGCGATTCCGAGCCCCGGTGTGGCCAGAATTAAATTTTCAGTACGTTCACACTGGGCACACAAAATAAATGAAATAACTCCTGAACGGTAGTTCGGATCCTAAATCTGAGAGTATGGATGGGTCCGAAATTGGGTTTTTACCCTAGTAACGACATAAAACATGTCAGCGTGGGACGTTGGGACCCCTCGCCCGTTAATGGAACGTTAAACGAATAAATAAAATAATCAATTCATTATTTTAATTGTTAAACTCAAGTGTATCTTAAATGGTTTCTTGGATGAGAAAACTGAGGGAACCGTTGAGTTCAGAATGTGCTGTTTACCCTAGGAGGGGTGTAATTTTCGTGGGTACGACCCTTCTGTGGAAAATGGCTCCGAGGGCGTTTTCCTAATTTAGCATTCTCAGACGTTAAGTTTTATAACTTTTGAATGAGGCCTCAGATTAAAATTTTGAGACCACCGTTGTTCTCAGGGGGTGGTTTTTACCCTAGGGGAGGCTTAACCTCGACCCCGTCGAGAGTTTCGGATGCGGGTTAAATTGAGGGTTTAAATTAATTAAAATTTTAATTATTATTTTTTCTTTACTTAAACAAAATTCCACCTCTCCTCCCTCCCCTTTTTTTCTGGTGGAATCTCCTCTCAAGAGGAATCTCATGTTCTCTCCTCCTTCTCTATCCCTCTTGAACAAGGCGGAAGCAATACGACGAGCGAGGATCGACGATGAAGCTTTGGGCTACGCCCAAGAGGTAGGATCGTGCATTTCTTTTTTTATTTCGCACACCTACTTTGAGCTCAATTTTTTGAGTCGTATTTATATTTGATCTTCAATAAAATACCATAGTTGCATAGATTATCTTATGAGATTTCCACAGCACTTTTCGGAATGAAAATACGAGTTCCGAGGTGATCGCAGTCGTCCGCCGAAATTCGCTGGTTTTTGGAGTGTTTTCTGTCGAGCCAGGGTATTCCGATGGGTTTCAGGCCAATCCGGCAGCTCCGCATGGTGGCCCAGTGATCCAAATCAGCGGTGGGGATTCTCTTTCATCAGAGGCGGTTGAAGGTGGCTGGGCGGGGCGCGCGACACGGAGGGGGGGGGGGACCGGCTCTTTGGCCGGTTGACGTGAGCGGATGACCGGGGTCGTCGGACCCCGGATGGCGACAAGGACCCGCAACACGCGGGTCCTGTGGAGGTAGAATCGAACCGGCTGAGCCGGTCCGGGTGAGGTGGCCCGGCCCGCGCGACCGCGGGCCTGTTCAGGCAGGGTGGGCCGGCCAAACCGGCCCGACCCACCTGTTTTTGTCCCTGAAATATTAAAACACCTGTAAAACTCAGACCAGGTGTTGGTCTCGTGTACCATCAGCGAAGACACATTCCTTGAACCAAGATGAGTATTTTGAGATGGTTTCGGGGGTTTTAATTACCAAGACGGGGGGCCTCGGTGGCGCGACAAGCCCATTAAGTAGTTTGGCATTTTTCTGGGGTTAATGTTTTGGATGGCGCTGACACATCCAAGGTCCGTTTTGAGCGCCGTCAGCGGTGTTGCAACCCTGGCGTCGAGACAAAGCTTGACAATGAGTTTTTGGGCATTGATGCCAGAGTTGAGGCGTGGGCCCCACAACCCATCTTTTAAGCTGTGAGCAGCGTTTGTAGCTTGTTCATCAGACGTCCGTTTAGGGCGTGCGAGCAGTCGATTTTGGGTGTTTTTTCAAGGGAATTGTAATGGCACAATCCATCCGCTTTAATTCTGCAAGATGTTGCGGGCCCCATGAGGGCTGTTGTGGGAGTTGGTGGTGATTTCCATCTTTATCACATAGTGTCTGTTTCGTGTAAGTGAATAGTCAATCTTGTGTACTTTTTAAAGAGGATCGCAACGGTGTGATCTGTTTGTTGCACTTTAGGACCGAGATGCGGGTCCCACGAAGCACCGCTCGTGTGTGGTACGACAAAATGCATATTTTTCTCCGAATATCTATTGCACTCAAGTGAGCAGTCAATTTAACGTGTTTTTTTGAGGTGATCACAATGGTGGGATGCGCCCTATTGTTTTTGTGGCCGAGGCTTGGGACCACGGGACGCCGTTCGGGCATAAAGCAATATTAAATAAATTTTATGTCGGATGTCAGTTGGAGGCAAGTAAATAGTCGATCTCGCATGTTTTTCCATGAGTATTACAATGGTTTGATCAGTTTGGATGTGCAGAGTCTCTTTAGAGACCTCATTTTGTGTGGAAGTACGAAAGGTTTACCAGTGGTGGTTCTTCCTGCGGAGTTTGTAGAGAACCCTTGGTGTGTGATCGCGTTCACTCTCATGTGAGTGAGGTTGATGTTTGAAGAGATGTAGTTGATCATGATAGGGCCGTGGAGGAAGAAAGTTGGTGAAATTACATTTTTTCCCTTCACGTTGATGTTGGGTGTCGTGTGCATGATAGACTTTGGGCTAGAGATGTGGTATACTCTGGGAGTATACGAGAATGCTAGGAGGTACATGTTGTAGTTTGTACATGAGAAATTTTGTGCTTGGTTTGGAGATGAGCTGGGGCCACATGTCGTGTGGGCCCCCCGTGTGTGCCATGTTCTACTTTAAGTACCTTTGACCTCTTGTGACGTAAGGGGTCCTCCTATTCTCGATGGTTTTGACCAGCAGGGTCGAGTGGGTCCCCTGGTTCTGTTCTCGATGGTTTGACTGGAAGAGTTGTTTTGTTTCCCCTGTTCTTTTAGCTGAGGAGGTTTTTAGTGTTGCGTCCCTTTCACCAGACTACGACATCGTTTACGATTATGTGAATTCGTAAAGTATGGGTGTTTTCCCACCTTATGAATTGAGTTGTCTCGGTCCACTTAGATAGTAGACTCAACGGATTGGAGCATGTATCACCCCGAGAGGCCCAGGGAGATTCTCATGTCCCTTCGTGTTCCCTGGTAGGGTTCTTTGGGTATTCATGTGACCAACACATTACGCAGGCACTGGTCCTCTACCGAGGAGGTTCTTTCCAGTAGGGTATGGAGCCCCCAGTGAGCCCTGGGTGTAGAATCCCTAGCTATGTATCGAGATCATATCTTCCTTCCGTGATCTATCATGATGTGTTCCCCACTACATGTTCTGGTTACTAGTGAGGTACCATCCAGTAGGGATGTCCAGTGAGGTACCATCCAACAGGGGTGGCCAGTGGTGACCCATCCAACAGCAATGACCAGTGTGGTACCATCCACAGGGATGGCCTGAGCAGATCCGGGTCTCCCTCCAGCGGATTACCCTTTCACGGGGTTGGGCAGTGGGAACCCGTCAACTTTGAGAAGACCTCTTGACTGTGTGACAGTGAAGATGTGTGGCTTGACGCTCTCCCAAAACTCTCAAGTATGATGGGAACTTTACCCACTAATACGCGTCCTTGAGACCCAACCTAAAATCGTGCGGGCGAGTCAGTGCTGCCCAAAGCGGATAGTGTCAAGGCATGGTGATTTTAGCCCCTTGACTTGCAGTTCGGTGTAGACGTGCGGGATACTGGGAATCTCTGGTGTTTAATTCTGGGACTGTTGGCTACTCACTTCCTTGGGCTGAGCTACAGGATGGATATCCCCTTACGATCCTGTTCGGGCTTCTTGATTGAGCATATGAATATGTATATACCTTGTTCTAGTTCCCACTCCTTGGGTTTTGGATTACTCTCCTTCCAAGAGAGTTGAAGACGCGCGAGGTATTCCATGTGCTTTCCGTGTTTAGCTTCTCATGGTCTGACGAGTATAATCACCTGCTATAGGTAGCGAAGACTCGACGAGAAGTCCGTCTTATCACCATTTCTAGATCCTTGAATTTGGATGAGTCTACTTCTTTCCTCTTGTTGGGTTGATCAGTACTCTTTACTGGACTCTCGGTTGTACTCCTTTACTTTTTCCTGTTCGATCTACTGATAACCTCTTCAGTACCTATTTTTTTTCTCCCTCGAGCCTTCGGGGCATCCCACTGAGTATTTTTGTACTCAACCCTGCTTGGGATTTTCCGGAACTTGGTGTTCCCTTGCAGACAACGAACTGGTTGGTCATGACGTCAAAGGAGATTATGAGTTCGGGAGCTTGGACCGCGTGCGGTGGTCGTAGTTGGGTTCTAGGTGTGGGACTCTCCGAGCTGTTTTACTTTTGACTACCTATCCCCGGGTTGTGACACTTTTCTGGTTGGGTGCGTGTTTTTTCCCTTTTCTTTTCAGTTTACCTTCAGCACTTTCTTTTTACTGTTTAGAGGTTGATGCCCTTTGTGGTTTATTTATAGTAGTTGGTACTTTAATTTTATTTTTTACTCTGAACTTCTGCATTGAGTGGGATGCGTGTGTGTGTATAGGTACTTAGGAAAAGGCCTCACTGAGTTGTTTAGCCTTCAGCGCTGTTTTCCAGCCCCTGGCCTATGGAGGCGGGCTTGGGATAGTTGTGGCGCGAGCCTAGGTAGGGTCGGTTCGTGACACCTGGAATCCTAATTTTGAGCTTTACTTGATGATATGTGATATGGATGATTACATTCTACTCAACCTTTGAACGGAATGATTTCTCTCTTACGGATCAGTCATGAGACTTCAGGGGTGTAGCATTACGGCTCACCGAAGAGTTATCTCTTTATATGGTCATGGAAAACCAAGACTCATGGTAGATTACACACTCCTGAGTGACAAGGATGATTACACTCTCCTTGATCTTTGATCGAAATGATTCTACTCTTTCGACCAGTTATGAGTCTCTAGATGTGTATCATGGTGGCTCACCAGAGAGTTCTCTCTTTATAGATCGCTTAGGGGTATGCCCCTTAAAGATTATCTGAGTACCAAATGTTGAAAATGTCTACGGACCGAGACCTAGGGATCATACATTGGATTGGATTCACAGGCCTGAGCAGCATGGTGACTGACTTATTAACCTTTTATAGGATATCCATATGTGTATCTTGAAATCATTCTTTATAGGTGGGGATGATTATGCTCTCCTCAATCTATAATCAGAATGATTATGCTCTTCTGGATCCATCAATATTAACCATCAGTATACAATATCCTTCCTTATAGGATTAGTTGTAGGTATGAAATATCCTTCTTTATAGGATTTAATATTGGTATACATTATCCTAGTTAGTGATTAGAGGAGATTATGTGTGAGCTCAGGTGTAAGACGAGTATCCCCCTGTGGTGACCTAGATTTCTCAGAGATATACTCTTGGTGTAGGCTGAAGAAGGTACTTGTTGATGGGATTAAAAACCTAGAGATCGAATTAATGATACATGACTTGAGTGGCATGATGTCAAGCTCAATGCCCGTACCGAGGATGTCCAGGCGATCTGGCTTATGGACCCAAGGATTGACTATTTTTGTTGTTTCATGTTGTTGATTCACATACTCATGAATATTCATATTTATGTATATATGTATAGGTATGGGACTATACATGTATATGCATATAGATATGGACATATATGGTGTCACTTTCCCATTTGATATGGATTAAAGACCTTGGGTTCGAATGCGGTTGCACATTTGGTTTACTTCATTTTGTTGTGTTCCAGCTGGGTTGAGCACGTTGCTATTGCATACACTTTTAGCAGCACAATTATATGTTGCTTGTCGGGGTGGCCTACTGAGATTCATTCTCACCCCTACACATGCACCTTGATGTATTTATAGACCTTATATCTACTTTTTAGGTTGATAATGAGTTGCATGGTGGATAGGACTGAGGCTCAGTGTTGCATGATCGAGCAGAGATACTCGAGTGGTTCTACTGATCGGGATGCTATAGTTCAATAGTTTCTAGAGATCAGGTATGTTAGTTGGCTCAGAGTTAGTAACAGAGCCCTGTACTTTTACTTTTTGTTTCTTTTGTACTTGTATCTATATGGTCGGCCCAGTGGGTGACTAGTTTTTTATTTTATTTCCTAGATATTTGGGATTTTACAACATTTTACTATTAAATATTGTTCTATTATAGTTTTTTATTTCTTTCTCACTCTGTTTAATTTTCACTGTATATGATACCTAGTTATTTCCACTATTTTTTACTCTAGTATGAGGGTATAGTCTCCCCACTATCACACCCTAGGCCCTCACTACTAGTCGGAAGCCTCTAGTGTATGGGGAGGCATACTTAAGGCCTTTTGGAAAACCGGCTCGAAGCACTGTTTTAGTGGCTTCTGGGTCGAGACGTTACACTTCATAGAATTTACTAATGATTGTGATAGATATTGTTATATCTACCTGATGAGGTACAAGTTGTATTTATTTATGTGACTCAAGGAATACAAGAATTAAGTTGAGAAACAACTTGTTAAGAAGATTAATAAACTACACTTAGACCATGGTGGAGAATATCAAAATTAAGACTTCATTTATTATTTATGGGATTTCATGATCCTATCTCAACCAAATCCTCATTATAGACCTCAATGAAATAGTGTAAGTGAAAGGATTAACCACACATTTTTGAACATTTTAAGATCAATGATTAGGAATGTGAGCCTTCCATTATTCTTTTGGGGATATGAATTACAAGATGAAACAAAATACTAAATAAAGTGGAAACTAAATTGGTAGAGTATACCATACCAATTTTGGAATGGAAAGAAACATGTGTTTTCATACTTACATGTGTGGTGTTGGGAAGAAATTGTTAAGGCCTCTTTAGGTAAAAAACTTTCACCCTAAGGAATGAACTGTGACTTTATATGATATACCAAGGAAACAAGGGCATATTACCTATATGACCCCTAATAAAAAAAGATAATAATGGAAAAACATTCCATATTCCTTGAGAATTAGTACATCTTGTAAAGAGATAATGGGAGTGAGATAGACATTGATGATTTACTAGATTATAGTACACAAGAGTTGCAACGAGAAAAAATTCCACAAAGCCCCATGTGGGAAGATGTTCTAGAGACACAAGTACTATGTAGGAGTAAAAGAGATGTTTGAGAACCAACAAAATATGGTTTTCTATTCACCAAGGATTATGGATCATTATTAGTTTATAATAATGATCCTATAACCTAGAAATAAGCAGTAAGTGGAAAAGACATTTCAAAGTGTCTAGAGGCCATGAATTCTGAAATAGATTCCAAGTACCAAAACCGAGTTTTGATTTTGGTAGATCCTCTAGTAGATGTAAAGACCATTGGTTGAAAATGGGTATTCAAGAAGAATCTAAACATGGATAGGAAAATTAGTATCTATAAAGCATAATTTGTTGCAAAAGGGTTCCAAAAACATCATGTCATAGAATATGATTGTACGAACCCTGGTTTTTAGAACATGTCAAAATACGGACCCTGTTTGAATTTTTGACTGGTTTCTGAGGAAACTGGAGAAAACGAGAAGTTTCTGGAAATTTCCAAACTACACGCCATGTACTTTTAAGTAAACGCTGTGTATATGTTAAGTGAGTTTCAGCCCTGTGCTCGCCAGGTACATGCCGTGTGATGACTGTGTAGAATTTTCTTACTACATTATGTGTAGTTTTAAACATGCCTTGTAACTCCACACCGTGTGGTGAGCATACATGGCGTGTAGGCCTGATGGCTGGAGAGAACCAAGTACACGTCATGTTCCTCTTGGACACGCCGTGTAGTCTAGCTGTGTATGAGTGATCTATATGGAGTGTGGGTAAGTCGGCGAGGGAGAGAATAGGAACCAAGTACACACCTTGTACCCATAGGTACACGCCGTGTACTCATGTCGGCAGGTCGAAGGAATCCCATCCACCAAGTGAATAGTTAAATGAAATATACACGGAGTGTAGTCATGAAGTACACACCGTGTACATTCTTTTTTTTCCGCTAAAATGGGAAGTAGCCTCGTTTTTGAGGCAGAACTCAATTCCTTCGTCGGGTTGAGCGGGGAGAGTCGGCCAAACCTATTTCTTTCTCCTGATCATCCATCCCAGACCTGTTTCGAAGTCCGATTAGTGCGTTGGAACCCCCTCAGTAATGCCTCGATTCCACTTTGGCTGTTTTGTTTGATTTTCATTCTAGAATGAGTTATAAGCATTTGAACGGTATTGAATATTTTGTAGATCTACTGCGTTTTAGACCGAATTGGCGGCTATTACTGGAGGAGTAGCATCGTACGAGTCTCAGGTAGGTGGTGCATACCTCATTTTGTGTTTTTGCGGTTGTTTGGGTGATGCGGCCTTCAACGTGTTTTCGGGTATTTTGAGCGGGACCCGTTTTATCTGTTCTTTACTATTGAATTGCTTATTGAACCTATGGGATGCCTTTGGGTAGGCCCTGTTACCAGTTTGCGTGAGCGGGGCCGGGTGAGGGGTCGTTTCTCATTGGGGCATTTTGGCCAAGGAATGCCAGAATGGTTTTAATTGAAATATTAATGTGTTAACCTGTTAGTTTAATTTATTAAAGTCTAATATGATTGATAGAGACCTTTAATACCTCAGTGTTGATATGGGACAACACCGTGCATAGTGCAATTCAACTGTTTAGTTTGTTTTGCCTGGTTATGTTTTCTGTTTGAATATGTTATATATGAAATTGCTGAATTGCATCTTCTGGACCCTTTTGGGTTGTGTTGGGCTTGGCCCGGTTATGCTTGAGTGACGCTGATTACTGGTTGGGGATTTACTCGGATTACTTTGGGTGGTTTTGACCATGGAATTGGGCGTCATGGAAGTCGGCTTGAGGCAGTACGACTATCAGGTTGGGGCATGGCCTGGGTTACTTGGATGGCAAGGTCATCGGACTTGAGCGACATGCCCTATGACAAAAAAGGCATTTAGCAGCGATTTGGTTTTACGTTTCGTGGCGGTTTAAACCACCGCTAAATAGATTGGCGGCGGTTTTGAAAAACCGCCGCGAAATCATGCGTCGGGAAACTATTCGTTGTGGTTTTCAAAACCGTCGCATAACATTTCACGGTGATTTTTTTTATTTTTTTATTTTTTTTATATTATTTATATTATTATTTTTATTTATTTATTTATTTTTTTTATTTCATTTATTTCATTTTTATTTATTTCACTTATTTTATTTTTATTTATTTCATTTATTTATTTTATTTACTTATTTTATTTATTTATTTATTTATTTTATTTATTTAATTTAATTTATTAATTAATTAATTAATTAATTAATTTTATTTATTTCTTTATTTTTTATTTTTTATTTATTTATTTCATTTATTTCGTATTTATTTTATTTAATTTTTATGCCCATGCCCATGCCCATGCAATATAAAGAAATACTGCGTTTGGTGAGATTTGAACCCCTAACCTCTTGCATATCTTCCAAAGACTTTACCACTCTAGCAAGCTCGTCATATGTTTAATAAACAGAATTTAATATACTTATATATATTAATTGAGAAAACAAGTAATAAATAAAAAATAGATATAAACTCAATAATATATAATATATAATAATAATAATAATAAATAACACATAATTAATAATTATAAATAAATAATAAATAATAAATAAATAAATAATAAATAATAAATAATAAATAAATAAAAAATAAAAAATAAAAAATAATAAATAATAAACAATAAACAATAAACAATAAATAATAAATAATAAATAATAAATAATAAATAATAAATAACAAACAATAAACAATAAATAATAAATAATAAATAATAAATAATAAATAATAAACAATAAACAATAAATAATAAACAATAAACAACAAACTATAAATAATAGATAATAAATAATAAATAATAAATAATAAATAATAAATAATAAATAATAAATAATAAATAATAATAAAAATATAAAAATAAAATAAAAAATAAAACATAATAAAAAATAGCTAATAAATCACAAATAATAATAAATAAATAATAATAAATAAATAGTAATAAATAATAAATAATAAATAATAAATAATAAATAATAAATAATAAATAATAAATAATAAATAATAAATAATAAATAATAAATAATAAATAAATAACAATAAAAAGTAAACAATAAACAGTAAATAATAAATAATAAATAATAAATAATAATAAACAAATAATAAAGAATAAAAAATAAAAAATAAAAAATAAAAAATAAAAAATAAATAATAAAAAATAAATAATAATAAACAATAAATTATAATAAACAATAAATAATAAATAATAATAAAAAATAAATAATAAAAATAAATAATAATAAATAATAAATAATAAATAATAATAAACAATAAATAATAATAAAAAAATAATAAATAATAAATAATAAATAATAAATAATAAATAATAAATAATAAATAATAAATAATAATAAATAAACAATAAACAATAAAAAATAAGTAATAAATAATAAGTAATAAATAATAAATAATAAATAATAAATAATAAACAATAAATAATAATAAATAATAATAAATAATAAATATGAAATAAAAAAATATTTCATAACAAATAACACATAGTAAATAAAATATTATTATTAATAAATAATAGATAATAAATAATAAATAATAAATAATAAATAATAAATAATAAATAATAAATAATAAATAATAAATAAATATAAAAAATAAAAAATAAAAAATAAAAAATAAATAAATATAAATATAAATAATAAATATTAAATAATAAATAATAAATAATAAACAATAAACAACAAATAATAAATAATAAGTAATAAATAATAAATAATAAATAAATATAAATAATAAATAATAAATAATAGATAATAAATAATAAATAATAAATAAATATAAATAATAAATAATAAATAATAAATAATAAATAATAAATAAATATAAATATAAATAATAAATAATAAATAATAAATAATAAATAATAAATAATAAATAATAAATAATAAATAATAAATAATAAATAATAAATAATAAATAATAAATAAGAAATAATAAATAACAAATAATAAATAAAAAATAATAAATAAATATAAATAATAAATAATAAATAATAAATAACCAGTAACAAATATTTTTATTAATAATAATATTTTATTATTAGTAATAATAAATAATAAATAATAAATAATAAATAAATATAATTAATAAATAATAAATAAATATAAATAATAAATAACAAATAAATATAAATAATAAATAATAAATAAATATAAATAATAAATAATAAATAATAAATAATAAATAACCAGTAACAAATAATAGATAATAAATTAATTAAAGTATATTATAAATAATAAATTATAAATAATAAATGAAACACATGAAAAAGTATGAAAATACGTGATAATGGATGAAAAATCATGAAAACGCATGAAAACGGATGGAGAAGCATAAAGAATGAGGCATTAGAAAGAATGAGAACGCATGAAAACTCATGAAAACTCTGGAAAACCCCTTACGAATTCAACATAATCATCATAATAACCCACAAAAAACCATTGATAAAGATAACAAGTCATGTAAACCCAAATAAATAGTCATAAATAGAGCAACCGTTAAAACTCGTCAAAACGGTCAAAAGTGACAAAAACATTGGACTCAAATTAACAGAGAAAACTTATGATCCGAGAGTCCATTTCAGATCCGCTACCTATCAAATCAAAGATCCTGAAACGATCTTTGACATGATATTTGAAAGAGTCCGAATGGACAGGCGAATCGGAGGTTACGACCATTTAAAAAAAAGCTGATGGGGAACGGGTGCTAGAAACGAGGCATCGAAAAACAAAACAAACCCGATACCCACTAAAATACCATAACTTATGATCCCGTAGTGCATGTGGGCATCGCGACTAGTCAGACTGAAGCTCATTGAACGAGCTACAATCTGGCAGGTGGAGGAGTCTAAACTGACACGCGGATCGAAAGTTAGGTCCGTTTGAAGACAAGTTCGACGGGACACTGGTGACGGAAAAGGGGTTTTAGAGGCCTTCAAAGGGATTTTTGGGGTCAAAAAACACAATAGAAGCATTCTTGTGTTGAACTGGTGCATAGATCTTTTCGTTGGCTTCGATTTGATATGTGGTAAAGCCCAAACAGACACCCGGAGCAAAAGTTATGGCCGTTTGAAGTTGGAGAACTTTTTTCAACTTTCATATAACTCTCATATCTTCCGCACCTTAGATCATCTCACGGTTTTGATTATACATCCCTCTAGATCTATTCATGAGCTTCAATTTAACTGGTTGTGGCCCTCCAATGGACGCCCAGATCAAAAGTTATGGTTGTTTTAGTGATTTTGGGGTTTCTCGTGTTTTTTTATTTTTTTTCTTTTTATTTCGCGGTGGTTTTACCCAAACCGCCGCTATTTCGCGGTGGTTTTTTAAAAACCCTCCGCTAATCCTTGAAAAAATTGAAAAAAATAAAAAATAAAAAAAATTAAGGCACTTCGCGGCGGTTTAAAAACTACTGCGAAATGGCGGCCTGAAACACGTTTAGCGACGGTGTTTAAAACCAATGCAAAAAAACTGCCACGAAACGACCATTTTTCTGTAGTGATGGTCATAGGGATACGAAGTGTCAGATGTGTCGGTGGCTTAGGTACTATTTGGTGATTACCACTCACCCGGGACTTTGAGTAGTGTGCACACAGAGATACTACGTGATGAGGTGGTTTTGACCACTCGTGTGGGTAGAGGCCCCATAGTTGTGGTTAGGTATTTTGGTTGGGGATGCTTGCTGTAGAAATCCACGTGGGAGGTGAGGATCCTTCAGGGGATGGGCGTGCCTTCAGGACGTTGGTACTTGAGACACAAGAAGTCAGGAGGCACAGGGTACCAGGTTACTATTTTTTGGGCATGCCTTAGGGACGTCGGTACTTGAGACACGAGGTGTCAGGAGGCACATGGTGCCGAGATACTATTCTTGGGCATGCTTTCGGGACGTCGGTACTTGAGACACGAGGTGTCAGGTGGCACATGGTGCTGGGTTACACGATAGAGATTCCAGCGTTGGCCGAAGCAGGTGGCACTCCATGGTGGCTGTTGAGAACCAATAGAGTTTGTGTTTATTTGTGTATTGTACTGTTTACTGCTTTTCTAAGAAATGCATAACTACATAAACACATATATTTGGTACGCACTGTTGGGTGGTATCCTACTGAGAATTGTCTCACACCCTGCACGGGCCCTTTGGGACGCGTGCAGACTTTATGGATTTTTCGTGCAGGAAAGAGGCTAGCTTTAGGAGCTGGGTTGTGTTAGTTGTGGCATGGAGATGGTATGGACCATGAGGCCATACCTAGCTGGGGTTTACTTTGTTTTGTTTAATTTTATGTATCGACATGCTTACTTGTTGTAGCTACTGTTGGTTTGTCATTCACGCCCCTTTTGTATTTAGTTGAGTATGACCTGCTTTGGATACATGTTTTACTGTTCAGTAGTAGTTACATGTTATCAACATGCTGTTGTGTTTATTTCCACTGCTATTGTTTATATTTATTGCTTCAGCTGTTTATCTATATTGATTATGCTTCCGCTTTGCGGGTCTGGTTCGAGTCTGCTGAGTCTTTCTTTCCGCTACATCTTCACTGTTACACTTGGACCAGTACCCTTATTATGATCCTCTGAGAGGGTATAGCTTCCCCACTATACCTAATAGTCCCTCGCTTCTAGTCCGAAGCCTTTGGAATTCAGGGGAGGTGCACCTAAGGTAGTGACACCCGACCCCTTCAGCACTGTTTGGGTGGTTGGCCGGGTCCGGGTCGTTACAAAGTGGTATCAGAGGTGTTCTTGACAGGGATTTAGTAGCAGCGTTTTACTGGCTACTAATGAGTTTGAGAGTTCTCTTTTTTATTTCTGCTGGTTTTACTATTTGGTATATGGTATACTGGAGATAGTTTGTTATAGGGACTGGGTTTCTAGCTTGTTGTTGGGTGTCTGCAGCCCCAGGTACGAGGGATGGACCTAGTTTCCGTGAGTGGGAAGTGCTATTTGTTTTTTCTCAGATTACAGTTTATATGATTTCCACCTCGGTGGCTCACTTGATGTGTGATGTTCGTGATTGTGATATGTGACCCATGACCCGATATAGTAAGGGATAATTAGACCTTGGCCGGTATGGTGAGGCTTGGTTGATTGGCTTTTGATAGGCACATTTTTAGGGTATTTCAATTTCATAATTGCACGTATGCTTTGTGAAGTGATAATGCCAGGTGAATGAAAAAAATCAATTGCCATGCTTTATATGCTTTAAAATGTGAGTTGTTGAAATTCTTGATAGAATTGATAGTTGTGCAATGTTTATGGCATGCCTTATAATTTGTAAAATTGCCTGTGGCAGAATATTTGGCTCTGACTCTTATGAGGGAAGACAGATACTATGGCTGAGGTAGTGTAACTGTCAGGATTGGGCGACTCAGTTGTCGGTTTGAGGCAACAGAAGTTGTCGGGACAGGCATGGCCTGAGGTACTTTTGATACTTGGCTCTGTTGAGGGCGGGTAAGGAGGCCATGAGGCCGGGATGCCGTGGGGCATGGGTTGTGGTGAGGGGGAGTAAGGGTAGTTGTTATGTGCTTCATTTTACTGCTTTCCTTATCTGTGTAGAATATATTGTTATATATGTATGGGCTGTCTAACAATTTATGGTATTCAGCGGGTTACTCATTCACGACTCAATGGAGTGTCAGGCAAGAGATGATACAATGCCGCAGGATCAGGGTCAGAATTCAGTACAGGTAGAGCACGAGCCATAGGTATATGCATAGGGATAGGATCAGGTTCAGGATCCAGTGCAGGCAGGATAGCAGCCGGGTTAGGCAACGCTTAGACCATGTCTTGACGAGCAGATCCGAGATATCCTAGTATGTGTCCTGTAGGGGATTGACAGAGAAACACAGGGTAAAGAGCCTTCTATGGAGTATCTAACGCAGGAGTTCCAGTCGCAGCACCCACCACTTTTTTAGGGTGAGGGTGGTCCATAGGCAGCTGATAACTGGATAGAAAGTATGCAGATGATCTTTGAGAAGATCGAGATGCCTCCAGGGTGGAGGGTCAAGTTGGCGACATACATGCTGAGAGGACCGAAGAAGCGTTGGTGGGATGTACAGGTACAGGCTCGTAGCCACGAGGGACTGGCTTGGAAGGACTTCAAGGACAGGTTCTTTGAGTGCTTCTATCCAGAGACACTAAGGAAAGAGAGATCTCGAGAGTTCTTGAGTCTTCAGTAGGGATATATGTCTGTCATGGACTATGCAGATACCTTCACAGAGTTGTCTTGATTTGCACCTGGTATGGTGAGCGATGATGCAGCTAGGGTGAGGCGCATCGAGGATGGATTACGACATGCCATTCGGGTCCAGGTGAACATCTTCAGTCTAGGTTCCTTCTCCGAGGCGGTGAATCAGGCGCTCATAACCAAGGACAATGAGAGAGAAAATTATCACTTGGGCAGGGCGACAGCTTCAGCTAATGGTTCAGACAGTAGGACGCGAGGACGGGATGAGTTCCAACAGGGCAGTCAGGCTAGGGATTCAGCTAGAACAGCTCGTGGTAGTTCTTCAGTGATTTGCTTTCAGTGTGAACAGTCAGGACATGTTAGGGGCTCAGTGCGATAGGACTCTGAAGGAGTGCTGGGCGGTGGATAGGATGGGAATCTGGAGAGGTTTTTTAGGTAGCCTTCTTAGATAGCCAGCAGGCAGGGACCATGACAGACTATAGTGTCTGGATTTGGCTTAGGTCTAGTACCTAGAGAGGGTAGTTGAGGTTCAGCTGTGTGCGGAGGTCATGACAGAGACGGTGGGACTCAGCTGAGGGGTCAGTGGCCGGCGACTGGAGCAGCATCGCAGGGAGGTCATGCATCAGGCAGCCGTGTTTTAGGCTAGTTGCATACCATGGAGCTTCCAGAGGCTGAGCAGGCTAGTGAGCCGACGATAGTTAGAGGTACACTACGGTGTGGCCGTGATCTTCATGTTTCCTTTTTTTCATGACCTGTAGAGGCATGTCTGTTTTGAGTGCATGTGGTGCACATGATCTTTGTGGAATGGCTAGATGCTAGTCAGTGGGATGGGCACCATAATAGGTGTGTGATATATTATATATATATATATATATATATGTATGAGATGCGTAGCATTAGAGCATCGAGGATGCGGGTTACTTGAGGTTCCATGGGCATCAGGGCATCGAGGATGCGGGTTACTTGAGGTGCCTTGGACATCGGTGCATCGAGGATGCAGGGATACTTGAGGTGCTAGGCACCAGGACCTCGTGGAGGTGGACACCGATGCGGTGTGGGTTACGTTGGGTGTCGGAATCGACACAAGAGCACCAGTGAGGTGCAGGGGTGACGATGCGTCATGGAAGGAATATGCATCTAGAAAATAGTTTCATAAACCTTCGTTGCTTTAAGCCTTGTTGGTTGAGACCGAGCAGGCAATTCCTATGGTGGGGAGCCCCTTGAAGAATTTATCCAGAACCTTGGGATCGGGGTAGTCCGTGTTTTTTAACCGGGATGGGCATGTTCGGTTCCATATCCAGGTTTTGTTCGGTAGCTCGAGGATGGGCTACGTTAAGGTGGGGAGTTTGTAAGAACCCTGGTTTTTAGAACATGTCAAAATCCTGACCCTGTTTGAATTTTTGACTGGTTTCTGAGGAAACTAGAGAAAACAGGAAGTTTCTGGAAATTTCCAGACTACAAACCGTGTACTTTTAAGTACATGCCGTGTATATGTTAAGCGAGTTTCAGTCACGTGCTCTCCAGGTACATGCTGGGTGATGACCGTGTAGAATTTTCTTACTACACAGCATGTAGTTCTAAACATACCGTGTAACCCCGGACCGTGTGGTGGCCATACATGGCGTGTAGGCATAACAGCCGGAGAGAGACAGGTACACGCCGTGTACCCCTTGGACATGTCGTGTAGTCTAGCCATATATGAGGGATCTACATGGAGTGTGGGTAAGTCAGCGAGGGAGAGAAGAGGAACCAAGTACACGCCATGTACCCATAGGTACACACAGTGTAATCATGTCGGTAGGTCGGCAGAATCCTAGCCGCCAAGTGAATAATTAAATGAAATATACACGGTGTGTAGTCATGAAGTACACGCCATGTACTTTCTTTTTTTTCCTGTAAAATAGGCAGCAACCTCATTTTTGAGGCACAACTCAATTCCTTCGTCGGGTTGAGTGGGGAGAGCCGACCGAACCTATTTCCTTCTCCCGATCGTCCATCTGAGATCCGTTTCAAAGTCTGATTAGTGTGTTGGAACCCCCTCGGTAAGGCCTCGATTCCTTGGCTATTTTGTTTGATTTTCTTTCTAGAATGAGTTATAGGAATTTGAATGGTATTGAATCTTTTGTAGATCTACCACGTTTTAGACTGAATTGGTGGCTGTTACTGGAGGAGTAGCATCATACGAGTCTCAGGTAGGTGGTGCATACCTCATTTTGTGTTTTCGTGGTTGTTTGGGTGACATGGACTTCGGCGCATTTTCGGGTATTTTGAGCGGGACCCGTTTTATCTGCTGTTTCATATTGAATTGCTTGTTGGACCTATGGGATGCCTTTGGGTAGGCCCTGTTACCAGTTTGCGTGAGTGGGGACGGGTGGGGGGCCGTTGCTTGTCGGGGCATTTTGGCTGGGGAATGCCAGAATAGTTTTAAGTGAAATATTAATATGTTAAACTATCAGTTTAATTAATTAAATCCTGATATGATTGCTAGAGGCATTTAAGACCTCAATGCTGGTATGGGACAACACCGTGCATAGTGAAATTCAACTGTTTAGTTTGTTTTTCCTGGTTATGTTTTCTATTTGAATATGTTATATATTAAATTACTGAATTGCATCTTCTGGACCCTTTTGGGATGTGTTGGGCTTGGCCCGGTTACACTCGAGTGATGCTGATCACAGGTTGGGGCTTTTCCCGAGTTACTTTGGGTGGTTTTGACCACAGGATTGGGTGTCATGGACGTCGACTTGAGGCTGTAAGACTGTCAGGTTGGGGAATGGCCCGAGTTACTTGGATGGAGAGGTCATCGGACTTGAGAGACATGGTCGCAGGGACACGAGGTGTCAGATGTGTTGGTGACTTAGGTACTATTTGGTGATTACCGTTCACCCAAGACTTTGAGTAGTGTGCACACAGAGATACTCCGTGATGAGGTGGTTTTGATCACTCATCTGGGTAGAGGCCCCATAGTTGCGGTTAGGTATTTTGGTTGGGGGTGCTTGCCATAGAAAGCCACGTGGGAGGTGAGGAGCCTTCAGGGGATGGGCGTTCCTTCGGGACGTCGGTACTTGAGACACATGGTGTCAGGAGGCACATGGTGCCAGGTTACTATTTTTTGGACGTGCCTTTGGGACGTCGATACTTGAGACACGAGGTGTACGGAGGCACATGGTTCCAAGACACTGTTCTTGGGTGTGCCTTCGGTACATCGGTACTTGAGACACGAGGTGTCAGGTGGCACATGGTGCCAGGTTACACGACAGAGATTCCGATGTTGGTCGAAGAAGGTGACACTCCATGGTGGCTGTTGAGAACCAGTTGATTTTGTGTTTATTTGTGTATTATACTATTTATTGCTTTTCTAAGAAATGCTTAACCGCTTAAACACATATATTTGGTATGCACCTTTGGGTGGTATCCTACTGAGATTTGTCTCACACCCTGCACGGGCCCTTCGGGACGTGTGTAGACTTTATGGATTTATGTGCAGGAAAGAGGCCAGCTTCAAGAGTTGGGCTGCATTAGTTGTGGCATGGAGATGGTATGGACCTTGAGGTCATACCTAGCTGGGGTTTACTTTTTTTTGTTTACTTTTCTGTATCGGCATGTTTACTTGTTGTAGCTACTGTTGGTTAGCCATTGGCACCCCTTTTGTATTCTGTTGAGTATGACCTTCTTTGGATGCATGTTTTACAGTTCAGTAGTAGTTACATGTTATCAGCATGCTGTTGTGTTTATTTACGCTACTGTTTTTTATATTTATTGCTTCCGCTGTTTATCTATATTTATTATACTTTCGCTCTGCGGGTCTGGTTCATGTTTGCTGAGTCTTTCTTTCCACTGCATCTTCACTGTTATACATGGACCGGTACCCTTATTATGATCCTCCGATAGGGTATAGCCTCCCCACTATACCTAATAGACCTTCGCTGCTAGTCGATAGCCTTTGGCATTGAGGGGAGGTGCGCCTAAGGTAGTGACACCCGACCCGTTTGGCACTGTTTGGCTGGCTGGCCGGGTCTGGGTCATTACAATGATGAAAAATTTTCACTATTTTCAATGATGAAATACATTATAATTATACATACCATTGTTTACTTCCATTACTATGAGATTTAGAAAATTGATGTCAAAACAACCTTCCTTAATGGTATCCTTCTGGAAGATATCTATATGACACAAACTGAAGGGTTTATGACTCTAAAGGATGATAATATGGTTTAAAAATTGAAAAAAACCCATTTATAAATTAAAGTAATCATTTAGGTCTTGAAACATTCATTTTGATGAGTCCATAATAAAATTTTGATTCATAAAGAGTGAATGTGGTCCCTGTGTCTATAAGAAGTTTATTGGGAGTTTGGTCACATTTTAATAGCATGTGTCGACAACGTATTACATATTAGAAATGAAATTCCAATCTAATATAAAGATTTGTTGAATAAATGATTCTACATTAAGGAATTAGGTGAGTTATCATATATTCTTGAAATCATTTTCCATCGTGATAGATTGACGACACTTCTTGGCCTAAGTCAAGGATAATATATTGACAAGACACTAAAGAGATTCAATATGGAACTATCCAAGTGGGGATTATTTCCAATTTCACACAACACTCATATTTTCAATAAAATGTTCCCAAAAAAATATTATGAAATAAATATAATGTAAAGGATTCCATGTTCATCAAAGATTGGGTTAGTTATACATGATATGGTATGTACTAGGATAGATGTTTCTTATACCTTGAGCGCAGTAGGAAGATATCAAGCTAGCCCTAGTGACCACCATTGGATGGTATTCAAGACTATAATTAAGTATTTAAGGTACATTAAAGATATGTTCCTGGTATAAATAAGATATGATGAACTTGTCAGAAAATAATATGAAGATTCTAGTTTCCAAATAGATCAAGATGATATGAAATCATAGACGAGATACATATTCACTCTGAATGGAGATGCTGTGATCTAGAAGAGATCAAAGTAGACTATAGTCATAGATTCTATAGCTAACTCTAAGTATATTGTGGATTTAAAGGCAGCTAAAGAATTAGTATGGATAAAAAAATTCATCCTAGAGCACTATGTGGTACCTAGAAGTAAAGACCCTATCACACTCTTCTGTGATAATTCTGTTGTGGTGGATCTCGCAAAAGAGTCAAGGTCACATCAAAGGACTAATAATATACTTAATAAGTATTATATCTTGAGGTATTTTTCATATATAGGTGAGGTTGTAGTGAGAAAACATTCCATGGAATAAAATATGGTAGACCCCTTGACTAATGACTTAACTAAATAGAAACATGAGTATCATGTGAGGTCTAGCAAACTGAAAGTCATAGGAAGTCAGTTTTAGTCCAAGTGGGAGTTTTTTGGAGTTTTTATTCCAGAAACAACTTTTTATACTTTTATCACATGTATATTCAAATATTTTAATATCAAAAAAGACATATTATTACATAGTGTTCAATGTTCTACACGACTTTAATGTAATAGTTTCTTAGGGTATCTATCACATTGATAATGTTATAATAGTTCCCACTATGATGATAACTTTGAAGTGTTATTAAGATATTCTTAATTACAATTATATAGTTCGATAACATACTATGATATGGAAAATATTATGTATAATATTAGGTGTTATTACCCATAAGTGGATGAGGATTCATCTTGTGAAATTCCAACTTAACAATCTTCAAGATAAGAGATTATATAAACAAAACTACCAGTAGGAATTCCACATGTTTTTATGTCATAAAATATTCTTATCTCTATTTGCATGTGTAATGTTCCTTAGAATTTAAGGTTATAATTTATGCATTTTATGACTCATTCACTTTGATTTACTGACCAAAATCATGATATCGTACATTCATAGGAAGAAGGTACATTGGGTGCGTCACGAATGACATGTTATTAATTGATAATTCAAGGAAGGATCTTTCCATTCCATATTTATGGAAGTTGACATCCCAACCCATTTATTATAATAGAACCCTCTCATTAAATTTCATGTCCATGGTGTAAAGTCATGGTTATTTCAGAGAGTCAAAGAAAGATGTATAAAGCATATAGTTTGATGACATAGATGTGAAACATGATTGATGATATGTTGATACAAAGAGATTATATTACACAATGATAATTTGTATGTGGTTGTTGATGTGGTGACATTAAGTTATTTCTCTTGGGTTCCTTTTCTAATTTCTAGATAATAAACTTGGACTTTCGGCAAGCCCACCGAATGACAATGAGAAAGAATCCTAGAGGGTCACACACTTAGTTTTTACCTTGATCTCGATTAAATTATATTTGAATTTAATTATTAGAATAAATATTATTCTCAATACCAAGGAATCATTTTATTCAAGTTTTATTGATTGCTAATATTTATAAAGTAATAAAAAATTATTTATTCATTTATAAATAATTTATTTTATAATGTGAATATTTAATAAATATTTAAATATTGTATTTTTAATAAATTTTTTTTTTATTTATTGATGTATAAAATATTTAATTAAATATTTATTCAGGTATTCAATAAATTATGGGGATTTGGAGTGGAAAAAGATCCTTTCTGGTGATGAATATTTATTTTCAAGCTGGTAAATAATATTGATCATTATCCATGTTCGTGCAAGACGTAAAATAATAATAATAATATTATTATATATAATGTTGTTTAATAATAATTATTATGTTATTTAAGGTCTAGTATGAAATTAATAATATTTTTACCTAAAACCTAGCTCAATAAATGGATGCTTATGTCTATTGTGTAGGGTTAATTGAGATTTGAGAATCATTGTGCACAAAAAAATTCTCTCCTCTACCTCATATCCTTATCTCCTCCTCTCATGAATGAGAAGTGGTAGAGAGATTCTATCAAGCTTTAATGAACTATATGTGATCAACATGAACAACATAAGAAAATTGATTCATCACACTCGCACCCAAAAATTGATTGGAATCACTCATAGATCAAAGGAACACATGTGGATCACTAATAGAGGGATTCTACACTTGGATCCTTCATATGAAAAAAAGATAACCCAACTAGGGTTTTTAGGATAATAAACATCAAAATCAGAGATAGATCCCAATCCAAGTTAATTATTCTAATGATGATAAATAAATTAATTATAAATTTAATGTGCAAAGATCCTCTTTAGGGTTTTGGGTTTTTTTTATTTCAATATTTTTTTGGAAAAATATTATAGGTCACGAAGTTCATGTCATGTATAATATTGTGAATTATCCACCAAATTGACAATCCTTCTTGTTTTATCACCCGCCAAAGCACTTTCACTATACCCAGAAACATCAATTACATTCTCTTCCCTTTAAATAAATTACATCCTGATAGTTTTCATTATTAATAACAAAAAATTTAAGGTCTTACATGAATTTGGATTTAATATTAAATGATGTTTCATCATTAAAATCCTGGTTTTGACTAGTGGACTCATATTTTCCTCATAATATTAATATAGACAATACTGAGTTTTTCTTTAACCATTTTTTCTAAATACCCCAATATTTTTTAATGGGAGTTTATAATCATCCTTGTATTAATAATCGATCATGGGTGTAATTTTAGATGTGATTTTACAATCATGGAATTTATCATTGTCAAGAGGGCCAATCCATGCCAAATATCACATCAAATTTTATTAATGCAAGGATAATAGGAATTTTTATGTAACAAACACCGAGAAAAATATATTAAATAGGAGTTATATACTTGAGAACTAAATGTTTTTATAAATAATTCAACATATATCCATCATTATAGTTATTTAATGTCCTTATAAAACATTCTAGGTAAAAAAATTTGGGTTTGATAGGGTAAAAATACAACACTCACTTTTATTGAGTGTACGGTCAATGTTCCTCACTCCACATTATCATCATAATTAACTTCCATGGTTGTGGTTTCATATAAATTCCCTTATCTTGGAATTTTCTAGTTTCTATCATCCCTTATATCTATTATATTAGGTCATTGAGTTTTATAATGTCCATTCTCTATACATTTAAGAAATTCAATTGTCAGTGTTACATTTGGATGAACTCTTTTTTACTTTAACCATTTCCACTAATCTCTTTACATTTAATTGGAAATTAGTTTTGGTATAGTATTTTTTCCACATATAAAACATCTCATTTATTCTATAAAACAACCCCTTGGTGATTCTTACAACATTTTTTACATGAAAGAATTTGTAGACTCTTTCCATCATCATCTTCATCACCCTAACATCTATGAGAATCTATCCTTTACTTATTTGATGTATTTGGAAGCTCTAATAAGTTTATGTTGTTAATAATAATTCTATATAGTTGGTTTTGAATAATCACAATATCTCACACTCCAACTCTTATCCAGTTAGGTTACTCATTAGGACAATCTCTGCATTGTACATTTCATCCAGTGTTAAATTTATTACTTTAGGATTCATCCATTACTAAAACCAAAAGTATTTAATCATGATTGATAAATAATCAACACAATAAGTGGATTATTGTAAGTTAATTTCATGAAAAATTAAACCCACAAATGTCTTACATTTTATAATTATTACATCATCCTTTAATTCAACCTAAATCATTCTTGGTTCAATATAGGTTTATTTAGGTTGGGTTATCTCATACTTCTTATCCTAATTCCTTAACATAATAAATCCTACAAAAATTTATTTTAAATAGAATGTTATTAACCAAATATTACCACCTAGGAGTTCCAAACTAGGTGTGAATTTATGCCCCTTTGTCATTCATCAGGTGAAGATTGAGTTAATACCCAATGTGCCCTTTTCAGGGTTATTACCCTTATGTACATCTATGCTAAAGCCTGTATCCACTTGCAGTATCCAGAAAGAGATATTAATTCTAGGAACACCACATAATCTCTACTTTTAAAGAAATTATTCTGTTATCTTATACTCAAACTTATCCCTTAGACTCATCGCTAAGGTTTTCACTAATGTTATCATATCCTAATATCTAGAATATTATCTCAGCTAATCGAAAGGGTTATTTATAACTTTGAAATTATACTCAACCTTAAATTATCAACCTTTGATTTCATTTTTAACTCAAAATTTATCCTCAATATATATCATCATAATCTATAAAGTTATCTAAACTCTTCTATAATACCAACTATAGCAGCCTACATACATGACCATCTCCATTACATAACTGGATGTTAATATTTCATTTCAATACATTCCTAAGACCTTTTAGGGTTGTAATTATGGATAATTATGAAAAATATTAACTAAAAAACCCATGTTATTTGTATAAATTTTATATTTTTTAAATCATATATAATCCAATTAATTTATAATGAGTCTTTAACATCTCCCAAAAATTATGCACATGATAAAATCGTCTATAAAATTCATTATTTTACTATCTTAATAACCTAATAAAATATAAATATAAGAAAGTGTTGATCATAGTTTCTCAATAAGGATAAATATATGTGAAAATAATAAAATTTCATTAGTGAGCATAATATGAGTATATGGGTATAATAAAGATATAAAAAAATCATACCCAAAAAATAATAGACCATACATCATGGTATAAGGCTTAGAAAAACATAATACATGAATGAGTCAATAAAAATGAGTCATAATAACAAAACATAAGAACAATAATAGGCATAAAACCATGATATATTTCAAATATGACATGAAAATTAGTATAGGTAAACATTACTTTCACTATATATGCCATCAGTGACCATGATTACGAGTAGTTAAAATGTACTCATGAATACTTATCTCATGATATATAAACTTTTAACTAATGAATTGAAGGGTGATATAGGACCCCACCTATCATTCATCCATACTTATGTGTACCACTTGAAAATAATTTACTTATCACATCATGAAGAAACCATGGAAATAATGTGGTTTCTATAAAACTTTCAAATGAAAATAAATCAAATTTTATTAAATAAAGAACCCAAGGAAAGAAAATGTGTTTCATTTAAGACATCATAAAGTATCCATGGAAAGAAAATGTGTTTCATATCCTTTTAAATTGGATTCATATAAGGAAATAATTAATAATTCCTTTGATAATCATAACATGATAAACCCATAGAAAATAAATGGTTACCTAAAGAAATTATGTAATGTTCTATGTGAATATAGTTCAATCAAGATAATAAATCATATGGTATTTACACTGTATAAATAAAGGGTATATGGTTAATACACTAATTTTCTCAATCAATCAGTGAATAACATCTAGGTGAACACCCTTTAATCAAAGGAATAAAAAATAGAGTATTCTCAAAGTAAAGGCATTATTTTAAAATTTAGGATTATATATGGTGGATGATTAGAAAATATAACAACATTTATGGATCATTTATATATAGATATTTAAAAAAATTAACATTATCAGAAAAAGAAGAAGTTACAAGTCACTTTAAAAATATTTTTCTTCCTGAAAAAGTGATTTTAAAAATTAAAAAACGTTTTCTTTTTAAAAGATTTCTTAATAATGGATCCTTGAAAAGAATACATAAAAGTTTCAATAAGTTGGAGTAAAATCTTTGAAAAATTTTAATTTTGAAAAAAAAACTCAATAGTGGATCCTAGAAAGATATAATCATTATCAACAGAAATGTGGGGTGTAATATATAATTTTTTTTAAATGATGGAATTTTTTTTAATGTTTTAAAATATCATAGTAGAAAACCTATATCATAAAAAGAGTATCAAAATTTCCTTTTTAAAATAGTAAAAAAATATATAGAGGTCACATGAGATAACACATTATTAGGATTCCAATATTAAAGGAGAACATTAGTGGGAAGTAAAATATGGACAAGGAAGAAAAAACATCATTTAAGAGAATGAAAATTATTCCTTACAATGATATATTTTTTGTGGGGAATAAATTCATTAAGGAGGAATATTTGAATAAATAGTTTAATTTCACCTAAAGAGGAAAAATAAAGTGTTATAAAATAAAATCTTAGGTTTGAAGGAAACCATCTTGTAAGAAATATGTTTTATAACTCAATGAAGAGAGTTGATTTAACAAAAACCATCCTAACTTTGGTATCCTTTGAATAAAAATCAATTTAAAAGAGATCATGAATTGTCTCTTCATACCAAATAAATATGGTAAAATACATTCATTATGAATTAATCACACTATATTAAAGGTATTATGGTGAAAATTAAGAAATAAGTCGTAAGAAATTAAATTTTAGACAAAGAACCCCCTTAACTCAATTCATGCTTAGTCGATATACGCTGTAAACTTTTTTATAACAATAGAAAATATATTATTCACCAATTTAATAATTCTTTTATATTAATATATTTTTATAAATTAATTTATATAAATTCCCTAAATTTATATTAGTTAGTTATTATCTATTTTTGATATCATGTGTGAGTAATCTTGATTGTTTTGAACTAGTTTGTAATAGTGACGTTGTTATTAATTATTCTCCCAAAGTTCATAATTTAAATATCATAAAAGGCACCTAAATTTAAATTTTATAATTATTTAAAATTTTATAATTTCATTATATTGGAGTGTTAGTTATGATTCATAAATATGAATTTGGTGATGATCATGTTTCAATTCTTAGTGAACAAAGGGGGTTTTATTAAATGAAATGTTAAATTTTTATATTACCATTCCAGAAAAAAAAGAAATTATTTACTTATTTATATAATATATTACCTAAAATTTAATTCTAATATCCATCCAAGATATAAATTTATAAAATTGTTCAAGTAGGTGGTTAAGACAACTTAAACAAGAACATACCATAATTAATCGATGATTATGTAGTAATTTAGTTGTAATATAATTATAATAGAAGAATGATGATATTATTTAGTGTTTATTAGTGTGATATATCAGAATTGGAAATAATTTTATTAAGAAGATAAATTATATAAAGTTATTTCATAGTAAAAAGAAATCATTTTTTTCTCTTAGAACACTCTTTTGGATGGTTGAATTTACCATGGTAGTTTATTACTCATATTATTAATAGGTTTTCAAATTTGTATTTAAAAAAACTTAAAATTTTCATCAAAATAATATTTATCCATTAAAACTATTCCAATTACCATCCATTTATGGATGTGATAAAAATAAAAATGGAAATCAATTGTCCCATGTAGGCGGTTGTCCACACATATTCGTGGATGCTGATTTCATTTTCCATAGAACAAGGAAATGTAGTTGTATGTTTTATGATTTAAAAATATAAAAAATTTCATAAATATTATAATTATATATTAAATTTTTATTTGGACCATCCATGTAATGTAGTGAAGGAAAATGAAACACATTGTATCATAGAGGCTGTAGTCTGCACAATGCACAGATGATGGTTGTTGTTTTTCTTAATAGAAAAAAGAAAGGTTGTTAATGTTTTTACCATAATTATAATAACAAAACAGTATACTAAATAAATTGATATTATTATTTTAATATGGTTTAATGTAATTTTAGTAATAAAAAGTTCACATAATGAAATAGAAATGAGAAATTAGAAATTAGAAATTTATACCTTACTTCTTGGATTATCTCCTTTGCAAGCAGGTTTAAGCCTTTAAGGAATGATATTTTGTGAAGAAAATAATCTATTAAATGTGTATAGGAATTTTAAGGTGAGGGTTGAGTATATTTTGGGATACAATAAGTGGTTTGTGGTGTGATGGGAAGTGAGGAGATAAGTTTCCCTTTTATAAGTGAAAATGGATTGAATTTTTGTAAATACCCAAAACCTTTTATTAATGGGAAGTCAGTCTCAAGGAAATTAGCTATAAAACTAAGAAATAATGGAGAGGGGAAGGGACAAAGTCTATAAATTCCTCAATCAAACATTCTCACACATGTTTTAAACATGTTTATGGAATTTCCTTTTTGGTTAAGCCCTTTTTACCCCTTTTGATTTTTACTCAGTTAACTAGTTTTTTCCAAAGTAATTTATCCTTTATGCCTGAAAATAAATTGGAACTTAATAAATAATTTAGAAATAATTATTCTAAATTTTAAATCCAATTTATTATATTAATTATCTAAAATTGATAAAAATTAAATTTAAAATATTAAATGTATAATGTATTAAAACAATTTTTTGAAAAATATGACTTAAGATCTAAAATGTCAAATATGAGTTTGTAAATTAAAACCAAATTTTTTAAAAATTATAAATTCAATTATAAAATTAAAATTTGGTATTATAAAATGGTTTCATCAATTTACAATTAATTATTATATATTAATAATTTCACATAAGTCTTGTTATTTATAAAAATGGTATTTTTTCACAATTCAACAAAAAATCAATCCTTTTAGAAAAATACAAAAAATACATCTTAAAATTTTATTTAAATTATAAATAAAAAAATGAATTTTATTTTTTCAAATTTAATTTCTAGTATTTTATATTTTATGTTTAAAATAAAATCTTAAAATATAAAGAGAAAATGTTTTTATGGGAAAATAATTTTTTAAATGTGCAGCTATTTTTATACTTAATTTATATAAAACACTAATAAATCATTAATTCACTAGTAATTATTATATTTTATTAAAATAATAATTTAATAATAATACACATATTTTTCTTTAATAAAAAGTATAGCATATAAGAAGAGAGATTTAAAATGCAATAATTAATTTAAGAAATTTGTATAAAATAAAATTTATAAGTTAAAATATATATATTGATATATTTTTAAAGTTATTTGCTCCTATTAATACCTTCTAATTCAGAAAATGAGTTTTAATGGTATAAACATATCAAAATTTTGTTTTGGTTTTATGTTGTGTGTAGAGAAAGACATCAAACACGTTATTTATTTAAATAAAATATACAATGAAATTTTATGTCCTTACATGAAACCTTCCATTTTAAGACTAATGGAATTTTAGAGATGCAATATCGAGAAAGGTAAATCGCATGCTAAGGGATCTTGATAGATAAGGGGTGGATTATTTTTCTTTTTGAAACACATACTTCTCACTTCTTCCATTGAATTATGATTACTTCACTTATAATTTGGATCAATTACATGAAACATAACACATCCAATTGAAAAACATACAAAATAAAATTCAAGTAAAAATGATGTGTTCAGGACAAATACATAGAAATGTTAGTAAGATTATTAATTTGTTAATAAATTGAGAAAAAATCATGAAGATATATACATTCATCAATAAATTAAATTACATGAAAATTTAAAATATACCCAGTGTAATGACCAAATTGGATTTTTCAATAATATTTCCAAAAACAATTATTCCTATATATAAAGAGAATAATGGTCATAATAGAATAAATAATTGAAAATTGAAGATATCAAGCTGTTATGAAGCAAACCTAGCAGTACATGAATTTAATATTTGAGTTTGTGGTGTAAAATTACAATCATAATAATAATATATTATAGATGTTACCACATTAGATATTGGATTTCTACTCTCAAAAATCATGTCACTTAAACCTGAAATATAATACATTTAAATATGAAAAATAAAAAATAAAATAGAAAAAATAACAAAACTAATTAAATAATTAAATTACATATAAACTTTACCTTCATAATTAAATCTAAATAATTAAAAAAATAATAATTAATATATAAAATGTATGTATATAAACATTAAATAATTTTGAAAAGTTCAACTGAAAAATAAAACAATGAAGTGGTGAAAATATTATATTTTTTTTATTTATAACAAATAATTAAATCACTGTTATTCATAATTAATTTAGTAATAATAAATATATCTATAAGTAATATTTTAAACATATAAATAAATATTTTCAGAGTAAAACATGAACTTTTAAAATAAATTTGAGCTATATAATAATTATAATAGTATAACAGAGGATGAAAATAAGTAGATAATATAGTAATCTTAAAAGGGAGAGAGATGTTTATGTGGATACCTTATAATTAAAAAATATATATTTTAAAATTTATAAATATCTAACCAATATAATCCATTTCCATGAACATTGATCTTACACTAATTTATCATATTAGACTGTTAGAATAGATAGTATACAAGTGAAAAATATAGTATACAAAAACATGTATAAAAATATTATATATTGATGTATATAGTATAATTAATGTAATATAATATAGGAAAACTTATTCCAGGTAGGTGTTTTGATACACCCATAGGAGTGTCATCATCTCATCATTATGGGTTTAGTCGATGGGTGTAGAGTATCAGGCATTAGAAACAAGGCTTCCCACTAGAACTGCATTTCCCATATTATGTTTTATGATTCTTGTAAAATAGTTATAATGGTTATTTTTTTGATGATTTAAAATATCACAATCCTTTAGTTTACTAGTTAAGCAGTGACTAAGTGGTGTTTTGTTATCACTACACAAAAATGGAATTAGTTGGTAGATCAATAAACCTGTAAGAATAGGCTACAAAGAATGTGGTTTTACCTGAATGATAGGTATACCAATAACTTATTAAAATAATTTTCCAAGAATTTCAAGTAGTTGATAATGGAAACATAAATGATGAACCACACCATGTGGATAATTATTTTTAGTTTCAAAAATAAAATCGTACAATATTTTGGGGGGATTCAGAACCTAAAAAAGTAAAATAATGGCTTATTAGAATCTATCTGATCAATGATTTCCCTAGAACCCAGGTCAATATAAAGGTAAATATATTATTCTACATGTTGTAAGATCTTGCATTATAATAGTGTGAGTTAGCAGTATAAGGTAAACTTGATAAATGTCTTACATAGGAAGGACTTTATGTGTTTTTTAATAACTAATTTTACCTGGACAACTTCAAGATAGCCAAAATGATAAATTTCTACAGTTTTAAATAAGATAATCTATAAGTGATAGAATATTTAGAAAAGTTTATTAACATGGTTATATTTTTTCTATAGGTGGTTTCTAGAGATCCCTTAAAGGCATGCATATTTGATTTTATACTACACCCAAAAATTCATTATAAGATAGTTTGGATATGTATTACCAATTATATGAACATGGTTAATAGAGATACATTGGTACAAAGGAATATTACTAGGAATCTTACTATAGGAAACACATTCATGTATATGGGTATAGGTGGGAAATCAAATGCTGAGAAAATATAGAATTGTGATGCTTACTTCTAGGGAAATAGGTCATCACATAACTAACCAATTGAATCAATTAAATTTCCTCTGTGACCTAAAAACAATCCTAAATATTTCCACTGTGGGTTTTATAGCATAAGAAGTGGTATTTTATAGCAACCTAACGTATTTAACAACTGTAATCAGATGGTATATCTTCAATGTTGTTTCTCTAATGCTACAAAATAAGTTTCTAGGAATACCTCTCATGTGTCTTAGAAATCCTATACCTAGACTAGGTGATTATTTCGAAATAGTTATTGTCCTCAGAACTGATAAATACAAGGTGATTATAGGAACACACTGAATCCCTAGACAATGAAACTACAGCTGGAAACTAAGGAACAAGGGGGAGAAATTAAGAAGTTATATGGTATTGAGCAACCAATCACAAAGGATCAATTTGGTCCTTTGACTATAAAAGGATTAATTCTAATTAACTTCACTTTCATAAAATTTTTGTTTGATACTAGTGAATCTCACTCTTTTAATTCTTCTTGTATCTTTAATGAAATATGATTTCACATCTATATGATTCCACACATGATGAGCATCCAAACACCTCTTCGGTAGTGAGAATGTATAGGATTTAACTGTGAAACTTGTTCAATAGCCATAAATGGATTCTAGTTTGTTTAGGAATTCTCTATTATGAAAATGAATATATTTGAATTAATCCTAGGAATGGATTTGTTAGTTTCTTTAATGGATAAAATTTATTATTATGCATGATGATTGAATTTTACATCTTTTAGTGGGATGATATGTCTCTTTAAAGGAGACTTGGATGTGAATGTTAGAAGATTGTGATCTTTAGCATATATGGTTTCAATGATTTCTTATCAATTGGTAGAAGTATCTTTGGGAAATAATTACATAATTGAGACTATAATTTTTCCTACATTTTTAGATTTATAACTTGATGTATTTCTTGAAAATTTGTCTTGTTTTCCATGTGAAAGGGAAGAATTTTTTTGATTAATCTCATTATGGAGATAAATACTATTTCTCTTCCATCATATATAATGGTACAAATATAATTGAGGTAATTGAAGGTCCATTAGGAGGAATTGTAAAGTAAATGTTTCAAAATAACAAGTTCATTACCTTGGGATACTCCGATTCTCTTTATAATGGAGGTAGATGGTTCATTACAACTCTGTGTTGATTATCATAAACTAAATCAGGTTATGATAAAGAAAATATATCTTATTCATTTAATTAATGATCTATGTTATCAAATAAAATTATCCTAATAGTTTTTAATAATTGATCTATAGTTTGAGTACCACTAACCCCAAGTTAAGAAGAAATGATATTCCAAAATCATCTTTCATAAGATTTTATGGCCATTATGAGTATCCAGTCTTTCCCTTTGAACTTATAAATGCACTAATAATTTTCATGGAATTGATGAATCACATATTTAAAAGGTACCTAGACCCCTACATTATAATACTTATGGATTTCATTATGGTGTCTTCTTTAAATCAAAAAGTCTATGAAGAACATTAAGATATTATTTTAAGCACCTCGTGAGAGAATCAAATTTATGAAAAAATTATATAAATGTGATTTATGGATAAAAGATGTTTTCTTCATTAGGAATGTAATTTTTAAGAAATAAATATCAATATACCCTAATAATATAGGAGATATCCTATCTTGTAAACCACCGATGAATGTCTTTGAGATACGTAACATTTTGGGCTTCGCAGGTTATTATCGCCACTTCATTTATGAATTCTTGTCTCACATCTCCTATGATATTCCTAACAAGAATTGGAATTCCATTACACTAGAGTGATGATTGTTATAAATACATTTTTTTATCTCAAGGTTTGTCTCACATTTACAACAATCCTTATATTTCCATAACCTAAGAAATTTTATATTTTTTATTGTGACATGTATAGTTTTGGAACTAGTTGTGTTCTCATGCATGGAGATCACATCATAGCTTATGGATCATGATAGTTTTGAATTCATAAAAATAATTATCTGAACCATGAATTGGAATTGGATATGATGGTTCATGATTTTAAAACATTGAATTATTATTTATTGGGTGAGAAGTTCACTATATTCACAGATCATAAAACATTGATAAAAATATTCTCACATTAATATTTAATCTTGAGAAAAATACATTGGATGGTATATATCTAGTTTTTTTAATTGACTTAGTTTATACATGTGGAAAAGAATTTTTTTGACTAATGATTTAAGCTGAATTTTGTATAACCAACTATCCAAATAATCTCATGATTTTTGGAAATTTATCAGTATGATTGTGGATATGAATTTGGATTTCACTGAGCATAATGAAGTCATAATACTATTTTTTGGTGACTCTTATTCATTAAATTGGTTAAGGAAGTTAAAGATGGTCAACTTATGGACTGTTATTTACTTATAATTATATTAAAATATAATGGTGGGATGACCATTATTGGATTGAAACAAGATTTAAACTTGGTGTTTCATTTTCTAGATTAGATAGTCATTCTGTTGTATTTTTAAGAACAACTTATTTCTTCCTATTACCATCCAAAATGGGAAATTCATCCAAGAATATAGATGATTTAAAAGGCTCTAAGGACCCATTTTTGGTGGTCATGTGTGCAATGAAATATGGTTTATTATTTGAGAAAAATTCCTCACCTATAAAAAAATTAAAGATGATCATAAATGACCAGTTGTAATGTATAAAAATTTACCTATACCCTTGTGGAAATGGAAACACATATCCATGAAATTTGTTATGGGTTTACTAAGAACTTTTTGAAAGCATGATTTGATCTAGGTGATTTTATACCAACTCATAATGTGATCCCACATCATTTAGATCTATATAACAACGTGATAGGTCACTTGGTAAAGATCTACATTCAGGAATTGGTAAAATTATATAGAATACCCATTTTGATCATCTCTAACAAATATCCTATATTCACCTCTTAGTTTAAGTGATATTTTTAGTAATATATGGGTACCCAATTAACCATGAGCATAGAGTATCATCCTAAAATGAATGGGAAATCATAATAAACATTCATACATCAGAAGACATGCACAAATATTTTTTTATGGATTTTGGTAGACCATGGTAGAATCATTTTTCCTTATTAGGGTTTTCATATAACAAAATTTATTAGGACATGATACATATGGATCTATTCAAATAATTATATGGTCATCCTTTCCACTCTCCACTTTTTTGGTAGATACTAGAAAAGCATTACTATTGGGACTTAGTCTTGTTCATGAAACAACTTTGAAAATAAAGATGATCAATAAATGAATGGTTTTATCCCTAATTAATAAAAAATCATATATATAACATCTATGTCTCCCTTTATGCTTTATGGTTGGATATCATGTATTCTTGAAAGTCTCTCCAAGTTTGATGCATCGTTGATTGGGTTAGAAAGGAAATTTTTCTCCTCAGTATGTTGGACATTTTGATCAGATTGAATGAATTTGTAATGTTTCTTATTATATGGATTTAGCACCACATATTAGTTTTTTTTCATAATGTATTTTATTTATCTCAATTGAGGAAATAATAGGCCAATACTATCTTTGTAATTATATGGGACCTTGTTCATCTTGAGATAGATGCCATATTTTTTCATGAATCGATTAATATCTTGTACATAAAACATAAAGACTTTAATAAAAAATATGTTCCATTGGTTTTGGTATTATAGAAAAAAGTGAACTTTAATATGAGACATGGGAACACAAGAAAGATATGCTGGAGAAATGGTCAGAACTATTCCAAAGAATCACTAATCTTCAGTATTCTGGGTATATAAATTCTAATGGTGTGCAGAATGTAACACCCCTAGTTTGTGTGAGTCACCATTTTTTTATTATAGAAGTTATATAATTTTTGGGTTGAATTTTTAGATTTTTTCAATGGATAAAGTAGCTCTAAAGATAGAATCTAGCTGCAGAAGTTGGTTCATTCCATTAATGGTTATTCATAACATGAAATGTTTTTAGATAGATTCCAGGAATTTCATTTTGGGTGTGAATGGTTTTATGGATAGATTAATTGGGACTTTGTATAAGTTCATTCATGGCATGAAATTATATTTATTAAGTGAATAGGTTTTTGGATTTTAAAGTTAATGTGACATGAATTTTGGTGTATGTGACATCTCAAAGATTCACAACATGAATATCTTTGTCACATCATGAATTAGGTTGGGTTTGGCCTATTTTAATCATTCTAGTGTATGAAAATCCTCATTTTTTCCAATTCTATTCCTCTTGAACTCATGAATCTCTTGACATGTTTTTGGAGGTTCTCATTGATATAAAAGATAACTTCATCATATCTTCAATGGTAAAAGAGAAGAAACTCTTATCTCTTTATGTCATTATAAGATTATTTTAATTCAAAACCCTTTTAAGGTATGTGGTTTCTATTTTCTAGGCACTCATTCTAGAACTTTAAGGCTTATCTTTTCATATATGATTTTATTTTATTTGAAAAATAACCATCAGATGATTTATTTTTATAAAACCCATTTTGGTTCATGTTTTTAAATTGTGGTTTTGGTTTAATGTGCACATGATTTTTGGTTAATATTTTTAAATTATTAATTTATTTTAATAAACAAATAGTTGTGAGACCTTGGAATTCATAACGAATTATGTGAGTTTGTATTACATTGGAAAGTGCCTTGTTCAGTTTGGAAATTTTTTCATTGCCATTGGGGTACCTTGGAATCATGTCCATGTGATAACTTGAATAGGAATATAATATTATGATCATGATGTAGGACTGCTTCTAGTTGGATGCATGCACGAGTGTGAGTGTGAACATGGAATGGGTATGCCAACTGGATAGAATGGATAAACTATTTCAACTATTTAAATTTAATTTATTTAATTAGTTAAACTTCTTAAGATTTTCTCTTAGATGTTTTTTTAATTTTGAACAATGTGATAACTTGTTATTATCCTAGTGGTGTGTGTGGGAAGATTTTAGCTTATTTCTTATTGGTTATGATTACTCACCCCTAGCATATTCACATTGGTGAATATGTAGACACAAGTTTCCATGATAAATGAAAGGGGGAGATTTTGTATTTCTCTAGCATATAATCATGATTCTAGAGTCTTGGTATGGTGTTTAGAGCTTGGACATGTTCATATAGAGTGGTTGGAGGGATTCCACATTTGTGTTGCTACATTAGGATGTATTTTAGTTTTTGTTTGGGTGTCTTATTCTAATTTTTAATAATACTTTGAAAATTTTTATGGGTATTTTTGATTTTTATTATTTTAATTTCATGAATCATATAGTTTTTTGGTTGTTTTATTATTTTCTTTATAGTTTTTATTTTTAAAAAAAAAAGGAAAAATCATCCCCTAATGATTTAGTAAGCCCTTTTTGTTAATTTTCAGCCTTCATTTTTTGGGGTATATCACCTAGGGTTAGTGTTAACTCAGCTCTTTCCAAGACAATGGTTAGGTTAGCAATGTTACAATATATATACTAAATAATTTAAAATTTATGATATCAAGTTGTTATGAATCTAACCTAATAGTATATGAATATAATGTTTGTTTTCATAATGTAAAATTAAAATCAGTATAATACTATATTAAAGATATTTCCATATTAGATTCTAGACTTCTACTCTAAAAAATAAATCCACTAGAATCTATATTATAAAACAATTAAATATAAAAAATAAAAATTAAATTTGAAAAAATAATAGAAATAATTAAATAATACAATAACATCTAAACATTCCTTTTATAATTATATTTTAACAATTAAAAAATAATATTTAATACATAAATGGTATAATATACGACCATTACAAAATTTTAAAAAGTCCCATAGATAACATATATTTCTAGACAACAATCGACTGATAAGGATTCCATTTTTGAGAATACTGGTGATTCTAAAAACATTGCAAAAAAATTATATATATTCAATGATTATAATTTTTTTAATTATATATATTTTTGTAATATATATTATATTGGGATTGTGTTAATTCTAATTTAGTTTATTGAAGTATTTTTACTAGAAGGAGTGGTTCCATAAGAACTTTCATTCACTAAAGTAGTGGCAGTAGTGATTTTTCCTTTAATATTTATGGAATGAAGTTTTAGAAGGAGGTTAGTTTCAAAGGGGATTATTATGATGTTCTAAGAGACAAGAGGTATTGTTTTGGAAGTTTAGTTTGTACTTATAGAAGATGGTAGATTTTTAGTTTGTTGTTGGAAGGTTTATAATTTACTAGAGGTGTTTGTCACACTAATGATTTTTATAGGAGGTTGATGGTGGGAACTATGGAACAAACAGACTCCTTCATTTCTTGAAGTTTGGTGAAACTGGATGACCAAATGGAACTCCCTATAAATAAGAGGGTGAGTCTAATTTTTTTGAGTGAATATCTTAATTACTTATCATAGTAATCCACATGTCTCAATAGTCACAAAATTATAATACTTTCATTCTAGTGAATCAAATTGTGTAATTTTTCTCCTCTAGATATAGGTATTTTAGCATGAACCATGAAAAACCTAAGTGTTATTTCTTCATTTAATTTAATTTCATTTTCTAATTGTTTTGTGTGTATTTTAGTGAATAGTTATGAATTATTTTCAACTTAGTGTGGTGATTTGGGTGAATATGTTTCTTCCATGTTTTGGATCACTAAAGTTTCAAGAGATCCATTACATAATCTAATTCTCCTAAAGTAATTATGGATTGAATACTTCTTCTATCTATAATGGAAGTTGGGGAATTCTTAACAAGTGGTATTAAAGGGATATCATAGGGTTGGTGTAACATCCCAAGTAATTAAGGAATAATAGATATTTTTATCTATGTCTATTAATGATTAAGATAGTGTTATAGAGGCTTAAAATGAAAATAAATACAATCTTATGCATGGAATACACTAATATTCTTACAAGATTGTTTTACTGCCTTTTGATGGCAAACCATTTTTGAATCTATATTTTGACAATTTTATAAACTATGTTTGTCAAAATAAACTTATTCTTTATGATTGGGACATAAAAATTTACTTTGTGTGAATTTTTGGTATTTTTCTAACAGTGTTCATTTTTTAATGAATAGTGAAAAATACTGCATTTTACATTAAAACTGCTTTTTAATCTAATTTATTT
The DNA here is from genome assembly GCA_963277665.1 of Viscum album. Lineage (NCBI taxonomy): Eukaryota > Viridiplantae > Streptophyta > Magnoliopsida > Santalales > Viscaceae > Viscum > Viscum album. The sequence continues at coordinate 1,075,641,526 of OY728157.1, read as the reverse complement.
ATATGATTAGATTATATTTTGAATTGTTCTTAATGTGTAATATGAATATATTTTTACCATTTTATCCAATGGTGGTCATTGGAATCAATTTCACTTTGAAATTAGACTTAAACTGGTGTCAATCTTTTGATACTTATTGTTTTGTAAAAACACGCTATTTGCTCTGGCAGCGGGAATTAATTATTAAATTAATTAATTTGACTTATATGTATTGAATTTTGTAAAATAGACTTCATTTTTGAATTCGGAATATCAAATATAGCTTAGGGTGAATTTTTGGTAATTTTCTGAAAAACTCCAATTTTTGATGAATAGTGAAACCACTAAGTGGTACTTATAAAGACTGATTTTCCGTTTAAATGAAATTTTGCCATCATTGTGTTTTGAATTTCAAAAATCCGACATACATGGTTGTCATTAAGAAGTAAAATGTGGTTCAATGAGATTATAATAATTTTTTGGTGAATAGTAACTTATTAAGTTCTTAATCGTGATTAGTGGTAATTAGGGTAGTTTAAGGTATAAATAATGCTTTAATAATATTAAATGACCTAGACACATGTCCCAACCTTATTGGTTGTGTCATGGCCGACCAAGACAAGCCATGGGTCAACTTGGGGACCCCATGGATCCACTTTTGTCGGGAAATGACAAAAATAACTTTTTATTTAATGTAAAAGTAAAAATGACACAAACATAATATGTTTTACGAAAACAATTTTTACATGGGCTTATAAAGATCAGATTTTTGATTATAAATATTAATTGGAAATATAAAAATATTTCCTACATCATAGTATTTTTTTTATAATTTTTAGATATTAAATAAATTAAATTATTTATGACATAATAATGATGCAGTGATGACATCATTATTTGACGATTTAAATAAAATGGAAAGACAATGTAAAATCTATGAACTACACATGGCCAAAACCAATTGAATGAGTGGTTTTCGAACCCTTATCACCTTATCCACGAATTATATCAATGTGGGACCTTTTAAAACCGAAACACATTTTCAAATAATGTAATATTTCTTTACTTTCCAAAAGTGCCCCTCCTCTCCTCTTATAAAAGGCCCCCACCTCTACCTCATTTCACACACTCCTCAAGCCTTTGGCTCGGCCAACCCCTGCCCATTTACTCTCTCCACATCCCTCTCCTCATCCTAGAGGATTCCCTTTGGGCATAATTCTTTCAAAGGAAGCCTTTAGGCTCAAATCAAAAGGAGTTACACTTTTAAAGGTAATTCATTCTCTCATGTTCATTTGTTTTATTTTGCTTCTCCAACCCCCTAAACTCTTTTTATTTACTTATTTTGTAACAACACCAGTATCGTAAATATACTAGGATGTTGTTATAAGATTTATTTGAGCTACACTCTCACACAACTACAACAAATGGTTAAAGAACATACGGTTTCCGTGGATGGCGAAATTCTGCCTCCCGAAACGATGATTGTTCAATACTCATTTAACACCTTCAAAGGTGGGAATTATGATGTCACTATTTTTGTATATGATATATGATATGTTTATGTTTCCTTAAGCTTCTGTTTTTTTCATTTTGGGCATACCTTTATGGTTTCCATTATGGGTAAACACGATATCTTCATTTTAGGAAGTGCGGACTACCGCCCCCTGAAAGTGATTTGATTCGTTAATACCATATGTGGGATGTGTAAAGGATAAAGTTAATGATATTATATATGTTATTATACTGTAATTATAATATACTCTTATATAATTATGATTCCATTCCAAAAAAAAATACAAAATAGAAATGGAAGTAGCGTTCATGTGTACGTACGGCTTACCGTCTCCATGAACGGTGCATTTCATTTCTTACCTCTAAATGTGATGTAATATTATAAATACATGTATATGATGAATATATATTATGTATATGTTATCCAAATAATCAATATCATTCTGGATATAATGAACCTTTGACCAAATTAACAACATGTAAGTGTAAGAATTCTATTTTTGACTTAAGAACCAAATACCGACAAAATGAACATTATTAACTTAAATGATTACATGATGTCCATAACATGGTATAAAAGGAATAATGAACTTGAAAAAGTTTCTTAAGCAAGTAGAGATTAACTCAAGTTTATTATTTAGGAGATTAAAGAACGGTCGGGTCAAGTCGGATACGAGGTATGGGACTTCGTCTCAATCTCCTTTCTTTGAGGCATATTTTATTTTATACACAACTTTCTTTTATACGGTGTATAAACCTCTTTGACTTTTACATTTATTCAAAAGGAATATTTTTTATACGAAGCGTTTACTAAACGACAAAAGGGAATGTTTTTGTCGTACGTATGCGGCGACAACGACTTCTCCGCCGTCGTGACCGTTATTTGAGTTTCGGCTTCCTCTACAAGCCATACCTTCTTTTTTAAAAGAAAAATAAATACCATGTTTTACTTTTCTTTTATGGAAAATGGTTTTCACAATGTTTTTGTGTTGTATTGATATCTTGTGATTGAAATGTGGAAATGTTATGTTTCCTTTATGCATGTTTTATGTGATACGATTATTTTATGGTTCTTGGGTATTATTATAAAGACGGGTGGTTCCGTGATAAACTAAGGGCGGGTGAGCCCGATATAGCTCTCCAATGCATTGGGTAACACGAAGGAGTGAAATGTTAAGGTTTCTCCGAAGAGATTTTAGGGAATATACTGTGATGGGTATTCCAAACATAACCAAGAGGGTTACTCCCTATGTAAGAATGTTATGAATGCCTCAAGTAACCTTTATGTCCTATGATTTCTATGATTTATTAATGATTTTATGAGGTATGTTAAAGTGCCTATGTTTTATGGGTAAAGTATGATTTCATTCTTATGTATATATGTACCCATGTTTCCTTTCCATGTTTTTATAACCCATACTGAGCTTTTTATGCTCATCCCAAGTTTTTTTTGAAATGTTTTTCACAGGTCAAGGGAAAGGTACATGATATGATGATAGTGTCAAGGAAGTGTCAAGAAATAATCCATGTTTTATTTTAAATGTGTTTCCATTGATGGGAATGAAGAATACTATCTTTATGTAACCAGTTTGTTTATATGTGGAATGTAATGCAAGTTTTATGATCTAATTCTCTAAAACTCTAAACCCGAAAAGATCCTCAATGTGTAATCTTGTAATAACTCAAGATTAAGTAAGGTTTAAGGCTGGGGCCTTATAGTTGGTATCAAAGGTCGGTTTAGATAACTTTAGGAGTTAGAATTCTATTAAATGATTATCCAAATTTATTTATTTATTTTTTGAAATGATATAGCATTTAAAGATTACCATGTTGCTTCATCTAAGAAATGTTTGTTCAGAATGGTTTTCCGCAGAGGAAACAGGGAAGCAGTGCTAGGAAGGCATATAGAAGGAAATAACCTTCTGAATCAGCATCCAGAAATGGTCGGAATTGGAACTGAACAGTTTGTTGCAGTAATGGCGCAGCTGACTCAAGCGATAAATGGTGGTGGTATCCATGCACGAGATCAGCCAGATCAACCGCAGAGGAACATGTCAGTGGTGGAACATTTCATGAGGAAACATCCACCATCATTCAGAGGATCATCTGACCCTGTGCTAGCTGAAGGGTGGATTAAAGCACTGGAGAAGATTTTTGATGTCATGGGGTGTTCAGATAATCAAAAGGTTAGTCTTGCTATTTACCGTTTGGAGGGTGAAGCAGATCAGTGGTGGTCTATGGTTAAAAATATCAGGGACGCCAATGAGATTGATGCTCTTGACTGGGATGAATTCAAAGGTATGTTTCTTGGGAAGTATTTTCCTAAGGCTGTTCGACTTAGGATGGAAAAGAAATTCTTGGAATTAAGGCAAGAGGAAGACTCAGTGGCTGCCTATGAAGAAAGGTTCACTCGATTGGAAAGGTATGCTCCAAATTTTATTCGAGACCTTGATAGTAAAATCAATCGTTTTTACTCAGGATTAAAGCCAAAATATCGAAGGGCATTAGCTTCTAGAGAGTTTAAAAGTTATGAAAAGCTTGTTCGATGTGCTGAGAAGGTGGAAATAGAGTTTTTCGATGACCAAGTGTTCTATAACAACCAGCAGAAGAAGAGACCGAGGTGGCAGGAGAAAGGTAAGAATTCTTCAAAAAAGTCTGATGGTAAGAGAACTAAGTTTCCAGTTTGTGATAAATGTGGCAAAAGGCATGCTGGGGAATGTCTTCTGAATTCTGGGAAGTGCTACCGATATGGTAAGATGGGACATAAGGCTCGTGATTGCACTGAAAAGGATCAAGGTGAAGGTAAGAACAAATTTGATTTACAGTTAGTGAAATGTTATAAGTGCAATGAGATGGGTCACTATGCAAACGAGTGTCCGACAAGGAGCTTGAGTGATGGGAAGTAGTTATACTACAAGCAGAAAGGGGTGGTGAAATCCTTTGTAACTACTTCAGCAGATGTCGGGCCATCAAATGAAGTTGTATCAGGTACTTTTTTTTGTTTTTTCAGATTATTCCAGTGTGTTGTTTGATTCGGGGTCTACACATTCTTTCATCTCTGAAACCTTTTCTAGTAAAATGGGAATACCATCTCAAGAAATGACTCCTGAACTTTTGGTAAAAACACCTGGGGGGAATGTTGAGGCAAAAATAATTTATAAGAATCTTCCTATCCTTATCTGTGGAAAGAACCTACTTGCAAACCTTATTGTTCTACCTCTAGTAGAGTTTGATGTTATCTTGGGTATGGATTGGCTCTCTATTTACCATGCTAAGATTGACTGTAGAGCTAAAGAAGTTTCTTTTCAGAAAGACTTTCAGTTTGTTTACAAGAATGAAACCTTACTTTTGATAACATATCAAGAGGCCGAGAAACTTGTAAAAGATGGAAATGAATGTTACCTTGCACACGTCGTTCAAAATAAAGGAACTGTTCAGATTAATGATGTGCCCATGGTAAATGAGTATCCTGATGTTTTTCCTGATGAGTTGCCTGGAATAATACCAGATCGGGAAGTTGAGTTTACTGTTGACTTAGTTCCTGATGCTAAGCCAATTTCAAAACCCCCTTATCGAATGGCACAAATTGAACTTTTAGAGTTGAAGGAGCAATTGTAAGATTTATTAGAGAAAGGTTTCATTAGACCTAGCACATCACCATGGGGTGCTCCTGTTTTATTTGTTAAAAAGAAAGATGGTTCTATGAGACTTTGAATTGATTATAGAGCCTTGAATAATATCACTGTTAAGAACAAATATCCTTTTCCTCATATCGATGATTTGTTTGATCAGCTCCAGGGAGCTCAGTTTTTTTCAAAGATTGACTGGGGATCGAGGTACCATCAGCTGAAGGTAAAGGAGGAAGATATTCCGAAGACCGCGTTCCGTACGAGATATGGCCATTATGAATTTGTCGTAATGACTTTTGGGCTAACCAATGCACCTGCTGTATTCATGGACTTAATGAATAGAATTTTCCATGAGTTCCTGGATAAGTTTTTGGTGGTTTTCATTGATGATATTTTGGTGTTTTCTAAAAGTAAAGAGGAGCATGAAAAGCATTTAAGGGTTATCTTGCAAACCTTAAAAGAAAAGAAACTGTATGGGAAATTCAGCAAGTGTGAGTTTTGGTTGCAACAAATTTCCTTCCTTGGTCACATTGTTTCTAAAGATGGAATAACTGTTGATCCTGCAAAAGCAAAAGTTGTGGAAGAATAGCCAAGACCCACAAATGTAACCGAGAATCGTAGCTTCCTTGGTTTGGCGGGCTATTACCGAAGGTTTGTTAGAAATTTTTCACGGTTATCTAGTCCAATGACTAAGCTAACTCGGAAGGGTGTTAAGTTTATCTGGAAAAAATAATGTGATGATTATTTTCAGAAATTGAAAAGAATATTGGTGAATGCTCCAGTTTTGGCACTACCTTCCAGGAATGGTGAGTTTGTTATATACAGTGATGCTTCATTGAAAGGACTTGGTTGCGTCCTAATGCAGAATGATCAGGTAATTGCTTATGCTTCACGACAGTTGAAAACTCATGAGGTAAATTACCCTACACATGATTTGGAATTAGCTGCTGTTGTTTTTGCTTTAAAAATTTGGAGGCATCATTTGTATGGAGTAAAGTGTGAAATATATACTGATCAAAAAAGTTTAAAGTATATATTCACTCAGAAAGATTTAAACATGAGACAAAGGAGATGGCTAGAATTAATCAAGGATTATGATTGTACAATTCATTACCATCCGGGAAAAGCAAATAAAGTGGCTGATGCTTTGAGTCGAAAAAGTAATGCTTCATTAACAATGTTGTGTTTGGAACGTGATCCTTTGGTTAAGGATTTGATGAACTTTGGCATAGAAGTTGTTGGTGCGGGAAGTCCTTCTATTTTGTTTCAGGTATCAGTGAGATCTTCTCTATCAGATAGAATCAAGCAATCACAGAAGCAAGACAGTGAGTTGCAGAAAAAGGTAGAGCTGGTTCAGAAAGGTAAGTTGCCTAAATTCAACATTGATAATGATTGTGTTTTGAGATTTGGGAAGAGATTGTGTGTGCCTTGTGATTCACAGTTGAAGAGAGAGTTGTTATGTGAAGCTCATAGTTCTCCATTTTCAGTTCATCCAGGCAGTACTAAGATGTATAGAGATCTGCGAGAGTATTACTAGTGGGATGGAATGAAAAGAGATATTGCTGATTTTACTGTGAAGTGTTTGACTTGTCAGCAGGTTAAAGCAGAGCGACAGTTACCGAAAGGGATGCTTCAGCCTTTACCAGTGCCAGAGTGGAAATGGGAGAATATATCCATGGACTTTTTTGTTGGATTACCAAAGACATCTTGAGGTAATAATGCAATCTGGGTTATTGTTGATCGCTTGACCAAATCTGCTCATTTCCTTGCTATACGAGATACTTTCTCTCTTGATCAACTTTCCCGTTTGTATCTTAAAGAGATAGTCAGGTTACATGGAGTTCCTCTCTCCATTGTATCGAATCGTGATCCCAGGTTTACTTCTAACTTTTGGAAAGACCTTCAGAAGTCGTTGGGTACTGAATTAAATTTTAGTACAGCTTTTCATCCTCAATCAGATGGGTAGTCAGAACGAACAATTCTGACATTGGAGGATATGTTATGAGCTTGTTCTATGGATTATCAGGGAAGTTGGGACCAACATCTTTCTTTGGTTGAATTTTCATATAATAACAGTTTTCATTCCAGTATACAGATGGCACCATTTCAGGCATTATATGGGAAGCGGTGTCGAACTCCAGCTTTCTGGGATGAAGTGGGTGAAAGGAAGTTGATGGGACCAGAATTGGTAGAAGAGATGGCAGAAAATGTTCGGCTGATTCAGAAACACATGAGAACAGCTCAGAGAAGGCAGAAGAGTTATGCGGATAACCGGAGGAAGGATCTATCTTTCGTGGTAGGTGATCATGTTTTTCTCAAGGTTTCTCCTTGGAAAAGTGTGATGAGATTTGGTAAGAAAGGAAAGTTGAGTCCAAGGTTCATTGGACCATACGAAATTCTGGAGAGAGTTGGATCAGTTTCATACCGAGTGGCTTTACCTCTGATTTTATCTCAGGTACACAATGTTTTTCACGTTTCGATGTTGAGAAAGTATATGCCAGATCCATATCATGTTTTGAGTCCAGAAGTAGTTCAGCTGGAAGAGAACATATCTTATGAGGAACAACCGGTCCAGATTCTTGACCACAGGGAGCAAGTGTTACGGAATAAGGTGATTAAGTAGGTAAATGTTTTGTGAAAAAACCACATGATTGAAGAGGCAACATGGGAATCTAAAAATGCAATGAGGGATAAGTACCCCCATTTATTTGATAAGTAAATAAATTGCGGGGATGCAATTTTCTAAAGGGGAGAAGGATGTAACATCCCAAGTAAGTAAGAAATAATATATATTTTTATCTATGTCTATTAATGATTAAGATAGTGTTATAGAGGCTTAAAATGAAAATAAATACAATCTTTTGCATGGAATACACTAATATTCTTACAAGATTGTTTTACTGCCTTTTGATGGCAAACCATTTTTGAATCTATATTTTGACAATTTTATAAACTATGTTTGTCAAGATAAACTTATTCTTTATGATTGGGACATCAAAATTTACTTTGTGTGAATTTTTGGTATTTTTCTCACAATGTTCATTTTTTAATGAATAGTGAAAAATACTGCATTTTACATTAAAACTGCTTTTTAATCTAATTTATTTATATGATTAGATTATCTTTTGAATTGTGCTTAATGTGTAATATGAATATATTTTTACCATTTTATCCAATGGTGGTCATTGGAATCAATTTCACTTTGAAATTAGACTTAAACTGGTGTCAATCTTTTGATACTTATTGTTTTGTAAAAACACGCTATTTGCTCTGGCAGCGGGAATTAATTATTAAATTAATTAATTTGACTTATATGTATTGAATTTTTTAAAATAGACTTCATTTTTGAATTCTGAATATCAAGTATAGCTTAGGGTGAAGATTTGGTAATTTTCTGAAAAACTCCAATTTTTGATGAATAGTGAAACCACTAAGTGGTACTTATAAAGACTGATTTTCCGTTTAAATGAAAATTTGCCATCATTGTGTTTTGAATTTCAAAAATCCGACATACATGGTTGTCATTAAGAAGTAAAATGTGGTTCAATGAGATTATAATAATTTTTTGGTGAATAGTAACTTATTAAGTTCTTAATCGCGATTAGTGGTAATTAGGGTAGTTTAAGGTATAAATAATGCTTTAATAATATGAAATGACCTAGACACATGTCCCAAACTTATTGGTTGTGTCATGGCCGACCAAGAAAATCCATGGGACAACTTGGAGACCCCATGGATCCACTTTTGTTGGGAAATGACAAAAATAACTTTTTATTTAATGTAAAAGTAAAAATGACACAAACATAATATGTTTTACGAAAACAATTTTTACATGGGCTTATAAAGATCAGATTTTTTATTATAAATAGTCATTGGAAAGATAAAAATATTTCCTACATCATAGTAGTTTTTTTATAATTTTTAGACATTAAATAAATTAAATTATTTATGACATAATAATGATGCATTGATGACATCATTATTTGACGATTTAAATAAAATGGAAAGACAATGTAAACTCTATGAACTACACATGGCCAAAACCAATTGGATGAGTGTATTTCTAACCCTTATCACCTTATCCACGAATTATATCAATGTGGTACCTTTTAAAACCGAAACACATTTTCAAATAATGTAATATTTCTTTACTTTCCAAAAGTGCCCCTCCTCTCCTCTTATAAAAGGCCCCCACCTCTACCTCATTTCACTCACTCCTCAAGCCTTTGGCTCGGCCAAACCCTACCCATTTACTCTCTCCAAATCCCTCTCCTCATCCTAGAGGATTCCCTTTGGGAAGAATCCTTTCAAAGAAAGCCTTTAGGCTCAAATCAAAAGGAGTTACACTTTTAAAGGTAATTCATTCTCTCATGTTCATTTGTTTTATTTTGCCTCTCCAACCCCCTAAACTCTTTTTATTTACTTCTTTTGTAACAACACCAGTATCGTAAATATACTAGGATGTTGTTATAAGATTTATTTGAGCTACACTCTCACACAACTACATCAAATGGTTAAAGAACATACGGTTTCCGTGGATGGCGAAATTCTGCCTCCCGAAACGATGATTGTTCAATACTCATTCAACACCTTCAAAGGTGGCCATTATGATGTAACTCTTTTTGTATATGATATATGATATGTTTATGTTTTTCTTAAGCTTCTGTTTTTTTCATTTTGGGCATACCTTTATGGTTTCCATTATGGGTAAACACGATATCTTCATTTTAGGAAGTGCGGACTACCGCCCCCTGAAAGTGATTTGATTCGTTAATACCATATGTGGGATGTGTAAAGGATAAAGTTAATGATATTATATATGTTATTATACTGGAATTATAATATACTCTTATATAATTATGATTCCATTCCAAAAAAAATACGAAATAGAAATGGAAGTAGCGTTCATGCGTACGTACGGCTTACCGTCTCCATGAACGGTGCATTTCATTTCTTACCTCTAAATGTGATGTAATATTATAAATACATGTATATGCTGAATATATATGATGTATATGTTATCCAAATAATTAATATCATTCTGGATATAATGAACCTTTGACCAAATTAACAACATGTAAGTGTAAGAAGTCTATTTTTGACTTAAGAACCAAATACCGACAAAATGAACATTATTAACTTAAATGATTACATGATGTCCATAACATGGTATAAAAGGAATAATGAACTTGAAAAAGGTTCTTAAGAAAGTAGAGATTAACTCAAGTTTATTATTCAGGAGATTAAAGAACGGTCGGGTCAAGTCGGATACGAGGTATGGGACTTCGTCTCAATCTCCTTTCTTTGAGGCATATTTTATTTTATACACAACTTTCTTTTATACGGTGTATAAACCTCTTTGACTTTTACATTTATTCAAAAGGAATCTTTTTTATACAAAGCGTTTACTAAACGACAAAAGGGAATGTTTTTGTCGTACGTATCCGGCGACAACGACTTCTCCGCCGTCGTGACCGTTATTTGAGTTTCGGCTTCCTCTACAAGCCATACCATCTTTTTTAAAAGAAAAATAAATACCATGTTTTACTTTTCTTTTATGGAAAATGGTTTTCACAATGTTTTTGTGTTGTATTGATATCTTGTGATTGAAATGTGTAAATGTTATGTTTCCTTTATGCATGTTTTATGTGATACGATTATGTTATGGTTCTTAGGCATTATTATGAAGACGGGTGGTTCCGTGATAAACTAAGGGCGGGTGAGCCCGATATAGCTCTCCAATGCATTGGGTAATGCGAAGGAGTGAAACGTTAAGGTTTCTACGAAGATATTTTAGGGAATATACTGTGATGGGTATTCAAAACGTAACCAATAGGGTTACTCCCTACGTAAGAATGTTATGAATGCCTCAAGTAACCTTTATGTCCTATGATTTCTATGATTTATTAATGATTTTATGAGGTATGTTAAAGTGCCTATGTTTTATGGGTAAAGTATGATTTCATTCTTATGTATATATGTACCCATGTTTCCTTTCCATGTTTTTATAACCCATACTGAGATTTTTATGCTCATCCCAAGTTTTTTTTGAAATGTTTTTCACAGGTCAAGGGAAAGGTACATGATATGATGATAGTGTCAAGGAAGTGTCAAGAAATAATCCATGTTTTATTTTAAATGTGTTTCCATTGATGGGAATGAAGAATACTATCTTTATGTAACCACTTTGTTTATATGTGGAATGTAATGCAAGTTTTATGATCTAATTCTCTAAAACTCTAAACCCGAAAATATCCTCAATGTGTAATCTTGTAATAACTCAAGATTAAGTAAGGTTTAAGGCTGGGGCCTTATAGTTGGTACTTAGTAAGGTCAAAAGTTCACTTGTTAGTTTAGGTAACATTCTCATGCTCAGACATTTTTTTTATTTTTTAGTGCAAGTCATTATTTTTCAAAGGGATGTCATTGAAAAGAATAAAGGTCTAGATCTATTTATTTTATAGAATATAATTTAGTTTTTGGGAAATATAGATGAAATATTATCTCATTCAAAAAGATATGAAGCTTCTACTAAAGGGTTTCAAACCAGAATTAATGGATAAAGGTGAATGAGAAAATAGGGATTGGAAGGCACATGGTGAGATAAAAATTTCATTAGTTTGGAATATGGATTTTAATATTTGTGAGAATAATACCACCATTAAGTTGATGGTATCCCTTGTAGATATATACAATTAACCTACAACACTGAATACAGTCTTCTTGATGTAGAGGTTATTCAACATGATGTTATCCGAAGAAAGATTGATTTCATATCTTTTGAATGATTTAAACTTAATCTAGATCAAGATGGAGTTTGTGAAGGTTACATTCATAGATGATGTTTATATGATATTATTTTTATCATATCTACTGGAATCCTGGGAAGCTATGATGGAAGCTATGACAGAATCTATGAGTAGTTTAAATAGTAAAAATGGCATAATGTTTTCTGATTTTTGGAACTTGATTATCAATGAGTAGTTCTGAAGGAGAGAGTTTAGCTTCTTCTGGTGTTGTATTTAATACAAAAGTAAGGGGATTCTCACCTCATTGTAAGAATTAGAATAAATCATAATGTAAATAAAGGGATAGGAGTATAGGGAAGTCTTCCAACATTGGGTCTATCTTTTGGAATTGCTGAAAGAAAGGTCACCACATGAAATATTTTCACAATAGGAAGACAAAATTTAGAATTATTATTTTTGTAGAACTGATTTTATTAGAATAGATTAGTGTAAATCTAATTTTGTGTGTTTCTACTCAATTGTATTCTTGAATCACAAACTTCAAATATTCTTTCCATTCCATAGGATAAAAAGGATGCATGTCAAATTATATATCCAGGAATTCTGGTAGATTTAATCTCGATAATGATGAAACTTTTGACAATGTTGGGAAGGGATAAGTGAAAGTTAAATTGAAGAATGCATGTTTCCTTGTACTAAAGAAAATATGACATGCACTAGGTCACATGAAGAAACTAATTTCAGTTGGTCGGCTCGATGAAGTGGGTTTTAGAACTAGTTTTTTAGAATTAGTATGGAAAAATACTTAGGGATCTCTTATTATAGACAGATGTGTAAAATATGGGTCTTTATACCTGAACAAAAGGGAGTGTGAGTTACACATTCTATAATTCCATCTTCCAAAAGTTCAATAATTTGGAAGAATTTGTTTGAGAACTATGGTGAGAAATGTATAAAGATTATAGTAAAATGAGGCATACTAAATACGAATCATTTAGACTTTAGAAGTTGTATAGTTAGTACATACATATGTTTGGGGACCTTACCTAGTTATTTCTTATAGAAGGTAAAGGTACTTCATTACCTTAAATGATGAATCCATAAGAAAGGTATGGGTATATATTCTGAAACATAAAAGTTAATGTTAGGGATCTTTGTTCAATGAAAATATATGGTTGAAATAATAATCAAAAGCAATCTTAAATGTCTGAGGTTAGGAAATGGTGGTGAGTTTACCAGAAGGGGTTTCTAGAATTACTCTAGGTATAGATGGATAAGCATGATAATACTATTCCCCAAGAACCTGAAAAAAAAAACAGAATTGATGATATAATGAATCAAATGTTGATGGAGAAAATAAGACATTTATTGCTACATTATGGTATGTCTAAGGAGTTTTGGGTAGAAAAAGTGGGAACAACAACATACTTAATCAAAATTATTCCATCAAAATAAGTAGGACAATAATTATTGGAATAACTATAGTCTGAATATTTTTGTAAGTTTCTCACCTCAGGGTTTTTTTAAGTTTATCCAATATTCATGTGGATGAAAAATAAAGAGATAAGTTTTGTGAGAAATAATAGATATGATTATTCATCGGCTATGGAGATGAATAATTTGGTTTTTAAATTTGATATGATGAGAAGTTTAATTTTCTCACAAGAAGTAATGTTCCCTTCAATAAAAAGATCTTATAGAAAGGTCAGAACTTGAAGGTAAAAGAGGATGAGGTTAATGACATGAATTTAATTCAAGTTGATATAGGAAAGGATTTCAGAATCTTAATTATTCCAAAAAGTTCATATGTCTCTAATCCTATCAGAAATTCACATGTTCTGGAGGATAGTTCAGAGAGTAGTGAAGAAATTTTATAAGTTTATCTTGAAAAATACATATCTAAAAGCTCATTAAGTGACAGATGTTACTCCAAAGGTTGTAAAGGTGAATTTATGGAAGTTATAGTTTCAAAAGAAGCTAAATCACTGGTTAATTTTTGAAGATCATAAAGGGTCAGACGACCAGTGATGTGGTATGAAACTAACTTTAGTTTCTTACTTTTAACACATAAAGGATAATAAAAATTTCTAGAAGAAGTATCCTCTTTAGGTTATTCTAGAAAGTGGGTGTTAAAATTACAGGAGTAATTTGACTCACTATATGTGAATAGGGATAGTGATCTAGTGGAATTAACACAAGTTAAGAACAAACTTGATAACAAGTAGGTATTCTAGTGAAAAGAAGAAGATGATAATAGGAATATGTACATGGTGAGGTTTCTTTTGAAAGGGATTCAATAGAATGAAGGTATTGAATTATCTAAAATATTCTATATGGTAGTTAAATTAACTTCCATCTGAATAGTTTTAATCTTGGTTAATTTTAGAAAATTATTCCATGAATAAATTTATGTGAAATAGATTTTATTTATAGGTATTTGGATGAATAAATTTATATAAAGTTATTAGTTGGTTTCATGGAAAAATAAATTAGTTCTTAGTGTGAAAACTAAAAAGGTGTCATTATATTTTGAAATAAGCACTAAGATTTTGGAATTGGACTTTTGATTATTTCATAGTTCATAAAGGTTTCACAATAAGTATATATGATTATTGATGTTACTAAAAGGGGTTTAGTTGAAATGAATTCATTATCTGACTCTTATACATGGATGATATATCGTTGGTGGGTCTAAATTTTTAACTGATTATAATGTTGATGGAGAATATTTTTGGAAAGGTTGAGATGAAAGATATTGGTGAAGTGAACAAGATATTGGTCATGGGGATTTAATTTGGTAGGAGAACCAAGAGATCAATTTTATAAATAGAATATTACATCTCAAATATTTTTGAGAGATTAAAAATGATAGGATGTAAGTTGGTTTCAACTCCTCTCATTGGTAACTTCAAACATAGCAATGAATAAGAACCAAAAAAGGAATAAGAAATGATGTACATGGTGAAAGTATTATATGCTTTAGTAGTCAGAAGTTTTAGGTATTCTATGGTTTTAACTCTTCTAAATATTATTCATGCAGCGATAATGGTTAGCTGGTTCATGGAAAATTCTAAGAAAGGTCATTGGGATGCTATAAATTGCATTATAAAAAATATCAATGGAAAAAAGGTACAAATATTTATTTTAAAGATGATGGTCTATTACTTAGATTTATAAATGAATACTTTGGGGGTGATTCCAATTCTCAGAATAAAACAACTATATATTATTTTTATTTTCGTGAAATTCCACTCAATTGAATGTTTGTGCTACAACTGATGATTTCAATTTCTACAAGAGAAGCAGAGTATATGGTTGTGATGGAAGCTCGAAATAAGACTATATGGTTAGGGTGTTTAGATGATGAACTTATATATAGATTGAGGAAAGGGTTTATCTGCTATGTTAATCAAAGTGCAATCCATTTCCCTAAGAATATTTTGTTTCATTCAATAACTAAACACAATGATTTTAAGTATAATTACATCCGAAAGATTATAGAAGATAGGGAGTTGGACTTATGAAAGATGGATGGAAAAAAGAATATAGCAGACATTCACACCAAGGTTTTTGGTCTGAATATACTGTGGAGAAATCAATCTACATTCAGGATTGGGTGAATAGATATATATGGATAAACATTATATGCAATGAAATAGGAAGGATGAAAGCTAAACCAAAGAAGGTGTCATTATTTTTCTCTAAATAAGACTTCAAGTGGGATATTGTTGGGATTGTGTGATATATAATTTAGTTGACTAAATTAAATCAACTAGAAGGAGTGGTTTTGGAAAAAAATCATTTCATTGAAGTAGTGAAAGTAGTGGGTTTTCAATCACCATTTACAAAAGGAGGTTTTAGAAGGAGGTTGGTTTAGAAGGGAATTATTTTAGTTTACTTAGTGCATGGTGGTTTTGTTCTATAATATTTTATGGTACTTCCATAAGATTACATATGTATAGTTTGTTTTTTGGAGGTTATTTATTCATTTAAGGTGGTAGTTACACTAAGGATTTATATAGAAGATTGATAGTATGAATAGTAGAATGGATGGAGTTTCACATTTCTCCTAGGTTGGTACAATTGGATAACTGAATGACACACTCTATAAATAAGAGGTTGGGGCCACCTTTTCTGAGTGGGTATCATAATTACCTATTTTAGTAATCCTCATGGATTGATATTCACAAATTTATAATCTTTTATTTTCAATGAACTAAAATGTTGCAATGTTTATCCCATAGATGTAGGACTTTCAATCCAAAGTATGTAAAACCAGAGTGTTCTTTCTTACTTTCATTTAATTTCATTTCACGAATGTATAATGTGTGTTAGATTTAATAGAGATAAAGATATATTGAATTAGTCTAATTTTTTGGATGAATATATTTCTTTAAAGTTATAGAGAACTAAAGTTTCGAGAGTTTCATTTCGGAATCTGCTTCTGAAAAAGTGTTTATGGATTGTTTGCTTATAATATACAATAGGAAAGTAGGGGAATTTTTAACACATTCAACTAATAAATATATTAAATCTCTAATTTTATTGTAAAAAATATTTTTACAATTTAATTATTTTACTAATATTTATAATCTATATAAATTAAAAAAGGCCAAGTGTAATGTCTAATTCCAATCAGAATAACAAGGTTAACAATTAGGCAATTGGAAATCAATAATTTTTTGAAAATAAAATAATGAATAATTAATTATAATTAATTTAAATCAAATAAATTAAAAACAATAAACCAAAAAATATATCAATTTAGGATGTTTAAGTCTAGTTTCAAACAAAATCTCATAGACTTTCCACAATAAGGATGAGTCACAAAAAGGAAGATTAAACTTTAAATACCTAAAAAACTAACTTCAATAAAATAATCAAAAACTAAACATAATCAAAGATTCTAGGGGGTTCATGTTTATACCATAAATTATTTAAAAATTCATCCAAAAAACTTCTTGGGTAGTACCATGAATGACACTAAGGAAAAACAAAATAGAAGAAGTGGATAAATGGTTCAAATGTGGGAATGTCACGATGTGATGAGTTATAACCTTGGAGGTGCATAGGGAGAGGATCTACACATAGAAGAGTTTTGTGGGGAGAGTATATATGGAAGGGAAGATTTTTTAAAGACCTGGAAATTTCAAGGGAAATTCTTTTCCAAAATTTTCTTTGGAATATTACTAGAACGCAGTTTCTGACGGCGCCTGATTCTGAGGCCCGGTGTGCCCGAAATCAATTTCCGAAGTTTGGCTCGGGTACGTTCAGTGAATGAACGAGCAAGTTTTTCTAACTTTTGAACTGGTGCTCGGAATCGAATTCCGAGGGCACCGATTAAATCGCAGTGCCAGTTTTTTCTTAGAAATTCCTATTTCAGAGTTGTGTTTTCTCGGGTGTGCTTTTTAATTTTTGGGGTTTAAGTTAAGACATAAAATAAAGTTGTATGAAAATTTTATTTTATTTCACTTAAAGCCGCTTAAAGACCACTTAAAATCTGCTTAAGCTGGGTTGAAGCGGATAGGGTGCATTTCAAAATATCCTACCCACTTGGTAGGATATTTGTGAGGTGGGGCCCACACGAGCCCCACCGTTTCTTTTCTTCTTAAGTAATGCACCTGCACCCCCTATTAAAAGAAGTCAACCATGCATTTTTCTGGTTAAGAAACGCCCCAATTTAATTGGGCAGTTAAGTTTTACAATTAATTCTTCGAATTAATTGTTCATTTCTTATCTTTTGTTTTTCAAATTCTTAAGTTGATAATAAAATAAGTTGAGGACTTATTTTATTTTTTTGTTGAGGGGTTTGTGTTGTGTAAAACCTTTGGGAGAGCAGAGGGAGAATTCTTCGTTCTTCGACGAAGAACGCGAAGAATGCTCCGAACTCCGACGAAGAACGCCAAACCCCCGGAGATCGACGACATAACACCGATGACTCTCCTTCCACGACGTTTCTTCCGTGACGAGAAAATCCGCGACGAACCCTCACTCGACGACTTCTATGAGGTAGGGGATTTTATTTTTTTTGGTGTCCTTTTATCTTTGAGAAAAGAACGTTGAGCGCGGACTAACCAAATCCAGGTTGATCCGCGGATCGTTCGTTCATGCGATTTGATGTTGAGGATTGCTATTTTTTTTATTTAATTGTTCGTGAATACCAACTTGATGATGATCGTGGATTAAAACCATTTGTTATCGAATAACGCAAGGGGGTCGGACCGCACAGACACGGCCAACCCTCCTCCTTTTTTTCGTGTTGGTTTCTTGTGGTTGGTACGAGAAAGTGTGGTGCCGTCGCACCATGCGGTTTCATGCGGAAGATATACGCGGCGCCGTCGTGCCGCGCCGTGAAAGGAAGAACAAGCACGCGATGCCATCACGCCGCGTCGAAGAAACCCGAAGATATCCGCGAACGGAGTCGGGCCACGACGAAGGGGCGCGACACCAGCACGCCGCGCCAGAGAACTGCGAAGACGGCACGTTTCATTTTGACGTGCGGATTGACGGGTGACGACAAAGCGGGCCGCGAAGATGATTTGAGAGCCTCGTAGTGAAGATCGGGTCCCGGGAGGACCACTGGAGAAGACCGCACACAAAACGGTCCACCGGAGCGCGTCCGGTGGCCCGCGGAAACTCCCGCCGGCGCGCCGCCGGCAAAACCCGCCGCGGCTTAAGCCGCGGCGGCGACGCAATTCCGAGGCCATGCGGAACTGGTGGAGGGATGCGGCCCGGCCGCAGCGTCCGGTTGACTAGGGACGGCCCCACGAGGGGCCGCGCTTCTCATCCGCGGGGGCAGCGCGCCCCCCGCCTTCGGCTCGGCCGTAGCCGCCGAGCTGACCCGCCGGTTCGGTCGGGTCGCGCCCAGGCCGCGCCGGGCCGCGCCGGCCGTGCCGGGTCTAGCCGGGTCAGACCTGGGTCGGGCCGACCCGGGGGGGGGGGGGGGGGTCGGGCCGGGTCGACCCGGGCCCAAACCCCCATTTCCGGACCATTTTCGGTCGTTTTCCCATAACTTGAGCTAAGTGCCTCCAAACGACTCGCCGTCAGCGGAAACGCGATCCTTGGATCGAGTCGGTCGTTTCGGTATATCACACTCAAGGTTTCGGAGAACTTTGGGTTCGGCCGGGTTGGTTCGTACACAAAACCAATCGGGCCCTCGGAGTGGAAACACTCGTATCTTGAGCTCCGGACGTCCGATTGACGTGTCGTCGACTTTGATGGTTTCCTCTAAGTGAGACGGATCTTTTGGCTTATTCCGCTCGAGGTTTATATGCCATAGGAGTGCGGTCGGGTTGGTTCACTCACGAAACCAACCGGGCCCCTAGAACGAAAAAGCCAATAACTCACAGACCGGGCGTCCGATTGACGCGTCATCTATCTAATTGTTTTCCTCTTGATGAGACGGAACTTTTGGCCTTCTTCGCTCAAGTTTTGGATGCAGTTGGATAGTGGCCGGGTTGGATTGTACCCGAAATCCAACCGGGCCCCTAGAACGGAAAAGCTGATATCTTTCAGACCAGAAGTCCGTTTGACGAACCGTCAGCGGCGTTGGTGATCACGTTGAGAAATGGTCCCTATGAGTATACCCTATGAGAGTTCGGGGTACAGTTGAGATATGGCCAGATTTGGTTTGCTCACGAAACCAACCAGGCCCCGGAGACGAAAAGGCTAATAACTCACAGACCGGGCGTCCGATTGACGCGCCGTCTGTTGCGTTGATACCCCTGTGACGAGGCGGTCCTTTGAAATACTTCTTCGTGGGTCCTTGAGATACTTGGAGTATCGACCTGTAGCTCGTGGAGCGGACCCTCCAAGAGATGAGCGTGCGGAGTACGGAGACCGTGTAGCCGACTGAGACCTGACGACTGCTTGACCGACTCGACTTGGAGTGAGTCGAATAGCCTAGTGGACGGAGCACTACTTTCTGAGGTGCAGACCCATGGTGGACGGAGCACTACTTTCTGAGGTGCAGACCCATGGTGGACGGAGCACTACCTGTGTGACAGTGCAGACCCGCGGTACTCGTCCGGAGAGTACCTCAGCAGGCTACTAGGGGGTGTGCACTACTGTGTTTGGGTGACATACCTCAGCGGGGAGAACTACTGTGTTTGGGTGGCTGACCCGCGGTACTCGACAGGAGGTGTACCTCAGCAGTCTTAGGTTTGTGAGCAGTACCTCAGAGTCGTGACAGGACCACTGTACACTCCAGAGACGAAGCTCTTCAACAGTTACGGTTTCGATAATGAAAATCTTGGTTTGAGCTGAATCTTTGACCCTTGTGTTTACCTCATGAATGAGATGGGTCACTTGATAACATAGGTATATTTATGGGCATATACCTGGGTAGTGGTTATCCGTTGATTTCATAATCCTTGTGTTTCCTCAGGATTGAGATGGGTTACTTGATAATTTAGGTATATGTATGGGCATATACCTAAGTAGAGGTTATCTGTTGAGATCTTCATTGTGGTTAACCTTGTTGGTTTTAGTGATACCTTGAGGGTCTCGGGGTCTCTACTGAGTATCATTATACTCACCCCTGCACGGGCTATGCCCGCACCTCGTTGTGTTGGTTGCAGACGACAGGTAGTGCTGACGGAGGCCGAGTGTTCGAGGACTGGACGGTACCCGGAGGTGGACTACACGACGAGTCAATTCCCGGAGGTGGACTACACGATGAGTCAGTGTCCGGAGGTGGACTTCACGGTGAGACGACACTCGGAGGAGGTTGACGGATGAGAGCACTGTGGAGGCTATCTGTACCTACCCTTTAGGTAGGATTCGTGGTGGACGATCCAGGAGCTGCGCCATCTGTACCTACCCTTCAGGTAGGATCCAAGGAGGATGACCCAGGAGCCGCTTCCATCCCTCCAACTGTTGTCTTTTTCTATTGTACTTTGTTCAGTTGTAGTTGTACTTTCTTTTGGGTGTGTATTCTGGCCCATTTACTTTCAGCACTTCTTTTTTGTACTTAGTGTTTTACTTCCGCTTGTACTATGTGGTGTTTTGTTACTTTTATAAAGGAAATGCCTTCCCAGTTATCGGGATTTACGCCTTCAGTGCTAGTCGCCAGCCCCTGGCCTATGGAAGGCGGACTTGGGGTAGTCACGGCACGGGCCCCGAGGACGGGTCGTGACAAATTGGTATCAGAGGAGTTCAGTTCTACCACAGAACTTATAACTCTGGTAATTTCTTTCTGTGAAGAAATAGTGTTAAGAGTACTGAGTGTGGTTCTCAGTTCAGGGAGTCCAGTGTTGGTGCGGGCGGCCGACGTATCCATACACCAGGACCCTGATAACTGATTTCTGACTTTGTGCACGAAAACACTGATTGCGGTTGTGTTTTCAAAGGTTTTCCCTTAGAACAGCTCGAACCAGGTCAGCTCACCAGGTATAATCATTTGACCGTGTCATGTTGTTTCTTTCAGGATGCCTTTTCTCAGACGACCAGCTAGAGCCCAGAGGGACGTGCGTACTGACAGCTTGTCGAGCGACGAGGCTTCGGTACAGGGCCCTCTTGCAGTTGAGGCACCAGCGGAGGCACCAGCGGTACTACCATACGTTGGGCCACCGATGCCACCAGTCCCAGCAGTAGGCGATGCACGCCACTTGAGTGCGCTGCACAAGTTCCAGCACCAGAGGCCACCCAGGTTCTGGGGAGATACAGACCCACAGGCGGCTGAGGATTGGCTGGAAGCTGTGGTGAGAGTCTTCAGGCTAGTGGGGATGCCGGCAGACCTCATGGTGATCTTTGCTGCCAGCCTTCTTCAGGCAGCAGCAGGCAGGTGGTCGAGCCACTTGTTCCAGTTTTGCGACAGGATGGCCTTCACATGGGAAGACTTCGGGACCTTCTTCAGGGTGGAGTTTGTGCCAGTAGCTCTACACCCCGAGCGTGTATAGGAGCTTCTGCCTTTGCCGCAGGGTTTTTGATCAGTAGCCGAATCATCTATGGGCAGTAAAAAGATGTTGCAGAGGTCCGGGAGGACCAGACCAGCAGTTGGATGATCTCGGGTTTTAGGACCGGTGGTGCGGGGCACTCGGGGTGGGGTTAAAGCCAGGCGTGCCAGAAATAGGCTGTGTTACTCCTGCGGCGGAAAGGGTCACCTGGCACGTGACTGTCCGACTCCTCGTACAGTTGATCCGCAGGCATTGGAGTAGCCACCGAGGCAGAAATAGCGACGAGTGCTTGAGAAACAGCCGAGTAGTGGACAAGGCAGTAGAGCTCCGGGAGCATGTGGACAGGAGAGGAACTAGTGGATACGTCCTTTGTACTTCTAGTTCCATGTTGCTGTTGTATTTGTATCATTGTATTATGAGCTGCAAAAAAATAAAGACACTTATCTTTGTGATTTTTGCTTTCCTATCCCCTTTTGTGTTGTTACTGAGTGGTCCTGGTTAAGACTGTTGACTTGACCCTCACTTTTGAGATTCCTACTGGAGGAGACCCAGTGACCTCACACTGATGCCGGCAGTGTGACTCGACCTTTGGAGGCGAGAGTGACAGTTGGATCTCTCAGTAGTTACGTCGAGGCCTTACGACGTCATCCATGTCATGAATGCATCCTTCATGTCAGGATTGACTGTATTAGGCAATGGGTGTGATTCATCCAGGGGGATGAGACCGGGTTTCTCTTTTCGGCAAAGGAGAAATTTTGGCAGCTCTTCAGATTGTAGGCAAAGAAGGTGCAAACCATCCAGGAGCGGATGAAGACTGCACGGTGCAGTAAGAAATAGGAAACCCACTCCAGTCTTAGAGACTCGAGCGTGTTAAATGTTTAATGAAGAGGAAGCTTTAAGGAGAGATGAGTCTGCAAAGTAGCTGATGTGGAGGCAGAGCTAGGAGAGAAGCATGAGGTGGTGTACATCTTAACATGCTACAACCACCCGCCTTAGTTATCCCCGCCAGGCTTAGGGAGCTGGAGGGCGGAGGAAGAGTGCAGATGCATGTGGTCAAGGAGTGTGACCCAATGGCTCGAAAAACGATTCAAGGGACAGTCTGTGTCCACTACTAGCTGCTGTAGTAACAGACGTCGATATGAATCATTCCTCGCTTTCACAATCTTGTTCCAGACCTAGAGTTTCCGGTAAGCCATGGACTTGACCCTCACGTCTGGAGATACCTTGGGAGGAGACTCGATAATCACACTTATGCCGACGGTGTGGTCAGACCCTCGAGGCGAGAGTTTCGGTTGGAATCTCTTGGTGGCAGCGTCGAGGCCTTACGACGTTGGTTTGAGTATGGACTAGGCAATCACAATTCATACACAAATTGAAGGTATTAGGCAAAAAGGTTGTGGTTTAACCATGACGTCGGGATGGGTTTTCCTTGGTCGGCGGAAAGGAAACCCCAGGCAGCATAGGATAAACTCATGCATAGTAGGGTGCGACCGATCACTCTTGAGTCGGTCAACCTTACCCCCGTGGCAGCAGTTGTTTTGAGTTTCAGTTCTAGCAAGAATTGGAGACTTCTGGAGTTCGAGGATGATGATCACGTCCTTATACGGGTCTCACCTTGACGAGGTTTGCGGAGATGTGGCCAAAGCGACAAGTTATATCCAAGGTTCAGAGGACCTTCTTAGGTCCTCAGCTGGGTAGGCGTGGTGGTTTACCGCTTGACCCATCCACCTCAGTTGCACCTGGGGCACGACAACTTCCACGTATCTCAACTGAGGAGATAAGTGCTCGACTCTTCGCACATCATCGACCTCAGGGAGTTGGATGTCGATGATAGGGCGACATGCATGGAGGTTCCAGTGGGGATCGAGGATCGACAGGGGTGGCCCTACGGGGACGATCGATTCCTTGGGTGCACTTTCTTTGACAGTACGGGAACCTCCATGTGAGCACATGGGACCGAAAGGCTCAGATGCGTGCTTTCTACCACTTTAGTGACCGTAGTTTGTGATAAAGCTTTACGAGGACGTAAAGCCCTGAGGTGGGAGTAATGTAAAGACCCAGAAATTTCAAGGGAAATTTTTTTCCCAAATTTTCTTTGGAATTTTACTAGAACACAGTTTCTGACGGCGCCTGATTCCGAGGCCCGGTGTGCCCGGAATCAATTTCCGAAGTTTGGCTCGGGTACGTTTAATGAACGAACGAGCGGGTTTTTCTAACTTTTGAACTGGTGCTTAGAATCGAATTCCGAAGGCACCGATGAAATCGCAGCGCCGGTTTTTGCTTAGAAATGCCTCTTTTGGAGTTGCGTTTGCTCGGTTGTGCTTTTTAATTTTTGGGGTTTAAGTTAAGAAATAAAATAAAGTTGTCTGACAATTTTATTTTATTTCACTTAAAGCCACTTAAAGACCACTTAAAAGCTGCTTAAGCTGGGTTGAAGCGGATAGGGTGCATTTCAAAATATCCTACCCACTTGGTAGGATATTTGTGAGGTGGGGCCCGTAGGAGCCCCACCTTTTCTTTTCTTCATAAGTAACGCACCTGCACCCCCTATTAAAAGAAGTCAACCGTGCATTTTTCTGGTTAAGAAACGCCCCAATTTAATTGGGTAGTTAAGTTTTATAATTAATTCTTCGAATTAATTGTTCGTTTCTTATCTTTTGTTTTTCAAATTCTTATGTTGATAATAAAATAATTTGAGGACTTATTTTATTTTTTTGTTGAGGGGTTTGTGTTGTGTAAAACCTTTGGGAGAGCAGAGGGAGAATTCTTCGTTCTTCGACGAAGAACGCGAAGAACGCTCCGACCTCCGATGAAGAACGCCAAACCCCTGGAGATCGACGATGTAACGCCGACGACTCTCCTTCCGCGACGTTTCTTTCGCGATGAGAAAATATGCGATGAACCCTCACTCGACGACTTCGACGAGGTAGGGGATTTTATTTTTTTTGGTGTCCTTTTATCTTTGAGAAAAGAACGTTGAGCGCGGAACAACCAAATTCAGGTTGATCCGCGGATCATTCTTTCATGCGATTTGATGTTGAGGATTGTTATTTTTTTTATTTAATTGTTCGTGAATACCAACTTGATGATGATCGTGGATTAAAACCATTTGTTATCGAATAACGTGAGGGGGTCGGACCGCACAAACACGGCCGACCCTCCTCCTTTTTTTCATGTTGGTTTCTTGTGGTTGGTACAAGAAAGCGTGGTGCCGTCGCGCCATGCGGTTTCATACGGAAGATATGCGTGGCGCCGTTGCGCCGTGCCGTGAAAGGAAGAACAAGCACGCGACGCCGTCGCGCCGCGTCGAAGAAACCCGAAGATATCCGCGGACAGGGTCGGGCCATGACGAAGGGGTGCGGCACCAGCAAGCCGCGCCAGAGAACCGCGAAGACGACACGTTTTGTTTTGACGGGTGACAACGAAGCGGGCCGCGAAGACAATTTGAGAGCCTCGCAGTGAAGATCGGGTCCCGGGAGGACCACTGGTGAAGACTGCACACAAAACGGACCACCGGAGCGCATCCGGTGGCCCGCGGAAACTCCCGCCGGTGCGCCACGCCGGCGCGGCGACGCCGGCGATCGAAGGCGGCGGCGGCGCCCGGTGCGCCGCCGGCAAAACCCACCGCGGCTGAAGCCACGACGGCGAATCGGTTCCACGGCCGCGCGGAACCGGTGGAGGGACGCGGCCCGACCGCCACGTCCGGTTGAATCGGGGCGGCCCCACGAGGGGCCGCCCTTCTCATCCGCGGGGGCAGCGCGCCCCCCACCCTCGGCTCGGCCGTAGCCGCTGAGTCGACTCGCCGGTTCGGCCGGGTCGCGCCTAGGCCGGGCCGGGCCGCGCCGGCCGGGCCAGGTCGAGCCGGGTCGGACCCGGGTCGGGCCGGGTCGACCCGGGCCTAGACCCCCGTTTCCGGACCGTTTTCGGTATTTTCCCCATAACATGAGCTAAGGGCCTTCAAACGACTCGCCATCAGCGGCAACACGATACTTGGATCAAGACAGTCGTTTCGGTATATCGCACTCAAGGTTTCAGAGAACTTTGGCTTTGGCCGGGTTGGTTCGTACACGAAACCAACCGGGCCCTCGGAGCGGAAACGCTCGTATCTTGAGCTCCGAACGTCCTATTGACGTGACGTCGACTTTGATGGTTTCCTCTAAGTGAGACTGATCTTTTGGCTTACTCCGCTCGAGGTTTAGATGCCATCAGAGTGCGGTCGGGTTGGTTCGCTCACGAAACCAACCGGGCCCCTGGAACGAAAAAGCCAATAACTCACAGACCAGGCGTCCGATTGACGCGCCGTCTGTCGCGTTGTTTTCCTCTTGATGAGATGGAAATTTTTGCTTTCTTCGCCTGGGTTTTGGATGAAGTTGGATAGTGGCCGGGTTGGATTGTACCCGAAATCCAACCGGGCCCCTGGAACGGAAAAGATGATATCTTTCAGACCAGACGTCCGTTTGACGAACCGTCCGCAACGTTGGTGATCAAGTTGAGAACTGGTCCCTATGAGTATAACCTATGAGAGTTCGGGATACAATTGAGATACAGCCGGATTTGGTTTGCTCACGAAACCAACCGGGCCCCGGGGACGAAAAGGCTAATAACTCACAGACCGGGCGTCTGATTGACGCACCGTCTGTTGCGTTGATACCCCTGTGACGAGGCAGTCCTTTGAGATACTTCTTCGTGGGACCTTGAGATACTTGGAGTATAGACCTGTAGCTCGTGGAGTGGACCCTCCCAGAGACGAGCGTGCGGAGTACAGAGACCGTGTAGCCGACTGAGACCTGACGACTGCTTGACCGACTTGACTTGGAGTGAGTCGACTAGCCCAGTGGATGGAGCACTACTTTCTGAGGTGCAGACCCATGGAGGACAGAGCACTACCTGTGTGACAGTGCAGAACCGCGGTACTCGTCCGGAGAGTAACTCAGCAGACTACTAGTGGGTGTGCACTACTGTGTTTGGGTGACATGCCTCGGCGGGAAGCACTACTGTGTTTGGGTGGCTGACCCGCGGTACTCGATAGGAGGAGTACCTCAGCAGTCTTTGGTTAGTGAGAAGTACCTCAGAGTTGTGACAGGACCACTGTACACTCCAGAGACGGAGCTCTTCAGCAGTTACGGTTCCGATAATGAAAATCCTGGTTTGAGCTGAATCTTTGACCTTTGTGTTTACCTCATGAATGAGATGGGTCACTTGATAACTTAGGTATATGTATGGGCATATACCTGGGTAGTGGTTATCCTTTGATTTCATAATCCTTGTGTTTCCTCACGATTGAGATGGGTTACTTGATAACTTAGGTATATGTCTGGGCATATACCTAAGTAGAGGTTATCTGTTGAGATCTTCTTTGTGGTTAACCTTGTTGGTTTTAGTGAGACCTTGAGGGTCTCAGGGTCTCTACTGAGTATCGTTATACTCACCCCTGCACGGGCTATGCCTGCACCTCGTTGTGTTGGTTGCAGAAGACAGGCAGTGCTGACGGAGGACGAGTGTTCGAGGACTGGACGGTACCTGGAGGTGGACTACATGACGAGTCAATACCCGGAGGTGGACTACATGACGAGTCAGTGTCCGGAGGTGGACTTCACGGTGATACGACACTCGGAGGAGGTTGACAGACGAGAGCACAGTGGAGGCTATCTGTACCTACCCTTCAGGTAGGATTTGTGGTGGATGATCCAGGAGCTACGCCATCTGTACCTACCCTTCAGGTAGGATCTGAGGAGGACGACCCAGGAGCCGCTTCCATCCCTCCAGATATTGTCTTTTTCTGTTGTACTTTGTTCATTTGTAGTTGTACTTTCTTTTGGGTTTGTATTCTGTCCCATTTACTTTCAGCACTTCTTTTTTGTACTTAGTATTTTACTTCCTCTTGTACTCTGTGGTGTTTTGTTACTTTTATAAATGCAATGCCTTCCGAGTTATCGGGATTTACGCCTTTGGTGCTAGTAGCCAGCCCCTGGCCTATGGAAGGCGGGCTTGGGGTAGTCATGGCATGGGCCCCGAGGATGGGTCGTGACAGATTTAGAGGTGTGGATAAATTTGAGGGTGTTGGATCGTGTTATACCAAATATGCACAAGAGGGGGGTGAATTGTGTCTTTTAAAAATTATTCGTGAATCGTGATGATGACCGAGTCTATCCTTTTATCTTTATCAGGTTGTTTATACAGTGGAAAATAAATAGTTAAAGAACACAAGGATGTATAGTGGTTCGCGGAACAGAATTCCCCTAGTCCACTCCACTAATTCTCTACTCCATGAGCTTGGTGATTTTCACTATCTGGCCCTTTTATCAACAAACCGTCCACAACTAAGTACAGGCAATTGACACCTTTACAAGTTAAGGCTAAAACAGAGCCTTCTGGTTCATACACAGAACTGAATACACAGCTTAGTGAGAGAATCTGATTACTAAAAAAGAGAGTATTTATCTTGAAATACTTTCCAGTTGTTCTTCATAGTTGCAACAACACGCAACTGATAGTAGATAGACCACCATATTCAGAAAGAATGATCTTCAGGTAGAAGTAGTTCTGAGCCGATCGGGTTGCAATAGATATAGAAATAAATGCATAAACTATAACAACAATTTATTCACAATAGATCTTCGATGTAGAAACAATGAATATTCAACATGTTTCGTCTTCTTTAGAAAATAGAGTTTTATCATACCTTGTAACAACATATCTATAAAACTTGAATGTATCTGTAAACTATAGTCGTGAAAAACTCAAGATCTTGTTCTTCAAAAAACTTTTTCACAATGATACATCTCGACTTTTTTAATAACAAAGACATATATAATAAATACAAGAGTTTTAATTTCAAATTTAGATCCACAAAAATCACTTTTAGAATTGTGATATTCAAAAGTTTGAATAACAGAGCAATCATAACTCTCCTTAATATTCAGCATGAAAATCTCTACTTAAATCAATACTTTGAATCACAAATAAACAACATTAAATTAGTCAAAGATGTGCTTTAAAATTTGGTTTTTAATCTGGCTTGAAATTTATCTGATAATCCGCATAAAGAGTGTTACTCGATAAAATTGTGTTTGAATCTCCGACGCCAAACATAGGGTTTAACTGTATAGCATACATTCTCTGAACATAAGGTTCACAACTTAGGGTTCACAACATAAGGTTAATAAACCATACTTTTATCTTCAACTTTCAAATGTAAAATATATAATACATATTTTTATCAGTTTCTAAAAGTAAGGTCCATGATCCATACTTTTTGATAAAACGTAAGGTTGTTTACAAAAGTAAGGTTGATGAACCATACTTTTGAGAAACAAACATAATGTTCAATACTAACGTAGGGTTATTCTTCCATACTTTTCTGATATCAAAATGTAAGGTTCCTTCCAAATGTAGGGTTCTTCTTCCATACTTTTCTGATATCCCAAACGTAAGTTTCCATCCAAACACAGGGTATGAACAGTGTTTCCAGAACACACTAAAGTTATTTTCGAACACATAAAGCATGAACAATGTTTCTAGAACACGTTAATGTGCTAAAACAATTTTTGAATAGTTTATCAAATATTCCATGTGGATTAAACACTTTAATATTATTTCAAAATAGAGAAACAAATAATATTAATTTCCTAAAATATACTCAAAGTAAAATCATTAGAATAACAAACAAGGGTATTTGTGAGCATCAAAATCATCATAAAAAGACAAAGTATTGTTGAAAACAACACTTTCTCAAAAATCTCCCCCTTTTTGATGATCACAAAAATCATGAAATAACCAATGAAATAATCTTACAAAATTATTTTCATATAGTTTTGGAATTTTTCAAAGATAAAAACAATATTTAATTTTAACAAACTTATTTCCACAAGAAACAAGCATTGTGTTATCCAAAAAAAATGTTGTGTTTATCCATATTTCTCCACCTTTTATTGATATAAAAAAGAAGGATAGAATTAGGAATGTAACACATTTTAATGTTGCAATTGAACGTAAGTAATTTTAAGATTAACTATTTATCAATATTTGAAACTGGATTAATGATAGTCTAACATAGACGGTATAGTAAAATAAATCAAAACATATGAAAATGAGATGCAAGTATGTTTTATTGAAAATATAATTACAAGTATAGTAAAGAAAATGAGAATCAAGGTCAGGATAAAAAGGTTTGGGAAACAGGTTTCAGCACCTCTAAATGACTTCCTTGAGCTCTGACATCTGCAATCACAACCTTTTCATCAACCCATCACCTAACTGAACTATGAGATCTATTCCTTCATGAGTCAGATGGATGCATTCAATCAAATTGATTCTGAAAAACTCATGTAACCTCTCTTCCTTCTGAATAAACAGATTGAGTTTCTCCATGAATCTGTTCAACAAAAATGTAACCCCAGGTTCATCTAATGTAAGCTAGTCAAAAAGATGCTTTTGATTATTAGCAAAACAGATAAGGGAGCACTATTACACTATATGTCTTGAAATATGTCATTCATATTTTTCATTACTGTTGTAATGGCCTGAAATATCCTTATCAGATCAGGCGAAGTACCTAAGGTACCTGCTTGACCGTCCCTGATAGTTGCAAATTGTTTCTCCCTGAAAATTTTGAATTCTACCAAATCTGACTTCATTATCATTTAAAATTTCAGTTTTCCAACTTCAGCTAACATTTCCTTTTTAAAAACTTCCACTTATTATTTTGAAACTGAACTATCTTTCAAGTTCTGAGACTTCTATCTATACTTTACTAATTCTCTTCTCAATGTAGAATTTTAAGATTGAAATTTATTAAATTTTTAGATTATCTCCTCTACATGATCATTTTCAGAATCAGAGGCACCTTGTGCTTGATTCTCAGTCTGAACTTCCATTGGTTTTATCAGAGATAAAGTTAGAGATTCAACATCTGATTTATCTTCATCCTCTATTTGTACTAGCTTATCTATAGATTATTTTTTTGAGTCCTTCATTGAATCATCAAAATAAAAATCCTCATTAATAATTTTTGTGTGAATTTCAGAAGGGTTCTCTATTGGGTTAGGTTCTTGCTCTTCCTGAGCATTTTCTTCACTAATTTCCTCCAAGGATGGATCCTTTAAAATAGGTTACTCTTGAGCTATGTCCTCTTGAAAAATCTCTATAGACTGTATAGTTTGAGCAGATTCAGATCTAGCCACTTCAACTTCTCGAGGCTTTTCAATAGTTGGAGGCACAATTTCTTATTCCATTTGAGGACTTACCTAAATCTGAGAAACTATTGGTTGTTTAACTTTCTGTACTACATATTCTCTAATAAATCTGTAGCTCAGAAGAGGTTCAGTTTCATCAATAGTTTCTTGAACATGCTCCTCACCAGCTTGATCCACTCGATGTATTGTCTTTTAAAGTCCTTCTAGAATTTCCTCATCAGCAGGTGGATCAAATACTTCAAATCTTATCCTTCTTGAAGTTTTTGAGACTTCACTCACTCTTGATTCAGCCATGCATTCCTTAGATTTAGCAGGTTGCTCCCCCTAAGATGAATCCTGGTCTTCCTCAGCTCTAACTGGCATAAACTTTCCTTTCACAGTACTCTAGAAGAATCCAATCTTCCTTAGAGTTCCAGAATTGAAAATATTACTGTGATGGCATCTTAATCTGGCATCTATTAATCTCACCATATCATATTTAAATAGTAATTTTGAAATGAACCTTCCATAGGGATAGAAGTTCATTATAGCCTCTGATTGATATCAGTAGTTGAGATATCTTATCATATATCTTAGAAAATTCAACTTGATCTCACTCATAAGAAAAAAATTAAATACTTTTCAGGAAATAAAATCTTCTTCATCTCTGACATCCTAGGTGCAATCCCTATTTGCAAAAATTTAACAACAATCTTCTAATAAAGTTCTAAATCCTTTACTAACATTTTCTTTATACTTGTAGAACTAAATAAAAATGACATAATTTCCTATGAATTATGTTCATCATCTCTAATATGCTTTAAATCAAAATGATAAAATCCCTCATGAGGATAGTTTAGGATTCTTTCTATTTATATAAATGAAATTGAAAAATACCAATCTTCAATTTTTATAAATATAGATTCCTCTATATCTCCAAGACTGAATTGAATGGATTTGAAAAAGTGACAAAGCTCTAGCTCATATAGAAAATCTATATTTTCACCACTGAAAGTTTGATTTAGATTTTGAAATGCGAGGGCTTTTTGCAACATTAGATTTTTTTGATACAACTATTCTAGGTTGATTACTTTTCCATGTATAATTTTTCTTCCTATTGTGCGATGACGCTTGGCATTACTAGCTACTCCTTCCTTGATTCTCTTTGTCTTATCCATTTCTGTTTCAAAGTTTTGAAGGCTCTAAGGTTTAGGGTTTCAAATGTTTAGTTGAAGGTAGATGAAGGCGGTAAGGGTTTTTTGGTGTTTCAAAAGGTTTTGAGAAAATGAACGGGTTTGGAATTTGAAACAGTTTCTGACATCCTTGATTCCCATGTCATTACACACATATTAATTATTACATTGAAAAGTAAAAATGTACATGAAAAAAACTTAAAAGCAAAACTGACGAAAATTTTAAATTATTCTAAAAACAACTAATAATGATAAAAAATTATAATTAAAATAATTAATTTAAAATTAAAATGTCATAAAAAAATAAATAAACCTAGCTCCCACTTAATAAAATAAAACCTTTTAGTTATAAGTGGTTTAATAAAAATATCATCTAATTGAATTTCAGTGCTTAAAAAATCAATGAATATATCCTTTTTAAGAACATGATCTCTTAGAAAATGATGTTTGATATCAATATGATTAGTTCTATAATGATTAATAGGTTTTTTTGAAATATTTATAGCACTTGTATTATCACATAAAATAGGTGTATTATTAAAATTTAGTCCAAAGTCCATAAGAGTGTTTTTAATCCACAAAATTTGTGCCCAAAAAATGACTGCAGATACATATTCTACCTCGGCTATTGATAGGTCAACTGAGTGTTGTTTCTTAATAAACTATGACACTAAAGATTTTCCAAAAAAGTGACAAGTCCCTGAGGTATTTTTTCTATCTAATCTACAACTTCCAAAGTCAACATCTGAATATAAAGTTAAATTAAAATCATAAGTTTTTGGATAGAGAAGAGATTGAAAAATAGTTCCTTTTAAATATCTAAAAATTGTTTTGACAACACTTAAGCGAGATTCTTTAGGATCAGATTGAAGTCTAACACAAAGAGATACTGAATACATTATATCTGGCATAATAGCAGTAAAATATAATAAAATACCAATCAGACCTCTATATAACTTGTTGTCAACTGATTTTCTAGTTTCATCCAGATCAAGTTTTATATTAGTACACATAGGAGTTTTATATGTCTTACTATTTTCAAGTCAAAATTTCTTTAGTAAATTAGTAATGTATTTGATTTCATTTAAAACATTTACAAAATCTTTTTGATAAATTTGAAGTCCTAAAAAGAAATTTAATTCTCCCATCATACTCATTTCAAATTCATTTTGAATTATATTTGAAAACTCATGAAAAAGTTTTTTGTTTGTTGAACAAAAAATTACATCATCAACATAACTTTAAACCAATAAAATATTCGAGTTAATAGTTTTCTTAAATAATGTTGGATCCTCCATCCCAATAGTAAAATTAATTTTCAAAATAAAAGAACTTAATATTTCATACCAAGCTCTAGGTGCTTGTTTAAGGCTATAAAGAGCTTTAGTAAGTTTGAAAATAGAATCTAGTTTTTGTGAATTTTAAAAACCAGGAGGTTTCTCAATATAATCTTCTTCCAATAAATAACCATTTAAAAAGGTAGACTTAACATCCATCTAAAATAATTTAATGTTCACATGAGATACATAGGCTAAAAGTATTCTAATGTATTCTAATCTAGCTACAGGTGAAAAGGTCTCATCATAATCTATACCTTCTTCCTGAGTATATCCTTTAGCTAATAGTCTTTCTTTATTTCTTGTTATTATTCCTTGATAGTTTTGTTTATTTCTAAAGACCCATTTAGTTCCTATAACTAGATAGTTATGAGGTCTTTTAACTAAATTCCAAAATTTATTTCTCTTAAACTGCTTTAGTTTTTCTTGCATTGCTATCATCCAAATTTCATCAACTAAGGATTGTTATAATGTCTTAGGTTATAATTGGGATAGAAAGGCAGAGAATTCAAAAAGAATTCCTACATTTCTTCTAGTTTTATTCCAGTGTCTATGTCTCCTATAACAATTTCTAAATGCTGATTTTTTAGGATTCTAGAATATCTAGGCAGTACACTATTAGGTTCTTCAATGTCATGTTCTTCTGAACTGGAATAAATTATATTTATATATTTTTCAAAATCATCTTTCAAGTTCTCAAGTATCATGTTATCATTGGAGTCAGATTCATCAATTAAGTCTTTCCTTTTCTCAAAGGGATTAGCTTCATCCAATTTCACATGAAATGATTCTTCAACAATCATTGAATTTTTATTAAAAAATCTGTAAGCTTTGGAATTAGCACAATATCCTAAGAAAATTATTTCATCATATTTTGGATCAAACTTCCCAAGATTTTCCTTGGTGTTTAAGGTGTAAACCTTGCATCCAAATACTTTAATGTAATTTACTTCAGGTTTTATGTTATTCCAGAGTTCATAGGGTTTCTTTTTAAAAATTGGTCTGATTAAAACTCTATTCATTATATAACAGGCTGGGCTTACAGCTTCTACCTAGAAATAGGTAGGAGTAATATATTCATTTAGCATAGTCCTAGCTATTTCGTGAATAATACTATTTATTTTTTCAACAATTCCATTTTGTGGAGGTGTTATTGGTGCAGAGAAGGTGTGTTTGATACCCATATTTGAGCAAAAGGAATTAAATTCTGGATTCTAAAATTCTCCACCATGATCACTTCTTAATGAAATTATTTTAAAACCTTTTTTATTTTGAACATATTTACAAAAACCTTCAAATATAGTAAAAACTTCATTATTATATTTTAGAAAATAAATCCTAGTAAATCTGGAATAGTCATCAAATAAAACATATACATATAATTTACCAACCAAACTTTCTATTCTTGAAGGTCCAAACAAATATATATCGATAAGTTCTAGAGTTTTAGATGTATAAATTTTGTTAAAAGATTTGAAGGATGATTTGTGTTTCTTTCCAAGTTGACATGAATCACAGAATCTATCACATTCAAATTTGAGACTAAGAAAATCAGAAACTAATTGTTTCTTAGATAACTTATGTAAAGAATAAATATTGCAATGTCCAAGTCTTCTGTGCCAGATCCATGATTCATTTATATTTGTAGTTAAGCAGTTTACCTTTTGTTTACACAAGGAATTTAAGTCCAGGGTATAAACATTATTAGATCTTGGTGCTATAAATTTAAGCAATTTATCTTTAAAAACAGAACAACAATTGTTAGAAAAATCAACAAAATAACCATCATCATAGAGTTGAGAGATACTTATCAGGCTGTGATTCAATACTTGTACATAGAGTAATTTATTAATTGAGATAGCTTCTGGATCTCAAAAAGTTCCAATGCCAATAATTTATCCTTTTGTATTGTCACTAAATGTGGCTAATCCTCCGTACTTTTGAGTTAGTGTTATAAAATCTGATGAGATTCCACTCATATGACTGAAGAAACCACTGTCCATATACCATAAAGCTATTTTTCTTCTGTGACATGCTTCCTGCAAAGGCATTTAAACAAAGGTTTGTTTTAGTACCCATATTCTGTTGGGTCCAATAGTGTTAGTTAGTAAAGATCTAGAAATCCAGACTTGCTTAGTTTTTCTATTATAAATAGAATCATATAAACCTCTTGAAACAAAGGATTTCTGAATCCCACTTAATTGTGGTTGACTTAAATAATAGTTTTTAGATATGTGACCTTTTTCTCCATAGTAGTTGAAATTTTTTCATTTTATACTTGGTACAAAATAGTTCTTATACAGTTTTGGTTTCTCGCCTTTATTACCTATTCCATATCTTTCCTTTTTAATCAAATTTTTCCAAGAATTTCGATTAGTATATTTTATCCCTTTGTAAAACTGAGAGCTTCACTTTTGTTTGTTTCTACTTCTATTTGAAATGTTTTTATTTTAGCTTTATTATCTGTATAGTTTATGTTTGATGAATTATATTTTTCAATTAACTCTGGATTTTGTTTTAGCAGAGTGCCTCTTTCTCCTAAAACAACAGTGTGGATATTTTTTAGTGATTTTTGTTTCTTAAATTGGGAATCATATTTCTCTTCCAGCATATTGAAGTAGGCTGCAAGTTTATCATTTTAACAGATAGAACTAGAATTCGAATTAGATGAGTAATAGGATTGTAACTCATCAGCTTCTTCCATAAAGCACATATTTGCTTTCAGAGTTGATTCTTCCTTTCCTGATTCAAACTTTGATGAGCTAATGGAGTCTTCAGAAACACTCCAGGTGGATTTCATTACTCTTTTTTCTTTCTTCTCATAATCATTGTTTTTGAAAAATTTCCTTTCGTTTTCTCCTTTTAATTGAGGATAGTCAGGTCTAATGTGACCCATATTTTTGCATTCATAGCATCTGACTTCCCTTGGTTCTTTTTCATCATTTTTGAAGGATTTTCTAAATCTCTTATTCTTTTTATAGAATTTACTATACTTTATGGATAGCTAAGCCAGTTCCACATTTTAATTTTATGAATCAGAATTCTATAATTTCACTTTGATTTCATTCTTCATTTTCTTCTCTTCCTTTGGGATGTTACTTTCAAAGTAATATTTTCTCTCTTGATCAATACTTTATGCTCATTTGCTTCATCTTCCATCTCAGATTAATACATCATAAGAGTTCCAATTAAATCTCTCATTATATTATTTTTGACTGGTGATGATTGCCTAATGGTAGCTGAAATTCCATTCCATCTTGGTGGTAGTACTCTTAGAACTTTCAGCGTCTGATCTGCTTGTTTGATAGGATCACCCAAGGTAGTGATATTATTTACAATTGTTGTAAGCCTTACATTCATCTGAGTAATGTTTTCTCCTTAAAACATTCTAAATGTTTCAAATTTCAATTTAGTTGTGGAATACCTCATCTATCTGACATTGTTAGTTCCTTCATAGGTAACTACAATCGTCTTCCACATTTGATAAGCCGACATGCACTGAGATACCCTATTGAATTCATCTGGTCCAAGACCATAGATGATAGAATTCATAGTTTTCAAGTTTATGTCATACACTGCTTCTGTATCAACACTCCATGTTTCATGTTTCTCTAGAATCACATAGGGAGTTAGAATTTACTGAGTAGACTCTCTATCCAAGGTTATTTAAGTAGATCATCATCCATGATTTACATAATCCATAATTTTCACCATTAAAGTAGGGAGCATGAACCATTGATATACACTCTCAGGTATCAACCATTGTGTTCTGTATAATCCAAAAAATTTCCGCTTGTTATAGATTTGATAAAAGCTCCTCCTCTGATACCAATTGTTGGATCAGGTTATACCAAATACACACTAAGGGGGGGGGGGGTGAATTGTGTCTTTTACAAATACTTCACGAATCATAATGATGACTGAGTCTATATTTATCTTTATCAGTTCTTTTATGAAGTAGAGAAATAAAAAGTTAAAGAACCCAAGGATGTTTAGTGGTTCAGGGAACAGAAGGCCCTTAGTCCACTCCACCAATGCTCTACTCCACGAGCTTAGTGATTTTCACTGTTTGGTCCTCTTATCAATAGACTGTCCACAACTGAGTATAAGGAGTTGAAACCTTTACAAGTTAAGGCTAAAACAGATCCTTCTGGTTTATACACATAACCAAATACACAACTTATTATGAGAATCCAATTACTCAAAACAAAAAAGAGTACTTATCTTGAGATAATTTCTAGTTTTTCTTCGTAGTTGCAACATCATGAAACTGAAAGTAGATAGATCGTCGTCTTTAGAAATAACGATCTTCAGGTAGAAGTAGTTATGATATGATCTAGTTTCAATAGATATAGAAATAACTTCAACAACTATAACAACAATGGATTCACAATAGATCGTCGATGTAGAAATAATGAATCTTCAATGTGTTTCTTCTTCTTCAGAAAATAGAGTTTGATCGTACCTTGTAACAATAGATCTGTAAAACTAGAATGTATTTGTAAACTATAGTCATGAAAAAATCAAGAGCTTGTTCTTGTAAAAACTTTTTCACAATGAACCATATCGCTTTTTTAATAACACATATATATATATAATAAAAACAAGCATTTTCCTTTCAAATTTAGATCCACAAAAGTCACCTTTATAATCGTGATATTCTAAAGTTTGAATAACAGATTAGTTGTAACTCTTCTTAATATTCGGCCTGAAAATATCTTCTTAAATCAATCCTTTGAATAAAAAATAAATGGCTTTGAATCGGTCAAAGGCATGCTTTAAAATCAGGCTTTTAATCTGGATTGAAATTAGCCTGATAATCTGCATAAAGACCGTTACTCGATAAAGTCATTTTTGAATCTCTGACGCCAAACGTAGGGTTGAACTGTATAGCATACATTCTTCGAGCGTAAGGTTCGCAATATAAGGTTCACAACGTAAGTTTGATAAACCATACTTTCCTCTTCAACTTTCAAACGTACAGTATATAATCCATACTTTTATCAGCTTCTAAACGTAAGGTACATGATCCATACTTTTTGATAAAATCTAATGTTGTTTATAAAAGTAAGGTTGATGAACCATACTTTTGAGAAACAAACATAACGTTCCATACTGATGTAGGTATCTTCTTCCATACTTTTCTGATATTCAAACGTAAGGTTCCTTCCATATTTAGGGTTCTTATTCCATACTTTTCTGATATCCCAAACGCAAGGTTCCTTCCAAACATAGGGTATGAATAGTGTTTTCAGAACACGTTAAAGTGATTTTTGAACACATAGAGCACGAACAGTGTTTCAAGAACACATTAATGTGCTAAAATGATTTAGAAATACTTTATCAAATATTCCATGTATATTAGACACTTTAATATTATTCCAAAATAGAGAAATAAATAATATAAATTTCTTGAAATATACTCAAATTAAAATCATTAGAATAAAAAACAAGGGTATTTGTGAGCATCAAAGTCATCATAAAATAATAGAGTATTGTTGAAAACAACACTTGCTCAACAGATGGTCTAAGGGAGAAGATCTGTTCATGAATGATTTTCATTGGGAGTGTGTTTATGGTTGAGAAGAATGGGAATGGGGGCATGATGATAGGGAAATCAAGAAAGAATTAGGGAATGATAGGTGTAGTGATAGGGGATCATGATCATGATAATAGAGAGGAACATTGGGTGGAATGGGTCAGGGATAATGGTGAGGGTGAACCGGGAAAAATGGTTGGTGTGGGGTGTAAATTTTGGGTGATGGAGGAATTTTATAGTGATTATCATTTGGTAGTCACTAATACTATCAACAGTGATTTCCAAATGGAAGTCATCTGAATTCATGAGGTTCCAAATGATTAATTTATAGTAATGATAAATATATAAATTTAAGTACAAACTATATTTAATGTATTTATATATTTACGTATAATTTTATATATATATAGGTGGGGGTTTTTGAGAT
This sequence comes from Viscum album, assembly GCA_963277665.1. NCBI lineage: Eukaryota > Viridiplantae > Streptophyta > Magnoliopsida > Santalales > Viscaceae > Viscum > Viscum album. The sequence continues at coordinate 1,075,602,092 of OY728157.1, read as the reverse complement.
TGGTAAATTGACATTGTAATCTTGTATTTGTCCAGAATTCAAATCTTAGTGGTCTCCTTTGGGGGTGATTCAGAAGTCACTATAGCAGGTACTGTAGTAATGGTGGATACTACAAAATATATTGAAGTAACGACGATTAATGCCGTAGGTAATATTCATAGACTGTGCATTGGTCCATATAATGGGCTTTCATTCTATAGATTCTTCAAGCCATCAAATCATAATGGTATTTTGATCCATATGGAATTTTCTCCATGTAAGGGTTCCCTCTAAATCCCTAAAAATAGGGTTTATCATGAAATAAAAAAGAACAAAATAATAAATTAAATTATGAATGATTAAAAATATATATAAACCATATTTATATAAATATATGAATTTATATTTATATAAATAATATTTATGAATATATAAATACATATATATAAAATGTATTATGAAATACACCCTTTATCAACACTAAATTTAGTGTTGATAATGGGAAAACAATTATCATCATTATGAAAAATGAAGATAAAGAGTGTATTTTTATCAATTCTTTTTTTACACTAATAAATGTTACCTTTATCAGCATTTTTAGTTAGTGTTGACAAAATTTTTCTCTTTATTGGTGGGTTTTTTAACATTGATAATGGATAATTCAATATTGACATGAATTTGTAGCAGTTTCTTCCACTTTTGATGGTGGGATCCTTAATAGATATCCACACCACCACTCTGATTTTGGAATCTATGAAACATAGTGAATCCACCACAACATTGAAATTCCATTTTTTTACTCTACGTCTCCCTAGAGGGAGATCCCACTTTAGTTTAATACTGACTCTAGAGTATTTCAATGACCTAATCCTATTATAAAACACATAGTTCTCTGTTTTCTGAGTTTTTTTTGGTATTATTGTTTCTGATTTTAAATATTTGGGTTTTGGAAAATAAAATTGGAACCATTTTAGTATGACCCTTTTAAAAAGGGTCTTGTTATAAAAGAGGTTTCTTAAATGATGAAATTTTATATGAAACTATATTTTGGTATGATTTTTTAGTTAATACTATATTTTTAATGACCAACTTCTTTTATAAAATATATAATTTATTGTTTTTTTGAAATTTTTGTGGTATTATTGATTTCACATTTAATTTTTTGGTTCATAGGAAATGGAATCTCTATCATTTAAATATGGATATTTTAAAAGGATATATTTTTAATTAGCTTCTTAAATGATTGAAATGGTCTAATTAATTAAATCATTTCAACTTGCACTATTTTTAAATAATAATCTAATAAAACAATTATAATAATAAAACAATTATACTATAAATTATAATTTATGATGTTGATATCATAAGTTAGAATTAATTAAAACATTACATTTCCCAACAAAACCCTTCATATGACCAAAATTTTGATATTACCACCATTGGATTTGATTCATATAGATTACTCTTGACCATTGGATCAAGTGATATGCACTCTATATATACATTGATGTGTTTATAGAGGTGGTCAGTTTTTATGACCATAATCTTGTGTTCTTTATCTCTTATTATATTCTATTTTAATCAAGATATTTTATTTTTTCCATTACCATCCTGAACATTCAATGTCATTATTTTTCTCATCTTTTCTTAATCTTCAATCACTGTTTTCATGATCCATAACTCTTCCAATTGGACAATTTAAAAACACAATACCATCACGGTCGTTCTATTGTGTAAAAAGGTTAGTCATATCTGTAAGATAAAAATTAAATGGTGAATATTGTGAAGCATGGATTTCTCCCTCTTGACATTTATGGGAAAAATTATCTGCCATGGACTTTAAATGAAAATATTCACCTCGATGAATGTGGACTTATCAAAATAATTAAATATGGAAATCCTGATTCTGCTCAAGAACTTTCATGAGTGATAATATTACCCTACCATTACCAATATGAGGATTTGAATAATGATAACCTCATGTTGAAGGATACTTTGGTGTTGTGGAAGAATCTTAAGGAAAGGTAAGATCATCTATGACTGGTAGTACTACCAAGATCAAGACTCGAGTTGGTTCATTTATAATTCCAAGAATATAAATTGGTAAATGAATACAATTACACCTTGTTTTAAATGACATCAAAAAATAAAATTATTTGGAGACATTATCACTGGAACTGATATTCTAGAAAAACATTATTCAACATTTCATGCCTCAAAAGTCATTCTACAACAATAATATTTCAAGAAGGGTTTTGATAAAATACTCTGAATTAATTTTTTACCATATTATTTTTGAGAAAAATAATAAACTCCTCATGATGAATCATGAATCTTGACCTACTTGTGTAGCTCCATTACCTAAAGTGAATGCAATTACTTATAATCAATGTCATGGAAAGAGTCAATGAAATCATGGCGGATGAAAGTCATCCAATCAAGGTGTTCATACACCAAATCAAAAGAGGAAAGGGTACCATCAAAAGTGGTCCAATAATTAATAACCATAATTGAATAAAAAAATAATGATGAAAGTGAATATTTTTGATTTTGTATGAAGGGTCACTTGTCACGTACTTTCCCTATAAAAAACATTTTATTGATCTTTATCAACAATCTATCAGAGGGAAGGAAAATAATGCTAAAGTGATTTTTACTGACCAAACCTTGAAATAAGATGATGATATTAGGAAAATTTATATTTTTTTATTATTTTGTACAACCTTATGGTGTTGAGAATATATATATTTCATGAATTATCATGGTGTAAATGGATTTTTTTTAATTTTTTTAAAATAAATATCGTATGTTTCATTTTGTTACTTTTTTTTCATTTCTTATATGTATATTTTATTTTATTTAAAATAAATGCATAATATAAATCAATCTATTTAGAATAATTTTATTAATGAATATATTTACCTCATTGAAAGTTACATAACACACAAAATTCATAAATATGATAAATATTTTTTCACAATTAAAGTGATGATTACTCTTGTAAGTACATTAACTGATAGTGCTCAATTAGACGAATGATCCAAAAAAGAAAAAATAGGCCTACCTAGCCATGAAAAAATTATTATAAATAATTATTTCTTTCCCCCCAAGTCTAAATTTAATTTAATAAGTTTTTAAGATATTATTGATAATGGTTATCAAATAGAGAATTTGGATGTAGAAGGTGTGGAATACCTCAATATAAGAATCATTAATAATGAGAACAAATTTATTCAAGATAATATTTTAATACTCCCATTCATATTATACTTTATAAATATTTGTACAATCGAATCAAACTTGGTAAACTAGAATTTTACCGAATATGATATATTTTTAGTGTGTCATGATCATTCGGGTCATATTTGATCAATAATGATGTGTAAAATAATATAATATGTGAATGGTTCATCCATTGGTTGATAAAAGGGTTCTTACAACCCATGATTTATCATGCGCTTCTTGTTCTCATGAAAAATTAATTATAAGTCCATCAACATCGATGAAGTGGTATGAATACATGATGTTACTAGATCAAATTTATGGTGATATATGTAGACCAATTAACCCACCATGTGGACCATTCATATATTTTACGATCATGATTGGTGCATCAACTAGATTGTCCCATGTGTGTTTATTTTCCACTCACAACTTGGCGTTTACAAAATTACTTTCCCAAATAATAATTTTAAGGGAACAATTACCATAATATTCAATCAATCAGATTATTCTTGATAATTCTAGTGAGTATTAATTACATGCTTTTAATAAATATTTCATGTAATTGTAAATAAGTGTTTAACATATAATATATCATTTTTATACCCCAAATGGTATAGTCTAATCATTTGTAAAGTGATTACAACTTATCACTAGACCAATTATTAAGAAAAATAAATTATCTAGTTAGGTATAGGTATACACAATCTTTCATGCAATAGTACTGATTCAAATAAGGCCATCAAACTATCATGAATATTTCTATTTGTAATTATCTTGTGGCCATGAACTAAATATTTCACACTTAATGATATTTGGTTGTGTTGTATATGTGCCTGTAACACCCCAAAATGAACAAAAAATGGGACCCAAAGGATATTGGGGATATATGTTGGTTTTAAATTTCCATCAATCATTAAATATATTGATATTATGATAGGAAATATATTCACAACATTTTTTTTGTTGTCATTTTGATGAAAAATAATTTCCAAAATTAAAAGGAGAAAATCAATCAACGTTATAAGAAATATCATGGAATTGAATTCATTATTAAATCTTGATCCTCTTATGAATATTAGTGAAATTTAAGATAAAAAGATCATTAATTTGAAAAAATTATCAAATCATTTTCTTGATGCATTCAATGATTCAAACCAGGTTACAAAATCGCATATACCCACTAAAAATGCACCGGTAAGAATTAATATCCCTAAAGGATAGCCTGATGGTATTACAAAAAATTATTAAAATACACACCTAAAGCATGGGAGAATTTTTTTAAATGATAAAAATACTCATAAAATAAAATGGAAGCAACCTATTTTGGTTAAATATATATATGAACCCAGAGAGAATTTAAATTTACCAGAAGTACTAATCAAGGTCAAGAAGAAGTTTAAATAAATTTCACCCACACTGGAAGATATTGTAACTGAGTGGAGACCATTGTTGGTAACAGATTTTCATTAAATGTAACCCTTAAAATTATAAATGAGGATAAATAACCTAAAATAGTTATTGAATGTTTTAAAATACTTGATTGGGACCAATGGAAAGTAGTAATGCAGTCTGATCTCAACTCACTTGATAAACATGATATTTTTTGGTTGATTGTGAAAACCCTTGAAGGGGTCAAGCCTATTGGATATAAGTGGATATTTTTGATAAAAAGAAATGAAATTAATGAATTCATGAGATATAAATCATGTAAATTTTCTCAAGGATTCTCAAAAAATATGTGATCGATTATGATTAATATTACTTTCCTATAATGGAAATTAAAACCTTTTTGTATCTCATGAAATTTATTGTACATGAGAAACTTTAATTATTCCTAATAGATATTGTGTTTACATATCATTATGGTGATATTGATAATGATATTTACATGAAATTTCTAGAAGGAATCAAATTTCCTAAAAATATCCTATATCTCAAGATCTTTATTCAATTAATATGAATAAGTCATTATACATATTAAAGCAATCATAGTGCATGTGGTATAACCATCTTAGTAAATATTTGATGACGGAAAGTTATAAAAATGATCCAATTTTCCCATGTGTTTTTATTAAGAAGCCTGGATATGATTTTTTGATCATTACAATATACATTGGTGATTTAAATATTATTGGGACTAATGATGAAATTTTTAAGGATGTATAACATTTGATGAAATAATTTGAAAATAAATAATTTGGAAAGAAAAAGTTCTGCCTTGGTTTACAAATTGAATATCCTAAGGATGAATTTTTTTCTAATCAATAATGATATAATACTAAAATAATATAGATATTTAATATGAATAAATCACATACATTAAGTACTTCAATAATTATACATTCTCTCGATCAAGATAAAAATAATTTTAAACCACGAGACAATAATGAAGAACTAATTAGTCCTGAGGTACTATATCTAAGTACTATTAGAGCATAAATAAACCTTGAAAATTATACAAGTCTAGATATATCATTTTATATAAATTTATTTTGATGGCATAGTTATTATCCTACTTGTCACCATTATAATTTTTTCAAAAAAATATTAAGATACATTCAAGGATCTGAAGATCAGGGGTTAATTTATTCAAAATGTTCAAAAACAAAGTTGGTTGGTTATGATGATTCTAAATACTTGTTTGATCCACATAAAGAAAGAAATCAGAATGGATATTTATTTTCATATAGAGGAGCTCCTATTTTTTGGTTTTATATAGAAAAAAAAATTATTCTATTTTTTCCAAACATGCCAAGTTGATTTCTATTCATAAATCAAGTATAGAATGTTTTTGGTTGAGATCAGTTACTAATAATATTATAATTAACTCTAGATTAGATATGAATAATAATATTCTAACCATATTATATGAAGATAATGTTACTTGTATATTGTTGGTCGAAGTGGATACTCAAGAGGGGGGTGAATTGAGTTCCAATAAAAATTTCTGTTAAAAATATTTCTCTTAAAATCCCCCTATTTAAAAACAAGTTAAACTATAGTGAATTTATACAGATTGTAAAAGTTTAATTAGTTTCTCAAATACTGATTAGGTCTCAGTTAATTTAATCAGAAGATTAAATTAACTTTTGAAACTAACTTACTAGTTCACAATAAGTATAAACACTTGCTAATTTAACTATCAAAGTAACTTTAAAACAAACTGTATTTGAAAGTAATTAGCAGCAGAAGATAAAATATATAGAATAATTTAGACTTAAGCTAAAATGCACAACAGATGTAACCAAGAGGTTCAGTCTCAAGCCGAGACCTAGTCCTCTTAAACAATTTATATAATTTTGATCCACATCCTAGATCCGGGTAAACAATAGTTAAAACACTGTCCAAGTATAAAGACCTCTACCACAGTTCTACATGGAAAAACCAATAACAACTCACAGGCTGTCCAGGTCTTACTTGACCTCTACCACTATCCATAGTGGGAAACAAGGGAGTTATAGAGTTTGAATGAGGATTTAGAAATCATCCAGATTATCATAGAAGATAGTGTGTATAAGAAATATATAAGGTATACACACTGCTTGAAATGTAAATAAAAGAATCACTAAAAGAATAGATAAGAGTTTATAATGCTCTAGTGATGTGAAGTGCAGCTCTGGACTCTTTTGATTTATCAGAAATGCTTTTGAGTACTACTCTGGTTTTTTTCTGAAAAATAGAGGGTTGTTTTCTTCCTTTTTTTTTCAGGTTTAGCTATATCATCTTGAGTGCATGAAGAGTTCATTGTAGTTATTCACTCAAGATGTAGATTGTGTTCCCCTCTATAATGAGTGGCTTCGTGTATGTCCAGTGCTATTCCAGTATAAATGTAGTTTTTTCCTTTTGTGTGAATGCATCACGTTTCAATGTTGTTTAGCCCTTTCCTTTTACACCCTTCACGTGCCTTCTTAGTTCTATTCTATTCGGTCTTTTCCTTCCTTTTATAGCTTTTAGCTCCGATAAAAAGAATGATTACCTTTTTCATGGGTACTAGGTACAGTTCCCTGACATGCCAAAAACTATCATTAAATATCATTAATTGCATTAAAAACATCATATATGACTGTTTCATAATAAATAAATAGTATTGAGAGTTATAAATTTCGACTGGTCAAGATTTTGTCAGTAGCCTTCTGTTGGTAGCAGTTGAATTTATGTAGCAGTGACCTTCTATCAGTAGCTCTTGGTCTATCGGTAGCTCTTGGATCATGTACCAATAGCTCTTTGTATCGGTAGCTATTACTCTGTGTATCAGTGGCTCTATATACCGGTGACTTCATCTATCGGTAGACTTTGCTTCTATCAGTAGCTCATTTTGTATCGGTGGCTTCATGGTGGTAGACTTGTTCATATCGTCAGACTTACTCTATCGGTAACTCTAGTGTAATAGTAGCTTGTATCAGTAGAGTTTTGTTTGGTGCATATTGGAATATCCGTCTGGTTCCAGTGAAGTATATATATCGGTAGACTTATGCATACCGGTAGACTTGTTCTATCAGTAGCTCAGTTTCTGTCGGTAGCTATCTGTATCAGTGGACTTGATCTATCAGAGACATGTGCTTACCGGTGGACTTATACATACTGGTAGCTCTGCATATCAGCGACCTTTTCCTATCAGTTACTATGTATATTGGTAGACTAAGTATATCTGTAGCTATAGGCATATTAGTGACTTAACACTTCTATTTTATGCAGAACACATCCGATTGAGTTAGAATTATTTAAAAAGTCATATAAACATATATAAACATTGATTAACATATTTCAAGGACTATTTTAATATTATTATCATCTAGATAATAGAATATCATAGATTAAAAGAATTAATATATAGATAAACATTAATTGGGATTATCTAAGTATGTGAAAGCATAATTGGGATAATCAAAACAGGTGAGGTCAACAATCTCCCCCTTTTTGATAATCAAAACTTTTGATATTATAGTCTCAAAATAATGAAAAATTGTATCAGAGGATATATCATTAAATTCAATTGTATCAGAGAAAACAATATAAGATGTGAGATATTCAATGTACCAGAGGTAGAATTAAATGCAATGGTATCAAAGGTACAAGTTACAAAGCATATTAGCTCTCCCTTATAATATTATCTCTCCCTTAGATAATATTTCTCCCCCTTTCGCATAAAAGTTATTATTCCCATATATAATTTTTCTCCCCTTATAATATTTCTCCCCCTTTGTGATAATCAAAAAGTGGGAAACAACAAAGAGAAAAGGAACAAAATGAGAAAGAAAAGAAATCCATTTGTATTTTATGTTTCAAAAAGGTACAAGGAAATAAAACACAATACAAGGGATTACTATCAAATATCTTAGACACTTATTCAATCCACGTCATCAATGTGAGATTTTCTCTTTGGATCAGAAGAGGATTCAGACTGTGTGGAAGCAGGTGAAGGCCTAGGAATTCTAGAAATGATCACAGGAGGCTGAGTCACTGAAAATGTTCCTGGCCTGTACTGAGTAGTTCTTTGAGTTATCATAGGAGTAAGTATTCTAATAGATTGGGTTGGAGTCATCTGAATAGGAGAAGCAGTAGAGGCAGAGGCAGGAAAAGCTGTAGGTATAATCACTGGCCTAACATCGACATACAAGAAAGGCAACAAAAGATTTCTGAAATCCATAATTATTCTTCCTCCTATCTCCATAGAAGATATGAAATCATTCTTGTCCTCCATGAATTTTTCCAAGGCTAGAGTCAATTCCCTTATCTTGCTGACTTGCTCTCTGAAGGCTTGATTGATAGGAGGTAACTTTAGGTTTTCTAACCGATGCTTGAACTGATTTTTGAGTTGATGTTTGGTACAAATCCTTTGAAAATAGTAGTCTACCTTTTCTTTCACCTCTTTATGAGAGGCAGAAGCTTCTCTCATATAGTCTTGGACTATCTTCATTATTTATCTAGATGAATCTATAGTATAAATCACCACTTTTCTCAGGTCAGATGAGTCCACAGAGCCACTGGTTGATGCTGAACCAAGCTCCTACTTCATCACAGATCGAATCTGATCCAAATACACTGAAGGTCTGGAGGCAAGAGAACCAACAGAGAAAGTTAATGTTTCCTTGAAGTTTTTGGTCAACCCACTGATGAGATTTTTGACTTGGGAATCCTGGGTGCTGACCTGATCTTTCATGGAGGTTTTAAAACTTTCAAATACTGATACCATCTGGATCACAAAACCTTTTCCATAAGAAAAATCTTTATCTGCTTGGGATTTATAAATCATATAAGATTCTAAAGAGATAATAGAAATATCTTTAGAGCTTCAACACTTTCTTCGAGGCTAGACAACTGATTCTGGAAAGCTTTAACTTCATCCACTATCTCTGCCGCAAAGGTAGGGACATTACAACCAAGAGAGAGTTCAAAGGACTTTTCCAAATTGCTCATCTCTTCAACAAAGAAATGCTTAAACTCGGCAACAGAGGCCCTAAAAGACTCTTTCAGCTCATTCTTTAAGGATTCAAGATCACCCCTGGTGATCATATCAGCAGGTGGAACCATAACAGGTGCTCTCTCAGATACTATACTGGTCACTGATTCATTCATAATCAATTGAATGGATTAAACCAGTGAAGCTTCCATTTTCTTTATTTCTTCTACAAAACTGATGTTGAGTTCAGACTTGAGCTTGTACATATCATGCATTCTGACCACATCTTCAGGTATCAACTCATTCTGAACATCATAATTGATTTTTGGTCTATTTAGGGATGCCTCATTATCAGAATCAGGATAATCCAATCCACAAACCACAAAACTTGGGTCTTCTGCCCAATCATCAATATCAATAGCCACTGAAACACTACCAAATATGGTTTGATGCTCCCCCTCAACTGGTGCATTCTCTTGTACAACAAGATAATTCTTAGCCGGTCCTTCTTCCTCAAAATAATCTTCTACTATCAACTCCATCTCTAAAACAGCTACAACAGCAGGAGGCTCCTCTAGATTAGCCACAGTTCCTTCCATCTCACCCACTACTTCTTTAATAGGCACAACTGAGCTTCCAATCAATGGACTCAGACTTAAGTAAGAAGAATCAGAGGATTCAGATTCATTTTCCCTTTCTTCTTCATTCTCAAGGACTGGCTGATCTTCCTCATTAGTAGGAGTTTCTCCTTATAAAAAAAGTTCCCTTTCCTGAATATACAATTTCAGCAGCAGGACTTGGGGGCATGTCTGGATCCCTTCCATCAGCCATAGAAGTCTCCTCTTCATCAGTCTCATCACTGTACTCAGGTTCTTCTTCATCAGGTTCTAGACCTGGATCCCTCACATCCTTAGTCCTTGAAGGATGATTCACAGGATTGAATTTATCATACACCTTCTTTTCATCATTAACCCATTCTCCTATGCATGGGTTCCAATTTATCTTCATATATTTGCAAGCTGTGCTTGTGATACAAAAATTATTCTTTACTACCACTGTCTCATCCTGAGACTCAGCTACGCCTTTCACTTTGATCATCACTGAGATCATCTTGGCAAAGAATAAGGCATTTTTCATTGATTTTGGCCTGGTCATGTCCTCCATTTGAAACATTAGCAATCTGCACAGATTCACTTTCACACAATGTCTCAAGAGATATAGTAGATAGATATCCTAATATCTTAAATTCGCAAAGTCCCCTCTCCTTGGTATTAAGACATGATGAACAAATTTGAACAACAATCTGTTCTCTCCATCCATTTTAGTAGCCACCACTTGTCTTTGATTTCCACTACCCGTGAGCTCCTCTAGGGAAGTTTCATAATTTAATATATCACTTGCAGGTGGTATTTCCTTCAAGACATATCCTGAAACACCTTCTTGTGGAACCTTCCGGAATTCATCTCACTCAACAGATGAAAAAGATATCTCCTTTCCATTCACAAAAGAAATCACTCGGTTCTCATATTCTCACTTCTCAAAGCTCACAGACTCATAAAATTGTTTCACTAGATTCGGATAGTAGGGGCCATTGTTTTTCGGAAAGCAATCTACCCACTTTTTATCTTCTATAACCTCAATAAATAATGATTTTCAAGCCAAAAACCATTCTAATAACAACTCTTTTTCGATCACAATAACTCTATTTTGCAAATGTGGGTTTACTGGTCACCACCCTGATCTTGTTCTACCAACACTGCCACTTACTTCTGGCTCAGACTTCTGCTTCTTTGCATTCGGCTCATCAATGTCATCTCTGATGGTAGGAAGTTTGGTTTTAGCCATATCTGGTTCGAGGTACTTAGGGTTTTCTAGAGATTCAGGAGTTAAGGTTTGAGGGTAAAGGGTTTGAGGATTGGTGGATTGAGAAGTAACTAGGACATAGTTTTATCATTTAGGAATCATAAAATAAATAATTAAAATATCATAAGTATAAACGATTCATATTCTGGTGGAATATAGAAGTTTAAAACAACGTGTACTCATTGGTAGGGTTTATCAGTGAGAATTCCTATCAGTGAGGTCCATCGCTGAGGTTTTACATCAGTGAGGTTTTTACATCGGTGAGGTTTTTAAATCGGTGAGGTTTTGACATCGGTGATGTTTTCACATCAGTGATGTTTTTACATTGGTGAGGTTTTCACGTCGGTGAGGTTTTCACATCGGTGAGGTTTTCATATCGGTGAGGTTTTCACATGGGTGAGGTTTTCACATAGGTGAGGTTTTCACATTGGTGAGGTTTTCACATCGGTGAGCTTTTTACATCGGTGAGGTATCTACCAATTAAGGTTAGTCATTCTGAACTCATGGCTAATGTAACTTAACCTATCCAAACTTAAAGGATTGGTTAAGATGTTAGCTAATTGATGTTCAGTACCTATAAATTTAAGTTTAATATCACCTTTTTGGTAATGATCTCTCAAAAAGTGGTGCCTTACATCAATGTGTTTGGTCCTAGAGTGAGATATAGGGTTCTTTGAAATATTTATTGCACTAGTGTTATCACAGTTGATTAAAACATGCTTAAAATCATATCCATAGTCCAAAAGAGTGTGTTTTATCCATAGAATTTATGCATAGCAACTACTAGCAGCTATATACTCTGCTTCGGCAGTGGAAAAAGCTACAAAATTCTGCTTTTTACTACACCAAGATACTATGTATTTTCCCAATAAATGACATATTCCAGATTCGATTTTTCTATCCAACTTGCAACCAACAATTTCAGCATCTGAATAACCCATTAGCTCAAAATATTGTCCTTTTGGGTAAAGCAAACCTAAATTTACAGTGTGTTTAAGGTACTTAAAAATTCTTTTAACATCAAGTAAATGAGACTATTTTGGATTAGATTGAAATCTTGCAGACATAAACACACTAAACATAATATTTGGTCGACTAGTAGTAAGGTAAAGTAAGCTTCCAATAATACCTCTATAATTTGTTTGATCCACTGGTTTCCCAGTTTCATCTGCATCCAATTTACAGATAGTACTCATAGAATTATCACTTTCCTTAATACTATCTAAACCAAAATGTTTAAAAATATCCTTTGTATATTTAATTTGATTCAATGTAATACCATTTTCATTTTGAAAAACTTTAAATCCAATAAAATATTTGAGGTGTCCCATTAAAATCATTTCAAATTCATTTTTCATACTCATTGAAAAATCAGTACATAAAAGATTTTTAGAAGATCCAAAAATAATATCATCAACATAGATTTGTACTATCAAAACATCTTTAGAAATTCTTTTAATAAAAAGAGTTGGATCAGCAATCCCTTTTGAAAAACCTTTTGAAATAAGAAAATTACTAAGTCTATCATACCAAGCTCTTGAAGCTTGTTTCAAACCATATAAAGCTTTGGATAGCTTGAAAACTCGATTTGGAAAATGAGGATTAGTAAATCCAGGTGGTTGTTCAACAAAAACATCTTCAATTATAAAACCATTTAGAAAAGCACTTTTGACATCCATTTGATATAACTTGAAATTTAGATGAGAAGAATAGGAAAGTAATATCCTAATAGGTTCTAATCTAGCTACAGGGGCAAAGGTTTCCTTATAGTATATACCTTCCTCTTGTCTATATCCTTGTGTAACTAACATAGCTTTGTTTCTAACTATATTTCTAGACTCATCAACTTTGTTTCTAAAAACCCATTTAGTGCCTATGGTCAAGCTATCCTTAGGTGTATCAAGTAATTCCCAGAATTTGTTTATTTCAAATTGATCTAACTCTTCTTGCATAACCATTACCCAAAATTCATCATTTATTGCATCATTGACATTTTAGGTTCTAGTTGTGAAAGAAATGCATGATGTTCAACTTGGTTTCTTAGAGAAGATCCATTCCGCGTCCCTCTATCAAGATTACCAATAACAACATCCAAAGGATGATTATTTAGAATCATAGTTGATCTAGTAAAGGTAGGACTAGAAATTTCAGGCTCTTCTCTGAGTTTGGGTTCTATTGAAGCAGATTCTGGAATATGGCCAGAACTAGATGTTTTTACAGCAGGTTCTTTAGTTTTATCATTAAGGTCCAAAACAGTCAAATCTTCTTCAAGATTTTCAAGAGAAGGCTTAGGTTCATGTGGATCAGTTTCATCATACATGATGTGAACAGATTCTTCCACACATTTGGTTCTTTTATTAAAGACTCTATATGCTTTCCTATTTAATAAATAACCAAGAAAAATTCCATCATCACTTTTATATGCAAATTTGTCAGGATTATCCTTGGTATTGAGAATAATAACTTTGCAACCATAGACTCTAAAGTTACCAACTCTAGGTTTCCTATTGTTCCATACCTCATAAGGGGTCTTCTTAAGAATAGGTCTAATTAAGACTCTATTGATAATATAACAAGCTATATTCACTGCTTCATCCAAGAAATAAATAGGCAGGTCATACTCATTAAGCATAGTTCTTGAAGTTTCTTGAAGGGTTCTATTTCTTCATTCTACTACACCATTCTGTTGAGGTGTCCTTGGGGCAGAGAAATTGTGACTATTACCATTATGTGAGCAATAAGATTCAAACTCATTATTTTCAAACTCACGACCATGATCACTTCTTAGGGTTTTAATTTTAAGTCCACTAAGGTTCTCTACAGACTTGGAGTATTTGACAAAATAAGAACAAGCTTCACTTTTGTGAGCTAAGAAGTATACCCAAGTATATCTAGAAAAGTCATCTACTAGGACATAGGAAAAGTGATTCCCATTTAAACTAGAAACTCTAGAAGGTCCAAAAAAATCCATGAGAACCAACTCGAGAGGTTGATAAGTTGAAACTTCTTTCTTTGATTTATAAGAAACTTTATGTTGCTTTCCCTTTTGATAGGGATTACAAAGTTTTTCAGTTGGGAATTCAAGTTTAGGTAGATATCTAACTAAGTTCTTCCTAGTCAGTTTTCTAAGTGAATAAATGTTGCAGTGTCCCAATATTCTGTTCCAAAGCCAGTATTCTTTATGAAAATAATTTAAATAAGTAACATTTTTCTTGGCTAAAGAATTCAAATCAATAGCATAAAAATTTTCATTTCTCAAGGTAGAAAATACTAAATAATTTTTAGAGTTAAAAACATTACAAGAATCATTTTCAAACATAACATTGAAACCATCATCACATAACTAAGAAATACTCAACAGATTATATTTAAGTCCATCAACAAATAAAACTTTAGAAATTAAAACTAAATTAATGTTACCAATATAGACTAGGTTGATGATTTTTCCTTTAGAATTATCACCAAAGGTGACATAACCTCCATCAACCTTTATTAAGATTTTAAAGCATGAATAGCCTCTAGACATGTGCCTTGAACATCCAATATCCAAGTACCATATCTTCTTATGGGAACTCTTCAAACAGCTTTCCTAGAAAAAAGTTTTAAACAGAGAATGATTTTGGTACCCAGATTCTCTTGGGTCCAGACAGGTTAGCAAGCAAAGTTTTAGGTACCCAGATTTGTCTTATGGGTCTCATATAATCAATAGATTCAACAGATTTTTAAAGATAAACTCTATTTGGTCTATAAAAATGTGAGTAACTAGTTGAAGCATATGAATTTCTAGAACTAGAACTAGCAGAATTTTGTCTAGATTTAGGAATAAATCTAATTTTGGTAAACTATCTATGTCCAGGCTGGGATCCCAAACCAGTAGTGTAATTTAGTGGCACTTGTTTACATAGAATTTTTGTAAGGGTGTTCTTTCCATTTGTGAACTTTTCTAAGTCCTTTCTCAGTTTCTCATTAGACATTTTCAGTTCAGTATTTTCCTTAAGTAATTGAGAATTCTTTTACTTTTCTACATCAATAGAAGATTTAACAATGCTATATAAAGCATGATGTTTCTTTAAGGCTTTGTACTTTTCCTTAAGTTCATTTTAGGTCTCTTGTATCTTATTAAAATATTCAAATAATTCTTCACTAGACAAATTTTTAGATTCAGAATCAGAATCATCTCCAGAATAGTATAAATTTCAATCATGAGTGTCTAGTGTTACCTTAGAGGTGTTTGTCATAAAACACATGTTAGCTTTATGAGAATATTCATCCTTAGTAGAATCAGAATCACTTGAAGTGTCTTCTGAACCACTACAAGTTTCTTTCATTGGTTTCTTATACTTGATTTTCTTGTAGTCATGTTTCTTCTTGAAATTTAACTTTGGACAGTCTGCTTTTACATGTCCTTTCCTTTTGCAATCATAGCAGATTACTTCATCACTCTTATCAACTTTCTTCCAATATTTCTTCTAGTGTCCTTTGTTGTCATATTTACCTTTGTAGTTTTATTTTATGAAGAATTTATTCATCCTATAGAACTTCTCAAATCTTCTAGCTATTTGAGCCATCTTAGCATCACTATCAGATTCTGAACTTTCACTTGTTGAGCTTTCAGTTTGTATGTGAACTTTCTTTTTATCCTTGCTCTTTGAGGTAGTAGACTTAAAAGCCACTAACTTTCTTTTAGGTTCATCATCTTATTCCTTATTCACCTTGATTTCTTCCTCATACATCATAAGCATACCAATAATCACCTTAACAGGTAGTGAACTTATATCACACAATTATCTTATAGAGACAGTTGTGCCTCTCCATCTTTCTGGAAGACATATTAATATTCTCATTATTTGTTCCTTTGTTGGAACATCCTTTCCAAGGGAGATTATAGTATTGAAAATCTCATTGAACCTGAGATACATGTCAGAAATGGGTTCATCATGCTTCATTTTAAAGTTATCATATTTAATAGTATAGGTATTCAACCTCATTTATTTAACATTGGTTGTTCCCTCATGGGAAACAACCAAAGTGTCCCAAATTTCATAAGCAGTTTTGCAAGCAGATATTCTATTAAACTCTTCATCTCCTAGAACACAATACAGGGCATTCATAGCTTTATAATTATTATTGTAAGCAATCATTTTAGGTTCATCCCAAGTAGTTCTATCAGTTTCTGGAATTTTATATTGAGTTTCTATTGTAGTCCAAATATCAAATCCCATACTTTATAAATGAATTTTCATTTTAAGCTTCCACTGAGCATAATTTATACCATTAAAGAAAGGTGGCATGTTGGTAGCAGCACCTTCTAGTCTATTATCCATAACTAGATTTTATAAAATATATTGAAAGAGATAAAATTTTGAACTAACAGAAATATAAGATCTTTAAAGAAGAAACTAAAATCAAAATTGAAAAAACAAAGTATTTTGAAAACTTTGAAAAAAATCAATCCTCTGATACAAAATGTTGGTCAGAGTGGATACTCCAGAGGGGGGTGAATTGAGTTCCAATAAAAATTTCTGTTAAAAATATTTCTCTTAAAATCCCCCTATTTAAAAACAAGTTAAACTGCAGTAAATTTATACAGATTGTAAAATTTCAATTAGTTTCTCAAAGATTGACTAGGTCTCAGTTAATTTAATCAGAAGATTAAATTAACTTTTGAAACAAACTTACTAGTTCAAAATAATTATAAACTATCTGACTGAAAGTTATTTTTTATTATTACCTTAAAAACTAGGGTTACACGTCAAAGAGGATGAAAATAATGAAGGCCAAGTGAATCCTTCCAAACCACATTGACACTGTCAACAGGAAGAGAATTAAGACTATCATAAACCACCAGAGTCTCCTCTAGTTTTCCCCATCGAGCCAACGCGTCAGCCGAAATGTTGGACTCCCTCAGACTATGATGAACCATCCTTCCCTGATTAGTCTCCACTTTGCACCTACGATAAACATACACTAAATCCCAAGAGATGTCGTGATTGCCCTGTAGAGATCTGACTAGAACCTCCGAATCTGATTCCACTTCCATCACGCGAAGGTCTTTCCTCTTGCAAACAATCAGACCTGATAGAAGAGATCTAAACTCTGCACCCATAGAGTTACCAAGTCCATAATAAGCACTGAAAGTAAAAATAACTGAACCCCAACAATCCCAAAGCAAACCACCACCCCTCATGATTACTCCCAAGCATGAACCATCCACATTTAGCTTCAACCCAATAGCTGGAGGCTGCCACATTACCCACCGCCCTCTATCCAAATTCTTTATGCGTCTGTGACCGAGGTTCCCCAGCATAACTGAATGAACTCCATTCTTGAAAATAGAGGATAGTTCATCAATGAGAGATCTCATCCGGACCTAGAGAGTTAAAAAAACCTCCTGCAACCCAACCACACCTGATTGCGAGCCTCCCATATTGTCCAACATATGGAGACCAGAATGATAATATGGGCAGTTCGCTCCCCTGTCCTACTACCAAAACCAGAAAACCATAGCAGAAGATAATCCCAAACCAAATGAAACTCCCCATATGGAAACCTGTATTGAGTTATCTGAGACCAGAGGAAACCAACCCATCGTCCCTGAAAAAATAAATGTAATGTTGACTCCAAACATGGACTCTCACAACAGTAGCATCTCGATTCCATGCAAACCCCTCTTCTCTGAATATTTTCCTTAGTGGGCAGGGCTCGGTTTGGGATCCTCCACACCAGAACGTTCATTCTCGAGGGAATCAAATTACACCATGTAACCTCATCCCCTACCACCACCGTATCGCCCCTATGAAGAATCCCCATGTAACCATTCATATTAAAACACCCCGAGCTAACCTCTGTAAAACAGCATCTGTCTGAATCATCACTAATAACAACACTACTAAATAGGTTCAGTTGCGATGAGTTAAGGTTTGCATGTATAAACTCATACCTTCCACATGCCTCCTTAAAATAGATGTCAGGATGAGGATTGTCTTCAAACAGAAGCCTCTCCTACTTCCATGTATCCTCCCAAAAGTTATTCTCCCCATGACCAATCACCCATCTGGTGTGATCATGCAGCACCTCCAGATGAGAAAACATGCACTTGGTGAGACGTGTCGCTCCATGCATGAAAAACTCCCCATGCCAACCATACCATGCCCTGAAAAATCTAGCCCACATAGACTTACCAACAATCACCTCCCATGCAAGTCTGGCAGGCATCCTAGGAATGGATTCATAAATATCTCAAAGTCCAACCCCTTCCTCCTCCACTGGTCGGGCCAACCTCTTCCAAGAGGCCCAATGACATCTCCCTTCTCTCTTCATGTCCCACAAAAAAGAAGTGAGAATGTGTTCAATCCTATCCACAGTGCCCTTCTGGGGGTTGATGATGGAAAAAACTTGCATAGGTATATATAATAGAACACTGTTGAAAAGCATGATCCGACCTCCAAATGAAAGCACCTTGTTCTTCCAGTTGAAAATCCTTCCCAATATACGGTCCACAATCCCATTGAAATGATTCCTCATAATCCTTCCACTGGATAATGGAACTCCCAGATATAGAATAGGGAGCTGTCTCTATCCACAACTGAGAATATCCTGGATAATCCTGCACCTTCCTCCCATGCATTTGTTGGATATGAACAAGTGACTCTTCGAATGATTGATCGACTGCCCACTCAGCTTCCCATACGTGGCCATAATGCCCTTAAGAGATTTTAAATTTCTACACCCGCCATTAAAAAATAATAATATATCGTCAGCAAACATCAAGTGGGATACACTCCCTCAATTCCTTCTACCATAGAAAGGCCTCAATCTACCCTCTGCCATACTCTTCTTCAGATTTCTGGAAAAAGCATCTTGAGCGAGGACAAAGATGATAGGAGAAAGAGGGCCCCCCTGTCTAACTCCTCTCACAGATTTGAAGAAACCAAAAAATTTCCCTAATAGAGAAACAAAGATCCATGGAGATGCAAAGCACCTGAAACAGAGATCACAAAACTGCTCATGAAACCCAAAACTCCTCATGACCCGTAATATGAAGCTCCACTCCAAAATATCATAAGCCTTATTCATATCCACTTGCAGGATGATATTGGATCCAACAATCCTTTTATTAATATCAGGAACCATATCACTTGTGATTCCCACTACTCCTTGAATACTCCTACCTTGAATAAAACCATGTTGTTCCTCAGATATAATCTTGGGTATAACGTTGGATAGTCTCTTGCCAATAGCTGTCGCAAGAATTTTGTAAGAAACATTGGAAAGGCATATCGATCTAAAGTGGTTAATAAGAAAGGGATCTTTGATCATTGACACAAGCACCACCCTTGAAGAAGATACCCCCTTAATCAAGGGCACCCCCTAAAGAAGCCTTGAATAGCCTCCACCATACACGGCCCAACAAACTCCCACGCATCACTGTAGAAGGAGGCCGGAAATCCATCCGGACCAGGTGCACTCTCATGTGGCATACTTCCCAGAGCCTATCTAATCTCCCTCTATTGTGGGATAGTGGATATACAATCATTCTCGGTTTGAGTTATCATCAAAGGTAAATAGTTTATGAAATTAGAACCCTCTAAAGATTCTCTATCGAAACCAGAAGTACTCTCCCCCGCCCAAAAACCCTCAAAGTGTTCCAATGCAAGCTTGCTGACCACATTCACGTCTGACGTATAAGATCCATACTCCCCCTTTATATTAATCTTCATGTTCCTCCTCTCTTTGATGCATTCCTGAAAGAATGCATTGTTGCGGCCCCCCTCCCTAATCCATCTCACTTGAGAACACTGCATGAAGACCCTCTCCATCTCTAACAACTTCTCATCCAGGAACACTCTTTTATCACATAGAGTAACAAAATTATTCTCATCCCAAGATACCTGGAGAGCCTCCTCCAATCTACCAACCTCATCCTGTAAACAGGTCACCCTGTTATTCAAGTCTGGTTGCACCACCAGACATTGTCTAATCTTCCGTTTGAGCCTTTTAAAATGATTCACCAGTCCTCCCAAAGATTTCTACCTCTCCTCCTACAACCAAGACTTCCTCACAACCTGCATGAAACCAGTATCCTTATGCCATTCACTCGAGTAATGAAAGATCTTGCCAATCACCGCTTCACGTTTAATATCTAGTAAAAGTGGAGCATGGTCCTAGAGAATACAAGTAAGATGAGTAACCGAAGTTTTTGAGAAAAGGTCCAGCCCTTGCAAGTTGGTAAGCCACCTATCCAGCCGGCTCCATATACGATTCTGGCCTTTACGGTTATTAAACCACTAAACTTCTCCCCTCTGAAGCCTAATTCCAACTGACCGTCTTGCAACAAGAACTCCTAGAATACTTTAGACTTAAACTAAAATGCACAGCAGATGTAACCAAGAGGTTCAGTCTCAAACCGAGACCTATTCCTCTCAAATAATTTATATAAATTTGATCCACACCCTGGATCAGGATTAACGACAGTGAAAACACTATCCAGGTAAAAAGACCTCTACCATTGTTCTACGTGGGAAAACCAACAATAGCTCACAGGCTGTCCAGGTCTTACTTGACCTCTACCACTGTCCACAGTGGGAAACAAGGGAGTTATAGAGTTTGAATGAGGATTTAGAAATCCTCCATATTAGCATAGGAGACAGTGTGTGTAAGAAATATATAGAGTATACACATTGCTCTAAATGTAAATTAAATAATCACTAAAAGAATAAATAAGAGTTTAGAATGATCTAGTGATGTGAAGTGCAGATCTGGACTCTTTTGATTTATCAGAAATGATTCTGAGACCTTCTCTGGTTTTTGTCTGAAAAATAGAGGGTCATTTTATTCCTTATTTTTTAGGTTCAACTTTATCATCTTGAGTGCATGAAGAGTTCATTGTAGTTCTTCACTCAAGATGCAGCTTGTGTTCCCCTCTAGAATGAGTGACTTCGTTTATGTCCAGTGCTCTTCCAGTATGAATGTAGATTTTTCCTTTTGTGTGAATGCACCACGTTTCAATGTTGTTCAGACCTTGCCTTTTACACCCTTCACATTCCTTCTTAGTTCTATTCTGTTCGGTCTTTGTCCTTCCTTTTATAGTTTTCAGCTTCGGTAAAAAGAATGATTACCGTTTTAATGGGTACTTGGTACGGTTCCCTGACATTCCAAAAACTATAATTAAATATCATTAATCGCATTAAAAGGATCATATATGACCGTTTCATAATAAATAAACAGTATTTAGAGTTATAGAGTTTGACTGGTCAAGATTTTTCCAGTAGCCTTCTGTTGGTAGCAGTTGACTTTATGTAGCAGTGACCTTCTATAGGTAACTCTTGGTCTATCAGTAGCTCTTGGTCTATCAGCAGCTCTTGGTCTATCAGTAGCTCTTGGATCATGTACCGGTATCTCTTTTTATCGGTAGTTGTTACTCTGTGTATCAGTAGCTCTATATACCGGTGACTTCATCTATCGGTAGACTTTGCTTCTATCAGTAGCTCATTTTGTATTGGTGGCTTCATGGCGATAGACTTGTTCATATCAGAAGAATTAATCTATAGGTAACTCTAGTGTTATAGTAGCTTATATCAGTAGACTTTTATTCTGTGCATATCGGTAGCTCTGTTTGGTTCCAGTGAAGTATATATATTGGTAGACTTATGCATACCGGTAGACTTGTTCTATCGGTAGCTCAGTTTCTGTCGGTAGCTGTCTGTATCGATGGACTTGATCTATCAGAGACATGTGTTTACCGGTGGACTTATACATACTGGTAGCTCTGTGTATCGGCGACCTTTTCCTATCGGTGACTATATCTATCGGTAGACTAAGTCTATCGGTAGCTATAGGCATATCAGTGACTTAACACTTCTGTTTTATGGAGAACACATCCAATTGAGTTATAATTATTTCAAAAGTCATATAAACATAGATAAACATTGATTAACATATTTCAAGGACTATTTTAATATTACAATCATCTAGATAATAGAATATCATATATTTAAAGAATTAATATATAGATAAACATTAATTGGGATTATCAAAGTATGTGAAAGCATAATTGGGATTATCAAAATAGGTGAGGTCAACATATATCATAGTTGAACATTTGGTATATTAAAAGCGACCAAACAAATCATATCTCACCAAAATCCTTTTTCATTCATGACCTTCAAAATAATAGTGATATTGATATGCAGAAAATAAAGACTTGTGATAATCTCATAGCTTTATTCATAATGTTATTTCCAACATAAACATTTGAGAAATTGATTTATAAAAATGGGATTCAAATACCAAAAATTATATCATGGTTTAATGAGGTTGATTTGGGAATGTCTTATTCTTTTTACCTTTAATAGGTTTTTCTGACTAGGTTTTCCTAGTAAGGTTTTTAACGAGGCAACATAGCATGTAATCATTTTAATTTAGGTTCACTTGTTTTTACCATAGAGTTTTTTAAGTGAATATTTTTATTAGATTTCATGAAATTATATCATCTAAAGGGGAGTGTTATAAACTATCATTTATGATATTACTTTCATAAGTTATAATTAATGAATACTTTTCATTACCCAACAAAACCATTCATACAACCAAAATTTTAATATCCCCACCATTGGATTTGATTCGTAATGATTAATGTTAACTATTGGATCAAGTCATATGTTCTTTGTATATACGGTGATATGTTAATGGAAGTGATTAATTTTGCTGGCTATATACGAGTATTCCTTCTCTCTTCTTATATTCTTTTGTAATCAAGCTGTTTTATTTTGCCATTGCCATCTTAAAATTTTGATATCATTATTATCTCATATTGAATTCACATTAGATTGATGTTTTCATGATCCATAATTCCTATGATTGATTAGTTTCACAACAAATTATTTATATTATTTTATTTTTCAGAAATAATAATTGTGGAACAACCTGGTGGTTTTAAGGGAATGAAACACTTTAAAACATGTTTATTTGTTATAACTTGTAAAACCTTTTTGGGAAATATGTCATTGATCAGTGATAAAGTACTGGATTCTAGGTAAAGAACGATTAGGATAGGTAGACTAAAAAATAAAAAATGCATTAAAATCGAAACTCCCAACACTGGTGGAGTTAAGTGTGAGAAGTTACTAAAATACTTAAAATGATAAAGGATTGGAGGAGGATTATAAATCCATGCAGAGATGTAGGCACATTATGATGTGGGAGAAGCATCAATTTGTTTTTCTTGGACATGAGTGACATGATGTCAGATGGTCAGGGGGTGGAGTCTCTATGGGATAGAGAGCTAAGGGGGGTAGATTTTTGGATTTCCTCATTATTTTAACATATATATTTGTCCCATGGGCACAACCTAGTTATTGTATCCCTGTGGAAGTTTTTGGGAGGTCTTGTATTTGAGTCTCTCCATGCACATGTAGTGTAGATTTTCATTTTTTATCCCCTTTCATGCACCAATGTATTAATAATACATATATAATTAAATATATGTTTAGTAAATCAAAGAAAAAAAATATTTTTTTCATAAAAATTAAATTAAATTAAAACATGAAAATATTAGGATATTAAAAAAATGTGTTTTTAATGAAAAATGATTTTATTTAACACTATTTAAATAACAGTATGATTATAAAATTATATTATTATTTTTAAGTAGGTTAGGGATGAGGCCCATTTTATTTAAAAAAATATATATTATTTAGAACAAGTTTAATAGGTAATCATTACATGAATCGAAGTCCTATATCCCTATAGAATCAATGTGACATGGTCCAAAGGCCTGACACCCCAAAGGCCCTGAGTGAGTTGTTTTGCAACATGACATGTTACCAGCCAAACAACCTAGCACCCCCTTTCTTGTAGTCAACTCCATGTGATACCAGTTTGAAAATTGCATTTCCCCAACCACAAGATGTTTCATCATGCTAGACTGATATAATGATGTATGGAACACCTTCATACACATTATGGTAGGAGAGTTAGTGATGGGTGTTAGAACATCTATCTCTCTTTCGAGCTGTCCACCTAGCGATGTCTATATGGCCCATCTCTTGCATCATCTTCCTACTGCATTACATCTTCATACCAGTTCCAAGTGAGAAAGTCACATTCCAGGGAACCCCTCTGTCTTGCAATGGGGACAAAAGGTTGGATGATGAGCATCAATATTTCAATCCCTCAAATCAAGGTTTCCTTCCAGACACTATCTCTGCACTACCTTCCTAATGCACTAAATCGCTCGTTTGATTCCAGTCAGGTCATATGCTACCCATAAGTGATGACCCAAAGGTCCCATATCTCGAAGACCAAAAATGGACCAGATTTCTAGGATAAAGTGCCTAAACCTAGGTAGAAAAATCAAACATGGTCTAGAGGCACATTAAAGAACACCCAAAATGATAAATCCCAAAGGCCCGTCTTCCCAATCCACTCCTGAGCCACACTCTCCCTACTGCTTTCTCCACCACTACTATTGGAGGCTACAAGGATGATGCTGAACACTAGATCCACACCATGACATTGACTCCCGAAGTCACTAAACACCAACCTTGATCATCCAGCAACGTGTTAGGGGTGATTTTTGATCTTGAGACAAAGATTGATTATAATTTTTTTTTGAGAAACCTGATGAAATATGGAAGATATATAAAGTATAAAACATAAATCATCATGTAGGATTTTTAATATAGAAAACCCTCGAATGTGGAAAATTAAAAAACTATGGATAAATTATAAAATATCCACTCTGAATCAGAATGCAAAAAATCCAAGCAATTCCCTAACTTGAATTAAAAATTATAGAATATAAAATCTATGTTAAAACCACACCTTGATAAACCTCCATCTTCTCTCTAAAAATCAACTCACCAACACCATGCTCAAAAGATCCATCTGTGATAAAATTTCACCCTTCTATCGATGAAATGAAACCATCTCAGAGATCAAATATGAACATGCATCATCCTCGCACCGCCTTGTGACACCTGAAGGATTTCTATCTCTCACATGTATCACCATCATGATTTACCACCAATCATCAATTGGGATATTGCGCTTGATCACTTCAATCAAGAAGAATCTTGATACATGTCCCCGATCATTGATCACATTGCTGATTCTTCTCACCTACTCAACATCGATGTGCCTTACATGATTATAGCATCCCGCCTCTTTATCACATAAACTTTCATTACATTTTACAAAACCGAGGATCTTTAAGGTGTAGTGTCTTGGAAACCAGGAACTTTAAACATGAAAACATAAAACATTCTTCTAAAACACTTGAAAGGATTCTCCTCATGTTCATCCTAGGTTCATTACTGCATCACATAACCTGGGAGCATACATCAAAAGAAAGGGTGAGCAAAAATCCCAGTAAGGAAAACAAGACAAACATTTTACATGTGAACTTGAGATACTTCAATAAGGTCATGAAAAAGAACTTTAAGGTATGAGAATGAAATAAAGAGGCATATCAGGATAAATTTTTCATAAATTGAAAACGTGGCTACATCATTTAACATAGACAATCATGAACATATCACCAAGGTCCATCCCCAAGGTTTCATTTGAAAATTACCAAGGTTATTCACCAAGGTATCGTGAAAATTGTAATCTCTAGTGGTTACATCATTACCCAATGCATTGGAGCGCTATCAGGGCGCACCCTTAAATTTTCCTTTATTATCATGTGAGCCACATATATCATCATAAAACATTTCATAAATAACCCATATAGAATAAAATAAATGGGTTTCATTTCATAATCATAACGTTTTAAAAAAATCTGCTTTAAAGACATGATCTTTACATCACTTTAAAACCCACAGAAAAGGAAGGTGGGTCTCATGTATGTAAATCCCAGAATTTAAAATAGAACATTTTGGTATATATGTGAATACCCCTTTATAATAAAGAGCTTTTAGTATTCACTTAATAATATAAAAGAACTTTAGAAAAAGAGAGAGACATTTTGAGACAGAAATTCTGCAGCATAATGGCTATGTTCTGAGGTTTTAGAAGACCTTAAAAGAGAGGTAAAATGGGTCAAACATTCATAAATGACCCATAAAATAGTACATGGACATAATAAGAAGGATAAATGATCATGGTAATAAAATTTCAAAGACATACCATTTGAAATGAAAAACATGGAAGGAAGACAAAAATTAGATTTCTCTTATGAAAGTTCGGCAGCCTAACAGCGTTACTTAAACATCAACACAAATTATTTGAAAAGATCAAATAGGGTCTCTAATCATGTGAACATAAGAGTTCAGTATGATATATATAGAGATAATTCCCCAACATAACAAAAAGTAACTTGAAAGAATTGACATGAAAGTAGAACTTCAAAACGAGAAGGGTGAAGAACCACTTAAAAATTCGGCAGCCTAACGGCGCCACTTAAAACATCAAAATAATGAATTGAAGAGATAAAATTGGGTCTCTCATCATATGAAAATAAGATTCCAGTATGATATATATAGAGATCATACCCTAATATAACAAAAAGTAACTTGAAATAATTTACATGAAAGTAGAACTTCAAAATGAGAAGGGTGAAGAACCACTTAAAAATTCGGCAGCCTAACATCGCCACTTAAAACTTCAAAATACTGAATTGAAGAGATCAAATGGGGTCTCTCATCATATGAACATAAAAGTCCAGTATGATAGATATAGAGATAATACCCCAACATAACAAAAAGGAACTTGAAATAATTGACATGAAAGTAGAACTTCAAAACGAGAAGGGTGAAGAACCACTTAAAACTTTGGCAGCCTAACGGCGCCACATAAAACTTCAAAATACTGAATTGAAGCGATCAAATGGAGACTCTCATCATATGATCATAAAATATCAGTATGATAAATTTAGAGATCATACCCCAACATAATAAAAATTAACTTGAAATACTTTACATGAAAAAAGATCTTGAAAAATGAGAAGGGAGAAAGAATCCGTTACAAAACTTTCAGGAGCCTAACAGCGCCACTTAAAACTTCATAAAACGAAATAATGAGAGCAAGAGGGGATCTCTAATTATATGAACATAAAAAGGGCAGTAAGAGGAGTATAAAAGAACATCCTCCAACATAAGAACATGGAGCATAAAAGGAATGACATAAAAAAGATTACTTGAAATAAAAGAGAGAGGTCGGATCCCTTACCTTAAAACATAACTCTTAAAACTCAAAGGTTGGGACCTTGAGGGCTTGGGGGCACCATGGGAGGACTCCTTGGGAGGTAATGAGACCAGAACGTCGTTGGGGGAGAGTGGGGAGTCGAATGGATGAGAGGATGGCTTGGTATTTATAGGGAAAGTGAGGGGACAAGGCATTAATGGCAAAGGGACACCTCATTAGTGGTTTTGGAAAAACCATGGGCTTGCCCATGGTATTTGCCCATGGTATTGGCCACTTGGGACACCTCATACCTTATCTCACTATTCATAATTCGAACATATTGATTAAAAACTTAATACATCATTTAATGATGTCATTAAACACCCGTAACTTAAAAACTATATTTTCACTATTCATCGAAAATTCAACTTTCTCAGAATAATCCCAAAATTTCACCTTAACCAAAAATCAATGCTCTGATTAAAAATATGAACTCCATTTTATAAAAATAATTTTATAAATATTTTTAATTTAATTTTTAAATAAAAACACTATTCACCGAAAATTCATTTTTTTCAGAAAAAACCCAAAAAATTACCATAGCATAATATCGGTGCTCTGAGTTCAAAAATGAAATCCGTTTTATAAAAATAATTATCTAAATATTTTTAATGAAATTTTTAAATATAAAACACTATTCACCCGAAAAAACTAATACTTGAATAATAATTTATGAAACTGTTATTTAACCATTTTATTGAATCACATTACTTAAATCAAGGTGCCTAGATTATATTAATACTTTCTTTAAGTGAGATTACTAATCCATTTGGACACATTACTAATCCTAATAATAAAATCACTATTCATAATTTACTATTCATCAAAAATTAAGTTGATCTTATTAGACTCTAAATTTCGTACTGAACATAATTGTAGAAGACCATTTTTCAAAAATCATTACACATTTTTAATTATTTAAGGTTTACACAACCATTTTTAAAATATCCTTTTTCTAAAATTCATCAAAAATATGCATACTATATTTATCCGGTCATTTGAAAATTCATAAACTTCATCATAAGAAGAAATCCCAATTTTTATTTAAAACAAAGGATTACACAAGGCAGTTACGGTCTCCTTACATAGCCCCTTATCACACCAGCATATGACCTAAGTGTAAGGTGTGCTAAGGTGAGAGAATCCGAGGGAGGCTCGGCCAACATCGCACGAGTAGTAATTTCTATCAGTTTTAACTTCTCGCGAAGGCGATCCCGTTCTAGCCTTATACGATGAAGTTAAGCTTGGGTTTGGTCCGGATCAAATCCCAGTGGTGCTACCTCCTTCCCAAGTTCTGTTAGATGGGATTCGATTGGTCCAAGACTACTGGGTGAGGCCATCGAATCTTCTTTCTATATTAATTAACCAAGATTACTTGTATTTAGAGACAATAATCAAAACATTTAGTTTCCAGTGGTCATATTGACCAATGGTCATATAACAGTCAAAAACCAACAGTATCATTTTAATTATACTCATGTTATCAAATGAAACATTTTTGTTGAGTATAAAAATAAAATAACACATAAAATTAGGAAACAAGATTTATTCAAAATTTCGGGTTGTTACAATATTCCCCCCTTATGAAATTGCGTCCTCGCAATTTTTTTAAGTTAGGTTTTGAAATTTCGTTGAAAGTCCCACATCGGAAAAGGAGTCAGTAAAACTATTACTTTAAAAGAAATAAAGGGAAGTATGAAGGTTACCCGAGTTAGCCCATACTAGGATTCCATGTAGGAAAACATGGACATAGAGGAGAAAACAAAGGGTCAAGTTCTGAGGGAGAGTGACAGAGAACATGATTAGGAGAAAGTTAACCATGAGAAAATCCCAAACTTATGATGTGTGTAAATGATCTTTGATTACCTATTAGGAAACGTAAACCAACAACGTTTTTGTTTTACGTTCCTTTTCATAATTTTGAGGAATTCATTTACAACATAGAACAAAAACATAAGGAAATATATCTACCTTCATGTAGAGTTTCTCCCTTTAATAAGTTTCTACCAAAACTAATCTTTTCTCCCAAACGATGAGCATTCAAAACTACTTGGTCTCATCAAAACACACGAATCAACTTCTAGAGAATCACATAATCCACAAAAGATTAACTGTCTATTTCTTCTATCTTTAAACATTATCCCAAAAACAGAAAGGGTAAGGTTAAAAAAACTCTTCAAAAAGGAAGAATCCCATAGGAATGGAAACAAATTTTAAATCTTCAATGTTCCATGGAAATACCCAAAGTTCATCATAGACCATCCCATAAATAACGGTCCTTAAAATTCCTAAAAATAAACCAAACTAAGATTGAAACCCAAATACAAGAAGGATTTGATAACATAGTCTTCCAAAATAAACTTCATTGTTCATCTCCAAACAACATCAACCACTCCTAACATATTATAACAAAATTATCTAAACTAAACATAGTTTACCCAAGATAGGTTAATCATTCCCATAAGTAACCTAAATTACTATAAGTCCACCATAAATTCATCGATTCTTTAAAATATAAGTCAACCTTACTCCTCAATGAAAATACCATAGTAATCTATTTACCTCGATCATATAGGGTCCCTAAAATAGTGAGTGTATTCCAAAATAACAATCATCTTTTAATCCCATAATCACCTATGTCATATTAATACGACAATCGTCGCATTTCCTATCACATTGGTTTTTGGGACATGTTCTTCCATTTCCCGTCATTAACTAAGAAAAGAAACTATAATTAGGGGCTTATTTACTTAGCTAATAATCATGAAAAGGAAATATTAAGCATAAAAGGATAAACAAGTAGAATAAAAGTATATCCTAACTTGTGATCCCCTAGGTTCCAATCTAGGTTATCCATGATCATATATTCTTATGTGAATCTTTATTTTTTTTATCCTTGTTCCTTTAATAATGGTTCATACTAAGCTTATGAATTTACCAAAGCATATCCCCTGGGAGTTTCGTAACCAAGAGTGCAGCAAGGCCCATTGTCGTGTACCGGTTCCCATTCGATTCTAGCTCAAAGTGGTGTTTTCAGGTTTTACCCCTATGTACATCTGTGCCAGAGCCACCTCTACCTGCTCCTATCCAGATAGGGATGTATTTGTTTGG
Source organism: Viscum album (assembly GCA_963277665.1). Classification (NCBI taxonomy): domain Eukaryota; kingdom Viridiplantae; phylum Streptophyta; class Magnoliopsida; order Santalales; family Viscaceae; genus Viscum; species Viscum album. The sequence goes on along the minus strand of OY728157.1, from coordinate 1,075,571,329 downwards.
AAACCCCTTACTCAATACTCACCAAAATACCAGGAAGATTTCCTATATTTAAACTTTTCTATAGGGTTCTTCCTAGATTTTTCATATCCTAATTTCCACAAATAACTAAACCATCCTTTGATACCAACTATAACATCCCGCCTCTTTATCACATAAACATTCATTACATTTTACAAAACCGAGGATCTTTAAGGTGTAGTGTCTTGGAAACCAGGAACTTTAAACATGAAAACATAAAAAATTCTTCTAAAACACTTGAAAGGATTCTCCCCATGTTCATCCTAGGTTCATTACTGCATCACATAACCTGGGAGCATACATCAAAAGAAAGGGTGAGCAAAAAGCCCAGTAGGGAAAACAAGACAAACATTTTACATGTGAACTTGAGATACTTCAATAAGGTCATGAAAAAGAACTTTAAGGCATGAGAATGAAATAAAGAGGCATATCAGAATAACATTTTTCATAACTTGAAAATGTGGCTACATCATTTAACATAGACAATCATGAACATATCACCAAGGTCCATCCCCAAGGTGTCATTTGAAAATTACCAAGGTTATTCACCAAGGTATCGTGAAAATTGTAATCTCAAGTGGTTACATCATTACCCAATGCATTGGAGCGCTATCAGGGTGCACCCTTAAATTTGCCTTTATTATCATGTGAGCTACATATATCATCATCAAACATTTCATAAATAACCCATATAGAATAAAATAAATGGGTTTCATTTCATAATCATAACGTTTTAAAAAAAACTTCTTTAAAGACATGATCTTTACATCACTTTAAAACCCACAGAAAAGGAAGGTGGGTCTCATGTATGTAAATCCCAGAATTTAAAATAGAACATTTTGGTATATATGTGAATACCCCTTTATAATAAAGAGCTTTGAGTATTCACTTAATAATATAAAATAACTTTAGAAAAAGAGAGAGACATTTTGAGACAGAAATTCTGCAGCATAACGACTATGTTCTGAGGTTTTAGAAGACATTAAAAGAGCGGTAAAATGGGTCAAACATTCATAAATGACCCATAAAATAGTACATGGACATAATAAGAAGGATAAATGATCATGTTAATGAAATTTCAAGGACATACCATTTGAAATGAAAAACATGGAAGGAAGACAAAAATTAGATTTCTCTTATGAAAGTTCGGCAGCCTAACGGCGTTACTTAAAAATCAACAAATATTATTGGAAAATATCAAATAGGGTCTCTCATCATGTGAACATAAGAGTTCAGTATGATAGATATAGAGATAATTCCCCAACATAACAAAATGGAACTTGAAAGAATTGACATGAAAGTAGAACTTCAAAACGAGAAGGGTGAAGAACCACTTAAAAATTCGGCAGCCTAACGGCGCCACTTAAATCTTCAAAATAATGAATTGAAGAGATCAAATGGGGTCTCTCATCATATGAAAATAAGAGTCCAGTATGATAGATATAGAGATCATACCCTAATATAACAAAAATGAACTTGAAATAATTTACATGAAAGTAGAACTTCAAAACGAGAAGGGTGAAGAACCACTTAAAAATTCGGCAGCCTAACAGCGCCACTTAAAACTTCAAAATACTGAATTGAAGAGATCAAATGGGGTCTCTCATCATATGAACATAAGATTCCAGTATGATAGATATAGAGATCATACCCCAACATAACAAAAAGGAACTTGAAATAATTGACATGAAAGTAGAACTTCAAAACGAGAAGGGTGAAGAACCACTTAAAACTTTGGCAGCCTAACGACGCCACATAAAACTTCAAAATACTGAATTGAAGAGATCAAATTGGGTCTCTAATAATATGATCCTAAAATATCAGTATGATAAATTTAGAGATCATACCCCAACATAATAAAAAGGAACTTGAAATACTTTACATGAAAAAAGATCTTGAAAAATGAGAAGGGAGAAAGAATCCGTTACAAAACTTTCGGCAGCCTAACGGCGCCACTTAAAACTTCATAAAACGAAATAATGAGAGCAAGAGGGGATATCTCATTATATGAACATAAAAAGGGCAGTAAGAGGAGTATAAAATAACATCCTCCAACATAAGAACATGGAGCATAAAAGGAACGACATAAAAGAGATTACTTGAAATAAAAGAGAGAGGTCGGATCCCTTACCTTAAAACATAACTCTTAAAACTCAAAGGTTGGGACCTTGAGGGCTTGGGGGCACCATGGGAGGACTCCTTGGGAGGTAATGAGACCAGAACTTCGTTGGGGGAGAGTGGGGAGTCGAATGGATGAGAGGATGGCTTGGTATTTATAGGGAAAGTGAGGGGACAAGGCATTAATGGCAAAGGGACACCTCATTAGTGGTTTTGGCAAAACCATGGGCTTTCCCATGGTATTTTCCCATGGTATTGGCCACTTGGGACACCTCATACCTTATCTCACTATTCATAATTTGAACATATTGATTACAAACTTAATACATCATTTAATGATGTCATTAAACACCCGTAACTTAAAAACTGTATTTTCACTATTCATCGAAAATTCAACTTTCTCAGAATAATCCCAAAATTTCACCTTAACCATTAATCAACGCTCTGATTACAAATATGAACTCCATTTTATAAAAATAATTTTCTAAATATTTTTAATTTAATTTTTAAATAAAAACACTATTCACCGAAAATTCATTTTTTTCAAAAAAAACCCCAAAAATTACCATAGCATAATATCGGTGCTCTGAGTTCAAAAATGAAATCCGTTTTATAAAAATAATTATCTAAATATTTTTAATTAAATTTTTAAATATAAAACACTATTCACCCGAAAAAACTAATACTTGAATAATAATTTATGAAACTGTTATTTAACCATTTTATTGAATCACATTACTTAAATCAAGTTGCCTAGATTATATTAATACTTTCTTTAAGTGAGATTACTAATCCATTTGGACACATTACTAATCCTAATCATAAAATCACTATTCATAATTTACTATTCATCAAAAATTAAGTTGATCTTATTAGACTCTAAATTTCGTACTGAACATAATTGTAGAAGACCATTTTTCAAAAATCATTACACATTTTTAATTATTTAAGGTTTACACAACCATTTTTAAAATATCCTTTTTCTAAAATTCATCAAAAATATGCATACTATATTTATCCGGTCATTTGAAAATTCATAAACTTCATCATAAGAATAAATCCCAATTTTTATTTAAAACAAAGGATTACACAAGGCAGTTACGGTCTTCTTACATAGCCCCTTATCACACCAGCATAGGACCAAAGTGTAAGGTGTGCTAAGGTGAGAGAATCCGAGGGAGGCTCGACCAACATCGCACGAGTAGTAATTTCTATCAGTTTGAACTTCTCGCGAAGACGATCCCGTTCTAGCCTTATACGATGAAGTTAAGCTTGGGTTTGGTCCAGAGCAAAGCCCAGTGGTGCTACCTCCTTCCCAAGTTCTGTTAGATGGGCTTCGATTGGTCCAAGACTACTGGGTGAGGCCATCGAATCTTCTTTCTATATTAATTAACCAAGATTACTTGTATTTAGAGACAATAATCAAAACATTTAGTTTCCAGTGGTCATATTGACCAATGGTCATATAACAATCAAAAACCAACAGTATCATTTTAAGTATACTCATGTTATCAAATGAAACATTTTTGTTGAGTATAAAAATAAAATAACACATAAAATTAGGAAACAAGATTTATTCAAAATTTCGGGTTGTTACAATGATACTGCAAACACAATATCCAATCCCATCATAAATCCACTGTAAATTACTTATTCTCCATTGATGAAGACTGAAATGGGATACCAAAAAAATCCACATACCCTTTCCTCTTGATCTCTTCAGACTACATATTGAGAAATCTCCCTTCGTATGCTACTAATTACTTCCCCTTTTAAAGCCTTCATTGTTTCCTTTTTCAAAATACAGATAAAATATGAAATATTATATCTTCAATTTTCAAATAACCATGTATCTTCCATGTTAAGAATCAAACACTTATCTTATCTAAATAGATATAAAATATATATCTTGTCATGAGAAATGTACATGTATCCTTATCTATGCGATAAGATAAAATATATTTCAAATTCAAAAACTGTCTTATATTAAATTTGAAAACAAACAAAGGTTGAATCCTATCAATATCCCCTTTAACCCATCAATAGTGATACCATCCAACATACCCTGTTGGACCAAAAACCTATTAGCATCATACAAACCATCATCCTCTATAGAAAAAAAATGACTATACCCTTTTGGAACTCTAAAAAATACACAACTACTCCCCCTGGAAAAGAAATCCAAATGCTGAAGTCTTAATCATATCTGAATATTCTCTATCCTATCAAACAGGATTGAAACTGAAAATTTTCATACCCCCCATAATTCTGATCACCACATAATCTGGAGCACTTGTTATAAAAAATACTCTCCCTACTCAAAATCTGGAGCAACTAGTGCATCACCTCAATCTCTAATTTTAAATCTTTCTTCACCAGTTGCACATTTTGAAGAAAAGAATCAGGTGTAAGACTTGAAACGCCTCTATCAACCTTCTTTGTTTTCTAAACACTATTTTATATCATGCAACATTGATCCTCTTGAAAACATCTAAAATTATCATGTCAAATTTGTAGGTTTTGGGCATAGTAGAAGTGCAGGATGGGCATGTACCCAACTTTGAAAATTTCTATAATTGATGATTAATCCAAGATCAATAAGAATATGCCACATAATTGAATCAAAGATAAAATAAAAAGGAGAGAACCCAAAACCTAGAATATAGTATTGACATATTTTGTTAATAATAAATTTAATTAAATTATATAATTACCTCTAAAGTGATTCTCTCTCGTTCTTGAGAGAGTTCTTGGAGTGGGAAGAGTTATCTTGGTTCGAGAGATTTTCTCCAAGGATGTTGTGCACATAATGATTGGTTTGCTAGTAGAATGACCCATTGTATAATTTATCGAATCATAACATAATAGGAAATTTAATTTACTAGGTAATGATAAATAATTATCACAACTGTTATTAGTTAATTCATTATTCCATGTGAAACCCCATGTCAAATAATAATAAAAATGCTATTATTTCCATGACATGCACTTAAATTGAACATAATATTTAAATATTATTTAACCAAAAAATATTTAATATTATTTCTCAGTGGACCCATAACTTGGTCTTCCAATCCTCTTTAATATTTACCGGGACTTGAATAATGACTATTTATTTATTAAATAAATATAACTACATTATTCACTAATAAATAAATATTTTGTCCACAATATATTATCTCTAATAACTAGTGATGAAAAAAATGTGATCATGATTACATGAATAATTATTAAACCATAGTCAAGAAGAATATTTATTCAACATTTTAAATAAATAAACTATTTTACAGAGATATTGGTTACACTTTGTGTGTGACCCTGTAGGCCTCTTTCTCATTGGAATTAAGCGAGATTGCCTAAAATCCAATATTACTATCTAGCAATGGGTCAAGGTATCCAAGATAAAGAAGTTGATGTTGTAATGAAATGTCATCTCATACAAATTCTTACTATGTAATATAATTCCTTTGTCCCGATATCTCTAACCAAGTGGGTTGCATGCAAGTTTCATCAACCCATGTGCTCGATTTCTTATTCTTTGACTTCCCAGAATTGAACTTGCCTAGAGAAAACCATGCACATGGATTTAATTAGGATATATCATTTCCATAAAAGGGGTTGATATACCTACTTCCATAGAAGTGAAAAATCCTTTCTTGCATTATTCATTAATGTATTATTACTCATTATGCACCCAATATATCCTACCTCACCACGAACATTTGTTGTCATGGTTTTCATTAATACATCTAAGAACGCAAGTCATAATAACCATTAATAATAATATTAAAGTCTAAGGAAAAATACACACATCCATATATAGAAATATCCAATGACACTTATGAATATGGATTTCCTACTGGCGAGTCTTGTTTTCATAATATCCTCCTGGATATTACTAAGGGTGCTCACCATGAGAAGGTGCCTCAAAGTTTCATGAGTCCCCACCCTTGATACCCTAGATCATTTGTGTCCCTTAAAATGATATCATCCATCCATAGAACATATATTCAAGAATAGTTTCATGGTACTTTCAGGTTCTCATCATAGTAGGGATATTCTATGACCTTTTAATGTAACAAAAATTCTTCGGACATTATCACATACTATGTCACACAAAAGAACAATCATGATATGATAAGTAGTTTATTAATATTCATCCAATGAATATAGATTTATCATAAAGTAAAAATAATTCTGTTTCTAGGGCACCAAATCCAACAGAATCCCACTTTCACTAGAGCCAATTACTAAAAACCTTCAGTCTGCTAGCTTTCACATGATATTCATGCTTCTACTGAGATATGAATGCAATCAAGGGGTCCACCACATTCTCTTCCATGGACACTCTTCTCACTAAAACTTCACCCATTTGATATAAATCCCTCAATAAGTTATACTTTATAAGTATTTTCTTTGTCTGTTTATGTGACATTGGATCTTTTGCAAGATCCACTGCTATAGTATTATCACAATACAATGTAATGGGATATTTACTTATAGGCACAAAGTTAAGATCCTGGAAAAATTTCAAAATCCAAATAGCTTCCTTGGCTACATCAAAAGCTGCTATATATTTAGACTCCACTGTAGAATTAGTGACAACTAGCTACTTTGAACTCTTCCAGCTCACAACTCCTCCGTTGAGACAAAAAACATATCCTCATTGTGACTTTAGATCATTCTGATCTGTATGAAAATTAATATTAGCAAACCCTCTAATGAAAATATCCTTGTCTCTTCCATACACCAAGAATATATCCTTGGTTCTTCTTATATACTTAAGTATAGTCTTGATAGCAGTCCAATGTTGTTCTCCCAGATCTTGTTGATATATTCCTACCATTCTTAGTGCATAGGAAATGTCAAGACTAGTACATAGCATAGAATACCTGATAGATCTTATCGTTGAAGTGTATGGAATATTACACATCCTATCTTTCCCATGTTTTTTCTAGGGACACATTTTCTTAGAATGATTTATACCTTGTGAAACTGGAACCAATCCCCTCTTGGATTTTTCCATACTAAATCTATTTAGTATCTGGTCAATGTATGTACTTTGAATTAGTCCATGTAACATTTTGGATTTATCACAAATGATCTTGATCCCTATAATATAGGCTGCTTGGCCTAAGTCCTTCATATAGAATCACTTGTTCAACCAGTCCTTGACTGACTACAAGACTGGTATATCATTTCCAATAATCAATATGTCATCAACATACACTACTAGGATGATGACCGCATTCCCTTAAACCGCTTATAAACACATGTCTCTCATTCATTCCTAATGAAAACAAATTCTCTTATGGCTTCATCAAATTGAATGTTCCATGATCTGGATGCTTTCTTTAATCCATAAATGGATCTCTGCAACTTGCATACCCTTTTAGCATCACCTGGTGTCAAAAACTCTTCTGGTTATGTCATATAGACATCTTCGTGAATGTTTCCACTAAGGAATGCAGTTTTGATATCCATATAAAAAATCTCATAGTCATGGAACGTTTTTATGGAAAGTATGATTCTTATAGATTTAAAAATCTAAACTGGAAAAAAGGTTTCATCATAGTCAATTCCTTGACACTTGTTTGAAACCTTTAGAAACTAGCCTTGATTTATAGGTACTAAATTGACCTTCCATGTCCAGTTTCTTATTGATTACCCATTTACACACAACATGATTTACATCAACTGGTGAACCAACCAGAACCTAGAATTGGTTATGGTACATGAAATCCATCTCATAATTCATAGCTTCTATCCATATTGAAGCTTCTGAGCTCTCTACTACTTCCTTATAGAAGATAGTTTCATCATTTTCCAATAATAATGAGTCACCATCCTCAGTGACAAGGAAAATATATCTCTCTAGTTCGCTTACCTCTCTTTTCCTCCAACTAAGTACTTCTGTTTCAGAAACCACCTCTTCCATGGGATCCTATGGAACTTGTTCCTATACCAACTCCTGTATATCTTGAGCATCAACTTCATCGAAGTCAATCTTGCTTCCACTATTCTTTTTGAGGATGTGATCCCTCTCAATAAAGATTTCCTATCTGGAAATAATAACATTCTTGTCTGAGGGGTTTTATAGGTAGTATCCATTTATTTCCTCAGGATACCAAATAAAGATACACTTCATGCCTCTAGGTTCTAGTTTCTGGCCTGAGAAAGCCTTAATAAACACCTCGTATCCCCATACACGTTTATGCGACAAAGTGGGTATCTTTCCAATCCATAGCTCAAAGGGAAACCCATTTTCTGCCTTAGTTGGAAGTTGGTTTAATGTGCATGCCACATTTTGAAATGAATATCCCTAAAAGGATAATGGAAGATCTTCACGACTCATAATAGACCTTACCATGTTTAATAAGGTATGGTTACTCCTTTCACTAACACCATTCCACTATGGTGTATAAGGTGGAGTGAGTTTAGATAGAATCCCAGATTCCTATAAAATGTCATTGAACACATGGTTATAATATTCTCCACATCTATCTGATTAAAGAATCCTTATCTTCTTAACAAGATGATTCTCTAATTAGTTCTTGAACTCCTTGAATTTCTCAATGGACTCAGACTTATATCTCATTAAGTAGACATAGGCATATCTACTCAAGTCATCAGTAAAAGTAATGATGTAAGAATATCAACCTATAGATTCTACTATAAATGGTAGACACACATTATTGTGTACCAATAATAGAAGCTCTGTGGACATTTCACCCTATCAACTAAATGGCGGTTTGGTCATTTTCTCTTATAAACAAGTGTGACATCTATCAAGTAGTTTTAGCTAGGAAGAGACTAAATAACCATCTTGATAGAGCTTTGTTAGGTGCTTCTTGTTTACATGACCAAGGCGGTGATGCCAAAACTGGGTGTTGTATGAGTCTGGTGAAATTGGTTTGTTATCAGTTTACAATGCTTGTTTCTAATAATTTAATATATAAAAACTAATACTTAAATGCTCCATATCATAAAATATATTTTCCTTATAAAAGTAAAAAAAATTATTTCGGAACTTGAAAATAAATCCATCTATATCTAAAATCGATACATAAATTATACTCTTGGTAAGATTAGGTACATAATAACAGCCATGTAAAACCAAAATCATTCCTATAGACAATGTGAGCTGGTAGTCACCAATGGCAAGAGCAGCCAACCTTTCACTATTGGTAGCTCGTAGATCCACCTCTCCTTTGGAAAATTTCCAGAATCTACTTGGTCCCTATATTTGAATACATATGTGAGCACAAAAAGATGTATCTAATATATAATGTTTATAAATGGAATTATTTCCCTCAATAACAAATGCAACTTTGGCTTCCCCTTGCCTCTGGGTAATGTTCCTCTTCTAGTGGCTTGACTTGCCACATGTAAATCATACTGCCTCTATTTCTTTGCCCTGTCTGTGTATGTTCTTCTTCTTGATTGGACGGTGATTAGAGGATTTATATTATTTACAAATATTGTGCCCCTTTTCCTTTTCATTCATCTTTCTATTCACTATAAGGATTGTGGGTTTCGCATGCCCCATGTCTTTATTTAATTGGGGAATCAGGGTAAGAAGCTCAAATAGAATCTTCTCATTATTTCTCATATTATAATTCATAATAAAAATAGAGAAGGTATTAGGCAGTGATGATAGTATGAGATCTATATGCAACTCATCTGGTAATTTAATCCCTAATATGTCCAGATGCTCAATGTAGATGATAAGCTTGAATATATGTGGTCCAGCTGGAGCAACCTACCCAAGATTAGTATTGAAAAAAGTTTTGGAGATATCATACCTCTCATATATATCCTTCTATTAATAGTGACCCCAAAGGTGATAAATCATGATATAAGCATCCATTTCCCCATGTTGATTCAAGAGATCATTGGTCAGGGATGATAGCATGAGGAACTGAACATCTCTAATGTCATTCAGATGTTTCTCGTACACAGAGAGTTCCTCATCACTCACCACATTTCTAGGAGAAACTTGTAAAGGCTCTTACATCATATAAAGTTTCCTCTCATGGTGAAGGATAAAATGTAGATACCTTTTCTACTCTGGGAAATTAGTACCGATGAGAAGGTTTTCCTTGTCGAGTATGGATCACAATGATATGTTTGATGTCATTTTGATTGTTTTTTCTACAAATTAAGATGAATAGAGTTTTAGTACATTATCTTGATAAATATAGACAAAAAATAAATTAATATTTATTAGTCTCCCACTATTTTGTCAAAACCCAATAGTCCTCCCCATTGGATTTGGAATATACTATTGCATAAACATTCTAGCAGCAAGGATCCATATTTCCCTTAAAATTAGCCCAAATAGGGTTGGTCAAGAAACTTGAAAAGTTTTAGGTAGGAATTCTAAATTCCAACTTCATTAACTCACATCTCCTTGATCTATTGAGTGGACTCCCCAATCCTAAAATCCTTAATTTTGGATTTCCTTAACCTTTTCCTCTCAGTGACACCAAGTCCTACTAGGGCAGTCAAACTTTATGTAATCTAAGTTAAGTCAACACAAAACCTCAAATTAGAATTCCCCGATAATTGAAAGCACCCCAAATAGGGTTGGTCAAGCACTTTGAACTATTGTTTGATTCTAACCAAAGTAATGTAAGGCTATACCGACTAAATATTTAATTGATGGATTTTATCCTTTATGAGGAAATTTCCACTTATTATCTTTTTCACATGCTTGTTAATGTTAAGTGGGATATACTTAAGTGATTAACCATGTATAGATAATATTTACATATAATCCATTTTTATTTTAGTTTCATCTTGTATTTTTATTAGTCCATTAATTATGTGATTCTGTCAAACATCTATAATGAATAACCATACAATTGATAGAAATAAAATAAAGGGTATGATCATGAGCTTTAATATTGGTTAGCTTTTCTAGCAATTGATAAACTAACCCTGACCTATGAAAGAAATACCTTGAACCATTTAAGGTTCATGTTTGCAGCTTTCCACCTATCCACCTTTGTATCTCCTTGGATTAGTTCCATCTAGGCTCCTAACTTGATCCGCCTCCACTAGTTTGAGAGCTCCATACATTACATATGCTTTTAACTCACACACAGGGGAGTGGTAAAAGGGGTTTACATAAAATAAACCATGTGAATGTAGTCCCTACATATTAATGAGGAGAATACACATAGGACCAAAAATTTAATTTAATAAATAAATTAAAAGGAAACCAATCACATACAAATGTCTGGTCTAGATCATGATCATCCAAATACATGCAACAAATTATGCATTTAAAAAAACTAGCATTAAATTCCTTAATCGTTCTTATTAAGATAAATTATACTCAAATCAATTGATCATTACCATTATTTAATCAATACTTTTTTATCTTAATCATTTTCTAAATATCCTTGAGATTCTCATCCACAACCTTGTATATAACTTGTACCTTGGAAGCAACCCGGTGAATACCTTTCCAAAACTACCCAGCATGTATTTATACTTGCATATACTTTATTCTTTGTGACATGTAGCATGCACGTAGAATTATAATAGTAATAAAACTCCTTAATATTTTGTAGATATTTGAACATTATGCAATTGTTAACTAATCATATATATATATATAACACTTATCATATGTTTTGTCCTAGATTTACAGCCAAATGAAGGTACATCTCTCAAGGGTTACATAATATAATAATAAATTTTTAAATTTTCATAATCTGAAAATAGTACACGGTGTGTAGATCCGACTACATAGCATGTACCCTCCTCACCACCCATCTGAAGTACACGCCTGAGGAAATGACATGTGAGGTGTGCTTTGGAAATTTTCGGAGTACACGACGTGTCCAGTGGGCCACATGCTGTGTAGACTTTGTGTTACACGGTCACTAGTCGGGCAAGCCATGTATGGGATACATGATTTGACCCTAACCCAAAGGGACTATACATCATGTCCAGTGGGACACATGGCATGTAGTCTGGCTGATCGTGCACCGGTATTTCCTAGTCAACACACAGTGTAAGAATTAACTACACTGTGTGTCATTAATGCACATGTCTTGAGTAATTTCGAAATTACTTCTGATGCATTGAACACAAATACACAACATGTAGATATGACTACACGACGTGTACGCTTGTGTTTTCTGGACAGAACCATCAATGCCTCCAGATGACATCCTCAATTTAATTTTAATCATAAAATTATTTATTTCTATTAGATCTGCGAGAAATGATAAGGGAGGAATAGGTCTCGAAATTCAGATTACAAGAATGACTAAACATGAATTGATAAACTAAATTATTAAATCGTAAATCATCAAAAAATTATTTAAATAATTATAAATAAAAATATGACTGCTATGATACCACTTGTAGATTATAGGTGCAACAGAAGCACATGATGGGCATGTACCCAACTTTGTAAATAGGCATAATCGATGATTAATCTATGATCAATACGACAATGAATGCCAGTATCCACAGAATTGAATCAAAGATGAAATAAAAAGGAGAGAACCCATAACCAAGAAGATAGGATTGACATATTTTGTTTATAATTAATTTAATTAAATTAAATAATTATGTCCATGGTGATTCTTTATTCATTGATTTGTCCGAACATTGGTCTGAGGTGCAGCTCTGTTGTGATGTAGAATCCAAGGATAGGAATGCAATGATCCAAACATGCTCCACGTATCTATGGATGTCACCAATGGAGTACCCAGGTGCTAGCACAGAAGATCCTTGTGCTTGCGATGTCCGCATTCAATTTACTTGAGAATAGCTTCCAAAGTGTTCTCCTTGATCCAGTGGAGGAGGATATCTCTCATTGTTGAGAGCGTTCTTAGAGAGGGAAGAGTTCTCTAGGCTCAAGAGCTTTTCTCCAAGGATGCTGTGACCACAATGATTGGTTAGTCGGTGGAATAACCCCTTGTCTAATTTAGAGAATCATAACATAATGGGGAATTTAATTCACTAGGTAATAATAATTAATTAGCACAAGTGCCGTTACTTAATATATTATTCCATGTGAAACCCCATGTCAAATAATAATAACAACACTATTATTTCCATGACATGTGCTTAAATTTCACATTATATTTAGATATTATTTAACCAAATAATATTTAATATTATTTCTCACTAGACCCATAATATGGTCCACCAATCCTTCTTAATATTTACCAGGCCTTGAATAATGACTATTTATTTATTAAATAAATATAACTTCATTATTTGCTGATAAATAATTATTTCATCCGCTATATATTCTCTCGAATAACTAGTGAATAAATAAATGCTATCAGGAATAATTGAATAATTGTTAAACCACAACCAAGAATAATATTTATTTAGCTTGCTAAATAAATAAATTATTTAACTGAGATACTGGATTCACTTAGCGTGTGACCTTCTAGGCCTCATTCTCATTGGCATTAGGCGGGCTTGCCTAAAGTCCAAGATTACTGTTTAGCAACAGGTCAAGGCACCCAATAAAAATAAGTTGATATCGCAATGACATATCGCCTCATGCGGGTGATTATCGTTTAATATAATCCCTTTTTCCCGATATCTCCAATCAAGCAGATTGCATGCAAGTTCCATCAACCCATGTGCTCGATTTCTCATTTTTTGACTTCCCAGAATTGAAATTTCCTAGAGAACACCATTGAAAAGGATTTAGTTAGGCTATATCATTTTCATAAAAGGTACTGAGATATCTACTTCTATAGAAGTGACAAATCCATTCATTCATTATTAATTAATTTAGTATTAATCGTGACACACCAAACATATCCTACCTCACTGTGAACATCTGTCATCACAATTTTTGTCAATACATCTAAATGCATGAGTCATAATAACAATTAATAATAATCTTAAACTCTAAGTAGAAATAAACACGTCCACATATAGGAACATCCAATGACACTTATAAATGTGTATTTCCTACTAGCGGGTCCTGTTCTCATAATATCCTTCTGGATATTACCGAGGGCATACACCATGAGAATGCACCTCAAAGTTTCATGATTCCCCAACCCGGATAGCCTATATCATTTTTGTCCCTTAAAATGATATCATCTGGCTATATACCATATATTCAAGAATAATTTCATGACCCTTCTGAGTTCTCATCATACCAGGGATCTGCTATGACTTTTTAATGCCACAACTATTCTTAGGACATTATCACATACTATGTCTTGCAGAATAAAAATCATGATGTGATAAGTAGTTTATTAATATTCATCCAATGAATATAGGTTTATCATAAACTAAAAATAATTTGGTTTCTAGGGAATCGACTCCAACAAAATTGAAATCCTAAACCATTACCATTAATACCACTTGTTGGGGGAGAATTTGGATTTTGGGATAAAAATCACTTGCGAAAAAACTTGTGAGAAACCCAATGAAATATGGAAGAATTATAAAGTAAAATAAATAAATCATTACATAGGATTATTAACATAGAAAAAATATTTGATGTGGAGGATTAAAAAACCATGGGGAAATTCCAAAAATATCTATTATGAATCAGAGAGTACAGAATCCAAGTAATGCTCGAACTTGAAAAATTAGAGCATAGAAAAACCTATGTGAAAACCATAACTTGATACACTTATTCCTTCTCTATGAAAATCACCTCAATAATTCCATTCTCAAAATATCTATCTGTGATAAAACTCCACCCTTCTGTTGACGAAATGACACTACCTCAAAGATCAAATCCAAACATGCATCATCCTTGAAATGGCTTGTGACACCCGAATGATTTCTTTTTCTCACATGATCTTACCATCATGATGTATCACTGATCATCAACCAGGACATGCCGCTTGATCACTATATTCAAGAAGACTCTCAATACATGGACCTAATCATTGATCATGTCACTGCTGCTTCATACATACTTAATGTTGGCACGCCACACATGATACCGAAAAAATGGTATCCCATCCCATCATAGATCCACCGTCAATGCCTCATTCACCATTAATGACACCACACATGGGATACTACAAAAGTGATGCCCCCTTCCCTTTTGATCTCAGTGGACTACATCTTGAGAACTCTCCCTCTGTATGCTACCAACTACTTCACCTTTTAAAGCATTCACTGTTTCATTTTTCAAAATCCAAATAAGATATAAAATATAATATGTTAAATTTCCTAATAACTATGCATATACTATGATAATAATCAAATTATTATCATATCTAAATAGATATAAAAGATATATCTCCTCATGAGAAACACATTCAACCTTATCAGTGTGATTGGATACAATATATTGAAAATTCAAAAACTATATTATCTCAAATTTAGAAACACCCATGTGCTAAATCCTATCACAACACACCACCTTTGTGCCATTACGCGACCCCATAGCATCAATACCAAATATTAGGAGGCATCAAGAATAATGAAGTAGGAAAATAAGTCTAAAGGAAGAAGAAAATGAAGGTGAGAGCCCAAGCAGTGTGATGACGCAAGAAGAGAAATTTAAGATGAAGAGTGGCGACGAGGAAAGCCACATTGAGAGGGATCCAAGTCCAAGGATGGAGAATAAAATTCAAAGGAGTAAATCCTAAAGGGTGAAGACAGATTCATAGGAGCCTTTCAGGAGAGAATAGATCCATCTATGTTTAAAATAATAAAACGAGTTTGTCCATCCATTTTAACTAATCAAACTGATCCAAAAATCAATCACACCCCTCATATGTTAAGAATCTGATTAGCTTATGAAAACAATGGAATTTTTTATATACATTATTTGATTTTTTTATTTAAATATTTCTAGGATAAAATTATTTTTAAAAATAAGTCACAAAGGCACAAATGCCCTTGCCGTCTTTGCCAAAACATTTGGCCTAAGTCGGCAAGGGCCTTGTCTCCTTTTCCCTAATGAAAAATATAAATATATTTTAAATATACATGTTGACATATTTAATTTTTTTCATTTTTTTCATTATATATATATTTATAATAAAAAATTTCAACAGAATTTAACTGCTACTTAATATGTAGCATTACTACCATTAAAACAGTTTATACTTCTTATAGAAACTCTCTCCCAGACCTCCCTTTTATAAGTGGGTTTGTCTTGAAAATCCTTCTGGTTTTCCAATGTGGGATTTTGGTCTTCCCTTTCTGCATAGAATTAATAATATCTTATTATTAACAATAAATAATTAATTAATAATAAAAAACAATAATTAACTATTAACATTTACTATTAAATACTAATAATTAACTAAATATTTTTAAAAATATTTTAAACAATATTAATTAATAACTAATTAAGTATAAGTATATATTAATAAATTATTAATAGTTAATAGTTATAATTAATTAGTAATTAATAAATATTTAAATACTTACTAATAATAGAAATCACTAGATAATTATGTAATTATTAATTTATTAATAAATATCAATAATTTTTTATTACACAATTACTAGTATATATTTTAAATTATTATTTAATTTCTAAATAACAATAATAATGATTAAATTATTAAATTATTAATGATTAAATGATTAAATGATTAAATGATTAATGATTAATTATTAAATTAGTATTAATTAATTAACCACTTGTTGCTAATTATTATTAATTACTAATAAATATTAATTAAATAATATGATTTACAAATTAATAATATTAATTTCTAATAAATATTAATTATTAGTCAATATTAATTACTAATAAATATTTAAAATTATTATTTAGTAACTAATTATTAAAAATTGTAATATAATTATTAGTTACTAATTAATTAGTATTTAAGAAATATTTAATTAATTTTTAATAATAGTAATTACTAATTAACTAATTAATAATTAATTAAATAATAATTATTCATAATTATTAACAAAAAATTAACAATAAATATTTAAAATTATTTTTTAGTTATTAAATATTAATAATAATGATTAAATGATTAAATTAATAATTGTTAATTAATTATTATTAAATGTGTATTAATTAATTAACTAATTGTTTTTTATTATTATTAATTACTAATAAATATTAATTACTAATAAATATCATTTAAATAGTGTCATTTAGGATTTAATAATATTGATTTATAATAAATATTAATTTTTAATTAATATTAATTACTAATAAACAGTGAAAATTATTATTTAAAAACTGATTATTAAATATAATAATATAATAATTAGTTATTAATTAATTAGTAATTATAGAATATTTAATTACTGATTAACAATATTAAGTAAAAATTAACTAATTAATTATTTATTAATAAAAAATTAATAATAATTATTTATTAATAAAAAATTAATAATAATTATTATTATACAATTAATAAAAAATATCTTAAAATATTATTTAGTTACTAAATATTATTAACAATTATTAAATTATTAAAATACCAATTATTAATTAATTATTATTATTTAATTATATAATTCTTGATAATTAATATTAATATCTAAGTAATATTTATTACTAATAAATATTTAAAATTATTATTTAGTTACTGATTAATAATAATAATAATTATATATTTACTATTTACTATGTATTATTTATTCATTATTAATATTATTTATTAATAATTATATATTATTTAATGATTATTTAATTAAAAATTAAAAATTATTAATTATTAATTAGTAATTCATAAATTTTTTTATTAATATTTTTAATTAGTAATTAATATTAATTATTAATAAATTATTTATTAATTAATATTTTTTAAAATATTATAAATATTAATTAGTTAATTATGAATATTTAATTGTAAATGTTAATTGTTAATTATTATTACTGTTTATATGTAATTAATATTTATTGTTAATTAAGAACTAATTATTAATAATAATATATTATTAATTATATGAAGGAAATGGAGGACCTGAATCCCACATTTGAAATCTAGAAGGATTTTCAGGGAAAACCCCCTTATAAAAGGGAACTCTAGGAGAAGGTTTTTGTCATAATTTTAGACTACTTTAATGGCAGTAATACTGGATATTAAGTATCAATTAAATTTTAATGAAACATTTTGTTATATATACATATAAACAAAAAAAATTAAAAATAAAATCATGTATATATAAAATATATATTTTTTTCATTTGGGAAAAGCAGGCAAGGGTCTTGCCACCTTTGGCCCAGACCAAAACTGGCCAATGGTGGCAAGGGTCTTACGGACATTGTGTCTTATTTATAAAAATAATTTTAACCTATCATTATTTTAATAAATATTTTTTTGAAAAAATTCATATGAAAAAAACTCTGGAAGAAGGGTATGAGTCAGAGTCATGTATCAATGCCCCATCAATAGTTTAAAATAAAAATAAAAATAATTGATGTGTGAAAATAATTTCGAAAAAAATAAAATAATTAGTTACATAATTTCAACTATGTACAACAAAAGAAATAAATTTGTTTGTGTTTTTCGATAACAAACCAAACATATCTCAAATATATGAAAAAAATAAATAAAAATAGAAAAAATAGATAATACACATCATAAGAGACCGTCTTGGTTAATTGTAATAAATCATGTAATGTCTTGGCTTTTCTCGAATGAAATAAGTGTGTTTGTACAAAAAAACAATAAGATGGTTGTTAGTATAAGTCATAAAATATAAATAACCCAATAAATAAATAATAATAAATCATGTTACATTGATATTTTAATAAAATAATGAAAAAATAATTCATATTATAATATAACGCTTGACATCACTTATTAATACAATGTTTTTTAAATATTTAAGATGAGTGTTATTTTATTTATTTTCAAGAAAACATATGAAAAAGTGAAAGATACAAATTCTTTAAAATAAAGAAATTGACTAACGGTATCTAGAAACAATTACCTAATAAAACCACATTTGATATGTGGCTCCTGCTTTAATTCTTTAAAAATATCACTTGCACATAAATTTCAAAATAATAAACTTACATAATTGGGAAAATCATTCCTTAAATAATCAATTTTGAAATGCATAAAAAATAAAATACATATCATAAGTTATATATGTTATAAGTAGTTTTAAATATGTTCAATCAAACAAAAAATAATTTATTGAGTCATTTTATAAATGAAATCTTCCAGATCTATGTTTTTTATGAATTACAATACAATCAATTCCAATAATGTTTACTTAAAGTTTTATTTTAATAAAGTAACTAATCATTCAGATTTCATCCATCCCAAATTAAACAGTCAAAACTCTCTACATACTAGAATGCTTAAAGACTCGTCTAAGGGAGTTTAAGTAAAAGAATTCTTCTAAAGGTCATTTATAAAGATAAAAGTTTTCAAAAACGAATCCCTTATAATTCAGCTAACATCCAAAAATTTTGGAGTGTTTATTACAATTACCAAATTCCTAGATGCCTATAAATAGAGACCAAATCTTGAGCTTGAATATAACCATTAAACACTTTGATCACAATCTCTATGATTGAGTGCAAGAGCTTATGGTGCCATTTTTTTCACGTCTTAGTTTTGTGCCTCTATTTGTGAGAGATTACGATATAAAGGAATACTTTTTTTCATAATTATTTTTTATTCTAGCTATCTTTATTTATCAAATATGTCATGCGGTAAGGAATAGGTATTGATGATTATTTTGATCAAAGTGAAGGTTTTTGAATAAGTCTAATAACAATTAAGATATGAAGTAGAAGAGATTTAAAACTATTTCTGAGGATCTCCCATTCAAAATAAATGAAGCTGTACATAAAAATTAAATAAAGAAATACTGTAAATGGAATACCTTACATCGAAGAGCATCCACAACATCTTCAAATTCTATCATATGAGTTTCCTAAATATCACTAAGGGAATCCAAAATACGTCATCTCTATGAAGTTATCCATGTGTTGCAGATTAATCATCTTTCGAATAGGTGGGACTTATCCTTTCTCTATGGTCTGACAAAGCCTCTAATTTAAATGAGACAAATAGAGTTTCAAGTGACGGAAGTTTCATCCTAGCACCACGCAATCATCACACTCTACAACTAGAATATGTTTTTATTATTTATAATCCTCAAGGGAGTTCCTTGGGTTGTTTCGTTTACTCAATAATTTATGATGCCTAAGTAAATGTTGTCCAAATCATACAGTTATGCATGAATTATAAACTCCCAAACATTTTATCTTATGAAATTATTTCTTTAAAAAATATCCAACTTGGTAATAAAAAATGGAAGTATCACATGAAAACCATCAAATGAAAGTGATATATCCCATGCATGAAAACATCCTATATATATATATCATATAAATAAAAGTATTTAAGGAAGATATCCACAAATTACCCACTTTCACTAAATCCTTATAGAATTTGTGATATTTTATAATATATTTTATCATATAAAATAACATGTGAAGTCATATCCAAAACTCATTTTTGTTTTTTTTGAATATTTATTTAAATCCATCATAATCTTCACATTTTATCACATCATATGCAATAACTTGTGAATACCCGTTTAAAATAATTTTGGATTAACTCTAAAACACTTTCAGTGTATCAATCTGAGTCAAATTCAAAACACATTTAGTCAACCATAAAGTGTGACCCTATAGGCCTTTATAATGTTGAAATGAGTCTTTGGATTCATATATGTAAGAAAATAGTGTTCCCTTGAAAAGTGTCAATGCTACTGAAGATATAAAGGGATCTAGCCTGATCTCCATCAAACACATGTATCTCGATACCAATGTCCACCAGTATGAATCATATACAAAAATATACTCTCATATCTTCCCTTTTTCTAAGTCATCGAGTGACCATGGAAAATAGAGCATATCAATCCTATATATCCCACTCAACTGTTCTCAATTATTAGAGTATAGATAGTCCAAGTTAATGAATACATAACATGTCATTCATCATTATGAATAAATATCTCACATGTCCTTTATCTAGATAGATATAAAAAACTAGGCACAAATGTACACTCCCACAGTCTATATCAATCGAGGGACCCAATGTCTACTCTCCATATGAGAGGAAAAATACTTTCTTGGTTAAGATACAATCAACGACATGATTAGCAACACACCCAACCACCCCCATATCAGCTAAGTTAATGTGTAGACTTGTGTATATAGGGTATCAAATTCCAAAGGTTCTCATGATATATATCTCACAAAACTTAGGTAGTGGGTATTCAAATATGATACATACACCCCTAGTATACCAGAGACATCAGTATTAAAATCCATGTGGTATACTTAGTAGGTCATCTAATAGACACAAAGAATATTATTCTTTGCTTTGTGAATCATGAGCATACTTTGTATCTCAATATGAGTATCCTAATCATACTAACCATATCATTTATTTATAAAATATAATTCTCCATGACGAACATCAGTTAGGGATAAACTCAAAGTCATACTTTGAGAGGTAAATTATCATTACTCTTCATGAAATGTGTGTGAATATATATATATATATATATTTATGTAGTCAATATTAAATAATTATAATGTGAAAATTTTCTTTAATATGATACATTTTAATATTCTTAAACTCTTTAATAATACTTAATAAATACAACATATGCACCGATTTAACATATCATATAAGATAAACTACCAGATTATACTTACATTTACTACAATTTATGGGTTTTTTAATTAATTACATCATATATAATTCATGTCAGATCTCTATGTGACCATCTAATAAACCTCTACCACTAAAACTTTTAATGAGAATCATCTATGAAGAAATCCAATTAGAATAATGGTGAGACTTAAGAATCATATTCTTAATTATTGAACTACTTGAACTTATTCAAACCACTTAACTTCACAACATCAAATGTTATGATGTTGAATACTATTGGTAACTTAGAACTATTTCTATGTTCATCATCACCACCCTTTATAAAATAGTGATATTCAATTTCTAAATGGTAACTAAATGTAACACATTACATTTTTATATATAATCACATTTCATAAACATTTTATATTATTAAGTGGGAATCACTTTAACTTAACACTAACAGAAAAATACCCTATACCAATGGTTTGGATCTGTTGGTATAGGTCTCCAAACCATTGGTATAGCCTATACTAATGATTTGGAGGACCGTTGGATGGTTAGGCATTGTGATAGGTCTATACCAATGGTTATGTGAAAACCATTGGTAAAGAGCTATACCAATGGTTTGAAAAACTGTTTGTATAGGTCATATGAAAAACCTATACCAACGGTTTCATAAATCTGTTGGTATAGGTAATTCAAGAAAAACCTTGTCTTTTTTTGATCCCAACACCTCCCATTTATAATCCAACGACCTAAACACTAACCTAACTTGAATTTTGTGAACATAATTTCATATATATATATATATATGTATATTCATAAGTATTTTTACATTTGATTTATTTAATGTTATTTAACAAAATATTCCACAAAAAATATGTGTACCTATACGAAGGGTTCTCAAAACTATTGGTATAGACGTATACCAATGTTTTTGAGAACCGTTGGTACTGGTTCTTTTATTTTTGGAGCTATACCAATGGTTTTGGTGAAACCGTTGGCATAGGGTGGACCTATACCAATGGTTTTGGCCAAACCGTTTGTATAGGTCCTATTTCTAGTAGGGTAAGATTAGTGTAATACTTTATTTGTTAACTTTCAAATTTTATTAAGTCCAAAGATACTCTCACTATCCTCTTAGACACTATATTTTTTTTGGAATATCTTGATAAGATACACAAAACCTTTTTACAAATAAAACTTATTTAATTTTGATTATAATATTTAACAAAAAAATTATTGTTTCTATATCATATGTGGTATTTTATGTGTTTAGAACATTTTTCATTTTAAAATAAGAATTTATTAAAATATACCAGTAATTAATGGTAGGAAAACATTCCCTCATATTTTATAAAATATTTTGTTAAACATTTTATCATATATAAACCATTTTTATCCATATATTCTTCTCACAGAATGTTATATAAATTAATAAATCATAAAGTATGTGTATAAATTTAATCATCTCATACTTTTTCATAAGTAATATTTTTATCAAATAACTACGCTTATCATATAATAAAACTAAGATGAAAATGAAAAACCTTTTATTAAGATTCATCTGAGCTTGACACATTCCTTTACATGAACACTTTTGATGTATAAACTCTTTGCTTCATGGATGTAATCAACAAGATCGAACAATTATTTTTTTGATTATAAACACATATATATTTACAACACTTTAAAAATATAAATTCTCAATTACATACCCTTCAAAATCAAATAATTAATCTCTATGATACCCATAATAGACATGGAAATTCCATGGAGTTACCTAAACTCATTCAAATATCTAGAATAATCCCATCATATAGAATTATTACTACTCCATCCTAAAAATCCCATGTTTTAATGTTCTTGATTAGATTCTTCAAGAATAATTGTTGAACTTTTCAAATAACTTTTCTTCTTATTGTTTGAACTTTTACCTTCTTGTACTATCTATAAATTACTCTAGAACTTGGACATCATATGCATAGTTCATATATATAAAAACATTATTTTAATTCAATCATATTTTCAAAAAATTTCTGTATATGAAAATAAGATAAATTTCCTAAATAGAAAAGTCTATTTTTAGTCTCTCCTTAAAGCATGTTATAGAATTAATCAACTCATAAACCATGTGTATTAAAAACACACATCGTATTTCATTTAAACAACTATTGTTTACATTCTATTCTCAAAAGTTAAATGAGATAAAAATACACATATAATCACAAGTTTATCCAAGATTTAAGCATCCAATTAACACTATTATAAAACAAGTCTTTAACAGTACTGACCTTTAACACTAGCAAAAAGCGTTGATAAAATATACCCTTTATCAATGATTTATTTTTAGTGCTGATAAATAGATCTGTTATCATCCCTTTTTTAGAACTAATAAAGGTCCAAAATAAAATAAAATAATTAAAAAAAAAATGGGTAAATAAATAAAAATTATTTTTTTATTAATTATATAATTATTGATAAAAATGAATAAATTTTATATACTATATATAAGTTATAAATACTAATAAATAGTATATATTAAATATATAGATATGTAAAATGATATAATTAAACAAATAAAAATTAAAAATGTGCAAGTTAAGAGAAATATTAAACATTTTATTAAATAAATAATTATTTATAAAAATGAATAAATTTAAATACATATATATAGACAACAAATATTAATAAATAGTATATATTAAACATAGATATATATGAGTGTATATAATATTTCATAAATATGATTTATATAATACAAAATATTTATGATTTACATTAAATAAGTCATATATATAGTGAAGAATGGTTTATAATTAAAAATTAATATAAATTAAAAATACACATTAATTACATTGAGTAATGGAAATAATTGAATTTGGTTTGATTTTTTAATTTAACATATATAAAATGTGTGTTATATTGATTTCACATACATATATTTAATTAATTCATTTTTATATAGAACACACACACAAAATAATTTACGCAATTAACAAAATCTTATAGAGAAACACACACACCTAATATTTATGTAATTTATTAAAATTTTAGTATTAATTTTAGAATTTCATTATAACATGACACATTTAATATATTATGCATTTAATCAGTAAATTTTATATATTTATGCATAATTTTATTATAGTTATGTATAAATTCATTTTTAATATTTTTTATTTTTTATTTTTTGGGAATTTCATCATTTTCTATTATTTATTTATTTATATTAATTTACTATGTTTTAATATTTTAAAAATGTATTCATATTTATTTCAATATATATCCATATTTTTTTAATAATTTATATTTAATTAATAAAACTTATCCATTTTTTAATATTATTAAAGTGTAATCATTTTTAAATATTCAATTTCACACATTTTTAACTTGCATGTATTTATGATTATGTATTAATTAA
This sequence comes from Viscum album, assembly GCA_963277665.1. Lineage (NCBI taxonomy): Eukaryota > Viridiplantae > Streptophyta > Magnoliopsida > Santalales > Viscaceae > Viscum > Viscum album. The sequence continues at coordinate 1,075,546,195 of OY728157.1, read as the reverse complement.
TAAAGTTAAAATTATATTTGTAAATATGTATAAATAAATATATTTTTAAATGTATATTTACTATATTTATAAATGTATATATCTATAATTATAAATAAATAAATATTATTTTTTTAAAATTATTTATATAATTATAAATAAAAAATTATATATATTTGAATAATTATAAAATTATAATAAATTTATTGAAATAATGAATATATTTACCACATTTATATTTATAATTATATATATATATTTATTAAATAAATATATATAATTATATAAATATATAATGATATAAAAATAAAAATATTATTTTTTTAAAAAGTATTTATATAATTATATATTTAAATAATTATAAAGTTATAATAAATATATTTAAATAATTATAAAATTATAATAAATATATCTACATAATAACATCACTGGGAGGTTGTCCACACTGATGTCTGTAAACTTGTTAAACATATTTTTAAGACTAGTTCCCTTCCTTATGGTCTAAATGCTCAATTTCTCACCCTTATCCCAAAGGTGCCCAATGCCTCTTAAATCTATCTCTTAAGGCCTACTACTCTAATCAATTCTATTTATAAAATCATTACCAAGCTTTTTTCCAATAGGATTTCTTCTCTATGTAACAAAATTATTTCCTGGAATCAATTTGGTTTCATCAAAGGTATATCCATAGAAGATTGCATTTGCCTTGCTTCGGAATGCACCAACTCTTTAAACATAGTCTCCCGAGGAGGCAAAATTTCCATTAAGCTTAATGTTAGGAAGGCCTTTGATACTATCGACTGGACTTTCATTTTCAAAGTTCTTCAAGCTTTTGGCTTTAACGATGTCTTCATTAGTAGGATTCACTCTCTCTTTAACTCTGCCTCAATATCAATTCTGGTTAATGGCCCTCCCAAGGGTTATTTTAAATGCTCTAAAGGAGTTTGTCAAGGTGATCATCTTTTTGCCATTATCTTTACTATTGTAGAAGACTACCTTAGTAGATTGCCTTCTTCTCTTATTTATCAAGGTAAACTGAAACCCATATCGGATTCTAGGAATCTAACTATCCCAACCCATATTCATTATGCAGATGACATAATTATTTTCCTTAATGAAAGTAAACAGAACGTTCTTAACCTTAAGAAATCATTATCCCTTTATGAAGAGGTTTTGGGGAAATCCATCAGTTGGAAAAAAATCCATTATTTTCTTTGGGAAATCCTTCCCCCTCTCCTGAAAAGGTCACATTATAGATAATCTTGGCATCAAGGAAGATTATTTTCCTTTTACCTATCTTGGAGTTCCCATTTTTTGGTGCAGACCGAAATCTATTTATTTTAATACCATGGTTGATCAAGTGATTAATCATCTTACTTCCTGGAGAGGGAAATCCTTGTCCATGGCTAGTAGGATTTTCCTTGTGAAATCGACCATTATCTCCAAATTGGTTTATTCCCTCATTATCTATAAGTGGCCACATGGTCTTCTTAAGAAAATTAATACTTATATTAAAAATTTTGTCTGGAACAACAACATCATTGAAAGGAAACTTGTTACCATCCCCTGGTCGACCTGTTGCACCCATCTTTAGAAGGGTGGCCTTGATATTAAAAATCTCAAGTTGTTCAATGAGTCCCTCTAAGCTAGACTCACTTGGAGACTAATCAATAGCACTTCTTACTCCCTTGATTTTTTTAGATATAAATTTATTATGAGGTTAAAAAATGGGAATCTATACTATGTCCAATCTTCTCTTGGTCCCTCTCTAAGAAACTCATTTGCCTGTATCATGAATAACTCTATATGGTTGGTTAGCATGGATTCCACCATTTGTTTTTGGTTGGATAACTGGACTGGCTCCCCGCTTATCTCCGTGCTTCCTCCTAAGACTTCCCCTGATAGCATTAACTGCACTCTAAAGGAAGTGATGCATTTCAGAACCTTAGAGCTCCCTGACTCCATCATGCAGGTGGTTGATGGCTACCCTTTTTCTAGTGATGATGACTTTATGGTTTGGGAACCAGCTCACAATGGTATTCTTGACTCTAATAATTTATACAATCATTATTTCTATGACTCTGAATCTGACTTTTCCAATTTTTTTTTTTTAAAAACTCAGATTAAACCTTCCAGGATTAATCTTATTTGGCTCTTGGTTCACATGAATATCCCTACTGAGACCTGTCTCCAATATTTTGGCATTCACCTATGTTCTAAATTCCCTCTCTATAATCAACACTGAGAAGATATCAAACATCTCTTTTTATCTTGTGCTAAGGCATTTTCTATGTGTAATTTTATTACTGACATATTTGATTGCATATGGCCTCCTTTTGACAATATCGTCTTTTATCTAAAGCAATGTGTGGAGCTTGAGTTCTGGCCACAGATCAAAAACCTCTTCCTGTCTGTCGTGGTAGAGCTTTTACACATTATATGGTATGATAGAAATGCCACTATTCACAATAATCACTATCCCAATCTCAATGTAGGTCGCATGAGAATCCTGATTACTATTAAAGATGTTGCCTCATTCTATAAAGCTAATTGTGACAACACAATCAGTGACTTTGTGATCCTACGACGTCTACAGATTGAAGGCATATTTCCTCAGCCAAAACGTCTTCTTTAAATCTTCTGGCAAGCCCTGCTTCCTAGATGGATCAAGATCAATGTGGATGGGGCTTCCAAATGAAATCTAGGCCCTACGGGTTGTGGGGAAATCTTCTAAGACTCCACAGGTCACTTCCATGGTTTTTTCTATGGAAGCTACGGGGTCACTTCCTCCCTTGAATCTGAGATGATGACTCTCACCCATGCAATCAAAATTTATCAAATATAAAGGCTGGAACAATATTTGGATCAGAAGTGAATCCACCACCATTGTTCAAGCTATTTGGAATGGGGATGTCCACCTCTCTTGGCCTCTTACTGCAAGTTGGAAGATCTGCCTGAAATCACTTTTGGAGATCAGATATATTGACACCCATGCCTATCGCAAAGCTAATATGGTGGCAGATGGTCTTGCCAACAAGGGGATCAACCAGGCCATTACATGGTTTTATGAGTTGCCGGATGATATCCTCCCTCTCCTTACTAAGGATTGTAATAAAATTCCTTCTTTTAGACTTCTGTAATCTTCTTGCTTGATTTTAATAATTTCAGTCTTTTTCGTTGACAAAAAAATAAATATATCTAAATAATGAATATATTTACTATATATATATATAAATACATAATTATATATATTGAAATAAATATATTTTTAATTACAAAATTATAATAAATATATTTAAATAATAAATATATTAACTATATTAATATTTATATATATTAATTAAATATATATAATTATATAAATATATATAATTATATAAATATATATAATGATATAAATATATTTATAATTATAAATAAATAACTATAATTTTTTTAAAAAAATGTATCTATATAATTATAAATAAATAATTATATATTTAAATAATTATAAAATTATAATAATTAAATATATAATTATATAAATATATTTATAATTTTTTTATTTATAATTATAATTATAAATCAATTATTATTAACATGAAGGATGGAAGCCACCCTTTTTAATGGAAATGAAATCACCCTCTTGTTATTCTGGGAAGATGGATCCCATTATAAAGACATTGTAGACCTAATGGGCATTAAACCCCAATACAAGAATCTTAATGTCCCAAACCCTTTTTTAGGTCAACCCATCAGGACTACCATTCACCGCCTTGCTCGCGTGCCCTCACACCTACTGCTTTTGGAGGAGCTCCACCTTACCCCATTCGACCTACTGCCTTCTCTGAGGATACCACCTCTCGTTGAAACCCCCTCATCCCATCCTTTGTGGCCCGATGCAGATCCCACTGTCACTGAGGACCACCCCAACCCACCCAGCCATCATAGTCTCTCATTCTCGCCATCACTGATGTGGTGAACTGTGCCCGTCCATCTAGTTTCTAATACCACATGGCCCACCTATCAAATCATTTCCACCCAACAAAGGAGAAACTACCTGAATCTACTTAATAACCCCAACCATAATTGAAATGGAAGCCACCTCCCATCGTTTCTCCTTGGAGAATCCAACCTCTGATCAAGTCTTGAATGAATCCCAGGGTCGAATCCAAGGCTCGAATGAATCAAGGATCGATGAATCCAAGGCTCGAACAAATCCAAGATTTAATGCATGAAATATCTATTTCTATCAGATTAATTAAAGATTCAATAAAATTTATGTGAATTTTTATCCTTATCCTCATTCATTTTTCTTGTTTGGTGATATATTTTTTCATTTTTTATTCATTATCTCTTGATATTCATCATCCATTACTCCTTTTATTCTTGAATTAATATTACCTGCATGCCTCTTCACTATGCCTGCTACCATTGCAAGTACCACATATATTTCTATTCATTTCAAATCTAATTGATTTTAACATATGTTTTTCAATGTCTATGGATGCTGCTTCATCTGAGAAATTTTCCAACTAAAAATAGCCATTCATGGTCAATTTAGAATTCTTAAATTGTACAAAATATCTAATACACTATGTCAAAAATTTATTATAGAAAATGAAATGGCTCATAAACCATGGTTTATTATTTTGAACCACATGCTATCTAGTTTTTACAGAACAAGAAACTTGTAGTTTTCAAGTTATTGTATCAATTGTTTGGGCTTTATTTGGGAAAATAAATAATTATAAACTTTCTACCAGACACCTTGGATATAGTGGAGGGTCCTTCATAAGTTTTTATAAACCAATTATTAAATAATTTACTTCTTAAACATGTAGTGCACATGAAAATAATCTTAGCACAAAAAGTATATTAAAAAATAGATGATAGATTTCCATTTTGATGTAGATATGTGAGGATGATTAGATGATATGAGGATTTTCATTCCCTTAGACAGAGTTATTTCACTATGATAATATACCATGGAATATTATGGGGTATGATCATTATTTTTTACATTTTGAGAATACACTAATTATATTGATTCCAAATTCTCCAATTTAGTAGAAATCTCAAATCAGTTCATATTTATAATGATTTTCTCATTCTATTCTATTTTTATTTTGACTTCACATGATATTTTTATCTCTATAATTTTATCTTCATTCATTTCTCTATTTTATTTTAGTATATGATGAATCTCTTTAATCCCTTTTCCTCTAATTTATATTTGAGAATAATTTATAACAATTACTTATTTTAATTTATTGGTTATCTCCTCAAGCCATTTATTGTCGTCTTCCCTTTCTTTAATTTTAGTGAGACACACATTTTTAAAATTGGTTCATTATTGTTTGAGTTATAAAATCATTTTTTTTGTTCTACTTGTTTGGAGAGATTAAAATAGAGTTATAACATTTCTTTTAAAACCTTATCCATTCATTTATTTTCATCATCATAGTCAGTGATCTCCCTGTAAATATTTCTATAAATTCCAAAAATATTTGTGACTATTTTATTGGAAATGTTCTTTAGGTTCTTCATCAACTAAGTTTGAGAATCTTCATGTTATTACATGTAAATTTATTTGTATAAAATCCCTTTTAAAAATATAGTTTTAACATCTGTTTAATGAAAACACAAATAATTTATCAAATTTAAAGAAACATAATATCCTTATTATCATAATTATAACTAAATGAGCATAAGAATCAAAATAACAAATCCATTTAATTTTTTGAATCCTTTGATTACTAATATAGATTTAAAAACTTGAATTTTATCATTAGAGTCATTCATGATTCTAAATAAACATTCAAAACCAATATGATTTGAATATCTTAGAAGATTTGTAAAGATACAAATATTATTTCTCATAATAGAGTATATTTCATCATTAATTAATTATTTCTAGAATGAATGATATTTTTAATACAATTATTATTTATATAACTTGAGATCATTATCTATGGTTAGTCCCATAAGATATTTTTTCAGAATATTATTATGTTGATATTTATCTATAAGAAAAATTAAGGATTTTAAATATATGAATTCCTGATATGGATGTTTCTTCTTTTAAGGTCTTTTACTCTATTTAGGTTAAACTGAAGAATTATATTTATAATCTACCATTGTTTCTTAACTAGATTAAACACTAGATCTATTCCTATGAGGAAACATTTTATATTAATTATCTCTATAAAATTTATTCTTAAAAAATTATACAACTATTGATTCAAAAATGAAATTAGCTTCTATGTGCATTATTCTATATGATTTATTATTATTTTCCATAGGAAAAAAACTTATTTAATTATTTTTGTTTCATTTTTAGTTCACTTAGGAATAGAAACTCTGAAAATGCTAATCACCCCCATTATTTAAGACAAGAAAGGTTTGGTGTCATCCCCATCAACTTCATCTCCAAAATAGTTACTATAGTAATTTTTTTCTTAAGACTCATCCCCCATCTCTTTTATGTTTCTTGAACTACTCTGAGTAATAGTAATCCAAAATGATCACCAGTAACCAGTATGGGATGACTTTTTTTTATATTAGTTCAAGAAACTTAGGTGGATGTCCTCAATATATGGGGGATGAGTCTCAAGAAACAAAATAAAATAATAACTATTCAAAAGACAAAGCTGATGAGGATTAAATTTGTCTATAAATTTCACCTTTAGATGAATTTATTGGATAAAACCTGCCAAAGTGGAGTAATTATTTTTTTGAATTCAACTACCCATTTACTTCAAAGCATACTAAAATTATATGAAACAATAAAATATTGGGTTCCCCTTATTAGAATTATCTATAACTTTAACCTTTGATAATGAATATCTTATGTATATTTATTTATTTATTATTCAAAATGAATATTTTATAAACCTAATTGGATGGATCTGAATAAAAAATGGATACATACTAATTATTTGATAAAATTGTTTGAATATGGAGTTAAATAGTTCATCAAATTATTAATAGAGAATGCATACGACCCTTCTCAAATAATTTTTCCATGTTTAATTTTTTTATGAAAAATTAGTCCAGAAGAGTTAGAATAAAATTTGATTTGTTATGGAATAGATCAGAGATATAAATGTTGGACTAAACACAGGAAAAAAATGAACATGCACACCGATTGGGAGGATTCTACGGTTTATGGATCATTTGAAATGAATACTAGTGTAAACGATGATGGATATTTCATGGAATAAATGAAAACAAAAATTGAATATAAACTTCATGATTTTACAAAGCTGTTTGAGAAGTTAAATAGCTATGCTAAGAGACCATTTTACACCAGTTTTACTGAATATACAACATTTTCTACTGTATTGAAGTTATATAATTTGAAATATGGAAGCAAATGAAGAAACACCAGCTTTATAGAACTGCGTGGTCTCATGAATGATGTGATTTCAGAAGAAAATGAACTTCCATGCCAAACATATGATGACAAAAGAATTCTAAGTTAAATGGTCATGACCTCTAAAAAAATACATTTTTGTATAAAATATTTCATATTATTTCTCAAGGACCATGAATAACTCATAAATTCCCTATATGTGTCACATATTGATAAAATAAAAATGAATCAAGTCCTTAAAAATTTGTATGATACTTTCCTATAATTCCATGATTTAGAAAATTATATGGATGTCAAAAAAACCATGAGACAATTAACATGGAATGCATATACAATAATTAAATATGGGAACCTATGTCATCCAATAGATTCTCTTCAGTGGAAAAAATGATTACAAGTATCCTGAATTTGGAAATGATTCGAGAAACTTTTGTCTTATTTTATCTATATGTAGCATCCCACCCTGAGTGCCACTCAATAGTTCCCTAAGATAGTGGCTAAAGGACCTAAAGCGCATCTCCCCAAATGCTAGAGGATTCCGACTCAAAGCAAGGTCCTAAGGTGTTTCTATGGGGAGACTATGCCTATAGCGACCCATGATTAACATACATGAATATTACATCATTTTAGATGAATATTTGGTACATTAAAATAATATATGCCTGAGTACCGTAATAGTTAAGTGTCTTTGTATACTTGGAAACAAAATTTTTTATACTAGTGAAAGATATTAAACATATCCAATAATGATCTCCACCATTTGTAATTCTACCTAAAACCTTTCTTCATAACCTGATGAAAGAAAACATAAGAAAGAGGTGAGGCCAAATGCTCAGTAAGGGTAAATAAAATAAATATATAATAATAACATGAAAAAAGGTTATGGAACTTGAGAATAACATTTGGAAATAATACCCTGTATATTAGAGATCATAATAAAGATTTTCATTTCATAAGAAATAAATCATAATATAATTAAGAGCATAAGTCATGAAAGCATAACATAGGAGTAAGAAATAGATTTTTTGGAATGAACATTAGAATAGAAAATCCTATTTCAAGGATACCTACCAAGATCTCTATAACATGTTAGGATTGGGATATGACCCATGTACCTACATTAGGCTTGGTCCAACAACCCATGCACCCTCTAACTTTTAGGCTCAGTCTACAACCCATGTACCTTCTTATTTTGGTCTTGGGATACAAACCATATACCTTCTTGTTTTTGGGATTAGTATAAAACCCATGTACCCTCTTGTTTTTGCGATTAGACTACAACCATTGTACCATCTTACTTTTAGTCTTGGTTTATAACCCATGTACCATCTTATTTTAGGATTAGGATACAACCCATGTAGCTTCTTGTTTTCGGTCTTGGGATACAACCCATGTACCCTCTTGTTTTTGGTCTTGGGATATAACCTATGTACCATTTTAGCTCATATACAACTTATCATTACCCAATACATTTGAAGGAGATATAGGTCCTACCAATATCATAATAAAATCATTCATACACGTGCCATAAGATAATAAAACTTTCATCATATCATGACCCATAAAAAGAGATAGGTTTTATAAACATCAAACAAAAAACCATGAAATGAAATGGTTATCAATAAAATTTCATCACATCATATCCTATGAAAATTTATAGGTTTCATAATCACTTAATAAAATAATAACACACAAAAATTACTTGGTTTCAAAAGCATAAAACCAGTGGAAGTGAAATGGGTGTCTTAAGCATCATTCCATTAAAATATAAACCAGTGAAGAAAGAATATGAATGAAAAATTTGGATCATTTACTAGAGGTGTATGAGTAACATTAAATAATTTTATCATAGATGGTAAATAAATTTGGAAGGATATTTTGAAAACATTTCTTGAGGTAAATATAATTTCTTCTTTGAAAAAGGCTCCTTAAAACATAAAACCTTTTGAAAACTATTTTCCTTAAAAACTTCTAAAAGAAGATTGAAATCCTTTTGAAAATAACTTCCTTTAAAATATATTTTAAAATAAAATTCATAAAAATTAACCTTTTAAACATGAAAATAAATCTTCAAATAATTTATGGTGGGTAAATTCGTACATGTCATATGAGGTAGAAAGAACATTCCTTTTTCATGGTAAAAACATCAGAAAAATGCATCATTTTTAAAGAGATTAAAATATACCTTTTGAACATTTGTAAATGAAAAAAGGGTAAAAATTTATTTTAATTATCACATGATATTAGTATAACATTCTTGGAAACCCTTTTTAGAAAAATGGTTTTGAAGGACCACAGATTCCCGACCGAAGAGAGGGTAAAGTCAGGATTTCTTAAAAACAATTTCTTAACTATAATATGTACCAAAGAGTATAAATATGGTACCAATACATGAATATATCATGAATAACTAGAGGATAATAAATTTCATGAATTTTCTTGAGATATGGATCATAATATTTCATTAAAGGAATCATAGGCATAAACAATCTTGAAAAGCTATGAGATTATCTCAATACACTCTTATAACTTGGTAACTTGGGATCATAGTCCTCATGTAAGAAAATTAAATCAAATTAGGTTTAAAATATTATTAAAAGAATAAATTTAGTGATATAACATGTAATATTTTAGTATATACACCTCAAAAAATAATTTAGGTGCATAACAAAACATGAGTGTCAAAGAAGGAAAATTGAGACACAACTATTTTACCGATTTGGTAACTTATGAAACCTAAAACCCTTGAAATAAAGATCATAAGATTGAAAATTTAATACCCATAAATTTAAGTATAATATATATAAAATAAAATCATGGTCAGAACATACACCACACAAAATAAAAGGGTGACGAACATAGCATGTATCTCACGGAAATAAAAAGTGAGATGAAATATCTTTACCTTGTATTTTGAATCTCATCGTACTCATTCGTACCACCTGTATAATAATTATAAATTTATTATAAATATTTAAAAAAAATATTCTTTTATATAATACCATATATGGTTTGATTATGACCTCACATTACCTGATTGTAAACAATCCAATGTTAAGGTTTCACGTCAGGTAGTATTCACTTTATTCTTAGCATTTGTCTTAATTTGTTATATATTTGGTACTTATACTTTATATCATGATTTAAATAATTTAAACCATGATATAAATGTTATTTATTAACATTATATGTGTATTATAATAATCTATGGAATATATAAGTATGAAACATAATACAACATTCATGGAGATGGTAGGCCGTACGTACGTATGAACACTATTTTTGTTTAATTGTCATGTTGAAATAAATAAAGTAAAATACATAAATGTATATATGTATCATTATTAAAAGTGATTTATTATATCATATATTTTTTATATACTCATTAAAACCATCCTTAATACAATCGATGTAGTGTATGAATGAATCGTATCGCTTTGAGGGGCGGTAGTCCACACTTCCCCAAACAAAATTATCGTATTAACATCAAATGGAAGGTAAAATGATATGTGTTGTAAAAGGTATAAAAAATCTTAATGAAATAATAAATATAATATATAACATATATTAACATAGTTTCCATCATAATTTCCACAATGAGAGGTGACAAGGAAAATTTAACAATCATTATTTAGTGAGGTGGCAGTTGACCATACATATAAACAATATGTTTGTTATCCATTAGATGGAGGTGTGTGTAATTGTAGCTTGAATTTTTTTTATAAAAATATCATAGTATATTTAGTATAAGTTTTTCGTTATAAAATTATTGAATAAAGAGAGTGGATGGGTGGATAATGAAAATAAAATAAAGGAGTTTGAGACATCTTAATTGGGTAACTCCTTTTGGTTTGTGCCAAAAGGCATCCTTGAATTGCCTTATACCAAAAGTAAGGATTATATGAGTAATATAGGATGTTTTTAAGTGTATTGGGAAGATATTTTCCAAACTTAATAGGTTTTATAGGTTTGAAGAATAGGGAGAGGTGCTGGCTTTTTATAGGGAATGAAAATGATTCACTTGGAATTTTTGAAAACAAGTTAGCTGTACACATGTTATTAGCTAAGAAATGTAATAAAAACCCATAGAAAATAAATAATGTAATTTTTATGGTATAAATATGCACATATAATGGTTTTTGAAAAATTTTATAGGTCATTATCACCTCTAAGATTAAGGTTTATTCCCTAATTTAGCTTAATTTGACCTTAATCACTCTGAGTAATTTTAATCACTTTTACTAATCTTTTTAATCAAAAAATAATTTTTTATTATTAATCTATAAATATTATACTTATTAAAATGGTTCATATTGGATTTTCTAAATTCAATTCATAGAAGCAGAAAAAATAATATCAATGCTAATCCCACAGGCGAGATGAAATTACAAGGTTTTAAGATAGAAAGAAGTTCAAAAGTTCCATAAGTTTTTATATTCAATTTCAAAGTGAAATTGATTATAATGACATAAATTTTATTAATATATTTATAATTTATATAATAATACCTTAAAAAAATTTAAAATATAATTTATCAATTGTAAATATTTACATGAAATGGGTGTTTTTAACTAAAAAGCAGTATTTTTCACTATTCAAACAAAATGAAGTTTCTCAGAAAAATCCAAAAAGTTCACCCTAAGATAATTTTGAAATTATAAATTTAAAAAAGAATTTTATTTTATCAAATTAAATTTCTAAATGTGTCTAAAATTAATTTTATTATTAAAAGCGATTCATTCAAGAAAATGATATTTTTAAATATAAAAGGACTTTACCAAAAATCTTATATTTCATTATCAATATGTTTTATCTAAATAAAAAAAATTATAAATAATATTTTAAAATTAGTTATTACTATTAATATAACTTATTTTAATGGATAGATTATAGTTATCTCATTTAAATATTTATAACAGAAAAAAACGATGTTTCGTAGAAACAATAGTGCTGCGTGTAACGTACACCAAGTCTGTGTTGTGGGTTGCACAAGAAAAGTTGGTATTGTGTGTAGCACAATCCAAGTTGGTATTTATTACAGTGTAAGACAATTCAGTATTGCATTTATCACAATCAAATTTAGTATTGCGTATAGCGCAAGCCAAGTATCTATTTCATGAAAGAAATGTCTGACTTAGTGTTTTAATATAAATATATATACATATATATAAAGAAATATTTATAGTGTCATATGATATGAAAAATAAAAATAGGTAGATTAATTTGAAAAAAAATATTTCACAAAATCTCGGGGTATTATATTCTACCCCCATTAAAATGAATTTCATCCTATAAATTCATCTGGATTATCAAAGGTTTAATACTTTAAAGTTTCATTCATAGTAACCCACATCGTAAACATGAATAATAAAACATCATTTAAAAAGAGAAAGTTGGAAATGTAGTGGTTACCGTAAGTAACATATAACTAGGTGTCCACATATAATAACATAGGTGGGAAGTTAAAACATGGACATTGAAGAAAAATATAACTATCAAGTTTTGATGGAGAGTGATAGAGAATAAGGTCAGGAGAAAGTTAACAATCAAAAATCCATAAATCTGTGATGAACTAAGGGACCATATTATTCATTGAAAATAGAGGTACTAGGATAAATTTTTTATTTCAATATTACTTTTCCTAAAGATAAAGATTTTTTTATGAAAAATATACTTGCTTGATTTCAGTAAAACCTCACCCTTTGTTGCTCCTTGATCTATTTCACCACTTTCTCCAAAAAGGAAGGTGACTTTTTTTATTCTTTAAGTACTAACAGATCATGAGATTCATAATATTCCATCCCATTTTTTATTATTTTTCACCAATACAAATTTGTTTTATTAATCTATCCAATATGAATAAATCCTTATGTAGAGAGATAACAATTTAATCTTACTCACTTCATTTGAAGTTTTACTTAAAATTTCCATAAATGGTTAACCTTATAACCCATATTAATGTTGAAAATTAAAATATTTAGAAATAATATCATGAAATAATCTTACCATTAATCCCCCATATATCACAATATACTACTTGGTTGTCACATTCAAACATGTGAATACCCTCATCATATATTTCCTTGAAACATGGTAACAAACTTAATTACCATAAATAATTTTGGAAAACATGTATTATTCCTTATTTTAATGATTACTGGATATATCTTTTAAATAGATGAAGTTGTAAAATTAATCCTTGATGACATAGAACAATTTTTCAATAATCATTTCTAGGGTAATCCATACCATCCAATTTACTTATTCATAACTATAATATCTTTATCCAAACATTATCTCAATTCCAAGTATTAATTAAGGGTTACCTTTCCTTAATAAAAATATCACCTTTCTAGGAAATCAATTTTCTACATCTTTGTCACCATTCAACATGTCCTTTTAAATCCTTAATTATAACTTTTATTGGAAATAATTATAAATTTCATGATTCATATATGTCACACCCCAAATTTTAAAATAATTTTATTTTATTAGTTCTTGGATTTAGATATTTTCATCGAGGTTTGGGTCGACTATTGATATGAAATTTTTGATGTTTGGTAATTTTGGTGGGTTTTAGGCTGGATCATGGGCACCACATGGTTAGAGGTAATCACGTGGTTGTCCAAGGTGACCATAAGAGTGCCCAATATTTAAAATAAATAAAATTATATAAAATTAATTTTTTTAAAGAATGTTTTGATAATAAAAAAATACTGATAATAATAATATTATTATTATTATTATTATTATCATTGAGTTATTATTATTATTATTATTGTTATTACTGTGGTTATGTTATTATTACTAAAAATTTTATTGTTATTATTATTTTTAAAATGGATGTTAATATTATTATACATATTATTATTATTATTAATGTGATGATGATGATTATTATTACTATTTTTAGTGTTGTTATTATTATTATTAAAATTAATTTAATTTAATTTAATAATTTATTTTATTTTGAAACCCTAACCCACACTTTCCCCTCTACCCACGCAACCCCTCCCCTGTTTTTCCTTTTGCACGCAATACCATCCCGTCCGGCCTCCCTCCTGCGCGTTCCCCTTCTACGGTCGGAGCTCCTACCTGACGAAGTCCCTTTCGATGATGTTTTCCCTTACCATGCTTCCTCTCCCCATGCGCTACCTCCTCCTCGCACCATCCCTCCCTCATATAGCCCCCTTCTAGCATGACGATCGTCTGTTCGACCTCCTATCTGGGCGTGACACCTCTAGCAGCCATCCCTCCTCGCAGAGTGACTGACCTCCCCTCTTCCCCCTCAGGTAAATATCCCTTACATTACCCTCTATTTTTATGATTTTAATGGGGGTTTATTGGTTAACTGAACCCTAATGGGTATTTTTTTCATAGGTATTGTCATTCCTTCAATGTTAGGTTGCGCGGAAGGTCTCTTCAGCACTCCTTGGTGTGTATTCCGACATCAGTTACCGAAGGCGAGGAATATGGATTCAATTTAGTTCAACGCTAATGGGTTAGGGTGAGGTTTTCCCTTGTTCAAAATTTATGCTTAATATATAATTGGGGGATTTGTAATTTATGTGTTTCGAGTATTTTACAATAAGTGCATTAACCTTACTGTGATGTTTTTATGGTTCTTGATATTTGTTATAGTAAGTTTTGGATTTCTTTAAGGGCGCACACACATATACTTAAGGTATATATATATACATAATATGTACTACATGTACATATTTTCTCATGGATCGGGGAATACGTGAATTGGAAAATACAGACACACACACACACACATATATATATAGGTATGTGCATGTGAGTGCAGGATGGTTTCGAGTGGTTGCCACCAAATATTTCAAGCACCGAAGTGTCTTGGCTTGGTCCGCTCTCTTATTGAGGTGGGTAAATCTATGTTTTTCCTTCTGAGACATTCCTTTGACACTTGAATCCTTCTAATTATTTTTTTACTTGATTCATAGATTTATTACACTCTTCATTGGTCTGATATAGTGTTATTAAATTTTTAGGAGTTGTTAAAAATAGTTTTGATGCAATTCTTTGAATATGCTTATCTCTGTCAATGCTAAAAGTGTTTTATTAATGCCAAATTTTCATTCTATAAATTTTTATATGTTTTTTTCACATTGATAATACTTATGGATGCTGTATTTTTGTGTTTTTATGGTAATATAATTTTAAAAAATAACTTTTAAGGTTAATATTTAATTATGCCTATGTGTATATGCATTCAAAGTATTTGATAAAATTCCATTGTTCTTGTAAAGTGAAATTGGTGGTTTTTATGAAATTTTTAGTTTTAATTATACTGTGATGGTAATTGATTATTTGTAAACTTAGTATAATGTGTATGGTTTGACAATGATATAGCTTGGAAATTGTAATAAAATGTTTCAAAAAGGGTTTTATGGTTTTAAGGGGATTTTTTTGTTTTCTAAATAATGTGGATAGTTGGATTTTGTTTTAAAGCAATTGGTGATTTTTTTGAAATGGTTTTTGAGTGTCCTATTGGATTTTTGGTGTACCATTTGATGTTTTCACGTCCATGGGTACACTAGGTGCACACATAGATGTGCCCTCAAATAAAAATAGCACTTTAAATCGGTGTTTCCTTGAAATATTTGTTTCCAAAATAGTTCATGTTTTCTAATGATGTTGAGTCCTTTGTGCAGTTTCTAAAAATGGTTTAAAATGGAATATTAGGGGGAATGGCCGTTTGGATATTGGCATGTGTTTTGGTAATTTTTTGGGTTACGGGGATGTTTGGTATGTTTTACTAGTTGCATGATTTTCCTAAAATGGGGATTGTGAATTGTTTTCGGAAAATGGATTTGGGGAGTGTCGAACTAAAGGACTGTTTGACAACTTACATGTTTTCAAAGAAATTATTTAAGTGTTTAAATGAATTTATGGTCCAATTGGCACCTTGTGTGATGTGATGTGTGTATGAATATATTTATAGTGGGCACCCATTTCTAGGATTTCCCTTTATCGGTTATTGTATATGTGATGTACGTGTTTGGGGTAGGCAAGTGCGGTGGTATCATGTAAGGTGAGTCACGCATGTGTGGGCCTCCCAATCACAAAGTTTATTATTACAATGGTTTCTTGGGCATCTTTTAGGGGATCGAGTGCCGATTTCTTGCAAGCCCTGATTAGATGTTTTAGTACCCTCTTGGAGTTGTAAACAGT
Organism: Viscum album; assembly: GCA_963277665.1. Classification (NCBI taxonomy): domain Eukaryota; kingdom Viridiplantae; phylum Streptophyta; class Magnoliopsida; order Santalales; family Viscaceae; genus Viscum; species Viscum album. The sequence continues at coordinate 1,075,529,664 of OY728157.1, read as the reverse complement.
TCAGGAGGGATGTGCCACTAGTGAGGCCATGTTAGGGAAGCTAGTTGGTTATTAACTTAGGGGATTAACCATATGTCGATAGGTGGTTCTGAACCAAGTACATTCGTGGGTCTTCTAGTTATTTTTTGGATCACCCATGGTTATTATTTAGAATGCTTGGTTACTTTATTTATTTTATTATTAGTATTTTTTGGAACATAGATTCTGTTTACCCTGTTTGTTTATTTTCATCACAACCCTAGTATCTTTTGGTTTGGGTTTTATTTATAAAAGGATATTTTGTTTTGGAAGGATAACATGGCGTGTGTTGGATTTCCAAAAGTAAAATCTATGGTTGTTTATTAAAAATTGTGGAAGAATTATTTTTAGTACTATTATTTAAACTAGTGTTAATAAACTGTATTGGGAAAGGAAATGCTTGTATTATGTGGTGATTTCTTACCAAGCAATTTAGTGCTCACCCCTAATTTATTTTTTCAGTTTTATGTCCCAGTCTTGGATCTCTCTTGCAATGAGCATGGTTCTATGTCAAGTGGTGACCCACGAGGTCACTTGGAGGTACGTTTGGCTCCGTGACTATGTCTTATTTATTCTGTTAGTGATTATTTGTGTTGTTCAGTTTTTATTTATTTATTTATTTTTGTTTCATTTATGGTCCTAATCATTCCCAATTGTTTAGTTTTTATGCCCGTCACTAGTTTCCAGCCTATGGGGATCGGGAACACCCTTCGGGAAATGCCGCGGGCCGGTTTGGGTGACTAGTTTAGGGGAGACCCATGTTGGTTTGTGACAAAATGGTACCAGATGAGACCTTGTTATCTGAGGTGTCTGGTAGATGGAGATTATGACTATTAGGACTCAGGAGGTAGGTTTGGGAAGAGCGTTGAAAATTCTTACTCTCACTAATCCTCAAGTTAACAAGGGTATTCAGGGATTTGAGACTTTTATCTCGAGTTGTTTTGGATTGTGGGATGACAATGGAGGAAAACCCATGTCATGTTGTGGCCTCACATGGAGTAGTAACCCATTTTGAGTCCAAGTACCTGATTCAAGTTCCTCTTAGTGTTATTGCCTACTTGGAGAATGGATCACTACCATGTCAATGGGTTTGGCATGGATGCTAGTCCCTCCTTACGGTTGTTTGGTGTACATTGTACTTCGTTCTATTCTGGTTGGTGTAAGGGATTTCAAAAATGAAAATGGTTTTGGGAATTAAAGTGCTTTCTTTAAATGGTTTTAAATTGGTAAAGTGGGTTTTTGGAAACAAAGTGGATTTTAATGTTGAAGATGCTTGTTCTTATGATTTTTTACTTGTTTTTTATTGTAAAGAAATGGCTTGGTGAGACATAGAAATTACTTATGGATGTTTTCACATGTGATAGTATGTATAGAAAGTGTGTGTTGTCGGATATAGATGAAAGCGGATGAGCACACGTGAAATGGTTCATGGGATTAATTAGGTGAGTATTTGAAATTAAAGGCTTGGACTTGTTTTTCTAAAGTGATTTTGAAAGGAGAAATGACTTTGGAGATTGAATTTGGTTTTAAAAGTGGGGTTTGGTATTTGTAAATTGTCCTTTGAAGAATGAAATTTTGAAAATTAACTGAAAATGGTTCTTTTGAAAGAAATATTTTTTCCCACATTTATATATTTTTTGTTTTTGAGCCAGTAATTTTTGATCATGATGTTTCTTTTAATTATACTTTGATTTTATTTTGGTTTTGTTTTGCATTTTTATGTATTGTTTTGAATGTGCCACCCAAAAAGGTCCCTCAGATATCTAATGAGTCATGCCTAGTTACTGAGTTTTCTTAGGTATTTCTTATCTTCCACAGTGTTAGAGGTCCATTAGAGGTAAAGATATGGATTGAAGAGGTAGAGTGTGTCTTTAGGGTGTTGGAAACTCCCAAGTCTATCAGGGTTTGTACTGTTTTGGTGATGTTTGAGAGTCCAGTTTTAGACCAACAGAAGTTGGTTGTCCCATCTTCATTGAAGGTTTGGGTGACATGGGAAATGTCTGAGGCCACCTTCATCCAAGGGTTCATACCTGAGGAGGTATAGTTTGGAAAGTTAGAAGAGTTGTTGAATGTTCAGTAGGGTCATATTTTGGTAAATTTTTAGGTTATACAATTTAAAGAGCTCGTTCCTGGGGTGTAGTTAGTTGTGGTTAAAATTTGGCACCTCTTGTTGTTCGTAAGGGTCCCCTATGCAGAAAGAAGTGCAGGCCAAAGGAACCTATACCTAAGGAGTCTTCCTATTAGTTCTGAAATTTAGTTCATCAGACCACTTTCTAGCATGCCATCGGTATGGGTGGTTCATAAATTCCAAACCGTCTTGTTACATCCTTCCAAAGTCATTCTATCATTGTGGTTGTTCAGGTCACCGGGGGAAGTTCTATAGGAAGTGCCATTCAAGGAAAGAGTTCTGATTAAGGGATACTAGTTCTTGAATGTGGGGTAGGAGATGATTCAACCATCATATCTGTATCCACATGTCTTAGAGTGGAGCTTGTGCATAATCAGGAGTTGCTGGGGGCATGAAGCCTTGGTCTGGGTTTTGTGTCCCTTATTGGGATTGGAATGTTTAAATTCTTTTCGTTACTATTTTCTACTGTTAAGTTTTTTATGGCATTTTAAGTATATCATTTTCTTGGGATATTATAATGATCTAGTTCTTTTGTAATCCAAACAGTCCTATTTTCCTGAGTGTGGATTTTAGAATTTCTTGTTTTTCTTAAAGTGTGTTTGGACTTATATGGGATGGTTTCGGTTTTGTGGTGATCATTTGGAGATGTGAGTGTTTATGGAAATAATCAATGTTTGTAATTGTTTTTGAGTTTTATATTTGGTTTAGGTTTATTTTAATGGTTATACTCTCTCATTGTATTTGGATGTTTAGATCAGTTGGGAGTTCTTGCGTTGGACCCCTCCCTAGGGTGGTATTCTTGGGTTTTAAATTTTTATTCTAGTTGAGTTCTTGTGGTGGGGAGAACCCTCTCACGTTCTCCCATTCTATTTTTCTACGGTTTCTTCTTGATCGATTGGGTGTGACTTGTGGAATGAATAGTCACTCTGAGGTTTTTGGTCTCCAATTGGTTTTGATGGGTCATGGACTCAAATTTTGACTAAATTTTGGATTGGTGACTTTTTGGGAGCAGAAAGCTTTTGTAGCGGGGAGAATTGCCACACCCTGACTTTTAAAATAATTTTATTTTACTAGTTCTTGGATTTGGATATTTTCATTGAGGTTTGGGTTGAGTGCTGGTCTGAAATTTTTGATATTTGGTAATTTTGGTGGGTTTCGGGCTGGAGCACAAGTACCACATGGTTAGCGATAACCATGTGGTCAGCCCAGGTTACTATGTAGGTGCCTGATATTTAAAATAAATAAAATTTCATGAAATTAATTTTTTTAAAGAATGTTTTAATAATAAAAAATAATACTGATAATATTAATAATAATAATAATAATATTATTATTATTACCATTGAGTTATTATTATTATTATTATTGTGTGTATGTTATTATCACTAAAAATTTTATAGTTATTAGTATTTTTAAAATGGCTGTTAATATTATTATAGATATTATTATTATTAATGTGATCATGAGGATTATTATTACTATTTCTAGTGTTATTATAATTATTATTTGAATTAATTTTATTTAATTAATTTTATTTATTTTGAAACCCTAACCCCCTCTTTTCCCTATACCACGCAACCCCTCCCCCTTTTTCCCTGTGCACTCACCACCATCCTGTTTAGCCCCCCTCCTTCATGCTCCCCTTCTCCAACCGGAGCTCCTGCCCAGCAGTGTCCCTTCCAACGATGCCCCTCCTTCCCATGTTGCCTCTTCCCTTGCATCACCATCCTCCTCGTGCCAACCCTCCCTCATGTAACCCTCTTCTTACACTACATTCCTCTAATTTCCCTCCTCTCTGAGCGCAACACCTCCAGCAGTTATCCCTACCCGTGGCGCGAATGACCTCCCCTCTACCACTCTAGAAAATTTCCCTTCCCTTCCCCTCTATTTCTATGATTTTAATTTTGTTTTCTTGGTTGAAGGAACCCTAATGGGTATTTTTTTGTGTAGGTATTGTTATTTCTTCGATGTTAGGTTGTGCGTAAGGTCTCTTGGGACTCCTTGGTGTGTATTCTAACATCCATCGTTGAAGTGAAGGTGGATGGATTCGATTTTGTTCACCACTAATGGGGTAGGGTGATTTTTTCCATCATTCATCATTGGAACTTAAGTTATAATTGGGGGATTTGTAATTTATGATTTATTGGTATTTTACATTAAGTTAACCTTGAAACAATATTTTTATGGTTCTTGATATTTATTTCAGTTAGTTTTGGATGTCTTTAAGGGAAATACACACATATACTTAAGGTATGAATATATATAACATATATATTTACTCCATGTACGTATTCCCTCATGGCATGGAAAATGCATGGATTGGACTATATATATATATATATATATATATATAGGAATGTGTGTGGGAGTGCGGGCCGATTTCAAGCAGTCACCAGTAAAATTTTCAAGCGATAAAGTGTATAGGCTTGGTCCGCTCCCTTGTTGAGATAGGAGAATCTGTGTCTTTCTTTTCCAACACATTACTTTGACACTTTTGTACATCCAATTATTTTTCACTTGATTCGTAGATTTATTATACACTTAATTGGTCTACTATAGTGTTTTTAAATTTTTAGGTGTTGTTAAAAATTGTTTTGATGTGATTCTTTGAATATGCATATCTATGTCAATGCTAAATGTGTTTTATTAATTCCCAATATTGTTTCAATAAATTTTTATATTTAATTCATACATTGATAATGCTTATGGATATTCTATTATGGTGTTTTTATTGTAATATAATTTGAAAAAAAATAACTGTTAAGGTGAATCTTTAATTATGCCTCTGTATATGATCTCAAAGTATTTGATAAAATGTCATTGTTCTTGTGAAGTGAAATTGAGGGTTTTTATGTAATGTTTATTTTTAATTATGTTGTGATGGTAATTGCTTGTTTTTGAACATGGTCTGGTGTGTATGGTTTGACAATGATATAGCATGGAAATTGTAATAAAATGTTTTTGAAACGGTTTTATTGTTTTAAGAGGATTGTATTGTGTTTTTTAAAAAATTTGGATGGTTGGATTTAGTTTTAAATCTAATTTTGATTTTGTGGAAATGGTTTTTGAGTTTCCTCTTGGTTGTTTGGTGTACCATTGGATGTTCTCACATCTATGGGTACACTAGGTGCATACATGGATATTCCCTCAAATTAATATGGTTCTTTAAATTGGTGCTTCCTTGAAATCATGGTTTCCTTGAAATCTTGGTTTCTTAAACAGTTCTTGTTTTCTAAATGATGTTAGGTCCTTTGTGTGGTTTCTAAAAATGGTTTAAAATAGAATCTCAGGGGGAATTGCCGTTTGGATTTTACTGTGTGTTTTGGTAATTTCTTGGCTTAAGGGGTCATTTGGCATGTCTTAATAGTTGCATGATTTTCCTAAAATGGGGATTGGGAAATGTTTTTGGTAAACAAATTTGGGGAGTGTCGAACTAAAGGACCATTTGAAAATTTACGTGTTTTCTAAGAAATGATTGAAGTGTTTAAATGAAGTGACGAACCAATTGGCACCTTGTATGATGTGATGTGTGCATAAATATATTTATAGTGGGACCCCTATCTAGGATTTCCATTTATGGGTTATCATATAGGTGATGTCCGTGTTTAGGGTAGAAAAGTGCAGTGGGGGTGGGTAAGGAGAGTCATGTCTGAGTGGGACTCCCACTTTGAAAATTTATTATTACCATGGGTTCCTAATAGTATTTTAGGGGATCGAGTGATGGTTTCTTTCTATCCTCAATTAGACGGGTTAGTACCCTCTTGGAGTTGTAGACAGTCCAAGAGGGATGTGCCACTAGTGAGGCCAGGTTAGGGCATCTAGTTGGTTATTAACTTAGGGGTTTCACCATACACCAATAGGTGGTTCTGAACCGAGTAAATCCAAGGGTTTTCTTAGGATGTTTAGTATCTCCCAAGATTATTATTTATGTTGCTTGGTTAGTTTATTTGCTTGTTATTATTTTTCTACTCTTATTTTTCTATTTATCATGTCTGTTTATTTTCATCACAACCCTAGTATCTTTTGGTTTGGGTTTTATTTATAAAATGGTAGTTTGTTTTTAAAAGGGATGGTAGCTTGTGTTGGATTTCAAAAATGGAAAGCTATGTTTGTTTATTAAAAAGTGTGGAAAAATTATTATTATTACTATTTTTTGAATTAGTGTTAATGGATAGTGTCAGGAAAAGAAATACTTGGATTATATGGTGAATTCCTACTAAGAACTTCGATGCTCACCCCTACTTTATCTTTTTAGTTTTAGGTCCTAGTTTTGGATTGCTCATGTAGTGATCGTGATTTTGTGTCAGGTAGTGACCCATGAGGTCACTTGGAGGTATGTTTGGATGTGAAAATATGTATTATTTATAATATTAGTGATCATCATTATTGTTCAGTTTTTATTTATTTATTTATTTATTTTTCTTTCATTTATGGGACAAATCATTCCCACTTGTTTAGTTTTGATGCCCGACACTAGTTTCAGCCCGAGGGGGATCGGGAAATCCCTTCAGGTTATGCCACGGGCTAGCTCAGGTGACCGGTTTAGGTTCAAACTGGGTTGGTTCATGAAAATATAACATAATATCTGAATTCCAAAACATAAATACTTCATTTATCCAACATTATTCTTAAACCATTACTCATACTTTATCAACTTATTCCTTAATACATATTTCCAATAATATGAAATATGAATTATGTATTAAGGTTCCTCAACCTCAATATAATCATGCATTTAATTTTTGATGTAAGCAATACTGGACGAACATCACATACCATTCACATGTTGTCTGCGGTTTATTTATCTTTATAAGTAAACCAATACTTGTACCACCTTCTTAATTCTCTTTACGATATTTACACTTGGTAAATTGATTCTCATAATCCCCATACATTACAAATCTAAAAAATTAAATTCTAACCATGTTCCTTCTAGTTATATCCATTGAATAAAACAAGAAATCATATTGTGAGAAACATTTATCATCTTAGGACACTATATAATCATGAAAAATAACTTATTGGGTGCCTAAATAATGGATCCTACTTCTTTAATCTATGACACATTAGGTTTATCCTAGGTTTTTCACAATCATCCTATATTTAAATCCTTAATTATGGTTTATAAAGAGTTTGTGAATTCACAAAGAATATCCCTCAGGAGTATCAAACTAGCTGTGAAACAAGGCCCATTGTTGTGTACCAGATTACCTTGAGTTAGGCCCAAAACATATTTTTGGAATTACTTTCCCTAGGTACATCTGTTCCAAACCCACATCCACTATTAGTATCCATATAAGGATGTATTTCTAGGAAACCAATCACTCTATCCTTTACTAAAATTTGCAGACATTTTACTAAATGTTCACTCATCCATATACTTATCCTTAGATACATACCTATATATATTCTTATAAATACCCTTAGAAATATCACTAAGGTATTCTAATCCTGGTTTCCAAAGGTTGAACAAACTTTTCCTTTGATACCAACTATAGTGAACCAGGTTTAACATACATTAATTTTACATCATTTTTGATGAATATTTAGTACATTACAAAAATACATGCCTGATGACCCTAATAGTTTAGTTTAATTAGAAACATGGGAAAAATCATATATATTAGTGAAATATCTTCAACATATCCCATAAATATATCCACCCTTATTAATTTACCAAAAACCTTTCTTCATAACCTGGGGAAAGTAAACATAAGAAATGGGTGAGCTCAGATGCTCAGTAAGGGTAAATAAAGGAAATGTGTAAGCATAACATGAAAAAATGGCATGTAACTTTAGCATAACATTTGAAGATCGTACCCTAAAAATTAGATATCATAATAAATATTGGAATTTCATAAGACATAAATCATTTGAGAATTAAGAGAATATGTCATGAAAGCATAACATAGGAATAAGACATGGAATTTGTGGCACGCACATTAGAATAGAAAATCATATGTCAATTCCACCTACCATGACCTTTATAACACGTTAGGCTCAGGATATGACCTATGTACCTACTTTGGGCTTGGGCTAACAATCTGTGTACCCTCTTACTTTTAGGCTCAGGCAACAACCCATGTACCTTCTTATTTTTGGATTGGGATACAACCCATATACCTTCTTATTTTCGGGATTGGTCTAGAACCCATGTACCCTATTGTTTTCAAGATTGGGATACAACCCATTTAACCTCTTACTTTTAGGCTTTGGATATAAGCTATGTACCTTCTTGTTTTAGGCTTGGGCTACAACCCATGTACCTTCTTGTTTTCAGGCTTAGGATACAAACCGTGTACCCTCTTGTTTTAGGGATTGGGCTAGAACTAGTGTGCCCTTTTTTCTCATATAGAATTTATCATTAACCAATTCATTTGATGGAGATCTATGTCCCACCCATCTCATAATAAAATAATTCATACATGTTCCACAAGATAACAAAACATTCATCATTTCATAAACCGTAAAAAGAGATAAGTTTTATAAACATCAAATCATAACCCATGAAATGAAATGGGTATCATTAAAATTTGATCAAATAATAACCTATGAAAATAGATAGGTTTCATTATAACTTCATGAAATCATAATCCATGAAAAAAGTGAGTTTCAAAAGCATAAAACCAGTGGGAGTGGAAAAATTGTCTTAAGCATCATTCCATCAAAACATAAACCACTCGAGAAAGAATATGAATAGAACCTTTGGATAATTTTCTACAAGGTAATGAGTAACATCAATGGATTTCATCATATATGGAAAATAATTTGAAAGCATATTTTGAAAACATTTCTTGAGGTAAATAACCTTTCTTCTTTCAAAAAAGATCTTTAAAACATAAAACATTTTTAAAACCATTTTCGTTAAAAAATTATAAAAGAAACTTGAAAGCCTTTTGAAGAAAATTACCTTGAAAATATCTTTTGAAAACAATTTCATAAAAATTAACCTTGAAAACATGAAAATAAATCTTCAAAAAATTTATGGTGGGTAAATTTGTATATATCATATGAGGTAGAAAGAACATTCCTTTTGCATGGTAAAAACATTAGAAAAATGACTCATTTAGAATGTGATAAGAAGATTCCTTTGAAAACATTGGTAAAATAAAAAAGGGTAAAAAGTTATTTTAATTATCATAGGATATTAGTATAATATTCATGGAAACCCTTTTTATAAAAATGGTTTTTAAGGAACACATATTTCCGACCAAAGAGAGGGTAAAGTCAGGATTTATTAAAAATACTTTCTTAACTATAATATGTACCAAAGAGTAGAAATATGGTACCAATACATGAAAATATCTTGAATAACTAGATAAGAATAAATTTCATGATTTTTTTTGAGATAAGGATCATAATATTTCATCAAAATAAGCATAAACATAAACAATCTCAAAAAGCAATGAGATTGTCTCAATACACTCTTATAACTTGGTAACTTGGGATCATACTCTAAATGTAAGAAAATGAAACTAAAATAATAATATAATATTGTTAAAAATAATAAATTTTATGATATAACATTTAAAATGGAATAATATACACCTAAAAAAAGAATTTGGGTGTATAACAAAACATGAGTCTCGAAGAAGGAAAATTGAGTCATAAATATTTTATCGATTAGGTAACTTCTGAAACCTAAACTCCATGAAAAAAATATCATAAGACGTTCATGTTAATAGACATAAATTCAATTATAATATATATATATAATACAATCATGATCCATACATACACCACACAAATGTAAAGGGTGGCGATCGTAGCATGTATCTCATGGAAATAAAAAGTGAGATGAAATCCCCTTACCATGTGTCTTGACACTCATCATACTCATTCAAAACACCTGTATAATAAATATAAATTTATTATAAATACTTTCCATAAACAAATTGTTATATCTAATACCATATATGGTTTTATTATGAACTTACATTACCCTCTTGTTAACAATCTAATGTTAAGGTTTCACTTTGGGTAATATTCACTTTCTTCTTTACATTTGTCTTAATTTGTTATATCTTTGTTACTTATACTTTATATCATGATTTAAATAATTTAAACCATGATTTAAATATCATTAATATAAATTATATATGTATTATAACAATCTATGTAATATATAAGTATGGAACAGAATACACCATTCATGGAGATGGTAGGCCATATGTACGCATGAACACTATTTCTGTTTAATTTTCATGTTGAAAGAAAGAAATTAAAATTCATATATGTATATATAAGTATATATCTACCATTATTAAAGGTGATTTATGTCACGACCCGCCCTTGGGGTCCGTGCCGTGACTACCCCAAGCCCGCCTTCCATAGGCCAAGGGCTGGCGACTAGCACCAAGGCGTAAATCCCGGTAAAAAGGGAAGTCATTGCCTTTGTAAAGTAAACAAACACCTCAGAGTAAGCAAGCGGAAAGTAAACACTAAGCAAAAGCAGAGTACAACTAAAAGTGCGGAAAAGTAAATGGGCCAGTATACAAACCCAAACTGAAAGTAAAGTACAACTCGAAAGGGAAAAACAGCAACTGAAAAGTAAAATCCGCTACACCGGGCTGTCCACTGGAAATCCCACCTGAAGGGTGGGTACAGATAGCTCTACTGCTCCACAGGTCCCACCGTCCGCTCCGAGCACGTCCCGTCCAGTGGTCTACCTCCAGGTACCGTCCTGCTCCGCAAGCCTCAGCTAAGATCAACGATGTCCGTCGTCTGCAACCAACACAACGTAGTGCGGGCAAAGCCCGTGCAGGGGTGAGTATAAGCTACTCAGTAGGGACCCCGAGACCCCTGAAGGTCTCTCAAATCCACAAAGGATAAACCACGAAGAAAGGTACAATCACGAAGTAACAACTGACACTGCTTAGGTATATGCCCATACATATACGTAAGTCATCAATTTCAAATACACACCAACCTCCGAGCCCAAGTACAACTCAGTCCACACAGGAAAGTAAACGTATTCCACACAGGAAAGCAAAACGTAATCCACACAGGATTGCACAACACAATCCACACAGGAAAGCAATAGGATTCAGCTCACATAGGTATACTTCTTCGAAAGACGATAAAGATGATCTCTGATCCATCTAAGTCGTCGGACCCACGAAGGATCGATAGGTAACTAACCCCCGCAAAAGACCCACACAGGATCGGGCCCACGTAGGACCTGTAGGCGCTGGTTCACACAGGACCGCTGAGCACAAAGACCCACACAGGATCGGACCCACACAGGATCGGGCCCACACAGGACCTGTAGCACTGATCCACGTAGGATCACTGAGTGCTGAAGTCGTCGTCGTCGAATCCACATAGGATCTCTGTACTGTCGTCGTCGCAGTCATAGTAGCAGTAGCAGTAGCAGTCACAGTAACAGTCGCAACCAGCACTAGGGTTCCCGCACACAACAAGCTCATTCGGAGGGTCCGCTCCACGAGCTGAGAGGCTGATACATCAACCGTCACAAAGTCCAGAGTTGATGTATCCAAAAGTTCCGTATCCTCAACAGGAACTCAACGCAACAGATGGCGCGTCGATCGGACGCCCGGTCTGAGAGTTATTGGCATTTTCGTCCCCGGGGCCCGGTTGGTTTTTAAGGCAAAACCAACCCAACTGTACTCCACCTGCGTCCAAACCTCGGGCAGAGTATGCCAAAAGATCCGTCTCACTAAGAGGAACACAACAAAGCTGACGGCACGTCAATCGGATGTCCGTAGCTCAAGATATGAGCGTTTCCGCTCCGAAGGCCCGTTGGTTTCGTGAACGGAGCAACCTGGCCGAACCCAAAGTATTCCGAAACTTTGAGTGCGATATACCAAAACAACTGTCTCGATCCAAGGATCGCGTTGCCGCAGACGGTTCGTCAATCGTAGGTCAGTGGCTCAAGTTATGGCCAAAAGACCGAAACAGATTCGAAACGGGGGGTCCGGGTCCGGGCCGACCCGGCCCGACCCCCCTGGGTCGGCCCGAACTGGGTCGACCCGACCCTGGTCCGACCCGGCCCGGCCGGCCGGCCGGCGGCGCGGCGGCGCGGCGGCCTGGCGCCTCACGGAGGCAGCGCGCGGGGGGCTAAGCCCCCGCTTGATTGGGATGGCGGCGCGGCATTATGCCGCGCCCTTTTGGAATCCGGCCCCCCTCATGGGGGCCTGCTTGAAGAAACCGGGGGGGACGCCTGCCCCCCTCAAGGAAACCGCCCCCCAATTAAATGGGGGGGGGGGGCTTTAGCGCTGGCCGGGGGATTAATTTCCCCCAGATTCTGACCATCCGGCCGACCACTTGGCCGGCCGGTTTTTCTCCAACGGGACCGGTAAACCAGTCCCCTTTTTCCGGCTTCCGACGCCGGCGGCCCGACTGCCGGTCTTCTTGTCCCGCCGCGGCCCGGAACCGGCCGCGGTGCTCGTCGTCCGGCACGGTGCGACGACACCGCTCCCCTCCGCTGCGCCTTCGATTCCCCTTGACGCGGCGCGACGACGTCGCGTTCTTGATGATTCTTCCACGGCGCGGCGCGACGGTGCCGCGCAATATAATCGTACAATTATCCGCATGGTGCGACCGCACCACGCCACCTTGTTTCCACCCGCAAGATAAATCAACAAGAACAATGGAGGGGGTTCGGCCGTGTTCATGCGGTCCGGCCCCCTCACGTTAAACAATAACACAAAATTATAAACCTCACGTTAGTCATGCTAGAACCACGAACAAGGATAAATAAATAAACAATAACAATAACCCCTACCTTGAAAAATGACGTCGCACGTCGGTTATCGCGGAGAAAGGCGTCGCGGCGTCGGACGTAGATTCCGTGGACGTCGGGGTGCGTCCGAGGAGGAAACGACGTCTCTTCACTTGTCGCTAAGATGAAGAAGAGAGGTACGTTGTCGTCGGCGATGATCACCACGGTCGGCGACTTCTCCCTTGTCGAGGAGGAAGATGAAGACGGAAGAATCCGGGACGCCGAGTCTCGAAGGTCGTGGGATCGATGTTCCTTGACGGAGAAGAAACGTTCTTCACGTTCTTCGTCGAAGACGAAGAAGATCTTCAAGTCTCTCAACGATTCTCCCAATCCTCTCAAGTAACAAAGGAACTAACCCAAAAAAAAATTGAGCTTACACTTAATTTATTAACACAACCCAACCTTTGAAATTCAAGAGTTTGAATTTCAAAAACTCAAAATTAAACTCACTTATTTATTATACATGAGTTGTATAATTAAATAAATGTTAAGTTGAAAAGCCTTTAAGAGGGAGAGAGGGTAGTTAGGGAATTTGAAAAGGTGGGGCTTAGGTGGGCCCCTCCTCACCTTAATCCTCTCTTAGGTGGTTAAACCACCCAACTTCCAACAAAAGATTATAACCACTTTTAAGATATAAAATAAATATTGTATAACAAATTTATTTTACTCTTCTTTTCATCCAGAAAATTAAACATCTCCTCCTAGGAAAACACAACCTCGGAAAAGGTCCCCTTAAGCGAATATCGGCACTGCGAGTTCATCGGTGCCCTCAGATTTCAATTCCGAGCATCGGATCAAAAGTTAGAAATTCCCGCTCGTTCGTTCACTGAACGTACCCGAGCCAAACTTCGGAAATTGATTCCAGGCACTCCGGGCCTCGGAATCAGGTGCTGTCAGAAACCGCGCTCTTGTAAAATTACAAAGAAAATTAAGAAAAAATTTCCCTTGAATTTTACGGGTCTTTACATTACTCCCACCTCAGGGCTTTACGTCCCCGTAAAGATACATCAAAAACTTGGGAAACAAATGAGGGTACTGAGCACGCATCTGAGCCTCCCGCTCCCATGCGCTCTCCTAGAGATTCCCGTGCTGCCATCTAATGCGCACAAGAGGAATCGATCGCCCACGCAGGACCCGCTCTTGTCGATCCTCTATCTCCACCGGGACCTCCGTAAAAGTCGCCCCATCGTCAACGTCAAGCTCCCCATGGTCAATGATGTGCGTCGGGTCGTGCACGTATCTCCTCAGCTGAGACACGTGGAAGACGTCGTGCACCCGGTGCAACTGAGGTGGCAGAGCCAGGAGATAAGCCACCTCGCCAACCCTGCTGAGGACCTGTAAGGGTCCGATGAAGCGCGGAGATAACTTGCCGCCTCGTCCAAATCTCCGAATACCATGTCGAGGTGAGACCCGCAAGAAGACGTGGTTGCCATCCTCGAACTCTAGTGGCCTCCGCCTCCTGTCAGCATATGACTTCTGCCGGCTCTGAGCTGTCCTCATCCGCTCCTGGATGACCTGGACCTTCTCTGTCGTGGCCTGGACCATCTCTGGTCCCACAAGTGCTGACTCCCCAGGGTCTATCCAGCACAAAAGAGATCTACAAGGTCGGTCGTACAACGCCTCGTACGGTGCCATCCCGATAGTGGAGTGGTAGCTGTTGTTGTACGCAAACTACACCAAGGGTAGGTGGTCCTCCCAGCTACGACCAAAGTCGAGGACACATGCGTGGAGCATGTCCTCGAGAGTCTGAATAGTCCTCTCCGTCTGACCATCCGTCTGAGGGTGAAAGGCTGTGCTCAGACGTAGCTGCGTCCCGAACGCCTCCTGTAACCCCTTCCAAAGCCGGGAAGTAAAGCGGGCATCTCGATCGGAGATGATAGATGATGGCACGCCGTGGAGCCGCACAATCTCCTGAACGTAGAGACGTCCCAAGCTCTCCACTGAGCCCTGCTCTCTGATGGGTAAGAAGTGTGCCGACTTGGTGAGTCGGTCAACTATCACCCAGATAGAGTCGTGACCTTTGGAAGTGCGTGGAAGTCCAGTCACGAAGTCCATAGATATGCCGTCCCACTTCCACTCCGGAACCTCCAAGGGCTGTACCAAGCCTGCTGGTACCTGATGCTCTGCCTTCACCTGCTGGCAGGTGAGGCATCGAGAAGCGAACTCTGCTACTGCCTTCTTCATGCTCGGCCACCAGTGCTGTCGTTTGAGGTCCTGGTACATCTTTGCCACTCCAGGATGTACCGCCAAAGGAGAAGTTTGAAACTATCTCAACACTTCCTCTCGCAAAGCGACTGGTACCATGGTACGTCCTCTGAAAAGGATGTCGTGCTCTGCTCCAAGGGTGAAACCATCAGGTGCCTGTCCCGAGGATATCTGTGCACGCCGTGTCTCACAGTCAGCGTCCCCACGCTGTGCCTCCTTGACTCGCTGCAGTAGTGGAGGAGTAACTGTGAGAGACTGAAGGAAGGCTGCTCCATCTCTATCCACGAAGGATATCTGCAAAGAGTCTAGCTGCTCTGTCACCTCCTCAAGTAGCTGAATGCCCGTCCTCCTGCTAAGGGCATCAGCTACTACGTTCCCCTTCCCAGGAGTATAGACAATCTCAAAGTCATAGTCCTGGAGGAACTCGAGCCATCGCCGTTGTCTCAGTTTCAGGTCCTTCTGCGAGAAGATATACCTGAGGCTCTGATGATCGGAAAAGACTGTAAAGCGCTCGCCCATCAGATAGTGTCGCCATGTCTTCAGAGTGAAGACCACTGCTGCTAACTCCAGGTCATGGGTAGCGTAGTTCTGCTCATGCGTACTCAACTGACGTGATCCATAGGCGATCACTGCCCGCTCCTGCATCAGAACACATCCGAGTCCGGTCCCTGATGCATCGTAGTAGACTACGTACCCTACTCTCTCCTCGGGCAACCTCAAGATAGGGGCGCTAGTCAATCTCTGTCTCAGCTCCTGGAAGTTCTGCTGACATCTGTCTGACCACAAGAAGGGTTTCCCCTTCTTCGTCAAAGATGTGAGTGATGCAGCAACTCTAGAGAAGTCTGGCACGAATCTCCGATAGTATCCAGCTAGTCCCAAGAAACTCCAAACCTCAGTCACGCTCCTGGGTGGCTCCTATGCTAACACAGCCTCAATCTTCGCGGGATTCACTGCAACTCCCGCCTCAGAGATAACGTGTCCTAAGAAGTGGACCTCACGTATCCAGAACTGGCACTTCGAGAGCTTACCATAAATCTGGTGCTCTCGGAGTGTGTCTAGTATAACTCGCAAGTGATATGTGTGCTCCTCCTCAGTCGAAGAGTAAATCAGAATGTCGTCAATGAAGACCACGACAAACCGATCGAGGTATGGCTGAAATATCCTGTTCATGAGAGCCATGAACACTGCTGGAGCATTGTTTACACCGAAAGGCATAACCAAGAACTCATAGTGGCCATACCGACATCTGAAGGCCGTCTTCTGCACATCCTCGTCTCTGACTCTGAGCTGATGATAGCCTGACCTGGGGTCTATCTTCGAGAACCACCGTGCTCCCTTGAGCTGATTGAAGAGGTCATCAATACTCGGTAGCGGATACTTGTTCCTCACTGTCACCTGGTTCAGGCGACGATAGTCAACACAAAGCCGCAGGCTCCCGTCCGCCTTCTTGGCGAACAATATCGGGGAAGCCCAGGGTGAAACACTGGGTCGGGTGAACCCCTTGCCCTGCAAGTCCTCCAACTGTACCTGTAGCTCTCGAAGTTCGGAGGGGTCCATCCGATATGCTGGAGTGGATATCGGGGCTGTCCCGGGGTACAAGTCAATATAAAAGTCTACCTCTCTGCGAGGAGGTAGCCCTGGAACGTCGTCGGGAAAAACGTCTGCAAACTGATCCACCACTGCAGGAAAACCAGGACTCCGCACGTCAACTGCTCCAAGGATGAGGCTAGCTAACTGATGAGTAATGGGCTGTCCTCTCCTCCGCGGAAGTCCATCCTGTGCTGCTAAGGCTCCCTTCATTCCGGTGAAGGTGAACCTGCTCCCTTCGGTGCGTACACATCGCACCTTGCGCCTAAAACAGTCAATCTGTGCATGGACCGTAGATAGCCAATACATGCCCAAGATGACGTCGTAAGGCCTCGACGCTGCTACAAGAAGATCCCAGCCGAAGATCTCGCCTCCTAGAGTAAGCTCACACTGCCGGCACCAGTGCGTAATCGTCGAGTCTGCTCCCGTAGGAGTCTCTAGCCGTAAGGATCGAGCCAACGGCTCTGTCAGAATCTCTGAGCTCCGAACAAGGGCAGTGGTTATGAAAGAGTGACTCGCTCCTGTGTCTATAAGAACTGCAGAAAGGGTGGAATAGACACAGATAGTACCTCAAATCATCTCGGGTGCGCCGTGGTCGTAGGCCTCTGCTGCCTGGAGCTGTGCCTGTCTCTGCCCGCCAGCTCCATGTGGTCGGGGTGGACCTCCTGGTGGTGGTGGTGGCAGAGCCTCAAAGCGTCGCCCACCACCTGCTGCTCGGCTAGCTCCTCTGCCTCGTCCGCCTCCTCCCTGCGGACCTCCACGGTCGACCCTCTGCCTCTACCTCAGTGGTCCCTCAACCGACTGCTGCTCCTCGGCATGGCGGGTCGGGCAGTCACGAGACATGTGGCCCTGCCCGCCACACGAGTAGCACTGTCTGCCTCTCGAAAGACTGGCTTCGCGCTGTGTGCTCCGCACTGCTGAGCCTGTGTCATGAGGTCGTCTGCCCGAAGGTCTGGTCTGCCTAGACCCCTGAGTCATCCGTCGACTGCCTGCTGCAGATGACTCTGCCACGTGCCGCCCTGCGGTGGGTCGCTGCGCTGAAACTCATGCAGTGCGCTGAGGCGACGTGCATCGTCAGCGGCTGGTGCTGGAAGCATCGGGGGCTCGGTGGGTAGATCTACCGCCGGTGCCACTGCTGACAAAGGGCCCTGCACCGAGGCCTCGTCGCTCGGTGGGCTGTCGTCACGCTCGACTCTCGGAACCCTAGCTGGCTGCCATCGTGGGGCCATCCTGAAAAGGAAACAGGTGCACCACGGTCAGAACAGTATACCTGGTGAGCTGATATAAGTAATCACAAAGAAAACTTTGAAACACACACGCAATCAATGTTTTCGTGCATTGAGTCGGAAATCAGAAGTCAGGGTCCTGGTGTACGGATACGTCGGCCGCCACACCAACACTGGACTCCCTAGACTGATAACCACACTCAATACGCTAAACATTATTGCTTCACATAGAAAAGATCAGAGTTCACGGTAGAACCTAACTCCTCTGATACCAATTTGTCACGAACCACCCTCGGGGTCCGTACCGTGACTACCCCAAGGCCGCCTTCCATACGCCAGGGGCTGGCGACTAGAACCAAGGCGTAAATCCCGGTAAAAAGGGAAGGCATTGCCTTTGTAAAGTAAACAAACACCTCAGAGTAAGCAAGCGGAAAGTAAACACTAAGCAAAAGCAGAGTACAACTGAATGTGCGGAAAAGTAAATGGGCCAGCATACAAACCCAAACTGAAAGTAAAGTACAACTCGAAAGGGAAAAACAGCAACTGAAAAGTAAAATCCGCTACACCGGGCTGTCCACTAAAAATCCCACCTGAAGGGTGGGTACAGATAGCTCTACTGCTCCACGGGTCCCGCCGTCCGCTCCGAGCACGTCCTGTCCAGTGGTCCACCTCCAGGTACCGTCCTGCTCTACAAGCCTCAGCTAAGATCAACGTTGTCCGTCGTCTGCAACCAACACAACGTAGTGCGGGCAAAGCCCGTGCAGGGGTGAGTATAAGCTACTCAGTAGGGACCCCGAGACCCCCGAAGGTCTCTCAAATCCACAAAGGATAAACCACGAAGAAAGGTACAATCACAAAGAAACAACCGACACTGCTTAGGTATATGCCCATACATATACCTAAGTCATCAATTTCAAATACGCACCAACCTCCGAGCCCAAGTACAACTCAGTCCACACAGGAAAGTAAACGTATTCCACACAGGAAAGCAAAACGTAATCCACACAGGATTGCACAACACAATCCACACAAAAAAGCAATAGGATTCAGCTCACACATGTATACTTCTTCGAAAGACGATAAAGATGATCTCTGATCCATCTAAGTCGTCGGACCCACGAAGGATCGATAGGTAACTAACCCCCGCAAAAGACCCACACAGGATCGGGCCCACGTAGGACCTGTAGGCGCTGGTTCACACAGGACCGCTGAGCGCAAAGACCCATACAGGATCAGAGCCACACAGGATCGGGCCCACACAGGACATGTAGCACTGATCCATTTAGGATCGCTGAGTGCTGAAGTCATCGTCGTCGAATCCACACAGGATCTCTGTACTGTCGTCGTCGCAGTCACAGTAGCAGTAGCAGTAGCAGTCACAGTAACAGTCGCAACCAGCACTAGGGTTCCCGCACACAGCAAGCTCGTTCGGAGGGTCCGCTCCACGAGCTGAGAGGCTGATACATCAACCGTCACAAAGTCCAGAGTTGATGTATCCAAAAGTTCCGTATCGTCAACAGGAACTCAACGCAACAGATGGCGCGTCGATCGGACGCCCGGTCTGAGAGTTATTGGCATTTTCGTCCCCGGGGCCCGGTTGGTTTTTAAGGCAAAACCAACCCGACCGTACTCCACCTGCATCCAAACCTCGGGCGGAGTATGCCAAAAGATCCGTCTCACTAAGAGGAACACAACAAAGATGACAGCACGTCAATCGAATGTTCGTAGCTCAAGATATGAGTGTTTCCGCTCCGAAGGCCCGGTTGGTTCCATGAACGAACCAACCCGGCCGAACCCAAAGTATTCCGAAACTTTGAGTGCGATATACCAAAACGACCACCTCGATCCAAGGATCGCGTTTCCGCAGACGGTTCGTCAATCGGAGGTCCGTGGCTCAAGTTATGGCCAAAAGACCGAAACCGATTCGAAACGGGGGGTCCGGGTCCGGGCCGACCCGGCCCGGACGGCCGGCCGGCGGCGCGGTGGCCTGGCGCCGCACGGCGGCAGCACGCGGGGGGCTAAGCCCCCGCTTGATTGGGATGGCGGCGCGACATTATGTTGCGCCCTTTTGGAATCTGGCCCCCCTCGTGGGGGCCTGTTTGAAGAAACCGGGGGGGGGGGTGCCTGCCCCCTCAAGGAAACCACCCCCCAATTAAATGGGGGGGGGGGGCTTTAGTGCTGGCCGGGGGATTAATTTCCCCCAGATTTTGACCATCCGGCCGGCCACCTGGCTGGCCGGTTTTTCTCCAATGGGACCGGTAAACCGGTCCCCTTTTTCCGGCATCCGACGCCGGCGGCCCAGCCGCCGGTCTTCTCTTCCCGCCGCGGCCCGGAACCGGCCGCGGTGTTCGTCATCCGGCACGGTGCGACGGCACCGTGCCCCTCCGCCGCGCCTTCGATTCCCCTTGACGCGGCGCGACGACATCGCGTTCTTGATGATTCTTCCACGGCGCGGCGCGACGGCGCCGCGCAATATAATCGTACGATTATCCGTGTGGTGCGACGACACCACGCCACCTTGTTTCCACCCGCAAGATAAATCAACAAGAACGATGGAGGGGGTTCATCCGTGTTCATGCGGTCTGGCCCCCTCACGTTAAACAATAACACAAAATT
Organism: Viscum album; assembly: GCA_963277665.1. NCBI lineage: Eukaryota > Viridiplantae > Streptophyta > Magnoliopsida > Santalales > Viscaceae > Viscum > Viscum album. Next base: position 1,075,509,140 of record OY728157.1, on the reverse strand, counting down.
ATAAACCTCACGTTATTCATGCTAGAACCACGAACAAGGATAAATAAATAAACAATAACAACAACCCCTACCTTGATAAATGAAGTCGCACGTCGGTTATCGCGGAGAAAGGCGTCGCGGCGTCGGACGTAGATTCTGTGGACGTCGGGGTGCGTCCGAGGAGGAAACGATGTCTCTTCACTTGTCGCTAAGACGAAGAAGAGAGGTACGTTGCCGTCGGCGATGATCACCACGGTCGGCGACTTCTCCCTTGTCGAGGAGGAAGATGAAGACGGAAGAATCCGGGACGCCGAGTCTCGAAGGTCGTGGGATTGATGTTCCTTGATGGAGAAGAACCGTTCTTCACATTCTTCGTCGAAGAAGAAGAAGATCTTCAATTCTCTCAACGATTCTCCCAATCCTCTCAAGTAACAAAGGAACTAACCCAAAAATAAATTAATCTTACACTTAATTTATTAACACAACCCAACCTTTGAAATTCAAGAGTTTGAATTTCAAAAACTCAAATTTAGAGTCACTTATTTATTATACATGAGTTGTATAATTAAATAAATGTTAAGTTGACAAGCCTTTATGAGGGAGAGAGGGGAGTTAGGGAATTTGAAAAGGTGGGGCTCGGGTGGGCCCCTCCTCACCTTAATCCTCTCTTAGAGGGTTAAACCACCCAACTTACAACAAAAGATTATAACCACTTTTAAGATATAAAATAAATATTGTATAACAAATTTATTTTACTCTTCATTTCATCCAGAAAATTAAACATCTCCTCCTAGGCAAACGCAACCTCGGAAAAGGTCCCCTTAAGAGAATATCGGCGCTGCGATTTCATCGGTGCCCTCGGATTTCAATTCCGAGCACCGGATCAAAATTTAGAAATTCCCGCTCGTTCGTTCACTGAACGTACCTGAGCCAAACTTCGGAAATTGATTCCGGGCACTCCGGGCCTCAGAATCAGGTGCCGTCAGAAACCGCGCTCTTATAAAATTCCAAAGAAAATTAAGAAACAATTTCCCTTGAATTTTACAGGTCTTTACAATTTATGACATCATATATGTCACAACCCGCCTTTAATAAGATGAGGTAAGGGACAACAAACTACCATACCCTTCCTTCTTCAAGTTGAAGGAGAGATAATGACCCCCACGAGCCCTGCCTTCAATAGGCCCTAGATTGGTGGCTGGCACCAGGGGTATAAAATCATGTGTGATATGGAAGTCATTACCCTTTTTTTTTAAGGATTAGGAGATAAGATATTAAATCCCAATTACACCAAAACTAGAAGTAAAAGTAAAGAAAAAAACAATCCACTCCCACTTGCATGTTCCCATATAAAGTGCTATAAGTACAAGAAAACTCCAAAGGAAGTACCAAATGAAAAGAAAAGAAGCAATGTCAACGGTCCCGACGTCCAAGCTAATACGGTCCCGCATGGTCCCCAAAGTACTCCTAGAAACCTGAAAATGGTTTTATATACATAGGGTGAGTATACATGTATACTCAGTATGGAAGACCAAAAGCTCTCGTGCACAAGTGGGGAGACATTCTAATGCCCCTTGAAAAAAAGGAGAAAACCAAAGCACCTAGTAAGAAAAATATCCACCCAAACCTCACTAAGGAACACTCCTAAAATAACACAAGTCAAGTAAAGTAATAATAATAACACATCAATGTTTGGGTACCCTACACCACTTTCCCACTAGTTATTGAAGACATCCTATGCATCAGACCTCCACCTCCATTTTTACTGTGGTCTCACTGCTGCCCCAACAACAAACTTTTGGGACACTACAGCCACGCAGCCCACCCATAGACACCTGTGCCATAACAACCACACACACCCCTGCCCGCAAACACATGGGCCACAATAACTACCACCGCTCCTGAAGACACCTGGGATAGAAAAACAATGCCACTCCCCAAGACACCTGGGCCTCATCCCAAAGATACTTGGGAAACAAACTGACCACACACACCTGGGCCAACCACCACTACTACCCTACCCAAAGAATCATGGGCTATAATGGAACTCAATCCATCACAACCTACCAAAAGAGTCATGGGTTACTTAGGAAAATAGAGTTATAAAAGAAGCTAATAACCATCCACCCATAGGAGTGTTGGAAAAAACACCCTCTCCCATGAAATGGGGGTGTTCGGCACAAAGTGCTCAACTTGGGTGGGGCTCGAATAATAAATATAAGAACTAAATTATACATATAGGTAAAAAAGAACTCATCCCAACCTAGGGGTTCCAAAACCATACCATACAGAAGCACACTCATTACCAATCATTCATAAAATAGAAACAACCACAACCAAGTCACAACTCATACAGGAAAACAATTCCCCATTAAACCCATTATTGTTATCACATTCAAGTGGTTCCATTTAAATAATTATTCATGACTCGGAAAATAACAGGCATTGACATAAGTCAAAGAAGGAAAAACATCTGAGCAGTAATTTTAGCATTCACACCCAGTTCTCTTGTAAAGTCACAACAACAAAAGTGATCCGTGAGATCCCTCAAAGTACTATAACCAAACCAAGACCCAACATACAACTCCACATGGCCCTAAATCCACAAGCCAACAACTACACAATAGGGAATCCCATATCCATCATTGTCACCTCCCACACATCAATCAAAACAACCACACATATTACCAAGATAGAGGAAGGGAGTTTTTAGATTCAAACACACCATTCATTAAGTTCCTTCTTTCTGTTGGGTTAATCTGGGTGATCACACAAGAATTTTCATTCACTGGACATAAATTTAATCAAATGAGTTTACGTGATTAACTAATTTCCATGTTACATCCATTCAATCACTGAATTATCCTGAAAAATGAAGGTTCATTAGTGCGCAAGAAAGGACCACCAATGACCGCGATTTTTAGTGTACATAATCCCATAAAACTCACAACATATAATAAAAGGTAAAAGAGTACAGAATCATCATAAAAAACACCCCATAATTCTTTAAAAACAATTAATTATCTTCTTAAGGTTTGGTTTCACCCATAACCATAGGAATATTATTATACCCACCCTGCATGAAACACAGTAAAGAGAGACAAAGGAAAAACCCTACCTATATGATCAATGATTGAAGTTTTTCTCCTCGCACCAAGAGCTGGGGTTGCACGACTTGTAGGGGAAGAAATCTGAGGGCTACAAGAGTGAGAAAGAATGGGTCGAGCACAGTCACACTACTAGACTTGGGAAGGGGGAATCCAATCACACCAAGGAAAAGAAAAGAGACCTTCCAAGAGGAAGAAATAATCCCCGTGTGATAAAATGTATGATCATGGAGTCCTGAGATATGAATTCTTGAACCACTTTAAAGGATGATCGTGGTTTCTCCATGCAGTTGAGTGGTTGTACATGATGGGATTAATTGAAATTTAATAATTCTCATGGGAGAGGTGGCCATAATGTATGTGAGTTAAAGAGTTTTCCTTAAACATAGGAAAACATGTAACAGGGGCAGAACTGGAAAGTGAAGGAAAATGGAGAAGTAAAAAAGGGAAGACACAATGCCACTGTAATGGTGAGACATTATAAGTGGTGCCACCATTTCAGTGTGTGACCGTGATAGTGCATCCGTACGGGGTGACTGTGATGGTTCCACCATGACGGTGCCACCATAGAACAACCATAGATACACTACCATTCCTCTACCTCAAGTAACCACATAAACATGTAAAGGTCACACCATCCAATTATATAGATTTGGGAGTCCCTTTCCCCATTCCAAGATACTATCCGCTTTGGGAGGCACTGACTCTCCTGTATGGGTTTAACCACATCCACTATAATGAGTCTTGATTAGGGATCAAATACTACCATACCCATAGTGTGGACTCTTCACAAACATCCAGAGAACAAGGGAAATAGTCCATTTCATAGTTAACAAGGTCAAGCATCACATGACAAAAAAATAAAAAACATAACATAAAAAAACTCAAAATAGCTTTGGGTAGTGGGTGTGCATCCGTGACTCCCATTCCCATGTACTCTAATCGAGGCCAACATGTTTCCATAACACTCAAACTAAGGGTATGGTTCATCCATGAAAAACCTTATCCTCGTGATCCTTGATCCTCACTGGTCTCTCTACAAACGTTGTGTCATCCTCGATATCCAGCTCCCCCCAGTCGAGGACTTTCGGATCATCATGTAGATACTAATGGAGCTGAGACACATGGAAGATGTCATGCAACCATAGTAGCAGCAGTGGTAGCCCCAGCTGATAGGCCACTTCGCCAACCTGTTGTAACCCCTTGAAGGGTCTGACAAACCTAAGAGAAATATTACTTCCCTTCCCGAACCTCCACTGCCCACGCCGAGGGGAGACCTTCAAAAACATGTGGTCCCTGACCTAGAACACCAAGGGTCTACTCCTATGATCAGCATATAAATTCTGCCGGTCCTGAGCCGTCTTCATCCTCTTCTATATAAGCCAAAACATCTCCGTCGTGCTCTGCACCATCTCTAGGCCAAAAACACCCACTTCCCCGACCTCTGTCCAGCACACGAGTGATCGAAATGGCCTCCCTTACAAGGATTCAAATGGAGACATGTCAATGGTAGAGTGATAGCTATTGTTGTAGGAAAACTCTAACAGAGGCATGTTTCCTTCCCACGATCCTATGAAGTCTAAAACACATGCTCGTAGCATATCCTCCAATGTCTAGATAGTCTGCTCAATCTTCCCATCTGTTTGGGTATGGAAAGCAGCACTGAGGCATAACTAAGTGCCAAAAGCCTGTTGCAATCCTTTCCAGACCCGTGAGGTAAATAAGGTATATCGATTTGAGACTATGGGACTCAGAACTCCATTCAACCACACCACCTCTTCCACGTACCTCTGTGCTAAGGCATCCACCCTAATTGACTCTTTTATTTCCAGGAAGTGATCTAATTTCGTTAGCCGGTCCACTACCAACCATATAGCATCATGATCCCCTTGACCTCTGGGTAGTCCCATAAAGAAATACATCTAGATTTCATCCCTTTTCCACTCCGGGAAATCTAATGGTTGTAACATACCTCATGGGACACGATGTTCAGCTTTCACCTACTGGCACATGAGGCATTTTTCCACAAGCTCTGCCACTACCAACTTCACCCCGGGCCACCAAAACTGACCCCTCAAACCCCAGTACATCTTGGAAACTCTTGGGTGTACCACCAGGGGGGTTTGGAACTCACCAAGAACACTCTTGCACATTTCCACCAGGATGAACAAATTTCCATGAAACCACATCCAAATCTACCCATCTTCTGACCATCCCCCTAGAGAATCACCCTGTCTAACATGATCACACATCACTTCAGCCTCTAAGTCACCTCACTGAGACTCCTCCACCTATTTAAATAGAGAGGAATATAATATCATCTGACATAGATAGCCCCTACCATCCTTTACACTTCCATCTAGGTGTATGGCATCCAACTCCTCCATCACCTTCAAAGCATCTTACAATTCTTGAACCACATCCTTCTACTACTTCATACTCAAGGAATATTCCACCACATTTCCCTTACCTTCAGTGTAAGTGATCTTGAAGTCATAGTATTGAAGAAACTCCATCTGCCTTCACTCCTGAAAGTTCAAGTCCCGCTGGGAGAAGATATACCTCAAACTCTTGTGATCTGTGAAGACCATGAAGAGCTCCCTGATGAGGTAATGCTACCAAAAATTTATTGTGAACACGACCCCTCCAAGTTCCAGATCATGGGTGTCATAGTTACGCTCATGGGGACATAACTACCTAGACCCAAAAGATATCACCCCTACTGTTGCATCATCACACACCCCAAGCCTTGGCCCAAAGAATCACTAAACACCTCAAATGTAACCCCTTCTCCTAGTAACCTCAGTACTGGGGAACTAACCATATTCCACTTCAGATAACTAAAGGCTCCTTGGAACTGATCACTCCATATAAAAGATTGGTCTTTCTTGGTCAAGGCTGTTAAGGGTGTTGCAACTCAGGAGAAGTTGGGCACGAATCTTCGGTAGTAACCCAATAGGCCTAAGAAACTACAAACCTCTACCACATTATTGGGTGCTGCACAAGAAACAACTACCTCTACCTTTGAAGGGTCCACTGTTATGCCCTACTCGGACAACATGTGTTCAAGGAAGCACACTTCTCGTGTCTAGAACTTTCACTTGGACAACTTCCCATAGAGCTGGTGCTGTTGGAGGACATCTAAAACTGTCTTCATATGCTTTGCGTGATCCTCCTCTGGTCTTGAGTAGATCAAGATGTCATCAATGAACATGACTATGAACCGGTCCAGATACTCCCAGAAGATAGAGTTCATGATCCCCATAAACATGAATAGTATGTTTATAACGCCTAACGACATGACCACGAACTAAAAGTGCTCATATATGCACCTGAAGGCAATATTCAAGATGTCACCCTCCTTCACTTTCAACTGGTGATATCCTGACCACAGGATGTTCTTGGAGAACCATCCTGCCCCTTCAACTGATCAAAAAGGTTATCAATCCTCGGGAGGGGGTAACAGTTCGTGACTGTTACCTGGTTCAGCCTCCAATAGTCTATACACATCTTGAGAAAACCATCTGCCTTCTTTGTGAACAATACTGGACCACCCCATGGTAATGCTCTTGTTCAAATAAAACCCTTCTTCATCAGTTCTTCAATCTGAATCTATAACTCCCACAACATAGAAGGCACCATATGATAGGGATCCATCGAAATCATATGATCACTGGGTTGAAAGTATATCCCAAACTTGACATCACATCAAAGGGGTAGAGTCACCACCTCTCCAAGGAAGACGTCCAAGAACTCACTGCTGACCCTCAAGACTTCCACCATCTCTGTATCTACTGACTCCACTAACATCTCAGCTAATAAGGATAGAATCAGCTCCACTCACTGGCTGCCATCCTGGAAAAGCCTCTCGCCGATGAAATCTACATGTTATCCACCCATATCTGAAAACACAACCCTTCTTGAGAAGCAATCGATAATAGAACACATATAGAATAGCCAGTTGATGCCTACAATGACATCATATGGATTCATCTGTAGCAAAAGAAGGCCCCCAGTAGACTGATGTGGTTGCAACATTAGTCTACATCCCCAGAAAACATGATACAACCTGGTCTGACCTCTAACTAGCATACTCAAAACCAACTGTATGAGAATTCTCTCTGTGTCTAGACCCAAGGAATAGGCTAGAATGGGTGCAACAAAGGATTGAAAAGCTCCAGAATAAAAAAATGTGCAGGGAAGAGTTCTAAACAAGATGATAATACCTTGAACTACCTATGGTCCCACTGGAACTACTTGATATGCGGCGTGAAACTTCCCACACCCAGCTCCTCTTCCCCTCGGCTATCGGTCGCCTCCCCTACCGCTCCATGGTCGAGGTACTTAAGGAGCAACCTGAGGTTAGCCTCCTCCTACAACATCTTCTCTCAGAGGAGCAGGAGCTCACTGTCCCTACTAATATTGCTGAAAGGGCCTGGCTGGAAACTACTGCTGCTGAGGTGGGAGTTGGACCTTCCCACCCCAACTGTACTGCACTCAGTTTGGGAACTAATTCTGAAGGTGCTTGTGACTTCCAAAAATAAATCATCTTGGTCTTGTGCCCGAAAGGAAGGGGAAAGGGCCGGGAGATCAAAACTGAAAATGACCGGACCTTCTCCCCACTAGACAAAACATGGAAGGCCCTGAAACTAGAGGCCTGCTACTGACGACCTTCCTCGTTGATGAGCCCAACTGGATACCCTCTCACAGCACACCTCCAAGCATTTGAATCCTCTCCACCACTTCAACCTTCTTCTAAAGTTCCAAGTATGTCAGTAGAGTGAATGGAGTAACAACATATTGAAGAGAAGTTCAGAGTGCCTCCTCTAAACATCTTTCCTGAGGATCCTCATCTGAAAAGAGGTCCAGATCAAAGCAAAGGATATCCTTGAACTTGATCCCTATCTCCCTCACTAATATAGTCTCCTACTGAAGGGAGAGTAACTCCTGAATCATCTCATCCTTCATCGTGGAAGGGATGGATTTCACCTGGAACTCCCTCTCAAAGTCAGTCCAAGAAACCTGATCCTCCCTCTTCTCCCCAAGATAGAGCATCCATCACAAACACGCCTCTCCCCGCATATGAATTATAGCCAGAGGAGCCCAGTATTCTGTTGGAGCCTGGATCAAGCTGAAATCTGTCACCAGCTCCTCGAGCTAGCTCTCTATCTTTATGTCCGAGATGCTGCCCTCGTACTTCCTGAGGGTCTGCCGTTGAAAGGCATGAAGCATCCTCTACCACTGGTCCTCTTCCTCCTCTTGATCATCCCTCTACTGATCGGCCAAATCATCTCCCTAGTACTTGATCACCCGCACTACCCGTGGTCACCGTCCAAGAGCCATATCTATAAGGTAAAAAAGGAATGCCTAAGCTTGAGTAGTGTAGAAGATTGATTTTAAATTTTTCATAGATTTTTTTATTTATTTTAAAATCCGTAAAATACCCAATACACACAAGAACACAAGTTATTATGGTGCATGTACCTTTCCTAGGATCTATACCCTACAATCAGTGTAGCCTCACTTGGTTGTTCGGTAGGTCCAGAGTCCTTGCATCGGATCATGGGGGCCCTTAAAATCCTATGTCATAACCGGTCTTCCCTGGCCTATATCATGCACCAAGATTTCTTAACACTGTTTCCCTACCATCTCATGAAATCTTCATTGTGCCTAACCCTGGAATCCATCCTATCTCTCAACCTATCTATGATACCACTCTCTCATGACCCGCCTTCACTAAGATGAGGGAAGGGACAAAATACCGCCAGACCCTTCCTTCTTCTAGTTGAAGGAAAGATAATGACCCCGAGTCCCGCCTTCAATAGGCCCCAGAGTGGCGACCAGCACCAGGGGTATAAAATCATGTGTGATATGGAAGGAACTTCCATTTTTTTGAAAAGGATCGGGAGATAAGATAGTAAATCCCAACAACACCAAAACTTTAAGTAAAAGTAAAACCAAAAACAATCTACTCCCACATGCATGTTCCAATATAAAGTGCTACAAGTATAAGAAAACTCCAAAGGAAGTACCAAAAGAAAATAAAAGAAGAAACGTCAACAGTCCTAGCATCCAAGCTAATATGGTTCTACACAGTCCCCGAAGTCTTCCTAGAAACCTAAAAATAGTTTTATATAAATATGGTGAGTATACAGGTATACTCAGTAGGGAAGACCAAATGATACCGTGAACAAGTGGGGAGGCATTCTAATTCCCCCTGAAAAAAGGAGATAACCAAAGAATCTAGAAAGAAAACAATCCACCCAAACCTCACCAAGGTAAACTCCCCAAATAACGCAAGTAAAGTAAAGTAATATTAATAACAAACCAATGTTTTTTTACACCACACTACTTTACCACTAGTTATTGAAGACATCCTATGCGTCAGACCTACCCCACCATTTTCACTACAGTCTCACTATCGCCCCAACAATAACCTTTTGGGCCACTACAACCATGCATCCCACCCACAGACACCTGGGCCACAACAACCACACACATCCCCACCCGTAGACACCTGGGCCACAACAACTACTTCCACACCCGAAGAAACCTAGGCCAGAACAACTACGTTATGCCCGAAGACACCTAGGCCTCTTTCCAAAGACACTTGGGAAACAAACTGCCTGCACACACCTAGGCCAACCACCACTACTACCCTACCCAAATAATCTCGGGCTATAATTAACCTCATTCCATCACAACCTACCCAAATAGTCTTGGGATACTCATGAAAATTGATCAGAAAAGGATCTAATAACCAGCTACCCATAGAAGTGTTGGAAAAAATACCCTCCCCCATGAAATGGGGGTGTTCGGCACAAAGTGCTCAACTTGGGTGAAGCGTGAAAAAGAAACATAAGAACTAAATTATACATATAGGTAAACAAGAACTCATCCCAACCTAGGGGTTCTAAAACCAAACCATACACAAACACAGTCATTACTATTCATTCATAAAAGAACAACAACCACAACCAAGTCAAAACTCATCTCAAAAAACAATTCCCCATTGAACCCATTCTTGTAATCACATTGAAGTTGTTTCTTTTAAATAATTCTTCACGACCAGGAAACTAATATGCATAGCCAAAATCCAAGGAAGAAAATACAGCCAAAAGACAAATTAAGCATTCACACCTAGTTCTCTTGTAAAGTCACAACAACAAATAGGATCTGTGAGGTCCCTCAAAGTACTGGAACCAAACCAAGCCCTAAAAAAGGTCCCCACATGGCCCCAAATCTACAAACCAACAACTAAACAATAGGTAATCCTATCCCCATCCTTATCACCTCGCAATCAACAAGAAGAACAACCACACATATTACCAAGATAGAGAAAGGGAGTTTTCAGATTCAAACACACCATTCATTAAGTTTTTTCTTTCCGTTGGGTTAACTGGGGTGATCACACAAGAAGTTTTGTTCACTGGACACCCATTTAGTCAACCGAGTTTTCGAGAATAACCAATTTCCATGTTACAACCATTCAATCGCAGAATTATCCAGACAAATAAAGGTTCATTAGTATGCAATAAAGGACCACCAACAACCATGATTTTGAGTTGACATAAGTCCATAAAATTCACAACATATAAGAAAAGGTAAAATAGTACAACAACATCATCAAACACACCCCTTCATTATTTAAAAACCATTTATTATATTCTTTAAGGTTTGGTTTTACCCATCCCCATAGGAATATTATTATAACCACCCCGCATGATACATAGTAAATAGAGACGAAGGAAAAACCCTACCTGGATGACCAATGATAAAAAAATTTCTCCTCGCACCAAGAATTGGGGTTGCACGACTTTCAGGGGAAGAACATCGAGGGCTCCAAGAGTGAGCATGAAAGGCTCTATAATAGGCTCACTACTACCCTTGGGGAGGAGGACTCCAAATGCACCAAGGAAAGGAAAAGAGACCAGCCAAAAAGAAGAAAGAGTCCATGTGCGATAAAAGGTGAGATCCTGGAGTTATGGGATATGAATTCTTGAACCACTTTAAAGCCCAATCGTGGTTTCTCCATGAGTTTGGGTGGTTAGACATGAAGGTATTAATTGCCATTTAATAATTCTCATGGGAGAGGTATCCATAACAACTGTGAGTTAATGGGTTTTTCTTCAATAGAGGAAAATGTGTAACAGGGAAAAAACTGGAACGTATGAGAAAATGGCGAAAAAATGGATGGCACGGTGAGACACCGTAAGGAATGCCACTGTTTCTATGTGCAACCATGATATTTCCACCGGTTCGTCGAGACACCGTAAGTAGTTCTACCATTTTAGTGTGTGACCGTGATAGTGTCACTGATTCGGTGAGACACCGTAAGCAGTGCCACCGCAACGGTGCGACCGTGATAGTGCCACCGCAATAGTGCGACCGCGATGGTTCCACCATGACCAGTGCTACTATAACGGTGGAACCGTTTGGTGGAATTGAGTTTTTAGAAAAGTACTGGAATAGGATGGTCTGGGCCATTACAATATATTTCTTATATATTCACTAAAACCATCCTTAATACAATCCATGTAGTGTATGAACTAACCATATCACTTTGAGGGGGTAGTAGTCTACACTTTGTCAAACGAAATTATCATATTAACACCAAATGAAAAATTAAAAGATATATTTTGTAAAAGGAATAAAGAAGATTTAATAAATAATAAATACAATATATAACATATATAAATATATTTCCATCATAATGTCCACCATGAGAGGCTATAAGAAAAATTGAACAATCATCGTTTGTGAGGCAGTAGTTCACCGTACACATAAACACAAATTTTCTTTATCTATTAGATGAAGGTGTGCGTAAGTGTAGATTAAAAAATTAGTATAAAAACATACTAGTATATTTAGGATACTATTGTTTTTATACAATCATGTAATAAAGAGAGTGGTGGGGGTGGAGAAGGAAAATAAAAGATAGGAGGTTGAGAGAAGGCATTACCTCTTAATCAAGTAACTCCTTTTAGTCTGCAACAAAATTATTCCATGGATTCATTTATGACTATGGGAAGACTTATAAGATTAAGGGAGGATTTTGTTAATTGAATTGGGTAGAGTGTAACGACCCAAATCCATATCCCCTCCACTAGTGCCCCATACGCAGTTCGCTACATGACTTCAAGTGCATTTCCCCAAACGCCAGAGTCTGCCGACTTGCAGTGAGGGCCTTGGTGAGTCAGTGGGGAAACTATGCACTCATTCGGTAAAGTATACAGTAGAAAACAACCATACACAATAGCGGAAACAATAACAACATACAACAACAGAACTGAACAGCAGAAGCAATGTATAAAATAGTAATGATGCAACATGGTACATATGTCTATGGAAAGAAGTAAACAAACCAACATGCTGAAATACAACTGAAAAACGAAGTACAAAAGAAAAAAAGGTTAAATCCTCATCATTGCAAGCCTTAGCTTGGTCCCATGCTCTCGAGCTCCACAGCAATCAAGAACCTGAAGTAGAAGGGCGCTTTCCCTTATCTATACCTGCAACAACATAGTCTGCTTGGGCCCAAAAGCATGTCCCAAACAGGGTGTGAGACAAAGTCCCAGTAGGCAACCCCCCAAAGATCTGTGCCTAACAGTCAATGAATACATGGAAAGTAAAGTACAGAAGCAGTAAACAAGAAAAAACACAGTTGTCACAGTCCACAGTTCTAGCATATAAAGTACGCAAGTAAACAACCGGCAACAAGAAGAAAACAGGTAACCCTTTGGGTTGATCTCACAGCCTAACCCCTATGGTTCAACCCACAAGTACTAGAAACCCTCTAGGAGGAACACACAGTCTCATCCCTCTTGTTCAGCTAAGAATAGACTCTCTGAGTAAGCACTCACCGTCAATTCTCCCTATAGTCTTGTATCATGCTAAAGGATCTCTGGGGAAGCACTCAACATCTCATTCCCCCTGTGGCCTGTGTTGAGGATCTACAAACTCTCTGAGGAAGCCCTCATCGTCAATTCCCTCTGTGGTCTCGCATTGTATTAAAAGACACTTTGGAGAAGCCCTTATGTGTATTCTCCTTGGGGTTTAATACACTAGGTTCTCACAGTTCTGTGTGAAACTAACATGCTCAGCGCACGTGTATCGTTCAAGTAAATCTCAAGAACTACTTGGCTATCAATCTAATGCTCAACAGCATAACAAAGCAATAGTTCCACTATCCTACAACTAGGCATGACAACCGAAAAAACTCCAAACAAGAAAAACAATCATGGAAAACATCCAAAGTATAGTAAAAAATACCATATTCATAGGCAAATACATCTACTCAAGCAATCATGCAAAGTAGGAAAACAACAGGGGAAAAACAGGAAACACGCAATACCCCGATCAAGGGTATTGGTGGAATTTGCACAAAAATTCAAATATGATCTACATAAAGGCACAAACCACCTACCTCGATCCTAGGAGATCGATATACTTGAATCACGATGACTTATTCTCCTTATAACATCGTAGATCTGAGAAAACACCCGAAACACGTAAACCATGATAACATGGGAAAGAGGAGGAATTAGAAAACAAGGCTCAAGCTGAAGGAAGAACTCACCGCTGCGATTCTAATGCAATCGGCCTTGCTCGAATCAGAGAATGGACAGAGAGGTGGGGTCTCGGGGAAGATCCGGTCGTATGGGTCGCTCTCGGATGAAGAATCTAGAGAAGGGGTGTGTTCTATCTGTTAGGCACGACCCCAGTGCGTTTAGTGAAAAAAAGAGAAGTACATGGTGTGTACTTTTATAGTACACAGTGTGTACTAGGTTTTTTTCGTACTCCACCAAAATCATCCTCCACGTCACCCCTACACACCGTGTGTGTGGCCCGGACAAGGCCAACACACGACTTCGATCCAGAGAAGAGTACACGACGTGTACTCAGAAAGTACACGGTGTGTACTAATTTTTTTTCCAGAAACACCATTTTTATTAGAAACTCCAAAAAAAGGAAGGGTGTACCTGAAACAAAGATCTAGGTTCTTACAAACTTCCCCACTTAGATAAATTCGTCCCCAAATTTCCCTAGCGAGGCGTAGAAGAAGAATTCCCAAACAGCTCTAGCCACTGCGACCGCACATCAGCCTCCCTCTCCCAGGTCTTGTCCTGTACTTGCTCGTGCTTCCATAGCACCCGTACAAGAAGAAAAGACCGACCACGGAGAACCTTCGTACTGCGATCGACAATCCGGATGGGATGCTCCTCAAATTATGCATTTGCTTCGAGCTCAACCACCTCAGGCTAAAAGACATGAGACGAGTCTGAAAAGTAACGTCGGAGCTAAGAGACGTAGAAGATGTCGTGCATGGCCCGGTACCTCTGGGGTATCTGCAACCGATAGGCGACCGGCCCAAATCCATCCAAAACCTCAAAAGGCCTAACGTACAATGGTGAAAGCTTTCCTTGTCTCTGAATCCTCCTGTGTCCCAACCTCGGTGCGACATGTAGGAAAACCTGATCTCCAACCTCGAACTCCAAAGGTCGCCTCCGCTGATCACCATAAGACTTCTACCGAGACTGTGCTATAGCCATCCTCTTTCGAATCAGCTCTATCTACTCTGAACTCTCCTGAACAAGATGAGATCCCAGCAAAGCTTCCTCTCCTACCTCCAGCCAGCATAAGGATGATCAGCATGGCCTATCGTACATCGCCTCGTATGGTGCCATCTGAATAGTAGCCTGAAAACTGTTGTTGTAGGCGAACTCCACAATAGGGATATGCTTATCCCAAGAACCGCCAAAGTCTAGAATGCAAGCTCTCAGCATATCCTCTAGCACCTAGATCGTACACTTGGACTAGCCATCTGTCTAGGGATGGTATGTTGTACTCAAAAGTACCTATGTACCCAACGCCTTCTGAAGTCCCTGCCAGAACCGAGAGGTGAAACACGCATCCCTGTCTGAAACAATGGAGTGTGGGACTCCATGTAGAAGAATGATCTCTCTAATGTAAAGACGTCCCAGATCATCGACACTGAAGGTCTCCTTGATTGGTAAGAAGTGAGAAACCTTCATGAGCCTGTCGACGACAACCCAAACAACATCATTTCCCCGAGGAGGCCTCGGCAAACTAGTCATGAAGTCCACCGCAACATCGTTCCACTTCCACTCTAGAATGGGTAACTGCTGTAAAAGGCATGCTGGTCGTTGATGCTCTGCCTTCACCTGATAGAAAGTAGATAATCTCATGACAAAACCATCAACATATTTCTTCATACTTGGCCACCAGTACTGGCGATAAAGATCTCGATACATCTTGGTGAATCCAGGATGAACTGCCCAAACTGAGGAATGAAAATCCAGCATCAGCTCCTCGCGTATGTCTGCTGGCACCCATGCGCGTTCCTGGAAACACAAGATCTCATCCTTGCCCACTGTCCATCCAGGAAGAGGGTCCTCTCCTGACACACTCCCCTGTAGGACTAAGCCTTCTGAGTCTGATATCTGCCTCATCTGTACGTGATCAAGTAGTGTCGAGGTAACTGCTACAGAAGATAGGAAAGATTGTCCCTGTCTGTCGTGAACCTCCAGATGCATCTTAGAGAAAAAAAAATAAGCTGCCACTCACTGATGGCCTCCTAAACTACCTGAATCCGAGTTCACCTGCTCAACGCATCTGCCACCGCGTTGCCCTTTCCCGGCGTATAGGAAAGCTCGAAATCAAAATATTGAGATACCTGACCCACCTGCTCTACCTTAGATTCAGATCACGCTGAGTGAAGATATACTTGAGACTCTTGTGGTTGGTAAAGACCATAAAGTGATCTCCCAGAAGATAGTGTCTCCAATAGTGTAAGGCATGAACAACATCTGCCAACTCCAGATCGTGCGTTGCGTAGTTTGTCTCATATGGCCTCTACTGCTAAGACCTGTACGTAACAACTCCATCTCCCTGTATAAGAATAGCGCCTAGTCCGATACCCGAAGCATCACAATAAACAGTGTACCTCTTTCCTGGCTCTGGCAAGACTAGTATCGGTGCTGACGTCAACCTTCCCTTCAGCTCCTAAAAGGCTGACACACAAGAATCTGACCATAAGAACTTTTCCCCCTTCTTGGTCAGACCCGTCAAAGGTACTGCTAGGCGTGAAAAGTCCTAAATGAAGCGTCTGTAGTTTCCAGCTATCCCTAGGAAACTCCATACCTCAAAAGCATTCTTCGGCTGCTCCCAAGACACTAAAACTCTCACATTCTCTGGATCCACAGTCACTCCTGCCTCTAATATGATGTGACCCAAGAAGTGAATCTGATCCATCCAAAAGTGGCACTTCGAGAGTTTAGCATAAAGTCGATGCTCTCTCAGTGTACTCAAAATGATCACAAGATGTGCGTCATGGTCTTTTCAAGTGTGAGAGTACACCAAGATATCATCCATGAATACCACGACAATGGAGTCCAAGTAAGGATGGAACACTCGGTTCATCAGTTCCATGAAAACTGCAGGCGCGTTCATGAGACCGAACGACATGACTGTATACTTGTATAGACCATAACTACTCTTGAAGGCTGTTAGAGGTATATCAGATGGTCTAACACATAACTGATGATAACTGGACCTCAATTCGATCTTTGAGAACACCCGGGCTCCTCGAAGCTGATCAAAGAGGTCATCGATCCTTAGAAGGGGATATCGGTTCATGACTGTCAACCGGTTCATCTTCCGATAATCCACACAAATCCGAAAGGTACCGTCTACCTTCTTCACAAATAGGACAGGTGAACCCCAAGGAGAAGTACTGGGTTGGATGAATCCCTTTGCCTGCAACTCCTCCAACTGCTTCTTGAGCTCCTGTAACTCAGGTGTAGCCATCCTATAAGGAGGAATAGACACCAGTGCTGCTCCTGGTATGAGCTCAATAGAAAAGTCTACCTCATGCTCCAGAAGAAAACCCAAAAAGTCCTCTGGAAAGATGTCCCTAAAACGATCCACCACTGGAGGAAAGTCCAATTGAAAAGTCCCCTGATCATCTAGATAAAGACTAGCAATCTGGGTTGTCACCCTTCCTAGCCCATGATGCTCGAGTCCAGCTCGACTCGCCTGAACATCCCATTCACCTCTATGAAGAAAAGGCTCACCTTCTGGTGAATCAAAACTCACTCTGTGGTGATAACAGTCAACGACTACATAGAAGGGAACCAACTAGTCCATCCCGAGGATGAAATTATATCTTGTCATCTCTAGGACATAGAGATACCATAATAAATGATACCCTATAACCTCGAGAGGGAACTCTCTACACTGGTGTACACTAGATGTCCTCGTCCCCAAAGGTGTGTCTAGTGTCAACGAGTCGGCAGAAGAAAAGACACAGAGCCCAACGCTCTCCATAGAAGCAACATAGATAAAACTATGCATAAAACCAGTATCGAAAAGAGTTGAAGATAAAACTGAGGCTACTAAAACTGTACCTCAAACTGTAGAAGGGTCGAGATCCTGCTCCTGATAGGTCTGCTCCATGGAAAAAGACTGACCTGCACCGTGGCCCTGTGCCCCTGGCTGACCACTCTGAACTGATCCACACTGCTGGTGCTGAGGGACTAGTGGCTGACTTCCATGGCCTTGACCTCCACCTTAGCCCGAATGTCCAAAAGAACTCCAGTTCTCTGACTGGTGAGAAATTGGTGGTGCTGCTCCTGAATGAGGAGTCATGGAAGAACCCCGGTCACCAGATTCTAGTGACAAAACCGGGCAGAAATGCTTAAGGTGACCCATCTTGCCACAAGATCGGCACTCCATGGGGCCTCTCTGGAACTGTTACCTTGTGTGCCCTGACTGGCCACACTGGTAGCATACCACCTGGCTGCCTGATGATGCATATTGCTTCCTTGAATCACCACACGTAGACTTTCTATGGTGCTTCTTGATGTCGCCTGGAGGAAAACTATCTCTGGAAGTAGAACCACCCTAGCTCGCAGCTTTAAAGTCTCTTAGATTGTGCTCCGCATTCAGTGCCTGGTTGATGATAGAAGTGATGGAAGTCAACTGGAAGATATTCACCTGCGAGCGGAACTCCCGCCTGAGACCATCCTCGAATCTTCCTTGCTAAGAACAACCCACTCCCATCTCAGAGGGGTGTGAAATGGTGTAGCTCGGTGAAATGAGAATATTCCACGACAGAAAGAGTACCATGCTCTAATATCATGAACTTCTGGGCTCTGTCGGCCCTCACAGTCTCCGGGTAGAAGTAGTCATAAAAGACGCGTTGAAACTCCTCGCAAGCCATGACCTGATGGTGACTCGCCTATGAGATCACGATCCACCACCTCTTGGTGAAGTCTCGGATTATGTAGGTGGTGAGCTTGACTCGCCTCTCTGGAGGTGTCTCCAAATGCTTGAAGATAGTCAGCATGGATTCCAGCCAGGACTCTTTGGCCTCAAGTCCTCCTTCCCCCGAGAAAGTGGGAGGACGCTGCTACTGGATAAACTGTGTTAAGTCTGCCATAGTTCTTGCAGGAGGTGGTGCTCCCTAGAAGGTATGCATCATCCTCATAAAACCTTCCCTGAACTGCGAATCAGCGCCTGCAACTGGTATGATAGTCGATGACAAGGCTGGCTCGACTGGAGGATCAGCAGGAGGTCCCTGATCAGCCATATATGGCGTCTGATCACTTCTTGACAACAGACATACAACCGGAGGATGTCTCAGAGACATAGATCTGAAAGATCAAAAGTACAACTTAGATTAGAAAACAAGGACAAGGAAATACAAGAGTAGAAAACATGAACAGGGGAAGAAAACACATAAGTTTACCAAACACGACTACACGGTGTGTACAAAAAACTACACAGCGTGTCTTCTGAAGCCACTAACATGGGCATGTACCCCTGACCTACAGGTCGTGTAACACCTCAAACTACACGACATGTTGACCCCAACACATGGCGTGTACTTGAAAACTATTCCCATTCCTGAGTCTCCTTACACGGCTAACCCACACAGTCCGACTTAACCCGAGACTACACGGCTTTTTTTGAACACACACGGCGTGTACTAGATAAGGCTTCGGTGGCCCGTGTTGTTAAACACACAACCATCTACAGGGATAAACCTTACACTGCATGTTCCAAACAAACACGGAGTGTATAGGAGAAGGTGACACCATCCCATGTTGTTCGTGACACAGTTGGGTACCTGAACAAGACTACACGGCGTGCGCAGAAAATGCACGACATGTATAAGAGAAGGTAACGCCGACCCGTGTTGTTCGTGACACGGCCAGGTACCCGGACAAGACTACACGGATTGTTTATTTATAACATGATGTGTTCTACTCGAGCTTACCCGACCTGTGTTGTTAGTGACACGGTCTGGTACACGGCTCCAAACTACACGGTGTGTACCTACAGTACACGACGTGTTCCTGAAGTTACTTCCACAACAGCGTGTCCCTGCTCACACGGTCAGTGACATGACCTGAAAACTACATGGAGTGTAGTCAAAAGTACACGCCTTGTATTCTGGGTTTTTCTAGGTAGTACCTCAAGAAATTTCACAGAAGCCCAGAAAACACAGAAAACAAATCAAGGAAGTGCCAAATTCCGATTCGTGAGGGCCCATACTCCCTGCGAATCAAAACTTGGTGTTCATTTAAGAAAGGTAGGAAACAAACAATCCTCTAACAAGGAAGCAAATATTATATCAAGAATCTATCACAACAGCATGCATAATCTACACAAGGTCTATCACAACAGCATGCAATCGATAATGCACCCTAGATGGCATGGCAAGAATGCATGGCATGTGATTTCTACATGTTCCTATGTGATGCATGAGATGGCATACCCTCATCTCATCGGGTTGCGACAGAAATAGAACCACAATTGTTAATAAAATAACAAAACAAGCAGGTGAATAACTCTAGGTGAAATCATACCAACCGTAAAATCTCAAAACCAGGAACTGCAATTAACAAGGTAGTATGGCTTTTCCCTATACACGGGTTCGCTACTCCCGAGAACAGCTTAATGCCAAGTACCAAATCTATCCTATCCCTGGCTAATGTCTTGAAACAGTAAAGCAAGAGAAAAGAACGCCTATGATACCATTTTTTAATGACCCGAATCCGGAGCCCCTCCACTGGTGCCCCGTACCCAGTTCACCACATGACCTCAAGTGCGTTTCCCCAAACAACAGAGGCTACCGAATAGTAGCGATGGCCCTGGTGAGTCGGTGGGGAAACTATGCCCTCATTTGTTAAAGTATACAGCAGAAAACAACCAGACACAATAGTGGAAACAATAATAGCATACAACAACTGAACTGAATAGCAGAAGCAATGTATAAAATAGTAATGATGCAACATGGTACATATGTCTATGGAAAGTAGTAGAAAAACCAAAGTGCTGAAATACAACTTAAAAATGAAGTACAAAAGAAAACAAGGTTAAATCCTCAGCATCGCAAGCCTCGGCTTGGTCCCATGCTCTCCAGCTCCACAGAAATCAAGAACCTGAAGTAGAAGGGCGCTTGCCCTTATCTATACCTGCAACAACATAGTATTCTTGGGACCAAAATCATGGCCCAAACAAGGTGTGATACAAAGTCCCAATAGGAAACCCCCCAAAGATCTGTGCCTAACAGTCAATGAATACATGGCAAGTAAAGTACAGAAGTAGTAAACAGGAAAAATACACAGTAGTCATAGTCCACAGTTAAATCATATAAAGTACACAAGTAAACAACCAGTAACAAGAAGAAAACAGGTAACCCTCTGGGTCTCTCTCACTGCCTAACCCCTATGGTTCAACCCACTAGTACTAGAAATCCTCTAGGAGGCACACAAAGTCTTACCCCTCTGGTTCAGCTAAGAATAGACTCTTTGAGGAAGCACTCACCATCAATTCCCCCTATAGTCTCGTATCGTGCTAAAGGATCTCTGGGGAAGCACTCAACGTCTCATTCCCCCTATGGCCCGCGTCGAGGATCTAGAGACTCTCTGAGGAAGCACTCATCGTCAATTCCCCCTGTGGTCTCACATCATACTAAAAGACACTCTGGAGAAGCCCTTACGTCTATTCTCCTTGTGGTCTACTACAATAGGTTCTCACAGTCCTGTGTGAATCTAACATGCTCAGTGTGCATGTATCATCCAAGTAAACCTCAAGAACTACTTGGCTATCAATATAAGGCTCAACATCATAACAAGGAAACAGTTCCACTATCCTACAACTAGGCATGACAACTGGAAAACCTTCAAACAAGAAAAACAAGCACAACAGACATCCAGAGTATAGTAAAAACTACCATATTCAAAGGCAAATACATCTAATCAAGCAATCAAGAAAAGCAGGCAAACAATAGGGGAACAACAAGAAACACGCAATACCCCGTTCAAGGGTATTGGTGGAATTTGCACAAAATATTCAAATACTATCTACAGAAAGGCATAAACCACCTACCTCGATCCTAGGAGATCGATATACTTGAACCATGATGACTAATTCTCCTTAGAACATCATAGATCTGAGAAAACACCCGAAACACGTAAACCAAGATAACATGGGAAAGAGGAGGAATTGGAAAACAAGGCTCAAGAAAAAGGAAGAACTCACCACTATGATTCCAACGCAATTGACCTTGATCGAATCAGAGAATGGACGGAGAGGGGGGGGGGCTCGGGGAAGATTCAGTCGTACAGGTCGCCCTCAGACGAAGAACCTTGAGAAGGGGCGTGTTCTGTCCATCAGGTGCGACCCCGGTGCGTTTAGTGAAAAAAAGAAAAGTACATGGCAGGTACTTTTAGAGTACATGGTGTGTTCTAGGTTTTTTCCGTACTCTGCCAAAATAGGCCTCCACGTCACCCCTACACACTGTGTGTGTGGCCCGGACACGGCCAGCACATGGCTTCAAGCTGGAGAAGGGTACATGGCGTGTACTCAGAAAGTACATGGCATGTACTCCCAAATCTTCCAGAAACTCCATTTTTCTTAAAAACTCTAGAAAAATGAAGGGAGTACCTAAAATGAAGATCCGGGTTCTTACATAGAGTTTTTCTGAACTAAATAGGTTTGAGATGTGTGAATAAGTGGGAGAGTTTGTGGCCTTTTATAGGGAAGGAAATGGAGTCACTTAGAATTTTTGAAATCAAGTCAGGTGTACACATGTTATTATCTAAAAAAAGTAATAAAAACCAACCTAAATAAATATTGGAGGGTTTATGGACGAAATATGGATAGAAAAAGGGGTTTGGAATAGTTTCTAGGTCATTTGGGCCCCTAAGATTAAGGTTTAGTCCCTAATTAAGCTTAATTTGACCTTAATCATTGTGATTAATTTTAATCACTTTTTCTAATATTTTTTTATCAAAAATCACGTCAATATTTTTAGAATCTAAATATTATAATGATAAAAATGGAGTATGTAAGTTTTTTGAAATTCAATTCAAAGAATCGGAAAAATTAAGATCAATTTTAATCTCACAGATGGGATGAACTTATGAGATTTTAAGGTAGAAAGAAGTTCAAAATCATATTAAGTTTTTATATTCAATTTAAAATTTAAATTTATTATAATGACCTACATTGTATTAATAGATATATAATTGATCTAATTTCACTTTAAAACAAATTTAAAATATAATTTATCATTAATAATGTAACACC
Organism: Viscum album; assembly: GCA_963277665.1. Lineage (NCBI taxonomy): Eukaryota > Viridiplantae > Streptophyta > Magnoliopsida > Santalales > Viscaceae > Viscum > Viscum album. Next base: position 1,075,486,431 of record OY728157.1, on the reverse strand, counting down.
CTGAGATTTTATGAAAAATATTCTTTTCATTAATGTCTTGTGTTATACGCTACACCAAAAGGAGCTTGCACAACACGCATCCTTGACTTGCCTTGCATTACATGAAATTGTGACCTTCCTCGATAGCGTGTGTAGTACGCAATACCGAGTTTCACTAAACAACGATATGCTATTAAAATATTATTAAAACTAGCCGTTATGAATAGTAATAACCACTTTTTGAAATTTTGTAAATTTTATTTTTCAAAATGGACTTCATTTTTGGATTTAGAATATCAAAATTATCTTAGGGTGAAATTTTGGTACTTTTCGGATAACTTTCATATTCTGATGAATAGTAAAAATTACTAAATTTTAATTAAAAAGAACTTTTTTAATCGAAATAATTAATAGTGATAAATTATTAATTTGAGTGGTTTTAAAGTATATTTAGAATATATTTTTACAATTTAATACAATGTTGGTCATTGGTTGTAATTTCACATTTAAACCAGTTATAAACAAGTGTCAATATTTTGATAGTTATTATCTCTTAGAAACACGCTATTTGTTTTGACGACGGGAACTAATTTTTAAATTAATTAATGCAACTGATATGTTATGAATTTTGTAAAATAGACATCATTTTTGAATTCTTAATATCAAATATATCTTAGGCCTAATTTTTGGTATTTTTATGGAAACTTTCATTTTTTGATGAATAGTGAAACCACTATGTGGTAGTTAAAAAACTGAATTTTTCATAAAACTTAATTTTACCACTTTTGTGAGTGGAATTTCGAAAATCCGAGAGACACGGTTAATATCAAGGACTAAAATGTGGTTCAATGAGATGAAAATCATTTTTTGTGAATAGTAACTTTTTATTTTTTTACCACGGTTAAAAGTAAATAGGACAATTAAGGGTAAAAATGATATTATTATTACCCTAACACATGTCCTAATTCTATTGGATAAGTGTAATTCGACCAAAAACAACCTTAGGAATAAAATATGACCATTTAGTCCCACTTGGATTAGATTAGGACATTTATTATTAATTTATTTAAAGAAGGGTAAAAATAGTTAAAATCAAAGTTTAATAAGTAAATCATTTTTAATATAGGGTTATACATAAGATAAATTCAAATATAAATATTCATTATAAGGTAAAGAGATTTCCTAAATAATAGTATTTTATTTTTAAATTTTAGACATTAAATAATTTAATTTATTTATGACACAACGATGATGCAGTAATTATCTTATTAATGAAATATTGACATAATTGATGTTATAAATACCCAAATAAATATAATTTGAAACTTTTTATGAATTCCACTAATTTTATAGGTTAATATGACATGTTAGTATTGATTTAATTAACTTTTTTCGAACTAATCATTCTTTTATGATTTTCAAAAAAATAAATTACTAAATAGTGTCAAAATTGACATAAAATACTTTTTAAAACAAATATTATATTATTAATTGTTATTTTATTCCTAAAAATCTAAGGTTTGGCCAAATGTCTTATAAAAGGTTATATATATTAATAATATACAACTTGGGGTTCGTTTGGCTGCTTATAGTAAGTTTATTAACCTTATAGTATAAGAAAACAAGAAGACACGGTAAAAGTAAAATTATTTAACTTAATGTTAAATCTAAATGATAAGGTTAAAAGAGGAACCTAAACTTGTCTAAATTCTATTGGATGAGAGTATTTCTACCCATACCCACCTTAGATTCTAAAAAAATCAATTTGGAGCTATTTAAAACCGAATTTGTCTTTGTAATAAAATAATAGTTTTAGTTATTCCAAAGGTACCCCTCTCCTCCCTTATAAAAGGGCACCTCCTCCCTCTCTTCCTCACACAATTTTGAGCCTTCAAGCTCGGACAAACCCTGCCAAATTCTCTTCTACAGTTCCCTAAAAATATCCTAGAGTTTCTGTTCTACCTCGAAGATCAATTTTAGTGCCCTAAAAGGAGATCTCAAAGAGGCGCTTCAAAGAAGAGGTAATTTCCGTTACCGATTCTTTCAACTTTATTTCTTCTTCCACTTCTTCTTATTAGGTTATTTCATTATGAAGTAATAACATCATTATAACTCATATACTGATATGTTATTATAATTATGAAACAACCCTATATAACCATCTATCCATCCTACGGAAAACGAAATCACCGCGCGTGCGTACGTACGGAATACCGTCTCCACGCCCTGGTGAAATCTATTTTCCACCACCACCTTACTTGGATGGGTATAATGGTGTAAATAATAACTATATATGATTATTTTAAAGAGATATTGATTCTGAAATAGTATACATACACTCCAATACAGTCCCACGATCATGAGAACGATATCATTGCTCGTGCGTACGTACGGACTACCGTCTCCACGACGCGATGAGATTCATTCTCCACTTTAACCATTCATGAATGATTATAAAGTACATATAATAAGTAATCATGAAATATATGACATAATAATTATTCTGGATATATATGTATGTCATCTACTTAATTCCATTCAACTCAAAAAGGAAACGAAAACAGCGTTCATGAGTACGTATGGCCTACCGTCTCCATGAACGGTGTATTTCTTTCCATTTACTGATTTATTATATATATGTATATTCTGAATATATATATTATATATAAATCATGTTTTATATTCTGTAATTAAGTAATCATGATCTAAGTAATCATATGAATAATTACAAGTCAAAACACGGACGACAAATGAAACAATTTTACCCAAAACACTCTTTAACATGGAATTTACAAAAGAACGGGTAATATAAAGTCATAAGTGAACCATATATGATATCATAACAATGAGTATGATTCTATAATACGTCAATGACATTATTTAAACCATTATACAGGAGGTTCGGACACTTACAAAACAAATCGGACCTAAGGTAAGGGAAATATCACAATCTCATTTTTATCCGAGACTGTTTATACTTTGAAATTTACTGGGGTGTATTTTATCATCCAAAACCATTTTTCCTCAATATGTAATATTATTTCCATCCACCTACAATTTTTTAAATCCAATTTTACCCTTCGGTGAGTTTTTAGTAAAGGATATGAAAGGAATCTTTTGTCGTTTTTCGTATGAGGTACTTTTTGACTTTTCCGACAAAAGTACGAAAAATGTTTTTTTAACTTATACGACATGAATGTATTTTTAAAACATTATTTCCAAGAATATTCCTTTACAAGTTCTCAATTTTATTTTTAATCAACTTATTTTAGTTTATAATTTTACGACATGTTAAGAAAGGAAAAGTGTTTTTTAAGCAGAAATGATATTTTCCTCAAGAATGGAGTTCAAGTGTTTTATCAAAATTATTTTCCATCTAAGATAATAAAGGGTTATGTTTTTATCCATATTATTACATTGATTTGATTATTTTGTGATGTAATTATATTTTTATGAATTCCTTTATCTTATATGAATTGTTTTATGATGTCAAGTTGTTTAAGATTCCAATTTTTATTACATGGGTTATGCTATGATGTATGGTTTTCTGATTTTGTGGCACACATAAGAATGGTATCATTATGAGATGGGTGGGACCTATATCTCCCTACAATGCATTGGGTAAATATTGTATATCTCATGAGATAGACATGGCTGGAACGGTAGGTTATACCGGTTCAGTGAAACAGGACTGAAACGAGGGTGACTCGGTTCAGAAATGGACTTTGACCACTAAGATAGTCTTGGCAATGAGTCTTGACTAATAAGAAATGATTCTCTATGATTATGTGTGTATTCCACAAAGTTTCATGTTTTATGTTATGATTATTTGGATTTCATTTCACTACTATGATTTATACCATGTAATGAAATTATTCTCTCTTTTGCAGGTTAAGATTTCCAAAATGTTATGTTCTTATGAATATGATGTGATTGATATTTCTTTTGTTAACCCTTAATGAGAATTTGAGCTCACCCTTTTATGTTTTCTTTTCCCCAGGATATAAAAAAAGGTTTTAGGTAAAAAAAAGAAGATCTTTATGGGAGATGTTTAAGATCTTTCACCACGATTAGAAGATTATATTCCGAGTTTCCAAAGACACTAAACTATTACGATCCTTGTGTGTGTGTTTTTGTTATGTACTAAGTATTCCGCAAAAGTAATGTAATGTCCATGTACGTCAAGCTTCGGGTCTCTACAGTTGGTATCAAAGGAAAGGTTTAGTCAACCTTTGGAAACTAGGATGCAAAAACATTAGTGAGATCCCTAGAGATATTTCTAAGGTGTGTCTAGGGATGTCCCTAAGGATACGTATACGTATAGGATACAGTCCTAGAACTACGGTAACAATCATAGAATTTAACCTAAGATGTTAGATATTGAGGATACTCCCCCTTTATTATGTTGTTTTCCCTAGCTTGACTTCTGCCTATCACACTATTCTTTTTGGTTTTTAGACGATGGCTAGAACCCGAAGGAACCGTGTTGATCAATGCAATGGACAATGCAATGATTGTCCTCCTGAACAAACAAATGTTATGGGAGATGGAGTGCAAAATCTTATTTCTATAATTACAAAAGCTATAAATCATTCTGAACTTCCAAATGAGTAGAGAAGGGAACAATGTTCTATTGAGTCCTTCATGAGGAAACGTCCACCTTCTTCCAGTGGGTCTTCTGATCCACTTGTTGCTGAACAATGGATCAGTACCACTAAAAAGATATTTTCAGTTCTTCAAAGTTCTGAACATGATAAAGTCATCTTAGCAGTATATCGTTTGGAAGGTGAAGCAGATCAATGGTGGAATCTTATCAAGAATATGAGGCAAAGAGATGAAATTGAGTCCATGGAATGGGATGAGTTCAAGAACTTATTTTTCAATAAGTACTTCCCTCGTATTCTTCGAACAAAGATGGAGACAGAGTTTTTTGAACTAAATCAAAAGGATGATGAATCTGTTGGTATATATGAAGCGAATTTTACAAGGCTTGCAAGGTATGCATCTGGATATATCATCCAACCTGAAAGTAAAGTTGATCGATTCTTCAGTGGCTTAAAACCAAATCTCCGAAGGTCATTAGCTATAAGATACTTCAGTAGTTATGAAGAAATTGTGCGTTGTTCTATCAAGGTAGAAATGGAAGATGGTGTTACTTATCCATCTCATATTTTTGACAAGAAACAAAAGATGGAGTTCAAGGAGAAATCTCATAATAATGGTGAAAAGAAGATGAATGTTTCCTTATGCTCAAAGTGTGGAAAGAAGCATGGTATAGATTGTCTTAAAGGGACAAGTAAATGTTTCAAATGTGGAAAGGAAGGTCATCGGGCATTTGAATGCCGCAATGATGGGAAGAAGATGTCTAATGATGCAAACAAAGGAAGGGATACATAGAATGAACATACTACACTTCAATGCTTCAAGTGCATGGAAATGGGGCATTATGCTAATAAATGCCCTAATCCAAGGGTTAGTGATGATCGACATGAGCAACCACTTAAGGCAAAGGAAAAAGGGAAGTCACATGCGATCACCATTGGCGATGTTGAATATAACAATGATGTGGTGGAATGATTAAGTGTTTATGTAATGGGATTCCAAAATAATGTTGTATATAGTATCATGGAATATTGGAATATTTATGTTTTGGTCTATTGTAGTTTTCAATAATTTTATGGCATCGGTAACCATAAAAAGTGATTGAAATATTTTTGGAAAGCAGATGATATGCACATAATGAAGGGATAAAGAGAATCTAATATGTTTGATAGTATTCATGAGCTCATGATTGATATAAGGACTAAGTGATATCATAGTTTGAGTATATAGAATTTTGAGGATTTTGGTATGTTTAAAGTGTTGACCTTTAAATACATTCATGTTTTCACTAAGGTTCAAAGGGTATTCAAGAGAATACATGATTAAGGCCTTTGAATGTTTGGAATGTGACCAACAAGACATATCTCATGATATATGGGGATCAACGATGGTATTAACATGCTTGTTATATGAACTCTTTGGTAATCATTTTCACTATAATATGAGACTGGACAGTAGTATTATGGATAAGCCTAAAGATTGGAATGGACTATGTTGGACATAAGTTAGTATTGTTTAAGGATAAAAGTTTTTTCGATATTATTGATGGGATGTTATAGTAATGTAGTTTTAGAAAAAGGACAACCTGCAGGATGGGCGACATCCCATCGCGTCGGACAAGGTCGTAGGAATCGAACCCACAACCGAAGTCGACTGGCCTTTATCGCCTACCACTGGCCTACAGGAAGTCCCTGGTTAGTAGAAACTATTTTTATTTTATTAAGCAGTATGATATATGAAGTATAAGTTCATTTTAGGAACCATATATGATTAATCTCACTATATATGGACTTATGTATTTTTTGATAACTTTTCTAACCTTTTGTTTGAGACAGATGGAATGACCCATCATTCTATCACATGATCTGCTAATGCATCACGAATGACAAATTCAACTTTATTTATTTAAGAGATGAAGTGGAAATTGTCCAAAGAATGACAAACGGTGAGACTATACAAAAATCACCAAAGTATTTCTTCTAATTCCAATTTCATCAACTTTAGGGAAATGATCTTGAAAACCAAAAATGTTGTCCTAGTGCTCTTATATCTGATGAATTAGATGGTACCATAGATCATCAAAAATTTATGGCTTTGTGAATCCTGGAATTTCCATAGCCATGTTCTCTACCACTCTCCATCAGAACATGATGGTTAGATTTCTCTTCCATATCCATATTTTCACCTATGTGGAAACCCAGTGATTAGTTTATTTGGGTAAACATTACGTTTCATAATTTTGTTTTTAAAGATTGGTTTTGGTATTCATTTTTATGATGTGGGTTTATATTAAAGAAACTTTCAAGTAGTAAACCATTTATAACCCCGACGAATTTCGAGGGCGAAATTCATTTTAAGGGGGTAGAATGTAACACCCCGAGATTTTATGAAAAATATTATTTTCATTAATGTCTTCTGTTGTACGCTACACCAAAAGGAGCTTGCACAACACGCATCCTTGACTTTCCTTGCATTACACGCAATCGCGACCTTCCTCGATAGAGTGTGTGAAGGACCCCGGGACACCCTGAGAGGGGAGGGGTGAATCAGGGTGACCACTTTTTCTTTTAATGTGATGGATCTTGTTCCCACATTGGTAGGAACTTGTTAAACCTGTATGATGATTATGATTAGAAAGCAAAAATTCACATGCACAGAGAAGACACAACCCTTTTTACTTGGTTCACCACTAAGGGCTACGTCCAAGGAGCATACGCCGACAGGTTGTCGGTCGTACCAAAATCCACTATGCTTCACTAGCTGTAGATTACAAACGTTCGGGTACAGTCACTCTGTCCCAGGCTCACTGCCTTTACAAAGGTTCAGGGATAGCTCATTGCTTCCCTCGGGTCACTCCCGTTGACTCCCCCTGGCTCACTGCCGTTGATGAAGTCCCACTCGGTTTATAGTCGTGAAGGTCTCTTCAATAGAAAAACATGATGTTCATTGTCTACTGTTCAGCATGAGACTTTTCTTGCATCAGAGTCCTGAGTTAATTCTCTATTAAAGACCAAATTCCAACCACTGATGAATACCCCCTTTTCCCTTGTCCACTGGGAAAACCACCCTTTGAAAAGGCCTTCACAAAGTACCCTACTTCGCAAGGCTCCCAATTTTGCAAAGCTCAAGCAAGCCTTTGCGGAGTCCCTGCCTTTTCGCGAAGCTCAATCGCGAAGCACTCTCGTGATTCTCCAGCCTTCGCAATGCTTGGCTATCGCGGAGCTCCTGCCTCTTCGCGAAGCTCACTGAGCCAACGTGGGGTGCACGACTTTCACGGAGCTAGAATAGCCGCCGCGAAGCTCCTCTTTCGCGAAGCACACTACCTTCGTGAGAGACCTTTGCGAACCGAGAGCAAAGGACTTTCTCTAAAATTATCTCTACTTCTCTCGAGGGGGTCGGCCTCTATTTATAGGCGATTACACCGACCCTAGACCCTTCCGCGCGAAGTCAGCGCCACATCAGCTCAAATCACGAAGCTCCGATGTTCCCACCGAAATTCTCTCAAAATCGCGAAGCACTACGGAAATTTTCCGTTCGTGGAGCTCGTCATAATCGCGGAGTATTACCATCATCATTACTTCGCGCCTTTGCCGTGAAGGTCCCCCGAAAATCCCTTCACCACCGCGATGCACTTCAACTCTTCCGTTCGCGAAGCTTTGACGTAATCACGAAGACTCACCGCCTCCATTCTTCTGGTCTTTGCGATTTCCAAACCAAGCATCCTCTCTTCGCAAAATTCATGCCTTTACCATATTTAATTATTATCTTCATGGAAATCCACCTTTCGCGATGCTCAGCAACCTCCAGATTTTGGACCCCAAAAATTTGGCAAATACTGGAAAACGGTGCCACCTTCAATACTATTGTCTGCTTGAACGGTATGATCTCTTTACTGGTACACGATCCGAACTTCCATTGATGATTGAAAACAAACACAAACCATACTACAAATCATGCATAGAAGACCATGGTTCCAACAATCTCCCCCTTTGGGTTTGTTGGCAATCAGAAGATAAATTCAATAGATCTCCATCTACGTGAAAACCAAAAATGTAGGAATCAACTCAGCCAACACTCTAAGTCTACATGAGCAATGCTCGGTGTAGAAAACAAGAGAGGAGGATTGAATTGGGATCCACTGTTTTCCTTCTCATTCTTTTGAATTTATTCCTTTCTACTTTCTCCCCCATTGACAATAAATCCAAAGACCAGTAAATTTTCCACATTCAACTCAAACCATACCCCCCAGGGATAGTATCTCCCCCATAAACCTGCATCACAGCTATAAACAGATTAAAACAGTTATAACAAATGGGGAGAGGGGATTTCCGGAGCCTCCTTATGCAGTAGGAGGTGTTTGAACATCGAGGTTCAACCGATGCTTCTCAAACACAGCCGCAGACAATGGCTTGGTCAGCATATCAGCCAATTGCTCATCAGTTCCAACATGATCCATTCGAATCACGCCTTGTTCAACATTTTCTTTAATAAAATGATACCGTATTTCAATATGTTTTGTACGAGAATGCTGAACCGGATTCTTCATAAGATCAATTGTGCTTTTGTTATCACTGTAAATCACCATTGGTTGCTGCACCTTATCACCAATATCTATTATTTGCTGCTTCATCCACAGAAGTTGAGTGCATGACTTTGTGGCAGAGATATTCTCAGCTTCAACAGTACTAAGAGAAGTACTTTCTTGTTTCTTGCTCAACCAGCCAACACATTTCTGCCCAATATGGAAAGCTCCACCACTAGTGGACTTTCTGTCTACCACATCACCAGCCCAGTCAGCATTAGAAAATGCGGATAATTCACTGTCCCTGCCTGCAACAAAAAATAACCCGAAATTATGTGTACCTTGAATGTACCTCATGATTCTTTTGACTGCTGTCAGATGTTCCACTTTTGGATTACTCTGAAAGAGGTCCACAAGGCATGTGGAAAAGGCAATATCTAGCCTTGTCCCTATCAGATACAGTAGGCTTCCAATGATCCTCATGTACATGGTGGGATCAACAGAGTCCCCATCCTCATGCTTTCCAAGTTTAGTTCCAACTGCAATCAGAGTTGACATTAGTTTGGAGTCTTGCATCTTGAACTTTTTCAGTAGCTCTCTTGCCTATTTTTCCTGAGAAATGAAAGTGTATTCCTTATTTTGAATCACCTGTAGCCCCACAAAATATGTGAGCTCCCCAATCATAGACATTTCAAATTCTGATTTCATGTGGTTGGAAAATTCATCCACTGATTTCTGCCTACTACCACCAAATATGATATCATCAACGTAGAAAAGAACCATGAATTGATCTATTGGAGAATTATTCACATAGAGATTGTGATCAACTCCTCCTCTTTTGAATTCGAACTTCTTGAGATATGAATCCAGCCGTGAGTACCATGCCCGTGGGGGCTGCTTCAAACCATATAGAGCTTTCTTCAGTTTTTAGACCTTTGTTTCATCAGTACCCAAAACAAAGACCACTGGTTGTTCAATGTAGACTTATTCTTCAAGTACAACATTCAAGAATGATGTCTTAACATCCATTTGATATACTTTATATCCTCTTTGGGGTGCCATGGTAAGGAAAATCCTGATTGACTCCAGTCTATCCACTAGAGAAAAGGTTTCTTCAACATCAATGCCTTCAATCTGAGAGTATCATTTAGATACCAGTCATGCCTTGTTTCTTATGACACTTCCATGCTCATAAAACTTGTTTTTGAAGATCCATTTGGTACCAATCACATTTTGACATTCGGGTCTCTGGACAAGATCCCATGTCTGATTCTTTTCAATATGATCTAATTCATCATTCATGGCTTTCACCCAAGATTCATCATTTGTAGCTTCTTCGAATGAGGATGGCTCTACAACTGATAGAAATGCAGATTGCGTGTTATTCCTCATCCTCCTTGTTTGAGTGGGTGCACTCTTGTCCCCAATTATGTTGGATGGATCAATCTCAGCTCTTCGATTTCTTCTGCGAAATTCAGTAGCATTTTCTTCAGCCATAGTTTCTTTTTTAGATTATTCTTTTGAGTCAACATCATGATGTGACTGCTGAGTGTTTTGAACAACTTCATCTATTTATGCACTTGTATTTTCTTCACGTTCACATTCTTCCTGACTTTCTATCACATCAGCATATGATGTCCTTGAAGCATTTGTGGTTTTCTCTTCAATTATCTTAACATCATTGCTTTCCACAATTCTTCCCAAATGCTTGTTGAAACATTTGTAGGCTTTGCTGTTCATTGAGTAACCAAGGAAAATTTCTTCATCTGCATTGTCGCCATATTTCCCATGATTTCTTTATTTGTTCCTGATGAAGAATTTACTTCCAAAGACACGAAATTATTTTAGAGAAGGCTTCCATCCATGCCACAATTCATATGGTGTCTTCGTCTCACCCATATAAAGTCTTGTTCGATTCTGAATGTACACTGCAACTTGAATATCCTCTTTCTAGTAAAGTCGTGGAATACGACTCTCAATCAGCATAGTTCGTGCCATGTTGTTCACCTGTCAATTCCTACGTTCAACAACTCCATTTTGTTGTGGAGTTCTCACAGCAGCTACCTCATGCTGTATCCCATGCTTTTCTAGATAATTCTCAAATTCAATGGACGTGTATTCTCCTCCATTGTTAGATCTCAACACTTTGAATGTTCATCTAGTATCATTCTAGGTGATTCGCTGATATGTTTTCATGCAGTCAAGGACTTGTCGTTTCCTGTGAATGACCATCACACATGCCACTCTACTGTAATCATCTATGAAAAGGACAAAGTACCTTTCTCCATGTGTTCCGACAACATTTATTGGACCACAAACATCTGTATGAATCAGATCAAGAAGGTGAGATACCCTTTTCTTCTTTGGCCGATATGAACTGCAGACCAGCTTCCCACGAATACATGCATCACAAGATTTTTCACGCTCACGCTTGAGGTTGGGAATGTCCAAGACAATTCTCAATTTTGATATTTTCTCCATGTCTTGTTGATTGATGTGTCCCAATATCCGATGCCACAAATTGTTTTCTTCTTCAACAGTCATGTAACATACATTTTCTTCACTATCAACTTGATACAAGTTTCCTTTTGTTCTGCATCCCTTCATAAGTGAATTGCCGGTTTTTCCCTTGATAGTGCAGCCTTTCTGATTAAAAGTAACTATAAGTCCCGAGTCACAGAGTTGACTCACACTGAGAAGATTATGACGTAGGCCATCTACGTAAAGGACTTCAGTCTTCTTTAGTTCTCCATTAGCTAATTTGGTACTTCCACTCCCTTTGATTTTCAGAGCCCCATCATTACCAAATCTTACTGTACCATCAACATTCTTTATGATATTCGTTAGTAGGCCGGAATTACCTGTCATATGAGATGAACAACCGCTATCCAGAATCCAGGTACTGTTGTTCTTTGTAGCTTTGAGGGCTACCTCTGCAAGTTTCTATTTATCAATCTTCTTCCTTTCCTTACATGAGACATTAGATTGAGTATATAGAACTAATGGCCTTTCAACTATATCTTCCACATACCCAGGTTCTTTATAGTCAAAGTATTCTTTGATAGGTGAGAGCCTGTTTGAAAGAGCAACACTATCTTGCTGACGAGACTTGACTTGTCTGGAACTTCAATATGAGGTGTCAATGTCCCTTCTCTGCCTGCAATTAACGGCCTTATGACCAAAGTTAGAACAACGAAAACAATATCCATAGAAATTATTTCTTCTATAAGAATTAGGATATGAAATTGTTCTCCTTTGTTGAGTATCTATATCTTCTCCATTCAGATAGCTTCTTGCCTCTTCACAATAAGACATGGTATGGCCCAGATAGCCACAGAACTGACACTTCATGAGAGAAAATGTCTTCTCACTTGAATTTCTCCTTATACCTTCTTCCTTGGGAGAATAGTAAGACTGTCTGCCATTTTTGAAAGTTTGAGGATAATTTTCAGGTCTCCATTTAGTTTGGATTGAGGGTTCCTTTTTCAGAACTCTAGGTAACATTTCAACATGTTCAACTTTCATTTTATCTTTCTTTTGGATCTTTTCACTTCCAACAGTTGATGACTCAGCCTCACAGCCAATTCCACTCTTTCCCATGCAAGCGGGTCTTTGATCACTCAAGATTTTTCCAACCCCATCTGAACCACACTTGGATCTTGCTAGTAATTTTGCATATGAGAATCTTCCAAACTGTATTTTCTTCCTTGATTCTTTTGGAACTGATTCAGTCTCCAGTTTACTCCTCAGAGTAACTACTTCCTCCTCAAGACCCTCAGCAGTCTTGGATTTTTCATCCAATCTGGATGTGAGGTCATTGATGACCTTTTCCTGCTCTTCAATTCTCAGGTTCAGATCTACTACATCATCATTTCTTTCAATTATTTTACACTGTACCTTCACAAATTCTTCCAGTCGTTCAATTTCAGCATCAAGTTGATCAACAGATTCAGTTGATTCTTATACAATTGATTTCCACTTATTGCAGCTCTTACATTTAATCTTAAGCTTACTAACCACATTCTCCATGACAAAAAATGGTCAGATTCAACACCAGCAACCTTAACCTACCTCTGATACCACTTGAAGGACCCCGGGACACCCTGAGAGGGGAGGGGTGAATCAAGGTGACCACTTTTTCTTTTAATGTGATGGATCTTGTTCCCATGTTGGTAGGAAATTGTTGAACCTGTATGATGATTATGATTAGAAATCAAACATTCACATGCACAGAGAAGACACAACCCTTTTTACTTGGTTCACCACTAAGGGCTATGTCCAAGGAGCATACGCAGACAGGTTGTCGGTCGTACCAAAATCCACTATGCTTCACTAGCTGTAGATTACAAACGTTCGGGTACAGTCACTCTGTCCCAGGCTCACTGCCTTTACAAAGGTTCAGGGATAACTCATTGCTTCCCTCGGGTCACTCCTGTTGACTCCCCCTGGCTCACTTCCATTGGTGAAGTCCCCCTCATTTTATAGACGTGAAGGTCTCTTCAATAGAAAGACATGAAGTTCATTGTCTCCTGTTCAGCATGAGACTTTGCTTGCATCAGAGTCCTGAGTTAATGCTCTGTTAAAGTCCAAATTCCAACCACTGATGAATACCCCCTTTTCCCTTGTCCACTGGGAAAACAACCCTTTGAAAATGCCTTCACAAAGTACCCTACTTCGCAAGGCTCCCAATTTTGCAAGGCTCAAACAAGCCTTCGCGGAGTCCCTGCCTTTTCACGAAGCTCAATCGCGAAGCACTCTCGCGATGCTCCAGCCTTCGCAATGCTTGGCTATCGCGGAGCTCCTGCCTCTTCGCGAAGCTCACTGAGCCAACGCGGGGTGCACGACTTTCGCAGAGCTAGAATAGCCGCCGCGAAGCTCCTCTTTCGCGAAGCACACTTCCTTCGCAAGAGACCTTTGCGAACCGAGAGCAAAGGACTTTCTCTGAAATTCTCTCTACATCTCTCGAGGGGGTCGGCCTCTATTTATAGATGATTCCACTGACCCTCGACCCTTCCACGCGAAGTCAGCGCCATGTCAGCTCAAATCGCGAAGCTCCGAAGTTCCTACCGAAATTCTCTCAAAATCGCGAAGCACTACGACAATTTTCCGTTCGTGGAGCTCTTCGTAATCGCGGAGTATTACCGTCATAATTCCTTTGCGCCTTCTCCGCAAAGCTCCCTCACAAATCCCTTCACCACCGCGATGCGCTTCAACTCTACCGTTCACGAAGCTTTGATGTAATCACGAAGACTCACCACCTCAATTCTTCTGGTCTTCGCGATTTCCAAACCAAGCATCCTTTCTTCACAAAATTCATGCCTTTGCCATATTTAATTATTATCTTCATGGAAATCCACCTTTCACGATGCTCAGCAACTTCCAAATTTTGGACCCCAAAAATTTGGCATACACTAGAAAACAACACCACCTTCAATACTGTTGTCTGCTTGAACGGTATGATCTCTTTGCTGGTACACGATTCGAACTTCCATTTATTATTGACAACAAACACAAACCATACTCCAAATCATGCATAGAAGACCATGGTTCCGAAAGTGTGTAGTACGCAATACCGAGTTTCACTAAACAACGATATGCTATTAAAATATTATTAAAACTAGCCGTTATGAATAGTAATAACCACTTTTCGAAATTTTGTAAATTTTATTTTTCAAAAAGGACTTCATTTTTGGATTCATAATATCGAAATTAGCTTAGGGTGAAATTTTTGTACATTTCGGATAACTTTCATATTCTGATGAATATTGAAAATTACTAAATTTTAATTAAAAAGAACTTTTTTAATAGAAATAATTAATAGTGATAAATTATTAATTTTAGTGGTTTTAAAGTATATTTAGAATATATTTTTACAATTTAATACAATGTTGGTCATTGGATGTAATTTCACATTTAAACCAGTTATAAACAAGTGTCAATCTTTTGATAGTTATTATCTCTTAAAAACACGATATTTGTTTTGACGACGGGAACTAATTTTTAAATTAATTAATGCAACTGATATGTTATGAATTTGGTAAAATAGACATCATTTTTGAATTCTTAATATCAAATATAGCTTAGGCCTAATTTTTGGTATTTTTCTGGAAACTTTCATTTTTGGATGAATAGTGAAACCACTAAGTGGTAGCTAAAAAACTGATTTTTACATAAAACTTAATTTTACCGCTTCTGTGAGTGGAATTTCGAAAATCCGAGAGACACGGTTAATATCAAGGACTAAAATGTGGTTCAATGAGAGGAAATTTTTTTTGGTGAATAGTAACTTTTTACTTTTTTTACCACGGTTAAAAGTAAATAGGGTAATTAAGGGTACAAATGATATTATTATTACCCTAAAACATGTCCTAATTCTATTGGATAAGTTTAATTCGACCAAAAACAAGCTTATGAATAAAATATGACCATTTAGGCCCACTTGGATTAGATTAGGACATTTATTATTAATTTAATTAAAGAAGGGTTAAAATAGTTAAAATCAAAGTTTAATAAGTAAATCATTTTTAATATAGGGTTATACATAAGATAAATTCGACTATAAATATTCATTAGAAAGCTAAAGCGATTTCCTACATAATAGTATTTTATTTGTAATTTTTAGTCATTAAATAATTTAATTTACTTATGACACAACAATGATGCAGTAATTATCTTACTAATGAAATATTGACATAATTGATGTTATAAATACCGAAATAAATGTAATTTGAAACTTTTTATGAATTACACTAATTTTTTAGGTTAATATGACATGTTAGTATTGATTTAATTAACGTTTTTTGAACTAATCATTCTATTATGATTTTCACAATAATCAATTACTAAATAGTGTCAAAATTGACATAAAATAGTTTTTAAAACAAATATTATATTATTTATTGTTATTTTATTCCTAAAAATCTAAGGTTCGGCCAAATGACTTAGATAAGGTTATATATATTAATAATAAACAACTTGGGGTTATTTTGGCTGCTTATAGTAAGTTTATTAACCTTATAGTATAAGAACACAAGAAAACACGGTAAAAGTAAAATTATTTATCTTAATGTTAAATCTAAATGATAAGGTTAAAATAGGAACCTAAACTTGTCTAAATTCTATTTGATGAGAGGATTTCGACCCATCCCCACCTTAGCTTTGAAATAAATCAATTTGGAGCTATTTAAAACCGAATTTGTCTTTATAATAAAATAATATTTTTAGTTATTCCAAAGGTACCCCTCTCCTCCCTTATAAAAGGGCACCTCCTCCCTCTCTTCCTCACACAACTTTGAGCCTTCAAGCTCATCCAAACCCTGAAAAATTATCTTCTCAACTTCCCTAGAAATATCCTAGAGGTTCTGGTATTCCTCAAAGACCAATTTTAGTGCCCTAAAAGGAGATCTCAAAGAGGCGCTTCAAAGAAGAGGTAATTTCTGTTACCGATTCTTTCAACTTTATTTCTTCTTCCACTTCTTCTTATTAGGTTGTTTCATTATGAAGTAATAACATCAGTATCACTCATATACTGATATGTTATTATAAGTATGAAACAACCCTATTTCACCATCTAACCATCCTATGGAAAACGAAATCACCGCGCGTGCGTACGTACGGAATACCGTCTCCACGCCGTGGTGAAATCTATTTTCCACCACCACCTTACTTGGATGGATATAATGGTGTAAATATTAACTATATATGATTATTTTAAAGTGATATTGATTCTGAAATAGTATAAATACACTCCAATACAGTCCCAAGATCATGAGAACGATATCATCGCTCGTGCGTACGTACGGACTACCATCTCCACGACACGATGAGATTAATTATCCACTTTAACCATTCATTAATGATTATAAAGTACATATAATAAGTAATCATGAAATATATGACATAATAATGATACTGGATATATATGTATGTCATCTACTTAATTCCATTCAAATCAATAAGGAAACGAAAACAGCGTTCATGCGTACGTACGGCCTACCGTCTCCATGAACGCTGTATTTCTTTCCATTTACTGATTTATTATATATATGTATATTGTGAATATATATTATATATAAATCATGTTTTATATTCTGTAATTAAGTAATCATGATCTAAGTAATCATATGAATAATTACAAGTCAAAACACGGACGACAAATGAAACAATTTTACCCAAAACGCTCTTTAACATGGAATTTACAAAAGAACGGGTAATATAAATTAATAAGTGAACCATATATGATATCATAAAAATGCATATGATTCTGGAATAAGTCAATGACATTATTTAAACCATTATACAGGAGGTTTGGACAATTACAAAGCAAATCGGACCTAAGGTAAGGGAAATATCACAATCTCATTTTTATCCGAGATTGTTTATACTTTGAAGTTTAATGGGCTGTATTTTATCATCCACAACCATTTTTACTCAATATGTAATATTATTTCCATCCACCTACAATTTTTTAAATCCAATTTTACCATTCGGTGAGTATTTAGTAAAGGATATGAAAGGAATCTTTTGTCATTTTTCGTAAGAGGTACTTTTTGACTTTTCCGAAAAAAGTACAAAGAATGTTTTTTTAAATTATACGACATGAATGTATTTTTAAAACATTATTTCCAAGAATAATCCTTTACAGGTTTTCATGTTTATTTTTAATCAACTTCTTTTAGTTTATAATTTTAAGACATGTTAAGAAAGGAAAAGTGTTTTTGAAGCAGAAAGGATATTTTCCTCAAGAATGGAGTTCAAGTGTTTTATCAAAATTATTTTCCATCTAAGATAATAAAGGGTTATATTTTTATCCCTATTATTTCAATGATTTTATTATGTTGTGATGGAATTATATTTTTATGAATTCCTTTATCTTATATGAACTGTTTTATGATGTCACGATGTTTAAGATTCCCATTTTTATTACATGGGTTATGCTATGATGTATGGTTTTCTATTTTTTTGGAACACATAAGATTGGTATCATTATGATATGGGTGGGACCTATATCTCCCTCCAATGAATTGGTTAAAGATTTTATATCTCATGAGATAGACATGGCTGGAATGGTAGGTTATACCGGTTCAGTGAAACAGGACTGAAACGGGGGTGACTCGGTTCAGAAATGGACTTTGACCACTAAGATAGTCTTGGCAATGAGTCTTGACTAATAAGAAATGATTCTCTATGATTATGTGTGTATGCCACAAAGTTTCATGTTTTATGTTATGATTATTGGGATTTCATTTCACTACTATGATTTATCCCATGTTATGAAATTATGCTCTCTTTTGTAGGTTAAGATTTCCAAAATGTTATGTTCTTATGAATATGATGTGATTGATATTTCTTTTGTTTACCCTTACTGAGAATTTGAGCTCACCCTTTTATGTTTTCTTTTCCCCAGGATATAAAGAAAGGTTTTAGGTAAAAAAAAGAAGATCTTTATGGGAGATGTTGAAGATCTTTCACCATGATTAGAAGATTATATTCTGAGTTTCCAAAGACACTAAACTATTACGATCCTTGTGTGTGTGTTTTTGTTATATACTAAGTATTCCGCAAAAGTAATGCAATGTACATTTATTTCAAGCTTCGGGTCTCTACAAATAATTATTTAAATGAAAAGACATTTTTAACTACAAAGAATTATTTTTCACTATTCATATAAATTAAGTTTCTCAGAGAAATCCGAAAAAGTTACCATAAGATAATTTAGAAATTATAAACTCAAAAATGAATTTTATTTTATAAAATTAAATTTATAAATGTGACTAAAATTAATTTTATTATTAAAATCGGTTTATTCGAGAAAACAATATTATTAAACATAAAAGGACTTTATAAAAAAATATATATTTGATTATAAATATGTTTTATCAACATAAAAAATTATGAATAATATTTGAAAATTAGTTATTACTGTTCATATAACTATGTTTAATGGCTAAGTTATAATTATCACATTTAAATAATTATAATAATAAAAATGATGTTTTGTAGAAACATCAGTGTTGTGTGTAATATACGCCAAGTAGATGTTGCAGGTATTACAAGACAAGTCAGTATTGAATGTAGCACAATCCAAGTTGATATTGCGTGTAGCACAAGCCAATTCGGTATTGCATGTAGCACAAGCCAAGTCGGTATTTCATGTGGCACAAGCTAAGTCGGTTTTGCGTGTTGCATAAGACAAGTCTGTATTTCATGAAAAGAATGTTTTAATTAGTGATTTAATATAAATATATATGAATAAAGAACTATTTATAGTGTCACTTGAAATGAAAAATATAAAAAGGTAAATTAATTCAAAAAAAAATATTTCACAAAATCTCAGGTTGTTATAATGCCCTCATATATTAGTGTAAGCACAACAGTAAATGATAGATAATAAATAATGAAAGCATTAGAATAAGAAGAAAACAACTGAAGTAAATAAATAATCCAAATAGAATAAATAAGCAAGAAGAAGAAGCTAAATAAATAAATGTCACAAAAGATGATGTCCATGTCATTATTTTATACAAAAATGGGAGCATAGGGGAATAGGGGATACAAAGAAAATACTGTATGCTATACAAAAACAACAAAGGCCAAAAAACAACAACACAAAATCTCAAGCATAGGCTTGATCCTATGCCCCCAAACTCCAAACTAAGTGGAAAGTAAATCAAACATATAAAGTGACACACTTTCCTTTATCCATATATGATATCATAAAGTCTACTTTGGTACCAAAGAATTCCCAAGCAAGGTGTGGGATATAATATCAGTAGGCAAACACCCACACTGTCTAGAAAAATCCATTTCACACAATAAATCAGTGATATTTTTCCAAATATAAATAAAAGTGGAGCAGTAAATAAATAAAATACTAACACCTTGTTCTAGGTTCCTAAATGGACACCAATCCTCTAGCACCTACTTCATCCTATGAAGAAAGTCTAAGAGAGGTACCTGTGAAAGTAATAATATGTATACAAGTTCCATTACAATTTAATCAACCAAGGAAAAAGAATAATACCCTAATCTTTTGCATTAACATGGAGGTAACATTGCAATATCATTATACAAGTACGCTAACAAAGAAAGAGATAAGCATCACATGTGTACAAGAAATCATTCCATCCATCCATCATGTCTAGTGGCGCAGTCTCAAGCCCATCCAAGGTGACCCAAATAGAATCCCAAGGGTTTCTACAAGTGTCTCCAAATAACCCAATACCTCCAATTCCATCCAAGGAAACTTGTATTGCATCCCTTGTATCACTCGTGGTATGGTAACTCTGATATCATACCAAGTATCTTACATAGTGGACCGAGTATCACCCTATTCATGGCATAAACATCATTCCAAATTGTTCGGTCCTTAGTTTCTCCCCTAGGGAACCAACATCACCCATTATTATAAGTAAACCCATCAAGAGAGATTGTATCTAGAAATCCAAAGTACCACCCTATGTGTGTCAACTAGATCCAACCAAACATGGAAAGTCTATCCATGGAATCCTTAATTTGTGATCTATGTTCTCTCCCAACTTATAACAAATGATCCATAGAAACAAGGCACAATTTTAAGACATAGAGTTTATATAATTACATGCCATTAAATAAACATCTCAAGGACACAAACTAATCAAGCTATCCATGTTTCACAATTCAAACTAAAAAATACTAGGCATAAATCAATTTCATAAGCTTTAGGCTATAAGATACAATCATCAGGAAACATTAAATAATCAAAAGTAATGAAATAAAAGCATAGGAACACGGAATTAACATGACTCTAATCACATGTCTTGAATGAAATTCCAGTAGATCAAGCTATCATGATTTTCTAAGCAAAACATTACATTCAAAACAATCAAATGGATGAAGCAATAAGTATTAAATAAGGAAAATGAACATGACACGTGGCATAACATAGATGTAAGAAAGCATATGGTATGAATCAAGGTATCCATCCAATGTTAAAAACACTAAAACATGTCTAAGGTGAAATCTAGATCATAATAAATTCATTTATAATGGTTGAGGCATCAAGATCAAAGTCCAACCTCATGGTTCACTATTCATATTAATTCCTTTCTTAAGTTCAAGGGATTATATCGAGGCAACACACACACCCAAGGTGATCTTCAAATTAAAGTACAGGTAGATAGTACATGGAAGGTAGTCACACCCAAAGGGATGGTTAATGATAGGGAGAACTCCCCGAAGATGGGTTTCTCTAAGTGATAAGGTCACTAGAGAGATGAAAAACCATTCCCATTAATTTAATATCCAATAGTGAAGTGTCACTGGAAGGGTCCGATGATAAGAACAGTGATGCATCAATTAAAATGTGATAAAATGAGCGAGAAATACCAAGACCACCTACCTTGACATAGTAGCACTCCACTCATTCATTTTCAAGGTTTGATTTGAACTAAAATAGAATACAATTACAGAATTTTTAAACAACATAAATATTGGGTTAAATATATCACATCAAAATATCATAGAGGATGTAAGAGGAAACTAAAAATATATTAGTTTGGAAGGTAGAGCTCACCGGGATGGATTTATAGCTTCTGATGGTGAAGGATTTGGACTTCCTTTGAGGGACTTACCTAGATCCCTAGTAAGAGGTGGAAGAAATCACCATAAATTTGGAGGAGTATAGAAATTATCTGGTGGAAGATGAAGATATAAAATAATAGGTTTAATACGTTAGAGAGGCTAATTTTGGTAATTTCAACCCCATTTAACACTGCACATAGTTTTTCTGCACGATTTGGAAGAACCATGCACCAAAAATGCATAATTCACTGCTACTTAGGACACATCACATGGTTTTCTGCATGGTCTGACTAACCATGCACACACCATAAAAATCGTCACTATCCCCAAACCTTCAGCACTTGTATGACTATGCACTCTAGGTCACACGGTTTCAGATAAACCATGCATCCTGGTATGTTCCTCCCATTTCGGGGCTTTGGGATTCGAACGAGTCCTAGATGCACCTGGGACCTCCTTTATCCTATTTGGTATCATTATGAGGGAAGTTTTAAGTAAATAAACCAAAAATTTAATGTCCGTACCTTGGGATAAATTTGGGATGTTAAAACCTTCCCTACTAAAGAAAAAACTTCCGTGAGTTTCCCTTCTGAAGGTAGTAGAACGTCATACAAGAAGAGTTTCGGCCACTACAAACATACATCGACCTCTCACCCCCAAGTATCATCTTGAGCACGTCTGTGATACATTAATACCTAGACTAAAGAGACTAACCTACCTCAAAGAAACATTTTACTATGATTTATGATACGTATCAGATGCTCCTAGAAGAATACATCCACCTCCAACATGATATCATCGGGGTCAAACAAATGAGATGGTCTTGATGATATTGTTGAAGCTGAGATATGTGGAAGATGTCGTGCATGTCATGATACCTCTGAATCAATAATAATTGATAGGATACTGTTCCAACCCACTCCACTATCTTTAAATTCCCAATATATCTTGGTGATAACTTTCCCCATCTCCTAATTTTTCCATATCCCAATCTATAAAAAGCATGCAGAAAGACCTGTTGTACCACCTCAAACTCCTAAGGTCTATTATGACGGTTGGTATAGGAGTTTTTCATGGAATGAGTTGTATCCAAATTCTTCTAAATCAATTGGACTTGATCTGAAGTTTTCTAAACAAGATGAGGACCCAGTAGAGCTGCATCACCTTCCTCAAGCCAGTATAGAGGTAAATAAAATTTTCTACCCTAGAGAGCCTCATATAGATCCATTTGAATTGTTTCTCGAAATATGTTGTTATAGGAAAACTCAACTATAGGAATATGTTTTTCTCAAAAACCTATAAAATCTAGGATAAAAGCCCAAATCATATACTCTAACACCTGTATGATATTCTTGGACTTCCCATCAGTATAATGGTGATATGAAGTGATGAAGAGAACATGTGAACCTTGTGCCGTTTGAAACCCTTACTAGAACTATGATGTGAATTGGCCATCTCAGTCTGAAACGATAGAACCATAGGACCCCGGGACACCCTGAGAGGGGAGGAGTGAATCAGGGTGTTAAATTTTTCTTTTAAAAACAAGGATCTTGTTCCGACGGTGGTAGGAACTTTTCAAACCTTTAAGACTGATGAGTGCAGAATGAAAACAACCAAAAGGAAAAAAGACCAAAAAACACTTTTACTTGGTTCATCACAAAGGGATACTTACAAGGAGCATGAGCCAATAGGTTTTTGGTCATACCAAAATCCACTAAACGTCACAAGCAATGGATTGCAATGATCGGGTTCAATCACTCTGTCCCAGGCTCATTGCCTTTACAAAAGTTTAGGGATAGCTCACTGTATCCCTCAGGTCACTCCTGCTGACTCCCCTAGATCACTGACTTTGGTGAAGTCCCAATTAGTTTATTGACATTAAGGTCTCTTCAATAGATTCTCATTGAAGTCGTTGCCTCAGCTTAGCACAAGACTCTGCTTGCATTGAAGTCCTAAATTGATGCACTTGAACGCACTGAACCATTGAACCAGATAATGAGAACGTGTAGACATGTTACACTGAAGATTTCATGGAATACCCACCCTTTGCATAAAAAATCTCACTTTTGTGCAAAATAATTTATTTTCACGCAGAAAATATTTTGCGCAAAAACCTCCTTTACGCGCAGCCTCAACTTTTACGTGAAGCTTCAACTTTTTTGTACAACATCACCTTTTACACACAGCTTGAATTTCTACATGCACCATCCAATTTTTCACACATCTTCCAATTTTGCATGCAACATCAATTTTATGTGCAACATATATGTTTTTTTTCACCTTCAATTTTTCCGCGCAACACCTTTTACATGCATAAGAACTCGGAACTTCTCTAAGTCTTCAGCCATACCGAATGAGGGGGGGTGGGGGGGGGGTGGGGTCACCTCTTATTTATTGGCGTTTCTGAACCCCACGCATAAAACCCATCTTGGAGTGAAAAACTTCTCATTCATCAAGCAATACATTTCTCACATGAACCATTTTCTATGTACATCTCCATGTTTTTCGCGTAGCCCATGACTTTGCCATTTTTTGACGTTCGGATTCCAAAATACCTCTTACACGAAAAATTTCACTCCACTATTTCGTGCACCATGCTGTTTCTCATGCACCACACTTTTTTTCATGCACAACTCACCTATTTCACACACCACTTCCTCTTTGCACGCACCTCCTTTTGCAAATACCCCATGTCTTTATTTTTTGAATTTCAGGCCCAAAAAATTAGCAAACACTGGGAAATGGCACCACCTTCCATATTGTTGTCCACTCGAACTGTATGATCACTTTACTAGAATACATTTGGAACATCCAATGAGGATTGAAAACAAACAAAAACCATACTCCAATTCATTCATAGAATGAAAATGGTTCCAAAAATATCCCCCTTTGGGTTTGTTGGCAATCACCAAATAAATTCAATAGAGCACCAGCCACGTCCAAACCAAAAATGCAATAATCAACTCAGCCAACAATCTAAGTCTACGTGAGTAATTATCAGTGTAAAAAACAAGAGGGAAAGCATGAATTGGGATCCTATGTTTTGGAATTCTCAAAGACGTCCAAGAAATTCTCTTAAAGTGTCATAGAAGCATTACATGTCCAATATATTCCTTCTCCTCCTATCACTGAATTCTGATTATTTCACCAAATTCTCATCGTGTCACAGAAGAATTACATGTCCATAAAATTTCCTGAATTTATTACTTCTCCCCCATTGAAAATAAAACCAAAGACTCGTAATTTTTTATTTTTTAGCTCAAAAAACACTCCCCCTGGATAGTATCTCCCCCACAAACCTGCATCACATCCATAAAAAGATTAAAAACATTTAATATAACTGGGTGGAGGGGTACCTCAGAACCTCCATATGCATTGGGAGGTGGCTGAACACCAAGTTTCAACCGATTTTTCTCAAACACATACACTGACAGTGGCTTGGTTAGGATATCAGCCACTTGATAATCAGTTCCCACATGATCCATCTTAATCACACCTTGTTCAACTTTTTCCTTGATAAAGTGATATCTGATTTCAATATGTTTTTTATGATAATGTTGAACAAGATTATTCGTAAGATCAATTGAGCTCTTGTTATCATAGTAAATAACTATTAGTTGTTTCACCTCATCACCATTATCTGTCAGTTGTTGGTTCATCCATAGTAGTTGCGTGCATGCCTTTGTAGCATTGATATACTCAGCTTCAACAGTACTAATAAAAGTAATTTCTTGTGTCTTTCTCATCCATCCAATGCATTTCTACCCAATATAGAATGCTCCACTACTGGTGGACTTTCTTTCCACTGCATCTCCATCCCAATCAGTATAAAAAAACACTGATAATTCACTGTCCCTTCCTGCAGCAAAGTATAACCCAAAGATTTGAGTACCTTGAATATACCTCATGATTCTTTCAACTGTTTCCATATGTTCCTCATTTGGATTACTCTGAAAGTGGGCCGCTAGAAATGTTGCAAAAACAATATCTTGCCATGTCACTGTTAGGTACAGTTGGCTCCCAATGATCCTTCAGTACATGGTGGGATCTATAGAGGTCCCATCCTCATGATTTCCATGTTTGGTTCAAACTGTAATCAAAGTTGACATTGGTTTGGAGTCATGCATATTAAATTTCTTCAACAACTCACTTGCATACTTTTCCTGAGAGATGAAAGTGTAATATTTATTTTGAGTCTCTTACTGCCCCAAAAAATATGTGAGCTCCCCAATCATTGGAATTTAAAACTCTAATTTCATGTGGTTGGAAAATTCATCCACTGATTTCTACCTACTACAACCAAATATAATGTCATCAATATAAACTAGAACCATGAACTGGTCTTTTGGGAATTATTTACATAGAGATTGTGATCTACTCCTCCTCGTGTGAATTCTAGTTTCTTGAGATAAGAGTCTAGCCGGGAATACCATGATCATGGTGCCTACTTCAAACCATAGAGGGCCTTCTTTAGTGTACAAACCATTTTTTCATCTATACCAAGAAGGAAACCCATTGGTTGTTCGATGTAGAATTATTATTCGAGAACACCATTCAAGAAAGCTGTCTTTACATCCATTTGATAAAATTTATATCCCCTTTGGATTTCCATAGCAATAAAAAGCCGGATTGACTCGAGTCTAGACACTGGTGAATAGGTTTCTTCAACATCGACACCTTCAATATGTGAATATCCTTTACATACTAGTTGTTCTTTGTTTCTAATAACACTTCCATTCCCATCAAACGGGTTTTTAAAAATCCACTTTGTATCAATCACATTATGACCTTCATGTCTCTTAACTAGATCCCAAGTTTGATTCTTGTCAATATGATCTAACTCTTCATTCATGGCTTTCTCCCATGATTCATCCTTTGTAGCTTCTTCAAATGAGGATGAATCTACCATAGATAAAAATTCATATTGTGCATTACACCTCATCCTTCTCGTTTGTGTGGGTTTTTTTCCAATCCCTAATGATGTTGGATTGATCAATTTATACTCTTTGATTCCTCCCCTGAGGTTCAATTGACTTTTCTCCAGCCGTGGTTTTAAATTCAGATTCTTCTTCTAATTCAACATCACAATGTGACTCCTGGGGGTTTTTTACGCCTTCCTCCATTTCTTTACGTGCATTTACTCCATGTTTACATTCATCCTCTTCTTCTATCTCATCATTATAGGAATTATTTGAGGAATTTGGGGGTTTTCCTTCAATGATCTTAACATCATTTCTCTCCACAATCCTCCCCAAGAGTTTATTGAAACACTTGTATACTTTTTCAGTTCATTGGATATCCAAGAAATATTCATTTATCAGCATTGTCACCAAACTTCCCTTGATTTCCTTCTTTATTTCAGATGAAACATTTACTTCCAAAAACATGAAAGTATTTCAACGAAGGATTCCTTCCATGCCAAAATTCATATGTAATATTAATCTCTCCCATAAAAATCCCCATTCGATTCCGAATGTGCACAATAGATTCAAAAACTTCTTTCCAATAATGGAAAGAGATACAACTCTCAATCAGCATAGTCCTGGCCATATTGTTGACCTATCGATTCCAGCACTGAACAACTCCATTTTGAGGTGGAGTTATCAAATCAACTACCTCATGCCGTATTCCATGTTTTTATAGGTAATTATCAAACTCAATGGACGTGTATTCCCCTCTATTTTTAGATCGAAGGGCTTTTATTGTCCGTCTAGTATCATTCTCAACAATTCGGTGATAAGTTTTCATACAATCAATACTTGTCGCTTCCTGTGAATAACCATTACATAGGCCATTCTACTATAATCATCATTTAAAAGGACGACGTACCTCTCTACATGAGTTCTGAAAACATTTATCAGGCCACATACATCTGTATGGATGAGATCAAGAAGGTGTGATGACCTTTTCTTCTTTGGTCGATATGAATTACAGACTATCTTCCCCTGTATACAAGAATCACAAGTCTTTTCCCATTCACATTTCAGAATGGGGATATCCCTAACAATATTCAACTTAGATATCTTTTACATGTCTTGTTGGTTAATGTTTCCCAACCTTTGATGTCAAAGGTTGTTTTCTTCTTCAAAAGACAAATAGAAAGAGTTCACTTTGCTATCAACCTGATATAAGTTTCCATCTGTTCTGTATCCTTTCATAATAGAATTCCCTATTTTCCCCTTTATAGTTCATCCTTTTTGATTGAAAGATACTATGATTCATGAGTCACAGTGTTGACTCACACTGAGGAGATTGTGACGTATACCATCCACATAAAGAACATTAGTATTCTTCAGCTCTCTATTGGTAAGAGCAGTATTCCCACTGCCTTTAATCTTCAAAGCACCATCATTTCCAAACCTCATTGTTCCATCAACATTATTTATAATGTTCTTCAAAAGTTCAGAATTTACTATCATATGGGAAGAGCATCCACTATCATGAATACAGGTGTTGCTGCTCTTTGTAGATTTGAGGGCTAATTCTGCAAGATTGGATTTCTTAATATTCTTCTTTTCTTTCCATGAGATATTAGATTGAGTATAGGATACTGATGGACTTATAATTCATTCCTCCACATAATCAAATTCTTCATACCCATAATATTCTTCTAGAAGAGAGAACCTATTTTTGAGAACACCACCACCAGGAGGGTGAATATTGACCCATCTCTGAGAGTTGTATGAATTTTTTCTATCGTACCTCTACATGCAATACATAACTTTATGGACAAAGATAGAACAATGAAAATAGTATCCATAGAAACTATTTCTTCTATAAGATGGAGGATATGAAATCAGTATCCTTTGTTGACTTTCTAGATCTTCCCCATTCAAGTAACTCCTTCAATCTTCGCAATATGACATGTTATGGCCCAAGTAGCCACAGAACTGAAACTTCATGAGGGGAAATGTCTTCTCAATTGAATTTCTCCTCATTCCTTATTCCTTGAGAGAATGGTTGGAATTCCTATCATTTCTGAATGTTTGAGGACAATCTTCAGCACTTCTTTTAGTTTGGATTGGGTATTTCTTTTTTAGTACTCCAGGAAATGCTTCAACATGTCCAACTTTCATCTTGTCTTTCTTTTGGATATCTTCAATTCCACTAGTTGATGTCTCAGCTTCATACCCAATTCCACTCACTCCCATGAAAGCGGGTCTTTGATCACTCATGATTTTTCCAACCACATCTAAACCACACTTGGCTCTTACCAGAAATTCTGAATTTGAGAATATTCCAAAATGAATTTTCTTCTTACCCTAGTTTGTTGTTGATCGACATTTAGCTTTTCTCTTAAGAGTAACAACTTCTTCCTCAAGACCCTCAATAGTCTTCGAATTTTATCCCAGTCTGGATGAAAGGTCATTTATGAACTTCTCATGTTCTTCAATTCCATGATTTAGTTCCACAGCATTATCTGTGCTTTCAAGGATTGAATACTGAACTCTCACTAGTTCTTCTAGTCATTCAATTTTTGATTCAAGCTCATCAACATATTCTGATGATTCTTCCACCATTTCTTTCCAATTATTTCATCTCTTAAATTTATTCTCAATATTGGAAAATAAATCCTTAATTTGAATCTTTGTATCACCATTAAGAGTAATCTGGTTATCTCTGCATTTATTGATCGAGGGTTCTGACTTTTCAATGGTAACCATCATGGATGCACGGTTTCCACTTTTAAATTCTAGTTCTTCTTCTTCTTCAAAAAATTCAATATCATCATCTTCCCCTTCATAGACAAAACTATTATTCTGTACTTTCTTTCCAGATTTGAAGTCTCCCTTTTTGAAAAACCTTTTCCGAGGCTTCTCGATTTCTTCTACTTTGCTCTCATCATCATCAAAATTTCTTTGGAACTGAGAGGCAATGTACCCAACTCTTCCACAAAAAAAAACATACCAGAGGTATCTTACCTTTAAATTTAACTTTCAACTTCTTTATCTTCTTATAAATTATATAAAGAATTTCTTTTTCCTCATCATCTTCACCACCAATATCTTATGAAATTTTCATTTTTTCCATGGATTTGAACACATTTTCCTTACTAACATGAGTTTTGGCATCTTCGAGTTTTAATCTCATCTCATATGCCACTAGACTACTTAGTAGATCTTCCAGAGAAAGTTTAGATAGATATCTTTCTTTAAGGGCTAACACCTTTGCATTGTACATAGGAGGAAGTATTATCAGTATTTTCTTTATGATATCAATTTCTTTGATTTCCTCTCCTAGACCTCGAATTGCTCCCACTACTTCAGTAATTTGATTGAATAATTTTTCTGCATTCTCATCAGGAAGTATCTTTAGATCATAAAACCTATTGTAAAAGACTTGATGTTTTCCCTCCTTCACTTTTCTATCTCCTTCATAAATTTTTTCAAGTTTATCCTACATAGACTTTTCTGAGGTGCAACTCATCACCTTTGGATAGATTTGATCTGAAAGAGCCGCAATGATAGCATTTTGAGCATTAGCATCTGCGTCAAGAACATTTATGTCTGTATCAGTCATAACATGCCCTGTTGGATCAATAACTTGTATTCCTTTCATAGTAGAAAAGAGGAATTCCATTCCAAGGGATCTCAAATGAGATCTCATTATGTTCTTCCAAATATGAATTTTACTTCCATTAAAGAGAGGTATTCCCCTATCATTGACTGCATTCTCCATGACGAAAAGGACAGATCCAACACCAATAACCTTTACCCTATGATACCACTTGTAAGACCCAGAGACACCCTGATTGGGGAGGTGTGAATCAGGGTGTCAAATTTTTATTTTAAAAACACAGATCTTGTTCCCACGGTGGTGGGAACTTGTTAAACCTGTAAGACCGATGAGTGCAGAAAAAAAACAACCACAAGGAAAGAGACCACACAACACTTTTACTTGGTTCACCACTAAGGGAAACATACAAGGATCATACACTGACAGGTTTTCAGTCATACCAAAATCCACTAAACTTCACTAGAAATGGATTATAAGGTTCAGGTACACTCACTCTATCTCAGGCTCACTGCCTTTACAAAAGTTTAGGGATTGATCACTGCATCCCTTAGGTCACTCTCGTTGACTCCCCGTGGCTCACAACCTTTGGTGAAGTCCCAATCAGTTTATAAATGTGAAGGTCTCTTCAATAGATTCTCATTGAAGACATTGCCTCTGCTTATCACAAGACTCTTCTTGCTTTGAAGTCCTAAATTGATGCACTTGAATGCACAAAACTGGATAATCATAATGTCTAGACAAGTTACACTGAATATTTCATGAAACACCTACCCTTTGTGCGAAAGATCTCACTTTTGGGTGAAATACTTGATTTTTGTGCAGAAAATATTTCACGCAAACACCTCCTTTATGTACTTCCTCAACTTCTATGTGCAGCTTCGACTTTTTTGCGCAACATCACCTTTTACGTGCAGCTTGCAATTTTTATGCACACCATCTACTTTTTTTCGAACCTTTCACTTTTGTGCATGGCATCAATTTTAGGCGCAACATTTGTGTTTTCTCTCACCTTCAACTTTTCCGCACAACACCTTTTACGCGCACCTTTTACATGCATAAAAACTCAGTTCTTCTCCATGTCTTCAGTCGTTCCGAATGAGGCTGGTCACCTCTTATTTATAGGTGTTTCTATCCCCCGTGTGTAAACCCCATCATGGTGTAAAAAACTTCTCATTTGACATGCAATACATTTCATGCAGGAACCATTTTCTGCAAACATCTACATATTTTTTGTACAGCCCATGACATTTCCATTTTTCAAGGTTCTGATTCCGAAACACCTCTTCCGTGAAAAATCTCACTCCACTGTTTCACGCACCACACTGTTTTTTGCAAACCACGATGTTTTTTGCACACAACTAACCTATTTTGTGCACCACTTCCTCTTTTCATGCACTTTATTTTGCCAACACCC
The DNA here is from genome assembly GCA_963277665.1 of Viscum album. Taxonomy (NCBI): domain Eukaryota; kingdom Viridiplantae; phylum Streptophyta; class Magnoliopsida; order Santalales; family Viscaceae; genus Viscum; species Viscum album. Next base: position 1,075,454,836 of record OY728157.1, on the reverse strand, counting down.
CATGTCTTCATTTTCTGATTTTCAGGCCCAAAAAATTGGAAAACACTGGGAAACAGCGCCACCTTCAATACTATTGTCTGCATGAACTGTATGATCATTTTACTCGAAAACATTCAGAACATCCAATGAGGATTGACAACAAACACAAACCATACTCCAATTCATACATAGAACGACCATGGTTCGAACAAGAACATGGTAAACCATGAAGTCCCATTATCTCTTGGATGTATAACATTCCTAACTCAACAACTGAGAAGGATTCCTAGAGCAGTAGTAAGTGCATGAATTTGGTAAACCTATCAATGATCACCCAGACCACATTCATGCCTTAAGGAGATCTTTGAATGCCTATCAAAAATTACATGGTGATGTCATTCTATTTACACTCGGTAATGGATAGAGGCTGTTGAAGTCCGGTAGGCCACTAGTGATCTACCTTCACCAGCTAATAGGTGGAGCACTAAGTGATGAATCCTGTTATCTTCCTCTTCATACCTATCAGCCAATACTTAAGATTTACATACCAATAAATTTTGGTAATAATATGATGAAATTCACATAAAGAGTCATTTTATTCTCTCATCATCTATTACCATATATCTAATGGTACCCATACACTCACATGGTGGAGTAGAGCCTCACTACCATCAACATCCCAACCAGGAGGTGGGTTATCTCCTATGATGATATCCTTAATAATGAGGCCCTTAGAATCAATCAACTTCCACATTCTAACCCACTCTAGGAGAGTGGATGTCACTTATAGAGATACTAAAACTATCTGCCTGTTTTATTCCTGAACATCTCGGTGGAACTCATAAAATATATCCATCAGCTACCAATTACTGGAATACACCTAGAAAACTTTCATAATAGTCTTGTGGCTCAATGCATCATCCACGAAATTACCCTTACCAGGGGTATAAGAAATCTCAAAGTAAAACAACTACAGGTATTCCACCCACATGTGCTGCCTTAGATTCAAGTCTCGCTATATAGAGATATATTTTAGAATTTTTTGATTTTTGTAAAAAATGAATTTCTCTCGCAATAGATAGTTCCTCCAACAACACAGAGCATGAACCATGACTACTAGTTTGAGGTTGGGCATAAGATAGTTTCGCTCATGGGACCTTAGCTATTGGGATCCAATGCCACGACTTGATTACCTTGCATTATAACTACAACAAGATTGATTTATGAAGAATCAAAATAGACTATATAACTCATACTCATATCTGGAATAATTAGTATTGGCACTGAGGTGAGTCTCCCCTTTAATACCTAAAAATATATCGTATAAGCTTCAGTCTATAGGATTTGTACACCCTTCTTATTTAGGTCCATAAGAGGTGCTACTAAGTTGAAGAAGTCCTGGATGAAATTCCTATAATATCCATCTTGCCCCAAGAAGTTGTGTATATCATACACATTCTTAGGTTTGTCAGAGGAAACTGTGATGATCTCCTTATCTAGGTCAATAGATATGCCTACCTATGATATTATATGTCCCAAGAAGTGAACTATACTGATCCAAAAGTGGAATTTACTAAGACTTCATAAAAATGGTTCTCTCTTAGTGTACTCATAATGATATTAAGATGGGTTTCATGGTCATGTCTGATGCATGAGTACACTAATATGCCTTTTATGAAGACTATCAAAAATGAATAAAGGTATGAGTGGTAATAACCTTTCATCAGATCCATGAAAAATTACAATGCATTCATTATAACAAATGACATAACCAAATAATCGTACAAGATGTACCATCTATGAAATGTTTTACATGGTATATCTGATGTACTTACATGAAAATGATGATAGCCATATCTAAAATTGATCTTGGAGAAAATAATTTCTCATCAGAGATAGTGAAAGAGGTCATTGATACGAGGAAAATGATAATGGTTATTCACTATGAGATGGTTCAACTATCGGTAATCCACGTATAATTGAAGGGTACCATCTGTATTCTTAAAGAAAATGATGGATGATCCCCATAGTGATGTACTGGGTTTGATAAAAACCCTAGGATCAAGATCTTCAAGCTACTTTTTGAGTTCCTAGAGATATTTAGGTTCTAACCTATATGGAGGAATGAACACTGGTGCCACACCTGAAACAAGATCAATGGTGAACTCAAGTTTACTCTCATGAGGTAAGATTGATAAACCACCAGGGAATATGTCCCTGAAACAATTCACAGTCGAAGGAATCTCTAACATCTTCATTCCTTGATCGCTCAAAAAGAGATTGGCCAACTAGGATGTTACCCTGCCAAGACCAGTTTTCTTGGGTCCAACTTGATCTGTCTAGATATCCCACTCACCCATGTGTAAATAAGTTCTACCCTTAAGTGATGTGAAAGACACCAGTCAAAAGTAGAAATACACTTGAAAATGATAAGGCACAAGCCAGTACATATCAAGAATAACATTGAATCCGATCATCTTGAGAATGAAGAAACTCCATAAGAAACCGCACCCACCTATCTCAAGGGAGAACTCCTAATCTTTTATGAACCCTAACAGTATATCGAGATACATAACACTACATATGTACATGATAATGAGGCCGATGATTTCCACAATAGTACCAGATACGAATGAGTGTAATAAACCTATGTCCAAAAGGGAAGAAACTAAAGTAGAGGTCACCAGAAAAGTACATATAACTCTAGATGACCCTAGAATATACTCTTATGGTGTTGGATACACTACATACATATGTCCTAAACTAGGGACTTGATATTCTTCCTAACTATCCTGAGTAAATCCACTTTTAATTCTATAGATCTAGGGCTTGAGTACCTCATCCACGACCACTACTTCCTCAAACTGATTGGAAAGTAGAATAAAAAAATCCCAGCCTGATGCGGAGTCATAGATCCCATACCTGATAGAGGTGCTAGTATAGATCTACTACCACTAGATTATAGAGGAAAGAAATGAAATAGGAACTAAAGGTGACCCATCCTTCCTCATGCTCGATATTAGATCGGGTTCCTCATACACTAAGGATTATTATGGATTGGATTTCCACATTGCAAACACATGATATAATTGTCACTATGGTTCACCTGGTTAGAACCACCCCCATGTGCACCCTTGAAATGGTACCTTTTAATGCCTGATAAACCAGCACCCTATTTCAGAACTAAACCACCCTAGTTCATAGGACCATCTTCTCTGAGATTTCATTCCATAATCAAGATTTGGTTCAATATATCTATCATGGTAGTCAAATGGAATATGTTCACCTATGAGTGGATAGAATTCCCAATATCATTCTCAAAGTGCATCGCAGTTGTTAATTATTCACCAGTCATAGATGGAGAAAAACACTAAAGCTCAGTGAAATGAGCTAACTAATCTAGCACAGTCATAGAGCCCTGTTGAAGGTGCATGGACTCCCGGGCATGATCTGATCTCTGATTCTACAAAAATAAATGGTCGTAAAAAACCATCTAAAAGTCTACCCAGATAATACCTCAGTAATTCTCAGACTATGTAATGGTATCCCACAAATGCTTGTCTGAGTCACAAAAAATGTAGGTAGTGAGATTGACCTTACACTCTGTTAGAGTCTCAATATGATACAATATGGGTACCATGGCCTCTAACTAAGACTTTTTAGCACGAGGTCCTCTATCCCCTAAGAAGGTGGCAGGATACTATTGCTGGAAGTCCCAAGTCAGCTTTTCCTTAGTAGGGGAAGGTTGGGGAGCACCCTGAACTGACTGAATAAACCTAAGAAATCTCTCACATAATTGAGCATCGACACCCAATGGAAGATCAGTAGAATGTGACTCAGACGACTCTACAGGAGGTATAATTGGTGGCTCAAGGCCCACCATCTCTAGAGTATGCTCATCACCACTCTCTTAGTGTATAACATGAAGATGTCACAGGGGTATAACTCTAAAATTACTGAGAATACTCATCATAAAAGTTTTATAATATTTAGAAAACATCATATAAGGAAATATTAAAAGAATAAAAAGTAAAAATATTTCTTATAATCACATCACAAGCCCTATCCTGCTCTAAGATATAGGTGTAGATAAGAAGGAAATGATCTAAAAGGAGTACAAGAGAGAACAACATACATCCCATTGCTAAGGTAAGTTCAAAGTCAAAGTCTCACATTATTATATAAGGTGGAAACTTAATTTTAAAACGTGATACTCTTTTTAATTATTTTATAAATTTAATTCCCTTTTTAATTTGGTTGAATTAAGTAGATCACCATAACGACTTATAAGGACCCTTTCACCTTATAAATTGAAATTGGGAATCCACTTTCCCCAAACCATAAAATGATTTTGTAAGGTAAATTGGCACATTCATACAAATAAAGAAAAAAATAACTACAATTCACATGAAACATTCACATGAAAGAAGGAAAATGCATGCTAAAATTAGATATGGCCTGGAATAATGCTTGGAATTTTAATCCTATGGTGTGTAGTATGATTCATGAAATGTAGTTCCATCATCTCATTAATATTAAATAATAGAAATCATCATTTCAATTTTACAAATATAATAATATCATGAATGAAGTGTGTCACCCAATGGTGAAGTCATATCAACGATAAATGGTATTATCAATAATTGCAAGTTTTCCATCTCAGGTAATTTGGGTCTCCCTTATAAATGGGTTAGCTACATCAAAGCAAAGGGTCAATTACAAACTCTTATTTCCTAGACTCCTATATAAACCCAAATAGTAATACAAAAGGAAAAAAAGCTCTGATACCACTTTATAGCATCCCACCCTGAGTTCCACTCAACAGTACCCAGAGACAATGGCTACATGACCTCAAGAACATATCCCCAAATTCCAAAGGTGACCAACTAGCAGTGAGGGCCTAGGGTGTGTCTATGGGGAGACGATACCTTCATATATCAGTCTAATAACAACAGTAAAATATATATATAATAAATAACAGAATCATAATAATAATCATACAATAATGGAAGTAAAGAAATAATCCAAACAGAATAAATAAGAAAATGGAGGAAGCTAAATAAATAAATGGTACAAAATATTATTTCCATTTGATGATTGTATATAAAAATGGGAGCATAGGGGAGCAATGGATAGAAATCATATACTGCATACTATACAAAAACTACAAGAAAGGCCAAAAAATGCTACAAAATATCTCAAGAATAGGATAGGACCTCTTCCACCAAACCCCATCCTAAGAAGAAATTAAATCAAATATCTAAATCATAACACTACCCTTTATCCATACATGGGATCATAAAGTCTACTCGGGTACTGAATAACACCCGATAAGGGTGTGAGATATAATCTTAGTAGGTTAGCACCCGTGGTGTCTTGGTTGATTAATTTCATGAAATAATTTAATGACAGTGTTCCAAATATAAATAAAAGAGGAGTAGTAAATAAATAAAACACTAGAACCTTGGTTCGGTTTCCTAAATGGACACCCTTCCCCTACCAATTACTTCAGCCTAAGAAGGAAGTTTGGGCGAGGTACCTGTACAAGTCATAATGTGTATACAAGGTCCATTACAATTTAATCAACCAAGGAAAAAGAATAAAACCCCAATATTGTACATTATCTTGGAGGTCACATTTCAATGTGATTATACAAGTATGCTAATAAATCAATAGGGGATAATCACATGTGTATAATCAATCATTCCATCCATCAATCATGTCTAGTGGTGGAGTCCCAAGCCCATCCAAGAAAACCTAAATAGAATCCCAAGGCTCTCTATGAGTGTCTCCAATTAACCCAATACCCCAGATTCTATCCAAGGCAACCCATATGGCTTCCCTTGTATCATTCAAGGTATGGTAACTCTGATCCCATATGAAGTATCTCACAGAGGGGTCTAGGTATCACCCGAGGCATGGCATAACCATATTATCAAATGGTTCCATCCTCAGTTGTTACCCTTGGGAACTAACCTCACCCACATGTATAAGTAAAATCACCCAGAGAGGTAGTGCCTAGACAACAAAAGTATCACTCTTGGTGCATCATGTAGATCCAACTAAATAGATGAGTCTATCCATAGAATCCTTAATCCGGGTCTCATGTTCTCTACCATCCTATAATGAATTATCCATAGTAATAAGGAACAATCACAAATTAGAGCATTTATATAATTTTATGACATTAAAAAAACATCTCAAAGACATATGCTAATTGATAAATCTATGTTTGATAAATAAAACTAAAAATGAATAAGGCATAAAGCAATTTCATATGCTTTTGGCTACAAGACATGATCACTAGGAAACATGAAATAATCCTAAGCAATGAAATACAATAATAGATACATGGAATTAACATGCCTCTAATCACATGTATTCAATGAAATTTCATTAGATCAATTTATCATGCTTGTCCAAGAATAATATTCCATTGAAACCAATCAAAAGTATTAATCAATAATCATTAAATGAGGCAATGACACATGGAATAACATAGATATAAGAAATCATATGGTACAAATCAAGGTATCCATCCAATGTGAAAACACTCAAACATGGATAAGGTGAAACGTAGAACATAATAAATTCATTTATAAAGGTTAAAGCATAAAGATCGAGGGCCAGCCTCATGGTTCAACAATCATATTAATTCATTTCTTAAGTTCAAGGCATTATATCAAGGCAACACATACACCCAAGTTTATTTTCAAATTAAAGCATGGGAATATAGGCCATGGAATGTAGGCACCCCAAAAAGGATGGATGACGTTGGGGAGAACACCCCATGTATGGGTTTAGCTATGTTATAATTTCACAAGAGACATGAAAAAAATCAATTAATTTAATAATAAAGAACAAAGCATCTACAGAAGGGTCTGATGAGCGGAACAAAGACACATCAATTAAAATGTGGAGAAACTAGTGGGAGAGACAAAAAACACCTACGTGGACATAGTATCACTACACTAATCCATTCTTGAGGTTTGATTCGACCTAAAATGGGAGAAAATGAATGATTTTTCGAACACTCTAAAAATAGGTTAAAATCCATCACACCAAAATAGAATAGTAAATTGAAGATAAAAATAGAAATAGATGAGTGTGGAAGGTAGAGCATACCGAGAAAAATCTGTAGCTTCTAATACTGAAGGATTTAGACTTTGTTTGAGGGAGTTACCTTGATCCCTATAAAAATGAGGAGGAGAGATCCACATGTGTGGAGGAGAAAAATTCATTCGCAGAATAGGAAGAAATAAAATAACAGGTTTAAAATATTAAAGAGGGTCATTTTGGTAATTTCATCACAATTTAACACTCTACATGGGTTGGATGAATGGTATAGCCGAACCCTATACCAACCATGTGCCATTCACTAAAAATCAGGGCACATTCCACAATTTTCCACATGGTCTAAATAACCTTGAACAAAGTGTGCAAAACCACACTGTCCCCAAACCTGTATAACTCTCACAACTGTGTGCCCTGGGTTGAACTGTAAAGTCCTAGAATTTCCATGTATTTTTTTAAATATATGGGAATTTTACGAGTCCACGAAAATTGACGATACGTGATTTCGAGGCCCAGAGTGCCTGAAATTAATTTTGAAACTTTTTATTTAGGTACGTTTAGTAAACGTGCGAGCAGGTTTTTTCTAACTTCTGAACCGGTGCTCGGAATTGAAATCTGAGGACACTGTTGAACTCGTAGTGGTGGTATTCGCTTAAGGATACATTCACCTCGATGGTAGTTGGTCGAGGGTGGAAGTTAGTTTTTGGGTTTTTTTGTGAATGAATTTATATAAAAATAAAGTTTTGTAGCTTTTATTTTTATTTTATTTGTTAAAACCTTAATGTGAAAGTCGAGAAGTGGGGACCACCAGACCTTAACCTCCCATGAGAGGTTATGGTGGTGAAGACCACCTGGGCATAACCTCCCTTGAGAGGTTATGGTGGTGGGGAACACGTAAGTCCTAAACCTCTCAACTACCTCATTAAATGTGGGAGAGCCTCTTCAACTCCTCCAATATTAACTGTTCCAACCCTCCTTCACATTAAATTATACCCACACACCACATTAAATTATGCCAATGCACCACATTAAATTATTCCAACTTAGTTAACTAATTTAGCTAATTTGAATTTGTGCCAGCCATTAAAATTGGGGAAGCACTTTTTATTTTGGTGGGTTTTTGTTTTGAGAACATTTATTGGAAAATGAGAGAGAGAGTGCTTGGTGGGAGAAAGCTCTCCAAAGAAGAATGCGTTCTTCCAAGAAGAACGCTCCACAAACAAAGAACGCTCTGTCAATGACTAACGCCGACCTCAACTTCTTGTTTCTTCCTCAGGACTTCTTCGGGCATGGGACATGTTCATCTACGACGAATTGAAATCCATACTTCCTTCTCATGACAACGTCAACAAACAACCTGAGGTAGGGGTTTATTTATAAGTGATTTTATATTCCCATGTTCCTCTCTTATAAAACAATGAATGCGGATCAACTCTCTATTTTAGATGAATTCGCGAATGTTTTTATTTTGCGGGTTGGGAACAATAATTGCGGGAGGGTTTGACGTTATCCATTCTTGTTTATGTTGAATCGTTTTCTACCACCCCAACACGGAGGGTACGAGCCAAACAAACATGGCCCAACCCCTCCCCAAATCTTGTGATGATTTGTGGAGCTTAATGCGACAAAGGAGAAGATGCAACGACACCACCCCGTGGCCATCACCACCTCACAACCCCATGCCCCACGGCTCCACCGCTCGCGGCTTCGCCATCGGACCGCCCCCCCGTATCTGGTTCGCCGACCCACGGCCGGTCCGCGCCCCCACAGCCAATCTGCACCCCCAAGGCCGGTTCGCGCCCCCGCGGCCAGTCCGAGCCCGCGAGGTCGATCCGTGCCCCCGTGTTTGGTTTGCACCCCCGGCCCCCGCGGCCGGTCCACGCCCTTGCGGTACCCCTTCAGCCGAGCCGCCCTTATGGTACCCTCGTGACCCTCGCGGGCTGGTCCAGACCCAATGGTCCAAGTGAGACCCAACGGGTCGGGCTGGGTTAGTTCGACCGGGTCGGACCGGACCCGTTCCCACTACGACCCAGTTTGTTTTTCTGTTGTCCATAACATTGGCACCAGATGTCCATTTGACGAACCATCAGTGATGCTGGAAATATTGGAGTGAGATGGTCCCTTTGAGTGATACAACAATGTGTTTTGGATTAAGATGGGGAATGGTCAGGTTGGATCGATCACAAATCCAACCGGGCCCCTGAGACTAAAAGGCTAATAACTCACAGATCGGACGTCCGATTGACGTGTTGTTGGTTACGTTGAGACCCCTAAGATGTGGCATACCTTTGAGATACTTCTTCGTGGGACTACGTGGAAGTTGGAGTATCGACCAATAGCTAGAGGAGTGGATCCTCCCAGAGATAAGCATGTATAGTGTGGAGACCTAGTGGCTGGCTGAGACTTGACGACTACTGACTGTTTCGACTCGGAGTGAATTGAAAAACCCAGTGGGGAGCGCCTTGATGACATGGAAAATCCACGGTGGGGTGAGTCTTGGTGACATGAAAGACCCAAAATACTCAACATGAGGATTAACATAGCATGCATCGACGGGGAGTGCCCCTGTGTGACACGACAGACCCAGAGTGGGGAGCGCCTCTGTGTGATGCGACAGTCCCATGGTACTCGACAGGAGAAGTACCTCAATAGTCCAAGGATAGTGGGAAGTGCCTATGAGTGATGTGGTAGGCCCACTGTACTCGATATAGGAGGAGTTATCCAATAGATGTGGTGTTTGACGATGTGACTGGGGATGTTACTTGTTACTACCCCTAAAATAAATCCTAGTGTGAGCTGAGTCAGTTTCTCTATTTTTTTCATGATTGATATGGATTACTTGATTACTTAGGTATATGTATGTGCTTATACCTAAGTAGGGTTATATTTTGATTTCATAGTTTTTGGTTTATCCTTGGTGGATTTTTTAAGACCTTGAGGGTCTCAGGGTCCCTACTGAGAATCATTGTACTCACACCTGCACGGGCTTTGCTCGCACCTTGTTGTGTTTGGTGTAGACGAAGGACAATGTTGATCGAGGATGAGAGTACCAAGACTGGATGGTGCCTAGAGGTGGACCATACGACAAGTCGGTACACGGAGGAGATGGGCAGATGAGGAGTGCTGAGGATCCGATATTTACCTACCCTTCAGGTAGGAACCTCGGAGGACGACCCAATAGATGTTTTCCTTTTTCTTCAGTTGTACTTGTATTTTCAGTTTCTTGTACTTTACTGTTGGGATTTTATTCCACCCCCTTTTACTATCAACACTCTTTCTATTATACAATTTTACTTGGTGTTTCGTATCCAGTTGTGTGCTTTCTTGTGTGTGTGTTTACAGGTTATAATGGCAATGCCTTCCCAGTTTTAGGGAATTACACCTTTGGTGCTAGTTTCCAACCCCTGGCCTATGGAAGGCAGGCTTGGGGTAGTCACGGCATGGGCCTCAGGGGATGGGTCATGAAAAATTGGTATTAGAGGAGTTAGTTCTATCGAAGAACTAGGACTCTGATCTTTTCTGTGATTCCATAGTGTTAAGGGTAATGAGTGTGGTTTTCAGTTTAGGGAGTCCAATGTTGGTGCGGCGGCCGATGTATCCATAAACTTGGACCCTGACTTCAGATTTACAACTCAGTGCATGAAATAATTGATTGCGTGTGTGTTATCAAAATTTTTCTTTATGATATTTTGAGTCAGATCACTAGGTATAACTTTCAGCTCACCAGGTATAATTTATTAACTTTGGCACACCTATTTATTTTCAGGATGCATCCATGCAGACAGCCAACTAGGGTTCTAAGAGTTGTATGCACTGATAGCCCATCGAGCGACGAGGCCTCAGTGCATGGCATTTTCCAGTAGAGTCACCAGCGGAGGAACCAGTGGTACCACTCCCCGTTGGTCCACTGATGCCACCAGCCCTAGTAGCAGATGGTGCACTCCGCTTGAGCGTGTTGCACGAGTTCCAGCACTAGAGGCCACCACGGTTCAGGGTAGAGATGGACCCACAGATGGTTGAGGATTGGCTGGAGGCTGTTGAGAGAGTCTTTAAACTAGTAGGGACACCAGCTGATCTCATGGTGATCCTTGTCGCCAACCTTCAACAGGAAGCAGTAGGCAGATGGTGGAGCATGATGCTCTAGGTTCATGACACGGTGATGCTTCTCTGGGTAGACTTCGAGAGGCTGTTTTAGGTAGAGTTTGTCCTAGATACTCTTTGCACAGTGTGCATACATAAGATTCTTCATCTACAACAGGGCATCATGACTGTGGCTCAGTACTCAACGAGGTTCACTGACCTCTCACGCAACTCCACAAATATGGTGCGAGACCCATTATTTTGGTCCCGAGCCTTTGAGAAGGGACTCAAGAGGGATATCAGAGCTTCAGTGATCTCACTCAGTATCCTATCATAGGTGGGGGTGTTAGAGAGATCCATCTTAGTAGAGATTTTCCTTGCTAAGCAGTCTCCAGCAGCGAGATCCACCACTAGTCATCACGTAGGGGAGTCCTCTAAAGCTGGAAGCAGACAGAAGTCACAGAGGTCCAAGAGGGCCAGAACAATAGGTGGATGACCGCATGACTCAGGATCAGTTGTGTAGGGAACCTGAGGTGGAGCCGGTTATTCCAGGAGTGGGCAGTGTTATGCATGTGGCGGGCAGAGTCACATTGATCATGACTATCTGACCCGCCGTACTAATGATCAACAGACGGTCGAAGGACTGCCTAGACAGAGACATAGATTCGACCGAGGAGGTCCGCAGGGAGTAGGAGGACACGGAAGAGGAGATGGTCGTGCAGCTGGCAGTGGGCAATGATTTGAGATGTTACCGCCACCACTACTAGGAGGTCCACCCTGACTGTAGGGAGTAGGTAGACAGGGGAGAGCTCAGCTCCAAGAAGCTGAGGTCTACGATCATGATACTCTAGAGATGATACGAGGTATGATATGTGTGTACTCCACTATAGTTGCAGTACTTATAGAAACAGGTGACAGTCATTATTTTATTACAACTGCCCTCATTCGAAGCTCGGAGATTCCAACGAAGCTGTTTGCTTGATCCTTACAGCTAGAGACTTTAACGGGAGTAGGTTCGATGATTACGCACTGATTCCAACAGTGTGAGCTCACTCTAGGAGGTGAGAGCTTCGACTGGGATTTCCTAGTAGCGGTGTCGAGGCCTTATGATATCATCTTGGGTATGGACTGGTTATCTACAGTCTATACTCAGATAGACTGTATTAGGCACAAGGTGTGGTGTGTCCGTACAGATGGGACTAGGTATATCTTCACTGGTGAGAATGGAGCCTTTACAGCACAGGATGGACTTACTCGGAGGAGAGTGCAGCCGATCACTCATCAATTGGCTATAATTACCCTCATAGCTATTGATGTGGAGAGTCTGAGCTATCCTGTAGTGGTGGACCAGTAGGCGAAAATTTTCTGGATGATATTCTAGGTCTACCTCCTCACAGAGAGGTGGACTTTTACATTGACTTGTACCCCAGGATGACACCGATATCTACACCAGTGTATCAGATGGCTCATGTGGAGCTTCGTGAGCTACAGGTACAGCTAGAGGACTTGTAGAGAAAGGAATTCATCTAGCCCAGTGTTTCTCCTTGGGTAGCCCCGATTCTATTCGCCAAGAAGGCAGATGTGAGCTTAAGGCTTTGTGTTTACTATCGGTGCCTAAACTAGGTGATCGTGAAGAACAAGTACCCACTCCTGAGGATTCACGACCTCTTTGATCAGGTGAAGGGATCATGGTGGTTCTCAAAGATAAACCTCAAATCAGGCTATCAACAACTCAGAGTACTAGACAAGGATGTGTAAAAGACAGCGTTCAGGTGTTGGTATGGCCAATATAAGTTCTTGGTTATGCCATTTGGCATGACCAACGCTCCAACAGTGTTCATGGGACTCATGAATAGGATATTTTAGCCATACCTTGATCGCTTTGTAGTGGTATTCATCGACGAAATTCTGATCTACTCAAATACTGAGGAAGAGAATACCTATCATTTACAGGTGGTACTGGACACACTCCGAGAGCACTATATTTATGGTGATCTCTCGAAGTGCTAGTTCTGGATCTGAGAGGTTCACTTTCCAGGATATGTCATATCAGAGGCTAGATTTGTAATAGATCTAGATTTGATTGGGGTGGTACTTTCTTAAGAGCCACCCAGAAGTGTGATGAAGGTACGAAGTTTCCTAGGATTTGCTAGATACTACCAGAGGTTTGTGCCAAACTTATCCAGAATTGCAGCACCACTATCAGCCTTGATGAAGAAAGGGCATCCCTTTGTGTGGTCGGAGAGATGCAAGCAGAGTTTTTAGGAGCTGAGGCAGAGGCTGACTAGTGGCCCCATCACGAGGCTTCTAGAGGAGGGTGTAGGGTATGCAGTCTACTTCGACACATCAAGGACTACACTAGGATGTGTTCTGATGTAGGAGAGATCAATGATCACATATGGTTCCCGACAGCTGAGAAAACACGAGTAGAACTATGCTACCCATGACTTGGAGTTAGAAGTAGTGATCTTCTTCTTGAAGATGTGGTGACACTATCTGATGGGAGAGAATTTTACAATGTACTTTGATCACAAGAGTCTCAGGTATATCTTCTCTCAGAAGGACTTGAACCTAATACAATGTCATTGGCTTGAGTTCCTCCAAGACTATGACTTTGAGATAGTCTATAATCCTTGGAAGGGGAACGTTTTACCAGATGCACTCAGTAGAAGGTCTGGTATACAACTTCCAGGTGAGGTGATAGAGCAGCTGTCCACTTTGCAGATATCCTTCGTGGAAGGTGATGGAGTATCTTTTCTTCAGTCTCTTACAATCTCTCCCCCACTTCTTTAGCGAGTCAGGGAGGCGTAATGTGGGGACGCTGACTGCGAGCCTCGACGTGCTCAGATATCAATAAGGCAGGCACCTGATGGATTTTTTGAAGGTGGGGAGAATGTCATCCTTTATAGAGGACGTACTATGGAACCAGTGTCACTTTAGGATGAATTGTTAAGGGAGTTACACACATCCCCTCTAGAGGTACATCCAAGAGTGGCAAAGATGTAGCAGAATCTTCGATGATAGAACTGGTGGTTGGGAATGCAGAAAATAGTAGAAGAGTTTTTCTCTCAGTGCCTCACTTGTCAGCAAGTGAAGGAAGAGCATCATGTACCAGTAGGCTTGGTTAAGCCATTAGAGGTCCCAGAGTGGAGGTGGGATGGGATATCCATGGACTTCGTGACGGGACATCCACATACAACCAGGGGACATGACTCGATTTTGGTGATCGTCTACTGACTCACCAAGTTAGCCCACTTCCTACCGATCAGAGAGCAGGGTTCAGTAGAGAGCTTGGGATGCCTCTATGTGCAGGAGATTGTGCGATTACATGGAGTACCCTTGATGATTATTTCTGATCGTGATGCATGTTTTACTTCCTAACTATGGAAGAGGTTGCAGGAGGCTTTCGGGATGCAGCTTCATTTGAGCACCGCCTTCCATCCTCAGACAAATGGTCAGACTGAGCAGACCATTCAGACCCTCAAGGACATGCTACGTGCTTGTGTCCTCGACTTCGGTCATAGATGGAATTATCATTTAACTTTGGTAGAGTTTTCATACAACAAAAAATATCACTCCACCATTGGGATGACACCTTTTGAGGAGTTTTACAGATAGCCTTGCAGATCACCTTTGTGATGGACTGACCTAGGGGAGTCAGCACTATTGAGACCAGAGATGGTACAGTCCACCACAGAGAAGGTACAGATCATCCAGGAGTGGATGAAGACTGCACAGAGAAGGTAGAAGTCATATTCCTATAAGAGACGGAGACCTATGGAGTTCAAGGATGGTGACCACATCTTTCTAGGGGTCTCACCCCGATGAGGTCTACAGAGATTTGTATGAGGTGGCAAGTTATCACCGAGATTCATCAGACCTTTTCATGTCCATAGCAGAGTTGGAAAGGTGGAATACCCCTTATCTCTTCCACATCAGTTGTATTGGGTTCATGAAATCTTCCACATGTCCCAACTGAGGAGACACATGCACGAACCTTCTCACATCATCGTCCATGGAGAGATGGACGTCGATGATGGGGAAACTTTTACGAAGGTTCTAGTAGAGATTGAGGATCGAAAGGAGCAGGTCCTTCTTGGATGGTTGAAACCTCTGGTGCACATTCTCTGGTAGCACGAGAACCTCCAGGAGAGCACATGGGAGGGGGAGGCTCAAATGTGTGCTCAGTACCCCCACATGTTCCCTTAGTTTGAGTTGTGGCTTATGGGGACGTAAAGCCCTGAGGTGGGGATAATGTAATGACCTAGAATTTCCATGTATTTTTGATAAATATATGGAAATTTTATGAGTCCACGAAAATTTACAGCGTGTGATTCTGAGGCCCGAAGTGCCTGAAATGAATTTCAGAGCTTTTGTTCAAGTACATTCAGTAAACGTGTGAGTGGTTTTTTTATCTATTGAACTGGTGATCAGAATTGAAATCCGAGGACACCGTTGACCTCGCAGCACCGATATTCGTTGGAAGAGACATTCGCCTCAATGACATTTGGTCGAGGGTGGAAGTTTGTTTTTGGGTTTTTCATGAATGAATAAAATAAAAATAATGTTGTGTAGCTTTTATTTTTATTTTATTTGTTAAAACCTCCATGTGGATGTTGAGAAGTGGTGACCACCAGACCTTAACCTCCCATGAGTGGTTATGGTGGTGGGGAACACCAAAGACTAACCTCCCATGAGAGATTATGGTGGTGGGGACCACCTGAGTCCAAAACCTCTCAACTCCTTCATTAATTGTGGTAGATACACTTCAACTCCTCCAATATTAATTGTGCCAACCCTCCTTCACATTAAATTATGCCAACACACAACATTAAATTGTGAAAACTTATTTAATTAATTTAGCTAATTTGAAACTGCTCCAACAATTAAAATTGGGGAAGAACTTTTTTTGGTGGGTTTTTCTTTTGAGAACATTCGTTGGTAAATGAGAGAGAGAGAGAGCTCTTGGTGGGAGAAAGCTCTCCAACTAAGAATGCATTCTTCTAGGAAGAACACTCAACCAATGAAGAACGCTCCGACAACAAAGAACACCGACCTTGACTTTGAGTTTCTTCCATGGGACTTTATCCGATATGGGACATCTTCATCTGCGATGAATCGACATCCATACTTCCTTTTTGCGCCAACGTCGAAGAACAACCCGAGGTAGGGGTTTATTTATAAGTGATTTTATATTCCCATGTTCTTCTCTTCTAAAACAATGAATGAAGATCAACTCTCTATTTTAGATTGATCTGCAAATGTTTTTATTTTTCTGGTTTGGAACAATCATTGTGGGAGGGTTTGATGTTGTTCATTCTTTTTTATGTTGATCTATTTTCTACCACCCTAATGTGGAGGGTACGGGCCAAAAAAACATGGCCTGACCCCTCCACAAATCTTGTGATGATTTGTGGAGTTGAACAGAAAGAAGGAGACAGTGCAACGACACCACCAAGCGGCCCCTGCTACCGCGCGACCCTATGCCTCGCGGCCCCATCGTCTGCCGCCTCCCACCGAGCCGCCGCCGCCATCCACTAAACCGCAACCGCCGTCCGCCGAGCCACCACTGCCGGACCCCCTCCTATGGACGGACCGCCACCCCGTGGCCAGACCGCCGACCCGCGGACGGACCGCCAACCCGTAGACGGACCACCGACCTGGTTTTCAGTTTGCCTCCGTGCAGCCGGTCCATGCCGCATGGCCGGTCCATTGCCCCTGCGGCCATTCCGCATCCTCACGGTCTCGCGACCAGTCTGCCTCCCTCACGGACGGTCCGCACCCTCATGGCCAGTCTGCGACCTTTCTGTTCCCCTCAGCTAAGCCAACCTCACGACCCTCGTGGGACGGGTCAGGTCGGGTCGGTCTGGACCTGGGCCCACTATGACCCAGTTTTTTTTCTTTTGGCCATAACTTTGGCACTGGACGTCCGTTTGACGAACCGTCAGCGGTGCTAGAAATCGTGGAGTGAGATGGTCCTTTTGAGTGATACCCCACTATGTTATGGATTAAGATGGGGAATGATCATGTTGGATCGAGTACAAATCCAACCGGGCCCCTATGACTAAAAGGATATTAACTCACAGACCGAACGTCCGATTGACGCGCCGTCTGTTGCGTTGAGACCTCTATGACGTGGCAGACCTTTGAGATATTTTTTTGTGGGATTGCATGGAAGTTGGAGTATTGACTAGTAGCTAGTGGAGAGGATCCTCCAAGAGATAAGAAAACACAATATGGAGACCTAGTGGCTGGCTGAGACTTGACGACTGCTGACCGTTTGGACTCAGAGTGACTTGACAGACCCAGTGGGGAGCACCTTGGTGACGTAGAATACCCACGGTGGGGAGATCCTTGGTGACGCGGTAGAACCATGGTACTCTACAAGAGGATTACCTTAGCAGGCCTCGAGGGAGAGCGCCTCTGTGTGACACGGAAGACGCACGTTGGGGAGCGCCTCTATGTGACGTGACAGACCCATAATACTCGACAGGAGGAGTACCTCAGAAATCCAAGGTTAGTGGGAAGCGCCTCTATGTGACGTGGTAGACCCACTATACTCGATAGAGGAGGAGTTCTCTAGCAACCGAGGTGTTCGATGATGTGAATGGGGATGTTACTTGTTACTAACCCTAGAATAAACCCTAGTGTGAGCAGAGTCAGTATCCTTATGTTTTCCTCATGATTGATATGGACTACTTGATAACTTAGGTATATGTATGGGCATATACCTAAGTTGGGTTATTTGTTGATTTCATACATTGTGGTTTATCCTTGGTGGATTTTGTGAGACCTTGAGGGTCTCAGGGTCCCTTCTGAGTATCGTTATACTCACCCGTTCATGGTCAATTCCCACACCTTGTTGTGTTTGGTATAGATTACAGACAACGTTGATCGAGGCTGAGAGTACCAGGACTGGATGGTGCCCGAAGGTGGACCATATGGAAAGTCAGTACACGGAGGAGACGGGAAGACGAGGAGTGCTGAGGAGCCGATATGTACCTACCCTTCAGGTAGGAAACTCAGAGGATGACCCAGTAGCTATTTTACTTTTTCTTCAGCTGTACTTGTACATTCAGTTTTTTGTACTCTACTATTGGGCTTGTATTCAGGCCCATTTTACTTTCAAAAAACCCTTTTTGTTTTATAGTTTCACTTGGTGTTTCGTATCCAGCTATGTGATTTCTTGTGTGTGTGTTTACAGGTTATAAAGGCAATGCCTTCCCAATTTTAGGGAATTATGCCTTTGGTGCTAGTCTTCAGACCCTGGCCCATGGAAGGCAGGCTTGGGGTAGTCACGACACGGGTCCCAAGGGATGGGTTGTGACATTTATGGTTTCTTACAAACCACGAGGCCCAGTACGTTCCTCCCATTTCAGGGATACAAGATTCAAATGAGACTTAGATGCACCTGTGACCTCATTTAACCTCTTTGGCGTCATCACCGGGGCCGTTTTAAGGAATTAAACAAAAAATTAAATGGTATGTACATTTGGATAAATTCAGTACATTATACAATAGAAAAAATCAAATATTTTTGTGTACAGAGTAGTAAACACTATACATGGCCCATCATGTTGGCATATTATAACTTAGCACCATGGTTATTGATAAAGGACAAATACAACATGCTGTATCTGCTTATATATGGACCAAATAAACCTAGTAATTATAATAATTTCTATTTGGATAAATTGATCAAAGATCTTAAATTGATGTGGGATATAGTTGTTACAATTTATGATGCTCATAGAAGTGAAGAAACCATATTTAGGGCCACATTGTATGGGATGATAAATTAATTTTCTACTTATGGATGTTTATGAGGCTATAAAATTAAAGGAATGCTGGGGTGTACCATTTGTGAAGATTGCACACACTCAGTTCAGTTGAAACATTCCTTGAAGACTATTTTTTAGGAGATACATTTTTTTTACCTCGACAACATAAATACAAATCCTAGATGACAACATTTGATGGGAATATTGAAAAAGGCACAACACCATATCCACTAATGGGTGATCAACAATTCGATAAAGTAAAATTTATTCACACTATTTTTAGTAAAACAAATTTGAAAATCCTTAATAAATATGATAGGAAGAAGAGATTAATTTTATTTCAATTACCATATTGGAATTGATTGTATTTCAAAAAATTTATTGATTTCATGCAAGTAGAATAAATTTATTTGATAGTGTTATTAGCATATTACTAAATGTTCCTAGAAAAATGAAATATGGAATCAAGGATAGTTTGGACATGATTCACATGGGGATAAAGGAAGAGTTGGAACTAATAAAGGTTAAATGGAAAAATTTTATTCCTCCAATAGCTTACACTCTATCTTGATAGAAAAATTGCAATTTTTCCTTTTCCTTAATAGTGAAAAATTTATAGAGGTGTATTCATCAAATATTAATAATGTTGTGTCCATGAATAATTTGAAGTTACATAAAATAAAATAACATGAATTTCTTGTTTTGATGTAATATTTGATTCATGTTGCTTTATTTTTCATTCTTCCTAATAATTTATGGCATACATTAACCAGACGATGCTTCTTTTTTAAAGCCATATGTAGTAAAGTTATAGACTCGACGAAGCTTACAATCATGAATAAGGAGGTTGAAGTCATATTATGTGAATTAGATATGTTCTTAACAACATAATTATTTGATATTATGGTCTAACTAATGGTTAATTTGGTTATAGAGGTTCAAATATGTGGTCTTTTCCATTATATATGGATGTACCACATTGAATGGTATATGAGGATTTTAAAAGGGTATGTTAATAATTTAAGTCATCCAGAAGGTTGTATTGAAGAATGATATATTGTTAAAAAATCTGTTAAATTATGAACCAATTATATATAAGGCGTTGATAGCATTGGTCTCCCAAATTCTCATCACAATAGAAACTTTATCGGTGAAGGGATTTCTAGAAGATATGTTGTTACAATTACATTAACAGAGAAATAGAAAATACACCTTTACATTTTACAAAATAGTGAATTTGTTTATCTATATGTTGAATCCCACAAAGAAATTCTTAGAGACTTGAATCTATCAAGGGATGAAGGATGTATATAAAATACACATAATAAATAGTTTATAGGATGGTTATGAGATCAAATTTATAATGAGTAATATGAATATATGAATTGAATTTCAAAAGAACATCAATGGATAGCCAGAGGAATGAATGAAAATGTTATATCTTATACTGGTTTTGCAACCAATGGTTATAAGTTATATATAATAGAACATGATAACTATAGTATGATTAAAAAATTAGAGTTACACTTGTGGAAAAATTAATGTACACATCTTGTTCTAAGGAAAAAATCTAATTTATGAAAATATGTCATATTTTGGAAATATCAAATAGATATATGAGTTGGATTATACAACATTTTTTGTGATGATATTCTGTTTAAAATGTGTTTACAATAAGAGTGTAATGAAATTTGAAGAAATAGGATTTATAAAGGTGAATTTTAGTGTGGAAGGGAAAAATACAAGCCGTCCATAATGGAATCACAAGCAGTGCAAGTGTTTTTCTTCTAGATGCATATGTCATTTGATTTATACTAAGGGATATCTATCAATATCACAGATCAAGCTAGAGTGATGGTTGACTATGAGGTACATAAAATTTTTGTTTCATTTAATTTTATAGTTTCCTATCCTCTTCGATTATGTGGTTGGTTTTTGTGTCTTTCCACAGTATTTGGGCATAGATAAATCATACAAAACCCTTATATGGATCCATAGATATTTATAGTGATGAATTTATAAGATAATAATTTTAAAATAAAATACATTTTAGAGTTTTACCAGATCCATGACGATGGTTCATATAACCACATCACAGTTTATGCAATTTTTTTATAAAAATGACATGGTTTTATAAAAACATCATGTTTTTTTAAGAAAATATATAGCATCATAAAAACAATTATTTCACATCATGATTTTTATAAAAATAATTATGGATAATAAAAATTATATTTCCATAATGAACACTATGATATGGAATCGTGTAACAAGTCATGGTTCATAGAATTATCTTTAAACAAGTCACATACTAAAAAAACTTATGTTTAGAAAATATATAGTGGTTCAATGCATGATCTTTAAGAAGTTATCTATTGAAATTGAATGTGTAGAGAAACCATTTCATGGTTCTAGGTCATTGATTTGTTAAATATTAAAAATATTTCTTTCTTAAAAACATTTTTTGGTTTAAGACCATATTTAAATTTATTTTTATAAATTTTATTCCATGAATATAAGGAGTGACATTCTAGGTATGACATAATATTAGTTTCATTCAATCAACACTATGTTTTTTTAAATTTTGGTTTTAAATTAAATAATAAAGGTTGATTAAGTTATATATATATATATATTAAATGTTTGAATTTTACTATAATTAATGTCTGTCATGAGTATTAATCAATGGATAATGGGAATTTGGGTAAGAATACTCACTGGTTTGGGATCTAAGGCTCTATTCTATAAAATAGGGGAACCTATGTTTGTTCTTTATGTGATTTTGGTTTCATATGATTCTCTTTACTTGAAAGGGTTTCATATAATTTATGCATGAGATGCATTTGGATATGTATAGATAAAGTTTTATTTTTATTTTTTGGATAATAAACACAAATAATTAGTTTTATACATTATATGGGTGGTAATTATGTAGGGGTAATTTCGAATCAAAAAAATATTTCCCTGCTCACATGCAGAGCAATATTCCCCAAACATTCCTTTCTAAATGACTTCAAGGAAAATTTCAATATTTCCTCATAAACCTCGAGGTACCATGGACATTGATGCCCTGTGAATATATTTTTAAATTATATTAAAAAAAATATGTTATATTTTTATAAAATAACTATTTAAAAATTAATATTTAATAATTTTTAAAGTAAAGAAAATTAAATAACTAATATATCACCGATAAATAATTATAAAAGCAATAAATTCAAATAATTTATCCAACAAAAAATATAATTTAATTGAGATAAAATAATTGTTTAAATTATTTAATATATATTTTATTGTAAAATTGTATAGACTATTATAAATCTTGTATTGATTACTAGTAAATAATGAAAAGATAATTACTCAATTATTTTCTCATAGAACCACGGTGAAAGGCAATGCAATATTGTCCCACCCTGAAATATTTTATGAAGAGAAAATATTCGACACCCTTTTCCCCAGAGGGATTTCTTTAGCCATCCCCATGCCCCATTGGGAAAATATCCATAGAGTGGGGCTGGAAAAGAAGTTTTTCCATTCCTAATACAATGTTATATTTTAGTGTTTTTAGAACATATTAATTTGGTTGAAGATATATGTTATAAAACTAAATAATTTAAATAATATATACATATAATAACTTTATATGATGAAGTAATTTCACGAGATTAAAATATATTCATGGTGTTTATAAATAAAAAGTTAAACTAAGAAAAACCTTTAAAAAACATAATATGATATTCCTTCCAAAGTGAACACTAGTAAAGGGATTGATCATTCAATACAAGTGACCCTTACTGTGAGACGTGCATTAATTATCTGGTATAATTCATGTGGATTATAACTGACCCTAAAATTTATATACCTGCATTTGATGCGATCTTATGATTATATTAGTTTGAGTGACCTTAATTATTACATTCCCATAGAAATATAGTTAAGGTAATTCATATAATGAATTGGTCAAGGAGTTTTCCAACTAACTATACAATAGTCACATATGATATGATTGACATGTGTGTATACCAAATATAATTATATATTATGTTGTGAGATTAACTGAGTTAATTTATGATGAAGTATGGATCTTGGCCCAAAATTGGATATAATATATGGATTCATCATTCTAAAGGGATTATATTCAAAAAATTACTTATTGATTTAAAGTAAAATATGATACTAACCCAATAAATATTTCTTTCTATAAATAATAAAGTACACCATAAATATCATTTTGATATCTACTATAGGTTGGAAATATAGTTCAATATATTTATATCAAATATTGAGAAGTTTTCTCAAGGATAAACATTTTTAGAATATGGTTGTGAATGTTTTAGAATTAAATTAATTTAATTCTGAATCTTGGGTATTGAATATTGGGTGTACATAACACATTTCAAGAGATATGAAAATACATAGAAACAACAATTAATTAATGGAAAGATAAGTATATTTACATATTGTAATTGTAGAAAGAGTTACTACTTTAAAGGTAGGAACTTATAATTTACATATTTCTGGTGTAATAATTCTAGAATTATAAAAATGTTACTATGTTTGGGTCACAAATTGTAATTAAATTTATATATTTTATTAGGTCACAAATGGATTTATGTTCATGATTAATTACAAGTTCTATTCAATATACATGAATGAGATATTTTATATAATTGAGAATTTGATGAATGGTTTATACATTCTAGATTAGGATAATCCATCCTATAACATTCAAGATAAGAAGTTCATGGCATTAATTCTAACAATACTAATATTTGACATTATTTCCCTATTCATAAAAATGAGAAACATATCTAAAGACTATAGATATCGATTTTTAGAATCATTTGATTATGGATCATTTGATAAACATATATCTTATTCATCAAATAATGAATAATTAATATTTTAATAGAAAAGGTGAGAGGTTTAATAGACTATTGGACCTAATAAATAGTGATGTATGTGAACAAATGTGTATATAATCAAGTGATGGCTATATATTCTTTATAAATTTTACTGATGACTTCAGTTAGTGTGGTTATGTATTTCTTATGAGATAAACATTTAAAACCATTGAAAATTTCATGGAGTTTAAGAAAAAAGTAAATAATCAACCTAGAAAAATGATTAAGATTATCTAATTAGATTAGGTAGGTGAATACATCTGTTAATAATTTATCAATCATATGAGATATCATGAAGTTTTCTCACAACTCACTCTTCCTAAAACACCATAGTGGAATGGTGTTTTTGATATGAGTCATCATACCTTTTCAGACATGGTTTGGTCGATGATGATTCATTTTAACATTATTATATCATTCTTAATATATTATTTTGAATCTAAATCTTTTATACTAAACCAAGTTCCATATAAGGAAATCATAAATTTACCATATGATA
Source organism: Viscum album (assembly GCA_963277665.1). NCBI lineage: Eukaryota > Viridiplantae > Streptophyta > Magnoliopsida > Santalales > Viscaceae > Viscum > Viscum album. Next base: position 1,075,430,519 of record OY728157.1, on the reverse strand, counting down.
TACATATTGGGAGGAATCTTTTTTTTTTGAATATTTTGTGTTTTAAGGCCTATGTATGTTGTTTGGTTTGAGATAAACTTGGAAATAAATGAAAAAATGCCTTTTATTGGTTATAATAATTTAAAAAAAGGAATTTTTTTATAATCCTACAAAAAACAATGATTTTGAAACCTGGCATGGTGTTTTACTTGAGAAGGATCACACTGGTCAAGGATTTATCAAGTGGAATGTTAAACATAGATAAGTTCCAAACAAATACAAAAGAATAGTTATTGGGATGGAAATTGAGTTAGTTCTACAAGAGATTTATGAAACTGATCTGACTTATGTTATATAAGAACCATAATGGTCTATTAATATTCATTAGAAGCCTAAGAGATATGGATTTCTCTGGGAAATTGAAAATGAAGTAATGTTAAAAAAATATGGACATAATATATATATATATATATATATATATATATTTCATTATGGTTTTTGATTATGAGAAATAGTTAGAATCCATGAGATCGTAGATGGAATTTAAGAATGATAACAAAGTTTAGAACTTGGTATATGCCCCTAAAGTGGTGGTATCCATAGTGTTCAAGTGAGTTTTATATAAGAAAACTAACATGGATAGTAGATTGTATACATATACAACATTATTGTAGGGAAAAGGGTATAAAATAATTAATGGAATTAACTGTGAAGATACCTATTAATAACAGTGAGGATAAATTCTATTTGAGTATTAATTTACATGGTAGCTCATTTTAATTACAATATATATAAAATATATTTAAAAATATCTTACCTCAATGAGAAATTTGTCAAGGAAGTGTATATGATTCAACTCAATGTTTTTAGGGTCCAAATATCATAGATGAAGTTTTTAAGTAGAAAAGATCCATTTAAAGATTTGAATTAAGCTTCTCAAAGTTAGAACATCATGTTTCATGATGAAATTATAGAATTTGATTTCATCAATAAAAAAGATAGATATTGACTATATAAGCATGTTAAGGAGAGTGATGTATTATTTTTGGTGTTGTGTATGGATTATAAAATACTAATTATAAATGATATCCTAACATTAAATTCTATAATGGTATGGTTTGGAAAATGGTTCTCAATAAAATACATGGGTAAAGTATCCTATATACTAGGTATGATGATCTATATAGATTGACTGATGAGGTTTCTTGGTCTTATTTAGAACACACACACATTAGTAAAGTGCTAAAGAGGGGTTTCATAGAGAAATACAACAAGGTTTTTTACCAATGTAAAATGGTGAAAGTATTATGAAGAATATTTTTCCTTATAATGATTTTAAAACTAAACACATGGATATTATTCCTTATATATCATCATTTATATTACTCATGTATTCTACATAGAGTAATCAACTCTATGTCTCATAATTTTTTAGCATTACCAGTAGGTTACAATCCAATAATAGTGAGAGTAACCAGATTTTAGTGATTGAAATCATTTAGTATTTGAGAACAAGTTGGGATTTATTATTTCTCTTCAGAGGTGATAAAGATCTCACTATGTGGGATTACACTAATAATATCTTCCAATATGATATGGTTGATTCAAGATCTCAATATTATTATTGTTACACAATTTGTATCAAGAAGTTCACCATTGAATATGGGACGGTTCCTATAATATTGGGATCAGTGGAGCTCTACTTTGAAATCAATAGAGTTATTTATTAGGATAAGAAATTCTAGTCTCATCAAAGGACCAAACAAATCCTTCACAAATAGAAACTCAATTGATAAATCATTAAAAGGAGTTATATAAATATTTATTGGGTGTCTACATTAGATAATATAGCTGATTCGTTGACAAAACCATTAATGCAGAAGAATTAAGAGATTTATGTAAAGTATTTTGGGTATTAATTACATGAGATACTATTTTGATCAGTTTAAATGTATCATCATTTTTTATAAAGAAAATATATATTTATCATTCATTTATATGTGCTGAATATTTTATATAAATATTATAATGGCAAATATCCCTCAAATTATAAATTTGAGTTGTCCTTAAATTTATGATCATCATGGAGTATTATGGGTTTTATGATAAGTTAATATTAGTATTAGTGGAGTCTCATATATGTTATAGAGTAGACCTATGAGATAATATGTTGAGAATAAATATCTAGACTGACCTTCCAAAACATATAACATGTAATTTCATACATATTATCATTAATATATTTGTGGATGTATTCTTGTACGAATCCACATTAGTTGAGGTTATCAAGTTATATCACATGTGAACCTTCATACATTGATACCTTTCTTACATTGACCTTAAGTATATTAAATGTCGGGGTGGTTGAGTATATTTTTGATCATTTGATAAGAATTTTTGAATCAATATGGTATTTTCTTATTTATAATAGGTTTGACATTAGGGTCCTCGATTGAATTATTTTGATCAAATTTATAGGATTATATAGTTAAATGATATGTGATGTTATCATTTATTTTAATGAATTATATTTGAAGTATTCATTAAACATGGTTATAATATTTCAGGGAATCAAGAATATATGAGTTTACTTATAATATATTTAAAATTTCCATGTATTGTAATGATTGTGACCCGATTAACCAAATGGTATTAGTCTAGGTTATGACAAAACCTCAATAAAACCTACCGATTGTTAGAGGATGTTGCAAAAATAGGGAATTAATGCAGGTATTGTGGGAGATGGATTAAAATTTAAATATAATAGTAAAATATAAGTGTTCTATGTAGAGTTTTTTGCATGACTCCAACAAATATAAAAAATAATAACTGAAGTGTGGGTGACCATAGGTAGATAAATATTTACCATACTAGTTTAATAGGAAATTCAATAACATTCATGCATACTATTTTAAAAACAGGTTTAAATACTATCAAGTATACACAAATAAACTAAAACTAGATATAAAAATAATATTCCAGCCAAATGTAGCCTAAAGTGGAAAATAATCGTCTATATATGCAAAATATCTTATGGAATGTTTCTTGGATATCCCTACTACACTAACTACCAAGACCACCAAAACACAAAAAAATACTCTAGACTCCAGGTATGGTTAAATCCTTTACTCTTGGTATTTTTCTTTACCAATGTCATGTATGAAAGGATCTTCATTTTTCCCATTAGGGAATGTATAAGGATTGAGTATGAAAAATACTCAGTAGGTGGTTTCCACCCCACTTTTACTTACTTATCTTAATCCCAACTACATGAAAAATTTATGGATTGAGTGAAAGTAAATAAAATCAAACAACTTACATGAAAAATATTTTAAAAAAGAAATAAAATACTAAAACATTTATCTACTAATGCTATGAGGGTATATACCTATACCAAGTTTATTTGAGTCTGTTCTGATACCACTATCATGGATAGAGGAAAGGAACTATTTTAGCTCATACTATATAAGAAAATGTATAATAATGTTAGGGCCTAATATCATATTATGGAAATGGGAGGAAATTAATTCTAGAGATGGGGATATATTTCAGCTCATCCCATGTGAAAAGGAAAAAGGGTATATAAATTTAGGTTATTTTGAGCCCATCCCATTCATCAAACTTTGAATCAAAGACATACTTTCTTATCAATTTATAAATCAACTATATACCACTTCAATTATACTATATAGTTTTTAATTACATGTAATTCATTAATTAACCTGAGGAAAATAATGCATGAATGAATTATTGGAATTACTCCAATGAATCGTGCATAACATACCAATATTAACAATTTAAATTGACTATAATAGAAACTTGACATTTCAATTTTAAAAACCCAAGTATTGAAATTTTAGGAGAAAATTACATATTGTTTCACTAGGATCAGTTCAACCACACTGTGGGGTGAATCAGTGTGGTGAATTTTTTACCAAATTAAATAATTTCATTTTTACCTATACACTTTTTAGGGTGAATAGATATCGATTCTTATTTACTCATATGGTTTTCATGCATGAAATAAGAATTGGGAAATAAAACAATAAGGCATAGTGATTTTTTTTAACGAGGTTCACTTACAGTGTGGATAACTATATCTCTTGAGTATGGTGGGTCGATATCCCACTCAAAAACATCTTATCTTTTATTATTAGGATAAATCTAAAGAAAGGTTATATCCTTGAACCCATTTTAGTTACACCAATTGTGTTACATTCACAACACCAACAACCAAAGAAAGTACCCATTTATTTTATTTAGAATCTAGCACTAATGATCCATTATCTTCAAATTTCATATTTGGTTTTATCCTTTTAAAGTTTGATCAATTTTTAAACACATGTATTCCCTTTATAACATAATTATGACCTCCTTCATCAATCCTGTAACAATATCCAAGTATACCTATTATATAAAAATATGAAACAACTATCTCCATTATTTAGTAACCCTAAAGGTATTTTTCTATTATTATTTGTAAAAAAAATTCAGTATGGTTGTTTCAAAACATATTATTTAATATTTTGATATATAGAATAATAAGTAAAGGAATTATCATGATGTCTTTACTTATTCTTCATTGTTCTTCTTCTTCTTATTCATCAGATTAGATGTTTGATAATACATGAGTTGGAATTCTATCTATTTTTTAGCATTAAAAAATAGAAGTGTAGGGTCCCATTTATCTTCATTCCTTCTTTCTTTATTTATAGATACTTATAAAATATTATATGGAAATTATCACCATATTTTTAATATAAAAACTCTATGATATTTATTAATTTATTCTTATTCAAATACATTTTTTTGAAATAAATATACCTATGATTAATTATTCTTTATTCAATTTTAAATTAGTCAAAGATATTTATTTAATATTTCATAAAGATTATATTTTTTCCTCATGAATCTACATTATTATGATATCCTCTTTACTTATTATTTAATTCTCTACAAAATCCAAATAATTATAACCCATTCTGGTATATAGATTTAGATGATAAAAAATAATGTTGTAGTGAAACATTATATTTTTAAAAATAATCATCTACACTTTGATTCCATGAAACAGTAACAGTATGACCTGGAATCATCTTATGATGTGAAACAGGCTCCCATATCATTCAAATGTTTTCCCTAAATCTTATGACATAGTACTATAAAGTAAATCTTTCTTGCAACACTAACTTAATCTCATGCTCAAATTCATCATGGAATGATTGTATTCTTCATGGAACACGAGTCTCTCTATTTACAAAATGAGGTTATTCATTTATTGTTCATTATGGAATGGAACTATTATTACAACATTTTCTTTTCAACACATATTGATATCATGATTATTGATAAAAAATACAATTCAACACCAAGGGGTTTTATAACCCCCCATTTGAATTTTTGGTCAATATACATATAGAAAATGTATGTTAATATATCTTCTTCTATTTTCTTATATCTGACCATTATTGGAAATAAATACAAAGGATATTTAAATTGGGTGTCATTAATTCACTTAAATATATGTTCCATCAATTATTCCACTCTAAATCCACAGGATAATTTTTTAGAGTAGAAAATAAGAGGGAATAATTTAGGCAACAAAGTTTTCCTTAACCAAAAAAAAAATATGATACCAAATCAATATTATTTTATTAAGGGTTTTTAATTAAATTTTATAGATTATATAAATTTTTGAATATATTCTCATGGGTTATTTTACAAGAATTAATACACTAATATCAACACCAGATTAAAAACATTCATAATAACTAGATGGTTTGGTTTTAGAAACAATCCATTAAACAAACCTATCTAATGAAACTTTCCAAGAATTTTTCATGAATTTAATTTTTTCATGAAATATTTATTTTGGGTAGCATTCTAAAATTACCCCCATTAATGGGTTCATTCCAAATTCACCACATCAAGGTTTATCTCTTTATAAAATAAGCCTTAAGATACCAAATTATTAGATCACATATAACATGGTGACTTCTTATCTACTATCCATATTTGATAGTATACACATCTCCTTAGTTATCACACTAAAAACATGCATCACCATCAATTATATGCATATAAAGAACAAAAAGTATATATATGGGAATAATATGGATCTCATTTTCTCATTTGCGAGATCAATAAGGTTGAGAGTTTCTTCCCAACCAAGATACTTATTTACTTTCATCTCTAACATTGAATGAAATCTTAATATTTTCTCCATTATTTTTAAACTCAATGCTCTTATTGGGAAGTAGGGTATTCATTTCCATGTTTTCAATTTCATTGTGCAATATTCATTTTTTTATCATAGCAATCAAATCCCAAGAGTATCTTAGTTTTAGAGTCATCTTGTTTTGAATTTATTCAGGAGTTAGTTAGATGATAATAAATATCGTGGAGACATGACTAAATTGTTTTCACCTCCCACAAAAAATATCATAAACTCTTGGTTAATTATATCTTAAAAATCACTTATGAAATTCAATCTCTTATTCATGTATAATTTATTTTTTTCCTTTAATTTTTTTTATTTTATTTATTTTTTCATTTTTAATATTTCCAATTAGTTTAGAAAAATTATGATGAAATGTTGATAAAAATAGTTTTATGTCTTTATTATTTCACATGGATTATCATGAATCATTAATTTACTAACTTTAGTAAACTTTTCATGAGACTTACATTCTAGTTCAGATACATCATCTACCAAATAAATCATGTTGTTTCTTTAATGGATTGATTCTCATCAATGCTTATTTATATTTCCTTTATCAGTAATGATTTCTATATCTTATTTTATATGATCCATGGATTATCATTTTCTTTTATAATAGAACTATCTTATTCTTCTTGGTGTATCATCCTTCTTGGTCTTCTTGGGTGTGTTTGATTCAACACTTTTCTTTTTCTTCAAGCCCAAGGGTAACTAGATTTATTTATTAACTTGTTTATTCCTCATATTTTGTGGTATTATCTTATAAATTATTTTATTAACATAATTGGTTATTTTGGAACAACATTATTCTCTACTTTGGATACTTTTATTGTAGGTTTTATAGAATTTCTCTAAGTTTTCAAATCTGTTAGAGGTGAACAGATTATTTTCATTATTTTATGTTTTTTTATCTTAGCTTAACTTACCCTTTTGATGTAGGATTTATTTTCATTATAGATGTTGATATATTTTTTCAAAAGTTAAGATCCATGTTCTTAAACCTTCCATAGTACTAGAAGTATCAAAAAAATATTTTTCTTCTTATTTGTATAGTAGTTTGTATATCATAAATACCTTGATATTTTTGTTCAATATCATCATTTGTATGAGCACAATTTATGGAACCATATCTCATACACTTGATCACACCCTCTTTTTATGTAATTGTTAGTTTCTCATTCTTCTACTTAACCTATATTTTCTCAAATTATCCTTTTTGAATTATACTATTTATGAAAATCGCATTACCATATTTTTTAGAACAATGGTTACATTTTTCTTTGAGCTGGAAACATTTTTATCATTAGATTTTATAAATCATTTATTTTAAAAAAGTTAATGTTTTTATCATAATTATACCCCATAAAAGTATGAATTAAGAAATCTATTTTTTTATCTTGTTATAAAGACTCAACCTAAAGAGTTTCTAAATTTCTCAACTTCCCCTCATGTTTAAGAAACTTTATATTCATGATATTTTTATTATAATCTACTAAATTTATTATATATTTACATATAATTTTTATGTTTTTATATTGTTCAAAATTTATTTGGTTCCTCACTTAAAATTAAATTTCAAATCTTTTATATTATGGGATTTGATTTCAATTTAAGGATTTTTTTTCACCAATGATATCATTTTGTTTTTTTAAATGCATGTAACTTTTCTTAAATCCATTTTAAGGCTTCTATAATTTATTGGATTGATTAATGAAACAACTTCTTAATTTTGGAGTTAAAATATATAATCATTTTATTTGTATCACTTTTTGAATCAACTCATATATTAATTTTAATAAATTATAATGTACTTTGATCCAGTGATTCCTCCATTACTTCCATGCCTTCTTCAAGTTTGATGATCCCCTCTTGTAAGTTTCAAAAAGTGAAAAAAATAAAATTAACTACATCCTACTGAGATTTATACTGGGTATTCATCAAAAAATAAGATGAATAATTATATGCTCTATCACATGATTCATTAGATATATAATATTCCCCACAAGTACTTGGTTCATCACTAGTGAAGTCTCTCACCAGGTCTTCTCCATTTAGGCTTGGTCTGACTTATCTATGATCAAAGAATGTTAAAAAAATATTTTCACCATCATTTATGATGAGGTTTATTTTCTTATCCCTAATTTTTCAAGAGATAAATAATCATAAAACATAACATAAATACTTCCAATTTGAATCTCTTCATATAATATAGAGTCTACATTCTATTCTTTCTTTAATTAGTCCTTTCTAAACTTATTTACATATTTATTCATCATATTATTCAATGTATTAGAAAATATTTTCTCTAGGATTTATTTTACATGGAACTCAAAGGATTATACAAATATTTAATTCATAGATACATTAAGAGATAAACTCAAAACATCAAATCATAAAACATTATAACCTATTGAGAATCCAATTTGATGTGGAACCGTAACTATAATAACAATTATTATTCTTCCAAGATGAGTGCTCTCTCGCCAAGATGGTGGGTGAATCAGTGTGGCGAATTTTTACCAATTTAAGTATTTTGATTTTTACCTCTACAAAAATTAATGTGAATTTATCTCACTATATTCTTTAATTACTTGGTTTTCATGCATGCAATGATAAACCAAAAAGAGAACAAAACGGTATACAATTATTTGTTTAAAAGTTTCCTTTAATGTAGATGACTACATCATTTGTGTATGGTGTTAGTTATCAGACTCTTACATTACTTATATTGAATTATTAAGATAAATATTGAGTAGGGGTATATCCTTGAACCAATTTTACAACCACTAATTAGGTTACATGCACAGAACCATCCAAAAAATAAATAAAAAAATATTTGTGTCTAAACATTGGAACCAACTAGTTTTCACTCTTCATTATATTTGAATAGATCATTTTGAAGTGTGATCATTAGGTAAAAATAAGTATTCTATTGATAAAATAATTATAAAATCCTTTCTAAAGATTGACTAAATATTTAATTCAACCTCTTTTCCAATAATCTATAATGATTATCTTATTTATAGAGAAATTATCAAGGTATTACTCACTTATTATTTGTAAAAAATATTAACCACGGATTTATATCAACTTCTTCTTCAATATTTCAACATAATGAAAACCTAGTAAGTGTATTTTCAGACTCTCTCTACTTATTTTCTTATTCTTGTTCATAAATACATGAGATATTCAAGAAAAATAGTGTTGGATTTTGCTCTACTTCTTCAAAAATAATATATTCACAATAGAAGCATAAAGACCCAATTCTATTCCTATATAATTCTATTCTTTGTAGAAACTCAAAAAATATCATCTGAAAATTATCACTATATTTTGAATATCAAAACTCTATGATATTCAGTCTTTTATCCTTATTAGAATCCTTTACCTTTTTACTAATCAATATCACCATGATTATTTCTTATTTATTCTAATTTAACTTAGTCAATGATCATTATTTAATCTTCTATAAGGCTTAAATTTTTCTTCCCCATGAAATTATATTATTATCACAACCACTTTAATTATTATTTAATTATCCACAAAATCCACATCTTCATAATCTACCCCATCATATAAGTGCACATATATTATGTTATAGTGAAACATTAAAGTTGATGGTGTAATCATTTATACTTAATGTATATGAAACAATAACACTATGATGTGGAATCTTATATTATGTCATGAAATAATCTCCCATATCATTCCAATGGTGTCCCTAAATCTCATCACAAATCACTAAAGCATAAAGATTTCTCACAACACTTAATTAATGTCCATATAAACTCTATTATGGCATGATCATATTCTTTACAACACAAGAATTTATCTATTTCTTTAATCAAGTTATTCCCTGATCATTCATTATACCATGGAACACTTCTTCTAACCTTCTCTTGACAACACATACTGAAATTATTATAATTGAAAACAAATATGACTCAACAAAAAATGGGTTCAACACAATGACATGTATAAGAAAATAATAAATAAAAGAAATCATGAAAACACCAAGGAACATTTGAGAATAAAATATTTCATTGAAAAATATAAATTATCTTTTATATTTAGTAAAATATATTTATGGAGTTATATTTTTATGAAAAAAATTTATTTATATTAAATTAACTCAACCAAACATAATTTCTTGAAAAATAATATATAGATTATGAGAGAAAAAATGGGTAAACCTACTATTAATAAGTTTAGATACTTCCTTGAATTCCAAGAAGAAAATTTACACCAACCAAACCAACCAACCACCCTATAATGTAGCAATATAAGAGTTTCATGGATACCAAAGAGGGAGAAAAATTTCAAAATGAAAAAATAGGTTTACCTTTGGTTTACTCAAGAAGTGATTCCACAAAATCTAGAAAAAAAACATATTAAAATATTTTAAAAGAACCACACACCCAAACCAAATAAGAGTGGAGATTATATATACTAATTTAAGAATGCAAGGAGAAAATGAGATTAGAGGAGGTACACATCCATACCTAAAGGAATAAGAGATTGTATGGTTAATAAAAAGCTACTAGAGAAAAGAGAAAAGGTAGGTTAAAATGGGATGAATGGGAGGAGGGAGAGAGATTCATGATAAAGATGTAATTTCTACATGATAATGAATCTTGATTTATGAGTGATTTATGGGTAATATTTAGAAAAGTCCAAACTAACCTTTTAAAAATTTATTTATCTTGGTTTTCTATTAGGTACCCAATATAGGCCATCTAGTTACCAATGATTTAAACAGAACACATACACCCCTATAATCCCACTAGGTATCCAGCAATATACCATCGAGTACCTGATTCCATGTTACACCCTACCCCTACTTATTTCCCCAAAAATCCTCCTAAAATATTTTGGTACCCCATTTAACTAAAATTAAAACATGATGTTAAATAATTAAATTAAATATAATTTCAAATATGTTGAGGTTAGGGTCTTTAAAAACTCTGAAAGTCAATTTTATTATCCTTGAGAATCTTAAAATAGCTTTCTAAGGGAATAATACTGGTTACTAAGATTTCATCATAGCTTCCCTCTCCCAACTTTATTTAGGGAGTTTCCCATGCTTCCAAATAACTCAAATAAGGGAAATCATCTTGTCTCATTACACCTATATGTTTTCATCAATGATCCAGAGAGGATTCTAAAAATAGGACACATCTCCATCCAATTTATTGTCAATATATTGGATATTGTTTAATGGATTGGGAACAAACTTTTTAAATTGAGACATGTGAAAAATGTTATTCATGGAAATAAATTTTAGAGGTAAGGATAGTTGATTGGTTTATTCTATACTTAGTATAACAATTTTAAATCCATGATATACCTTATATCAAATTTTACTTACTTACCCATGAATTGATGACCCAATCTCACTAAAATATGAATAAATAAGTGATAAACCATATTGAATTACAATGGTAACTATTGATGAGTAGACGAAGAAGTTTATTAAATTGGATAGTATCGAACCATTTCTAAATTAATTTCACATTTTTTATTTTCTAAACAATACTATGCCCAATCATATAATATTTATCAATCTATTTCTAGTAGATAGAAAAATTAAAAGGATTCTTATATAGTGCCTCATTTAGAGACATATTATTAGATGATTGGTGGCTATTGTTACACTATAATTATACCAATGGAAGGTGATTCTTCTATATAGATTCCTAGTATATATTATAACATTTGAATGGTTTGCTCGAATAGGCCTCATGTGTAAAGAATCAAAACTCGGTAGCCTAGAGTCAATGATTACTTTATTACATTGGCATAATATAAAAGGTATCGCATCATAAAAGACCAAATAGTTTAGTAGTTTAATAGAACTGGATACATACATGAAATTCAAATTACCTTTAAAACATAAAATACACAAGGTATTTTATTTGAGAACACCATTATCCACTTAGAAAAACCCTATATAAAAAATCATAAAATACTTCCTATTATCCTGGGGGAAAATAAAGCATAAAAAGGGGTGAGATCAAATTCTTAGTAAGGGTTAAATACAATGGAATATATTATTAATCAATACATAAAATCAATATGGTATTCCATTTTATCAATAACTTGAGCATAATATGGTAGGAATAAATGATGACTAAGTAATTACATATAAATAATCACATGAAAATGAATATTAAACATGGATATTAAACAAATAGAATAATCAGATAGAATATCAATAACTGAATTCATAATGATGAAATTCATATTGATAAATGTTTCAAACTTAACGTCAAGGCCGCAACCAATATATATGACAATTAAATGGATAAGGACTTAGTTAAAACCTAATCTAATTTGTTTCATAAGACCTACCAATGAATCAAGGGGCTATAGTGGTACCTTCTTGTATCTTACTTAATCCAATGCATCCCTAAAATGAATAAATAAAACAACTAAGTCCACATGACTCAATAAAATCAATAACTACTTGTATTGAAAGAACTTGTTAAGTAGAATATCGATACTTTCTTAGCTAAACTGATCATAAAACATCCAAATAAAAATGATGAATGGAATCATTGGAGTACATTATCAACATAATATTAAACAAATTAGGTTTATATAGATGACAATAATTTAAAGATATTACATGAATATTTCTTGATGAAAAATCATTTTTTTACTTTGAAAATATTTTTTAAAAATCTAAAAAATGTACATCTAATAAAGAAATAATTTTATTTGAATAAAACCTGGTAAAATTTTAGATGAGTCATAAAATGTTTAAGGTTAAATGATGGTGGGAAATTATATTCATGACATATATTTAAAAAAAAATCTCCATACATTTTTATATGAAAAGTCATAAAATACCTTGTTTGGAAAACAATAGAAAGTAATTTTAATTTTTTGTTGTAAAAAACTAAAAAAGGGATAAAAATGATTTTAAACCATCATTTTGGAAATGTAAAATAATTTTAGAAAACATTTTTAGAAAACATGGACATGGAAGGGAAGTATTCTTCAACAAAAACTTAAACTTAAACAATCTTGAATAACGAGGAGACTATAAAATAAACCCTTACCACTTTGTAACCAATTGAATCATATAACAAATGAAAAAATAACATTAAAACAAACTTAAAATATGATGATAATAAATATATTCATGATATAACATGTCAAATTGGAATTATATTCACTTCATAAAAGAATATATGTGTATAACATCAAAATGTGCCTCAATGAAAGGAAATTAAGACGAAGTCCCTTACAAATATAATATAATTTATCAAATGAATCAATTATATGTATCTACTATAAATAAATAAAAAAATTATTAATATAACATAACATAATCAAAATTAACTTCACACGTAACCTTAGTATGAAAAAATCAATGAAATAGAAGTCTAACCCAATGAATGAAAATTGAGTTAAGAAATCCCTTACCTCGCGCTTTCCTTTAATTGAGTGTGATTTAGTAATATTATATATTATTTTAAAGAATGTTATTAATTTATACCATAATCATACTAATATTTATGATATCATATATTACCCTATTATATCATCTTATCACCCACTTTTTAATTATATTTCATTATTACCCTTGTTTTAGGTGTTAACTGCTTCATTTTCCTATTCATGTTTTTTGATGTAAGTCCCAATTCTTTTGCATAGAATATAGTAAAATCATTCAAATAATTTTATTAAGGTCATAAATAATATATTTATTTATTATATATATTTTTAGAATGATTCTTGAATGTTGAACATGGAAAATGAATCGCATCACATCGTGGAGACGGTAGTCCGTACGTACGCACGAGCGACGATATCATTCCATTAACAGCTGTAATAGTAAGGAATTTGGTGATATGTTAATTTATAAGAATAAATATAATTTCATAATTACCAAATATATATACAAATCATATTTCCATCATTATAACCATCAATGAAAGTGGTGATAAAAAAAGAATTACACCGCTATAGTACGCACGTGTGGTGCTTTTATTTTTCATTGGATTGATAAAAGGTATTATATGATTGTTTAATAATAAAAATAAAAATATATGTACACATATGACAATGTATTTATTATTTTATGATGAAAAAACACATTAATAGGAAGTATAAGAAGAAATAAACTTGAATGAGTTAGAAAAGATGATTACCTCTTCTTCAGCGAATGTCCTTTAGATCTCTTATTACGAATACTAGGGTTTTTATTTTTATAAGCAATGAAACTAAATAAATTGGATAAGAAAGTTGGGAAAATAAATGGGTAGGGTTTGGTCGAGCTATATGGCTCAATGTAGTGTAAAGAAGTGAAGGAAGGGGTTGCTTTTTATAATTGAATTGAGGTGCACTTTATGAATTTCTTAAAATATCAATTTAATATAAATTAATTTTCAATTCCAAATGGTTCCACAATTGTTAATTTATAATAAAATATTCTTATGGGTTTAAATACTATCTAATAATAAAATATAGATAATTGTTGACTATATTTATACTTTTATCTTTTGGTTTTAACCCTTATTTAACCCCATTATCTCTTACAACGACAACATGATTTTGTACCATTTGATGGTTAATATCGTTATTTTAAAATGAAAAATGAACTCTAAATGGATCATGGATGAAATTTTAAACCTTATCCAAATTATTTGGTCGAATTTAATTGTTTTATGAATTTTATATCATTTAATAAAATATTATTTATTATAACATATTCATAATTTCAAATTTAAGTACTCTTCATTACTTTGACATTAATAATATAAATATAAATATTATAATAAAAAACTATTTTATTATATATAAAAAATGTAAATATCATATAAAAAATTTATGGATGAAATTAATTATCCCAAATTATATTTTTTTAATATTTTTATATAATTTATGTTATTTTTTGATTAATTAAATTATTACTACATTAGTGTTGTGAAAGCATTTAAGGTAAACATATACAAACTAAAAATTAAAAATAAATTACCATGATGAAGATAATTTCTTAAAATAAAAAAATACAATATATAGTCTAGTTTATCCTCTAGATAACACTATATTAAAAATTTTATTGTTATTAGAATCATGAATGTCACATCTCTTAATTTTTTTAAATAAAATATAATAAGGGTCATAATCAATTACAAATTAAAAAATTGTCATATATCCAAACCTTGAATGGTTATGGATTAAAATAAATTATCCAATAAATTTTGGGAAAGTTTTAGGGTCATTTTACAGTCCTTATCATTTTATTTTTAACATACGTTACCCAATTTACCCATTACCATGGTAACGAAAATTACCAAGCTTACTATTCATATTGCAAAAAAAACAAAAGGGCCCTTCTTAATAAATTTTTAACTTATGAATAAAAATATTAAATTAATTTTTCAGAATTCAAAACACATAATTTTTCCAATTTAATTTAAAATTAATCCTTCAAAATGAAATGAAAAACAATTTTCTTGAAAAATGCATTTTTAAGCCCAAAAAATGTACTTATACGAAAATATAATATAAGGATGACTAAAATGAAATTAGATTATTTATAACTAATGATTACTTATATTACTTTTAGAACAAATTAAAATCAGAAAGTAACATTTTAATATAAATAAAATAATAGTTTTAAAAAAATTAATATTTTTCATTATTTATTGTAAAATCAATTTTTTCATAAAATTCTAAAAAATTAACCCTAAGATAATATTAATATGAAAATTTAAAAAATGAAATTATTTTTATAAAATAAAATTTATAGAAGTTCTAGAAATTTATTATAATATTTACTCCTAATAAATTAAAACCATTTTGAAGAAAACATACTTTTTTAAGAATAAAATGATTTTACTAAAAATTAAGCACGTATTCACAAATAATTAATTGTTAAATTAACAATGAGTTGAACAATTTTATATTTCATAAGTTTTTTAATAATATTCATTCCTTTCAATTTAATGTCATGGTTATAATGATCATAAAATTATATTTCATTGTTCATTTAAGTTTTGTGTTATGTGAAATGTAAGCTATCGAAGAGGTTAAATTTCAAAATATAGATACCATAAAATATTATGGTGTTAAATTATCCAATACTTCAATAAATTTTGTCTTTATAATTTTAAATTTCACTTTGAAAATAAAAATTTGATTTATAAACTTTTCTTTGTGTGAAACCCACATCATAAACTGGGTTAATAAAAACCCTCTTAATAAAAGGGAAAGGGAAATGTGAAGGTCACTACAAAATTAGGATTTTGAATAGGATAAAGTTACAAGAAAGTGAAAATATGGACATGGAAGAGAAATTTAACTATCAAGTTCTTATGGAGATCGATATATTTCATTTTCATTATAGATTTAACCATCACAAAATAGTAAATCTATGATGGGTTACAATACCATTGATTTCTCCATAAGAAAAGTAAAAAGATGAAGTTTTTGTTCTAAAATCATTTACCTAGAGTTGAGAGATTTTTTTTCTATCTAGATAAAGCACTTTAGAAAATAAACTTACTTGATTTCATTCCATGGAATAATCCCGTCCTTTGGTTATGATTAGGTCTATTTCCACTTCATTTTATACACCTGAAGATTGATTTTAAAAAAATATTTTTTAAGTATAAAACACTTTTATCAAAATATCCATAAGTTATTCCTTTAGTATTAAAATATATACCAAAATAAAAATGGTTATTAAATTGTGTACATTATAATAAATCTTACGTTAACCTTAAATAATATTATCCAATATCCAACTTAATCCATTCCAAAATTATTTAACCTTAAGACTCATCCAAAATACATATATCAAAAAATTTAGAAAGAAGTTCACTAAATTTACAAATTCAAATTAACATCAGATTCTACCTAAACAAAATAATTTAGATTTTATTATTACATACCAAAAAATAACTACCATTATCACCTTAAAACCTTAATGATTACATGAATGCTTCCAAATCCTTAAATAAGAAGTACTTTAGTAAAATCCTTGTATATATCAATATCACTATAACTATAATATCATTGATCACATAATTATTGAATCCAAAAACAAAAATAATTTAATTATTCCACTTTGACTGTAGTAACAATATAAACTTGAGCTTGATCCCTTTTCTTTTTCTGAGATATATTGCCTTGATGTTTGGGGCATTCGTTTGCATAGTGGAAAAACTTATTATAGTGGAAACATTTCACAAATTATTTCTTTCCCTTTCAATAATGAACTAGGTGGACTTTCTCTCTACACTTTTAGAAAACTCCCATTACCTTCAAGAAAGTACCAGGGTGTTTCCTTCCATAATTATCACATGTGAGAAAACCATTCTTTCCCATATTTCCTCTATCCATTTTTCTCTACCACCCTATTCTACTCTTTCTTCTTTTTAAATTAATTAAACTTATATAATTATTTCTCTATATTAATAGAACATGATACTATATATTTATATAATGAGAAATATTTGAAGACCAATTCACTTCAAAGAATTGTCTTAAGCCCATTGATGAAACTTTCAATATTTTTAATTGGATTATGTATGTAGCTTGTAGTATAAATTTATAACCTTTTAAATTTGGATTAATACATAACAAAATTATCATACTCATTTTTTCTGAGACTCAAGAGTTTTATCTTTATATCCACTCATTATTTTTGAGTAAAATATTTTTCTAAGAAATGTTCCTTAAAATCCTTCCATTATGTGCTTGTTATTTCTTCTACATCTTTAGTGTTTTAAATCAATGAATATCATTTATTTTCATCCATTGAGAGATGGTAAACTACCATAAAAACCTTATCCTATTAATTTTATCATAAAGAGATAAATATATTCTGTAAGAAACTTATCCATTTCTCAGGTACAAATAAATTCATAGTTCTATTGAATGATAGTGGATACTAATGAATAAAGAGGTCAAACATTGTTACACCACGTTGCAGATCAACAAGAGGCTTCATATGTGAAGTGTTATTACTCATAACCTATTTCATCTTTCCCAATGTAGTTATAAATAATTTTTCTCTAACTATAAATCTTTCCACAACTTTATTAACTTTTATATTATAGAAATACCTAAATGGATTATGTGTATTGACATAGTTTCTATTTCTTATTCTAGGTTTTATTTCTAAAAATTCAATACACTAGATTAGATCATAAAATTATGAAACATAATTTATAATCTCAAAACTAGTGAAAAATTTAACTTAAATTAAAAATTTTGGTATATTTATTCTCATAATATTTTTTCAATGGGAATATTTGAAAATTATATCATAAAACATCATTCTTCAATCTATGTTTTCCTAAATCTAGTTCTTAAGATTTCTACTAAAATTTCTCTAATAACAACTGTAATGACTTCGAACGTAATATCCTAGAGTTAGTGGTTAATTTATTACATTTACAAAATATATAAGTAATTACATCCCGAAGGACTTAATATTTTATTAGTCTTGGAGAACTTGATACATATATGAAATTAAGAATTACAGTTCAATCATAAAGTAGACAAATCATTTTATTTTAGAACACCATTATCCCCTTTGAAAAACCCTACATAAATAATCATAAAACACTTTTTGGTATCCTAGAGAAAATAAAACATAATAAAGGGGGTGAGATCAAATTCTTAGTAAGGGTTATATATAAGAATATATTATGAATCAATAAGCATAATCAATATCGTATTCAATTTAATCAATAACATGAGAATAATATGATAGGAATACATGATGATAAAGTAATACCATTTAAAAAATTACATGAGAATGAAAATTAACTATAGAAATTATACTAATCAAATAATTATATGTAATATCAATAACTAAATTCATTTTTATGGAATGTATAATATCAGACATATGAAATTTACCGCCAAAGTCTTGACCAAGAAATATGAAAATAAATGGATAAGGCCCTAGAAAAAATCCAATATAGTTTGTCTAATGAGATATACTAATGCATATAGGGGATATATTACGCCCTTCCCATCACTTAATAAGTTTAATACATGACACACATCAATAAATAATACAATTGAATCATCATGCCTTAATAAAATCAATAACTATCCATATTAGAAGAATTAGTCATACAAAATATAAATACTTCCCCACTAAAATTGATCATAAACCATCCAATGAAATATGATGAATAATATCATTGGAGTAAATTTTCAACATAATATTCAATAAAGTATGTTTACATAGTTGAAATATATTAAAGTTATTACTCGAGTATTTCTTAAGGAAAATGTATTTTTTTACATTGAAAATATTTTTTTAAAAAATAAAAACTTTGCTTGTAATAAGGAACCAATTTTATTCAAAAATATTCTTGTAAAATTGTAGAGGAATTTTAAAAACATTAATACAACATGACATCTATAAATTTCATTCATGATTTATAATTTTAAAAAAAATTCTCTTCACATTTTTATAAGAAATTTTATAAAGTACTTTATTCAAAAAATGACAGAAAGATGAATTTTTTTAAAAAAGTTAAAGGGATAAATATGATTATAAAAAATATTTCATTAATATTTAATTTTTGTGGAATTTTTTTTAGAATACATGGACATGTATGAGAAATATTTCTCAGTAGAGACTTAAAATTAAGTAATATCAAATAATAATGAGACTGTGAAATAAACCCTTACCACTTTATAATCTATTTAATAGTATTACAAATGAAAGAATAAATTTTTTTAAAAAATAAATATAATTATAATAAATAAATTCATGATATAACATGTTAAAGGGGTATTATATACACCATATAGAAGAATATAGGTTCATAACATCAAAATGTGCCTCAATGAAAGGAAATTGAGATAAAGTCCCTTAAAAAGATCATATATTTAATAAGATGAATAAATTATAAATAAACACTATAAATAAACTTAAAAAATTGAAATAAATCAAAAAATAATCAAAATTTATTTCACACATAACCGTAGTATGACATAATCAATGAAATATAAGTTTACCCAATGAATGAAAATTTAGTTATGAAATCCCTCAACTTGCAATTTCCTTTAATTGAACTTGATTTAACCCTCATATATAATGGTTTAAAGTATGATATTATTTTATACCATAAAATTATTAATATTTATTATATCATATATGATCCTCTTATATCATTTTATCACCTCTTTGTTAACAATATTTCATTATTACCCTTGTTTTGAGTGTTAACTGCTTAATTTTCCTATGCATTTCTTTTTTAGGTAATTCTCAGTTATCATGAATAGGATATAATTCTACAAATTCTAGAATGATATTAAGGTCATATATATCATATTAATTCATTATATAAATTTTTATAATCATTATTTAATGTTGAACATGATAAATGAACCACATCATGTCGTGGAGATGGTAGGTTGTGCGTATACACGAGTGACAATATCATTCTAATAATGGGTGAAAAGGTAAGGAAGTGAGTGATATATTACTTTTATAGAATCTATATTATTTCATAATTTCCATATATATCCATTATTTTCATCATTATAATAGTCATTTTAAATTGGTGATGAAAAATGAATTACACCGCTATGTGGAGACGATAAGCCGTGTGTACACAGGTGTCATTCTTTAATTTTCCATAGGATGGATAAAAAATATAATATGGTTATTAAATAATCATAATAAAATTGAAGTATATATATGATACTAGAATTATTATTTTAGTATTAAAATGACTCATGAATATGATGTAGAATAAAAAATAAACATGAAAGAGTCGGTAAAGATGATTACCTCTTCTTCAGAGAACTTCATTTAGATCACTTATTAGGGACACTAAGGCTGGTATTTTGCAAAGGAAAAAAAATCTATAACTTGTAAAAGTAAGTTTAGAAGAGAAATGGGTATCTTTTTTTCAAGATATATGGATCAATGTGGTGTAAATAAGTGAAGAAAGGGGTTCCCTTTTATAATTGAAATGAGGTCAATATTGGAATTTATTAAAATATAAATTTAATATAAAATAATTTTAGCTTTTAAATAGATCCAAACATATTAATTTATATTATAATATGATTATGGGTCAAAATAAAATCATCAAATAAAATTTATATAATTTTTTACTATATATATATACTTATCTTTTGATTTTAATCCTTTTTTAACCCCTTTAACTCTTACCGTGACAACATGGATTTTTATGCTTTGAGGATTAATATAGTTAACAGAAAATTTAAAAATACCCATAAATGGATAATCAATGAAATTTTAATCCTTATACCAATAATTTTTCTAAATTTATTATTTTTAGGAAATTTATATCATTTAATAAAATATTATTTATTATAAAATATCCATAATATCAATTTTAAGGAGTATTCATTACTTTTATTTTAATAATAAAAATATATATTATATAATTAGAAAAAAATACTTTATTACATCCCTAACATGTCAAGGTAATCTATATAATTTTTCTATTACATTAATTATCTCAAATTATACTTATTTTAATATTCTTAATATCATTTATTTGTTTTTCCATTAATTAAACAATTAATGCATCAGTGTTGTGAATGCATTTAAGGTAGTTATTTATTCACTAAAAATTAAAAATAAATTACTATAATGAATTTACATAATTTATATTTTAAAATAATATTTATAAATGATGTCAGATTCGGTATAAAGTAGTATTAAGAATTTTATAGCTATTAAAATTCATGAATGTGACATCTTTGACTTTTCTTTAAATAAAAACTTATATGAGTCATGATCACTTCTTATTGAAAATAATGGTCATATATCCAAAAAATTATTTTTTATGGATAAAAATAACTCATCCAATAAAATCAGGGAAATTTTTATAGTCATTTTATAGTCCTTATAATTTTAATTTTATTTTTATCCAATATTACCCTTTACCGTGGTAACAAAAATTTCCAAGGTCACTATTCATTTTGGACAAAAAATAAAAGGGGACTATTTAATAAATTTTTACCTTCTGAATCCAAATATGGAATCCATTTTTTGAAATTCAAAACATATAATTTTTAGAATTTAATTTGAAATTAATCCCATAAAACACAATGAATAATAATATTATTGAAAAATGAATTTTTAATCCCAAAAATGTTCTTATACAAAAATAAGGTATAAGTATGATTAAAATAAAATTATATTATTTATAAATAAAGAGTAATTATATTAATTTTAGATCAAATTCAAATCATAAAGTAACTTTTTAATATAAATAAAATAATATTTTTATTAAATTTTGTATTTTTTACTATTTATTAGAAAACCATTCTTTTCAGAAAATTCCCAAAACATCACCCTAAGGTAATTTTAATATGATGATTTCAAAAATTATTCTATTTTTATAAAATAAAATTTATAGAATTTTTAGAAATTTATTATCATATTTACTCATAATAATCAGGAAACCATTCTTGAAGAAAACATATTTTTTTGAAGAATAAAATGATTTTACTAAAAATTAAGTGCTTATTAACAAAGAATTAATTACTAAATTAACAACTAGTTAGAATTTTATATATTTCATAATATGGTTAATACTATTCATTCCCTCCAATTTAATATCTAGGTTATAACATTCGCATAATAATATTTCATTGTTCATTTAAGCTAGGTGTTGTGTGCAACATAAGCTATCATAAAGGTTAAATTTCAAAAGGGATATATCGAAAAATATTGGGGTGTTTCATCCAATTTATGGATTAAAGGAAGTAATCAACTTCACCTACAACTCAATGCTAATGTTAGGTCTTTCTAAAACTGATTTTTAACCTCATATATCTATCATAAAAAATACAAGATGGTACAACAATTATCTTCATAATTTCATTAACATATAATTTCCTATGATCGTCAATAGTGGATGATTCCTTAATGGGTAGAAAATGAGACATCTTAGTTATATTATCCACAATCATGCAAAATGAATCCCAAATTTTATAAAATATGCTAAGATTAGTTTCAAATTCATTAGTGATAACATTACACTTCTAAACAAGTAAATAAATTGGATAAATATTTTCTTTCGGACTTCAATGCTCTAACTTTACCTGTTGATAGGTGACGAACCTAAAAACAAACCTTATACTATCATTATTTATATTGGAATATAAAAATTGGCAATCAATATCACAATACATATTCATTATTATAACCCATCTGTATGAGTTTAAATCTTTCATCACCTCTTCTATCATAAAAAAAGGGACTAAAAATATTATATAAAAATATAAGGAAAATTTATAACCATGGAACCAACCCTAAAGTATCTCCCCACTATTGATTCTCTCTCAAGTAACAATACAATCATAAATAGATAGCTTAGAGTCCCAACTGAACCACAAAATAGATGATATAATATCAATGTGTTGTAAATTAATACCAATTTAATACCTAATCATGTCCTAGTAGATATTTTCTAGTAATGATATTAATAACCATTTATCCTTTTTATCTTACAATTTATGGGGGTGGACCTTTTTTCTGAGAGAATATAGTATTATATTTCCTTTATTATGAGTATAAAGGATATCAAAATCCTAATAGTAGAGGTATTACAGCCAATTACACATCATAATATTCAATTTCCTTTGAGAAAATATGTATTATAGACTCTAGTGGACTATAAACACCATAAAGAATTCAACAAATAGATAATCCCTATTTGAAGCACGAATAACAAAATCAAACTCCAAACCATGGTTAGGGTAGTTTCATTATCTAGGATACACATTCTATAACCGTAATTCACTACCCATAAATCATGTATCAAAATGCAACCAAGTCCCACCAATGATGCCTCACAATACCCCTTGAAACCCACACCTTGTTAAGGTAAAACAAGAACAGGAGTAATGGTTAACCATTTATTTAGTAACTATAAATTCATCTCATGTCAATCATATAATAATAATTTATTTTCGTTCCTTAATAAGGTTTTTATCATAATATATATTTTATAGAATTATTTAATGAAGTACCGGTAGTAACCTATATGCCCAAAGAAACTTCTAATTTTGAACACATTTATAGAAAATTTCCAAGACATTGACTATAACACTCCTATTTTGAGGTATTTACTTGGTTATTTTGTATTTTTAATTTATTAATAGTTTTTGGATGGTTTTGAGATGTTATGAAGTATTTTTGAGAGTTTTGGAGAGTTTTTGATGGTCACGTGATTGGTGAATGGTTAGGGGAAACCATGCGGTATTCCCAGGTCACTGAGTAGAATTAAATAGAGGTATGTGGGTAGGATCCTCGTTAGCACATAGTTTGCGTAAGCCACGTGGCATTGAAAATATTTTGAATAATAGAATTCATATTGTTGGTATATGATTTACCAGACCATTATGTACAACCATTCATAAATTTAAAGAGTCTCAAAAATTATATTTTTAACCTAATATTCCCCCCAAAGAACTCATATTTTCCCTCTTTTCTAGGTATCTCAAACTAAAGAGATTCTTTTCAGGATTATTGGGGTTATATTCACTTTAGTGCTCCTTTTTTTTAATCTTGAAGTGTTATGCCTATAGATCGAATGTGAGGCTTCCATATATCTCTATCAAATATTATCTTCTCATAATATTTTGGGAGAAACCCCAATCCAAAGATTCCAAGCCTAGAAATTCAGTTTTGGGTGTGTGTTCATGGGTATTTTTTTGTAATCCATCATAGGAGGGTTAGGGAGGGACCTTATTAATAAGTTTTTAATGTAATTATTTGGTATATTCTTATTTGAGGTTTGTGGATTCTCACTCACTCTACTTCTACCAATAAATTAAAGGATTCTAGTTTCTAAAATTAAATTATAATTTTTATTTTATATAAAACCCTAGGTAAATCCTATTTTTACTTTTATATTATTGTTTATTGGGTTTTGTAAAAAAAAGGTTGTGGGTGATTCCCACAAATTGTTTGGTAAAATTCATAAGTTATGTTTTGGTTTTTAAAGAATGATTTTTTAATGTGTATAAAATTGGAATTTGAATGGGTTAGTATGGGTTCATGATACATATGGACATGGAATTATTCGTTCAGAATTGGTTACTATGTTGAAATTAGGTAACAATAGATTATACCACCAATTGATGACTTGGGTTCGGAGGGATGGTTTTTCACTCGTGATTTTGGTCTATTCAGAGGACCCATTGGATGAGTGATGCTTCCGAGTTGATTACATGGCCCCATAACAGAGAGTTTGGTACATTTCATGGGTGTGTGATTTCATAGTGTGGGTGCATGTTATGGTTTGATTTATTTAAACTAGTTATATATATATGTGCATATCTATGTGTGCGCATCTTGTTCACTGGTTTTTATTCTTCTCTACTTTTTTCTATAAAATGTCAGCTATCTTGTTCTTATTTTAGTATCATGTGTGGGTAGTCATTGTGGTATTTCATAATGGTTTATTTGATCACCCCATCAAATGAATCATGATGAATATTTAGATGTTGTTTTAAATGATAATAGAAAGGGGAAGAACTATTATTTCTTTAGTATAGAATTTTGATGTTGTAGTCACATGCATTAAAGGTTGGAGATTGGAGGTGGTTGTGGTGCGGATCATGGGGCAGTGCCACTTATGAAAATTTAGTTTCACTTTTGAGTCTTTGGGAATCGTAGACATATTTATTATTATCTTTGGTTACTATTACTATGATTATTGGTATGCTATGTTATTGGATTTTGGACAAGTTTTCATTATGTATCATATCAATATTTTTAAATTATAGTATATTTACTATATGTTGTGTTGTATACATGGGTATATCATTCCATAATGATATTATGAAACCCTATAATTTTTTCCCAACATTAGTATACATGGTAGGCGCCGTAGTCTAGTCAAATTCTGATCGTCTCTAAGGTAATCAGTTTAGGCCAGGATGTTACAAATGGTTCTAGTTTGGTATGGTTCACCTATCAGGATGGTAGGTGCAGAGATAAGATGTGTTGAGACTTGAAATTTAAGGTATAAAAAGAATTATATAATATATTTATATTGAAATTCATGTTAGTAGGGTATTATTGGAATTAAATGTGTTGTAAAACACTTCTATGTATTTTTTCACAACATTATCACGAGTTTAACTGGTGAGAAATGGGTATCATTTATTAATAAAGAGACTTTGTAGTAGTACTTCATCATTAATATGATATTTTACAAATCAAATTTTAATTTTTTTTGAAAATATGATTTTATTTGGCATATTATTATATATTTAAAAACTTATGAATAAAGTGTTATGTGTTGAATGGATGTTTATTTTTACAATGGCTCTAGGAAAATGACACCAGTCACCTAGGAGACATAGAAATAAACAAGAAGGAGCCACTGGGAATGGGGTTCCAACTAAACTATAGTAAATTTGTAGATCGTGAGAAGTATTTTGGAATATTTATAGTGTTTAGAAATGAAAAATTGTATGTAGGAACCATATGATGCAGATCACTAATTAAAATTTCAATGGAAAAACTGACCAATATTTTAGGGTGACTAGAGACCCCATAATGAAGAGGCATGTATTTTTAGGATGAATTGGATCATTAATTTCCTCATAACTCCAACTAATATTAATGTAAATTTAGTGATACAAATGATTAATGATATAACACAATAATGGTGGGATATGTCCATCCAAGCTAAGGTTGATCAAGGCCTTACTTGGGAGGAATTAGAGAAATTGTTTAATAAAAAATTCTACCCACTTAATTTCTGAGTATCAAGGAAAACATATTTTATTGATCTGAAGAAATAATATATCTTAGTTATAGAATATGAATATCAGTTTTCTCACCTAGATCACTTTATTACAGAAATGGTTTCTAGGGAATCTATAAAAGCACATATGTTTGAGTGAGGACTACAACTTAAGATTCACTCTAAGGATGTGATGTAAAACATTTAAAATTAAACTAATCTTGCGAACAAGGTGATAGTAGAATAAAAGGATATTGTGAGAAAAATTATCAAAGATAACAACCTTTTCTATTCATAAAGAGTGGAAAATCTAATGGTATAAATAAGAACAAAAGGGAAAATTACTCCTAGTGTAGCAGAGCACCAGATTACTAATCAATGGGGTCAGTTTTGTTTCCTCCATAACATAATATCTATTCAATTTTCTTTCAAAGTGTATATTTTTACCACTTAGAAATGAAATGTATAAAACCATATTGAGAGTGTCACAAGTTTAGAGGAAGGGGGATTCTCAAATCTTAATGTACCATTCCTCTAAATTCAAACAATGGTAATAGTTATAACTTATCTTAGAACTCTTATTCTCAACTAGGATGATATCACTAGAGTTTTTCTCATAATCATAATCAATTTTGTCAAGGAGATTCTAGGAACACCCTATCATCCTAGTAGGTACCACCTCACTATGGGGTAAGAACCATCTTATAGGGGTTCACCAATATATGTGTGGAGGATAAGTAGGCTATTCCAAATGAAGGACCCCAACCCTTAACTATGCAAGGTAATATTCCTCTATATTTAACTTTAATGATTTTTTTGTTTAACACTATAGTTACCACTCCTTTATTGATTCTCATGTGACAAATTAAATTGGGTTATATGTGGAAATGAAATTTCATGTAATGGGCATCATGACCCCCACCCCCTGAGAAATTAGAGCATGGGGGGATTTGAGTGTTTAACAATTTATATTATTATTAACGTAGTCCAGGTTTTTTGGAGTTCAAAATGTTTGATATGGACATTTTTTATTCTAATTTTAGGGTTGAAATGTTATATATCATTAAAATATCATATTTACTGCTATTATTGATAGGTTACTTTCATATCTCCTGATGGAGTTGTTTATAATTTCAAATGGGAATGGATTATGAATCAAAAAAGGGAGGGGAGTCTTGTAAAAATGGTTATCACCATATTTTATCCAATGGACATAGTAACCTTAGGCATTATTTATTCAATCATGAATAAAGATCTTCCCAACAAAGTAAATCCATAACCTAATGAATTTCAAAAAAAAATTGTTTGGATTACCACTTGAAAGGAAAGTTTAATTTTCTATTGATGTACTTCTAGGAATGATTAATCTTTCTATTCCATTATATATAATGACACTAAAAAAATGTCATGAAATAAAAGTCTTATTAGAATAATTGGAAATCAGGTTTTTTTTATAAAAAAAATTAAATATTTGTGGGATTCATAAATATAATTTATAAATAATGTGGATGATATTATATATATTTTTCATTTACCAAAAACTAAATAAAATCACCAGAAAAAATAAATATCTGCTCCCTATAATTGATGATCTTTTTAATCAATTAAAGGAAATTCTATAAAAATAATCTATGATCAAGGAACGAAAAAATCCAAGTTAAGATATAGAATATTATAAATATATATTTTAGAAGAAATTATGACCACTATGAGTATTTTTACATGACCTTTGGTCTTACTAATGCTCAAATAGTCTTTATTTAATTTATGAATCACATATTTTCTAAGTACATAAAATGTTTTATTTTTAGCTTTTTTGATGATATATTTTCTAACCCTCTATAAAAGGATGATCATGAGAGGTATTTTAAAATTATTTTGAGTATATTGTGAGGCCACTCCTTTTATGAGAAATTCTCTAAGTGTGACTTTTGATTATAAGAAGTTTGATTCCTTAGGCGTGCAATTTATGGAAAAGGCATAACAGCCAACCTTGAGAAGATTGGGGGTATTATTTCTTGGGATCCTCCTAAGAATATATTTGAGGTATAAATATTTATAGGATTAGAAGGTTATTATCATTTCATTTTCCTTGATGTCTCAAGTATAGCTTTCCCTATGATTTAATTAACAAAGAAGGGTATCTCGTTCTCTTAAAGTAGATATTATCAAAAATCTTTTGAGAATCTTAGGGATCAGTTTACTTCAACACCTATCCTTATCATTAAAAAACCATGTAGTGAATATAATGTTTATTATGATTACATTGGATCTATTTTTGTTTTTTTTCATATATGGAGACCATATCATAGCTTATAGCTCATGATAGTTTCACACACATGAAAATAATTATACAATGCATGATATATAATTAGCAATAGTGTTTCAACCATTAAAAACATGGCACCACTATCCCTTTGGTGAGAATTTCACTATATTCATTGGTAAACAATTATTGAATCACATATTCCCCCAAAGAGAGTTAAACTGTTTTCAATGGTGATGGATAAAGTACCTCTAAATTATTGACATTTACTAGGTTCATATGCAAGAAAAAGCGAATTTAATGGTTGATGCTTCAAAATTTTAAGCTGTATAATAGGGTGTTAAAATAATACGAGGATAAATGATAACTACTGAGGTTGATCACTAGTATGAATTATAATTCTATTAAATGGAACCCTTCCTTGGTTTTTTCTGATCACCCTTACTCTTGACTTGGTTAAACAAGTCAAAGAGATCTAAAAGTCAGACCCAGATTATCTTACCATTAGGGAAAACCTCAATGGTTCGGAGATTATTGATGGATGTATAGGAGATGCGAATTATGCATTTTTCTTTTGAGATCAAATCATAGTTACTCCTTCTTAGAAAGAAAACAATACTTAATGCATATCATTAATCAAAGTGGGATATCTATCCAAGTATTCCAAAGATATACAAGGAAATGAAGGAATATTTTTATGGTCAAGTTTGAAGTGAAAAGTGGTATAATATATGGGGGAAATGTCTCAATTATAAATTGGTGAATGATAAAAACAAATGACTAGATGAAATGTTATCATCATTAACCTTGACTGTATAGAAATGGGATTAAATTTCAATGTAATTTATCCCTGGTTTACTGAGGATTCTTGATAAACATGATTTCATATGGGAAATTTTATACTGAATCACTTAGTTGGCACACTTCATTCTAATTCGAGACACTAATTTTCTAGATGATTTATAAAATCTATATATACAGAAAGTGGTGAAGTTGGATGTGGTATGAGTTTCTATTAATATTGACCGAGACCTCATATTTACCTCAGGGTTTTAAAAGTCATTGAAAAAATATTTTGGAACGAATATGACCTTGAGCATGACATACCATCCACAGAATGATGTATAGTGAAATATACAATTAAGACATTATAATTCATGCTCACAATATGTGTGATAGACTTTGGTAGTTTATGGGATGAACATTTTCCTTTATTGGAGTTTCATATTATAAAATTTATCAGAATATAATACATATGTATTACTTTGAAGAATTTTATGGAAATATATTTCCCTCTATAATTTTTCTAGTGGGATCTAGAGAAAATTCACCGATTATACCAAGTATTGTGTATGAAACTACAACTAAAATCTAGTTAACCATGAATCTGATGAAAATATCCCAGATCTATTAGAAATATTATATATGTCATTATCATCATCTTCTATTTATTGAAGTGTGAGATCATGTATTATGGAAATTATATCTAAGGTTGGGGTACTCAAATCTATAAAATTAATTGAATTTAGAACCCCATTATGTTGGAATGTGATAACTAGGCCCTGCTAATAGTACAACTACCCCACCTTAACATGAAAATCGGGTCCTGGACTGCTAGGCGCCACCAATTATCCATAGACATATGGACCCTACCTGATTAGATCAATCCTTATATATGATACTATTAAGTAAATCTAGTTGATCAGGGATTAGATAGAAATATCCTAGAGCTATTAGAAATATTATATAATTCAATATCAATATCCTCTATCTTTTTAAGTGTGAGATCATGTATTCTTGTAGGTATCTCTAAGGTTGGGGCACTTCAATTTATAAAATTTAGGGAAATTATTTAATAGGTATGTTAGAATGTAAAGACTTGAACTTGATAATAGAACATATGTAGAGACCCAAGCTTGAAGTACATGAAAATTACATTAATTTTGCAGAATACATAATACATAACAAAAAGACACCCAAGGACCGTTGTAGTTTAGTGTCTTTGGATACTCGGAACAAAATCTTCTAATCATGGTGAAAGATCTTCAACAACTCCCATAAAGATCTTCCCCTTTTGTTTTCTTACCTAAAAATTTTCTTTATATCCTGGGGAAAAGAAAAAATATAAAGGGTCATATTAAATGCTCAGAAAGGGTAATCATGGTGAAAATAAAACAAAACATATACATTTGAACTAAAAAACATGAACATATAGTTTAAACATCAAAATATTGTGTTGGGAAATAAATCTTGGCAGTACATAAGGAATAGATCATAAAGGAACATCAATCATGATAAAATATCATGGGAATAAAACATGTAATTATGGAAAACTATTAAGCACATATTATGATTTCCATAGTATCCAAGACATTTTTTCCATGACCATCATAGTAGACGAATCCCATTACTGAACCGGGTTTACTTGCCGTTCCAGCCCTGTATTACTGAACTAGATTTACTTGCGATTCTAGCAATGTTTTTCTCATGAGATATAAATCTTTACCCAATGCATTGGAGGGATATATATGTCCCACCCAACTCATAATGAAATCATTCTTTCGTATGACAAAAAATAAACATAAATCATTCATCATAACCCAATGAATAAAATGGGTTTTATAAACATCATACCATCATAACATAATCCATATAGAACAAATGGATATAATTTCATTATAATAAAAATGAAACCATGTAAATAATAGAGACATTATACATGAAACATAAAAATATTAAATAATTTCATCTTATATGGAAAATAGTTTTGATAAAACACTTGATATTAATTCTTGAGTAAAATATACATTCTTCTTCTAAATCGTTTTCTTTTCAAAAAATTCCATGTAAATTTAAAAGAAAAATTCTTTTGTTGAAAATAATCACGAAATAATGTAGATAAATCTTTATTAAAATTAGGCGTTATGGAACCGTAAAAATCCATTCATGCCATATAAGTTAAAAACATTCTCCTCGTACTTTTGTCGGAAAAGTCAAAAAGTACCTCGTATGGTAAACAAAAGAAAGATTCATTCAATACCTTGTGGTGAAAATCATAAAAGGGTAAAAATGAATTTAAACATAAATGTAAGAATAGTAAACATTTTATGAAAAACTTTTGAGAAAACACGGTCATGGATGATAAACATAACCACAGTAAATACTTACAAATAAACAATCTCGGATAAGAATGAGGTTGGAATGATTATCTCTTACCTTATGTAAAATTTCTTCTCCATGTGTCCAAGAATCTTGAATAGTGGGTTTAAACATATTATTAACTTGTAACAGAACCATAATATTTATGATATCATATATGATTCACTTACGACTTTATATTACCCGTTTATTTGTCAATTCCATGTTAAAGCTGCGTTTTGGGTAAAATCGTTTCATTTACCGTCCGTGTTTTGACTTTTAATTATTCATATGATTACTTAGATCATGAATACTTACTTATAGAATGTAAAACATGATTTATATATTTTCAGAATATATATATCGATAAATGGAATGAAATACACCATTCATGGAGGCGGTAGGTCGTACGTATGCATGAACGCTGTTTTCCTTTCCTTATTGACTTGAATGGAAGTAAGTAGATGACACACACACACATATATATACATAAATACAATAGCATTATTATTTCATATATTTAATTATTATTCATTATATATAATTTATAATCATTCTTGAATGGTTATCATGATGAATGAATCTCATAGCGTAGTGGAGACAGTAATCCGTACGTACGCACGAGCAATGATATCATTCCCATAATTATTGAATGGTATTTGAGTGGATTATAGAATATCTCAGAATTAGTATCATGTTATAATAATCATGTATAGTTATTCTTTACCCCATTATACCCATCCAAGTAAGGTGGTGGTGGAAAATAGATTACACCACGATGTGGAGACAGTATGCCGTACGTATGCACGCACTGTGATTTCATTTTTCGTAGGATGGATAGAAGGTGAAATGAGGTTGTTTCATATTTATAATAACATATCAGTATATTATTTATACTGATATTATTACTTTATAATGAAACAAAGAAAGAATAGGATGTAGAAAAATAAATAAATTTGAAAGAATCGGTAGAAGATATTACCTCTTCCTCGAAGTGCCTCCTTTAAACTTCCTCTTAGGGAACTAGAGTTAGTCTTTTGAGAAGACCAGAACCTCTATAATATTACTAGGTAATATTATAGGAGTAATGTTCAGGGGTTTTTCAGGATTGATGGCTCAAAATGGTGTGAAGAGAAGAGGGAAGGAGGTTCCCTTATATAGGAGTGCAGAGGGGCACTTTTGGAAACCTCAAAAATATTAATTTGTAATAAACTCAAACCCCACTTATAAAATTAAAAAGTGGCTAAAACTAAGATATGAGATAATATAGGGTTCTAATCTCATAAAAAAAATCAAATTTATACATGTTTTTATTTTATTTTAAACCTTATCATTTTTATTTATCCTTATTTAATCTATTTAATTTTATTTGTGGTAATAATATTATAAATTTTAAATTGATATAAATACATACTTATGTGTTGTGAATTGTTCATAATTAGATAGATTATTACATTTTAGATAATATAATTTTAAATTTGTAATTTTTAAATATTTTTTGTGATTTTTACACAATTTAATAATATGTTATTTTTATAAAATATCAATAGTGTCAATTTTGAAACTATTCATTTATTTGGATGTAAATAAAATCCACATAGAGAGTATATTCGAAAGAAAATATTTAATAAATTTCTAAAATGTCATATGAATTTATAAAATTAGTATATCACATTAATTAGTTCATATAATAATTATTTTAATATTTTTAAAACCCTTTATTTGATATTTTTCTTAATAAAATAATTTCGACAAAATTATTGTATAATTATTTAATATACATATTTGTTGCATAAAAAATAAAACTAAATTTTTTTGATAAATATAAATATAATAGATTTCATAATAATACTTTTAATCTAATTTATCATCTTAAAATCACAACATTTAAATTATTATATTCATTAAATTTTGAAGGTCACAACTTTGACATTATTAAAAATAATGTAGTATAAATGTCATAATCTCTTTTATACGGCTAAAAATGGTCCCCAAGTATACCCTTGGATGCTTATGGTATATATATACTCTACAAATAAGGTTTTGTAAATTTTCTGGTCCTTTTGTTGTGTATTATTTCTTTAATAAAAACTATATTATTGATTTTCACTAATTAAATAAATTTTACATCATTAATGTATAAGATATCAAGGTAATTATATATTTATTAAAAATTAAAAATAAATTATCATGATAAAGAAAAACATATTATCTTTAAAATAAGTATTTATAATTGAATTTATATTCTTTATAACCTTATATTAAAAAAAATTAATTATTAAAGTTTGAGTGAGACATATATCACTTTCCTTTAAATAAAATAAATTAAAGGTCTTAATCACATCTAAGGGGGTTCCAACAGATACCATTTAGACCCAAGTATATTTTAGGAAAAAATATAATCATCCAATTATATTAATATAAGTGTTATGAAAATTTTATGATATTACTTTTACCCATAATTACCTGATTTACCTTTAACTGTGGTAAATAAAATTTTCCGTAGTTACTATTCACAATTCCCAAAAATAAAAAGTAGACTATTAACATAATTTAAACCAACTGATTCTAAATATGGAACCCATTTTTCAAAATTCAAAATAGAGAAGTTGTAGTAATTAATATAAAATTAATCTAGTTGTTGAGAAAATGGGTTTTAAAAGTTAAAACATTGCAAAAGATTGAAATGTTTTTACCTATGAGTTCAATGTAAAATTAAGGATAATGACATAAATAATATTAAATGGTAAAAATATATTCTATTTATACTTTAAAACCATTCAATATTATAATTAAACCATATAAATTATCTTAATGAAAAAAGTTGTTTTATTAAAATTTAGCATATTTTTACCATTCATCACAATATGAACGTTAACAGAAAAATATTAAAAAATTATCCGAAGTTTATTTTTATATCCTATTGAAATTAATAAGTTTATTTCATCAAATTGAACTTATAAACATGTCAAAAAATATATTTAAAGTGGGTGCACCATAAAAAGGTGGCAAAACTGCATTTTTTGAAAAATACTTATGTTACCTGAAAAAATTATTTTGTTCTCATACCATGTTCTAGAATCTATGTAAGATTAATGATATTGGTATGAAATTAAAAATGTGGTTAATACTATTCATAACGACAAGTTTATAATAATATATCATAGTTTAGTGAAACTCGGTATTGCATACCCAGCAAGCTATCGAGGAAGTTCGCTCTTGTGTGTAACACAAGCCATGTATATTGTTGCGTATACTGCAAGCTAATCTTTTTGTAGCATAAAACATAAGATATAAAAGAAAATAAAAGGAATATATCTCATAAAATCTCTGGGTGTTACATTCTACCCCCTTAAAATGAATTTGTCCCTTGAAATTCGTCGGGGTTATAAATGGTTTACTACTTGAAAGTTTCTTTCGTAGAAGCCTACATCGTAAAAAGGAATACTAAAACTTGATTTTGAAAATGGAAGTATGAAACGTAGTGGTTACCCAAATTAACTCATCACTGGGTTTCCACATAGGAGAACATAGGTGAAAATATGGATATGGAAGAGAAATCTAACCATCCATTTCTGATGGAGAGTGGTAGAGAACATGGCTATGAAAAATCCAATAATCACAAAGCCATAAATTTGTGATGATCTAAGGTACCATCTGATTCATCAGATATGAGGGTACTATGGAAACATTTTTGGTTTTCAAGATTATTTCCTCAAAGATGATTAATTTTTTCATAAGTATAAATACTTACATGATTTTAGGGCAATATCATTATTGGTCATTCCATGAACAATTTCCAATTCACCTCTTATTTAAATAAATTCAGTTGAATTTGTTATGCGATAGAATGATAGGTCATTCCATCTGTCTTTAGCACAAATTATAAAATATACTTAAGTCTATCTATGGTGATATTAACCGTATATGATTCCAAAAATATCCTTATACTTCATCTATCATACCGCTTGTCAAAATAAAACTAATTTATACTAAAAAAGGACTTCTTGTAGGCCAATGGTAGGAAATAAAGGCATGTCGCACTTCGATTGTGGGTTCGATTCTCACATCCTTGTCCAATGCGACAGGTTGTTTCCTATTCTACAGGTTGTACTTTTTTCTAAAACTAGACTATCATTCTAGAAATAATATCAAAAAAAATTTAGAGCCCTAAATAGTGCTATTTGATGTCCAACTTAATCAATTCCAATCTTTATCCTTATCCAAAATACTTCCGTCCAATCTCACAGTACGAAGAAAACAATTATCAGAAAGGTCATATAATAAGCATGTGAATACCATCATTTATCATCCGTATATCGTAAGATATATTTTGGTGGTCACATTCCAAACATGTGAATACCTTAATCATGTATTCTATTGAAACACGTGTTACCATAAAACCTTAGTAAAAACTTTAATGCTATCAAAAGTTAACTCTTTCCACATACCAAAATCCCAAAATATCTATATACTCAAACCATGATGTCACTTTGTCCTTATATCAGTCATGAGCTCATTAATACTATCAAACATATTATTTTATCCTAATCCATTCATTAAGCGCATATCATATTCTTTTCAAAAATATTTCAATCACTTTTCATGGTTAATGGTACCATATAATCATTAAAAACCAAAACATAGATATTCCAATATTCCATAATACTATAAATGATATTCCACTACTATATTTTGGAATCCCGTTACATATACACTTAATCATTCCACCACTTCATTGTTATATTCAAAATCACTAATAGTGATCACATGTGACTTCCATTTTTCCTTTTCCTTAAGAGTTTGTTGATGTCTATCATCATTAACCCTTGGATTAGGTCATTGGCTATCATAATGCCCCAATTTCCTTACACTTGTAGCATTGAAGTGTTGGTGGTGCGTTCTCTGTAGTATTTTCTCTATTCACATCATAAGCTACATTTTTTCCATTACTTAGACACTCAGCTTCTCGATGACCTTATTTTCCACACTTAAAAAATTTTATAGTCCCTTTAAGACAATATCCAACATGCTTCCTTCCACACTTTGAGCATAATGAAACTTTCGTCTTCTTTTCACAATTGTTTTGAGATTTTTCCTTGAACTCCATCATTATTTTCCTGTCAAAACCATGAGATGTATATGTAATACCAACTCTTAGTTCTAACTTGATGGAAAAACGCAAAATCTCTTCATAGCTACTGAATTATCTTATAGATAATGACCTTCAAAGACTTTGTTTTAAGCCACTGAAGAATCGATCAAATTCCCTTCTAGGTTGGATGATAAAGCCAGATGCATACCTTGCAAGCCTTGTAAAATTCACCTCGTATATACCAACAGATTCATCATCCTTTTTCTTAAACTCAAGGAACTCCTTTTCTATCTTTGTTCTAAGAATAAGAGGTTAGTACTTATTGAAAAACAAGTTCTTGAACTCATCCCATTCCATGGATTCAATTTCATCTTGGGGCCTTGTATTCTTAATTAGAGTCCACTACTGGTCTTCTTCACCTTCCAAATGGTAAACAACCAAAATGAATTTTTCATGTTTTGAACAACAAAGTATGGAAAATATCCTTTCAATGGTACTGATCCATTGTTCAGTAACAAGTGGGTCAGAAGACCCACTGAAAGAAGGTGGACGTTACCTCATGACGGACTCAAAAGAATATTGTTCCTTTCTCTGCTAATTTTGAAGTAAAAAATTATTCATAGCTTGTGTAAGTATAGAAATAAGATTTTTCACTCCATTTACCATACCATTTGGTTGTTCTGGAGGACAATCATTGCATTTCCCAGTGCATTGATCATTAACACAGTTCCTTCAGGTTCTATCTGTTATCTAAAACCCAAAAAGAATAGTGTGAGAGGAAAAATTCATTCTAGGGAAATAACATAATAAAGGAGGAGTACCTTTAATATCTAACATCTTAGGATTAATTCAAATATTGTTACCATAATTCTAGGACTATAACCTATACTTATACTTAACCATAGGGACATCCCTAGACATACCTTAGAAATATCTCAAGGGATCTCACTAAAGTTTTCGCATCCTAGTTTCCAAAGGTTAACTAAAACATTCCTATGATACCAACTGTAGAGACCCAAGATTGACGTACATGGAAATTGTATTACTTTTGCGGAATACTTAATACAAAACAAAAACAGACACCCGAGGACCGTAGTAGTTTAGTTTCTTTGGAAACTCGGAACATAATCCTCTAGTCATGGTGAAGGATCTTCAATATCTACCATAATGATCTTCCCCTTTTTTTTTCTTACCTAAAACCTTTCTTTATATCTTGGGGAATATAAAACATATAAAGGGTGATCATAAATGTTCAGTAAGGGTAAGCATGGAGAAAACAAAACAAACCACATACATTTGAACTTAAAAACATGAACATAAAGTTTAAACATCAAAATCTTGAGTTGTGAAATAAATCTTGGCAGTACGTAAGACATAAATCATAAAGGAACATCAATCAAGATAAAATAGCATGGGAATAAAACATGTAATTGTGGAAAACCATTAACCACATATTATTATTTCCATAGTAGCTAAGGCATTTCTGCCATGACCATCACAGTGGACAAAGCCCATTACTGATCCGGTTTTACTTGACGTTCCAACCCTGTATTACTGAACTGGATTTACTTTCCATTCCATCCATGTTTATCTCATGAGATATAAATCTCTACCTAATGCATTGGAGGGAGATATAGGTCCCACCCATCTCATAATGAAATCATTCTTTCGTGTGCCACAAAATAAACATAAATCATTTATCATAACCCAATGAATAAAATGGGTTTCATAAACATCATATCATCATAACATAATCTATATAGAACAAATGGATATTATTTCATAATAAGAAAAATGAAAACATGTAAATAATAGAGACATTATACTTGAAACATAAACATATTAAATAATGTCATCTTAGATGGAAAATAGTTTTGATAAAACAGTTGAAATTAATTCTTGAGGAAAATATCCTTTCTTATTCTAAATAATTTTGTTGAAAATAATCATAAAATCATATAGAAAAAGCTTCATGAAAATAAGGCATTATGAAACCGTAAAAATCTGTTCATGCCGTATAAGTTAAAAAAACATTCTACTCATACTTTTACCGAAAAAGTCAAAAAGTACCTCGTATGGTAAACAAAAGAAAGATTCCTTTTATACCTTGCGGTAAAAGTCATAAAAGGATAAAAATGTCTTTAATCATACATGGAAGAATATTAAACATTTTATGAAAACAATTTGAGAAAACATGGACATGGATGATAAACATAACCCCAATAAATACTTATGAATAAAAAATCTCGGATAAGAATGAGGATGGACTAATTATCCCTTACCTTATGTCCAATTTCCACCATATGTGTCTAATACTTTTGTATGGTGGGTTTAAAAATATTATTAACTTGTAACAGAACCATGCTATTTATGATATCATATATGATTCTCTTACGACTTTATATTACCCATTCATTTGTCAATTCAATGTTAAAGCAGCGTTTTGGGTAAAATCATTTCATTTATCATCCATGTGTTAACTTGTAATTATTCATATGATTAATTAGATTATGATTAAATACTTAGAGAATGTAAAACATGATTTATATATATATTCAGAATATAATAGATCAATAAATGGAATGAAATACACCGTTTATGGAGACGATATGCTGTACGTACGCATGAACGTTGTTTTCCTTTCCTTATTGACTTAAAATGGAAGTAAGTAGATGACATATATATATATATATATCCAGTAGCATTATTGTTTCATATATTTCATTATTATTCAATATATATACATTATAATAATTTTTGAATGAATAACATGAATAATGAATCTCATCGTGTCGTTGAGACGGTAATCTGTACGTACGCACGAGCGATGATATCATTCCCATAATTA
The DNA here is from genome assembly GCA_963277665.1 of Viscum album. Classification (NCBI taxonomy): domain Eukaryota; kingdom Viridiplantae; phylum Streptophyta; class Magnoliopsida; order Santalales; family Viscaceae; genus Viscum; species Viscum album. The sequence goes on along the minus strand of OY728157.1, from coordinate 1,075,390,241 downwards.
TTGAATGGTATTGGAGTGGATGATAGAATATCTAAGAATTAGTATCATGTTATAACAATTATATATAGTTATTCTTTTCACAATTATACCCATCCAAGTAAGGTGGTGGTGGAAATCAGATTACACCACAGCGTGGAGACGGTATTCTGTACGTACGCACGAACGGTGATTTTGTTTTCCATAGGATGGATAGAAGGTGAAATGGGGTTGTTCAATATTTATAATTACATATCAGTATATTATTTATACTTATGTTTTTACTTTATAATGAAACAACTAAATAATAGGAAGTAGAAGAAGAAATAAATTTGAAGGAATCGGTAGAAGATATTACCTCTTCCTCGAAGTGCCTCCTTTAAACTACCTCTTAGGGCACTAGAGTTGGTCTTTTGAGAAGGCCAAAACCTCTAAAATATTACTATGTAAGTTTATGGGAGTAATGGGTAGGTTTTTTTCAAGCTTGAAGGCTCAAAATGGCGTGAAGAGGAGAGGGAAGGAGGTTCCCTTATATAGGAGCGGAGAGTGGCACTTTTGGAAACCTCAAAAATATTAATTTATAATAAACTAAAACCCCCACTAAAAACTTTCAAAGTGACTCAAATTCGGATATGAGATAATATAGTGTTGTATTATAATCATCCAATCAAATTTAGACATGTTTTTATTTTATTTTAAACCTTATAATTTTGATTTATCCTTATTTAATCTATTTAATTTTATTTGTGGTAATAATATTCTAAATTTTTAATTGTTATAAATACTTACTTATGTGTTGTGAATAGTCCATAATTAGATACATTATTAAATTTTAGACAATATAATTTTCAATTTATAAATTTCAAATATTTTTTGTGATTTTTAAACAATTTAATAATATGTTATTTTTATAAAATATCAATAGTGTCAATTTTGACACTATTCATTTATTTGAATTTAAATAAAATCCACACAAAGGATATATTCAAAACAAAATATTTAATAGATTTATAAAATTTCATATTAATCTATAAAATTATTATAGAATATTAATTAGTTCATATAATATTTATTTTAACATTTTTAAACCATTTATTTGATATTAATCTTAATAAAATAATTACTACAAAATTTTTGTATAATTATTTAATATACTTATTTATTGCATAAAAAATAAAAATAAAAATATATTATGAAGATAAATAGAATTTATTTAATAATAATTCTTTTAATAGAATTTATCTTCTTAAAATCAAACCATTTAAATGTTTATATTCACTAAATTTTGAAGGTGACAACTTTGACATTATTAAAAATAAAATAGTATAAATGTCATAATCTCTTTTATACAAATCCAAATGGTCCCCAAGACTACCCATGGATGATTATAGTATAGATACACTTTAAAAATAAGGTTTGGTCAAGTTTCTGGTCCTTTTGATAGGTATTATTACTTAAATAAATACAATAATATCGATTTTTCACTAAATAAATAATTTTTTCATCATTAATGTATAAGCTATTAAGGTAATTATATATTTATTAAAAATTAAAAATAAATTACCAAGTTAAATAAAAACGTATTATATTTTAAATAAGTATTTATAATCTAATTTATATTCTTTATAACCTTATATTAAAAATAATTTAATTATTAAATTTTGAGTGAGACATATTTCACATTCCATTAAATAAAATAAATTAATGGTCTTAATCACATCCAAGCGGGTTACAATAGATACCATTTCAACCCAAGTATATTTTAGGACAAAATATAATCATCCAATTATATTAATATAAGTTTTATGGTAATTTTGTAATATTATTTGTACCCTTAATTACCTAATTTACCTTTTACTGTGTTAAATAAAATTTACCGTAATTACTAATCATAATGCCCAAAAATAAAAAGTAGACTATTAACATATTTTATACCTATTGATTCCAAATATGGAATCAATTTTTCAAAATTAAAAATACAGAAGTTGCAGTAATTTATTTAAAATCTATCCCATTGTTGAGAAAGTAGGTTTTAAAAGTTAAAACATTTCAAAAGATTGAAATGCTTTTACCTATGAATTCAATGTAAAATTAATGATAATGACATACATAATATTAAATGCTAAAAATTTATTCTATTTATACTTTAAAACATTTCAATATTATAATTTAAAAATATAAATTATCTTGATGAAAAAATTTGTTTTTAATTAAAATTTAGCGTATTTTTACTATTCATCAAAATATGAAAGTTAACAGAAAAATATTAAAAAATTATCCAAAGTTAATTTTTATATCCTTATTGAAATGAATAAGTATATTACATAAAATTAAACTTATAAACTTGTTAAAAACTAGATTTAAATTGGGAGCGCCATAAAAAGGCGGCAAAACTGTATTTTTTGAAAAATACTTATGTTACCCAAAAAATTTATTTTGATCTCATACCATGTTCTATAATATGTGTAAGATGAATGATATTGTTATAAAATTAAAAATGTGGTTAATACTATTCATAATGGATAGTTCATAATAATATATCATTGTTTAGTGAAACTCGGTATTGCATACCCCGTAAGCTGTCAAGGAAGGTCGCTCTTGTGTGTAACACAGGCCAAGTATATTGTTGGGTATACCGCAAGATAATATTGGTGTAGCATAAAATAGAAGATATCAAAGAAATTAAAAAGAATATATCTCATAAAATCTTGGGGTGTTATAATATACCCCTCACCTAAACATGGATTTTGGGTCTCGGCCCGACAAGAACATCTATTTTCTCTGAAGATATGTGGCCCCATACCCGAGGAACACCCATTTTCCCAAAAAGATCGTAAGAATAATGATTTTCACCATATTCCAACACTTTTTCTTTTATTTTGATTATTCCTCGCATTTGAACTCCCTTGAAAGCATTCCAAGAGGTCACCCATCCTGATCACTACATATGGGAAAGCACGCTTAACCATGTAGTTCTAATTCGGTATGATCCCGAAAATAAAGGTGAATTTTTTTTGAAATCGTTCGTATCATTTATCCTTTTAGCACTTTAACATTCAAGGGGGTTATATTCACCCCCTTTAGAGTATAATTTCCTTAGTGTAGACCCTATATCTCAACCCAGGCAGTGCCCCCACACTTCCAACTGGATTTCTTCTTTGATACCAATGTCACAGATGGGCCTTACTAACTTTATATACACCCAAACATAACATGGCCATCAGGTATTATCCTTCCAAGCACCACCAGTTTCCCTACCGACACGTGGTCCCCTACATGGGCCCCACTCACATGCCCAAATGAATCATTAGGCTAATTATTTTCCCCAAAATCCCACACGTGTTCTTTTAGTGTCATTTTTCCTCATTCAAACACACCATGGGGTATCTTCGGAGACATCCAATAAAATTGGAATGATATAGATAAGATTAGCATGGCCCCTGTGCAAGGATGACACACACAAATTGAGAAATGGTCCAAAACACACCATGGGAAACTACTTAAAGGTATCACATCCTGATCACTACTCTAGGCCAAGAACTCTTACCCATAGAGTTCTAATCATGTAGGCTCCCAGAAAGAAAGGTGGACCTTCTTGACATGAGTCATATCATTAGTATTTTAACACTTTAACATTATGGGCTGTTACATGGAACATTTTATATTATTAATCATATTAGTGAATTTGATTATTGGCTAGATTTATTATCAATATTCAACTTATTTCATTATGTTTTCCATACATTTTAAAAAAAAGTACTATCTCGACCAAAATAATATGATTACTTTGTATAATGTTATTATTGAGCTCTATGTTACATTTATTTACACCTTGATTTATAATCTTGATAGGAGAGGAACACTCTTATAGGGTAAACATATCTCATTGGTGGAGCTATTAGGGAATCATAGGTAGGTATGGGAGGATAATTTGGAATGAGAGGGGTTTATAAAAGAACAATGGCCTAAAATATTTCCAGACACCACCAAAATTCATATTTTAAAGTGGGACTGTCCAATGGTATGGAATATATAAAACCCCTAGTTTTAAGTTATTTCTTGTTTTATTTTCTATTTTTTATGTTATAAAGTCATTGAGGTAGGTTTCAATATATTCCAAACGGGTTTCTAGAGTTTTAGATAGTTTTTGATTGGTTCACAGTTAACACTACTTTAGGGTAAATAATGAGGTATTCTTAAGTAACCATGTAGTGTGAAAGGGGGTTTAGGGGTAGGCGTATGTTTGGTTCATAGATTGGGTAAACCATACAACCTTAATTTTTTTTAGAAAGTGGAATCCACACAGTTAGAGTATGGTTTACCAAAATATCTAGCATAACCATGCCTGAAATTAATGTTTCCTAGAAATTAATTTTTTTACCTAAACATTCCCTCAAAACATACATATTTTCCCTCTTTTATTGGTTCCTCAAACTATAGATATTCCATGGGTTAATTGTTTTGTTCTATTCACTCTATATATACTTATTCACAATTCTTGAAGTGTTCTACCAAGATAGTGAAGGTAAGGATTTCATCTCTACTTATCCTCTATTCTCTTCTAGTTCATTCTTGAAAAAATACCTAATATAGATATTTTATGCTTAGATTTTTGGTTTTGGATTGGTTTTTTGCATATTTTATTATAATACATTATAGGAATGTTTTGAGAGACCAAATCTATAAGTTTGAAGGGCAGTTATTTGGCATGATCTTATTTGTGGTAGGTGGATTTTATCTCACTATACTTATACATATAAATTGATATATTTGGGATTATAAAGTTTAATTCTTCTGTTTTTTTATTGGAACACATTTTTAAATAATCTTTTCAGTTTTATCTTATTGTTTCCTAGGTTTTAAAAATAATGGTTGTGCGTAACACCCACAACATGTTTGGTAAAATGAATAATTTATGTTTTGATTTAAAAAAATGAATTTTTATTGTGTGTAAAATTATATTTTTCATGGGTTAGTGTGGGTCCACGAGAAATATGGATATGAATGTATTGGTTTGGCCTTTGATTCCATATTGAAATTAGGTCATGTTGAATTGCACCACCAACTGATGACTTGGGTCAGGAGGGATGAGTTTACACTCATGATTTTTGTCTGTTCATAGGATCCATTAGAGGGGTGATGTATTTTGGTTGATTATATAGCTCCCATAAGGGAGGTATTTATGTATTTAATGGGTTTTTGAGTTCATTGTGTGGGTGTATATTTTTTATGTGAGTTATTTACACTGGTTATAAATACATATATATATATATATATATATATCTTGTTTATTAGTTTGTTTTCTTATCTGTTACATTATATAAAATGTGTGCCAAATTTTTCTTATCTTATTAGTGTCTATGGGAATTATTTGGGGGATTTCATTCTTGGTCATATATCACCCACAATATATACATCTTGGTGTGTATAAATAGATTTTTCAATATTATCTAAGAAAGGGGTAGACCTATTACTTCTCTAGTGGGATCTCTTGATATTTTGGTCATTAGTGTTGAAGGTTGGTATAGTTCCATATTTGGAACCTTAGTTTCACTTTTTAGAATTTGGTTTTTTAGAATTATATAGTATTATTTATGTTTGTTAATAATAATATTATTTTTATAATATGTTATTAGAGTTTGGTATGGTTTGTGTCATGCATCATATCTATTTTTTCCCATTAGAGTATTTCTATAACTGGTTATATCGTATTCAAGGGTTTATTATCCTCCAATGATATTGTGAACCCCTAATAATTTATTCCAATCCTTTTGTGCATGGGGGATGTACCTAAGTCTATTAGGGTTCTAATATTATCGAAGGGAATATGTTTATTTCTGGATGTTACATTACCAACTCAAATTTTTGAAGATCAATTGAGATACCCACTTGATAAATCAAATTGACAAGGAAATTTACATCTCAAATCTTGAATTAGCACATTGAGAACATAGAATAAAATATGTTACCTTACAATATCTCAGATATAATGTGAATATATTTACCATGCTCATCCTAAGACATTAAATAGATGAGTATGTCATCCATAAAAATATGATGAATGAGTCCAAGTTTGGATGAAATATATTATTAATAAAATCCATAATCATAGATGAATCATTATTTAATCCAAAAGGCTTTACAAATATTCATAATTCCTATACTAATTTCACAAATCATACTTTGGAATGTCTTTTGGACTCACTCAAAGTTGATGAGAACCCAAAATTATGAGACCAAGAGCTATTTGGATATTATTGAGATTTTAGAGATATTATTTAAAACTTATGTTTAATAAATAAGTTCCTTTATAATGTGGTATTCATCTAGATAATAAATATTATATAAGGTTGAAATGTATGTGATTCTTTGGTTTTATTTTATTTTCATCACATAAATCATGTTCATACTCATGTCAAGTTTTAATATTAATTTGTGGAAAAGTGTTTTAATCTATTTGGAATCAGTTTTTAAGAGTTTGAAATAAATCATGAAGTATTTTAATTTATTCTTTAATTTAGTGTGTAGATTATAATTAACTAAGTATGAGGTATGTACGAGTCATCCTATAAGATTTTATAAGGCTTTATTGACTTGAATATGAGTCATTTTTTTAGTAGTTTATGAGTAATTTGGACATACATACCATTCATGGTATCATGTGCATGAGTTACTTTAATTATCATATGATTCATTTATTATTTTTTATGAGTCAATTCAACCTATGTATGAGTGTTTTTACTATGTATGAGTGATCTATAATTTCATATGATTTAAGGACATAGTGAAAATTGAGGAGTTTTATAGAAATAAAATAAAAATATGCATAATTATTTAGAGAAAATGAAATTGTTTGGGACAATTTCAAAATTTTTTGATCAAGGTTAAAATATCAGAAAATATATTCCTTGATTCAATCAATGGGAGAAAAATTATCTCTATTTAAAGAAATAATTTCTGTGAATAAAGGAGAAGAAGTTACAGTACCACTACTTGAAAACACTCTCGAAAATGTTTATATAATGTAGTATACATATAAAAGAGTTTGAAAAGAAGAATAATATGTTGGATAAATTATTAGAGGTTGAAAGATAATTGAGGGAAGTTATTTTTTTGAATTTGAATTTGAATTTCAAATCGAAACAAGTTTTTATGATGTTTAGTGTGAAATATAAAAATTATTTATTATAACAGAAAGATGATGTAAGACTCTATAAAATTAATCAAAAATATTTTCTGAGGGAAAGAATATTTATAATTGTTCGTGACTTTTTCTCAAATTGAAAATAAGGAACCCCCGATGATGTAAGTTGAGGTAGAATAAAATAATTATCATTAAAACAACATCTTTTGATTTTTATCTCTATTGATGTATTTATTTTTGTTGAAAAATAATTATTTTTCATTTTCTCAACATAGGAAACACTCAAACACAATTAAAAGATGTGTATTATATATAAAATTACATTACATGCTTGTTTGTACCTACATGTTAATACTAGTGGTTCGTATTGTTTTAGTGAAATATATATAATGGTAAGGGTAGTATTTAATTTTTAAATGTGAACCTTGTAAATATTTTGTTCCATTTTTGTGTGTTAGTTTTGGTAATGAAATTATGTTACTTTAAAATGTGGAAAAGGTAATTTATAGGGGGAAATATAAAAAAAATTTAAATCATTGTTTCACCCCAAATCTTAGTGATTTACACTAATCTATGGGTTCCTTTTTAATTGGTGTCATAGGTAAATTTTCCTGTTATTATGATCTCTTGTTTGAAGTTTTTAGGATTAGATTTTATCTTTATTTGAAGATTTTGTCACTATATTTTAGATATATATAATTAAAAACCATAATTTGGTGAATTTAAATCAGATTCACACATTTTATGGGAAATTTTAACATATATGGAAGAAAAATATGTTGAATTTCCTATTAACTATCAATTGTGATGTCTTGGAATCTATGAGTGATGCATTCCCACATTATACTAAGAATTATTATATTATAATAGTAGATAAATGGAATTTTGAAAATTATAGACATGCTTAGAATTATATATTTTCTTCACTTTCATATAGTGAATTTCTCAAATCCAATGTAATCAAAACAAAAAAAAAGAATTTGGAAAAAATATTTATAATATCTATAAATGAAATCTCAATGTGAAGCGAGTAAAGCTATAGATTTAGAGGATAAAGTATGATGTCCTTATGATGCTTGATGATGAAACTAATGATGGGTTATTAACAATGGAAAATGATATTTTGAGAAAAATAAAAGTCTTTAGTGAGAAGTTATAAGATACTAAAGTGGTTGATAATATACTTCACATCCAACTAGATAGGGTTGATGATAAATTTTTAGATTTAGAAGATATAGATCTTGAAACACTCCCTATTGACAACTTACACAAAATCCTAATCTCCCATGAGATGAGAACATATAATGTTATCAATAATAAGGATAATTATAAAAAAATAAATATCTTTTAAGGCCTCAAATCAAGAGAATTTTAAGAAGAAGGTTGATTAAGATGAATCTAGTTGTTAAGATTTAAATTCATATATTGATATGAATTTTTATAAAATTAAATCTCTTATATCTAGAAATGTTATAATATAAAATGGAAAATTTAAGGGAAATATTCCGATGAAATGTTTTATATTTAGAGACATTGGATTTGTTTTTTCAAATTTTCTAATTCTGAAAGAAGATTAAGCTAATGAAGTTGGAGAATAAATACCAAGAAGAAATTTTGAGAAGAAATAAATAAAGTCTTAAAATTACATGTTTTCTTCTATAGGCAAGGTAAAAAATTTCTCAAAATACAAAAAGTGAAACTTGTTAATAAAGTTAGAATATAGTAAGAGATACAATGAAGAAGAATAAATTAAAAATTATAGTGACATTGATGAAAAAATTCTCATTGTTATTGGTAATACTAATTTTTTACTATTCATGAAATTATAAATTCCATAAGTGATAATGAATAAACTCATATAGATTTTATATTGGATATAGAGTTGAAATAATGTATATCAAGGATTTAAAATTTATAAAAAGAGATAATAATTTATAATAAAAAAAAACCATTCTTTTTACAATAAATAATATATTCATATAGATGAAAAATAAAAGTTGTTGAAAAAAATTGATGAATTAAAGAGACAACATGTTGATGAGATGAGTTTGGGAGTCAAAATAGAAGAAAATTTAAATGATAAAGAGAAATATCTTAACTATATTCAATATAAATTTTTTAAGTTATAAGAACAATTAAACAGTACTAAATATAGCCTATATAATTCTATTTCATAGGATGGAGAATATTCTATGAAGAATGAGGTCTCTTAAGATCAGTACAAATCACTCCAATAGTGTGAAAAAATCCTAAAATTATTACTAAATTGACTATAAGAAGAATTTTGTGATGAAGACCAATATTGTGGAAAAATTAATTGAATCCAAAAAAATTGGAAATTTTGGGAACTCTAACTTGATTTTAGAAGTATATACAAATTTTGAATCCAGGAAAGAGAAGAAGAATGATAATTCCGAGAAGTAGTTTTTAGTATTTCATAATAATATTAGTTCACAATAGGTTGTAATATTAATTAATCAATAAAGACAGAAATACATCTATCAAAATTTGGATAGTATTCTAGTTAAAAATAAAAATATGATTAATTTGGATTATATTATAACTACAGAGGCTTTAGAAAAATAGAAATTATTATATTTTTTTATTATTTATATTATAATGATACTATGAGGTTTGGTAGGAAAAATTCGTGTGGGATTAATCCCTCTTTAAGGAAAAAAATTTCAAAAATATATTTAAAATTAGGGAAACAAATCTTAGTACATGTTTGAAGTTATTAAGGAGGTATGTGAAAGATGTGACCTGATTAGTTACAATGAAAATTTGTGTATCATACTTTTAATAAACCAAAAAAATATGAGTGAAGAAACTAAAAATCCTTAGAAGATGAAGAGTTATAGAAAGGTAAAGTCTTTGGTTGTAAATATAGAACTTAAATCATTAAAAGGACATAATCTATGGTTTATGGATAGTGGATGTTTCTATCATATGATAGTGTATTTAATTATTCTAAAAGATTTTTAAAAGTGAAAATTAGTCTTCATGGGTTCTAAAATGATGGTTTTCTCAAAATAAAATTTGTTGGATCAGTAGTTATTGAGAGAGATCAAAAAAAAAATACAAGAAAACTTTATTTTTTGAAGGATTGAAACATAATCTTATTTTTCTATCTCGGTCATGCAGTGAAGAAAATGAATTGATCTTTTAAATAGATATCTTTTTGGTGTATGTATTGGAATATTGGTGAATTTTTACAAGAGTTCTGAAAATAAGGGGAAATATGTTTCAAGTATGTGATGTTGTAAATTCATGTTAATTAAGCATGAAAGAAGAGAAAAACTATGGAGTTAAAGTCTACATAATTTTTTATGAGAGAAAATGGGAATAAAAAATTTATTGATATAATATTAATGATGTTCTAATGATGAAAATAGTGAGTAATATGATGTGATCAATATACCAAAAGGGTAAAATTGTTTACACTTCACACAAGATAGTGGAAATTTAATCCACCCAACCACTAGTTATCATTCATTCAGATATTTTTGGGCCTATGAGGAAGTAATAAAAATTGGATATTATTATTTAATTTATTTATTAATGAATTTATTCATATTAAATGTATTATTTTGATTAAAAATAATTAACTGGCTCTAAATTTGTTTAAAATTATCAAATGAAGTACAGAGAAAGAGTGTGGTTTATCCTTAAAATAATATCTAGATGTATAATGGTGATGAATATACAAGTTTAATATTTGATTCTTATCCTAAGAATCATGGTATTAACCATGAACTCATTCCACCACATAAACCACATCAAAATAGTATTTTTGAATATAGGAATATAATTTTCGTGAAGATGTATCAAAAAATGCTGATAGAGCATGATACCTCTCGATATTTTTAGAGATAAGTTATTAGTACTATAGTTCATATTCTAAATTATTTATTGTGTATGAAAAATTTAGTTATGTACTCATAAAATTTTCATTATAATAAGTCTCCATTTTTTATGTATGTAAGCATATTTTTCATCCCTTATGTGAACAAAGTTAAAGGAGAAAACCTTGGGAAATTTTAGAATAAAGGCGTTGATGAGATATTCCTTGGTAAACTTAAAAACGGGAGAGGATACATGTATTATAAAAAAGTAAAAATTAATTTTTTTAACACTGATGACATGAATGTTATTTAATATACAAATAGATAAGTTACATTTTAAGAAACAAGTTCCAGAAGTGATGATGAAACTTCTTTTTTCAAACACCTTGACGAATTTTAATAAAATTATGAAACTGTGGAAGTTGTGTAGAATATAGAAGATTATAAATACATTTAAAGTAATTAGAAATAATATAATTCATCTCATATAAGTCTTAAAAAGAAATTTGAAGTCCATAATATCATAAGAGAATGTGGAAAAAAAGTTCAAAGAAGAAGAACTATGAGGATAACCTCACATACCATAATATTTTCTCAAGTTAAAAAAAGAGATATACAAAAATATTTGGAGAATAAAGAGTGGGTAGATATTATGAGTTATTAGGTTGATTCAATAGATAAAAATGAAACTTAAGAGTTTTTACATAATCCAAAAAAGAGAAATTACATTGAAACTCAATGGTTATTCTAGAATTAGTTGAATAAATAGGGTGAAATTATGAGAAATAAATAAATAATTATGGGTAAATAGTATTATAAAGTTGAAGTTATTGAAATTGATGAGTCCTTTTTACCATTTTCAAGGTTTTAAATAGTTAAATTTATTCTTTTTTATCATATCCCAAAATAAATACAGTATTTTTCTGATGGATGTTAAGTTAGATTTCCTCAATGGAGAGTTGGAAGAAGAAATATACATTGAGAAACCATAAAGTTTATTTCATGGAAAATTTATAATTTATATTTTTTGGTTAAATATTTTTTACATAGGATAAAAATAAAGGATATATTTCATAAATCCGTATTTATATATGATATATTTATGAGTTATATATCGTCTTACATGAAAATTATGATTTTCATACATTGGGTATATTATTCTATGTGTGTTGGACAATTAAACCATTATCTATGTATGCTACCATTTACAGAATATAATTTATTAGATGAAATAGTAAGGGATTAAATCCACATGATGCATTTATATAATCATGATCTAACAAGTGTATTTATTCATGTGTTTCAATGCATGAATAAATGAGACAATAGTTACAGAGTTTCCTTAATTTTAAATTTAAACTATTTTCATGTGATGTAAGTGTGTGCATGTGACATAATCATGCCCGAATGATATTCCTTGAACTATTTATCCCTTTCATTATTCTCTTTTTATCATGAGGCAGTATCATTCCATGGAGGAATAATGGATCCCATTTGAACATTGGATGATTCTTCACAACCCGTGTATATATTTGGAGGTGGGATGTCATTCGGTTTCCACGTTGTGATCGTTAGAAAACACATGTGATGGAGTTTATATATGATGAAAATGATCATCAATTTATTCTATTCTTATTTACAATAAATCTTTATTTCTATTTTTATACACATCTTCATATATCTTCCACGGAAGATACCCATATTTGGTTTCTAATTTCATTCACTATATATAATAAGTGTCATTAGATATATATAAATCCTAACAATGGTATCTGAGGAATCAATGATTATGTTTTATGAAAAAATGAATTTAAATGAATAATAAAATAAAAAACAAAGCCTCAATTTTCAGTTTTTAAAAAAATATTGAAATGTTTATACCCTTACATAGCTGGCCTACGTAAATGTAACTAGGTCCATAACCTTACATAGATGAGATATTTATGAGTAAACAATTCACTACCCATATTTAGATTAATTGTATAAGGGTAACCAGGGTGATACCTATACATGAGTGGTCACATGAATGTAACCTGTGACATACCTTTACATGAAGGGGTTCACATAAGGGTCAATATAGACTACCCTTATACAAAAGTGTTTTGTGTAAGGGTCATCTAGACTTGCCCTTACATGGAATAGTGCTTGTATGATGAACCCCCTAGATCTTGTAAGGGTAAGCTCCCTATTCCCATCACTACGTAAGGGTTAAACTGTATTTTAAAACATGGGTAAAGGTTATGAATTTTTAAAAGGGTCTATATAAAGGTAATTCATTATCTTAAAGGTTTTCCCAAAATTTATTTACTAGGTTACCTATATGTGATATATCAGGAATTAGATTACCCGTACATAGTGGGTCTATGTAAGGGTATAATGAGTATACCCTTATAAAAATACACATTTTTCATAAGGTTCAACATAATAGTTTTTAAAAATTGTTTTTAAATTTTTAAATGATCTTAGATGGTTTATTAAATGTTTATAAATAATTATAAAAGTAATATTGGGATACTTTTATCTATAAATATTTTATAGATTAATTAATAATATATTTTTTATAACTAATTAAATGTTTATGAAACATTTTATTCCTGAAATATTCAATATTAATATTTATAATACCTTTTAACTAAATTATATGGCATAAATTATGATATAGAAATAAAAATATTTATTTAGAAATCATAATAAATAATTTATAAAGGGTTATAAATTATGAAATAAGGCGAAAACATTAAATTTTTATATTTAAATTATGAATTGTTAAAAATTATTTATTTCTAATTGTTAAAAATAAAAGGGGGAATTATTTGGATATTATTTAAGCCACATCAAAAGTGTTTTGATGATTAATATGACCATGATTTAAATAATAATTAAGTATATGATGTTTAGATTATATAAATATTTATCATAATAAAAATTGAATTATAAATTTTATTATAATTAATATAATATCATATATTTAAAATTGAAATTCCACATAATTTAAAATATGAAAGGATGATTCTTAAAGGGGTGATGCACAGTGAGAGTCCCCTTGAAGGATTGGGGTTTCACTTATCGCTTCTTATCCCTCCCCCTTCCCTCCCGACAGTGCTATCTTTCAGTGCCAACATCTTTATCCCTCTAAGTCTCCTCCTCTGACCTTCCATGAATATATAGAACCTTCATGACGAGCATTATGTGGATCTATCTGGGTGTGTTTGATGGTTGACATTGGGATCTCGAATGGTTAGATCCACTGGAGTTGGAAATCGGCAGGACTGCCACCACTTCCCAGGTCATTATGCGGTCGTAGGTGGCGATATCATGAATTCTCAGTGTCGATGGAGTCCCTTTTCCCATTCCTCTCTCGATCCTTCCAACCCATTCTATGCTTTTTTTGTTATTTCTTCTGATTTTCCTCCAGGTTCATCACCTTTATCCTGAGTCACTATGAGTTCATAGAGGGTTTCCTTAGGAACGCTCAGGGCATGCGACGGTCCCTAGCATATTTTATTCTTCTTGGATGTTTTCTGGTTGTGGTTTATTGGTTGTACAACAATGGCTTATGGAGATCGCCTTCTGTGGTGCGGGTTTTGTGTGTGGTTTGAAGATGATAGCAAGGTGGGATCTGTGCAGGGCACGACGAGCCTCGATGAATATGGTTCATGGTGACCGGCTTCGACATGATCTCGTTTGGAAAGGAATTAGTGATCGCAACACAGTGTCCCACAGCATGGTGATTTACGGGTGTCTCGAGCACAATGCAGGGTAGTGTAGGGAAGTGCATGGCACATTGGTTTTTCGATGGGTCGGGTCCTAGGATGGGATCCTTGACCGACCATTTTTTTCTAGTATTTTTTGCTTCAGATTTGACTTGGTTGGGTCTCACTTAGCCTAAAGTGATCTTTTATAAATAAAAAATGCATTTTAAATCAGTTAGTTAAATATGAAAGAGTTTATAAGGAAGGAATATAAAATATTTTATATTCAAAATTTTGGAATGTGCATAATGTTAAAGTTAAAAATTATAAAAGGGTTTATAATTAGATTTTATTGATGAATTGTACATGATTATTTATCTCAATTTTAATTATATAAAATTTTCATTTATTTAAAAGGTCATTCCCTACTATATTCATGTTTGGTAAATTGTTTAAGAAATGTGAATATTGTGTATGATTTAGTTAAAGATTTTAAACTGCTTTTATATTGATCAACATTTTACATGATTGGTATGATAATGATTTTCTTTTTCATATGCATTTACCTTGGGTTGTTTAAAGAGTTAAAAATCAACAGGGTTTGAACATATTGGTTTGGTGGATGGAATATGATTTCAAAATAAAATCACAAGAAGCATGAATACATGACTTGAATAACATGAGATGAGATATAGATATAAAACCCCCTTAAAATACTAAATGTGAGATTCCTTCTAAATATCCACTTCTCTAGAACTTGATCAATCAACTAGGTAGGTTCTTCCATAATAGGGTGACCCAAGATTATCATGCTTAAGGCAAGAAGGTAATGGGTTATACTAGATCTTCTATGGGTAGGTTATTTCATAGCATAGTTCCCTTGGGTTTTATTTTTTAATATATTTTCAACATCTTATTTGGGTTTCACTAGTTTTGAAATCCCAAGTGTTCATAAACTAGAGGAATATAGTTGAATTTATTCATATGATATATTGGATAAAGAGTTGTCTGCACAAAATTCCAAGAGTAATATATGATATGATTGGGATGATACCCTACCTAAATAGCTAAAAGTTGTGTGAGGAATTCTATGGAGGACTTTTTTTAGTGAAATATACATATTGTCTTGCTAATGGATATCATGAATTTAAAAAAAGGGTTCATCATTTTACTGGGATCCCATTCTAATAAGAGTTTTTATTAAGTGGTTAATTATAGATGATACTAATTTGGTAATGATTTTATTTTAGATAAATATCATCATCATAACCAATCTCAATATTTAGATCAATTCATGAAAAGATAATCTTAAAGTAATTTACTCTTAAGACTGTAAAGTTAAAAAAAAAATTAATCTATATTGGAGATTTATGAAAAGTTATTAATGAATATTCTACGTGGAAAAACAATTCCTTCCTCAATAACTAAGTATTTGAATAGTTTAATAGGTGAATCTAGATTCTTATGAAGAATAAAATAATTCACTTAAAATTTCAAAGGCATTAGATGATAAATTGAAAAATGAATCTTAGTATCCACTCATTTAATTAATATGATTGGTTATACTAATTATTTAAGTAATTTTATTCTCATATAATCAATATGGTTGGGTATTCTACATGGAATTCAATATGATTAAATATGTTAGTAAGAATAATGGTTTCCTTAAAGATTTATTGGTTATATAAATCAATTTAATTATTCTGAAAAATATTTGATATCGACTGTATGATGTACAAGTAATGAAAATATAAAAAAGTTCATAATGAAAAAAAGGATTGATGTTTGGGGATTATGGTTTTATTTAGTGTAATAGAATAAAGGAGTTGTTGTATTGACAAAATAGACACTTCAAGCTTTGATGAAATTGTCATATGAAGTGTATTATCTCATATTTCTCTTAGAAAGAGAATGTAAATAATTTTTTTAAGTTAAATGAGGTGTTTTTGATACTAAAAGTTATGATTTGCTAAATTCTATAAAATTATTTAAGAGAGACTAAAAATAGATTGTTCATGATATGGAATTTATTCCACTTTCATCTATATAAATGCTCTTAAAATATGATTGAATCCATATAAAGTTTACCTAATATTTTCAAAGTTTTGAGAATGGATTAACTAGGAATATGATGTCAAAATTATCATAAAGTATGGAAAGTACAATTGGTTAAAAGTTCAAACTAGAAGAAGTAAAGGTAGCTGAAAAGTATGACAATTTTATTCAAGAATTCTGTAAAGGTCATTAAAACCAAGGGTTGTTTGGAAGGAGGAAGAATAATTCAATATTATTTTATTACTTTTTTATGTAGATGAAATTATATTTTTTATAAATAATACAAGTGTATGTGAAAAAATTTCAATTTAAAGGAAAAATCTATTTGATATGTCCATGATTGGAGATATGATGTACTTTCATGGCCTAAATTTTTTTTCAAGAGAGAGATCCTATTTTTATTTCTCAAGAGAAGTATAGTAGGGATATTATAAATAAGATTCGGGTGGATGAATCAAGGATATTTTATATAACTATTTTAGTGGGATACAAACTAACCAAAGATAATCAAGGAAAGGATATTAATCCAAGAGAATTCCAGAAGCTGACTAGAAATTTGTTATAATTAAAAATCTCAATATTGGATTTCTATGTTATCACATATTGTTCTAGGTATAAAATTTCCACAAAAGAGTATAATTTAATTAATAGGAATAGAAATATTAAGTATATCATAGGTATAATAAGTTTTAGTTTAAAATATGATATCATAGATGATTTTTTTGGATTTTCACATGTAGGTTGGGCATGAAATATTAATGATAGAAGGTGTATATGTGGTGGAGTTTTATTCATATGAGATTAGTGTGAACATTATAACACTAAGAATAAAATTTATATATTTTAAATTGTTTTAGGAGAAATAACTATTTATTGATCATAAAAAAGAAAATTCCTCTTTTAAAACCTCAGAGATAGAGAAAAAAAATTACAAGCACAGAAGAAAAATGCCTTGAAAAAGCATGAACTGAAAAAAATGGTTTTAAAGTTAAAAAGGATGAAAATTTCAAGAATAAAAAAAATCTCAAGGACCCCTTGAAAGACAATGAAAAAGTGTAAACAATCAAAGATGCGGTTTCACCACCCTTACAAAAATGTTACACTATTTTGGACTAACAAAACAAGACATAAAACTCCTCCCACCAACAAAAATATGTGGAAATGGGACTAGATGATATGTTCCAGCACACCTATCTCTCTTTCAATATTCCCACTAGATAATTTTTATGATGAACTCACTACATTTTCACTATAATGAAACAAAAAAATATATTGAAAACACCATGAAAAGTTAACATTATGGTACAAATCCATCCAAAATGAGGCCAAATGGATGTTGATGGGTGTTAGAATACCCATCCCTCTTTCATGGTCCCCCGCCCAATGATACCTACAAGAATCTGCACTTCCATCCAAGTGAACTGATACTAAATACAATATTCATCAATACATCTTAAACACAATCAAAACAATAGTACTATGAACTAAGATAGATCGTATATCAACAACTACTATCAGAAACCAATCAGAGGACCACTGGTGTCATAATTATAGACCTAACCATCATTGTCCAGAAGACCACCAGTGACCCAAATCCCCAACCATAAACCATCCCATTCCACACTATCATATAACAAGGTCATGATATTCCAGACTCACCTGACCATTGCCATAAAATAAACCATTTAAACCCTTTACAAACTTATATAAAGAAAAACAACCATAGAGAATGACTCTGATGAAGCTGAAATCCACACCCTCCACTGACCAGAAGCCACCATCATCCATAGCCACAACACACAACCATTCAAACTACCACTGAAAATCTTCAAACTCACCATGGACACTTGAAGGAAACCAAGCCATTTCCTAAAACAACACCAGCTAGGAATGTCACTAGAATAATGAGACCAATGATCTACACCACATTAATCAGTCCAAGCATAGAAATCCAAGATCTGAACCAGATATAGGTATACAAATTGCGATAGATGACAAACCGCAACAACATAACTCAGATATTCCATCAAGAAATTGTGAATAAAAAAAGTAAGTAGAGAATTATTTAATAAATAGTAAAGAACGTAACTATATCCAGATCCTCCAATGACAAACTAGAGAGTGTAGTCTCAATCATATCATTCACCTTCTTCACTAAGAGAAGAAACCCAACGATGCAATGTAAAATGAGAAACTGTAGGAGTATCCTCTTTGGGTGAGTGAAGATCCATCTTAAGGAAATGTTATATGAATTTGAGTACTGATGAAGTAGATTATATAGATTCAACTCAAGATATAACTCAACTTATATGATATAGAACTCAGTTTCAAGATCTTGAAGTGGAAGTGACATTACTACTGCTCATGGATTGTGATACTAAAAGTGCTATTAATATTTCAATAAATCCAGTTTAACATTCGAGATAAAAGAAAATTGGTATAAAGAATCAATTTACCAAAGATATTATAGAAAATAATAAGTTAATATTTTAGTTTGTTCCTATAAAGAAGAATGTGGATAATATTTTAACTAAATCATTTCTATAGGATTCTTAAAATATATAAATTTTTACTATGGGAGTTTAACCTCATTCCTCCTAGGGCTAAGGTATGGTGATTCAGTTCCCTCTATCATCTTTTTCTTTGTATTATTGTTTTCAAGGGGAATAAATTTGGTAACACAAATCTTATTACATGTTTACTCTATTAATTTATCCATAAGACATGGATAAAAAATATAGGGGGAGCTATCCATTATTATATGTTTTACATTTAATGGAGTGATATATTAAGGGGGAGAATGTATTTAGAGAGAGTTGTTAAATTATATAAGTTGTGAATTTATATTTTTTTGTGTGTGATTATTTCTAAAAATTTATTAAAATCCATATAAGAATTTGTGTAATACAAATTCCATTGATATATTTTTTATGTTGAGGGTAGATATGATGTGATGAAGAAGTATTGATTCAATAATAAGTGATTAATTCTCATATCAATATTCAAGTGATACCATTTAATCTTGTGGAATCAATAGGATCATTTTTTGGAGAAGTTATGAATTTAAATCAATGTTTTATAGACACCATGAAATTATTATTCAATTTTCTTATTTCATTTATTGAGTTCGATCTAGTAGGGTTAGAATTATTGAATGATGATTTATTTATAATTGGTTTGAGTTTGAAAGTGGTTTATGTTTCATAGTTTACAATAAAATCAAAATAGTGAATTTTTTTGTCCAAATAGATATTTGGATGTTGTGGAGATTTTGGGGAGTTTTTTGAAAATTTGAGTAGAATGAAGAACTTACTCCGGAAAGTGGTATTCATCGAGAGAAGAAATATTTGATATGTTTGATATGGATGTGATTCTTTTGTTTTCTTTTTTATCAATATATAAATTATGTTCAAACATAATTGATGCTTCTTGATTCATTTGAGATTATGTGTTGGAATTTTTTTACATTCAATTTTGAAGCGGTTAGGCCAAATATAAAGGTATTTTAAATTATTATGGAATACAGAGTGAAGCTCAAAATTGTCTATATTTGAGGTGTTTATCAGTCATCGTGGAAGACCATATAAGTCATCCTTTAGTTGAATATGAGTCATTTTTTGATATGTGTATGAGTAATTGGACCCCATATACAAGTTATTATGACCCACATAAGAGTCATTTCAATTAGAGTATGACATGTTTTTCTATGTGTATGAATTAATTCACTCTCTATATGACTGATTCTGATTAAGAATATGAGTGATTCATACCTATATATGAGTCAAAGACTTCCTGAATCTTTTTTTCAGTTTTTTAGAATTAAAATATGAGTTTATAGAATTCTTTAGAGAAAATAAAATTTATTTGGATGATGCTAAATCTATTTGATCGTATTTAAAAATAAAAAATTGGGTTTTTATTCAAGAAAATGGCGAAAAAGGTTCATACATGAAGAATGGGTTATCATGAATAAAGTATGAGAAGTTATAATATACCCTCTCAATCACAATATTAGAAATATTTTTATGATACATCAAACATGGAACAGAGTTTGAAAAGATGAAAAAGAAGTATAAAGAATGAGAGGAGGTTTAAAACTAATTAAGGAAAGTTATACATTTGAATTTAAATTTCAAATTCAAATTCAATCAAATTTTTATGTTGTATATTATATTATAAAAAAATATATTAATCATGAAAGAATGATGATGGAAGAATTTAAGCCTGAAGGCCTTTATATTTTTATTAATTTTGGAAAACCCATTATTTAAAGTTTGAGAGGGAACCTTTTTACATGACTCATAAGGCCAAAGTCATAGGGTACATGAACTGAGGTCCAAGGTCCATACACATAGAACAATCCCTACCTACCTCTTTTATTTAACTTTGATTCTAATAGGCTCATTACCTTGAAGAATTGATCGTCAAGCATTTCCCCCTAAATAAATGCATGTTTCATGGTACTAATGGAGAAATATATACCCTCTCATCATTTCTGTCTAGATAGAACTAATGAAGGTTTCCTCCTGTTATGATATTTATTATCTAGGACTACACTTATAGATTTTGACCACCTACATCCTAACCAAGTGTTTCCTGTGTCCACCACCAAGATCACTAAGCCCCATCCACAATCCTACCTCTATCATGACCTTGTTCACCATCAAACCACCCACCACATCCATTATTGAAAATTCACCCACTATTGGTTGTCCACTAATGTCAACTCTTCATCACCATAATGATATTTTTGTCATGCTATCACTAAGGTCCGACCTTTTTCTATCGACGTCGTCTGCCCCTACTACTATTGAGGGACATTCCTCCCTTTGTCATGGTCTCTGTCATCGAGGAACCCATTTAATGTCCCTACCTTCAACATCCATCATTGTACCCACCACTCTTCCAACCAAGAATAAAAACCAACAAATTTTTGGCTTCCAAGATTTGATCCTGGCCTTGATGTATGATTACAGGGTTTCTTTTCCACTAGGCTCGACACAAATAGAAATGATGATGGAATATACAACAGAATAGATCAAGAATATTTTTTGAGAGAAAGAAGAAGTATAAGTGGATGTTTATTTAACACATAGAGAAAATAAAGAATCTATGACTGTATAGGTTGAGGGATAAGAAAACAAGAATCGTGAAAACAACAAATTTGGAAGTCCAGTTATGTCGTAGAGTTTCTTATTATTGAAAACTAATCATTTCTCATCATATCAGTGTACGAATCACTAAAACACTACTATGACATTCATATTATGAGTAAAAGGATATACCCTACCATTTTTACCTACTTTTTTTATATGAGTGGGTCATACGATATCAATGAAATCTGAATCATGCTAAGGATTAACATTTTATTTTGAAGGGACAACCTTGTAAATTAGTTGTTCCCTTCATGTATATGTGTTTTTACAGTGATCTTATTTAAATTTAATAGGTTTAAATTCTTTTTTATAGAAGGAAACATTAATGTAATTTAAATCACTAATTCACCACTAGTTAATTAATTTAACTGATCTGTGGGTGTCTTTTCAAAAATAAAGGCCAATTTTGGAAAACCTTCTTTCACCTATTTACTATTAAAAGTGATCATAAATTTTTATTAATGGATAAAGATTATTGATAATTAATTGGGTTATCTTATGATATTATAAAAACTTTCATAAGTCCCCTTTGACATTCTTGAAAAAAATAAATATACCACCATAAAGAGATGTTCTCACTATGATGAAACCTTTAGCTTCTAACTCATCGAGTTGTATTTTCAATTCTCTCAACCTAGCTAGATCCGTAAAATATCAATGAATTGAGATGAATTTTATAATAGGAAAAATAACAATAGTAAAATCCACATTCCATTTAGAAGGAAAGATTTAAAATTCATCAGGGAACACATCAAGGTAAAGTTTCACCATAAGACGTAAAACATCCATTCCCTAAATTTAAAAGCTTTAACTTACAGAATATAAATTTTAGCTATTATAAACTATGCCCACTCTTGATTAGGAACCTATTGACAAGATCATTGTTCCTATGATACATGGAGTGTATATTTATAGACAACTTGAGATAGATAATATTCTATTCTATTATAATAATCAATATAGTCTCAAAACTAGTTTAAGCATTCTATTACCATAATGAAATTAAATGATTTCGTATTTAGAACCCTGAGATTATAGAAAGTACAAAAATTATCTACAACCAAAATTTAATATGATAACTTCTTAGTCTATTCAATCCTTTATAATAAGGGTGTATCAAGAGTAATATATATTGGAAAATCCAGTTCTTTAATCTTTATAAGTGATAACAATTGATTAGAAATAAAAGATTTTGAAGAATATATATTAAATAAAGTGAGAAATAAAGTATATGATACTAGGAAAATACATAAGATAGTATACGGCCCCATATTGGTATTAATAGTATATTTTTATATGATATAAACTTCTTATAATCTATCTTTAAAATACCATGGAGGAAAACCTTATATAAAATAATACAAAGCTTCTATATGACCCAAACAGGAACATCGAACCCCTCAGATTGATCTTCTAGTGTATGGTCAACTACCTTAGATATAATATTCAGTAGACTAAACCAATTATTCTTAGTTTGGTTGATGTCATTTCCTGACACTCTTAGTTTCACTTAATTGGAAGAACCTCAAAATATGACCGTACTAAATAACATTACTTTCCTCTAAGGTAGATTTTAACGTTATATGCCCTATACACCTATATTGACATCACTAGATTAATGATCTTTCTAAAAAAGGCTATAAAGGAAAAAAACTTCCCAAAAGTCTCTACTAAGATCCACCTTTATTCAATTCTTCTTCCTATCACTTCTCACTAATAAAAGAGGACTTGCTTATAGTCTTCCCCAGTAGTGGGATAATCTATCTTTAAATTCAATTCTAAAATATCAATGAGGATGAAATTATTCACTAGTTCTAAGAAAATTTTCTAATTTAATCACATTACATTAATCAATATCATTTCCTTATGACCCATCAAAAAGTCTCTCACCATTAAATCATCATCACCAATCATATTTGGGGAAAAATGAAGAAGATCATTGAATTTAGTAACATGATAAATTACAGATATGGATCTTTACTGAAGGTTCACAAATTATATATCCTTTACCCATCATAATTTTTAATGGTAAAATTTCTAAAATAAAAATTTCTATATGTTTTTTCAAGTAAGATCATCATCTTTCTTAGTTGTGGTCACAGAATCCTATAATTGGGGAGTAAACCATTCTAGTAAGAATGTGGATAATCTGATCTATTATTTACCCAATGTCTCTATACTAATAAATATATGGTTGATATGGTCAATCAACTCCCTATCCTATTGAGGAAATTCATCACCTTGAAAGGTTGGTGGATGGTGGAATTTGGAATCATTCATATCATTAGAGGTCATTTATTCCTTTCAAGGGATCCATTAACTGACTACTTGAAGTAATTGAGTTATCCCCACCATGAACTGAGGGTTAACAATTAATTGAGATAGTAGTAAATTGTTTTCTACCACAACCTATATGGAAGGATGTGGTCATCAAGGTGGAATCCTCTACCAAATGGTAGAGAATAATGTTAATTTGTACCATAGAAAACAAATCAAAATGTAGTTACAAATTAAAAATGTTAGGTGTAACCCCTAATTTATATTGCTTACACATGATCAATATAACAATTTAAGAAAATAACGTCTTTTTTTTAAACACAACATGGTATATAATAAATACCAGCATAATATAATTACACAATCTTCCAAAATAATCAGATGTTGACTCATATTAACCTAGTCATTAATAATTAATACATAATAGTACATGAAATATTATTTTTTAGTGTTTCAGTTAATATGATTCATAAACTAGTTCTTATAATAAATATTTAAATTAGAAACAATAAATCATGAAACATGCATGATACCCTAAGTGTACATACCCTAATATGCCTAGTATGGTGGAATAGACTTATGGACATGAGGATAACAATAAGAAAAAGATTGAGAAATCTCATACTACACTTGGTAACTCAAGATTCCACCATAATTATGAATTTTGGGAATATATATTAATTCAAGAGGGTCCTGTATTCTGGATAATTTCAATCCCACACACAAGAGCCTTTTATGTTATTTGATACCATTTTTAATGACCATGATCTGATTACCTAAATGGTGTTGGGTTAGGTCCCCATCACACCTTAGGCACACCTCCTAGTCATGAGAGGCAGGAGTAAAAATTTAAGAATGAATATAGGTCATATGGGATGTTTTCCCCCATTAAATATAATACAAAAACATTAGGATTCCATAAATAAATTTCAACATGACCCCTAAGTATATCAAATATAAAAACTAATGTGTGAGTAACCATAAGTGAAAAACTCATTACCTAGATATCTGGAAAATAAATGAATCAAAATTTATATATACCCACTTTCATAATCTGATAAGTCTAAAAGAGGTGTGAAATACATCAAGTATGAATACTATTATATAACTAGATATACATAGAATATTTCATCCAAACATGGACTCTTAACTCCATATATAGATAACTCCCATGATTTAATGATTTTCGCTTACCCACGTCATGAATGAAAGGACCTACAAATATCCTATTGAGGAATGTGTAGGGAATGAGTATGATAATACCCAAAAGGTGGCCACTAACCCACCCCTACTCACCCTTGTTTATATAGAAAAAAAATATGGCTAGAATGAATGTAAATAATATAAAAAAATGGGCATAACAGATATTTTAAACACAATAGATAAAATAAAAACAAGTAACTACCTATATTTGAAGGATTCATAAGCATAACCACCTATTTTGAGTCCATAATAGCACCATTTAAATGGATATAAGTTGGTAAATCTTGAAACTTATCTCATCGGTGGAAATATATACTAAAGTCATAGCCTAATTCCATCTCATGGAAAGGTGGTAAAGGGTATAATATAGCTAGGGAATTTTTTTCACATCTCACAGGGGATGGGGAAGGGTTGTAAAAATTCAATGGGTTTATATACCACCCCATTCATCATACCCCTAATAAAAGTTCTACCTACTTATCAATTTATACCATATCCACATACCACATCTTTTATCTAGTCCTCAATTATATGTAATGCAATTATTTACATTAGGAAAACCATATATGAAGGCATAATGATAATTACTCCAATGAATCATGTATAATATACCAAAATGTACACTTTATAGTAATTAAGACAATAACTCAATAATTAAATTTAATAAACAAGAGTATTGTAATTTTAGGAGATCACTAAGACATGTAAACAAAACTAATATGGGAAAAGAAGAATGGAAACACCAAGGTATGCTTGAGAGAAATAAATTTTAAGGAAGAATCCAAATTAGGTTTTATACTGGGTAAAATAAAAATTTGGGGTTCATTATTTTTATGAAAAGAAATTATTTAGAACACATTAGCTTGACCCAACATTTTTCTTAGGCCATCCCTTAGAGAATATAAGAGAAAAGACAGGAACACCTATCACTACATGAAACTTATCCTATACCCACGGTTTAGAATCCTTGGTATATCCCATAAAACCATGTTTATAGGCTATACCCATGATTATAAGAACCATGGAAGCTTAAGCCTTCATTATAGTGCTATACCCTTGGTTTCTATAGAAACCAAGGGCATACCCTATGAGATTTTGATAATTTTAACAATTTTAGTTAAATTGTCGATATATATATATACATGGTTAGTAGAACCATTGGTACAGATTTTCACCCAAAAAAATATATAATAATGGTTCATTGAACCGTTGGTATAGCTACCTATCCCCAATAGGTAGTAGCCATAGCCCATACTACCCATCCAGAACCCATAAACCAAATACTAACAATGGTAAATATTCAATTGAATACATATATTTTATATTTATCATTCAACCAACTGATTTTAATAGTTATAAAACCATTTAAAATACTATAACACACACACACACACACATATCCATACAAACAATCAATTCAAGCCATTAAATAACATCCAAAAGTCTCTTTACTCCTAAATCAAAAATATAGGGGATCAATATCTCCCCCATCACCAAAATCCTCATCCTCATCACCATCACCAACATCCTCATCACCATCACCAATATCCTCATCACCTCTATCACCAGCAGTTTTGTCTCAAGCACCAATATCATTATCATCAACATCAACATCATCACCAGCACCACTACCAACAGTATCGTCACATTGAAATTCATTGAAAACATCATTTATATCACTTAGTGAATCATATATAGAACTCATTGTTTCAATACATGAATAAAAAAATTTAAAATCCTCTGATGGAAGTGATGGACATATAACTGATATAGCTTTTAGGAAATATTCAATGACCAGTTTACCTCTTTTACGCTCTTGTATATCTATTTTTTTCCTCATATTGTTCTTCTTGACGGTTTTGCAGATCGGCGATGTGATAGGTTTGAGAGGCTCTTAATAAGGGCCAATACCAAGTGAGTGAAATGTTTTTCCCCAGTCGACATCGGATTCTACCTTAGTTCTCCTAACCTAATACTTTTCTAAAATGACCATTTGGCCCAAAGTTGTCATCTTATTTCTAATGGAGATCCTATAAGTAAAACTATTGAAAACCTAAACTATATATTTAATTATTAATTACATAAAAAAGTTTTAAATATCAATAAAAATACTGACAAATTTTTCTTGTGTTTGTGAATTTATAGCACTTCCATAATTTTTCTTCCTACTCAAGAAATATAATTTTTCTTAAGGAACACAACCTTTTATACCCAATGCTTCTTTTGAAAAATGTAACTGATTAGTATAATAATGAATTATTTAATAATATGAAACTGTTAAACCTATAATGAATGAAAATTGTAGTTTTTTTAAAAAATCCATAATATGAAGAGGCATATAAATCCACATTTAATTTTAAATTTAATATTAGTGAAATAACATAATCAATACATACTAATAAGAATGATAAAGATGGGTATGCCATGAATTCATATTGTATGTTCATTTCAGTAAAATTTAATTTGTGTTATGTTATTTGGTTATTCAGTCACTTGGAAATTTTGATCATTTAGTTATTAAGTTCAATTTTTGGTTAGGTTGTTTGGTAATGTTTTTCATTTGGTCATTTAGTTATCTCGTAATTTTATTTTAGTTCAATTTAGTGGGGTATCTATTTCTTCAATTATATCAGATTTATATTTCTGTAGTTTTTTTATATTTGGTATTGTGAAGAATAGTTTGGTAAAAATTTAATGGTTTCAGTTTCATTTGGTTCACTTATGGTCTATCACTTCATTTAATCATAATTCAGTTTAGTATGGTTAGGTTCGATACAAATTATATTAGTTCAAGATGATTTTATTCAATCCATTTTTTGGTTTTGTTCATCCAGGTTTGATTTTTCTTGGTTATTTTATGTATAGTTTAATTTTTATTATACTGGTTATTTCTGTTTGGTCATGTTCACATTACTTTAGTTTTGTTCACTTCAGTTTTATTCATTTCTTGTGAATTCCAATTGATTTTGTTCAATTCAATTCATTTATGTTTTATTTTAGTTATGTATTCTCAATATATATTTCATTTTAGGTTTTTTCCATTCATATTATTTTATTTCATGTCAATTTAGTTTAGTTTGAGTTTAGTTTCAAGTTGGATGGTGCTGGTCAGTTTGATTTATTCTGATTTAATTTAGTTCAGTTCAATTTAAGATTATTCTATTTTGTGTGTGGTTTTTATTTTGTTTATTTTGGCTCATGAATTTTTAATTCAAGTTCATTTTATTTTTTTGTTCGTTTAGTTTAATCTGGGACTATTCAATTAGGTTTAGATCGATTCAATTCAATTTGTTCTATGTATGATATTTTTGGTTAATTTTTTTTTTAAATTTATGTTTAAAAAGTTTGGGTAATATACCTTAAGTTTGGTATAATTATTTTCAATAAAGTTTTATTTTATTTAAATTATATTGTTCAATTATGTTTCAAAAAATTTTATATTTTTTCGATCCTATTTCATTCCATTTTTTCTTGCGAGGCTTGGTTCAATTTTATTATGTTATATTTTTTTGATTTGGTTTATTAGTGTATGGTTTTCTTCAACTTATATTAGTTAACTTTATTTCTATTTACTATAGTTTATATTTTTTATTCAATTATTTTTTTGAGTTATAACAATTCTATGTGGTTTAAAATGATAAAGTTTTTTTCCAGATTTATGATGTATTTTTTGGGTTTGTACACATTCAATTTTTTATCCAGTTTGGTTTAGTGTATTTTAATTAAAAAAATTTGGTATCATTATATTTTATTCAATTGGGATTGATCGAGTTCATTAATTTTTTTAACATGATTATATTTAGTTAAATTATTATTATGTTATTTTAATTATATAAGGTTTGGTTCAATTTAGTTCTATTTTATTCAATCTATTTATGTTTAGGATCTTTCAATTCTATTATATTCATAGTAGTTTTATTAGGATCAGTTCAGTTTGCTAAGATTCAATTAAAACCAGTTTGATTCAGTTACATCCCCCTTTTGTAAGGCCAGCTAGTATCATTTTTATGTATTTCAAACTAAGTTCTATCTTATATATTCATTCTAATTTAGTTAATATTGGTTAATATTTATTTATTTTAGATCATGAAAGGTATATTTAGTTATATTTAAATATATCAAACTAGGAAAAATTCAATTCAATTTAGTTCAATTATTTTGGTTTCAATTTAGCTCGGTTCTATGGTATTTTATTCAATTTTATTCTATTTATTTTAATCCAATTCAATTCATAGAAAATAATTTTTATTTATTTTAGTTTAATTTGATTCATTTGTATTGATTTGGTTTAGTTTTAGTTGGATGAGATATTTTGATTCAGTTGGTTTAAGTTTAGGTTATCTATATTTTGTTTTGGTTAAATGTTCTCAAGTTATCTTGGGATAGATAAGATCAATTCGTTCAGGGTTATTTAATTTTGATTGGTTTCCAAATGATTTTATTCAATTTGGTTTTTAATGATCACATTTTTCACTTTAGTTGAGTTTTTTGGTTTTCTTCTTTTTAAACAATTATGGGGTTTTATCTATTTATGACCTATTTGATTTTTTCTAAAAACATCCATTCAATTTGGCCTAATTTATTTTTGTTTATTTATGTATAATTTAGTTTAAATCACTTATGTGAGATTTAATTTAGTTTTAATCAATTAAACTTGGTTTAGTTTAGTTATATTTAGTTGTATTTTGTTTGTTTCTGCTCATCTAGATTGGATAGTGTTATGGTTGGTTAGGGTATGTACTATTCCAATTGTTTCAATTACATTAAGTTACTATTGAATCAATTATGATTAGTTTGGGTTTGGTTAATAACATTAAATTCAATTTTTCAGTTCAATTCATTTTGTTCCATTGGATTCAGATCAATTCAATTTAGTTCTACGGGGTTCATATCAAGTTAGGCGAGTTAGGTTAGTTTCCTTCATTTTGGTACATGGTAGTTTATTTTTTTGGATTCATTTGATTGGAATATATTTTTTTATATTCTTCTTTCATCATAGGTTTAATTAAATTGGATAATCTGGTATTACTTGGTGTAACATTATTTCTTCTTTATTACATTGTATTAGGTTCTGTTTAGTTTCAGTTAGTCCTATTCAGTTTAATTTTATCCATCCCTATATGATTATATTCATTATTTTTAAGTTTTTTTATTTAATTTCATATTAATTGTGTATGTAATATATTATTTGATTTTGTTTTAATTTTGATAGGTCTTTATATATTTTATTCAATTTAAATCAAACCATATGGCCTTATGATAACACATAATATTGTGAAATTACATTTATTATCTTATTGAATTATATCCTCCTTTCTCCTCATTATTCATCCCTCATGCATCCTAGACCCCTATTAAGGCATAGTGCTTCCTTCCTATACATTTTCTTATTTATTCCATCTAGATTTGGGTGGTTTATCTTGAGGTAACTCATGTTTTTTCTTAATTTATCCTTTCTTCTTCCTATAACTCCATGTTCTTCCATCATTTTCTAGTCCATCTAACCTTAATATCCATCGAATTGATTTATTGAGGTTTATTATACATATCTTATCATGGAGTTTGGTTTTTATTGGTAAAATTCTAATTTCTCATTTTTTTTCATTGAAAATAGTCTTCTTTTTGCATACAATATGGTAGAAAATTAAAATTCATCTTGTAAATCTAACTAAATGGGGGAATTTCTAGCCTTATATGTTAAATTTCAGCATGAAAATATAACTTTTTTTACATCATGAAAATCCAAATAAAATGAAATAACCACTTCAGTACAAATTTAAATATAGATATTATTTTTATTCATATTAAATTACCCAGTGACTCCCATGCTTGAACATTGTAGTGAGCCCCAAAGTGTTGAAATAAATCATAACATCTTTTTCCTTTTTTAATTTTTTTATAATTCACCCTAAAAAAATCAATTTAATTAATAAGAATTAAATTTTCAATGAAAACCATTAAAGATTATGAATACCATAAACTCGTTACTCTTCTAATATGTGATAATTTATTAATATTGTGTTATTGGATAGTTATGGAATATTGGTACACCCTCTAAATCAGAATAGAATCTACTCTTCTAACCAACATATAAATCATGATTATATGATCACTAAAAATTCTAATGATTTATCAACCACACGACCTTAGCATCTTAACCATTGGGAAAGTTAATCTGACACTGCAACAAACATGTTAATTCCTATAAATACAATAATAATATTGATATCAATTTAACAAATTCTCTTACACATATCTCCACCAATGCTTTCTCCTCAATTTCATTACTGATATGCCTCTATGATATTGGTTTCACTTGAATGATATGATTGTACTTGGTTAAAGTTCCCACAAAACTTCTAAAATTCATGGCATTTTAACCTATTATTGGATTGTCTTCATTTTAATCCACCATTATTTGTGTTTGGTGATTATAGGGTTCATGCATATGGGTGTGCCTATGTTGCCTATTATAAGAAACAAATGAATAAGATAAAAGGAAAAAATAGAATGATTAAGTCACAGTATAATAGGAAAAAAATGATTTGATCGAATTTGACACACATATAATAAAAAAACCTAATGCAGACTTCTCATTATGCTCTGATGGATCTTTGGGATTTCCAAAATTAGTAGCCTCTGAAGGATGTTCCTATTCTAATCCATGCACTGGGTCATCTGTATATATTGGAGTGAAAGCTAAAGGAATAGAATCATCAGATCCTAGATGGACAACAGGAAATGGAGGTGATGTATACATGGTAGGATATAGATAGAAGTGATGAGAATAAATCATATTATATGGATATTTTATAGGTGGGAACATACATAGAGGTGGTGTAGACATGGTATGGGAAGAAGAGGATAAATGACTTGATGATAGAGCGATGAGTGAGAACATCCCTAGAAGCTCAAGAAGAGGATGGAAAGGTGTGGTATATGGGGTGTCCACTGGCGGGTTAGGGTGTGAACATGTATGAATGGTACATCATGTAGCTCTATGATCATCCCCACTCAGATCCATACTAGTAG
The DNA here is from genome assembly GCA_963277665.1 of Viscum album. NCBI lineage: Eukaryota > Viridiplantae > Streptophyta > Magnoliopsida > Santalales > Viscaceae > Viscum > Viscum album. Next base: position 1,075,357,861 of record OY728157.1, on the reverse strand, counting down.
TCTAAGGATAAGAAAACTCTAGTTCAAATTAATGTCCCTAAAAAAATTTGAAATATATTAAGAACATGAAATTAAATTCAATGTAGAAGAAAAATATTACAATTATTATAATCACCAAGGTAATCATAAGAGGAAACCCTAGCTCAATAATCTGTTGATCATTATCAAATAATCTATCCATTTTAACTTCTTAAATAGATTCCATAATCTGCATAATAAGGAAATGTACATTTTTTAGAAACCATTTTTAAAAATTCTATATACAAATTTGAAGTTAAATAAGTTATAATAAATTTCATATAATGTTTTAGAAACTATTATTTAAAACCAAGTTATACATTTTTTAAAAACCCATTTTAAAACGAGTTTTCTGAATTGAAATAAATCTAATTAAATTAAATAAAAACAAAAAAATACCAAAATAAACATATCATTCCAAAATGAAAATGATTTAAAGTAATTACATTAGTACCAACCTGTGAAACCCACATTAAGGTAAATTTAATGAACTCTGAACATTTATTATTGTTTTTCTATATTACCCACCATTACTTAAAGTTCATCATAAATTCTCACAATGGGACAGTTTGAGTTATGAAATTCAATATTTTCATCAACACCAATGGGGGAGTAAATGGTGTTAAATTTTCCCCACCATCATGAAAAATATGTCTCAGGATTACATCAATAATGACACCATAATAAGTTATTAAATGATCTTTCACATAAAACACTTGTTTTTTCATTTATTCCAAAAGATATGGTTCATCAGAATCCATGAATTGAGTCATTTAAATAAATCTAAATCCATATTCAACAATAAATATACCATGTCATGTCATTAAATCAAACCATTTACATTTCATCATAGTGACTCGACCATGATAGTAGTAATCCAATAAAAATATTTTCTCAGAAATTCTATAATAAGAAACATTTTCATATCAAGGACTACTATCCGTTGAACTTGGATAATATTCTTTTGTTGTACATAACAAAGTTTCATTATGTTGTGTTATCATTTTCACTACTCAATTAGTAGTAACAAATTTATACCCATTGATTATTAAATATTTGATTTCATGAACCAAAGAATTGTGACCAAAATTGAACACTCTTAATTCTTGATAGATAAAATCAATAGGTAAACTCAATACCTGAAATGTATATAAAAAATACAATTAAATAAATATCAATATTTTAAGTTAATTAAATTAATGATCAAACCTTTGATTTAAACCATGTAGGAAACTCTTTGCTATGCAAATCCTTTCTCCATATCAAAGGAAAAAAATTATGTACCCTACTTATAAATTCTCAGGTTTCCTACATAAAATGGTAATAAAAGTTTAAGGTATATATGAAATGACATATTATGAGATAAAATATAAATAATCAAATTACTTACTTGAAATAGTCATTAAACAAACCAAAGTTAAACAACACTGTGTGAAGTGTTGTATCACGCTCTTAAATTCTCAATGTAGCCAATGTATATGGACGAGAATTACTCCTATTTGGGGAATATATGAAAATGGGGGATTAATTTCCCCATACTACAAATCTTCATTTATCATTGAATGGTTATTTATTTTTCTCACATAAAACTAATATATTGAAAAAATTCCATATATTCTTGAGCTAGATAACCTCATATGATAGAACCTACAGGATAATTCTTGGTTTAGAAATAATATTTCATTTTAAACATATTTCTTTCAGTAGGATACATCCACCGAAAAGAAATGGTGCCCCAAGAAGTGTCTTAGATGGAAGATGCACTATTAAATGCAATATGAAAGTGGAAAATGATGGAAGAATTTTTTCCAACTCACACAAAATTAACGGTGCCTCTTACTGCATTTTTATCAAGAAATACTTGGATAAACTTTTAGCACAAAGGTCTCCAAAAAATTGGTACAAGTGAATCACCATCACTCATACATTATTGGATAGTAAATTTCAGATTGATATTGGACTAAATTAATGAAAATAGATATGATAATCATGAGTTTTAGAGAATTTAGTTTCAAACCCATTTATTTAATCATTTATATATGTCTCTGGAATAGCCATTAGAAACCTTGATATTATACAATACTTCCAAAAATTGATTTTTCTCTAATGGTTTCATCACATAAGAATCATAAGGAACATTACATTTGTTTTCACCAAAACATAAAGGATACATTTCTATTCAAATATCCCAATCCAAAAAGTCCCAGTGAGATCGCAAGTCATCTTTGGTCTTCTACTTGATATTTATATGAATTGAAAGAAACATTTAAAATATATCTCTATAAATGTTCATTACTTATAAAAAATTATGAAAAAAATTGTTAGACCAATATGGTAACTCAAAAAAATCTTCTTTTTCCAATTGTAAGTGGATTCAGTGTTAGTATTCTTCTACTATTTAGATTTCATCTGACCTTTCCCTAATGAAAAAATAAAATATTTAAATTCATTAAGAACATAATTTCCATACATACATTGATGTGGATGTTCAATGTTAATAGTATTATCAACCCTCTGATAATTCTTCTTGTATTCATGACCCATTGGAAGGAATTATCAATGTGACATAAAACTAAAACTATGATGATATTTAAGTCTTATCAATCTTGTATTCTTTATACAAGTAGTACATGATAGTTTTTCCTTTCATGGTCTAACCAGAAATCATTTCATAATCTAGTAAATCATTTATAGTCCACATTAGTTTATCACACATCTAAAATAATTTTTTAAGAAGCATAGAATATGTACACATCCATTTCTCAAAGCTACTTCAACTCTATAATTAAAGATTGCAATTATTATTATATATCACTACCAGGATAAGAAGGTCCAAATATTATTATACTCAATAAATTGAAAGGTTTTTTATATACATCCATAACATAAGTTTATAAACATGAATAAAAACTATCTACGCGATGTGACTAGTAACAATCTGACCAAATAGATTAAGACCACCAAAGGATAGACCAAATATAACATTTTGCACGTCCGCTAAAAAATCTAAATATTGTGCATAAAATTCCCCTCGTGATAATCCATCTACAAGATAAACAAAATCATCATTATCATTAATTCTATTAGCATCATGAAATTTCATATTGTTTAATATTTTTACAGACATGAATAAATTTTGAATACTGGGAATCAATGGAAAGTTCGACATAACTTTATGTGACACACAATATAGTGTTCCATTTTTATTAACCTTATATCGAGATTTTAAAAATTCTTTACAATCACTAAGTTCTACTATTTCCTACCAAAATAATCTATAATATTTCAAACAAACCTGATTTTTATTAGTATAAAATCCAAGATTCTTAATTAACTTCGATGATGTATAATAATTTGAGGGAATATATTCACCATTAGAAATCTAGGCCTTAAAAAAGGTAAGAATATAATCAATAGAGGTATTATAAATTCCAAAAATGGTTTTTCCATGATATAACAACACTAAAAATTCTAACTTTATCATTTTAGTACATTCATGGTATAGAAGAGTTATTTAATCATCCATCATTTTTTTCACTCTCTCAACATCATCATCTTAATTCTTTTCCTCATGTGTGTTGATATCATTATCTTATTTCATGGGCATACTATCTCTCTTGTGATGAAACAAAATTGGAAATTGATCAAATATCAAATTATCCATACCACTTCTTTATTTTTATTCATGAACAATAGAATATTGTATTGTCTCTCCAGTATGATACCAAACATAATAGTTCATTTAAAATAAAAAAAAATTTATACGGTTTCTATCTTCTGACCAATATAAACATGGTCTTCCAACACAATTATAACATGGAAACTATATATGACCTCCATACAAAGCATTTTTAAATGAAAAATCTATAAAATATACAAATTATTTTGAAACTCAATTGAAATACAATCAGTATGATACATACGGGTTATTTCCATTCTATCATAGGGGAAAAAAGTTATATTCAAATTAAAAATTTAAACCATAATTTAAAAATTCATTAAAAAAATAAATATGAAATTAAAATAACAATACTAGTAGCTAGAAATGCAAATAATAAGAGAAACAACATATGATATAAACAATTCTTAGAAATAAAGAACCAAAAAAATTATATGACATGTAATGGGAACAACTATTACATGGTCAAATTAAATACATATGTCTTTATGAAAAAATTGTTTTTAAAACTTCCATGTTTTGAATATGAAATTAATATAATTAAATAAACTTGTCTTTATAATGGAAAACATTTACTCAAGAATAATAACAATGTCTTACCCAATATCAATACCAAAAAAACATAGTATAATAATATCATAGAAATTATACCATAATTGATATTGATATAAATAATCATCAAATCCTAATATCATAGAAACATATTTTTATAAAAAAAAATCAAAATGTAATAATGGAGATGGAAGCCCATAGTTGTATGATATATTTTATTATTTTTCTTTATTACATTTTATATATTTCTATAATAAATGAAGCGATAGAATATTGAAAACATATTTAAAAACTATATTGAATTTAGAGACTGTTGTTAAACAAAAAATAAAAGAGGTTTAGAATATTGATAAAATGAACAATCTATTTAAACTTTCATGGAGTAATCTCTATTCTACTGGTTTTAAAGGTATTTAGATTCAATTAGAAGTTATCGTAGAGTACCACTTAAAATTGTATGACTTACCTCCATCGCCAGTTGTTAAGTCACACTAGTCAATCTATTATAGAGTTCACCACTCCAAAAAAATCAACTAAGAACAGCTTGAAAAAATTAACAGCAAGACAAACTCACCATAAATCATGGAGTATTTTGAATCTATTATCTTTTGAAAAGTGTTCCACAAATAATCTCACCAACTGACAGTGAAATTTTGTTATTATGTTCTAGTGGTACAAGAAATTGGATGAACTCAGTATCAATCTCACCGATCAATACTGAATACATCTTAAGTTGAATTGAAAAAGAACATATAAAAGTAACCAGTGAAACTCCAATTTATCCTCTAACTAGAGACTTAGCTAGACATAATCTTTAATACGTATATCAAGATCATAAAATTTCAAAGGAGAATAATTGAAAAGAAATAGAGGAAAAAAACTCCCTCTACTAGCATAAATTGTTGCTTTTCATGGCCTCCTCCAGCTCCTAGAAGCGGTTCTAGAGTATCCCTCCAGTCTCCTCTCCTCGACACTGGTTCCTAATGAGAGAGAAGTTATCTAGTCTCCAATAGATTTTTTTAGCACAAATTACTCATCTCTAATTAAAAGGTAAAACATTATCAATTTTCTCTTCAATAATCCCGAATAATATATAATGATCATCCAATAAATCAAATAGTATCATTCATCTAAAAAAATCAATGCAAATTGGGTCTAAATACACATAGAGTGTCTATAAATTATGAAGGAAGTGCCTTCAAATAAGGATTCACAAAGTAAGAATAACCCTGAAGTTAATAATGTGGAAATTAAAGAAGAGGAAACAAAAATTATCCATTAATGATCTTAAATATCACTCTATAAGTAAATAGGTAAAAGTTACTGGAATATCCCTACATTTATAGATGAAACATGTTGAAGAGTGTAAGAAAAATGTATCATAAAAAGAGACAAGTATTATTGGGATTAGTCTCACAATGGTGAAGGATCCCAAGACAAGAAGGATAAAGAATATAATAAAGAACGTCTGAAATGGAATAATAATAAGTCTTTTTTGAAAAAAAAATCATCAACTAGGATGTCTTGGAGGAAGATTAGAATAAAATAGTCAGTTTATCCAGAAAAACCACAATCATTAACATGAGGATGTCAGAGGTACCCCTCTACTATTTTTCTTTATTATATAATATGATAAATTGAGTGATGTGGGATAAAGGGGTTGATACAATCCATGGGGGTATTCACCATGTATGCATTAAAATAAGTATTACAAATAAAAGAGTGCATGATGAATTTTAATTTCTAGATAATTTTGAAATTGAAAAAAATCATGAATTAAGTGTAGAATATTGTGAATTTGACCACACATACTGGAATATATATGAATTTACTAAAATATTAACTATTCAATGGATTTAAACCTTATTTTTTAAGTATTAAGGTTTCAAATCAATGTGTTAGTTTTACTAATTAAGTTAGGATATTTGGAATGAATTTCAAGTGATTTGTTATAAACTAACAAGTTGGTAGCATATGAGTGTTTTCAAGATACTTAGAAGCTACTTGGAAAAATAATACTACCAATAAATTAGTTTCAATAAATGGTGTATAGAGGTTCAAAAAAATTAGGAGGAGATAAATATTGGCTTATAAAATCTACTTAGCCTCATTAGAAAGAACAATTCATTGTATAGAAATTGGAATAAATCGATTGATAGTGGTGTCTAATAGCTCTTCAAGTGGTATGCACCTCACCCATGTGAATTAATGTTTATGAATTAATAGTTTTCTGAGAAGTTATTTAAGATCAGAGGAATAATTAAGTACTCAATTTGGAATATAGTTTATGGATTTAGAGTAAAATATGGATAGTATTAACATTGTTAATAGTGAACCTTATTTCCTACCCTGTGTTTCTCCTAAGAATTCTTATTGATTTTTTGAAAATGTTATTTAAAAGTGGTGAATTTACTCTTTGGAATCTAAAAATATGAATTTGGATGATATATGAAAGTGTTCTAGTAGTTTAAGTTTAAATGGAAATAGAATAATTTTTTTAAATGATATTTATCAAGGAATGTCAAATGGAATATGATGATAGTTATTAAAGGGGATATTTAAATCTCTAAATATGTAAATATTATAGGTGTGATGAGGAGATGAGTTCACTTGTCAATATGAGTCAGGAATTTCATAAATGATGGTTGCTGAATGTTATACTGAGTGTTTAAGAGTCATTGGAAAACTATTCAATGTTACTTAAAGAATTTATTGGTGTATGCATAAGGGTAAGACAATTATATTTAAGAGTATATATAAGGGTTATATACACTAGTTATCCAGATGTGTACTCAAGCCCCTCACTCATTTAGAACCATCCGGAACTCATACCTAAACACAACCAACAAACAAAAAACCAAACATATAGGAGGTTTTACTACCATAAAATGAGTAAAAACTAAACCAAGACTCATCACTTCCCATAATATTACCATAATCTTGATTCCAAATAAACAACAAAGAAATACTGAAGGTTCATCTAAATTACAATCATTAAACCGAAATCCCAAAAATAGAACATCACCCACAAAGTACCTTGTTTCAAATAATCTAGAAGAATAACGACCTAAATGTATCATGGTTTGGTTTTAATACATAGATAAAAATTAAAATAATAGTCAATAGTATATAAGAAGGATTCATAACTCACTAATATGATTTCAAAGAAGATTAGAATAAAAAATCACTGAATTTGGTGAGAGCTCTAGAGGAGGAGATCCGGTCGTCGTTGCTCGGGTGAGGAGAGAATAAGGATCATGAAGGTGGTAAATTGGTCTAGAGTGAAGGGGGAGGGTGGGAGAGATGGTGAAAATGAGAAACTATATCCCAATAGGTTTTTAAAAACTGATTGGATAGCCTATTGATACTTACAGTTTATGTAATCTAATGGCATAAATATATGGCATCCAATCTCTACACATAGTTTTTATATTCTATGGGAATAGATGTGTGGGGATAGCCCCACCTTCCAGTAGTGAATCATTAATAGATACAAGTAATTACTCAAAATCTAATATTAAATGAGATACCACCACTTGGATTAATGGACCACCCTATGGTGGAGGATTATTTGAGTTTAATGGTTACAAAAGAGGGAGATACATTTTCATAAAGTAACACTAGGTATGAACCTTACTTTCACCCAATCAGAGCTTCCAAAACATCTATACCAAAATAATATTGAGGGATTCAACAAGAATCCTGAACCCTAAAAATTAAAGTGTAGAGATTATATCCATTTATTCAATAAATCTAGGGTAAGAAGAGGATTAAAGGAGGTAGTCATCCATTTCATGAGAAATAAAATCTCTTTTATTTAATCAAAAGTAACTAGAGATAAGGGTAAAGGTAGGTTAATATGGAATTAAGGACAGGAGGGAGAGATCTCCATGAGGGTTTGGAATAACTGAATGAGAGTGAATAATGAGTTATAGATCATTTAAGTGTAATATTTAGGTTTTTAAAAGACTAAACTACACTATTTAAAATGTATTTTTTCCATATGTTTAATAGGTTCTTGATAAAGTCTATTACGTTCCCTATGGTTCAAAAAGAATCATCCATACACCTATCACCCCACATGTTATCCAGTTACATAACATAAAATACCAAATTTTATATCATGCCCTACCCATTATCTTCCCCAAAACATCCTCTAAAAATCCTTTGAAAACCCATTTAAATCAAATTACAAAAAAATGATATAAAATAAAAAAATTATCTACAATTACCAGTTCCTAATGGACATAGTCTATAAAAGTCTTGTAGTTGACTAGATGTCTTGGATGATGTGATTATATTAGTGTTTATAAAATCTATAAAGATACATCTTGTGGTGGTCATGTTCATGTGGATATATTAATATTTTTTAAATAGACTATGAAAAATACCTTTCCATCTTGATTTGCAATGATATTTTACAATAAGATACTATTTTCTTAAAATTATGGATTTGTGAATTCATAATATTTATCAGTTTTAAAAATTTATTTAGGGCCACATTGTAGGTTGTGACATAAGGATTAAAATTGGTAAAAAATGTTTCTAAAAATATTTTGAGGGTTTTTAAGAGAGTTACATCCAACTGATTTTGGATGGATTTAAAAAGAGTTATGAATTTTTTTATAAATCCTAAGAGTATTTAGTTTGGGTGGGACATTGATGGATTTTTTCACTAAAACATAAAAATTAATTGGTTAGAGTTACCATATCATAGTATGTGTTATATTGTGGTTGTTTAAACCACATCATGATGTTCATGAAAAATGATTTTAGACATAATATAATCAATCCTTCTGTATTTCTATATAATTATTTTCTCATTTCACATCATATGATGATTTTTTTATGATTAAGTGATTGTTAAAGCTATTTAACATGTAACATAGTAACTTATTTTAATATTATAAATGTTAAAAATGATCATGCTTTGAGTTGATTGTTCAATAATGTATGAAACATATAGATTCAAAGTATATCATTAATTCATTAATGAATTTATATTTAAGGAAATACAAAATATAATATATTTTATCAAGTAAATAATTATATAAATTTTCAATACTCTCATATGTTTTTTTCTCTTCATTAACCATCAAGGTAGTGCAAGAATGTAAGAACCCACATCTGGAAAATTGATAATTTCAGTAGGAGTTCGAAATTTTTTCCATTTGTGGTTGGGTTGTTTTAGAATATATAAATAAGAATATGGTTATAAGAATTTTAAATTACTTATATATTGTTATGGATGCGTGTTAATTTTTTATGGAATCCCTAGGGGTTTGGGTAAGAACTGAAGTTGGAATAGGTGGCTTGAGGTGCTGAAACGGATTGTAAGAACAGATTTTTATCAAGAATATGGTATTTGAAACATAAAATGGGTTTATAGGGTGAGATGAAATATATTAGGATGTAAAAGGGGGTCTTCGAGGCCATCCACAGAAATTCACATTGTGAAACCCAATTTCATTCTAAGAAACTTACTATATTGGCCCAATGAAGGCCTTTTCCTGAAATATTCTTGATGTAAGAACTCTTTTGAAAGAATAAATTCCTCTAGAGAATATTTAAATTAGATTTAAGGTTACAATATTTTCTAGAAAAACTATAATATCCATTCCCTCAAATCATTTATGCAAAAACTGTCACAAATGTAGGTCTTGGATTTTAGGAGCCCCTCTAATATCATCCCTATGCCGAATGAAGAACCATTCATTATGATAAATCCATATTCTTGATTTATATACCTTAAGATCCATGTATCTTTCCAATTTTCCTCAAAATCTCTTTCAAAAATTGTTTTTATATTGAATTTGATTGAGAAATCATATTTTGAATCTTCCACATCATGCAGGTTTTTTCTAAGGATGGTGATATATTGGATTAGTATGAAAGTTTAATATCCTATGATGACACATGCTTGAAAATTATATTTTATATATTTAAGATATGTTGATGGGTTTTTATTTTAAAGGTTTATATTTTTTTATTAAATTGGTTCTTCTTTCATTATCATGTGAAAAGGATTTTACTTGAAATGGAGTTGTAAGCTTGTTTCTAACCACTCATGGATGGTTGGTCATTATTATGACTTGGATACGTTGTATGGTAAGTCATTAGGCATGTTAATATTTCAAAATTAGGTGGAAGGTTCCTTTTTTAGGATTTAATTTATTATAATTTAAATTATAATTAATTAATTGAATTTCATTTCATAAAATCTGAAACTCATGGAACTTACAGAAGGATGATGGACTTGGGTGGAACATATAAGGCCATTGGACCTTTATTGTCTTATAGTTATCTCTTATTGAGGTAGGTGGTCTATAAAAACTCCATGTTTGTGTATTTAATTTTTCAATAGTATATGAAATGTGAGTGATCACACTGGAATTCCACTCATATGACCTAAATAAATTGATAATTATTGCATTGATGATAATTCATATGTTTAGACCTCTCATGAACCAATCAGGGTCCTTAGTGTTGAGACCTAGACTTATAGCTACCCAAGCACTGTTCCAACCCTTGATACTAGGATGGATATTAAGAGAAATAAATCTAGATCCCCATAAATAAATGGATATTGTTTACAGTTTATTTTAACCATGTGGATTGGATTTGGTAATGAATTGAGAACTGACCTTGACATGAATTTTGGCCACTTTGTAGTTTTGATGTTTTTCTTGAAAATAAATAACCTAGAATAGAAGTGGTAACTTTAAATGTAATTGGAATTGGTCTAATGGATTAATAAAACATGGGTTTGATGATATTATAAATATAAATAGCTCTCAAATGATAGTGGAATGGAGAGATAAACACTTATTATGATGTGTAGAAATTTTTTTAATTAATATTTTACTTTTTCTTGGTTTATGAAATATTTTTAACTATTAAATGAACTGATTAATAAGAATCTGTTAACTTGTTATTTATTTTGGTGTTTGGTGTAGAAAATGTATGTGTTATATTTTTACCTTGTCTTATATATTTTTAATGCTATAATTTTTATAGTTATTAGCCTAGTTATGCTGTAATGATTATAGGGCTTGGCCCAGTTATGTTGTAATACTTATAGGTCTTGTGCCACTTATACTATAATGCTTATAGGGATTGGCCTGATTATGATGTAATTATTATAGTGATTGGATTTTCTATACTGTAATAATTATAGGTCTTGGACTAATTATGTTGCAATGTTTATAGGTCTCTTCTCGGTTTAGAACTGATGACTTATTGGCTATACACTGGGAGGGTTATGGATATGGTTGACATGGTTCCACAACATGTTTAGGGATATCCAGCATTGTTATAAATAATGTTTTGTTCTGGTTATAGTTATTTTGGTTGTGTAACATGTTTAGAGACATCTGATATAGATTTGAAGTAGGTTTGAATAACCCTGGGTGTCAACCCAAAGATCGAGGATTGACAATGTTATTTTTTAAGTACAATATTAACATATCTATTAATGCCCCTATTTTTCACTTAATTAGATGCACTGTATTTAAAATGTTATGATTTTTTTAGAAAAAATTGGTTGTGTCCTACTGAGTTTTATCCAAACCTTGCTCGAGTTCCCAATCCACTTGGGTACCCTAGAATATGATCACATTATTACAGGCACAAGTTGTGCTGAGGCTCGGGATAACATGGTCGAGAAGGATTTCTCATATGAGTACATGGATCTTGGGATATGTTTAGGATTAGAGATACATTGGATCCCAATTGTTTCATTTCTTTTATTATGGTATGTGTATGTGACATGTCTAGTGCACAGTATTTGTTGTCTAGTATGGTGGTTTGGGTATTACCAAATTTCACGCATTATTTTTGGATATATATTTATTCTATATACTCTAATTATTTATAATCCTACATGATATATGGTAATATAATATTTATTATGCACTTTTATATTGGGGTATAGTCTCCCCACTATAACATCTTACACCCTGTTGTTAGTACATAGCCTCTAGTATACGGGAATACAATCTTGAGGTCATATGTCAAACTAGTCTGTCTACTGGTTATAGAGTGAGTTGGGGAGGGAATGTAAAAAGTTTCATTAGATAATCATTTTTCTTTTCTCTTATTATTTTGGGTTTTGTTGTACTAGAGATTTAGGGATGTGTTAGAGCCTATGATGGGTGTCGGGCTGGTGCATCGAGAACACCTATTTTGGAAGGATTTTTTCATTACTAGGGAATGAAGGTTCTATTCTAATTGTTATTGTTATAGTTGTGTTTTGTTTTCTCCTTGAGATAAACACATGTGATTTTTATGTTTTTATTTATTCTAGATATCTGGAACATAGAACATTGAGCCTAATAATTTGTTTTTGACACTTATCCCTCATAGGTAAAAGATTTATCATGAATCATATTAAGCATATAGGATTCACATGAAATATAGTCATGATAGTATTTTATTTCATAGATGAAATGTCATAGTTTCTAAAACTATAAAAAAAACTACTCATATGATGTTTTTATATATAAGTACTTTGTGTAATTATAATCAGGTAGTAAATATTTTATATGGATTAATTTTGATGGATAGTTACTTAGATCTATGGTGAGATGCTTGAAAATGGGGATGAAGACACAATCCTCATGCACACGAGGTGGAGTGACCCTAATAATGTCCATATTTCACATGGGGCCTAAGCTTCGTACCCCTTGTGGGTGTTCGTTGTTTAGGTTTGATTACATGGCCTAGTATTCCAAGAAGTATTCTGATATAAAGATGCTCATATTAAAAGGGTACCCAAGTTGAGGGTGGTTGGTTTTGATTTTGATTCATTTCATTTTTTGAGATCTTGTAGAATGATTTCTTGACATGTTGATGTCATGTGATGTTGGGACCAATTTATGATTAACACCCCATAATTTGTGAACTTCTGAGAATATTACCTATGTAATAAGTGGTTAGTCCATGTTTTTTTATAACATGACTGGTAGATCTAGGTGGGGGACCTAGAGACCTATAGTTTTGACTCAGACCTTACTGAGTCAGTTTTTGGTCTGATCGGGGTTGAGACTGATTCATTGGAAGTGCTCAGGGTTTTGCTAATGTGCACCTTGCATGTTTGTACTTTAGGAATCTAACTGCGGTCTTAAGGAGTATACTAGTGTGACAGTTGGTCCTATCTGTTTGAAAAATATTAAGTATCATAGTCAAAACATGGTTGGATTCTCATGACTAGAGTGACACTAAATCATAACTAAGCATGTGAATGAGGTTGACCCACTATCATGTGAGTATTCATGGCATGAGTAATGTGCTTGTTTTGAATAGGAAATCTAAGGGATTTTATTACTTATTGAGGATGACATACTAGGAATATTGGTCTAATGCCTGAATGGATATTTGAGACTATTTCTGGAGATGTGTAACTCATGGATTTTTGGGTCATATTCAGCTAATGGTTGCAGGAAAGCATCGGACCTAGTGTTTTTGATAATAAAAAGACGGTAGGCATGTGTGAGAGAAGTGAGATGAAATTTGGGGTATGTGAATGGGTGGATTAGGAATAATCACTATTTATTTGAAGGGAAATCTAGGTGATGTGCACCGATTATGATGTGACTATTCTGTTTTGGATTGATGTAGTGAATAAATTGTGTTTTTGTGGAAAAACATTTCTATTATGGTAAGGGAACATAATTAGTGTGGAGGATATATTTCTTCAAGGAAATTTCATTCATGGATACTTGGTATATAGTCATGAGGTGTTGGTGAGTTTTTGATAATGAGTCATTTTAAAATTATTGTGTTTGAGAGTTGGTGAGATGCGTGTGGGAAGGGATTCATGAGATATATGAATGGGTTTGATGTGTCTTATAATTAAGAGGTGACATTATAAATAGATGGGTTTATAGTGGTAATAATCAAGGAAATCTTGGTGTATTACTAGTCTAGATGATCATGTTCAATATCTTGAAATATTCCTAAGAACACTAAGATATCATTAGATATACACCTATCTACCTAAATGTCTTCTGTTTAGATGAAATTCCTCCTTTGGGTTTCTCTCGCAATGTGGTTTATGGAAGGCCATATAGAGGGGATTCTCTATAGGCTGTTGGAGGATGATGCTCATCTGAGAAGGGTCTTTTCTTGGTTGAGTCAGCTATTGGATGGTCAAGTTGGAATTTGAGAATAGGAAATATAGAGTCTAAATTTTCTGGTTTTATGGAGAAACCATATTTAAAAATTTGGATGAGACACTAGATGGATTCTATGCATTGGAATCAGGCTCAAAATGTTCTAGTGTGATCATAAGGTGATTCATGGGGTGACTCTAATTGCATCACATGAATGGTGGGGTGAATGATTTTTATCTATTGCTTCAAGGGGTGAATCTCTATTTTGTGACATGTTTCTATGGGTGAAACATGTGTTGTAATATTTCATGACATGTTTCAGGGGTGAAATATGTGACAAAAAGTGTAGAAGTTTTTGTTGGGGGAGAAATTCATAAAAAAATATGAAGTTAGTTCCATGGCTTAGGAATGTAATTTTAGGTATGGGAGGAGTATTTTGAGGTTTGGTAGGGACCTTCTGAGGAGTGGTTAGTTTATACAGACCCTATGTGTGTGAAATGAATACTCATTTTTTTGAATCAGAATTAGAGACAAGAGATGGTTTTAGATTTGGGATTTTTTTTCATGTTTGGGGATAGTGGGATGAAAGCCATGTTGAGAGGGTTTTTTGACCACCAGGAATGTATTTTAATACATGATACTGGTGGTGGGTAATATCGTGGGTCAAAACTAGTCATGACTAGTTGTTTTCTATGGTGTGGAGAACCATGAATCTATTGGTGACATGGATGATAAAATAGTAGTGTTTCATAAACTAAAGGGAATCTGGAAATGTCTTCTAGTGATTTGATGATGGTTGTGAGTGGTGGCTCGAGATTTGGTGAGTAATGTGGCTCATGCATGAAGTTTCACCCTGGAAGTTATTTTAACATTCCTAAGTAGGACATTAAGAGTTTATCATAGTTTTTCAAACCATTTAGGTTGGATTTATCTTGTAAATTATCACTAAGGCTTCTCGAGGTTGAGAGGTTTTATAATGGGGAGATTGTAAGATCCCACTCCCTCACAGTTGAGAATTTTAGATGGAGTTTGAAAATTTTCTCCATAGGAGGGTGGATAATTTTAAAATCTAAAAAAAGAAAAGTGTTTATGAGTGTTTCAACATATTTATATGGTGGTTAAGAAAGTGTTTTAACTTCCGATAGAAGTTCCAGGGCTTCAGGAAAGCACCAGAGGAGGAACATGAAGCTCAGGTTGCTGAAACGAGCTATAGGACCACATTTACATCATGAATATGGTATTAATGATGTAAAATATGTTTTTAAGCCAAATGTAAAAATTTAGTTTGTAAAATTTGGTCCTGGGGGATATCCTCAAAAATTTATAGTGGGAAACCTAGTTTCACACTGTGAAACTTACTTGAAAGGCCCATTGAAGGCCTTTTCCTAAAATATCTAAGACATAAACACTCCTCTCACATCCTAAATTTCTCTTGGATTCTTTAATGAGGTATTTAAGATTACATATTTTTTATAGAAACCCTAGAAAGTCTATTCCCTTAAACCCATTACATTGAAATTGGTGGGAATGGAGTTTTTGGCTTTCAGGAGACCTTATGATCTCATCCCTCTGCAAAATGAAACATTTTTCAATGTGATATATTCCTATCAGTGATTTTTATCCCTTATTATCCATGGAATTTTCCAATTCTACTTGAAATCCCCTTCATCAATTTGACATTAATTTATTTTTAATGAGAAATTATATGGATAATCTTCTAGATCTTACGGGTTTTGTATAAGGAAGATGAGATTTTGGATCAGTATAAAAATGAGATATCCTATATTGGTGCACACATTCTATTTAGTTATGAAAAGATTATAGTATGTCTATGGGTTAATATATTCAATGTATCCAATTTTTTATTAAATTTTTTCCTGTATCATTGTTGCGTGATATATATTTTACCCAAAATAGAGTCAAAAGCTTATTTTGGACCTCCCATGGATGGTTGTTCATTATTCTAACTAGTCAATGTTGTTATTTAAGTTCTACATATTATTATTATTTCATTGTTGAGTTTGAGGTTCCTTATTATAATATAAATTATAAATAATTAATTAAGGTTCTTGGAATGACATCTTGACCTGTGGTGTTTACAAAAGGTCGATGGACTTGGGCGATGTGGATAAGGTCGTTGGACATTTCTTGGTTTGGAGTTTTCTTCTCTGGTGGTTGGTGGCCTAGAAAAACATTTTTTCCCTGTTTAATTTAGTTACAATATATGCACTATGTATGATCAAACTAGAACACTGTGGACACAACCTAATGAAATTTATAACCACTTCCTTGATGAGAATTGAAATACTAAGAACTCCCATGGACCCTGTCGGGTCCTTGGTGTTGGGAACTATACTTGCAACCACCTAAGGGGTGTGCCAACCCTTTACTCTAGGTTGGATTTGAAGCAGAATACACCAAGATCCCCTTGAATAAATGGATATTGGTTACACTTTGGTTTAACCTTGTTGATTGGTTTGGGTTATGAATTGAGAACTGTACTAGAGATGATTTTATCCTAATTCTTAATTGTGATGTTTTTATTGATAATTAATAACCTATATTAGTTGTGGAAACCTAGAATTTAATTGTAATTAATATAAAGGATTAATGAAACACGAGTTTGATGTTATGTGAAAAGGTAATAGTTCTTAAATGATAGTGTAATTGAGATAACCAAATTTATTATGATATTTGGTAAATTTGTTTAAATGATATTTACCTTTTTTCTTCTTTGATGACATGTTGTTAGGATATTAACTAAACTCACTAATATATATTTAGAAACATGTTATTTGTGTTAGTGTTTTGTATTGTAAATATGTTTCTTATATTTTTTTCTTGTTACAAATTGTTTGTTATACTGTAATTCTTATAGGGCTTAGCCTAGTTATACTATAATGGTTATAGTGCTTGGCCCAGTTATGAGATAGTTATTATGGGGATTGGCCTAGTTATGATTTACTTATTAATTTAATTGGCCCAGTTATGCTGTAATGCTTATAGGTATTGTATTTACTATGATGTAATTCTTATAGGTATTTTCATGATTTTACTGAAATACTAAAAGGGATTTTCCCAGTTCTTCTATGATTATTAGCTGGATATACCCTAGCAGGGTTATGTATATGGTTGTAAATGTTCCATGATATGTTTAGGGGCATATTAAATCTCAATGAATAAGGTTTTTATGGTTATGTTTTTGGTTTTGTGACATATTTAGAGACTTCCGACATAGAGCCCAAGTAGGTTTGAATAGCCCTGGGTGTTAACCTAAAGCTTGATGGTTGGAAAGGTTATTTCTCTTATGTGAAGAATTAATCTATAAATTAATTAACATATTTTTTTTACTTTATTTAACATAGTATATAAAAAAAAATTTGATTTTTTAAAACTTTTGGTGCTGACCTATTGAATTTGACAGACACTCTGATCAGGCCACTACTACACTTGGGTACCTAAGAAGATGCTCAATTAATTAAGGGAACATGTTGTGTTGAGGCCCATGATAGCTTGGTCGAGCAGAATGGATTGGATGAGTACACAGATATTGGAATATGTTTAGGTCCAGATATATTATAGAGCCTTATTGTTTTGTTTAATTTATTCTTGTTTGTGTATGTGACCATCCCAGTGGGTGGTATTTTTTTTATAGTATGCCTATTTGGGCCTTACCACATTTTATATGTTGTTATTGGATGTGTATTTATTCTTCATAATTTGATTATTTATTATCATATACGATTATTTGGTTATTTAATTGTTATTGTGAAATCTTATATATGAGAATAGTCTCCCCACTATACCATATTACACACCAACTGCTAGTCAGTAGCCTATGGAGTTCAGAGAGGTGTGCCAGAGGTCATGTGGAGAACCGATCAAATTACTGGTGATGGAGTGATCCAGGGAAGGATGTTACATAGAAAAATATATGTAACTTACGTGGATCTACCTAATAATTCAGATAATCCATTTTCTAGTATATACATTTGGTGGAAGGATTCAATTGATTGCTACTAAGGGGTGTCTCTCAACCACACTGATCAATCAATAGTTAAAAATGATGATATAGTATAAATGGTTTATGTTTTCATATAATTTTATCATTTTATCACTTGATAAAACTTTTAGGTGGGTTTTGTTTTTTTTCATAGAATTTGGGAATATTAATGTCCTACAAAAACCTTCATCATGCTCATATCACTTTAATTCACTATAATTGATACTTGTTTACAAATGTTTTGAGTAAACATACTACCCCTCAAAGATCACTTCACTGACCAATGTATGGGTCATTATTTTTACAATAAATATCTTAACAAATAGATAAAGATAACACCATTATTGTATTAGTTAGACATTGAACTCTATATTCTTTATCCGTTGGTACTTTATTATTAATATTAATATTCATGGAACAAATTTCGCTTTAAAATAGAATTACCGTCACTGATTTTTACTTTAGGAGAATTCATTCAGAAATTCTACCTTGAAATTTCATTTCCCCAAGTAGTATTATTTATGGTAAATCTCTTTATTAAAATATATTACCATGTTTTCCTTAGTTATAACATCTGCATGTATTATTTTAATATATTCCCATAAAATCATATGTTATACATATTTTAGTGAGATATGAATCCTTAATATATTTTTTTTCATAACCAAAACCATGATTTGGTGTATCCTCACAATATGCATGGTATGTTAACTTAATGTTCGAATTCATTAAACTATGGTGTGTAGATATTCTTCTTTCTTATTCTTTTATAATTTAAATATCTTAAAATTTTGTACCTCATATTCACCATCACATGTTTCTCTTTTCCACAATATGGTTTTTGGATACTTTTATCAAATTTCATTACTTTAAGTAAATGGATCGAACCATGGTGTGTACTCCTTTTATCACCATTTCATGAAAAAATTAAAATAATATTCATCTAAAATGGATTCCACCTTGACTTGGTAATTTACTCATCCTGTTTTAGATAGAAAATTACAAAGTTATTCACTTTTAAATACATTCATCCATGATACGGTTTCCTTCACATGCCATAGCGTACTATGACCTTGAAAAATATTCATCTCAAAAAGGTTTTTACCACGGTGTATCTATCAATGATGCATAATAACTTCCACAATTTTACTATACTAGGCTATAACAATTTTAAAATCCTAATAGTCAAGTTCTGTTATGGGGTTCCAGTGATCATGAGTATTGTTTTGGTCTTCACCACTAAAACACTTCATAATAATTTTGAGCCCCTTAAGCTGTACGAAATATTATATAATGATAATATGAGCTACTTATTCATCCTTTTTTCCAATAAAACTAACCTAAAATTGGAGAAAAATTTTGGGATCAATAATAACAGCATTTGGGTTATTGGAAACACTTTTATTACCAATATAACTTAACTTGTAAACAACTGTTATAATTTCAACATCAATTCCACTTCATACTATGAGAGAAATTTCCATACATATTTTTATGAAAAATCATTTATTCACACTAATCCCGCACTAGTGAAACTCAATGCATGAAACAAGGGAAAAAAATATTTTTTTCAATTGAAATCCTTAAAATCTCACACCATGAAGCTCTATAACAATTGTTAAATACCTTTAAAAAATAGTATGATCCATACTAATTATTAAAAAAAATAGCATGATCCATAATATTTTTTTAAAAAAATTAATGTTTAATCTAACTCTCCTTAATAGAAATTTCAAATAAAAAATATTTTTATAAAAATAGTTATAGTACAATGTGAGTCTATAATAAAAACCTCCCCACATTATCTTCTCTAAGATCTCCCCCGAGACTTTTCTTTGCTTAAATTGTTTCTTATAGTAACTCACCCTTTAGATATTTCTACCCCTTTTCATCTATATCATTCTTTTTATATAAATTTGAAGATGATACAAAAGGATTTTATTTCAAAATAAAAAGTATTTTCATACCATAAGAGTATTCTAGAGAACCTAAAAATTCAACAACCATTATTAAAAAAGAATACCTTGTAAGAATGGGTTTCTCATTTATTCCTTCATGTGAAATGAGGGGGATGATATAATATGATCACCCTGCACTTATCAAAAGCTTCTCCTAGGAATTATTTTGTAAGAATATACACAACTTGATTCATTGTGGGTAAGTAATCCCACTTCAAAACTCATAACTCCACCTTTTCATTGATATGATGATACTTTATTTCAATTTTTTCTCTAGTCTTGCACATAATTTTTGATAAGAATTATAACACTTCTATTATCACCCATTTTCACGATAAGTGAACATACCTCTACCTTAACAACTTCTAATTCTTTCTTCATCCAAATTAATTGAGTGTAATCTATAGTTATCACAAGGTACTATTCCTTCACTAAATTTAGTTAATTATAATAATTTTTTTCTTAAGATTTTCTTGTACTCTTTTCCATTGATGAACCATATAACTTCATTTAAAAAAAATATAATTTAGTTACAATTATTGTAATTATTATAATATTGAAACATGCATGTGACCATGAATGTGATGATATTGAATACCATTCATGTATTGTTATATCATGTGTAATTGTTTATAAATGTGAAAATAATTTTCAATGAACAAGGATTTTAAATGATAAATTATGTTGGATTTAGAATTCACTAGGAATTAACTGATGAGATTAATTTACTTTTACAAGTCACAATGAAATTAATACTATACAGGATTTTCTAAAGATTTAATAATATCATCATAAGTCAATTTGAAGTTAGATGAACCAGGTTGTTTCCTTGGAAGATGTAAATAACTGAATCTTAAATATTTTATGGGATCTTTATGAAAAAAGATTCATATTTATCAAGTAATTTCATATGAGATGTTATAATTTTTTATATTACTTGGTTATATCATGGATGAGATTCATGAAAGAGTACATGGAGCTATTTTGGAAGTAAGTAATTTAAAAACACTTGACTTAATTAGATCATCGTTAAATCTTGAATAATGTAGAATTACATGGATTATAAAAAACCAACTGGATCATATGACTCCTTTTGATGATCAAGGGAGTTTCTATTATACCCAAAAATTATTTCTCATAGAGGGATGGATATATTTCAAAAAAACTATTCAAACCAATGGTGTGGTAGAATTAACCTCCAAATGGGACAGGATATTAATTTTATTTATGAAACACAGAAATTCTCTATTTATATATGTTTTATAAAATTTTATCATAGGTAATATTGAGGAGATATCCTTGTGGTTATTATGAAGTTCTTTGTATCAAATACCTCTCACATAAATGATGAAGAAAGAGATAGGCATACATGGATCATAATTGAATACTAAGATTGATAATACTCGAATAAATAATGTTAATGTTTGTAATATATTACGGATGATATAGAAGGATAGATAAGAATATATGTCTTGTATAACAAATAATTCAGTGGGGAAATATGTTGGAATTATTCATGAGGAAATGCCATTATATTACACAATGATTTTGTTATAAAAGAATTAGTTGAATAATTTACTCAATCCATCACACTAAAATGAGGTTATTTTCATGTCACTAGGATGTTAAGGTGAAGAAGAGTTTACTACTATATATATGTATCACAACACATCCCATGAGAATTAAACTATGATGAGTTTAGTTGGAGGAATATTTTACTCTTATGTAGAAGCATCATACTACAGTATATAGAGGTTGCACATTAAAGTTGTTCCATAGAAGTTATGGGGAATATATGACACTATGGTTGAGGGGTTATTAAAATTAAGTGCATAATTGTAGAAGGAGATAAAGGATTCCACACTGTCAGACATTATTTCAAACTAAAATATTATGGTTCATGTTATAGTAATACATTACATGAGATTTTTATATCATTTTGAAATGAGAAACTAAAAAAACCACATTGTAATGATCACTCCCACCTATCCATTGGACACTCTATATATTGAAAACATTCACTAAAGGTTATCCTTATCACCTAAATGAAATATTCTTTTAACATTTGATACAGATATAATCACATCCAAATATTGATATACATGGTGAATAGTCTAATTAATGAATCAACCAATTAAAGTTTCACACTAACATATGTGTTTAAATGAACCAATATTAACCAAAATTGGTGTAAAATTACTAGATGTCTCTCAATATGGGTTTCACAATATGGTGTTGGGTTGAAATTTTACAAGTAGTGCAATTGGTGAGAAAACCAATATGTAATATAAGGCTCACATAAGATATATACATTGATGAGAACTGCCAATAATCCATCTCAAAAATAAATAAGATAAGATTACACCTCATAATCACCAAAACCATAATCTACTGCAGTCCTAATAGGCACCTCATATGGAAAAAATGTGAACCTTGGGTAGGGATCCATCATGAGAATTAGTTCATGTGAATCCATGGGTACTATTCAAAAATTGTTTATTCTTATAATATATTACCTAAACCTCAAGTGTTGAATTGATGTGGAATTAAAAAATTCATACCCCCATAATATGTGATACCAACCATCCATTAATAATTTAAACTAGGACACACATTCTGTATGGTGGAAATTCTATGTGGATGTTCTCTAATATATAATAAATATTTTCTTATACTATTACCACAATATTCATCAAATTCCATCATTATAGTAACTATTATATAATGAAGTAATTAAAATTCATGCCATTATATGATTATTACACTATAAATAACCACTAAAATAGAAAAATTATGATAAATCATACTAACTTGACGTGTTTTATTTATTGAGGCATAGGTTGGTACCCAAAGTCCATGAACTAGTATTCTTACAAAGTATGCTAAAAAGCACCATCAAGTCTACAGGTACATCAGATCAAGAATTCCAATAGTTATTTCACCTCTGTTCTTGACCCATGTGGTTCTATGAAAATTTCAACCCATTTTAACAAATTGGATGTTTAGAAGTGAAATTAATTTTACATTTTATGCTTAATCCATAACAATTTTACTTTGAAAAAGAATTAAGTTTTCATGGTATTATCCAAAACATTGAAAGTTTGGAGAAAATCATCATATATTTTCTGAAGAGTTTTTATTCCTCATATTTTATAAATTTATAAAATTTTGAACTGTACATCTCCGTTAATTTAGTAGAAACTATTTATTTCAAGAAAACATGGTTGATGGGATTAATGATCAAGTATATATATCAGATGGAAAAGAATTGTTAGGACTCATCCCAATGGAGGAGTATATTTTATAGATTTGAGGATAATTTAAACAATGAATTTTGGATCTATGTTCGAAATATACCTATTATAAATATAGAGTAATAGGTTTTTTTATCTAATGTAAAACATGATACACATCCAATACATATGTATTGTTGTAAATAAGGGCGTGCATCATAAAAATCATTTTAAGATCTATTATGGGTCAGATATATAATTCAGTATATTTGTATCTATATATACCCTATACTCTTACACTTATAAATACATTATTTTAATCATAATAATGAATAATATTACAATCCAAGTTTCATAAAGTCTAGTGTCTTGGAAGACTAGGTACATAAAACTGAAAACATGGGACTAAATAAAATATTTTTTATTTAATCTTTATAAAGACCTCATAACTTTAATTTTGCTCATACATCTTTGTAGGATAACAAGAGGATAACACGAACGAAGGGATGATCTAAAAATCCCAGTAAGGGAATAAACATAAGAATAATGCTTTATCACATGGGTTAGAAGGCATGACATAATGATATAAAAAGGCACAAAACATATAGAATCATAACATATAAACATGTTATCATAAACAAATGTATTCATAGTAATTTGTTAGCAACATAAAGCATGAAATTTTCATGATTAATGGCTCGTTACACATAGATACACACAAGTCAATGTTAACAACCAAGACCGTTGCACATGGTAGCATGAGTCAAGGCTAATCACCAAGACCGTTGCACAAAACGTCACATGAGACTTGACTTTACCCAATTCATAGGGGTTATATCTAAGAACATACATCATAACATGTTCATGAATATTATTTCCACATATATAATCATACATAATCAATCATACATAAACATAATGGTTTCCCATGGTAAGAATTGGGTATCATAATCACCTCATAAAGAATAAAAAATGGGAGTATCATAAAAATGTAGATTAATGAAAGTAATTATATCATTCATGGACAATATTAGGATACAATAGGCATATATCGTGAAAATATATGTCAACCTGAAGTAATAACATAAAAAAAATTACTTAAGAAATATTAGAATTAACACACTTTAGTGCGGTTAAAGGAAAATATCAATGGTCATTTAAAACATTAAAGGGCATAATATTTTATATAAAACCATATGTAAACCAAGAAATTTTACATAATAAAATTAGTGGTTTTATAAAAATAATGGTTTCTTAAAAATATATTATATAGTGTACTTGAAAATGGGTAAGATTTTGAGAAGTTCCCTTAAAACGAGATTGATTATCAGGAAGAATTAAGGAGAGAATCATTTAAAAAATGTATATCCTTAAAAGAGAATTATAAATGGATATATATACATTCATTTGGATAATTTGAAAAAAAATTCGAATATTTACATAAAAATAATAGATAACTTCATTTGGGTAAAAAGAGAGATAGAGCAACCTAAAGGAATAATGGAGGTTCGTGTAGAATCTCTTACCTTAAGTATGATGGTGTCCTTCACTTGATATTAATGTCCTGTATAAAAAAATTAAATTCATTAATTAATATGTAAAAAAACAATTCTACATTTTAATTATTTATTATAACCTTATTATGTTCATTCATGACCTTTTTGGTGGGTCAATAGGTTCAATTTCATTATTTTGGGAGCATTTTTTTCCCTGGTTTTCATGATTTGTTTACTTATAGACATGTAAGGATAAAAATGTAATATGATAATGGTTTTACATAATTGTATTTATATGCTATCATTGAACTTCCAAAATATTACATGTTTGTAAAATTCATTTCGTTATTTGGAGTTAAGATAAATCATTATATAAAACTCTAATGATAACCATTTTGGTTAGTTAGCGGTTTTTGATGACAACAAACACATTTTTCTATATAAATTAATATCATGTGTAAAAAATATTATAGAAACTAAATAATACATAATAATTATATTATAGTCTTATTCAACCATAAAAATATTTTCATGACCATAATTGAAGATGATAAAATATATTGAAAACTTGTCATCCTTGAATGTGATGAATAAACACATCTTGGATGGTGTTTTCATTTCTAATATAAAAAGAGGGCAAAGAAGAGACAATGAGGAATTATTCCATCAGAATAAAAAAATTATATTATATTTAATTTAATGGATTTATCACACTATTTCAATGGGGATAGGCGAGGATAAAAATGAAAAAAAAGGAATAAAAAAAGAAAATAAATGAAAATAAAAAGACAAATTTACCTCCTGAATATATATTCCTTGAGAGCCTATTTAGGTGAGAGGTTCTGGTATTTTTTTTAAGACCAAGATCTCCTGTGTGTGAGTAGAATTTGGACTAGGCACAAGTCTTTATAGGTGTGAAGAGAGGTGGTAATGAGGGGCGGTATTTATATTGGAGGAGAGGAGGGGTTTCCCATTATTTTAATCAATAGTTTAGTAATTTTGCTCAAGACTATGAATATTATAGATTATTATTACAAAAAGTATTAGAAAGAGCATATGAGTTCAAAAAAATGTCTATTTACATCATCCATGACTCAATCATGATGCAATAATTCATTTATTTATCATTTACCATAAATTATCATATTTTACTATTCACCAAAAATTCAAGTATTTTATAAAAATACCAAAAAATCAACCCAAACATTTTTCTTATTGTATATTTTAAAAATAAACTACATTTTATGAAAATAATTTTGTAAATAAGAAAAATTTAATTTTTTATTAAAATATTAATTAACTTGAAAAGTACTAATTTTAAAATTAAAACTTTTTTTCTAACACATTGTAAAATTAACTAAGGTCCCATAGAATTATCTTATAATCATAATACATAGGAATACTAATTTATGATTATATTTTAGAAAAGTAAGTTTTCTTTTAAATTATTAAATTAGTCATAAAATTGTAATTAAATATTTATGACATAAAAAAATACCAACACTTAATTATTAATTTTCAAAAAAATTTATTTAATTATAAAATTATATAATTATACCATATTATCACTTATAAAATGGATAAATTTTTATTTACACTTCCATTAGTGAGTTTTCTTTTAAATTGGCCGGTTTACTATCCAAAAGGGTCACATTACTAGTCCAAAGACCAAGTTACTACTTCATCGGTATATGTTCCTTAACTTCAAGAGATACCATTTATTTCACAAATTATTCATTTAAAAGGTTTTTATTATGTTCTATATGTAATATTATGTGATTATACTATAAGACATAATTATAAGAAAGAATTCCATTTATAAAACATCGGGTCATTAAATTCTTCTCCCTTATGAAGTTTCACCCTCAAAATTTCATTTTTCATTATAAGCCATATATTGGTGTGGGTACATTTCCTTCATTGATTCCTCCATTTCCCATGTTTCCTCTTTGTACTTTTTGTTTCTCTATAGTACTTTGACCAGGTGAGTAGTCGTGTTGCATAGAACTTTATCTCCATGAACCAAGATCTTCACTAGCTACTCCTCATAAGAAAGATCATTGTCCAACTATACCTCCTCTTAAGAGAGTACATCTGAATGATCTACTATGTACTTACTTAAGTGGGATATGTGGAATACATCATATACTTTAGACAAGGTAGGCTGATGTTCTAGTCAATATGCCATGACTCTAACACGATCAAGAATCTTGAAGGGGGTGATGTACCTGAGGATTAACTTTCATTTCATCCCAAACCTCATGACCTTTTTTCATGGAGATATGTAGAGGAATACCATGTATCCAACTTTGAACTCAAGGTCTCTTCAATGATTGTATACATGACTCTTTTGTTGACTTTAGGCTACCTTGATGTGATGCTGAATGGTTATAACCTTATCCACCATTTCTTTGAATATTTCAGGTCATGGAAGCTTACTCTCACCTACTTCATCCCAACATGCTGGTGTTCGACACCTTTTCCCATAAAGGGCTTAATATGGTACCATTCAAATGATGGAGTGAAAAAATTATTGTAAGATAATTCTACCAGTGGAAGATGTTGGTCACACATCCTTTAATGTTCATAGAACATGCTCTCAACATATCTTCCAATTTCTAAATAGTTTATTCAGATTGCCTATCAGTTTGAGGATCATAGTCCATGCTGAAGTTCAACTCAGTGCTTAAATCATGTTAGATACTTTTCTAGAACTTCGATGTGAATCTTGGATATTCATCAGATACAATAGATAGTGGTAGTCCATGAAACCTTACCAGCTCTTTGATATATATCCATGCAAGTTGATCCAATTAATATTATTCTCTAATTACAATAAATTCATTTGTATTTATAAAATGATCCATAATGACCCATATTTCATTGTTTCCTTTGGATTCCATTCAAAGTCTAGTGACAAAGTCTATGGTAATGTTCTACCACTTCCATGTTAATATGGGTAGTGGTGGAATAATCCCCTTATCATTTTTTCTTTAATCCTTCACTTGTTGTCATACCAGAAACATTGATGTATATTCAGCAATCTCCTTCTTCATATTTTGCTACAAAATCTCTCTTGGATACCTCGATACATGTTCAAGTGGAGGGGTAGATTTGGAATGAAAATAGTCCACCTCCCGGGATGAATAGATAATGTTGGTAAAACCTAGATAGACCAAGGAAGTTACGTATATCTATTAAAAATGTTTTCTTGGGAAACTCTTCAGTTGAATTTTTCTTAGAAGGGTGTACAGGTATCCCTTTTATGGTGATAATATGCCCCAAGAATGATACTTCCTCCATTAAGAACACACATTTTCTATACATTTCAAATATTTTATACCTTTGCAAAGTATTTAGCACAATATTAAAATTATCCTCGTGTTTTAATTGATTTTGGAGTATACCGTAATATTATCGATAAATACTACCACAAATTTGTTGAGGTACTCTCTAAAGACTCTATTCATTAGATCCATGAAAATTGATGGAGTATTAGTGAGTCAGAAGTGCATCACTATGAAATCAGAGTGTCAATACCTCATTTGAAAGGTAGTCTTGGGAATATATTCCTTCCTCACCTATAATTGGTGATATCCCAACTGAAGGTCCAACTAAGAGAAATAACTGGCCCCATGTAGCTGATCAAACAAGTCATTTATCCGAGGCAGGGGAGACTTGTTCTTTATATTGATTTTATTGATCTCATGATAATCAGTGAAGAGGCACATTGACCTATCCTTCTTCTTAACAAAGTGGAATGTTTCACCCCATGGAAAAGCACACAGGTGTATAAAACCCTTCTCCATATTCTCCTGTAACTACCTTTTCTGCTCTTAAAGATCAACGATGACCATTCTATATGGTGTCTTTGATATAGGTAGGGATCGAAGAATAAGTTCAGTTGAGATCTCAACATATTTATCAAGAAGAATACTAGGAAATCATTTAGGTAATACATCCGTGTAATCCCTCATGATGGGACTATCTTGAATAAGTATCATATACTTTGTCTCAATCGTTAGAGCATGATATGCTTGCTTAATAGGAAACATTATCCACATTTGAGATGATAATTTTGTAGGAGACACATCTTCCTCCTTACACTTGTACAAGATTGTAGGATACTCTGGGATGTGAAAAGTGATCTCCCTTTCCTAATAGTTAATGTTGGATTTGTATAAAGATATCCAATCTGTGACCAAAATAGTTTCAAACTCCACTATAGGAAGTATGAAAAGATTTGTTGGGAGGTTCATCCCATAAATATTTACTGAGGAGGAGTTATAAAACATGGATGAAATAATTTCCCCATTAGATATTCTCATAGATAACTCAACCTGCAAATTTTGTGGTGGTGTTTTAATAGTTCTAATAAACTTGAAAGATATGAAAGAATGTGTAAAACAAGAATCAAATAGTACATTCTCTATTCTTGAATGAAGAAACAACATACCTGTCACCACATCATTGTCCTACTGCACCTTAGGAGTAGTGATAACATAAGCCCTTACTTTTTTAATTGGAGGTTGTTGTTGATTTCCTATGACAAACATTGTATTAGGGTAATTTTTCACATAATTACTAT
Source organism: Viscum album (assembly GCA_963277665.1). Lineage (NCBI taxonomy): Eukaryota > Viridiplantae > Streptophyta > Magnoliopsida > Santalales > Viscaceae > Viscum > Viscum album. Next base: position 1,075,328,222 of record OY728157.1, on the reverse strand, counting down.
GTTCCTTATAGTTGTTACACAGGACTATAGGCTGAGTGTTGATCTGAACATTCTTTTATTCTTCCATGTTAGTGGGATTATTCATATCCCTACATTAGTTATTATCTAGATATCCAATTTTTCCATATTTTAATCAATCATTGGTTCCATTTATATAACACCCCAGGCTTCTACGGTATGCTTCTCTTTGAATAATGCGATAGCGTGTGTTGTACGCAACGCCGAGTTCTAACAACCAATCAAACTAGCCGTTATGAATAGTAATACCTACTTTTTAAAATTATATATATTTTATATTTAAAAATGGACTTCATTTTTGGATTCAGAATATCTAATTTAGCCTAAGGTGAAATTTTGGTACTTTTCAGATAACTTTCATATTTTGATGAATAGTGAAAATTACTAAATTTTAATTAAAAACAACTTTTTTAATGAAAATAATTAATAGTGATAAATTATGAATTTTAGTAGTTTTAAAGTATATTTAGAATATATTTTTATCATTTAATATAATGTTGGTCATTGGACATAATTTTACAATTAAACCGAACATAAACAAGTGTCAATCTTTTGATAGTTATTATCTCTTAAAAACACGCTTTTTGTTTTGACAGCGGGAATTAATTTTAAATTAATTTCTGCCACTTCTGTGTTTTGAATTTAGGAAAATGGATTCCTTATTTGGAATCAGGATGTTCAAATTGTGTAAATAGGTAACTTTTATTTTTAGACATTTTGAATAATTACTGCGGTAAATATTTTATTTACCATGGTTAAGGGTAAATCCGGTAAATAAGGGTTAAAAAATAATATTATACTAAATTACCCTAAAACGTGTCTTAACACTATTGTTTGATACATGGTCGACCATGGGCATCTTTGGGTCGATTTTGGGACCCCATGGATCCACTTGTAAGTGATAATGACACTTTATTTTAATTAAGTTAAAATGAATACAAAAATGACACAAGCATATATCTTTTAGCAAAACAATTGTTACATAGGGTTATATATGTTGGATTTTAGATTATAAATATTCATTATAAAGATAAAAAGATTTCCTACATAATGATATTTTATTTATAATTTTTAGACATTAAATAATTTATTTTATTTATGACACAATGATGATGCAGTAATTACTATAATAGTGAAAAATTAAATTAATTAATATTATAAATACCCAAATAAATATAATATGAAACTTTTAATTAATTAAACTAATTTTCTAGGATAATATGATATATTAGGATTGATTTAATCGACTTTTTTCGAAGTAATCAATCTGTTATGAGTTTCAAAAAAACCAACTATTAAATAGTGTCAAAATTGACATAAAAGAGTTCTTAAAACAAATATTATATTATTAATTGATATTAAATTCCTAAAAATCTAAGGTTCGGCCAGGAGACTTATATCATGATTGGTTCATTATTAATGGACCCGTTGGGGGTCTCTTGGATTTATATAGTAAGTTTATTAACCATATTATATAAAAATACAAAGAGACATTGTAAAAGTGAAACTAATTAACTTAGAGTTAATACTTAAAGATAAGGTTAATATAAGTACCCAAACCTGTCTAAATTCTATTGGTTGAGTGTTTTGCGACCTATCCCCACCTTAAACTTTGAATAATCAACTTTGGAGCCATTAGAAACCGAATATGAATTTATTATAAATTAATATTTCTAGCTTTTCCAAAGGTGCCCCTCACCCCTCTTATAAAAGGGCACTCCTCCTTCTCATTTCTTCACACCTTCAAAGCCTTTTGGTTCGGCCAAAATATGCCAAACTACTCTCCCAACATCCCTAAATAAAACCTAGAGGCCTTAGTTGGATAAGAAAGCCAACCTAAGGAGCCTTTTTGATCAAATCAATAGGAAGAACCCGAAGAAGAGGTAATGTTTTCACCACCCCTTTTCAAGTTCTTTTCTTCTTCCACTTCTTATTTCTTTGTTATTACCATTATAAAATAATAACTCCAGTATCTTATATATACTGTGATGTTATTATAAATATGGTACAACCATATTCAGTATTCTATCCACCCTTTGAATAACATGTCACCATACGTGCGTACGTACGGCTTACCGTCTCCACATCGTGGTGTAATTGTTATTCAATATATTATTATTTGGATGGGTATAATAATGATGTGTAACTCATGTAAATAATAAATATAAGATGTTAATGATTCTGTATATATTATATACCGTCCATTTATATATTATTTTAATATCAAAAGAATGATATTGTCGCTCATGCGTACGTACGGACTACCGTCTCCACGAACGCGATGAGATTCATTCTCCATCGTATCCATTCAAGTATAATTATCATTTGATGATTTAAAAATGATGTTTAAGGACTTGATATCAATCAGGATATGAATAAGATACAACAAACATGTCTTATGTAACAAAACATATAAAAGAAAATGAGTAAGTTAACACCCGAAACGACGATAATTCTAAGATATTATTAACAAATCAATGTTAAAAGATCATATATGATATCATATTAATATATATTATTCTTGTATAATTTAATAACAATTATTTCACCATTATACAGGAGGTTAACCTACCCCAACCAAGGAAAAGTAAAAGGTAAGGGTTATTTCACAATCTCTTCATTATCCGATGTTGTTTATACGTAATAATCTACTGGGATTTCTTTATCATCCACATCCATGTTTCTTCGAAATGTATTTCAAAACATATTTATTATTTACAAGAATATGGTTTAAAGTCATTTATACACTTGTTTGACTTTTTATAAGAGGTTTATAAAGGAATCTTTCCGTCGTTTTCAAAACAAGGTCCTTTTTATCCTTTTCGACAGAATTAAGGTAAAAATGTTTTTTTAACTTATACGGCGGGTGCAGCTATTTTCCGCCGTTATAAAATCTTCAAAGCTTCCCTTACAAGCTTATAAGAATATTTTCAAAGAAAATGTTTTATTTTATATGGATCTTAAATGATTTCAAAATAAAAGGAGATATTTCTTTAAAAAGAATTTTGATTTCATCTATGTCAACATCCTTTGATGAATTTTAAGATTATTTGAAATTGATTTATTATGATACAAAACTTATATATTGTATTGAAGGTTTTGTGATATATTTGACTGTGGATGTGCTATTTTTATACCATTCATAGTTTATGGTGAAAGTATTGACATTTCGTATGCTAGTTTTAATACAAATGTTTATGTTATGTTTAAACCTTTTCATATGGGAATGCATTGGACTTAATATGTGACAGGTGGAGCCCGCTATAGCTCCTCGATGCATCGGTAGGTCTCATGAGACAAACTAGTGTCTTGGCACAAGGCCTTGACAAAATCTTATTAGTAGTCTTGGCACGAGGCCTTGGCTATGTGGTTATGATAGTCTGGCATTATGCATTCCATCATTATGAAAGTGGTCATTGATTTTGCATGTGATTATTAGATTAGTAGAATAACCATGTGAATAAGTAAATGGCATTATTTCATTTTATTTATCCCATACTATGTTAAAAGTTCAAGTTTGAAAGTCTTTTGTTTTAGTTATACATTGCCTTAAATGTTTATTCTTATTTATGAAAGTTTCCGCTATATTTTTATCCTTACTGGGCATTTGAGCTCACGCCTTTTCTATGTTTTATTTTTCCCAGGAAGTGAAGAAGTAAATTATGAATGACCTGTAGGGATATTATGTGGGGATATGAGTGTGGATTATGGAGACAATATGTTGTTGTAGTAGTTTTTCATTTTATGATGTAATGTAAGACTTATGAATATATCTATTGTTTCCAAGACTACTAAATCAATCGGTCTTTCGAGATTTGATCTTTCTTGTGATCATGCCAATTTTATGTAATAATGCACCGAATCTGGGTAACTGGGGTCGGGGCGTTACAGTTGGTATCAGAGGAAGTTTAGTACAAACCTTGGAAGCTAGATTTAGATAAACTCTGATTAGAGCACGTAGACCTAAGATGAACTTTGAGGATTAGTATAGAAGAACTTCCTAGAATTTTGGTATTGTAGAGATTTTGTGAGTTTTCCTAGAAATACATCCCTGTCTGGATATGAGCAGGTAGAGGCGGCTATGGCACAGATGTACCTAGGGGTAAAACCCGAAAACACCACTTTGAGCTAGACTCGAACGGGAACTGGTGCACGACAACGGGCCTTGCTGCACTCTTGGTTACGACACTCTCGGGGGATATTGTAACAGCCCGAGATTTTATGAAAAATATATTTTTTTTTATTTTACTAATGTCTTGTGTTATACGCTACACCAAAAGGAGCTTGCACAACACGCATCCTTGACTTGCCTTGCATTACACGCAATCGCAACCTTCCTCGATAGCGTGTGTGGTACGTAATCCTGAGTTTCACGAAACAATGATATGCTATTAAAATATTATTAAAACTAGCCGTTCTGAATAGTAATAACCACTTTTTAAATTTTAGAAATTTTAACTCTCAAAATGGACTTCATTTTTGGATTCAGAGTATCGAATTTAGCCTAAGGTGAAATTTTGGTACTTTTCGGATAACTTTCATATTCTGATGAATAGTGAAAATTACTAAATTATAATTAAAAAACAACTTTTTTAATCAAAATAATTAATAGTGATAAATCATTAATTTGAGTGGTTTTAAAGTATATTTAGAATATATTTTTACAATTTAATACAATGTTGGTCATTGGATGTAATTTCACATTTAAACTAGACATAAACAAGTGTCAATCTTTTGATAGATATTGTTTCTTAAAAACACGCTATTTGTTTTAACAGCGGGATTTAATTATAAAATTAATTAATGCAACTTTCATGTTATGAATTTGGTAAAATAGACTTCATTTTTGAATTCGGAATATGAAATATAGCTTGGGATGAAATTTTGGCATTGTTCTGAAAAACATCAATTTTTGATGAATAGTGAAACTACTAAGTGGTAGGTTAAAAACTGAATTTTTGCATAAAACATAATTTTACCGCTTCTGTGAATGGAATTTCAAAAATCCGAGAGACACGGTTAATATCAAGGACTAAAATGTGGTTCAATGAGATGAAAATAATTTTTTGGTGAATAGTAACTTTTTACTTTTTTTACCACGGTTAATAGTAAATAGGGTAACTAAGGGTAAATATGATATTAATATTACCCTAACACATGTCCTAATTCTATTGGACAAATGTAATTCGACCAAAAACAAACTTAGGAATAAAATATGACCATTTAGGCCCACTTGGATTAGATTAGGACATTTATTATTAATTTATTTAAAGAATGGTTAAAATAGTTAAAATCAAAGTTTAATAAGTAAATCATTTTTAATATGGGGTTATACATAAGATAAATTCGACTATAAATATTCATTAGAAAGATAAAAAGATTTCCTACATGATGGTATTTCATTTGTAATTTTTAGACATCAAATAATATAATTTATTTACGACACAAAGATGATGCAGTAATTATCTTATTAATGAAATATTGACATAATTGATAATATAAATACCAAAATAAATGTAATTTAAGACTTTTTATGAATTACACTAATTTTCTAGGTTACTATGATATATTAGTGTTGATTTAATCAACTTAGTTCGAACATATAATTCTGTTATGACTTTCACAAAAATCATATATCAAATAGTGTCAAAATTGACACAAAATAGTTTTTAAATCAAATATTATATTATTAATTGATATTTTATTCCTAAAAGTCTAAGGTTCGGCCAAATGACTTAGATAAAGATATATGTATTAATAATATACAATTTGGGGTTCGTTTGGCATGTTATAGTAAGTTTATTAACCATATAGTGAAAGAAAACAAAAAGACACGGTAAAAGTTAAATTATTTAACTTAGAGTTAAATCTAATTGATAAGGTTAAAATAATACCCTAAACATGTCTAAATCCTATTGGTTGATAGGATTTCGACCCATCCCCACTTTAGCTTCGAAATAAGACCCTTTGGAACCATTATAAACCGATTTTGACTTTAATATAAAATAATATTTTGAGATATTCCTAAGGTGCCCCTCTCCTCCCCTATAAAAGGACACCTCCTCCCCCTCCTCCTCACACCAATTTGAGCACTCAAGCTCGGCCAACCCCTTCCAATTTCTCATCTCCACTTTAATAGCAACATCCTAGAGGTTCTGGTCTTCCTCAAAGACCTATTTTAGTGCCCTAAGAGGAGGTCTCCAAAAGGCGCTTCAAAGAAGAGGTAATTACCGTTACCAATTCTTTCATCTTTATTTCTTCTTCCACTTCTTCTTATTATGTTGTTTCATTATGAAGTAATAACATCAGTATCACTCATATACTGATATGTTATTATAAGTATGAAACAACCCTATTTCACCATCTATCCATCCTACGGAAAAAGAAATCACCGCGCGTGCGTACGTACGGAATACCGTCTCCACGCCGTGGTGTAATCTACTTTCCACCACCACCTTACATGGATGGGTATAATGGTGTAAAGAATAACTATAAATAGTTATTACAACATCATATTGATTCTGATATATTGTATAATCCACTCCAATTCAATTCAATATTTATAGAAATGATATCATCGCTCGTGCGTACGTACGGAATACTGTCTCCACGACGCGATGAGATTCATTCTCCATGTTAACCATTTAAGAATGATTATAATTTATATATAAGAAATAATAATGAAATATATGACATTATAAAGCTACTGGATTTATGTATATATATACCTATGTATTTCATCTACTTACTTCCATTTCAAGACAATAAGGAAAGGAAAACAGCGTTCATGCGTACGTACGGACTACCGTCTCCATGAACGGTGTTTTTCATTTTATTTATCTACCTATTATATATATATATATACTGAATATATATGATATATAAATCATATTTTATATTCTGGAAGTAAGTAAATCATGATATAAGTAATAATGATGTCAAGAACAACAAGTCAAAACACCTACGATAAATGAAACGTTTTTACCCAAAACGCTTCTTTAACATGGAAATTACAAAAGAATGGGTAATATAATGTCATAAGTGAACCATATATGATATAATAACAATGAATATGATTCTGTAATAAGTCAATAACATGATTTAAATCATTATACGGGAGGTTCGGACACGTACAAGCAAGTCGGACCTAAGGTAAGGGAAATATCACAATCTCATTTTTATCCGAGATTGTTTATTCGTAAGTATTTACTGGGGTGTATTTTATCATCCACATCCATGTTCCCTCAATATGTAATATTGTTTCCATCCACTTGAAATAGTTTAAATCCAATTTTACCCTTAGGTGAGTTTTTGGTAAAGAATATGAAAGGAATCTTTTGTCGTTTTTCCGTACGAGGTACTTTTTGACTTTTCCGACAAAAGTACGAAGAATGTTTTTTTTAAACTTATACGGCATGAATGGATTTTTAAAACATTACTTCAAAGAAGCTTCCTTTACAAGTTTTCAAGTTTATTTTTAATCAACTTCTTTTATTTTAATGTTGTATGACATGTTATGAAAGGAAAAATGTTTTTGAAGAAGAAAGGATATTTTCCTCAAGAATTCAATTCAAGTGTTTTATCAAAATTATTTTCCATCTAAGATAATAAAGGGTTCTGTTTCTATCCATATTTTTACATTGGTTTGACTATGTTGTGATGGAATTATGTTTATGAATTCCTTTATCATATATGAATTGATTTATGATGTCATGATGTTTCAAGAATCCCATTTTTGTTATATGTGTTATGCGATGATGTATGTTTTATGATTATGTGGCACACATAAGAAAGGATTCATTATAAGATGGGTGGGACCTATATCTCCCTCCAATGCATTGGGTAAAGATTTTATATCTCATGAGATAGACATGGCTGGAATGGTAGGTTATACCGGTTCTGTGAAACAGGACTGAAACGAGGATTACTCGATTCAGAAATGGACTTTGTCCACTAAGATAGTCTTGGCAATGAGTCTTGACTAACATGAAATGATTCTCTATGATTATGTGTGTATGCCACAATGAGTAATGTTTTAAGTTATGATTTCATTTCACTACTATGATTTATCCCATGTTATGAAATTATGCTCTCTTTTGCAGGTTAAGATTTCCAAAAAAGTTATGTTCTTATGAAAATTATGTGATTGATATTTCTTTTGTTTACCCTTACTGAGCATTTGAGCTCACCCTTTAATGTTTCCTTTTCCCCAGGATATAAAGAAAGGTTTTAGGTAAAAAAAAGGGAAGATCTTTATGGGAGATGTTGAAGATCTTTCACCAGGATTAGAAGATTACGTTCCGAGTTTCCAAAGACACTAAACTATTACGGTCCTTGTGTGTGTGTTTTTGTTATGTACTAAGTATTCCGCAAATGTAATGTAATGTCCATGTACGATAAGCTTCGGGCCTCTACAGTTGGTATCAGAGGAAAGGTTTAGTCAACCATTGGAAACTAGGACGCGAAAACGTTAGTGAGATCCCTAGAGATATTTCTAAGGTATGTCTAGGGATGTCCCTAAGGATAAGTATACGTATAGGATATAGTCCTAGAACTACGGTAACGATCTTAGAATTTATCCTAAGATGTTAGATATTGAGGGTGCTCCCCCTTTACTATGTTGTCTTCCCTAGCATGATTTTTGATTCTCACAAAATTATTTTTGTGTTTTAGTTAATGGAGGGAACCAAAAGGAATTCGGTTAACATTGAATCCAATGGACAAATTAGTGACTATGAGCAACAAAATTGTGTAATGCCTCGAGAGAAAGATGTTGTGATTATGCCGAATCAATCATCGCGATATATGATTAACAAGGTGAAATTTAGTGGAATGCCTAATTCTTCAAAGAAGAGGAAGATAGACTATTATGCATGTTCGCATGTTGAGGAGCATAAAGAAAGGAAGATTGAGATTTCTAAAGAAGGGAAGAAGAACCTTGAGGAATACCTCAAATGGAGGCACCAATGTTATCTGTGTGGAGAAAAGGGTCATAGAGTGACAGACTGTTATGGAGTTCAATGTCTTATTTGTGGAGAACATGGGCATTACCCAACTCAATGCCCTGACCTAGAAAGTTACTTCTAAATCAAGGAAGGACTTATTCCAGGATAATCATTGATGTGGATGGACTGAAGTGTTTATGTATTGGTATTCAAGAATAATGTTGTTGAGGTACTTTTATGGTGTATTGGAATATTTATGTATTGCTCTAATGTGGTATTCGAAGTGATTGAGGTATTTTTGGAAAAAAGATGATATGCGCATAATGAAGGGAAAATGAAATATTTGATAGTATTCATGAGCTCATGATTGATATAAGGACTAAGTGATATCATGGTTTTAGAATATAGAATTTTGAGGATTTTGGTATGTGGAAAGTGTTAACTTTTAACTGCACTCATGTTTTCACTAAGGTATTCAAGAGAATACACGAATAAGGACTTTGAGTGTTTGGAATGTGACCAACAAGACATATCTTATGATATGTGGGGATCAACGACAGTATTAAATCTCTGGTAATCGTTGTCACTATATTATGAGAGTGGACTGCAGTATTATGTATAAGCCTAAAGATTAGACTGGATTATGTTGAACATAAGTTAGTATTGTTTAAGGATAGAAGATTTTCGATAATATTGATGGGATGTTATAGTGATGTAGTTTTAGAAAAAGGACAACCTGCAGGACGGGCGACAGCCCATCGCTTCGGACAAGGCTGTAGGAATCGAACCCACAACCGAAGTGCAACTGGCCTTTATCGCCTACCACTGACCTACAGGAAGTCCCAGTTTAGTAGAAACTAGTTTTATTATATTAAGCAGTATGATAAATGAAGTATAAGTCCATTTTAGGAACCATATGTGATTAATCTCACTATAGATCGACTTATGTATATAACTTTTGCTAACCTTTTGTTTGAGACAGATGGAATGACCCGTCATTCTATCACATGATCTGCTAACACTTCACGAATAACAAATTCAACTTCATTTATTTAAGAGATGAAGTGGAAATTGTTAAAGGCACGAACAACAGCGAGATTGTACCAAAATAAAGTAAGTATTTATTCTAATTCAAATTCTTTAACTTTAGGGAAATGATCTTGAAAACCAAAAATGTTGTCCTAGTTCTCTTATACCTGATGAATCAGATGGTACCTTAGATCGTCACAAATTTATGGATTTGTGATTACTGGCTTTTCCATAGCCATGTTCTCTACCACTCTCCATCAGAACATGATGGTTAGATTTCCCTTCCATATCCATATTTTCACCTATGTGGAAACCCAGTGATTAGTTTATTTGGGTAATCGTTACATTTCATACTTTAGTTTTTAAAGCCAAGTTTTGGTATTCCCTTTTACGATGTGGGTTTCTATTAAAGAAACTTTCAAATAGTAAACCATTTATAACCCCGACGAATTTCGAGGGCGAAATTCATTTTAAGGGGGGTAGAATGTAACAGCCCGAGATTTTATGAAAAATACATATTTTTTTATTTTACTAATGTCTTGTGTTATACGCTACACCAAAAGGAGCTTGCACAACACGCATCCTTGACTTGCCTTGCATTACACGCAATCGCAACCTTCCTCGATAGCGTGTGTGGTACGTAATCCTGTGTTTCACGAAACAATGATATGCTATTAAAATATTATTAAAACTAGCCGTTCTGAATAGTAATAACCACTTTTTAAATTTTAGAAATTTTAACTCTCAAAATGGACTTCATTTTTGGATTCAGAGTATCGAATTTAGCCTAAGGTGAAATTTTGGTACTTTTCGGATAACTTTCATATTCTGATGAATAGTGAAAATTACTAAATTACAATTAAAAAACAACTTTTTTAATCAAAATAATTAATAGTGATAAATCATTAATTTGAGTGGTTTTAAAGTACATTTAGAATATATTTTTACAATTTAATACAATGTTGGTCATTGGATGTAATTTCACATTTAAACTAGACATAAACAAGTGTCAATCTTTTGATAGATATTGTTTCTTAAAAACACGCTATTTGTTTTAACAGCGGGATTTAATTATAAAATTAATTAATTCAACTTTCATGTTATGAATTTGGTAAAATAGACTTCATTTTTGAATTCGGAATATGAAATATAGCTTGGGATGAAATTTTGGCATTGTTCTGAAAAACATCAATTTTTGATGAATAGTGAAACTACTAAGTGGTAGGTTAAAAACTGAATTTTTGCATAAAACATAATTTTACCGCTTCTGTGAATGGAATTTCAAAAATCCGAGAGACACGGTTAATATCAAGGACTAAAATTTGGTTCAATGAGATGAAAATAATTTTTTGGTGAATAGTAACTTTTTACTTTTTTTACCACGGTTAATAGTAAATAGGGTAACTAAGGGTAAATATGATATTAATATTACCCTAACACATGTCCTAATTCTATTGGACAAATGTAATTCGACCAAAAACAAACTTAGGAATAAAATATGACCATTTAGGCCCACTTGGATTAGATTAGGACATTTATTATTAATTTATTTAAAGAAGGGTTAAAATAGTTAAAATCAAAGTTTAATAAGTAAATCATTTTTAATATGGGGTTATACATAAGATAAATTCGACTATAAATATTCATTAGAAATATAAAAAGATTTCCTACATGATGGTATTTTATTTGTAATTTTTAGAAATCAAATAATGTAATTTATTTATGACACAACGATGATGCAGTAATTATCTTATTAATGAAATATTGACATAATTGATAATATAAATACCAAAATAAATGTAATTTAAGACTTTTTATGAATTACACTAATTTTCTAGGTTACTATGATATATTATTGTTGATTTAATCAACTTGGTTCGAACATATAATTCTGTTATGACTTTCACAAAAATCATATATCAAATAGTGTCAAAATTGACACAAAATAGTTTTTAAATCAAATATTATATTATTAATTGATATTTTATTCCTAAAAATCTAAGGTTCGGCCAAATGACTTAGATAAGGATATATGTATTAATAATATACAATTTGGGGTTCTTTTGGCATGTTATAGTAAGTTTATTAACCATATAGTGAAAGAAAACAAAAAGACACGGTAAAAGTTAAATTATTTAACTTAGAGTTAAATCTAATTGATAAGGTTACAATAATACCCTAAACATGTCTAAATCCTATTGGTTGATAGGATTTCGACCCATACCCACTTTAGCTTCGAAATAAGACCCTTTGTAACCATTATAAACCGATTTTGACTTTAATATAAAATAATATTTTGAGATATTCCTAAGGTGCCCCTCTCCTCCCCTATAAAAGGACACCTCCTCCCCCTCATCCTCACACCAATTTGAGCACTCAAGCTCGGCCAACCCCTGCCAATTTCTCCTCTCCACTTCCATAGCAACATCCTAGAGGTTCTGGTCTTCCTCAAAGACCAATTTTAGTGCCCTAAGAGGAGGTCTCCAAAAGGCGCTTCAAAGAAGAGGTAATTACCGTTACCAATTCTTTCATCTTTATTTCTTATTCCACTTCTTCTTATTATGTTGTTTCATTATGAAGTAATAACATCAGTATCACTCATATACTGATATGTTATTATAAGTATGAAACAACCCTATTTCACCATCTATCCATCCTACGGAAAAAGAAATCACCGCGCGTGCGTACGTACGGAATACCGTCTCCACGCCGTGGTGTAATCTACTTTCCACCACCACCTTACATGGATGGGTATAATGGTGTAAATAATAACTATAAATAGTTATTACAAAATCATATTGATTCTGATATATTGTATAATCCACTCCAATTCAATTCAATATTTATAGAAATGATATCATCGCTCGTGCGTATGTACGGAATACCGTCTCCACGACGCGATGAGATTCATTCTCCATGTTAACCATTTAAGAATGATTATAATGTATATATAAGAAATAATAATGAAATATATGACATTATAAAGCTACTGGATTTATGTATATATATACCTATGTATGTCATCTACATACTTCCATTTCAAGACAATAAGGAAAGGAAAACAGCGTTCATGCGTACGTACGGACTACCGTCTCCATGAACGGTGTTTTTCATTTTATTTATCTACCTATTATATATATATATATACTGAATATATATGATATATAAATCATATTTTATATTCTGGAAGTAAGTAAATCATGATATAAGTAATAATGATGTCAAGAACAACAAGTCAAAACACCTACGATAAATGAAACGATTTTACCCAAAACGCTTCTTTAACATGGAAATTACAAAAGAACGGGTAATATAATGTCATAAGTGAACCATATATGATATCATAACAATGAATATGATTCTGTAATAAGTCAATAACATGATTTAAATCATTATACAGGAGGTTCAGACACGTACAAGCAAGTCGGACCTAAGGTAAGAGGAATATCACAATCTCATTTTTATCCGAGATTGTTTATTCGTAAGTATTTACTTGGGTGTATTTTATCATCCACATCCATGTTCCCTCAATATGTAATATTGTTTCCATCCACTTGAAATAGTTTAAATCCAATTTTACCCTTAGGTGAGTTTTTGGTAAAGAATATGAAAGGAATCTTTTGTCGTTTTTCCGTACGAGGTACTTTTTGACTTTTCCGACAAAAGTACGAAGAATGTTTTTTTTAACTTATACGGTATGAATGGATTTTTAAAACATTACTTCAAAGAAGCTTCCTTTACAAGTTTTCAAGTTTATTTTTAATCAACTTCTTTTATTTTAAAGTTGTATGACATGTTATGAAAGGAAAAAAATTTTTGAAGAAGAAAGGATATTTTCCTCAAGAATTCAATTCAAGTGTTTTATCAAAATTATTTTCCATCTAAGATAATAAAGGGTTCTGTTTCTATCCATATTTTTACATTGGTTTGACTATGTTGTGATGGAATTATGTTTATGAATTCCTTTATCATATATGAATTGATTTATGATGTCATGATGTTTCAAGAATCCCATTTTTGTTATATGTGTTATGCGATGATGTATGTTTTATGATTATGTGGCACACATAAGAAAGGATTCATTATAAGATGGGTGGGACCTATATCTCCCTCCAATGCATTGGGTAAAGATTTTATATCTCATGAGATAGACATGGCTGGAATGGTAGGTTATACCGGTTCAGTGAAACAGGACTGAAACGAGGATTACTCGATTCAGAAATGGACTTTGTCCACTAAGATAGTCTTGGCAATGAGTCTTGACTAACAAGAAATGATTCTCTATGATTATGTGTGTATTCCACAATGAGTAATGTTTTAAGTTATGATTTCATTTCACTACTATGATTTATCCCATGTTATGAAATTATGCTCTCTTTTGCAGGTTAAGATTTCCAAAAAAGTTATGTTCTTATTAAAATTATGTGATTGATATTTCTTTTGTTTACCCTTACTGAGCATTTGAGCTCACCCTTTTATGTTTCCTTTTCCCCAGGATATAAAGAAATGTTTTAGGTAAAAAAAAAGGGAAGATCTTTATGGGAGATGTTGAAGATCTTTCACCAGGATTAGAAGATTACGATCCGAGTTTCCAAAGACACTAAACTATTACGGTCCTTGTGTGTGTGTTTTTGTTATGTACTAAGTATTCCGCAAATGTAATGTAATGTCCATGTATGATAAGCTTCGGGTCTCTACAGATATGCTTAGGATAACTCTCATTTTCTTTACAAATCATTTTGAAAAGATTATGAGTATATACTTCCTCAAAGAAAACATTCTTATGATTATGGATTATATCCATAAATAGTTCAATTTATGTTAAGTGTTTTATAAGTATGGGATTATGTATTTTGATTCATAAACTGATCAAGTTTATGTCATTGTTTAGAAATGGAACCTAGTGGAAGAAATGGAAACCGTATCAATGCATGCACTCCATGTAAGGATTTCCCTCCTGCTCAAGATAATTATAGTGGAGCTGGTGATGCAACTGGTGCCGATCAGCTAATCACCATACTGGGACAACTTACTCAGGTTATGAATAATAACCTTACCCGTATGGAGCACCCTGATCCGCAACGTGGAGGATCAATGTTAGATCGATTCATGAGGCAAAAACCACCAACGTTCAATGGGAGTACAAATCCCTTAGTAGCTGAGCAATGGATATTTTCCTTAGAGAAAATATTTCAGGCTTTGGGGAGTAGTGAAAGGGAAGAAGTTATCATGGCAGTTTACCGCCTCACTGGAGATGCTGATCAATGGTGGTCATTGATTCAAAATACGAAGGAAGATGATGAAGTATCAAATATGGAATGGAGGGAGTTCAAAGATCTGTTTTTAGAAAAATAATTTCCTCGCGACCATCGAGCAGATATGGAAAGGCAATTTCTATGTCTGAGACAGAAGGAGTATGAGAATGTCACAATGTATGAGGCTAACTTTACAAGGTTAGAAAGGTACTCTGGTGATTATATACGTAACCAAAGAAGTAATATTGATCTTTTCTTTGATGGGTTAAAACCATTTCTCCGTCGAGCATTAGTCTCACAATCCTTTTCGTCGTACGAAGACATTGTCTCATGTGCTATTAAGACCGAAAAGGAATTCTCTAAGTCTTATGACTTTAAAGAAAAGCAAGAGAAGAAGGGACCTGCTGATCAATATGGGAATGGAAATAAAGGGAAGAAGGGAAAGGTTGAATATCCATCATGTGGTAAATGCGGGAAGAAACACCCTGGTACTTTCTTGAAGGGAATGGGAGTCTGTTACAAGTGTGGTGAAAAAGGCCACCAAGCTCGTGATTGCAAGGGGAAGAAGGAAGCTACCAACGTTCAGTGCTATAATTGCAGGGAGATGGGGCATTATGCAAATTCATGTCCTAAGAGTCAGGAGAACTGACCTCAGAAAAGGCCAAGGGATCAAGGCCAGGCTTATGCTATAACTACTGCTGAGGTAGAAGCTCCAAAAGACGTGGTGGCAGGTAATTTAATGGTTTCCTCAAGTTTAGAAAATGCATTATTTGATTCTGGATCATCACATTGTTTCATATCTTCCCAGTTTGCTAAGAAAATTAGATATTTCCAATTTGATTTCATAAGGGAGTTGTCAGTTAAAACTCCTAAGGGAAGTATCATTACAACAAAGTTTTGTGAATTAGTCCCCATTAGAGCACATAAATGTTCTTTATTTTCTAATCTCATCTTCATACCTATGATTGAGTTTGATATAATCCTTGGTATGGACTGGCATTCAGACTATGATGTGAAGATTTATTGTAAGAAGAAAGAGGTTACGATTCATGATGATAATGATAAGGAACACCTTATCTTTAGAGCAGAATCGTCACCACCTAATTCTTATTTAGATCCACCCTCAATAGCTCAACTAAATTCAATTATTGGGGAGGAAGAGAATGAAATAACTGTGGGTGAGGAAAGGAATGTTCAAATAGAGGATGTACCTGTTGTGAAAGAATTTGTAGATGTATTTCCGGAAGATTTACCTGGACATCCTCCAGAACGAGAAGTTGAGTTTTCCATTGATTTAATTCCTAGATCAAGGCCTATATCGAAGACCCCTTACAGAATGGCTACTGTAGAGTTAGTCGAACTAAAGAAACAACTAGAGGAATTGAGTAATAAAGGATTTATTCGCTCTAGTGTTTCTCCATGGGGAGCCCCTGTTCTTTTTGTTAAAAAGAAAGATGGATCTATGAGGTTATGTATCGACTACAGGGAGATCAATGCTATAACGATAAAGAACAAGTATCCCCTACCTCGTATTGATGATTTATTTGACCAACTACATGGATCTCAATACTTTTCAAAGATTGACCTTTGATCTGGATACCATCAGTTGTGTGTAAAGAAGGAAGACATTCCGAAGACAGCATTTCGAACCAGGTACGGGCATTACGAGTTTACTGTAATTCCTTTTGGATTGACTAATGCACCCTCTGTATTCATGGATATGATGAATTGAGTTTTCAAGGAGTATCTCGATGAATTTGTGGTGGTATTTATTGATGATATCTTGGTATACTCCAAAACCTATGAAGATCATGAAAATCACTTGCGCATTATCTTGAAGACTCTGAGGAGGCATGAATTATATGGGAAGTTTAGCAAGTGTGAATTCTGGCTTCAGGAGATTTCTTTTCTTGGCCATATTGTCTCTAAAGATGGAATCTCTATTGATACTTCTAAGACCAAGGCAATCCAATAATGGCCATCACCTATGAGTATAACTGAGGTACGCAGTTTTATTGGTTTGGCAGGTTATTATCGACGTTTCGTCCATAATTTTGCCCGATTGGCTAACCCATTAACGAAGCTCACATGTAAAGGGGTTAAATTTGTTTGGACAAAAGAGTGTGAAGAATGTTTTGAAGAACTGAAGAAAAGATTAGTCAATGCTCCTATATTGACTCTACCATTGGAGAATGATGGGTTCGTTATTTATAGTGATGCATCGAAGAAAGGACTTGGTTGTGTCCTTATGCAGAATGATAGAGTTATTGCATATGCATCACGATAGTTGAAAAATCATGAACAAAACTATCCTACTCATGATCTAGAGTTAGCAGTTGTGATCTTTGCTTTGAAGATATGGATGCACTACCTCTATGGTGAAAAATGTGAGATTTATACTGATCACAAGAGTTTGAAGTATATTTTCTCACAAAAAGAACTCAACATGAGGCAAAGGAGATGGCTTGAATTACTCAAGGATTATGATTGAACGATACACTACCACCCAGGGAAAGCAAACAAGGTGGCAGATGCTTTGAGTAGAAAAGACCATGGAGTTTTGAACAATATGAGAATTGAAAGGGATCCAATTTTCATGGATCTAGTGAAGATGGACATGGGAATAACCAGGGAAGGCGAAACATCATTTCATTTTCAAATGGTTTCCAAACCATCTTTAATAGAAAGGATTAAGAGTACTCAGACCGATGATGAAGAATTTCAAAAGAAGATTAAAGCTGTGAATGATGGGAGATTGAGAGACTTTGTGTATGAAGATGGAATTTTGAAATTTGGGAAGATACTTTGTGTTCCCGATATACCTGATCTAAAAAGGGAATTGTTGGATGATGCTCATAGTTCCAATTTCTCTATACACCCTGGGAGCACCAAAATGTATAGAAATTTGAAGGAACATTTTTTGTGGGACAACATGAAGAGGGAGATTGCTGATTTTGTGTCAAGATGTATGGTTTGTCAACAAGTGAAAGCTGGAAGGCAACAGCCTAAAGGAGTCATGCAACCTCTTCCCATACTAGAGTGGAAATGGGACAATATTACGATGGACATTGTCATGGGGATACCAAAGACTCCTAGAAGGAATGATGCAATATGGGTTATTGTTGATCGTCTTACCAAGTTAGTACATTTTCTTGCTATAAGAGAAGATCTACCCCTAGAATGTCTAGCAAGACTATATATTAATGAAGTTGTGAGACTTCATGGAGTACCCCTATCGATTGTTTCTGATTGTGATCCCCGTTTTACTTCAAGATTCTGGAAAAGTCTTCAGAAATCCCTGGATACTGAACTTCATTTGAGCACTGCATACCACCCTCAGACAGACGGACAATCAGAACGGACTATTCAAACCTTAGAAGACATGTTGAGATCTTGGTCACTTGACTTTCAGGGTATGTGGGATCAATATTTACCTCTGGTAGAATTTTCCTATAACAATAGCTTCCATTCGAGTATTCAGATGGAACCATATGAAGCGTTATACGGAAAGAGATGCCGTACACCAACCTGTTGGGATGACGTTGGTGAAAGAAAACTTGTAGGCCCAGAACTGGTGGAGGAAACGGTGGAAAAGGTGAAAGTAATCCAAAATCACATCAAAGCAGCTTAAAGTAGGCAGAAGAGCTATGCCGATAATCGAAGGAAGGATTTGGAATTTCAAGTCGGTGATCATGTTTTCCTGAAGGTATCTCCGTGGAAGGGAGTCATATGTTTTGGTAAAAAAGGTAAATTGAGTCCCAGGTACATCGGACCTTTCAAAATTCTAGAACGAATTGGGGTTGTAGCTTACCGATTGGCAATGCCGCCAAGTCTCTCCAAAGTTCACGATGTGTTCCACATATCTCTGTTGAGGAAATACATGCCTGATCCAATGAATGTACTCACCTATGAAGAATTAGAACTGGAACCTGATATTTCCTATTGTGAAGATCCCGTTAGGATTCTTGATACGAGAGAACAAGTACTGAGAAACCGGACGACGCGTCTGGTAAAAGTTTTGTGGAGAAACCATAAGATGGAAGATGCAACGTGGGAACCCGAGGAACTTATGATGAAGAACCACCCGAGTCTTTTCATGCGATAGTATTCTAGAAATTTCGAGGACGAAATTATTTGAAGGAGGGGAGAATGTAACACCCCAAGCTTCTACGGTACGCTTCTCTTTAAATAATGCGATAGCGTGTGTTGTACGCAACACCGAGTTCTAACAACCAATCAAACTAGCCGTTATGAATAGTAATACCTACTTTTTAAAATTATATATATTTTATATTTCAAAATGGTCTTCATTTTTGGATTCGGAATATCTAATTTAGCCTAAGGTGAAATTTTGGTACTTTTCGGATAACATTCATATTTTGATGAATAGTGAAAATTACTAAATTTTAATTAAAAACAACATTTTTAATCAAAATAATTAATAGTGATAAATTATGAATTTTAGTAGTTTTAAACTATATTTAGAATATATTTTTACCATTTAATATAATGTTGGTCATTGGACATAATTTTACAATTAAACCGAACATAAACAAGTGTCAATCTTTTGATATTTATTATCTCTTAAAAACATGCTTTTTGTTTTGACAGCGGGAATTAATTTTAAATTAATTTCTGCCACTTCTGTGTTTTGAATTTAGGAAAATGGATTCCATATTTGGAATCAGGATGTTCAAATTGTGTAAATAGGTAACTTTTATTTTTAAACATTTTGAATAATTACTGCGGTAAATATTTTATTTACCATGGTTAAGGGTAAATCCGGTAAATAAGGGTTAAAAAATAATATTATAATAAATTACCCTAAAACGTGTCTTAACCCTATTGGTTGATACATGGTCGACCATGGGCATCTTTGGGTCGATTTTGGGACCCCATGGATCCACTTGTAAGTGATAATGACACTTTATTTTAATTAAGTTAAAATGAATACAAAAATGACACAAGCATATATCTTTTAGCAAAACAATTGTTACATAGGGTTATATATGTTGGATTTTAGATCATAAATATTCATTAGAAATATAAAAATATTTCCTACATAATGATATTTTATTTATAATTTTTAGACATTAAATAATTTATTTTATTTATGACACAATGATGATGCAGTAATTACTATAATAGTGAAAAATTAAAATAATTGATATTATAAATACCCAAATAAATATAATATGAAACTTTTAATGAATTAAACTAATTTTCTAAGATAATATGATATATTAGGGTTTATGTAATTGACTTTGTTTTAAGTAATCAATCTTTTATGAGTTTCACAAAAATCAACTATTGAATAGTGTCAAAATTGACATAAAAGAGTTCTTAAAACAAATATTATATTATTAATTAATATTAAATCCCTAAAAATCTAAGGTTTGGCCAAGAGACTTATATCATGATAGGTTCATAATTAATGGACCACTTGGGGGTCGCTTAGATGTATATAGTAAGTTTATTAACCATATTATATAAAAAATACAAAGAGACATTGTAAAAGTGAAACTAATTAACTTAGAGTTAATACTTAAAGATAAGGTTAATATAAGTACCCAAACCTGTCTAAATTCTATTGGTTTAGTGGATTTCGACCTATCCCCACCTTAACCTTTGAATAATAAACTTTGGAGCCATTAAAAACCGAATATAAATTTATTATAAATTAATATTTCTAGCTTTTCCAAAGGTGCCCCTCACCCCTCTTATAAAAGGGCACTCCTCCTTCTCATTTCTTAACACCTTAAAAGCCTTTTGGTTCGGCCAAACTCTACCCAAATACTCTCCCAACATCCCTCACTACAACCTAGAGTCCTTAGTTTGATCAGAAAGCCAACCTAAGGAGTCCTTTTGATCAAATCAAAAAGAAGAACCCGAAGAAGAGGTAATGTTTTCACCACCCCTTTTCAAGTTCCTTTCTTCTTCCACTTCTTCTTTCTTTGTTATTACCGTTATAAAATAATAACTCCAGTATCTTATATATACTGTGATGTTATTACAAATATGGTACAACCATATTCAGTATTCTATCCACCCTTTGAATAACATGTCACCATTCGTGCGTACGTACGGATTACCGTCTCCACGTCGTGGTGTAATTGTTATTCAATATATTATTATTTGGATGGGTATAATAATGATGTGTAACTCATGTAAATAATAAATATAACATGTTAATGATTCTTTATATATGATATACCATCCATTTATATATTATTTTAATATCAAAAGAATGATATTGTCGCTCGTGCGTACGTACGGACTACCGTCTCCACGAACGCGATGAGATTCATTCTCCATCGTATCCATTCAAGTATAATTATCATTTTATGACTTAAAAATGATTTTTATGGACTTGATATAATTCTGGATATGAATAAGATACAACAAACATGGCTTATGTAACAAAACATATAAAAGAAAATGAGTAAGTTAACACCCGAAACGACGATAATTCTAAGATATTATTAACAAATCAATGTTAAAAGATCATATATGATATCATATTAATATATATGATTCTTGTATAATTTAATAACAATTATTTCACCATTATACAGGAGGTTAACCTACCCCAACCAAGGAAAAGTACAAGGTAAGGGTTATTTCACAATCTCTTCATTATCCGAGGTTGTTTATACGTAATAATCTACTGAGATTTCTTTATCATCCACATCCATGTTTCTTTGAAATGTATTTCAAAACATATTTATTATTTACAAGAATATGGGTTAAAGTCATTTATACCCTTGTTTGACTTTTTATAAGAGGTTTATAAAGGAATCTTTCCGTCGTTTTCAAAACAAGGTCCTTTTTAACCTTTTCGACAGAATTAAGGTAAGAATGTTTTTTTAACTTATACGGCGGGTGCGGCTATTTTCCGCCGTTATAAAATCTTCAAAGCTTCCCTTACAAGCTTATAAGAATATTTTCAAAGAAAATGTTTTATTTTATATGGATCTTAAATGATTTCAAAATAAAAGGAGATATTTCTTTAAAAAGAATTTTGATTTCATCTATGTCAACATCCTTTGATGGATTTTAAGATTATTTGAAATTGATTTATTATGATACAAAACTTCTATATTGTATTGAAGGTTTTGTGATATGTTTGACTGTGGATGTGCTATTTTTATACCATTCATAGTTTATGGTGAAAGTATTGACATTTCGTATGCTAGTTTTAATACGAATGTTTGTGTTATGTTTAAACCTTTTCATATGGGAATGCATTTGACTTAATATGTGACGGGTGGAGCCCACTATAGCTCCTCGATGCATCGGTAGGTCTCATGAGACAAACTAGTTTCTTGGCACAAGGCCTTGACAAAATTTTATTTGTAGTCTTGGCACGAGGCCTTGGCTCTGTGGTTATGATAGTCTGGCATTATGCATTCCATCATTATGAAAGTGGTTATTGATTTTGCATGTGATTATTAGATTAATAGAATAACCATGTGAATAAGTAAATGGCATTATTTCATTTTATTTATGCCATAATATGTTAAAAGTTCATGTTTGAAAGGCTTTTGTTTTAGTTATACATTGCCTTAAATGTTTATTCTTATTTATGAAAGTTTCCGCTATATTGTTATCCTTACTGGGCATTTGAGCTCACCCCTTTTCTATGTTTTATTTTTCCCAGGAAGTGAAGAAGTAAATTATGAATGACCTGTAGGGATATTATGTGGGGATATGAGTGTGGATTATGGAGACAATATGTTCTTGTAGTAGTTTTTCATTTTATGATGTAATGTAAGACTTATGAATATATCTAGTGTTTCCAAGACTACTAAACCAATCGGTCTTTCGAGATTTGATCTTTCTTGTGATCATGCCAATTTTATGTAATAATGCACCGACTCTGGGTAACTGGGGTCGGGGCGTTACAATTTAGACAGTGCCCAGGATGCTTATTCTCACAATTTTGATATGTGGGATGTTTGATCTTTTTTACATCACGGGATTTATTTTCTAAACCATGAATTTTAGACTCAATTTGACACTTTTTTTTCACTAGAAAAATGTGATCATTGGGAGTCTTTGATCTATATTTCAACCTTGAGGGAAAAATGAAAAATATCCTCATAACTACCGAAGTATAGAATCAATAACACTTTTTGTAGACTCGTCTTTTGTCTACTAAAGAAGAGATCTTCCTTGCTTTCGGTGTTCATGAAAAAACCAGAGGTGTATCTTGTAAGCATTTTGATGTTTTATTCATACTCTCCAATAGACTCATCTTACTTATACTTAAGACTAAGGAACTCTCTTTCCATCTTGAGAGATAGGGTTCAGGGAAAATATTTATTGATTTTTTTTGAAATTCCTCCCAATCTAGGGAATCAATTTCCTCTTAGGACTTTTTATTCTTGATCAGTGTCCACCACTGATCATATTCCCTATCAAAATTATGGACTTCCAGTATGAATTTATATTTTCCTAAGCATTAGAGGATATATAATATCTTTTCAATGGAGTTAATCCACTATTATGAGAGGAGGTGATCGAAAGATCCACTAAACCTGGGAGGAATTTGTTGTATAAAAGATTTTATGGAAAATTTATCTTTCCTTAGAGGAGGATGGTGTTACACATGATTAAAGTTATTATTTATAACTTCATACAATTGGTCAAGTACTGTCATAAAGTTTTGAGCACCCATTCCTATCATATCAAGAATATCATTAGGGAGATCATCACATTTCCTATCACATTGAATGTTAGCATGTGTTCTTCTATTTACCTCTATTTTATAATAAAAATAACATACAGTTATAGGGCTTGAATACTTAACTAATAATAATAAAAAAGAAACTTTAAAAATAAAAGGATAAATTTTCAAGGAAAAGTATATCCTTACTCTTGATTCCATAGATTTAAATCTAGGTTACCCATGATCTATTTCCTCACATTTATTATTATGGGACTATTTTTTTATTCCATTAATAATTGTTTTTACTAATATTATGAATTTACCAAAGAATATACCCCATGAGTATGAAACCTGGAGTGCAAAAAGGCCCATTATCTTGCACCAGTTCCCATTTAAGTCAAGATTAAAGTGGTGTTTTCATATTTTACCCCTAGATACATCTATTCTAGAGCCACATCCACTTGTTCGTGTCCAGATAAGGATTATATTTTATTGATAAACCACTTACTAAATATTTACAAAAAATTAGGGATGTTTTCTTATAAATAATCTCATCAAAAAGGTTCTTACTAAATTTATGTATTCCTAATCTCCAAATAACTATACCTTCCTTTGATACCAACTGTAGTGACCCTAGCCTTGTAAAAATATCATTATATGATTTTAAGAATAATAAAGCATCATATTACAAACCATGGATCATAAAGTATAGTGTGTTGGAAGACTAGGTATATAAAACTAAAAACATGGGACTAAATAAAATATTTATTTTTTCAATCTTAATAAATAGATACTAACATACATCATGCCCATACATATTCATAGGATAACCTGAGGATAACATTAACAAAAGGATGAGCGAGAAATCCTAGTAATGGAATTAAAATATGAATAAAGCTTTATCACATGGGTTAGAAGGCATGACATAATGATATAAAAAGGCCTGAAATTATTAGAATCATAACATATAAAAACAGGATCATATAAACATGGATTCATAGTAATGTGGAAGGAACATAAAACAAGAAATTTTCATGAGTAAAGTCTCGTTGCACATAGAGAAGCAAAATTCAAGGTTAACCACCAAGACCATTGCACATGATAGCATGAGTCAAGGCTAACTGCCAAGACCATTGCACATATAGTCACATGATAATAAACTTTATACAATTCATTGGAGTGCTATGTAGGCACACACATCATAACATGTTCATGAATATTCTTTCCACATATATAATCTAACATAATCAACCATACATTAACATAAGGGTTACCCATGGTATGAAATAGGTATCATAATCATGTCATAATTCATAAAAAATGAGAGTATCATAAAAATGTACATGAATGATATGAATTATATCATTCATGGAAAATAAAAGGTTAGAATATACATATATCATGAAAATTGATTTCATCTTGAAGTAATAACATGTAAAAACAGTACTTAAGAAACATTAGAATTAAAACATTTTAGTGGAGTTAATGGAAAATATAAAAGGTTATTTAAAACATAAAAGGTCATAATATTTTATATAAAACCATAAGTTAACCAAAATGGTTTAAATAATAAAAAAAGGTTTTTATAAAAATAGTGGTGGCTTAAAATAGATTATACAGTGTACTTGAAAATGGGCAATAATTCAAGAAGTTCCCTTAACACATGCTTTCTTATCAGGAATAATTGAGGAGAGAATCATTTAAAAAAACATATATCCTTGAAAGAAAATGATGAATGGATCTAGATAAATGAGTTTTTCGAATATTCATATCATTTATAATATGTACATAAAAATAATAGATATCTTAATTTGGGTAAAAATAATGATAGAGAAACTTGAGGGAATAATTGAGGTTCATGTATAATCCCTTACCTTAAGTACGATGGTGTCCTTCACTTGATCTTAATGTGCTGGATAACCAAATTAAATTAATTAATTAATATTTACAGAAACACTTCTACATGTAATTGATTTATTACAACCTTATTAAGTTCATTCAAGACCTTTTTGGTGGATAAAGAGGTTCAATTTCATTGTTTTGGGAGCGTTTGTTTCATTGGGTTTCATGATTGGTTTACTTATATACATGTAAGGATAAATGTGTTAGATGAGAATGGTTGTCCAGAATTGGAGTTATATGTTATTAGTTAACATCAATAACATTAAATGGTTAGAAAATTCATTTGTTTATTTAGAGTGAAGATGAATCATTATATAAAACTTTAATGATAACCATTTTGGATAATTGGCGGTTTTTGATCATAATGTAGACATTTCAATTTATAAATTATTATCCTATGTAAAAAGGATTCCATAACCTTAAATAATACATAATAAATATATTATAGTCTGGTTTAACCATAAAAATGGTTTCATGACCATAATGAAAGAGGTTAAAAGAAATTGAAAACTATTCATCCTTAAATGTGATGAATTAACACATCTCAGTTGGTGTTTTAATTTCTAGTATAAAAGGAGGGTAAAGGATAGATGATGAAGAATTATTGTATTATCATAACAACATTATATTACATTTAAGATACTAGATTTATCACACCATTTTTACAAGTATAGGTTAGGATATAAATGAAAACAAAGGAACAATAAAAGAAAATAAAAGAAAAGAAAAGTGTAATTTACCTCTTGAATATATCCCCATTGAGAGCCCCTTTAGGGGAGAGGTTTTGGTTGAGACAAATAGATTTCATATGTGAGAATAATTTGTAATATGAATAAGGCTTTATAGGTGTTAGGAGAGGTGGTAAAGTGAGGTGGTATTTATAGTGTAGAAGAGGAGGGGTTTCCCATTATCTTAGTCATTAGATTAATATTTTATCTGAAGACTATGAATATCCATGATTCTTGGGACCAAAAATAGTAAAGAGAGAATTTGAGTTTGAACCAATGGATATTTACGTCATATATGACTCCATAATGATGCATAAATTCATTTACTTCGAATTTATTGTAAATTATCTCATTTTACTATTCACAAAATTCAAGTATTTTAGAAAAATACCAAAACTTCACCCCAACCATTTTTTGACGTGTAGAATTTAAAAGTGAACATAATTTTATAAAAATAATTTTATAAATATCAGAAATTTAAATTATAATTTAAAATAATAATTTATTTGAAAAATATAATTTTTAAAATTAAAACTACATTTTAACACTTTGAAAAATTAAGTAAGGTCCTATAGAATTATCTTATAATCATAAGAAATCAAAATAAAAATTTATTATTACATTTTATAAAGATTAATTTTCTGTTAAATTTTTAAAATTTTCAAAAAATTGTAATTAAATATTTATGACTTACAAAAATACCAACGAATAATTATTATTTTTTTAAAATATTTATTTACTTATACTATGATATAATTATACCATATTGTCACTTATAAAATGGAATTTTTTTATTTACACTTCCATTGGTGAGTTTACTATCACATTGGCTGGTTTACTATTTATAAGGGTCACATTACTATTTGAAAGGTCAAGTTACTATTTCATCATTATATGTTCCTTAAATTCAAGATATACCTTTTATTTCACTCATTATTCATTTATAAGGTTTGTATTGTGTTTTATATGTAATCTTATGTGATTATACTATAAGAAACAATTATAAGAAGGGAATTCCATTGATAAAACATTGGTTCATTATAGTATCAATAATCTATAAGTGATGTCAAGGATAAAAAATTTAAGCATATAGATGTGAATGATATAGAATTCTATTTATATAATTCTAAATAATGGTTATTAAATACTTGGCATGGATCACACATTTCTATAGATGGATATATAATTAAAAAAATCAACGAATTAATAGAAATATAGGAAGATCTACATGTTTGTAATGGTAAATAATTACTACATTATAGGTAAGAACTTATGATTTACATCCATATACGACATTAATTCTAAAATTATAAAAAATTTACCATGTTTTGGATAAATATAGAAATTAAATTTCTATATATTGTTATGACTGAAAAGGTTTATTATTCATCAAAAAGAACAATATTATTTCAATATACATCAATGTAATGTTTTATAACATTGATAATATAATGAATAGTTTATAAATTCTAGATATAGACAATCCAATTTATAACATTAAAGAGAAGAAGTACAAGGTATTTGATTATGAGATTCCCCATGAGTGGGTGAACCACTCTGAGGGTTGAATTAGGGGTGTAAATATTTTACAATTTTTTTAAATTGAAATAAAACTTCAGAATTAGTGAAGAATTGATCCACTAAAAATATAACTTATCCTCACTTCTAATCATTAGGAAATAAAAACAACATGGTAGACAATAATTTTTTACAAGTTCCTTTCTTGGGGTGGGTACATAATCATTTTCATGGCCTGTTGTTATCCTAGTCCACATATCTTTCACTATATTTTTATGATCAAATAAAATTGGGTAGGCCGAGTATCATCATGTAACATCGAGTTTTTCAATATCCAACTATAATTTAAAAAATACCCCACATGTTACTATAAGAAAAAACAAGAATGGTAAATATTTCATGAGAATATTTGTTTGTCCAAAAATTGATCAATATTTTCCTGTTAAGACTCCAAGATAAAAATATAATAATCTTATAACCTCTTCAAGAACCTCAACTACATTTTATTACTAATATAAATTGACTAGTAGGATTGGCTCATAACATACAAAAATATTTGTTTATATGTTTTTCAACCTTTCTATTCAATATCGATCCACTAAAAAATCAATCTCTTTCTTGTTTTTTGTTCTTTTCTAATATAATACCTTTGAGTATGTTTTCTATCAATATTTAAAAACACTGAAAAATTCATGATTCTATGGTCTATATCTCAAATTTTCTCTATATTAAAGAAAACATTAAAATTTATGAATTAAACAATTTTAGAGATTAATTTCCATCACAAAATTATAAAGAATACAAATTAATATATTCATAAAATGGGTTGCATGGATAATTTCAGTAATAAATTTTCATATCTGTATGTTCCCATGATCAAGGAATATTCCCTTATACATTGAATGATTGTCATCATTGTATTTATAGAAATTAAAGACTATTCACTTCAGCTTGTAAAATACTTGAGTGAACTCCATAAGTGATGACCATACAAAAATAACAAACAAATAAATTCATTAGCGACTTAAAGATTTACCCAGTCGTGAAATATTATTTAATTAACCAAATTATCATCCATCCTCATATTTCATAACCTCTTTGTGAAACAATATCTCCTACAAACACATTGATTTTTTTCTCATTCCTAAAATATCTTCATGATTATTGCAACAAAATTTTGATTATAGAATTTAGGATAATCACAACATCATCACACTTAAATTCTAGAAATATTTTCTATATATTTATTCAAAATAGATTAATTTTTTCTTTTAAATTTCGGTTTATTTAGTTGATTTAATAGTGTGATATTAGTCCCCATGAAGTGAAGATATCGACCCATTTATTTTGATTGAATCACAGTTTATTTTTGATGTTTTAATCACTAAATAATGGATCAAGAATCATCATATTAAAACAGTATTGAGGATATATAATTTTGGAAACTCTGATTTTATTATACACCAATCTCAAATTTTTACAAATTAAATAAACCATATATAGTTCTCTAGGACTCGTACAATGCTTTTATTGAATTATAGAGATGCTTAGATAACACGTACATTGAATCAAATGATTTTTATGTTTATCTATATGACTTATATTCAGGTCATGGTGGCTCGTATACATATTACATTTACTCACAAGTGACTAGTATGCAGTTGTGGCACATTTTATAATTTTCATCACTGCGTTTAATTGAATGATATGGTGACACATGTTCCAATTTAATGACTTACATTAAATGTCACATGACACATAATTTTATTCAAATGACCCATGTACTCTACCCCTTGTCTCTTTAAATGACTTATCTGAAATCAAAAAGACTCATATGAATAATTATTTATCCATTTTTCAACCTTAATAGAAAATTATCACATTTATTAAAATAATCAGAAAAAAATATCCAATCACCCCAAGACACCTAAAATTATCTCAAAAATATCTTTAAAAAGTTTAAAAAATATCTTCTTTATTCAATGTTGGCTTAAAATAAAAACCTTAAACAAATCCATGGGACACTTCAGATTCTAACACTGCTAATCCCTGACTTTATTTTCTAGGGGATATAAATGAGAAACATATTGAACGAATCTATATATATGTATTTTTATAATCGATCATTTTTTTTAAATATGAATATTATTCATTAGTAAAAATGAGGAGAGGGAATTTTAGTATAAAATGTGAGAGGGATAATGGACTATTGGATCTAAAACATAATGATTCATGTGGACCAATGTAAATATAAGGAAGTGGGGTGTATAAATTCTTTATAAACATTATTGATGACTTATATTAGCATGGTAATGTTTTTATTATGATAAAAAATATTAAAACCTATAAAAATATCATAGAGATCAAGAAAAAAGTGTATAATCAACTTAATAAAATTATTAAGATTTTTCTATTAGGTTTAGGTGATGAATACATGATTAAAAAAATAAATGGTAATCTAAAATTGTATAGTATTGTTTCATAATTAACTTCCTATATAACACTATGGTGGAATAGTTTACCTAATACGAGGAATTGTACCTTATTGGGAATGGTTTAGTCAACAAAGAGCTAGTATTAACTTCTTGTATCATTATGTGGATATTCTAAAGAAGTTGAATCCCTTTTACGAAACAATGTTTCATTTATGGAAAGCATCAAGACACCATATAGTATATATACTAGGAGGTATCTCCATTTCATTTTAAAGGATATTTGGTTATAAAGAATATATAAAATTCTTTGTTTCAGACGAAGTAGCTCATAAATTAAAAAAAATTATTTTTATTGGTTATCAAAAAATAAAAATGAGATATTGTTTTATAATCCTACTAAAAATAAACTGTTTTTATCCTAACATGGTGTTTTCCTTAAGATTGATCAGATTGCTTAAATATTTTTTGAGAGTAAATTTTAACTTAGATAAGTTTAAGACCAGTAAAAAGAAATATTCTTTTGGTATGAAAATTGATTTGGTTATGTTAGAGGTTGTAGAAATTGAACTGAATTATACCATATAAGAAAATAAATGTTTTGGTAGGATTAATTGAAAGACTAAAAGATATGGATTTATTATATAAAATAAAAAATAATAATCATTCACAAAATATTGATATAGTACTTAACTATGAAGAGATCCTTTTAAAATTAGTAATGATAAACACTATTCAGATATTAATTTCCATAACAATTTTTTTATGATATATACTGAATAGATAATAAAATCACATTACTTATTGGGAATTTATTTATATAAGTGCATATGTAACAACCAAAAGTTTTTTAAGGTCCAAATGAAATTGTTGAGGGTTATAAGGTTGAAATATTTATTTATGGATATGAAGAAATATTTTTGGAGTTAAACATAATATTGGATAATTAAATAAAATAGTTCAGTTTAATCAAGAACCAAGATAGGTCTTATGTATATAAGTATGTTAGTGTGATTGATGTCTCATTTTTTGTGTTGTATATGGATGATGTACTAATGGTTGGAAATTATATCTAGATGTTACATTCTATAAGGGTATGGTCATAAAAACTATTCTCAATGAATTACATGGGTGAATTAGCCTATATACTAGGTATGAAGATATATATAGATATATTAAAGGGTTTTATTAGTATTATTCAAAATGAATACATTTTTATATTCCTAAATAGATTTATCATAGAGAAATTCAATAAGGGGATCTTACCAATGATACATGGTGTAAGTATTAAGGAGACTCAATTTTATTCTAATGAGTTAGAAGGAAACGTATAGATGAGAATACTTATAATTTGATAATTGGATTCACCATGTATTCCATCTTGAGTACTCAAGCCAATGGGTCATATTCTTTGATAGTTAATATTATGTTCCAATATAATCCTAGCGGCAGTCAATATATTTCAATGAAGGACATCCTTAATTACATAAGAATTATTATTAATGTTTTATTTTTCTTTATAGGTGAGTAATATCTCATTATAATGATTTACACTAATGATAGTTTTTAAAATAACAAATATGATTGAATATATGAATCTTATTTTGGTTACATTGTTTATATCTAGAATTTCAAAACTAAACATAGGTTAGTTCCTAGAATTTTGGAAGTAGTGGAGATCTTCCAAGAAATTAATAGAGATATTTCTTTGGACAAGAAACCCCATGTCTCATTAAACGACAAAGAATATCCAACACACATATCAACAAATTGGAGAAATTATTGAGAGGTGTGATTTAATGATTTTTTTGGTTTTATACATAGTAGAATATAATGGATCTAATAACAAAACCATTAATACAATATACACATGAGAGTCATTTAAAGTCTTTGTGTATTAGATACATGGGATAATAACATTTTCAATGTAAATGTATCACGGTTTTCTAATGAATACAATTTATATTTATCATTATTTTATGTGCACTACATACTTTACATAGAGAGTAGACTAATAAAGACTACTCAAATTATGACATGAAGTTATCTTTAATTGATGACCATAATGAAGTATTATGGGTATTAATGATATGTTAATATTAGAAAGAGTGGAGTATCATATATGATAATGAGTATAATAATGAGATAATAATTTGAGACATATTATCTAAGATGGCAAGAAAAATTATATAAAATGTATTTCCTTTAAAATTTTTATTGATATACTTATGGATGCATGTTTATTTTAACCCCCATTACTTGAGGTTAATAAGTTATATCAGATGTGAACCATTATACTTTTTTACCTTTATAATGTCGACCTTAAGGATGTCTTAATCTAGTGGTAGTTGAGTAAGTGGTTGATCATGTGTTAGTTATTTATTAATCAATATGAAAATTTTCCCTCTGTGTGGTAGGTATGACATCTAGTATATTGATTGAATTAGATTGAAAAAACTCATGGAAATTATTATATAAGAAACATGTGATTTTATCATTTACTTGAATGAATGAAATATAATTTATACATTCAATATAGTAATACTATTTATATAATAAAGAATATATGAGTTCCCTATACTAGATTAAAAAGTTCAATGTCTAGTGGTTGACTCGATGTCCTATAAAAATGAATTATATAAGTACGTAAAACATTTATTGAAATATATCATATGTTGGAAATGTTATATTATAGGCTGCATTGTGGGCGGTCTCCATAAAATAACCAAGATCCATTTTCTATAAATTTGGTTCCTTAAAACTCAAAATATGAAATCTAAAATCAATGTCTATTGTTGGACTCCTCATGTGTTAATCATGTTTTAATGATCAAAAATCCTATTGAAACTTGTATTCCTGTGTAGACTGTCACAAATCATTTGTACAGATGATGAGTATCTTTTTTGATTTATGTAAATCTATCCAAGATCTTAAGTCTTATACATTCAATTTAACTACTGTACACTATATTTACTTTACTTTATAATGATTTCCCTGATATATGATTAAGTTTAATCCATTCAATAAATATCACTACTTAAGTCTGAATACAGATACTTGGCTAAGTCTGAGACACCATGAACAACCAGACACTGTGAAACTGAGACAACATGAAGAATAAGACACTTTCACATCCAGACACCGTGACACTCAGACACTGTGACAATCAGACACCATGACACTCAGACACCGTGAAGAATTAGACACGGTGACAATCAGACACCGTGACCATGAGACACCATGTGTAACATCCCAAGTAAATAAAAAATATTATATTTTTATATTTATTAATATTTATGAATTAAATATTAATTTTACTTTAAAAGGGGATGCAATGTTTGATGGATTACCTGATACGCAACAATGAGTTTCTTCGAAATATTACGTTGCACACTAATAGTATAATATTATTATTTTAAATGGTAGTTAACACCTAGAAATTTTATTGGAAGGAATGAATATATCTTACTAAAATATGATTATATGTGTTTGTTAAATGCTTTTACAATTATTCAATAAAAGTTAGAGGCTTAAAATGTGAATGAATCTAATTTTAATCCAATATACTCTAATATTCTTTAAAAGGTCGATTTACCACCTTTTGATGGAGAATCCACATTAAATATAGTTTCGGTCACTTTTATATGTTCTATTTGACCAAATGAAATTATTCTTTAGAATCAGGACACTAAAATTTTCTTTGGGTAATTTTTTGGTATTTTTCTGATAAAGTTCACTTTTTAATGAATAGTGAAAAATGCTGTATTTTAATTCAAAATTTCCTTTTAATATAATTTATTTATATGGTTAGATTATATTTTTAATTTATTTTAAAGTTTAATTATATTATTTTTTTACTATTTGAATCAAATTTGGTCATTGGAAGTAATTTCACATTGAAATTAGACACAAACAAGTCTCGATCTTTTGATAGTTATTGTTTCTTAAAAACACGCTATTTATTTTGACCGAGGGAATTAATTTTAAATTAGTTAATTCAACTTATATTTTTTTAATTTGGTAAAATAGACATCATTTTTGAATTCGTAATATCAAATATATCATAGGATTATTTTTTGGTATTTTTCTAAAAAACTGCAATTTTTGATGAATATTGAAACAACATAGTGGTCATTAAAAAACTGACTTTTCTATTAAATGAAATTTTACCACTTCTATGAATTGAATTTAAAAAATCCAATATTAATGGTTGTTATTATTAATTAAAATATGGTTCAATAAGATGAAAATAAATTTTTTTGAATAGTAACTTTTGACTTTTATTTACCGCGGTTAAAGGTAAATAGGGTCATTCATTATAAAATGAATATCATAATAATACTAAATTACTTTAAAACATGTCCTAACCTTATTGGATGAGTCATGGACAACCATGGGAATCCTTTTGTCAATTTTGGGACACCATGGAGCCAGTTATGAGTGATAATGTCACTTTATTTTAATTAACTTAAAATAAAGGCAATAATGACATATACAAACATCTTTTAGTAAATTAATTTATACATGGGGTTATATAAGTTATATTTTAAAATATAAATATTAATTGGAAATATAAAAATATTTCCTACATCATGGTATTTTTTTATAATTTTTATACATCAAATAAATTTAACTAATTGTACATAATAATGATGCAGTTTTTATCTAATTAATAAATGATTTAAATAAATAAGATTATAAATATTAAAACAATATCCAAAACATGTCAAATTATTATTGGTTTATTTTATTTCGACCATGAGTCATATTATCTTATACTTAAATTAGTTTTGGACCTTTATAAACTAAATATCATTATATAATAAAATAATATTTTCCCACTTTCCGAAAGAGCCCCTCCTCTCCCTTATAAAAGAACACCACTTCTAAACCATTACTCACACCTCTCAAGCCACATGAATCATCAAAAACCTACACAAATATGCCATAAAGATCCCTATATTCAACTTATAAGAATTAACTTAGGCATATGGAACTTCAAGAAGTCATTTTGGTTCAAACCAAAGGGAGTTACCTGAATTAAAGGTATCAGTTTCTCTGAAATTCTGTTGTTTTATTTTGTTATATTTTAATTCTACAACCCTAAACTCTTTTTATTAATTTATTTTATAAAAAAACCAGTATCTTAAATATACTATGATGTTTTTATGAGAAGTATTCCAATGTCACTTACACACACCTCCATCTAATGGGTGAAGAACACACTCTTTCTGTGGATGACAAAATAACGCCTCACGAAACAATGATTGTTTGATTATATCCTACTACCTCTCATGGTGGCCATGAAGATGGAACTGTATTTATATATGATATATATTATGTTTATGTTTTCATTATTCTTCTGTATTTTACATTTATATCCCACCTTTATGGTTTCCATAATGGGTGAATTCGATAATTTCATTTGAGGAATTGCGGACTACCACCCATCAAAAGTGATATGACTCGTTCATGCCTTATGTGAAACATATAAAGGATATAGTTAATGATGTTATATATTATATTATACTATAATTATAATATAATTGTGTGTCATTATGTTTTAATTACATTAATGTACGAAATATAAATGAAAGTAGTGTTCATGCGTACGTATGACTTATTGTCTACATGAACGGTGCATTTCATTTCTTATCTCCAAATGTTATGAACTATTATAAACAAATGTATATACAGGATATATATGATGTATATGATATCTAAATCATGAATATAATTCTGTATATAATGGACTATTGACCACATGGAAAACTTATAACTATAAGGTGTTCATTTTTGACTCGAGTACCAAATATCGACAAAACAACCATTATTAACTTAAATGATTACATAATGTTTATAACATGGTAATAATTGATATAAAAGGAATTATAAAGTTGAAAAAGGTTCTTAGGAAAGTATAAATTAACTTTAGTTTATTATTTGTGAGATTAAAGAATGAATAGGTCAAGTAGTACATGAGGTAAGGGACTTCATTTCAATCTCCTTTCATTGAGGAATATTTTGTTTTAATACATGAAATTGTTTTAAATGATGTATAAACACCTTTGAATTTTCATTCCTTTCAAATGGAATCTTTTTCTATGAAGCATCTTACTAAATGAAAAAAAGGAATGTTTCTTTTTACGTAAGTGGTGAAAACGACCTTTTCATCGTCGCGAGTATTATTTGATCTTTGGCTTCCTTAACAAGTCGTAATGTTTTTAAAAGGAAAATAAATATCATATACAATTTTATGTGTTTTGGTATTGAAAATAACTTTTAAATGGATTGATTATTTTCAACATCTTGAAATGATTTCTTGTGATTTTAAATGAAATGTTATTAGTGAAATGTTTATATTTGCAGTATTTTATGTGTTATCATTTTATAATGGTACGTGGACATTTGATGGGTTGTTACGTGATAAACCAAAGGATGGGTGGTGCCATGATAAACCAAGACGAGTGGTTATGTTATAACCTCCAGCTCATTGGGTATGGAAGTCAGCCATATGGCTATTCCATTTAGTGATATGTGTGGAAGTCGACCGTATGGTTATTCCATTTAAGTATGTTTATGTCCCAAGTTACCTTTATATATTGTGTGATATTTATATGCATTTTATGGTAATATTTTGGTTATAAAAGGGTTAAAAATGATCTTTTATTCAGTGAATAGTATTTAAAACCTCATAAAGGTGAAAATTATTACTTATGATAAAGTATTCATTTTTTACTTGTTGTTTTGAAAAACTAACACTTTTCCTTCTTTCTATATCACTTATTGAGATTTTTATTCACATACCAAGTTTTTGAAATGTTTTTCATAGGACATAAAGTGGAATAGGGTCAAGGATTGGATCAAGGAAAAATCATGTTGTCTAAAACATGGAACCAGACATGACTCTTTTTTTCAAAGAGATTTTATTTTGTGAAAAAATGGAAATTGTGTAGATGTGTATACATGTAATATTCATATTATTTTGTATTTGTTATGACCTAATTATCTAAATCTCTAAACCTAAAAATATCTTTAATATGAATTATTAACTTAATTCAAAAATATGAAATGTTTAAGGATGGGTCCTTATAGTTGGCATCATAGGTCGTTTTAGATAACTTTCGAAGTTAGGGCATTATTAAATTAATATCCATAAATTAATTTATGTTAATATTGAAATGATATAGCATTCACAGATTACCATGTTGCTTCGCCTAAGGTATTTACATGTTCATAATGGTTTTTTTGAGGAAACAGGGCAGCTATGATAGGATGTCATAGAGATGAAAATGGATTTCCAAATCAACATCCTACAATGGTTGAAATTAGAATCAAATAGTTTTTTTCTATGATGGCTTAGTTGACTCAGGTGAGAAGTTTTTGGTTGTGTCTATTGATGATATTTTGGTTTATTCTAAAACAAAATAGGAACATGAAGTCATTTAAGGGTTTTATTGCAAACCTTAAAATAAATTAAACTGTTTGATAAATTCAGCAAGTGTGAGTTTTGGATAAAAAAATTTCTTTCCTTGATCACATTGTTTCAAAAAATGGTATAACTATTGATCCTGTTAAAACAAAAGATTTTGAATAATGGACAAGACCTAAAAATATAACCTAGATCTGTAGTTTTCTTGGTTTGACAGGTTATTACCAGAGGTTTGTTGATAAATTTGGACGGTTATCTAGCCCACTAAATAAGTTAACTTGAAAAGGTGTTAAGTTCATTTGGAAAAAAGAATATGATGATTTTTTTCAGGAATTGACAAGAAGATTAGTGAATGCTTCAGTTTTGGAATTACCTTCTAGAAATGGTGAGTTTATTATTTATAGTGATGCTTCATTGAAAGGACCTGGATATGTCCTTATGTAGATTGATTAGGTAATTTCTTATGGTTCATGTCAGTTGAAACCTCATGCGTTAAATTACCCAGAACATGATTTGGAATTATCTGCTGTTGTTTTTGCTTTAAAAATTTGGAGGCATCATTTATATAGAGTAATGTGTGAAATATATACCAATCACAGAAGTTTACAGTATTTATTCACCCAAAAAGAATTGAACATGAGATAGAGAATATGAATAGAATTAATCAAAGATTAGGATTGCACAATCCTTTATCATTCAGGAAAAGAAAATAAAGTGGCTGATGCTTTGAGTAAAAAAGTAATGCTTCATTAATATACTACGTTTGGAATGAGATCCTTTGGTTTTTGATTTGATGAACTTTGGCATAAGAAGTTGTTGGTGTAGGAAATTATTATGTTTTGTTTCAGGTGTCAATGAAATCATCTCTATCAGATAGAATAAAGAAACCACAGAAGGAAGACAGTGAGTTGCAGAAAAAGGTATAGTTGGTTCAAAAGGGTAATTTTCCTGTATTTAACATCGATAATGATTTTGTTTTGATATTTGGGAAGAGATTATGTGTTACTTGTGACTCACAGTTGAAGAATTAGTTGTTATGTGAAGCTCACAGTTCCTTGTTTTCAGTTCATCCTGGTAGTACTAAGATGTACAGTGATCTTCAGGAGTATTACTAGTGGGATGGAATGAAAAGTGATATTACTGATTTTACTGTGAAGTGTTTGGCCTGTCAGTAGGTTAAAGTAGAGCTGCAGTTAGCAAAAGGGATTCTTCATTCTTTATCGGTGCTAGAGTTGAAATAAGAAAATATATCTATGGACTTCATTGTGGGATTACCAAAGACATATCAAGGTAACAATGAAATCTGGGTTATTGTTGATCGATTAACTAAATATACTTATTTCCTTACTATTCGAGATAATTTGTCTCTAGATCAACTTTCACAGTTGTATGTTAAAGAGATAGCCAGGTTGCATGGTGTTCCCCTCTCCATTGTATCTGATCGTGATCCCAGGTTTACTTATAACTTTTGTAAAGGCCTTCAAAAGTTGTTGGGTACTAAATTAAATTTTAGTACATCTTTTCATCCGTAGTTAGATGGGAAGTCAGAATGAACAATTCAGAACTTAGAGGATATGCTACATGCTTGTTCACTGGATTACCAAGGATGTTGGGACTAACATATTTCTTTGGTTTAATTTTCTTATAATAACAGCTTTCATTCCAGTATAAAGATTGCTCCGTTTGAAGCATTATATGGAAAGCGTTGTTGAACTCCATATTTTTAGGATGAAGTTGGTGAAAGGAAGCTGATGGGACCAAAATTGGTAGAAGA
Source organism: Viscum album (assembly GCA_963277665.1). Lineage (NCBI taxonomy): Eukaryota > Viridiplantae > Streptophyta > Magnoliopsida > Santalales > Viscaceae > Viscum > Viscum album. The sequence goes on along the minus strand of OY728157.1, from coordinate 1,075,288,518 downwards.
GATGGAAGAGAAAGTTCAGTTGATTCAGAAGCACATGAGACCCACTCAGAGCAGGCAGAAAGGTTATGCGGATAACCAGAGGAAGGATCTCTCTTTCGAGGTAGGTGACCATGTCTTTCTCAAAGTTTCACCCTGGAAACGTGTGATGTGTTTTTCTAAGAACATAAAGTGGAGTCCAAGGTTCATTGGACCTTAAGAAAACCTAGATAATGTTGGTTATGCTTCCTACAGAGCGGTTTTACCTCCATGTTTGTCCTAGGTACACAATATTTTTCATTGTTCAATGTTGAGAAAGTATATTACAGATACCTTTTGAGCCCGGAGGTAGTTCAGTTGGAAGAGAATCTCTCTTATTAGGAACAACCAATTCATATTATTGACCATAGAGAGAAAGTGTTGTGAAATAAGGTAATTCACCAGGTAATGGTTTTGTGGAAAAACCATATGGTTAAAGAGGCAACATGGGAAACTAAAAATTCTATGAGAGATAAATACCCCCACTTATTTGATAAGTGAATAAAAATTGTGAGGACACAATTTCTAAAAGGGGGGAAGGATGTAACATCCCAGGTAAATAAAGAAAAAGGATATTTTCGTATTTATTAATATCTATGAATTAAATATTAATTTTACTTAAAAAGGGGATGTCATGTTCGATGGATTACCCGATACGCAACAATGAGTTTCTTTGAAATCTTACGTTGCACACTAATAATATAATATTATTATTTTAAATGGTGGTTAATGCCTAGCCTTTTTATTGGAGGAAATGAATATATCTAACTAAAATATGATTATATATATTTGTTAAATGTTTTTACAATTATCCAATAAAAGTTAGAGGCTTAAAATTTGAATGAATCTAATTTTAAGCATAAATACTCTAATATTCTTTAAAAGGTCGATTTACTTCCTTTTGATGGAGAACCCTCTTTAAATATAGTTTTGGTGACTCTTATATGTTCTATTTGACCAAATTAAATTTTTATTTAGAATCGGGACACCAAAATTTACTTTGGGTAATTTTTTGGTATTTGTTTGGTAAAGTTCATTTTTTTAATGAATAGTGAAAAATACAGTATTTTAATTCAAAATTTCCTTTTAATATAATTTAATTATATGGTTATATTATATTTTTAATTGGTTTTAAAGATTAATTATATTATATTTTTACTATTTAAATCAATTTTTGTCATTGGTTGTAATTTCACGTTGAAATTGGATATAAACAAATATCGATCTTTTGATAGTTATTGTTTCTTAAAAACACGCTATATGTTTTGACAACGAGAATTAATTTTAAATTAATTAAGGAAACTTATATGTTTTTAATTTGAAAAAATAGAAATAATTTTTGAATTAATAATATAAAATATTGCATAGAATGAATTTTTGGTATTCTTTCAAAAATCCTCAATTTTTGATGCATAGTGAAACCACTTAGTAGTAGTTAAAAAAACTGACTTTTCTTTTAAATGAAATTTTACCACTTCTGTGAATTTAATTTCAAAAATCCGATATACATGGTTGTTATTATTAAGTAAAATGTGGTTGAATAAGATGAAAATAATTTTTAGTGAAAAGTAACTTTTGACTTTTATTTGCTGCGATTAAAGGTAAATAGGGTAATTCAAGGTAAAAAGAATATCATAATAATACAAAATTACCTTAAACTTTTTCCTAAACTTATTTAATGAGTCATGTACTACCATGGTCCTCCTTGGGTCTATTTTGGGACCCCATGGAGCCAATTTTGAGTGATAATGACATTTTATTTTAATTAAATTAAAATAAAGGCAAAAATGACATAAACACAAATATTTTTGTAAATTAATTTTTACATGGGGTTATATAAGTTTTCATTTCAACTATAAATATTAATTGGAAAGATAAAAATAATTCCTACATCATGTTATTTTTTTAAACAAAATTTAGACATCAAATAAATTAAATTATTTATGACATAATAATGATTCAGTGTTTAGCTCATTAATAAATGATTTAAATAAATAAGGTTATAAATATTACAATAATATCTAAAATCTATTCAATTCTTATTAGATAATTTTATTTCGACCATGATTCATCTTATATTCAACTTTAATTAGTTTTAGACCTTTATAAACCGAATATCATTATATAATAAAATAATATTTTCACAATTTCCTAAAGTGGCCCTTCTCTCCCTTATAAAAGAAAACCACTTCTAAACCATTACTCACACTTGTCAAGAGCATTGACTCATCCAAACCCTATCCAAATAAGCTCTAAAGATCCCTATCTTCCACCTAGAATCCTTAACTTAGGCATAAGGCATTTCCAGAAGTCTTTTTGGTTCAAACCAAAGGGAGTTACCCAAATTAAAGGTAGCAGTTTCTCTTAAATTCTTTTGTTTTATTTTTTTTTATTTCACATACCCAACCCCTAAAATCTTTTTATTACTTTATTTTATAACAAAACTAGTATAATCAATATACTTGAATGTTTGTATGAGAAGTATTCGAATGATACTTACACACACCTCCATCTAATGGGTGAGGAACAAACTGTTTCTATGGATGGAAAAGTAATGCCTCACAAAAATATGATTGTTCGATTATCTCATACCGCCTCACATGGTGGCCATTAATATGGAAATGTATTTATATATGATATATATTATGTTTATGTTTTCTTTTTTCTTCTATATTTTACATTTATAGCCTACCTTTATGGTTTTTATAAAGGGTAAATGCGATAATTTTAATTGAGGAAGTGCAGACTAATGCGCCCTCAAAGTGATATGACTCATTCATGCCTTATGTGGAATGTATAAAGAATAGAGTTAATGATATTATATATGATTTTATACTGTAATTATGATATACCTATGTATCATTATGTTTTAATTCCATTAATGTAAAAAATAGAAATGAAAGTAGCTTTCATGCATACGTACGGATTACCATCTCCATGAAAGGTGCATTACATTTATGATCTCAAAATGTTGTGTACTATTATAAATACATCTATATACTGGATATATATGATTTATATGATATCTAAATCATTAATATTATTCTATAGATAATGGACTATTGACCACATGGACAACTTGTAACTATAAGGTGTTCATTTTTGACTCAAGTACCAAATAACGACAAAACAACCATTATTAATTTACATGATTAAATAATGTCTATAACATGGTAATAATTGATATAAATGGAATAATAAACTTGAAAATGTTATTAATAAATTATAAATTAACTTTATTTTATTATTCAAGAGATTAAAGAATAAACGGGTCAAGTCAGACATGAGGTAAGGGACTTCGTCTCAGTCTCCTTTCATTGAGGCATATTTTGTTTTAATACACGACTTTATTTTATACGCTATATAAACACCTTTGAATTTTAATTCCATTCAAAAAGAATCTTTTTCTACAAAGCGTTTTACTAAATGAAAAAATGGAATGTTTCTTTTAATGTAAGCAGTGACAATGAACTTTCCACCACTCTGAGTATTATTTGATCTTTGGATTCCTTAACAAGCCATAATATTTTTAAAAGAAAAATAAATACCATACACACCTTTATGTGTTTTGGTATTGAGAATAATTTTTAAATGGATTGATTATTGTGAACATCTGAAAATGATTTCTTGTGATAGAAAATGAAATGTTATTAGTGAAATGTTTATATTTGCAATATTTTATGTGTTATGATTTTATAATGGTACTTGGACATTTGACAGGTGGTTACATGATAAACCAAATGATGAGTGGTTCCGTGGTAAACCTAGATGGGTGGTTACTTTATAACCTCCAATTCATTGGGTATGGGAGTCATCCATATGGCTATTCCATTTAGTGATATGTGTGGAAGTCAACCGTATGGTTATTCCATTTATGTATGTTTATGTTCCAAGTTACCTTTTTATGTTATGTGTTCTTTATATGGGTTTTATGGTAATATTTTGGTTACAAAAGGTTATGCAATGATATTTTATTCAGTGAAAGGTATTTACTACTTCATAAAGGTGAAAAGTATTACTTATGAAAAATTATTCATGGTTTAATTGTTGTTTTGAAAAACTAACAGTTTTCCTTCTTTGTGTATCCCTTACTGAGATTTTTATTCTCATACCTTGTTTTTGAAATATTTTTCACAGGACATAAAGTGGAATAAGGTCAAGTATGGGATAAAGAAAAATTCATGCTATCTAAAACATGGAACTTTACATGACTCTTTTTTTTCAAGGAGTTTTTATTTTGTGAAAAAATAGAAACTAGGTAGATGTGTCGACATGTAATATTCATATTGTTATGTACATGTTATGACCTAATTCTCTAAATAAATAAACTAGAAAAGATCATCAATGTGAATTATTAACATAATTCAAGAATATTCAATGGTTAAGACTGGGTCCTTATACTACGACACTCAGACACCGTGAAGAATTAGACACTGTGACAATCAGACACTTTGACGACGAGACACCGTGACCATGTGACACCATGACCATGAGACACTAGTTCTAGGAGATACCATTCAATGATATACTGTGACTCCATTTCTTAATATGTTTTGTCCTATTCCAATTTAATCTCTAACGGTCATATTTGAAGATTTTAAGTTCACTGACCTAATTAAGGTTTCTTTGTAGACATTTCACTTGACAATATGAGGTACGAGGTTCAGAATACATGCAACTATCAGCTCAAATACACGCAGTCTAGGAATAAAAGAGAAGTACTTCCCATAAAAAAAGGAACAACACGAAGCAAGTGTGTGAGCACAACAATGAAGAAAACACTTAGAGATTTTTGAAGAGATATTTGATACATGTAATTAGATGCTTAATAACACATGAAGCATACTTGAATCCTAGAATCGAGAACATATTTGCACTATGAACACCATAAAGAACACACTTCAGATCTAGCTAACTTTTGATACACTTTTTTTCACACAAAGACTTGATTTCTGCATCTTCTTTACCTCAGAAGACTAGAGCTGCACAAATTAATAGTCATAGAACTTCTAAACCTATCTCAATTTTTTTCCTTGTTGTGTATCATTTTATTAACTTTCGAGCAGTGTGTATATGTATAACAAACACACTCTATCTCCTACATTAAACTGAAGGATACAAGATATAATTTCTCAAACATCTTTTTACACTTGTATATACCCACAGACAAGTGTGGAAGAGGTCCCTGTGTGGCTTGGTACCTTGTACCCATGAAGAACTGTGGAAGAGGTCGTGTGAGCTGGAAAATCCTGTGTACTGTTGTTACCACGATCCAGGGTGTGGATCAAGTTTATTTATATAAACTATTTTGTGAAAGGTGATAACCAAGTGGAGTGGATTAGGTCTTGTCTTGAGACTGAACCACTTGTTTTATATCCGTTGTTTTGCTTAATTTATTCTTCTCTATTTTACTACTTTAACTGTATAATTTAGAAATCACTAAGTTTACTTTGATAGTTAATCTTGGAATGATGTTATAATTGTTTTAACTTATTTGAATAACTTCAAAAGTAATATTAATAACTAATATTATGATTACTGAGAATTAATAAATCTTCTAAGAAGTTATTTAAACAGTAAAACTATTATAACTATGTTACTTTGATTAACTGGACTGTATTTAATTTTATTGGTGAACACTTTTTGATATTTCCTTTTAAAAATAAATTTTTATAGATACTCAATTCACCCCCCCTATTTAGTAACATACTCTTACCAGCATTTATTATTCTTGATAAAAACACATAAACCAATAAACTAGAATCCATATTCATAGAATATAATGCCATAGTCTATGAATTAAAAATGATATCATTGTAATGATCTAAGACCTATAAGAGTGGATAATACAAAACTATGAAACAATTTAATATAATTGAAATATTCTCATAAACACAAACATGAGTTTTTTTAATACAATTAAAAAAATAGAATCATAAAATTAGAATTCAAAAGGAAGATTCAATAAAAATATTTCTGGAACCAATAAACTAGTTCTCTTATTTAAATAAACCAAATAGAAAACAATAAATATGGAAACAAAACTGACATTCAGTGAGTTCTAGGTCAAAAAGATAAATGGGAAGCTACAGATGCAGTCAAGGATTTAGATGATTTTCCCAATTGGACTACTTGTAAAGGATATGATCACCATAGGTTCTATTATGCAATAATTAAGAGAGTACAAGAGAATAACCAAATAGTGTTATACAAGATCAACAAAACTATTTTCCGGATAGGTTCTTGATGAACCAAGAGGTCTCCATCATCTTAAGCTTGAGGGGTCAACATATACTAGTTCCTCAAAAGGAATCACATATATACATAGTGATAAAGTAAAAAAATCATTAATAAAAAATTAAAAAACTGATATGGGATAAAAATAGACCGAGATGCCCTTATTGGGGCTTGGTCTCACCTAGGAAACTCATTTATGCATGAGTATGATCATTATCATCTACAAGTCCTCCATCATGGTTGATGTACAGAAGTTCCACCACCATCTAGTTTCTTCATCACTATCCAATTTAATCTATATCAAACATTTTTATTCCTAAGTTTAAGAACTAGAACCAATAACTTCCTCATGATCAACATTTTTCTGTTACAATTAGAAAACACCAAGGATTGATGATGCTTCTTATCTAGCTATAAAGATGAAAATTTGAATTACCTTCATTGATATTCTTCCTCTAGGGAACAAGGAACACATCACCTGAATCCCTCTTATGGAATCTTCTCTCAATCAGGAGAACAAAATCACTGATTCGGGGATCTCTCGCCAATTTAATCCCATAAGAGAGTTAAAACAAACCCACATAAAACTGAGGATCTATACATGTATTGGTTGTTTATTAAAAGGGTGATAGGAATGAGGAACACATGGATTTTTGAGGATCTCCCTATAAAAATTTCATAATATATGGATGGGTATGCACGAAGACCTAATCTGCCAACTAGGGATGGCACAAATTTGAGCCAAACACCTCTGCGATAATGTACAATCACAAACCACAAAATTAAGTAACAAGAAAAGATAAATAATAATAGATTAATTCATAAAGGAAAACATGGGGTTAATAATGGATCAAGATTGAGGATATTCCAATATGGGATCCACAGAGTAAATAGACCTATGCACAATCACTAAAGACAAATCCCAAAACAAAAAACCCATCAAGATAAATCCCATAAGAGATTAATATTTATCCAAAAACAAACATGAACAACATCATATAAAAAGGAATATTTTACCTAAAAATGAATTATATTAAATAGGAATAAAATTGAAAACAAATTGAATACACAATTTACATGTTTATATAGTTATATGAGTGTGTACGATAGATATCTTGTCAGACCCCTTTATAGAATGAGTTGTAATGATGTTTTTCTTGACTAAAATCTTCAATTATGGATTATACAACTCATGATTTTCATCAATTATATAATTTCCCTTAGGATAAGATGATAGGCCTTTGAATAAGTTTTAATTTTGGTGTAAAGTGGTTACTCAAAATTTGAGAGCTTTTGTGTGATGATTATATAGAAATGAGACTAGATTGAATTATAAAGAGTTTATAAGTGTTGTATAAATCCTAATAGGATTTAGTGTGGGTGAAATTTTAATATATTTATGAACTAAAGCATAAAACATGACTTGTTGAGAGACACGATTTCATTTTTTGTGCTATTACATAGATTTTTAAACTAAATCATGGTGTTCAAGAAAAATGACATGAGATATCATTATCTAAATCCTCTTATATTGATTAAAATATATTTGTCTTATTAAATATTATGTGATGATGATTTTAAGATAAGATATTTTTAAATCCATTTAACATGTCACTTAATAAATTAATTGAACTCTTTAAATGTTATAAGGGAGGAAGCCAAGAGTTGTAAATTTTATTACATATAAAAAATATGGACTCTAAGTGGATTATTCATTCAAAGAAGGATTTATATTTAAAGAAACATCATAGAACACATTTTGGATCAGGGATATCATTCTTGAAAAATTAAAAACTACCACCTGTTTTATCTCTTTATTAACCTTAGAGGTGGTGCTAGTAGTCCATTTAATTGAGAAGAGGTCCTACTAAAGAATTCAGTGATTACATTTTTTGGTAGATACCATTGATGGTAGGAGTTATTTTATTGTAACTAAGGTATCTATATCAACATTATTGATCAAGAAGGAATGGATAATGATGGTAGGCACAGATGGATTATTTTTTTCATTTAATTTTGAAATTTCCTCTCCAAATTGATATCATTGGTGGATTTTGTGTATTTGTTTCATGAATTTAGTCATATTGATGTCCTACAAAATCATTCACCACTATTATCTCACCTAAATTCACTATAATCAAGAATTTATTTAAAATGAACTGAGTAAATGAAATTTCCCTGAAGGATCACTTCCCTCACCAAATTTTGAATCCTTTTTTATGAAAAATATCTCAACGCATAGAAAGAGATAAAAACTTTTTTTATTTTGGTGAAAAATTGAACTCTATATTCTTTACCCTTTGATATTTTATAATGAATTTTCATAATCATTAAATTAATTTCTCCATAAATAAGAATTCCAATGGATTATTTAACCCTTTGGAGAACTCCTTAACATATTATTAATTTCTCTATTATGCACCCCTTTCATTTTCATTATTCTAAATCTTTTTATTAAATATATTACCATGAATTCCTTAGTTTAATAATATTTATTTGATATTTTAAAATGGTTAAATATTCTTTAATATGTCATTGAATTATGAGTACAATAATCTTATAAAATATTTATTCTTTCCATAATTTAGTGAGATATTAATTTTCAATATTTTATTGACATCATTAAAACCATTGTGTGGTGTATCCTAACCCTAGGTACACAGTTTTCAAATAATTTTTTAATTACCTAAAATAAGATGTGTAGATCTCATTCTCCTCTATTTTTTTATACCTTTTCCATATTTTAAAATTTTGTACATAATTTTTTCAATGTCATGGTTCTCCTTTTCATGATGTGTTTTATGGGATCCTATTGTCAAATTATTTTTCTTTAGGTAAATAGATCTAACCACGGTTTGTACTTATATACAAATTGTTTTATTTAAAAATAATGAAAAATATCCTCATATAAAATAAATTCCACTATGAATTAGTTATTTACTTGTCCTATTTTGGACTGGGACATTTCAAATCCCTTCACTTTAAAATTCCTTCATTCATAATGCAATTTCATTAACATTTCGTATTATATGTGGACTTCAAAAAATAATCTTCTCAAAATAGATTGTACCATGATGTGGTCTCTATAAGAATTCTATATAATTTTTTATACATTTGTACACCATTAGGATACAATTGTTTTGAAATCCATAGTGTCAAGTTCCATGATGTGGTTCTAACGATCATGATCATGGTTTTGGTTTACCCAACAAAAACACTTATAACTAATTTCAATCACAAAAAACTCCACTAAAGTTTCATTAATGATTATATAAGATACTTTTTCATAATTCTTTCCAATAAATACAACCCGAAGTCAAAAAACTATTTTGGGATCAAGGATCTTTCCCTTCGGGTTTATTGGAAGCACCTTCAAAACCAAAACCACTTTACTTAGAGACACGACCTCTATTTTCAACATCAAAACCACTCTATACTTTAAGAAATTTTTGTGCAGATATTTTTATGAAACATCATTTATTCAAATTAATCACACATATATTAAACATTTTTAAAGAAACAAGTTATAAAAAGACTATTTCAATGGAAATGTTTCAAATATTATACTTTAAATCTCTCTACAAACTATAAAATTCCATTTATAAAAAAATGGTACACACTATAAAATTTTAAAAATAGAATTTTATGTTAATTAAATTTTTTTATTAAAAATTTTGAATAAAAAACTCATTATATAATAGTAGTTAAAGAACTATGTGGGTATATTATCAACAGTTTATTTTCTTTATCTCTTCTAATCTATCTCCCTTGAGATCATTTCTATCCATTCATTTTTTTTATAGTTACTTACCCTCTAGACATTTATCCCCAATTCTAGTTATCTCCTTCAATTTTTAACCCTATAATAGAGATACTAAAGGGTTTTAATTGAATATTAAAATGATTTTCATTCTATAAAATGAAATGACATTGAAAAAGAATTATTTTTGGTGTGAAGTGTTTGCCCAAAATTTGAGATATTTTGTGTGATGATTATATATAAAAGACACTAGATTTATATATAAAGAGTTTAGAAGTTTTTTATTAATCCTAATAGGATTTAGTGTGGGTTAAATATTAATATATTTATAAAATAAATCATAAAACATGACTTGGTGAGAGGCAGCATGTCACAGTTTGTGTTATTCCATATTTTTTTATACTACATCATGGTGTTCACAAAAAATGACATGAGATATCATTTAGTAAATCCTCATATATTGATTATAATATAATTTATTATTAAAAATTATGTGATGATGATTGTATGATTAATTCATTGTTAAATCAATTTAAATTGTAACTTTATAAATGAATTTAACATTTTAAACATTATAAAGGAGGAAGCCGAGAGTTGTCCATTTTATTACATATAAATATTATAGATTCTAAGTGGATCATTCATTAGGAGAAGGATTTATATTTAAAGAAACATCATAGAATACATTTTGGATTATGGAGATCATTCTTGAAAAATTCAAAACTCTCTCATGTTTTATCTCTTTTTTAACCATGGAGGTGGTGCTAGTATGACATTTGAATGAGAAGAGGTCCTACCAAATAATTTAGTGATTATATTTTTTTGGTAGATACCATTGATGTTAGGAGTTATTTTATTTCAATTGGGGTAAATATATCAAACTTATTGATCAAGAAGGAATGAATAACTATAACGAGTCAGACATGGATTATTTTTTATTTCATTTTGTAATTTCCTTTCTCGATCGATATCATTGGTGAATTTTGTGTATTTTTTTCATCAATTTAGTCATATTGATGTCCTATAAAATCCTTCACCATTTTTATCTCACATTAATTCACTATAATCAAAATTATATTTCAAATTAACCGATTAAAATGAACTTTACCTTACAAATCACTTCCCTCACCAAATTTTAAATCCTTGTTTTCATGAAAAAGATCTCAATACATATAAAAACATAAAAACATTCTTATTTTGGGGAAAAATTAAACTCTATATTCTTTACCCTTCGATATTGGATAATTAATTTTCATAATCATTAAATTGATTTCTCTAAAAATAAGAATTCTAATGGCTGATTTCACCCTTCAGAAAACTTCATCAAATATTTTTAACTACTATATTATGTCCCCCTTTCATTTTGTTTATTATAAATCTATCTCTTAAGATATGTAGATATCCTTCACCTATATTTTTTTATAATTTCCTTATATTTAAATTTGGTACCTTGTTTTTAGCACGTCATGGTTCTCCTTTCTATGATGTGTTTTCTTAGCGCCTATTATAAAACATTTTTCCTTTAGGTAAATAGATATAACCATGGTTTTTAGTTCTATACCAATTGTTTTGTCTAAAAAGAATGAATAATAGGCTCATCTGAAGTGGATTCTACCATGAACTAGTTATTTACTTGTCCTATTTTAGATTGGTACATTAAAAATATCTTTACTTTGAAATGAAGTCATTCATGATGTGGTTTCCATCACATTTCATATTGTATAGGGACTTTAAAAAGCATCATCTCAAACTATATTGTACCATGATGTGGTCTCTCTAATAATTCCATATAATGTATTAGACCTTTTTACACCATTGGGATACAATATTTTTGAAATTCATGGTGGCATGTTTCATGATGTGGTTCTAATGATCAGGATCTTGGTTTTTGTTTTCCCCAACAAAACACTTATAACTGTTTTTAATAAAAAACTCCCTAAAAGTATCATTAATGATAATATATGATATTTGTTTATCATCTTTTCCAAATAAATACAACCCAAAGTCAAAAAACCATTTTGGTATCCATAATCTTACCCTTGGGGTTTGTTAGAAACACATTACTAACCAAAACCACTTAACTTAGAGACACCACATCTAATTTCTACATCAAAACTACTCTATACTATGAGAATTTTTTTGCAGATATTTTTATAATGCATAATTTACTCATATTAATACCACATTTGTTAAACATTTTTTTATAAACAATATCAAAAAAGACTATTTAAATGTAAATCCTTAAAATATTATACTTTTAAGCTCCATACCAATTATTAAATTTCATTTATAAAAAAATGGTACACACTATAAAATTTTTAAAAACTAATTTTATGTTAATTAATTTTTCTTATTACCAATTATGAATATAAAAATCCTTACATAACATTAGTTAAAGATCATTATGGGTATATTATCAAACATTTATTTTCCTTATCTCTTCTAATATATCTCCCTTGATATCATTTTTATCCATTAATTTTTTATTATAGTAACTTACCCTTTAGATATTTGTCCCCCTTCTAGTTATCTCCTTAAATTTTTAACACTATGATGATGATCCCAAAGTATTTTTATTGAATAGGAAAATGATTTACATTCTATTAAATTATAGTCCATTGAATAAGGATTAATATTAGTGTAAATTTTTTGCCCTAAATTTGAGAGTTTTTGTGTGATAATTATATAGAAGTGAGACTATATTGATTTATAAAGACTTTATATGTTTTGTATAAGTCCTAATATGATTTATTATGGTTGAAATATTAATATATTTATGAATTAAATCATAAAACATGACTTGGGGAGAGTCACCGTGTCGTAGCTTTTGTTATTCCATAGTTGTTTAAACTACATCATGGTGTTCAAGAAAAATGATATGAGATATCATTAAGTCAATAATATTATATTGATTATAATATATTTGTCTTATTAAATATAATGTGATGATTCTTATTTGACTAAGTGATTTTCAAATCCATTTAAAATGTCACTTAATTAATGAATTTAACATTTCAAATGTTATAAAAGAGGAAGACAAGAGTTGGAAATTTTATTATATATAAAATTTATGGACTCTAAGTGCCTCATTCATTTAGAGAAGGATTTAAATTTAAATAAACATTATAGAACACATTTTGGATCAGAGATATAATTCTTGAAAAATTAAAAAATCTCTCATCTTTTATATCTTTATTAACCTTATAGGAGGTGCTAATAATCCATTTAAATGAGAATTGGTCCTACCATAGAATTCATTGATTACATTTTCTGGTTTATAACATTCATTTTTGGAGTTATTTTATTGAAACTAAGGTTTCTATGTCAACATTATTGATCATAAAGAAATTAATAATGATTTTGAGGCAAACATAGATTATTTTTTCATTTCATTTTGTAATTTACTTTCCCAATCGACTTCATTGATGGATTTGTGTATTTGTTTCCTGAATTTATTCATATTGATGTCCAATGAAACCCTTTACCACTGTTATCTCACATGAATTTACTATAATAGACACATGATTTCATATCAACCGAGTAAATGAAATTTCCCTTAAGGGTCACTTCCCTCACCAAATTTTGAATCCCTTTTTTTATGATAAAGATATCAAGGCATGGAAAAAGATAAAAACATTGTTATTTTTGAGAAACCCTAAACTCTATATTGTTTACCCTTTGATATTGGATAATCACTTTCCATAATAATTAAATTAATTTCTCCATAAAGAATAATTCTAATGGATGATTTCAAACATTGGAGAACTCCTTCAAATATTTGTAATTTATCTATCATGTCCCACTATCATTTTCTTTATTATAAATATTTATATTAAATATACTACCTTTAATTCCATAATTTCATAATATTTATTAGAAATTTAAAAATGGAATGTTTTTTTAATATTTCATTTAATTATGAGTACAATGATCCCATAAAATATTTATTCTTTTTATACTTGAGTTATATATAAAGGTTTAATATTTTATCATCATCATTAAAACCATGGTGTAGTGCATCCTCACAATAGGCATGGAGTTTTGAGATAATTTTTTAATCACCTAAAATAATATGTTTTTATCTACTTATCCACTATTTTTTATCATTTCCACATCTTTAAAATTTTTACCACATTTTTACCGTGTCATGGTTCTTCTTTCCATGATGTGTTTTCTTGGATCCTATTATAAAATTATTTTTATTTAGGTAAATATATATAACCATTTTTTTTACTTATATTAAAAATTTTATATCTAAAATGAATAAAAAATATCCCCATCTAAAATGGATCCCACCATGAATTAGTTATTTACTTATCCTATTTTGGATTGGGTTAATACAAATATCTTCACTTGCAAATGCCTTCATCCATGATGTGGTTTCCTCCTAATCTCATGTTGTATAGGGAATTTAAAAAATAATAATCTAAAAATATATTTTACCATGATGTGGTCTCTCTAAGAATTCCATATAATGTATTGTATCATTTTACACCATTGGGATACATTATTTTTGCAATCCATGGTGTAAAGTTCCATGATGTGGTTCTAACGATCATGATATTATTTTTGGTTATCCCCACCAAAACACTTATAACTAATTTGAATCACAAAAAAACTCCCCCAAAGATTGATGAATGATAATATAAAATATTTATTCGTCATTTTTTACAAAAAATACAACCCAAAGTAAAAAAAACATTTTGGGATCAACAATCTTCCCCTTTGGGGTTTTTGGAAGCACCTTCATAACCAAAACCACCTAACTTAGATACACCACCTATAATTTCAACATCAACACCACTCTATACCATGAGAATTTTTTTTGAAGATATTTTTATGTAGAATAATTTATCCACATGAATCCCACATATGTTAAATATTTTGGGAGAAAAAATATCTAAAAAGACTGTTTCAATGGAAATCCTTGAAAAATTATACTTTGAAGCTCCATTGCAATTATTAAATCCCATTTATAAAAAAATGTTACACATAATAAAATTTTAGAAAACGAATTTTAGGCAAATTATTTTATTATTACCATTTATAAATAAAAAAATCACTAAATAACATTAGTTAAATATCAATGTTGGTATATTATCATAAATTTATTTTCTTATCTCTTCTAAGCTATCTCCCTTGAGATCATTTATATCCATTCATTTTTTTAGTATAGTAACAAACCCTTTAGATATTTTTACCCCCTTTTAGTTATCTCCTCAAATTTTGAACCTTGTGATGATGATCCCAAAGGATTTTCATTGAATACGAAAATGATTTTCAATCCATAAAATGATAGTAAATAACATGTGCATCCAACAACCATTATTGAAAACATATAAATTTGTAGAAGTGTATTTTTCGTTATTAATCATGTGAAAAAATAGGTATTAAATTCTAGGCTTATCCCATGTCTCTCAAACTACTCTCTTGGGATGGATTTTGTGATAATATCCACTAGCTGATTAATTTTCAGTATGTAATCTGACTTTACAACTCCTCACTTCAACATTTCTTTGATATAATGATATTTTATCTCAACGTATTTTATTATCAAAATATGAACTATATTTTATCTAATATTTATAACAATACAATCTTTAGACATTATCATGATAAGTGAAAATAACCCTTCTCCCATATCCTCCAATTCGTGCTACATCCAAATTAATTGGGTGCACACTTGAGTTATAACATTTCACAATTCCTTCACTATATTTATTTAAATAAAATATCTTATTTTTAGTTAATACATGAGTCACATTTACATCTAAGATATATTATACCACATGATCTGAATTTTTGATTATATGTAAAACAATTCCAATTGATGTTCATGAAAGACAAAAATTCTTTCACATCTTCTCCCATATTTAATAAACAATATTACATCATACATTTGATATAAGAAGTATTATTTTTCCACTAACATCAATATTTACTTGGGTTCAATTTGATACTATGTCACCAGGCTTGTGATAAGCACAATATTGGGTCATTTAACAATAATATTTCATAATATTGTGAATATTTTTGAATTCTATTTGAGGTTAACCAAATTTACACCTTCATCCTCTAAAAAAATTATTTTATTTGAAATTATTATCAATATACATTTTTATAAACCATTTTAAAATGCATAAATATGCCTTTTGTATATTTTGAATTGGATATGAATATTATATAAAGTGTTTGAGTAAACTTGAATTTGAAGAAAGAATGTGAGTTTACATATCATGGATATTTCAAACTCATTATTTATATGTCTAATAAACTATTTAAAACTGCCTTACCTTAAACCTAAAAATATTATATCACTGATATACACTAGTACCATGAGTCTTTTTTTGGATTATTATTCCCATATATGTTATGATTAACCTCACCACATATGAATCCAAGATTATTAAATAATAAATCATGTCTAAAGTACCATTCTATTGATGTATATTTTATTCCATACAGTCAATTCTAAACATTGTTTCATCGTCCCCATTGATCGAAAAACCATTTGGTTGATCAATATATCCCTTTTCCTCTAATATCCCTTTGAGAAAGTATGTTTTAACACCCATATAGGAATAAATAATTCACACAATCCTAGTTTCATTCCTCATCACCTGTTCATATTTATTCACCTTATTTATAAAAATATATTCATTTATGATAACATTTTTTATTCCTAGTATGTGGAATAAGTTCCCAAGTATCAATCTTCTCCAAGTGGTCAAGTTATTTATGCATGTATTTGACCCAAATTTCATCTTTTAATAATTCATCAATGTTTCAAGTCTTAAAAATAGATAATAAAGTTATTCAATATAAAAATTCCATCCTTTCTAAAAATAGATCAAAATTTATTTCTTATATTTTTCTTTCATTATTTTATTCATGAATTTTATATCATTATTTTATTATACGAACCAAATAAACTCTGATTTCATCATCCTCTCATCATAAATTCTTAGAATCTAATTATTTATTTACCAAATATTTTGAATAATATATTTCAACATTATATTCTACATGTATGACTTTACAGTTTGAATGATTTTCTAGATCATCAATAATTACAGTAAAATATTGCTAGAAAAAATTCTCTTAAATCATTTTTAGGTTGTAATTTTTTAAAAAAAATATTATATAGAGGCATCTAAATAGGGTTATAGAGTCTTGAATATTTGATGACATTGAGTTTTTAGGTTTTTGGTTGTAGCTATAGAAGTTATTTCTATATGCCATAAATCATGCGTTAATACTGTGGATCCCACTAACAAAGGTTTCACATGAGATTATTGTATTATATTTGGAACAATAATTAAATCATGATGAATGAAAACATGAAAAAATAAATTTATAGAATATAAAATTATAACTTATGTAAGATAAGTTCAAGGATTCATAGAAATTAGTAAATCCTATGGAATATTAATAGATAAAATATCACATTACAATGTGTTACACCACTCCATAATAATGATACATTAGATTTAGATGTTTTGGAAGTGAGTGTTGCGGGAGGCGCTTCATGTAGTGATAGTTTAAAAAATAATATTAGTGAAAATTTATTTAATATTGAAGGTAAATCATGATATAGAGCATAAACCCACGCCATGAAATATAACGGGTTAATATCATCATTTATTCATAGAATATGGGGTCAACACTATTGAAAACAGTTCTCACGATGAGTATATAATAAAAAATAATCCCTATTATTTATCTATCCCATGAATGTAAGATTATATTCCATTGATCTTGTAAGGAAAGGTAATTGTGTTATAAAAGATGTGATCATTCCATTAATCTTCCAGAATCCCAAATTTAGATTTTTGAGTAAAGAACGATGTTGTGTCATGCTACTAATGGTCACACCGTAATCTATTTGAGTCAAGAAGAATATCTAGAATTAAATTTTTCTATCATATAGAATTTTTTAGAGTAAAATTATGGAATTTTGAATCAAAATTGAAGATCTATTATGGTTTATTTTTCCATCACAATAAAGGATAATTAAATATCAATCAAAGGGGAAACTTGGATACTCTCTCTAGTTTTAAGAGACATATTTTTATACAAATAAGGGAAATAGGAACATGGATTAGAAAGTTGAGAAAAATGAGAATTATAAATATGTACTAGAAATTAAAAGAAAGAAAAGATGAGGATCAATTTTCCTAATTAGTAGGATGTTCAAGGATTTTCATCACATGGATAAAGAAGGAGTTTATTTATGCTCCATCACCGGTGTAATATCATTCTTGGTTCATAAATAATTAGATAGGTTTGATAGGAGGAGTAGTGATCTTCCCAAGTTATTGAGAGAAGTGATATTTATAATTTGTGATGGTTTTAAACATGGAAGATCAATGTGGACTCTATAAATTTAAAAGAAAAAAAAGTAGTTTGATTAGTGAATTTGGTACTTTGGAACATCACCATTGTATGATCCTTATATATAGCGTAGTGTGGGTGAGTCAAATAAAAACTTCTTATGTATCTCCTTACTTTCTTTACAAATTTTTATTTATTATGAGAGAGAGAGGTCTTCTTAAAAATAGTGGATTAAGATCACTGGTGATAGTCATTATAATTGAATTAACATACCTTTATTCATACCTATCATTGTATTTACCTTATTTGTGACCAAAAAGCAGCATCCGAGTGTCAAGTTTATTAGTGAAATTTTCTATTACAATTTATGGTAGTGATCATTTATCATAGGTGAATTTAAAATCTTCAATGAAAATAATTTCCAATTATATAAGCATCAGATGCAACACTATTTATCATTAATGAGAAGGTATGTATATACAACTAACATACATGGGATCTTCATCATCATGAAAAGAAGATAATTATCAAAAAAATTATTGAAGGGATATTTATGCCACCTCTAAAGGAGTCGATGCATTCTGGATTTATTTTTATAATTTAATACACATAAATGTAATGTAGTTAAAATCCCCAAATTTCATGTGGGAAAATTTAACAACATCTATAAACATGATTCCAAAATACATGATCTGAAATTTTAGGTTTTATGTAATAAGTATAAGGATTTTGGGATGCACCTCAATGAATATATTGATGTATTCTTTTATTGGGTGAATATTATTGTTGAGGACATGAATATACCTAGATAAACCCTTGATGATATTAAAATAATAATGAGGATCCTAAGAATATTTCCACCATGATTAAATGGGAATTTATTTTTGCTTAAAAGAATGACCTAAAGAAGGTGAAATTGGATAACCTTCACACAACTATCACTGAGTACGTGATGATGTATAATGACAATTAATCCCAGGAAATTGACAAATCATAATAAGAAGACTTTATGGAAATGTAAAACTCACATTGGTGGATGATCCCAAAGATATGGAAATCGATTTGGTGATTTATTTTCTTTCCTATAACCTAAAAATAGGAAAATTAAAATTCAATGACAATATTTTACTCCTGTTATTTTAATTTGAAAATATTGGGCATCTCACTATAAAGTTTCCCAAGAATATATGATATGATAAAGAAAATTAACCATTCACATAGAAAAAATCAAAATATATAAATGGAAAGAGGGGTTAAAAAAATAAAAAGGAAAACTTGATTTTAACAAGAGAATTCTATATTAGAAGATTCAAAGGAAGAAACAATTTAGGTATTTAATACCTAAATGAATAAGTCCTTATGGTCTTTATAGATAAACCACAACTAGATGAAAATATCTTGAAAACACTATTGATGCTCCTTTCGTCACAGAATCTAAAGATTGGAAAAGGGGAAGATCTGAGATTAAAATGGTTCAACCTTTGAAGAAAACATCAAAAATTGACAAAGGGGTGAACAAGGAGAAATTTTCCCATATGACGCTCAAGTTTCCTCATAGTCGCGCAAGTGGACTTGTGCGACACACTTTGGCGCGCAAGTGACTTGCGCGGCCTAAGTGATAACCACCTGGTAACCGCTCGGGGTCTTCTCCTGCCTATAAATAGACCCTGTGGGCCCCCCATTCAAGGAGGAATTTTTTCCAGAAACTCGGATTGAAGCTCCCGACGCCCAAGTCTCTTCTCAAAGATTCTAGAACACTTCTAAGGTAATTTCTTACCTAGAACGGAAGATCTAAAGAGGGTGAGGAAGGCCTAAGTGTTGAAACTCATCAACACTTGCACACCTGAGTGGCCAGCCCTTAAGGGAAGTGGCCACACTTGCGCGCCTCCTTACTCCTTCGATAGAACTTGCGCGTCCCTTTTCTGGAAGAACCTCAAGAGGATTCTAAAGGCTTTAATACAGAGTCTCTCAAGTATTTCAATGCTGGTTGAACATCGCGAAAGTACCCCACACATGTCGCACAGGTATACCTGCGCGACCAATACTTGCACGCCCATGCAGTACCTGCGCGCCTTCCAAGACATGCACGCCCCTGCCTTTTTGGGTGCCCATCTTGCCCATTTTACGCCTCTTAAGCCATTACACCTTTCCTATTCAAGATTCAGTCCTCAAGAAACTCTTCAAAGCCATTTATGGCATGATTTCTTGATTTGACTTCCTTATCTGAAATGAATTCTATGGAATATCTCTCAAAACATAGTGATTTACATATCTTTATGTCACTAAAGATTGAGAGTTCATTCATTCAACCTCATCCTTTAAGATGAGAGAATCCTTAACCTGGGTCTCCTTTTCAGGAATAATCCCTAGTTATAAGTCCTTTAACTTGGGCATCTTCCTCAGGAGTAAGCCCCAAATTCTTAAAATTCCCAAATCTGGGCATCCTCCTCAGGAGTAAGCCCCAAACCTTTATCCATAACCTGGGCCTCCTTTTCAGGAATAAGTCCTAGTCATAATCCCTTAACCTGGGTCTCCTTTTCAAGAATAAGTCCCAATCATAATTTTGGGCTTCCTTTTCAGGAGTAAGCCCTAAGCCCCCTAACCTGGGCTTCCTTGTTAGGAATAAGCCCCAGTCATAAATTTGGGCTTCCTTTTCAGGAGTAAGCCCCAAGTCCCTTAATTTCTCTTTATCCAGTCCTAATTTACGTTTGATCTAGGATTCATTCTTAGGAGTAAAATCCAATTATCAATCCTCTCCTAATTTGGGTTTCCTTTTCAGGAATAAGTCCCAAGTTAGAGTATTCAAATCTCCATGAAGCACATATACCTTTATGGACCTTGTTCCTAGATTTTCTCCATAAATTAAATCCTAACCTTCATTTATCTGGGCAGTCATACATACATAAGCCCCAAACCATTTCTTATGATTACATATTTCATGGCCCAGTTGTCTATTTTATTACCAATACCTCTTGTTTCTCACACCGAGCATGACTCACATGAGCTTAGAGGGTAAAAGTAATTATGACATCATCCTTTGAGCCATCAATCATAAACATCATACTCCCTTACCCAAACTACGTGGGTTCTAATTCCTTTTCCAAAACAAAGGATACGTAGGTATCCCATCTGTGGGTTTAAACCCAACTCTGAAATAATCCATGTCCTTCTGAATGACAATAAACTTCAAGTGCCCCACTGAGTGGCTTTAAAACCAGCCTGATCATCATAATGACCAAGAGACTTTTATATAAATATTTTGAAGGATACCATTGACCAAGAATCCCTAAATAGATACAGATGATTCTATATTGATGAAGAACCTCGAATACATATAAAAGATTCTCTAAATTTCTTACATATTTAATCATTGATTGTCAAAACTGAAGGAAATCTCATTTTATACTTGGTAATGTAATAAGGATTCACGAACATAACATAAATCTATAAAGAGAGTCCCAGAGTAGACAATAATTCCCCTCAAAAAGGTGTGATGAGTCTGACCTCCCATCCTCTCGACCAATGAAAATTCCAAAGCCTCATTAGTCCACAAACTAATGAGCGCTTACCTTCGGAAAGTAGGTCCAAATGGATGTGGAATCATTGGATGTTTCCGGTTCTACGAACAAAACCGTAAGAAACCGATCAGAACGTTTGAATCTCCCATCCAGGAGGTCATCCTCGAATTCCGAGGGAAACAAAAAATGGTGAACCCGACGTGAATCCTTAACCAAGTTAAAATGATGTTTTACCTATTTGTTAAGCCCCTATTTAAAACTCAATAAGAGGGCTAACAAAAACAATCATTGACATGTGTGCTCATCCAAAGGATGAAGTGGCTGATTTTATCTTGATTACGTCTGCTATATCAAACAGGCACTCTTTTTCAAAATCTTATGTATTTCCATAATGGCTGCTCTCAAATTCACACCTATGAATACTGCTGCTGCAAATACCACTGCGGCTATTCCTACCGGATCGTCATCTGTTCTAAGGATGACATCACCTACTCAGCGTCTTCAACGCTGGGTATCAAATGCGCTGGTTAAGGATTACTGTCAACACGGTACTATCCTAACTCTGGAGGCTACCCGACAGGCCCTCCAAGTGCACAACTCACACAGGTCATCCGAACAACGACGACCAGGGATCAAGAGGCATGCGGTGCGGACTACCGTCTCCAATAGTTTCGGGTCGTTATCCCTGGAACGCAATTTCCATTAGCTCTCTTACTCTGAGGAAGTGAATGAGCAGGTCCCTCAGGACCTTAATTCAAAAAGACAGGAGTCCTTTCCGAGGGCTCCCATCAACAATCGCCGCCAGACTCGTGCAACAGTGTGCCCTCAACATGATGAGGGTACCAACTCCAGGCGTTCGGCTCAGGGTCCTCGAACCCGAGTTGGCAAGACGAACCACCAGAGGCGGAATCCGGTTAACAATGGGCAGGTTCTCATCCCTGCCATCTTCGGAGAAGTCCACCAACCTAACTTGGTGGCGAACAATGAGCAGGAACACACACCTGCCCGTTTTAATTCCGCTGTCCAGCAGACTCATCTGGCAGCATCACGCCAATCCCGCTAGGCAATTCCGGCGGAGTACTATAGGCAGGAACATACACCTGCTTATACATCATCAGTTACTCAACAGGCTCGCCTGACTACATATGATGGATCTCATCAACCGAGTTTGGAGAAGTGTAATCAGTAGGCACATACACCTGCTAATACTAATCAAGCCTACCAACAGTCTCGCTTGGTAGCGCACGGAGAAGTTAGTCGGAAAGCTCTGATGACAAACAGGAGGCAGACTCAACTCTCTTCCCCCACACTTGAGTACTGCCAGGATTCACTAACAGTAAAAGGAGGATAAGAGCAGGCACAAACACCTACTCTAAGCCCGGAATGGTCGTATATCCCCGTTCTGGCAGCTTAAGTCACCAATCATATTTTGTCAATGGTGAAAGAGAAGAAGCAAATTCCTTGGATGCTTTCCAGGATATCATAACATCTTCAGCATCATCTCAGGTAAAGACACATAAATCTATCCCTATAAGTGGAGTGACACATCAAATATTCACTCTAGAACAGACACACACATCTGTTCCAGTCCAAGAGGGTTATGGGGCATACTCCCCCATATCATATGGACAACCAAGTGAGGCACATGCACCTGATTTGAGTAAAGATCGTCAGCCTAACCTGACCATCTTTCCTGATCAGGCACATACACCTGCTCAGAGCAACCACTTTCATCAAAAAGTGGTTTCCAAAGCGAGTAAAAAGGCATCTAAGAAAAATATCCACCCACCACATTCAGGAGATCAAAGGCCAATCTTTAATAAGTACTTGCTCGATGCTGGAGTTCTTGAAGCCCTCAGACATTTATCTGTTGGAATTCAAGATTCTACTCCCTCAGTTCCCAATAACGGGAACATTAATTCTGAAGTTCTGAAACAAAAACTTCTTCATGAAGGCTTGCTTCGTGACAATTCGGTCAATCTTGAAGTTTCGTCTTCAGATGAGAGCCACAGGAACCCTCTGTGTGGTCAGAAGACCAAAGAGCAAGAGATCTAATCTTTTGTTGTAACCTATTATGGTGGTCCTCCCCATGATGATGAATTTCTCTACGAATGTCCTCTCTGCAGTAGTGATTCACATCGCCTGGAAAATACTCCAGTGGACAATGTAGTGCCGAGAAAGCCCTCTTATCTTGAGGCACTTGCAAATGAGAAACCAGTCATGTCTGATGCTTTATCGCTAGCAAGTGAAATACTTTCTCAATCAGAAGATAGCCCATGGTGTAGGTCATTCTCCGATCCACCCCTAAGTCATGCATCTTCTATTTTGATCAATGATCTCTCTACCAATCTTGTTGAATCCGATGAAGCAACAAGGAAACACCAACTCTGGTCAAAACAGGTAGAAGAATCATCATTTAATGATGAAGAGGAAATGCTGAACATGAGGAAAAAACTGGCGAAAAGTGAGGTACCAGTCATGTTTTGGCCTTTGGCTGACTCCTAGTATGACATTCCAAATATTTTGACGGAAGATGGAGTCCATGATATTCATCTCAACATATGGAAAACTCTTTGTCAATTGAAGAAGAAGGTATTATCTTATGATGAATATGAAAATCATCATAAGATAATAGAAGGGCTACAATGTCAGATTGATTTGGCATCTCTATCAGTCTCTCGGTATCCAAAGGCTAAAAGTAGCAGAGAACCCTTCAACGTTCATGCCTTGGCGCACTAAGAAAATTGCGTCAGTTAATTTCCAGTGGCCAATCTGGTGTTCATATCAGAGGATGGGGTGTTCACGGAGCACTATATTTCACAGTGCTTTCCAGTCATCAATGCTCGCCAAAAATGGTCTCATGCAATGTTATTGCCCATGGCCGGCCACAGTCAATGGGCTTTGTTTGTAATCAAAAGATTTCTCAAGAATAGGCTTCAACTAGTTACTCTCAAAATCAAGCATATAGATAACAAGTTGTTGAATTGCTCCTACATCAAGCAGGAGAGAATATTGCACAAGCCTCTCGTATGGAGAAAACACATCATCAAATGACAAAAGTTTCAGAAATCATCCAACGGTCTCTTGAACAAGGTGATAAAAGTGGATACAGGTTAATGCATCCAGCTAATTTCTGAACTAAGGTTCACAAGATCAGGAGAGCTTTTAAGAAGGTCTCAGACATGGCATGTCAGGAGCCACCCCAGCTTGTCAGACTGGGGACTCCTTTAACCCAACCCTCAAAGTCAACAAATGGGATTCGAGGAGTTGAGCGAAAACAGCATGAACATCCCCA
Organism: Viscum album; assembly: GCA_963277665.1. Classification (NCBI taxonomy): domain Eukaryota; kingdom Viridiplantae; phylum Streptophyta; class Magnoliopsida; order Santalales; family Viscaceae; genus Viscum; species Viscum album. The sequence continues at coordinate 1,075,263,359 of OY728157.1, read as the reverse complement.
GTTCACAAGACTGGGGACTCTTTCAAATCATCAATCCCCTCCTCAGAGAATGTCGGTCTTTTCTCGATTGGGGAAGAAGTCCCAAGAGGAATGAAGATCCAAATTATCAGGAGATTCCCTCCAAATTATAACTCAACAAGAAGTTCCTAAAGGATTGAATCAACAAAAGTCAATGTCTCATAAAAGACATGAAAAAAGACAATATCACAGAAATGTTGATAGAAGGGATGCGATGCATTATGCATCAATCAATATCATCAATGCCATTTTTTCTAATTCACAAGAGGAGGCTCACTCAGGGGACTCAGATGAAGAGCGTCCTGCTCAACAAAATGTATGCACCGATAGAAATGAAGAAGGTGTGCATACACGAAGTCAAAGGATTACTCAGAACCTAGGCAATCCACTTCCTTCTCTCCAAAAAGTATCCAAAAAGGGAGAGGAAAGAATCAAGTTACATATCCTTCCTCTGGAGAAGGTCAATCGCTCTTATTAGAGAAAAGGTTTGCACAACAGGAGGAAGAAATGAAATAATTAAGAAGGTTGAATGCAGAACTACTTCAAAGTAGTCTTCTTCTTAAGAATGCTGGAGTTCGATAGCTGAAAGAATTTGTTGCAGCTACTGAGATGGATCAGGAATATCCTCCTTTATCAGTACACCCTCAGAGGTCTAATCCTATGGGTCAAGCGCAACAACGGTCGGCAGTGCTACCATCAGTTTCAGCACCAATCACTACATCTATCCAAGCTACATTCATTGCACCTACCCAAGACCAAATTCAACCGGATGTTTCTCAAAAGTTAATAACTAATATTGAGTCATTAACAGCTCGGTTAGAAACTATGGAAGGGAAACGGGTGCATGTTCAACCAGAAAAGAAAGTCTACCCTGAATGGGTAGATTCAATTTCTCCTCCATCCAGTTTTGGAAACCCTGTTTTCCCTACTTTCAATGGATCAGGCGACCCTGAACAACATTTGACACATTACGTACATGTCTTGTTGTGATCCTATGATGGGAACTCCAGAGCAGCAAGAAGCAGTGAAACTCAGATGCTTCGTGTGAACCTTACAAAGACCGGCTTTTGTCTTGTATACAAGCTTGCAATCCAGGTCAATCATCGGATGGGAGGATCTTCGCCAAATATTACTTCTTCAGTTCAGCTCAACTTTGCCAAAAATGACAGTTTTCGATCTTACAAACTACAAGAAAATGGAGAATGAAAGAGTCTCTGATTTCATTGCTCGCTGGAAGGGATTAACATATTCCCTAAGTTTAGTACTCCCTCAAGAGGAGCTATTGCCAATCTGTGTGGAAAATTTGCATGACGAATTACGCACTCCATTGATCCCTGTGAAATACATAGGAGGGTTTTGAGACCTTACTTCAATCGCTCAGTAGATTGAAGATTCCCTTATACAGGGTAAGGCTAAATCTCGTGTAATTCCATCAGCTCCAGTAAGGAGAATGGGTAAAGTGGAAACTGCTACAGTTATGCTTAAACAAGCGCCTGTACCTATTTATACTTCAAAACCTTCATCTTCTCGAAGGGCTCCACCTCCTGAACGCCAACAACAAAGGCCGTTTCGTCCAATTGATCAAAGAGATCAACGACGAAAATAATTTGAGGATTTGAAGAGTAAAACATACTCTTTTTGAAATGAGCAAGTTCCTGGTTACTTCATTTTAGCTCTGGAAAATATTTTTGTTCAATTACCAGTGCCCAAGAGGCCAAACAAGGATGGAGATGAAGACCATCCAAATTATTTTCCCTTTCATCAAATGTTGGAGCATCCCATCCAGGAGTGTTTTGTCTTCAAAGACCTCCTGCAAAAGATGGTCGGCTTGGGACAAGTCAAGTTGAAAGGTTCTTCGACTCAAGTAGCATGTGTTACTGCTACAGTTTCAGAGGAGGAAGGTGAATGGCTAGAAGTAAAAAGCAGAAATGCATAGAAGTATGATGATTGGATGGTCGGAAAGACAATCAATCGGACTCATTCCATTTTGCGAACACAATTAAAGAAACCAATTTTGTCTTCTTCCATGAATATTTCGGTAAAACCCTCTTTGTCAGAGGGAAAGTCCTCAAAGAAACGGCTTGATTCAAAGAAGGAAAAAGAATCAGAAGAAGATGAGTATGTGTCAAAGCCTAAATTTTCTTTGACTCTGGCAGACTTTATGCCATCTACTTCAAAGCCACGGGCACCGCCCCATCAAACGGCACAGCCTAAATAGGCTAATCAGGCAGAGTCTTTATCAGATGAAGAGTTAATCTTCGGTTCTGTTAATATGATTCAATTAACAGATCCGTATTCCAGTCGTAATGTCAATTATGATGAGCCTGAATTCGCTGTATCAAATAAGGGAATCTGAGGAAGTTCCAAAGGTTCAGGATACAGGGGAAGACGTGGATCTTTCCGGAGACACTAGTCCAATTCTACCCCTGCTAGCACTATGTATGCAGCAGAAACTCGTGGTAGAGCCCTTCAGCGAGCTCAAAAAGAACAAGAAAGTTCTTCTGCCAATAGGCAACTTAGTCTTAGCACAGTTATTTTGGAAGACCGATTGAAGGTTCCATCTTCTTTGTCTCAGCAAGTAAATGGATCTAATCAGTCTAATCTTCCAAAACCAAGGATGTTTCCAACTTCTATCCCAATACAAGATGCATCAGCGTCCAAAGAATCTGCTTCCAATGTACTCGCTAAACCACATATTCCTGTTGGGAAACACATACCTCTAGATCAAAAGTATTATATATTGAAACACTTGGCCCAAGTACCAGCCAAGTTATCAATTTTGGATGCTTTGAATCTGTCAAAAGATCTTCGAGAAGCACTCATCGAAGCTTTGTCAAGTCCTCAGGAGTTTGAAGCTGAAATTGCTGCAGCTAAAGTCTATCACATAGAGAATAATCCTACAGAATGCAATGCAGTGATATCTTTTACTAAAAAAGATGAAGATGATGTTGTGCATGGGCACATAAAACCTCTGTACTTATCTGGAAAATTCAATGGTGTATATATCCGAAGAGATTTCATTAAAAATGGTTCAGGAGTCAACCTCATGCCCATTTGTACACTTCGTCGATTGGGCCTCACGGAATCTGATTTATCTCCTTCTACCATGATGTTATAAGGATATGATAAAAATGAACAAGAACCACTGGGAGAAGTTACACTCAGAACTCAGTTTGGAGATATTGTATCCAATTCGGATTTCATGATTGTTGATCAAGACTCTGCTTTCAACGTCTTTCTTGGAAGACCCTAGCTACATCAGCATGCAGTTATCCCTTCATCATACCATCAATGTCTCAAAAACTGTTTCAATGGTCAAGTTGGAACATTTTATGGTGATAAGGCCTTGTTCAAGACATGTGAGTCTCAATACAATGAGGCGGAATTTTATCACATGAAGGGAAGAGAGAAATATACAATAAAGGAAATTACCAAAGTTAATGCTCCATGTGGTTGGGAGAAGATTCCAATAAATCCATTTACACATGTGAGTACAGATTATGTGTTACCTATCAGGCAAATTGAAAAAATAGGCCCAAATCAAAATACTCTTATGGAAATATCCATAATTTCAATTACGGCAATCGAGCCAGACAACATGGGAAAAATTTGTAACCTGCCAAACAGTGATGAAAGCACAAGTGGTGACGTTTTCATTTCATCTACTGAAATCCAAGAGGTCTATACTTCGCCAATCAGGCCATAAGAAGTTATAGCAACATTGGAGGTGAATAATGATGTCAATTCTCAATCCATCATCTCCTCTTTATTTCCCAAATAAGACCCTTTATCATCAATAGGGTCGGAAATGGAAGCTTCTTCTTCAAAATGTGCAAATTTTGACATCTCTTCTGATCATGAAAATTTCGTTTTGTCATCTACTATGCAAGTAGAAATGGAAGAAATAACACATGATGAAGAGAAAGAGGAAGATCTTAGTGATTCTCCTCCAACATCTGAAGAGGGTATCTCTACCACTATGGATGAACTCAGAGAAATAAATCTGGGTACAAAGAAAGATCCACGCCCCACTTTAATTAGTACGGCCATGACCCTTGAAGAGCAAGAGATGTATATTTCTTTTCTAAAGAAAAATAAAGATATTTTTGCTTGGAACTATACAGAAATGCCTGGGCTTGATCCTGATGTTGCTACTCATCATTTGGGTTTACCAAAAGAACATCGAGGATTTAAGCAAGCCGCGAGAAGAACACACCCAACTTATGCTTCCAAAATTGAAGCTGAAGTGGATAAGCTGATCAAAGATAAATTCGTCAGAGAAGTTCAGTATCCCAAGTGGTTGGGTAATATTGTCCCTATAAAGAAGAAGAATAGACAAATTAGGGTTTGCATTGATTTCAGAGATCTTAATCAGTATTGTCCTAAAGATGATTTCCGAGTTCTGATTACAGAACTCTTAATTGATGCGACGACTGGATATGAAGTACTTTCCCTCATGGATGGATATTCCGGATATAATCAGATCTGAATGGCCCAGAAGATGAGGAATCCACATCCTTCATAGCCCCTCAAGGTGTGTTTTGTTACCGGGTGATGGCCTTTGGTTTAAAGAATGCAGGTGCAACATATCAACGCGCAATGCATCGTATCTTCAAAACTTTATTAAGGAAGTCTGTTGAATGCTATGTAGACGATTTGTTGGTTAAATCCAAACAACGTTCTAATCACTTGGCTGATTTGGAAGTCATATTCCACAAGCTTCAACAACATAATTTGAAGATGAACCCCTTAAAATGTACTTTTGGGGTAACCTCAGGAAAATTTCTCTGCTTTGTTGTATGCCATCGTGGTATTGAAGTCGATCCTGAGAAGACCAAGTCAATCCTTGGTATGTCACCTCCTCAGAATTTGAAAGAATTAAGAGGACTTCAAGGACACTTAGCCTATATTCGGTGTTTCATCGCCAATTTGGCAGGCAAAAGTTTACCCTTTACCAAATTAATGAAAAAAGGAGTCACTTACCAGTGGACTGAAGAATGTCAAGAAGCATTTGATGTTCTCAAGAAATACCTCTTGAGTCCACCGGTACTCATGCCACCTATTGAAGGAACACCACTTATCCTCTATGTGACAGCTCTAGAGAGATCATTGGGTGCCTTTCTTGCTCAAAAGAATGATGTTGGGAATGAAAATAGCCTCTACTATCTCAGTAGAACTATGCTTGAAGCAGAAACCCGGTATTCAAGTATTGAGAAGTGATGCCTGGAATTAATCTTTGTAGTTCAGAAACTGAGACACTACCTGCAACATCACGAGGTCCAATTGGTATCTCGCAATAATCCGCTCAAACTCATCCTTAGTCGTCCAATGCTTACAGGACGTCTTGCAAGGTGGGCAGTTATTTTGCAGCAGTTCGACATTTAGTATGTGTCTCAAAAGGCGATAAAGGGACAAGCTCTGGCTGATTTCCTGGCTGAACATCCGTCAGCGGAAGACACTTCTTCAGATATTGAACTCCCTGATGAGGAAGTTTTCTCTATTCAAGAGAGTCCTCAAACATGTGAAATGTATTTTGATTGTGCTTCCAGAAGTCCAACAGGGAAGAAAATGGAAAATCCTAAATTCAACAAAGTTGGTTTAGGAATTGTGCTCATTTCTCCAGATAAGGTAGTGTTACCTTATTCCATTTTATTGTGGGAAGGTGGTACCAATAATGAAGCTAAATACCAAGCTCTTATCACAGGCTTGGAGTTAGCACTTCAAGCACAAGTGAATCACTTAAAGGTGAAAGGGGATTCAGACCTGGAAATCAAACAAGTCAATGGGGATTATGCCATCAGAAAAGAATAACTAATCTCTTTGTATGATTACGTTAGAGAGTTAATGGTAGAATTCCCTTCAGAACCGACATTTTCTTATGTCCCAAGATCACAAAATGCTCAAGCTGATGCGCTGGCTAATATATCCACAGCTCTAGCAGATCCAAATCGGGACGAGACAACCATCAGTATTGCCCACCATCATGCAATTTCACCTTATGATCAAGCCAGGACAGAGGAAATTAATGAAATTAGTCCCATTCCTGAACCGTATGGTCATACTACAGGATGGATGTCACCTATCAGGGAATTTCTTCAAAATGGAACACTTCCACCTGATAGAGCTGAGAAAGAACAAATCTGGTGACGTGTGTTCAATTTTACTCTTTGTGATAGCCCAAACCACCTAGAGAAAATTCTCTACAAATGTGGTTTTGATGGAGTTCTCTTCAGATGCATTTATGGTGAAGAGACAATGGCTTTCATGAAAGAAGTGCATGCAGGAGTCTGTGGTGCCCACCAGTCTGGACATCGATTTTCTGATCAAATTTGAAGGCTTGGACACTTTTGGCCTTCAATGATACAAGATCGTGTTAATTTCACAAAGAAGTGTCATTTATGCCAAGTACATGCCAACTTCATTCATCAACCTTAAGAGTTGCTTCATACAGCTAAATACTCGTGGCCATTTGCCACATGGGAAATGGATGTGGTGGGACCATACCCTTCAGCTAAGACCAAGCAGTTTAAGTACATTCTTACTACTACTGATTTCTTTTCCAAATGGGCAGAGGCAGTACCTCTCAAAGAAGTCAGTTCTAAATGCATTGTTAGATTCTTCAAGTCTAACATCATTACTAGTTTTGGTGTCCCTCATACCATATTGATGGAAAACGACACCAACTTCTGTTCTTCTGAGGTGAAAAAATTGTATCAAGAATACAAAATTAAATCCAACCATTCATCTCGGTATCATGCGGCGGCCAATGGCCAAATAGAAGCCTTTAACAAGACTCTTTCAAATATACTGCAAAAGATGGTGGATAAATATAAGAGGTCATGGCCTGATAAACTATTTCATGCTTTATGGGCTTATCGGACTACCACCCGCAATGCAACGCGGTCAACTCCATATTCGTTGGTGTATGGAACAGAAGCAGTCTTCCCAATTGAAGTTCAATTGCCCTCACTCAGAGTAGCCATTTGTGATCAGTTATCTACAGATGAGCAATCCCAAAAGTGATTGAATGAATTGGAACGGTTAGATGAGAAAATATTGTGCACTTTGCACCACTTGGAAATCTATCAAAATCGAATAGCACGAGCTTTTAACAAAAAAGTTCATCTTCGTTCATTCACTCAGGGAGAATTGGTATTAGTTCTCAGAACTCCAATGATACCCGGAAAGAAACCTCCCAAGCATGAGCCAAAATGGTAAGGACCTTATTCAATATATAGGGTCTACTCCAATGAAGATTATTCATTAATCTCGATGGATGGAGAACTCATTACTACTCCAACTAATGCCAGATTTTTGAAGAAGTATTTTGTATAAACTAAAAAGTACCCCCAAGATGTCCCCGCAACATGACACTAAAATATGCAGCACTATTTCGTCCTTTCTATAAGACGTTAAACTATACAGCAATGGTCCAGTATGGCCTTAAACTCCTCCTTGGTCTAGTATGACCTTAAACTATTCACAAGATGTCCCCACAACATGACACTAAAAGTGCGACACCAGTTCGTCCTTGCTATATGACGTTAAACTATACAGCAATGGTCCAGTATGACCTTAAACTCCTCCTTGGTCTAGTATGACCTTAAACTATTCACAAGATGTCCCCACAACATGACACTAAACTGTGTGGCACCAGTTACTCCTTGTTATATGACATTAAACTATATAGTAATGGTCCAGTATGACATTAAACAGCAACTTCATCTTACATGACGTAAAATTGTGAAAAAGTTCCCTAAAAGATCATGTATGACTTTAAACTACACCATCCATGGTCTATGCATATGACCCTAAACTATTCACACTTTTGTCCAGCATGACATTAAACTGAAGAAGAAAAAATACCTAATCTTTCCTCACTGCATGACATTAAACTGCACAGTCCCCCTTTCGTCCAATATGACGTTAAACAATATTTTCCCTGCAACATGACATTAAACTGTGCAGCACCAGTTTGTCCTTGCTATACGACATTAAACTATACAGCAACGGTCCATGCATAAGACCCTAAACTATTTGAAAGTCCCTTATGTTCGGAAAGACGTTAAACTACATAGTCATCAAAGGTTCTGTATGACCTTAAATTGTACTTATGTCTAGCATGACATTAAACTGCACCATCCACGGTCCATGTATATGACCTTAAACTATTTTCCCTTTTTGCCCAAATTGACATTAAACTGTATTGTCCCCATCGTCCTAACCAGATGACACTAAACTGTACAGAAAGTCCTTGATTTGTCTTACATGACGCTAAACTGTACTCTGTCCCTACTACATGACATTAAACTGTGCATCGTTAAGGTTCTTGCTACCTCTTGTTTATCACAACGAGTATGACTCATGTGAGATTAGAGAAAACCTCAACCATAACACTCTCTCGGGGCTGCTAACCATGTGTAAGTCCCAAAATCATTTTTAGGTCATTGTCACCATGAATAACTTGATCATTAATTTATTCTTTAATTGAACTATGCGGATTTTGATCCTTGCATTCCAAGCTGGGTACGTAGGCAACCTCCCAAGGTTCATGCCCAAAAATAATCTCTTCACTTTGGTCCACCTTCATCTCATACGATGTTGATTTGTGAAACTGCCCTTAGAATCAATATCTTTACATTTGATTCACTTTTGTCCTTGTTATACGACGTTAAACTGTACAACACTTTTGTGCGGTATGACAGTAAACTAAAATACACTTTGATTTCCTCATTTGAGAGGGAACCATTATTTACATTGATTTTTCAATCATGTTTCATTTCAAAAGACTACGTGCATACATGGAAATGCCTAAACTTTTTATCTCGGGTTAAACCATCATTGTACTAAAGTCCACTTTCACCCTTCACATTTACGAACCAAATTTGTACAAAGGGTATTTCTAGAACTACGTGGGCTTGATTCCCATCCTTATGGGATACGTACGAACGTTCGAATATCCCTCAAATCCAGCCCCAAGTATTTTGGGCCTAACCCCAAATTTCACTTTCAGTCCCTTGGCTGAAAAGTCCTCATGAAAACACACACTGTGTATTCATTATTATGGTTTGAACTCTATGAACCTAAACTAAGATCTCTCATACTTTCGTCCTGCACGACGTTAAACTGCATTTCAAGAACTATGCATGGCTTGATTCTCATTATTATTAGATACATAGTGAAGTCCAAAATTTCAATTCAGGACCCAACCACAACATGATTATGGTTATCATTGACCTATGTATCTCTATATACATTGGGAAATACCCATATTTATGTGTTATAATCCTAACCTTAAATATTTTCAGATCTTCATAACCCTTTTCATGACTTTTAGTCACAAAAATGTCAAACTTCTGAGAATTATTTTGCCTGACTATGCAGTACATGCCCCTAGGTGACCTTGCATAAACAGTCCACATAACAGACTTGTCAACCGAAGGATACTATTTATTTGACTATGCAGCCAATGCCCTTAGGTGGCCCTGCATAATTCAACCACTAACGAGTTTGTTAAATGATGATAACTTCATTCTTGGGAAGAATGCCTCTTTTGTCCTTATTTTTCTTAAATGACGATATGTAGGGATCTGCAAAAAAATAGCCATCCTTAACATATTTGTCCCATGTCCTTTTTCATGATCTGAAAGTATTCAAGTCTATGGTTTATACTCTCCATATTCTTCTTCCCTGCGTTTGGGTCAGACCTTCGTAGGAGTGATATTCATCCAGTTCTTCGATAATCTTGTCTGGAAATATCTTCTCCATATTCAAGTACCTCTTTCCATACAACAAACTCTATACTTTAGAAAATTTGAATCTCCATAAACTTTCACTTGCTTTTAGCACTAGGAAAGTAAATTTCTGAGAGTTCTTTTTCCAGACTATACAGCACGTGCCCATAGGCGGCCTTGCATAAACATTCCACATAACAGACTTGTCAGCTGAATGATGCTATTTATTTGACCATGCAGCCAATGCCCTTAGGTGGCCCTTCATAATTCAACCCCCTAACGGGTTTTGTTAAATAATAGTAACTTCATTCTTGGAAACTACTTCTTATGATGCCTTTTATCTCTTTTTCATATCATTCCTCAGATTAGAATATTCTTAAAACCATAGTTTACATATTTTACTCCCTCATACTTGAGTATGGTAATATGTTTTCAGCTAAATTTTTAAGGAATTGAATCAATTTTAATCCATTTTGGTCAAAGCTATTTCGACCTTAAACATTATCCGCTTTATGTTCGACATGCATGACTTTAAACTGCCAATAACCACAAAGACCCATGATTTATTCTTTTTCCTCAAAGTCAAATCCTCTATTTCTCTCCAGATCCAACTCTGAGGAGGGACTTTTGTTGATGCTCCTTTCGTAACAGAATCTAAAGATTGGAAAAGGGAAAGATCTGAGATTAAAATGGTTCGACCTTTTAAGAAAACATCAAAAATCGACAAAGGGATGAACAAGGAGAAATTTTACCATATGCCACGCAAGTTTCCTCATAGTCGCGCAAGTGGACTTGTGCGATGCACTTTGGCGCGCAAGTGACTTGCGCGACCTAAGTGATAACCGCCCGATAACTGCCCGGGGTCTTCTCCTGTCTATAAATAGACCCTGTGGGCCCCCCATCGAGGAGGAATTTTTTACAAAAACTCGTATTGAAGCTCCTGACGCCCGAGTCTCTTCCCAAATCTTCAGGAACACTTCTAAGGTGATTTCTTACCTAGAAAGGAAGATCTAAAGAGAAGGAGGAAGGCCTATGTGTTGAAACTCATCAACACTTGCGCGCCTGAGTGGCCACCCCTTAAGGGAAGTGGCCACACTTGCGCGCCGCCTTACTCCTTCAATAGAACTTGCGTTTCCCTTTTCTAGAAGAACCTCAAGAGGATTATAAAGGCCTTAATAAAGAGTCGCTCAAGTATTTCAATGCTGGTTGAACATCGCGCAAGTACCCCACACATGTCGCGCAGGTATACCTGCGCGACCAATACTTGCGCGCCCACGCAGTACCTGCACGCCTTCCATGACTTGCGCGCCCCTGCCTTTTTAGGTTCCCATCTTGCCCATTTTACCCCTCTTAAGCCATTACACCTTTCCTATTCAAGATTCAGTCTTCAAGACACTCTTCAAATCCATTTATGGCATGATTTCTTGATTTGACTTCCTTATCTGAAAGGAATTATAGGGAATATCTCTCAAAACTTAGTGATTTACATATCTTTATATCACTAATGATTGAGAGTTCATTCATTCAACCTCATCCTTTAAGATGACAGAATCCTTAACCTGGGTCTCCTTTTCAGGAATAATCCCCAGTTATAAGTCCTTTAACCTGGACATCTTCCTCAGGAGTAAGCCCCAAATTCTTAAAATTCCCAAATCTGGGCATCCTCCTCAGGAGTAAGCCCCAAACCTTAATCCATAACCTGGGCCTCCTTTTCAGGAATAAGTCCTAGTCATAATCCCTTAACCTGGGTCTCCTTTTCAAGAATAAGTCCCAATCATAATTTTGGGCTTCCTTTTCAGGAGTAAGCCCCAAGCCCCCTAACCTGGGCTTCCTTGTTAGGAATAAGCCCCAGTCATAAATTTGGGCTTCCTTTTCAGGAGTAAGCCCCAAGTCCCTTAATTTCTCTTTATCCAGACCTAATTTACGTTTGATCTAGGATTCATTCTTTGGAGTAAAATCCAATTATCAATCCTCTCCTAATTTGGGTTTCCTTTTCAGGAATAATTCCCAAGTTAGAGTATTCAAATCTTCATGAAGCACATATACCTTTATGGACCATGTTCTTGGATATTCTCCCTAAAGTAAATCCTAACGTTCATTTATCTGGGCAGTCATACATACATAATCCCCAAACCATTTCTTATGATTACATCTTTCATGGCCCAATTGTCTATTTTATTACCAATACCTCTTGTTTCTCACCCCGAGCATGACTCACATGAGCTTAGAGGGTAAAAGTAATTATGACATCATTCTTTGAGCCATCAATAATAAACATCTTACTCCCTTACCCAAACTACGTGGGTTCTGATTCCTTTTCCAAAACAAAAGATACGTAGGTAGCCCATCTGCGGGTTCGATCCCAACTCTGAAATAATCCATCTCCTTCTGAATGACAATAAACTTCAATTGCCCCACTGAGTGGCTTTAAAACCAGCCTGTTCATCATAATGACCAAGGGACTTTTATATAAATATTTTGAAGGATACCATTTACCAAGAATCTCTAAATAGATACAGATGATTATCTATTGATGAATAACCTCGAATAAATATAAAAGATTCTCTAAATTTCTTACATATTTAATCATTGATTGTAAAAACTGAAGGAAATCTCATTTTATACTTGGTAATGTAATAAGGATTCACGAACATAACTTAAATCTATAAAGAGAGTCCCAGAGTAGACAATAATTCCCCTCAAAAAGGTGTGATGAGTCTGACCTCCCATCCTCTCGACCAATGCAAATTCCTAAGCCTCATTAGTCCACAAACTAATGAGTTCCTACCTTTGGAAAGTAGATCCAAATGGATGTGGGATCATTGGATGTTTCCAGTTCTATGAACAAACCCGTTAGAAACTGATCGGAACGTTTGAATCTCCCATACAAGAGGTCATCCCCGAATTCTGAGGGAAACAAACACCACTGTTGAGTGAAGAGTATACTTAAAATTTGAACTTGAATCTATGCATGAAAATATTTATGTTTGGAGGGATAAAATTTATAAGGAAAATTGTGTTCTTTTTTATTGAAAACATTATATAAAGTAGGAAAAAGAATATAAAAATGAGTTTAAAGGTAAAATTTAGTTTATTAAATCAAAAAATATAGAAAAATAATTGAATAAATTTTAGTACAAACTCAAAATTGAAGAGCATTAAAAAATACACAATATATTGACTAATGTAGTGAAGGATAGAGTAAAAATGATCAAAGAAATTAAAATAGAGGTTATTGAATTATGGTGAAATATTGAGGATCAATAAAGGCACTTGATTCCTAGTATGATTTTGGAAACTAGAATTAACATACTATGGATAATGTAAAGGTAAATCTTGGTGATCCAAATGAGAATTTGGAGAATTTTCCATAATGAAAGAATATAAAAAATAAGGAAAATTATGAAGTGTGTCTTTATCACAAGAAAAAAAAGAAATGAGGGTTGACGTAATTATATAATCACCCACAAATTGGATGAAATAAAATAGGATGACTCATAAAAGGCATAAAAATCTATTGGATCATTAAATAATAAATGAAAAAATAAACCAAAAATTCATTTTTATTATTTTATTAATATGATATATACTCAATATATGTCTTCCATATCTATGTGGAACTTCAAGGGATAAGATAAAAAACAAATGAGGGAAAACATAAATACTCATTATGTTTTTATGGGCAGTTTTAGGTTTAAAGGTTATAGAAACAAATAAATATAAATTCATAAATAGATTAATGTAATGCAAAAAAGGAGACTCAAGGTTGTATAATATAGTAACTACAAGAATCATTAATAAGGATAAAAGTGATAAATCAATTTATAGCCTAGAAATATGAAGTTGATCCAATATAACCGAAGGAGGAACAAGTGTACTCTCTATCAAAAAAGGTGAAGTAGTAGATATGGATCAAAATAGTAAAATATTAAAAAGATAATGTCATAGATATTTCATTAAAATAAGTAGAAAAGTCTAGATTGTAGATCCATGATAGTAGATATACTTCATATATGATGAGAAATAGAGATCTTTCCATGATCATTATGTATGAAAAATATTTCATTTTTATATTTTTAAATGATTAATATTTAAAAATTATTAGCTTTATAAATCAAAAATCATAGTCAAGACTTATGGTTCATAGATGAGTTGGCAACTGATGGCCTTTGTCACACCCAAAATTTTAATTCCATCCATTATTTCGAATTTTCTTTCGGTTCTAAATTTTTATTTTGGGTTCAATGTGTTCTGGGTTTAAATTTGGTGTCTCAGGTGTTCTTGATTTAAATCATTAGAATTAGAATTTTTAGTTGGTATTTGACCTTGTCCATTGTTAGAGGGATGGTATGAGGATGATTTAACTTGGAAATGAGTTTGTTACACTCTTATTGGAACCTTTTTATTGGGTATGTTTTTTGGATGGTTTATCCCCTGATTTAGTTGAGTTTTGGGGTGAAAAGGGTGATTTTTGGGAGTTTTTCTAGGTTTCATAGTTAAGGAGCACAATTAGTTTAACCTTGTAGTAAGTTTGTAGGGTTTCGTATAGTTTGTGTATGATTTAACTAACCATCCAGCCAAAGTGTGCATCCTATCTAGCACTAGAGAGTTGGAAATCACACAGTTTGCGCATGGTTTGTTAAAACATTTGACCTAACCATGCAACCCACTCAAGAAATGGTATTTTGGGGGTTTCCCCTTCTTTTTAATTGGTGTTTCTCCCCTTTGACCCCCATTCAATATCCACTTACCCAAACACCTTCCATGGGGGTGTCCTAGAGCCTCCAAGCCCCTCTAAGTGGGATTCAAGGTGATTTCCTAGTGATTCTTCACCTGAGTTAAAAGGTTATGGTTCCTTCATCATTCTTCTTTAATTTTCTTCCCCTTTCCCCATCTCCTATAACCCTATTAGACATTTTAAGTTGTTTTTGATGCCTATGATTGTTTGAAATTGGGGGTTTTTATCTTCTTAGGTTTCCTTAGGGTTGTTATTACTTCCCGAAACCCTTGAATAGTCTTCCCAGTTGTGCATTGTTGATGTAGAAGTGTTTTGAGGTATGATCCCTTATAACCTCTCCTTTAAATTCTAGATTCCATTTATTGCTTTATTTTCACACCTTTCTTGATTGTTAAAAAGTGATTTATGTTTTTTAGAATAATTTTTTTATGTGAAATGAGGTGGTTTTCTTAATTAATTTTGGCATATGGTGTGGATTTGTTGACTTGTTCACTCTAAGTGTTTGTTAAAATTTCTGGTAGGATTTTTCAAGTGGTTTGAGTTTTTTAAAAGCACAATTTTATTTTTTTAATGTATTTTTGTCATCTAAAAATATGGTTTGTGTTTCCCAAATAGATTTATAAATTGATTGGGTCTTGAAAGTGGCTCGTGTGTAGTTTTTCAAGAAAAGGTTTGATATTTAAAAGTATTGTGAGGCCTTGTTGTAACTTTATAAATGGTTTTGTTGGAAAAACCGTCTTGGAATAAGTCACATTCCTTGTTATTAGAAAATGAGGTGGGAGTTTTCTCAGTTTGGGACCCCACTTATGAGATAATTGTTATAATGAAAGGGTCCACTCCTTGAGGAGGCTAGTGAGGTGATGGTTTGTGTGACTTATATGATAGCATGTTTGTATGGTTGTTTCTTGGTTTTTTTGCACACCCCTTTTTCAACATGACATCGGATCCAAGCATATCTATGAGGATTTCTGAGAATGAATATTGCACTAGTTTTGTTTACGTACTAGCTAGTGTCCCATAATAGGGGGATATTTTGTTATTATTGATATGCGATTTAGCTCCTTGATTAGGCCAGGTTGGGTGATGATCGGTTGTTTGGGCATTATGATGTCATCACGTAGGGCATTCCTTCAGGATTAGTCACATGAATAGTATGTTCTGGTTCTCCTTTGAGTTTCTAGGTATTCCCGTGTTTCTCTAACACTAGTACTATTATCCTATTACCCTCGTTGTGAGACCATATTACTTATTATTGGTTTTGGTGATTTCATATTAATAGAGAATGTATGATTTTTGTTGAAAAAATTTCAAGAATAGGTTTTGATAGAAAAAGTGTTATCCCCTTTCTCACTTTAATGAAAAAATGAAATTTTTCATTGGGACCCCTTTCTCCTTGTTCCCTAAGAACTTAATTTCCCTTTATAAAAGTTAGAAATTTTAAATTATGAGGGAAATAGATTGTGATTTGTTTTCATTCAAATGAAAAGTGTGGAAAAACCTAGATTTTCATAATGTTTTTCAAACCATAAATCAATGTTTCTTTATTTAAATGAAATTAATTGGTAATAGATTTATTCAGGCTTACCTAATATGTTTTAATACTCATGCCTATATTTCATTCTTGTTTTTAGTTTTTGATGTAGGTTAAATATCAGTATTGATCACCCCAGGAAATGGTTGGTTTTATATTAGAGAGTTACCCTTGGGGTCACATGGAGATGCTTTCTAATTCTAGTTTAGTTTTTAGTTTTTCTATATAGTTTTCTTATCCATCATGTTGTATTTTAAGTTTTAGTGTAAATGATGTTAAGATTGGTAATCATATTTATTTTGGTCTGATATTTTATTATTATACTAATTTTTTATATGCATTGGGACAAATAATTTCCATTGATACTCTACTGATTCCCTTGACACTTTTCGCAAAACTCATAGGATCAAAAATGCCTTTTGGGCCTTGCCCTAGGTCAACTCAGGTGACCAGTTCAGGGTTAACCTGAGTTTGTCCATGAAAAAATGGTATCAAAAGAGGTTGTATCATTAGAGGACATTTCTATTCAAAGAGACCCTTATTATTTCGGTATGTCAAGGTAGATGGAGTATTTTTTCAAGATTCAAGAGGTAGGAATGTGAAGTAAATCATGAAACCTTACATATTCCAATCCTTAGGTTTCCATGGGATGTTCGGTTTTGTTAGATTCATTTGATTATTGTGGATTGTTTGGTGTTGGCAAATGAAAATGGAGTTGGGAAAGTGGGATCCATAAGGTCATAGGGAATATAATTCCATGTGGATCTGGGGAAATGGTCCTAAAGGAATCCCTATGGTGGCGGGGTGATTGGAATATGGCCACCAACCATAAGGTCAACTCACCCATCGACACTAGTTTCTCCTAGTGAGTTGTTTTGGGCATTTCTGGATTCTATTTTTTTGAAAATTTTTGTTTTGTAATTTTGAAAAGATGAATTTAAAGTGGTAAAGAATTTATTTTTCAAAGTTAAAAATGGATTTTCATAATTTACTTTAAGGACGGATTAGAAAAGTGGGTTTTTGTAATATGATTTTGGGGTGAAACAAAAATGGTTTAATAGGATTATATTTCTATAACATAAATATGGGGTTTATTGAAATCGTTTGTTTTTTTAAATAGAAATTTATTTTGAATAGAGTTTTGTAATTCACTCTAAACAAGAATAAATGATTTTATAGTCAAATTATTCTTGATAAAATGAGGTTTTTAGAATTAGTGGATTTTTTTGAATGAGAAAGATTTGTTTTATTGTGATTCATTATTTTTTTTATCAGTTTCTATTTTCAGTTTGGTGTGATTAAGATTTAAATTTTGAGTTTTTTGGTGTTTTCCCTTGGCTCACAATCAAGGAACTATTTGAGAAAACTGTACAGCTTGCTCCAGCTAACCATGTGAGATTTTATTGGCTTATGGTTGAGGGTAGATGACCTACACACAGTTATTCAAACCATTTTAAAGCATACAGGATGCCATTGCCTCAGGACAGAACCATATTGCATGGTTAGTGCATGGTTTTTGAAATCTTGCGACCAAACCATGCAGGTCCCCATATTGTCTAGTAAGGGGAACAAGGATAAAGCATAGTTTGGTAAACTATTCAGCCTAACCATGTATAGTTCCTAGGGTTTTTAAAAATGTGAAAACTTGGGTTGAATACTATATTTAGATATTTGAAAATATTTGAGGTTGGACTTTGGTATTCTTGGGTTTTGGGAATGATGTTTCTTATGTAGTGTTTTGAGACTGATAAATTCTTGTTGATGGATTAGTCTTGATTAAGTTATTTGTTTTCTTGTTTCTTAGTGTATTACCCCACATAAATTTGATGGAAATCAAAGGTGATCCTATAGGTGGTGAACCGTTAGAAAACATTCCAATTGATCAAACCATAGACTATGTTCTTGAATTTTGGAAGTTTAATCCTTTTCTCTTTTATGGTTAAGAATATCTTCTCAAAGAATAATTGTAAATGAAAAATATTGAGAGAAACATTAGTTTCATTGAGTTTTTGGAGTCATTAAATGTATAGTTTTCTACCTTTATTCTTGAAGGTCCAACTTGGAAATGGTGGAAGTCAATGTCTCAAAAAAAGCCTCAGAAATATCTTACTTGGGAGTTATTTAAGTCATTGTTCATACAATAGTACTTTTCCAACATGATGAAGGTTAAGAAGAAGATGAAGATTTGTGTCTTCAGTAGGGTGTTATACTGGTGTTGTAGTTATACCATTTATTTTTAGATCTAGTTCCATATGATCCAGGGTATGTGGAAAATGATCCTTTGAAGGCTCGATATTTTGAGAATGGGATCCATCCTGATCTACATTTGATGGTTTTAGATCTCAACTTAACCACCCTTTTTGATTAGGTGAGGAAATCTATTCATGAAGAAGCTATTATAGAAGGTTTTTTGAAGATGGATGACCCTCCTACAGTCTCTATATATGGTGAAGGGAATTCCAGTAGGAGGAATGGTACGTGACATGAAGCTGGTTGTTCTGGTAGGGGAATGAAGAGGCCTTTAGACCACTTAAAAACATTTTCCGATAAAAATATCTTGATGTGTAATCATTTTGGAAATAATGGTTACAAAAATCCATCATTCCAAAGTTCTCTAAGCCCCGTACATACCTGTGGATTCTTGGGTTACTTGTAACAGTTCTATCGGGGTGTTTCGAGAAAGCGTAATGGAGCCAGATCCAACTCTTCGAAGGACACCCTAGTTTCATTTTCATGTGTACAGAACTGTTTGGGATTAGTTTAGTGTCTCTCTCATTGTAATGTTACTTTGTTGTGACAGTTGTATTTGATGGTGTTTTCAAGTGTCTCATTTTATTTGAATTATAATGATGGATGTTAACCTCTTGAGGTTCAATGGAAGACTGTTTTGGAAAATTCTAAACTATATGTCCTAATTAGGTATTCTCAGCTCTTGAATACGAGGAAGAAGATTCTTCAAACATCATGGATCCGTCTATTAGCCTCAGAGTGAAGATGGCATATAGTCATGTATCCCAGAATTATGAGGGACCTTGTTGACAGTTTTATCTTTAGTAGGGTGTCAGATCAGTGTGGGGGTTATACTGTTGATTTTTATATCTATTTCCTTATGATCTAGGGTATGTGGTAAACAATCCTTTGAAGGCTTGACATTTTGATAATGGGCTCCATCTTGATCTACAATTGAAGGTGTCAAGGGTCAACTTAACCACTTTTTATGATGTGGGGAGGCAATATATCCATCTTGAATCTATTCTAGAAGGTGTTATTGAGATATATGACCCTCTTACAGTCTCTAGAAATGGTTAAGGGAATTATAGTAGTAGTATGAGGGTCCTTGTTGACAGTTTTGTCTTTAGTGTGGGAATGGAGATAGATTAAGGTTCACTGATATAGCCCTTGTTTCCCCCTTGTGGTGGGGGTTTGTTGATCAGTGTGGGGAAGGTTTCTAAGATGGATCATTTCGAGTTTCCCATGTTTTCCAGATCATAAATGCTGGGGAGACCCACCACAGGTCTCATTGATATTTCTCCTGTGATAAATCTGGGCTAGTTGATTTCTAATGGTGGGGAGTCTATCCAGGCCACCCCACATTGATAATCCAATTTATCCTATAGAATATCTCATTAATAGATATTTTTTTTGGTATTGTTGGTTCCAATAATTTTATTCCATTTTAACATTGTTATTTTAGAGTAGACCCAATAGTTTTATTTAAAAGAGGTTTTGCAATTTCCTTATCCGAGGTTTCTGTCACATTTTGAGAAGTGGTTTTGGTTTGTCATTTAATTTTGGGTAGAAGTGAATGTATTTTATTGGTGATTTCCAAGGTGTTCTCAGTTTGAGGAGTTGAATCATGTGAGTGGGTGAACTTTTTTTTATTGATCAACTAGAATTTTTTTGACTTATAAAGATAGAAAACATAATGGTGCAGAGAATTGTCACTCCTGGATTTTCAATTCAATCTGTTGTTTATAAATTTCTTTTGGTTCCTAGTTTTTCTATTGGGTTCTAGGTGTTTCACCTTTAAATTTTGCGTCTAAGTTGTTCTTGATTTAAATTTTTAGTCTTGGATGTTTTGGGTGGTATTTAGCCTTATCCATTATTAGAGGGAAGGTATGTGGATGATGTTTCTTGGAAAAGAAGTTTTTAACACTTCTAGTGGCACATTTTATGGGGCATCTTTGTCAGATGGTTTATCCCCTTTGAGTTAGATATGTTTTTGGGTAAAAATTGTGTTTATTTGGCATTTTTTGAGGTCACATGGTTAAGGTGTATAGTTAGTTTAACCATGTAGTAAGTGTGCAGGGGTTCACATCGTATACATATAGTTTAACTAACCCTATAGACAAATTGTTCAACTCATCCGACACTAGACAATGTAAAATTGCATGGTTTGTACATGGTTTTTTAAATTGTTTGAGCTAACCGTACAACCCACTCTAGAAAGGGTATTTTGGGGTTTGTTTCTTCTTTCTAATTGGGGTTTCTCCCCTTGGACCGCCAATTTGATCTCCCCTAACCTAGATGCCTTCCATAGGGGTTTTGGGCACCTATAACCTTCTCTAAGTGATATTCAAGGTGATTTATTGCTTATTCTACACCCGAATCAAAAGCTTAGGGTTCAACTATTATTATCCTATGAGTTTCTTCCTTTTCACCCTTCTCTTCTAACCCTAGTTTCCATGTCTGGTTGATTTTAATGCCTAGGGTTGTTTGAAATTGGGGTGTTTTGTCTTATTAGGGTTTTTTGGGGATGTTCTTACTTCTATGAACCCTTGAGGAGTCTTCTCGGTTAGGCATTAATGAATTGAAAGGGTTTTCAGGTAGGATACCTTTGTATCTATCTTTTAAATTCAAGATTTCATTGATTGATTGATTTTTTCACCTTCCGTGATTATTAAATGGTGATGTATGATTTTTAGAATAACAGTTTTATGTGAAATTATGTGGTTTGCTTAATTTATTTTGACATATGGTGTGGATTTGTTGTCTTGTGCATAACAAATATTTGTAAAACTCTCAACTAGATTTTCAAGTTGTTTTTGATTTTTAAAAGAACGATTTGGTTTTTAAATGTATTTTTGTCATCAAAAATGGTGTTTTTTTTTCCTAAAGGGATTTATAAATATGTTTGGGACTTGAAAAGAGATTGTATGTAGTTTTTAATGAAAATATTTGATATGTGAAAGTTTTTTGAGGGCCATTTGTTACTTTAGAAATGGTTTTGTTGAAAAAACCCTTCTTGGAATAAGTCACTTTCCTTATTGGTTGACAAAGAGGTGGGAGTGTCCTCAGTTTGGGACACCACTTGTGCGATAATTGTTTTAAGGCAAGGGATCACTCTTTAAGGAGGCCTATGTGGTGTCGGTTTTTTGTGAATTATATGACAGAATGTATGTATGGTTGTTTCTTGGTTTTTTGGCACACACCTTTTTGAACATGAAATGGGAACCTAGAATAGCTACAATGATTTTTGAGAATTATCGTTGTAATTGTTTAGTTTATGCACTAGATAGTGGCCCATTGCAGGGGATATTTTGTTATTATTGATATGGTATTAGACCCCTCAGTTTATATAGGTAGGGATATGATCAGGCATTTGGTCCATACAATTTAATCAGGTATCGAATTCCTTCAGGATGAGTCACATGTAATGTATGTTTTGTTTTTCCTCTGATTTCCTAAGTATTCCCATATTTCTCTAGTACTTGTACTGTTAGCCTATTTCCCTCACTGTAAGACGAAATTATTTATTATTGGGTTTTTTGTTTTTTTGGTAATCGATAATGTGTGGTTTTTTTTACAAAGTTTTCAAAAAGATGTTTTGAATGAAAAATTTTTCTCAACTTTCCCTCTTTATTGAAAAAATGAACTTTTCCATTGGGACTCTTTTCCCCTTCTTCCCTAAAAACATAATTCTCCTTTATGAAAGGTAGCTATTTTAAATTTTCAGGGAAATGGACAGGGATTTGTTTTATTTAAAATGAAAATTATGGAAATAAATTTATTTATATAATGTTTTTCAAACCTAAAATTGATGTTTCTTTATTTAAAGAAAATGCATTTGAAAAAGATTTATTTGGGCTTACCTTCTCAATTTTAATACTCACGCCTAGAGGTTTATCTTATTTTTATTTTCTGTTGCAGGTTCTATCTCAGGATTGATTACCTCTGGAGATGGTTTGTTATGGGTCAGAGAGTGACCCTCAGGGTCACATGTAGAGTTTTTTTAAGTAAGGTTCAGTTTTCAGTTTTTATGTATAGTTTTGTTATCCAACATGTTTTATTTTTAGTTTCAATGTGAATGAATTTATGTTTAGTGATAATATTTATTTTGGGATTATCTTTAATTATTGAATTGCTTATATATATATATATATTAAAAAAATTCCCATTAATACTCTATTGATTCCCTTGGTTCTTGTCACCGTCCTGGGAGGATCAAGAAAACATCTCAGTCCTTTCCACAGATTAGATTAAGTGACAGGTCTGGGGTTGAACTAGGTTGATTCATGACATCATTGGTCAGAGTTTTATAATATTAAGTCTATTATGTGACTTGGTGAAGGAAATATATTTCACCAAGAAGTCTTGTAATGTAAGATGAAGAGATTTTATAATTGTAATACAAGGAATGTGCACTAAAAGAAATCTATAACTCATTAAAGTAGAAGAGGACACACGTTTTTTATCCAAGGAAGGTACAAAGAAGCTATAGCCTAAAAGGTTGGGAATGTTAAGGTAAAATACCTTTAAAAACTTATTAAAAAATGAATGATATTATAATATCTCTATACTTTCACATGATCATATCCAAATGTGTGATACTGTCTAAAAGGGAATGATTATTTGGAATACCTATGTGTTGAAGGACAATAATTACTCAAGGTTACTTGAGATGGTTTATTTTAATGTGTATGAGCCAATATCACCTAATAATTTATTGAAAATGGTTCTATTTCTTATTTACCACTAATTATTTTAGTATATATTGGTTGATCATGATATCTCATAAATATAAAGTGTATAACATGTTACCAAAGATCAATAGATAATATTATTGGGATGAAAATTCTAATATTATGGGCTGAAAATGGAATAAAATTTACTAATAATAAGGTTGAATAATATCATGAGAAATAAAAGATAAGGAAACAATATTTTTTGGTGATAAATCCTTAATAAAATAGTCTTGTTGAGAGGAAGAATGTGATCATTAACAACACGGTCTAGATAATTCTCTTTAAAAAAGTCCTAGAAGTGTTGTTATAAAGAAGTAGTGTTGAGATCAGTTTATATTTCAAATAGGGATTAATTATCCCATAATGAAGAAAATAAACTTTTTTATATGTGGTAGGGGAATGATTTGATGTTGAAATACCTATAAATTATCAGGATAAAGTGCTTTATTTTAAATAAGAAGAAACATCATAATTAAAATTCTCATGGAGAATAAAAAATATTTTTTGGATACTCAGCCAAAACTTGTACTTAAATGTGTTTTAATAAAATACATGGTCAAATATATTAATGTCAATAATTTATTATTTTGTGAAGTGAGTAGAATTCCCAAATGAGTTAAAAAAATTCCCAAATCAATAAGCATATTTCAAAGGAAATTGATACCAAAATAACTATATCATGGGGATCAAAAGAAGGTATATATTTTTTTAGAAATACCACTAATGATAACGATGATAAATAAACATAATTTTTTATAAATAATTCATTTTTTAGGGATTAAATAAATAGTGAAAACATCACTTGTGACTAGAAAAACCTAGTAAAAAAAGAAATATTAAGACTCTATAATAAACATCATTACTTGTAAAGTATTGCCAAATAATTTTTAAGAGGCATCTAAATATAAAAATTGGATCAGGGAGTTGCATGAAGTTCTTTACCAAATTTTTAAGAATTGAACATGGGAAAATTTTCCTAGTCCATAAGATGAAAATTTTATCTAAACTGAATGGATTATTTATAACAAACTCAATGAAGATGAAAGGTTAGTTCAGAATAAGTCACAGTTGGTGTGTAAAGGTATTTCCCATGTTAAAGGGATTAATGTATATGATATTTTTTCTCTAGTGGTAATACTAGAGTCAATTCAAATTTTCTTGTATATTTCTATGAAAATAGGATTTAACGATTTCCAAATGGACATCAAATCTATATTCCTTAATAGATATATTATGAAAAAAGTACAAATTAAATAACATTATTCTTCTCTTGTTTATGAAGATAAAAATAAATTTTCTCAATTAAATAAATATTTTTATATTCTAAAGAAAGCACTAAGGGCTTGGTATTCTGGACATAATCAATACCTAAATAAACTCTTCTTTTGATGAAGAGGGGTTGATCACAATCAATATATAAAAATGTGGAATGATAAAAGTATAATGATGCTTATTTATATTGATAAAATAATATTCAAAAGACTATATAAGGAAAAATTAAAGAAGTTTCAGGAATCAATGATGTGTGATTTTGATATGTCATTAATCAAAGAATTAACATTTTTCCTTGGTTTACAAGTAACAAAAATAAGGCATATAAATTTTATTTCAAAATATAAATATTATAAGGAGGCAGAAAAAATATTATGAATAACATATTCCATGGTGTGGAAAACAATATCGTGTACCCAAATAAAGTTATCAAGGGATGATGTTGGCAAAGAGGTTTTTGTGATAGAATATAAGAGAATCATTAGGATCTTGTTTTAATTAAGAAATAGGCAACCCAAAATTATATTTTCCACTTTTCAAGACAAATGGTAACATATAAATGCAAAAGAAAACAATTTTCATGTTATGAAAATAATATTAAGATATATAAAATTCATGGTTGATTTTGGACCATTTTACACTCCTCATTCAAAACATGATGTAATGGATTTTATGGATGTAGATTGGGATGCTTCAGTGGATGATCAAATGTCAAAATTGTTAGTGAATTCTATCTTAGTGGTTTTTTTGTATTTCCTAGCTATGTTAGAAGAAATATTTCATTTTCTTGAGCAATGAATAAGCTAAATATATTAGCATTCACTACTAAAAAACACTCCTATAACAATGCTGTCATTTATCAGTTCCAGAAAAATATCCTTATAAAGTTCATCTTTATCAGCACTAAAATAAGCACTGATAATGTAATCCCTTTATCAGTATTAAAAAAGCATTGATAAAGGGCACCCTTTATTAGTGATTTTTTATCACCAATAAAATGTAACCTTTATCAGCACTTTATTTTTAGAATTGATAAAAGGATTCCTTTATTAGTGTGTTTTTATCACTGATAATGGTCAAGAATAAAATGAAAATTAAATAAATAAAAATGAAATGAGTAAATTAAGAAAAATATGAAACATTTTATTAATTAAATAATTATTGATAAAAATAAATAAATTTAATATACGTATATACAGATTATAAATATTAATAAATAGTATATATTAAATATAGATATATAATACGAATAAGTATAATACTTATAAAATGTTAATTAGAAACGTACTAATGTCTTATTCATTTTTAATGTTGTTTGATTTTTCAATTTAACCTATATCAAACATCGTGTGTTGGATTTATTTCACACACACACACACACACGTATATATATATATATATGTTAATGCATTTATATACACAAATGGAAATACAAATATATTTTCATAGTATATAGAAACACATACACATATTATTTATGTAATTTATTCAAATTTTATTATATTTTAGAATTTCATTATAACATGATAAATTTAATATATATTATGTATTTAATCAGTTAATTTTTTTAATACTACAGTTTGGGTATTCATTTATAATGTTTTTTATTTTGTAATTTATTTTTCATTTTGACCTTTTTCTATTATATATATATATATATATATTTACTATGTTTTAGTATTTTAAATATGCATTAATCCACTTCAATATATATCTATATTTTTTTACTAACTTATATTTATTTAATAAAACTTATCTATTTTTTCAATATTTTTAAAGTGTACTCCTTTTGATTTTATTCAATTTCAATCGTTTTTAATATGCATGTATTTAAGATTATCTATCCATTAATAATGTTAAAAATATATTTGTAAATAGATATTTATAAATAAATATATCTATAAATTTATATTTAATATATTTATAATTATTATAAATAAATAATGATTATTTTTTAAATAAATATTTATATAATTATAAATAAATAATTATATATATTTAAATAATTATAAAATTATAAAAAAAATTTGTTAAATTATTAAAAAATTATAATAATTTTTTTAAATATTTATAATTATAAAACTTTTATTAGTGCTTTTTAATGCTGATAAATATTCATTTTATTAGTATATAAAAATTTATCACTAATAAAAGGGATCTTTATCAGTGCTTTTCTAAAAGTACTATTAAATGTATCCTCAACCTATTTAAAAAATCCCTATCCATGCCTCGGCCACTCATGTCTCTGAACCTCTCGTGGAAATCCTTTACTTTCAGCAAAACTCCACTCTATTTCCTCGGATTAATCAAGGATAGAATATAATATATGTTATTTTCTACTCTTCCTATTTTATTTTTTATGTTTTGGGTTCCATATTTTGTGTTTTTCCACTATTATTCAACATGAAGAACCATATATATCTTCTTGTTGCTACTGAAATACAATGATTATAGTTCTATTTCTCATTTTTCTACTTTCATAGGTATTTGAGTGTACAAACAATTTGTACCTAGAGAAACACTTAGACGGTTTACTATCCTATTGACATTAACAATGAGACCTCTCACCCCCCCCCCCCAGTTTTTTCTTCATTTGAATAATATAGAGTTCCAAATTCTTTAAAGTTTCTCAAATTTAATTCCACTTATATACTATATTATATATTCTAAAGGCTTAATTATGATGGTTTTTAATGATTAAGGGATACCATGTTGTGTCCCTCATTTATGGGTGATGAACATATATGGACTAAGGTAAGTGTAAAAATCATTTAAACATGTTTTGTCAATTTTGGTTATTCATGTAAAATGTTAATGCATTAAATGAGTTATTTATATTTATGACTTTGATTAATAAATTTTTATTGAATTCCAAAAAATATTGAATTAATTAATCATATTCCAAAAAATATTTTAGTGATGCATATTTCAGGAGTTTATTTTTTTAATTAATTCAAGATTATTATTAAACTTTAACCATGGGTTAAAAAGAGTGATGGGGAATTTCTTTTGGGAGAAAATAAAAATCAATTTATTTTATAAAAAATTTCTTATATTGTATAGATTTGAGAAATCATTGTGTAAATGGACTTAGAAATAAAAAACATCATATAAAGAGTGTATTTACCAAAAGTAAGTGATTTATGAATTGTTGAATAGTTAATCAAGAAAACTATTAGATTTGATTTATGATTTACTAATGAAAATAGAGATATTGTTAATTCATAGGATAAAAAAAGAATTTGAAAATTCATATAACATGGTGAGTAATTGTAGAGAGACCAAAATCCAATTAAAATATACTTTTTATGGTTTGAATATTTATGTCTTATAAGTCATGTAATTCTTTATCCATGTCCATAATAAATAAAACATAGATATTTTATTTGATCATATCCTTCAATCATAAATGGAAATTTAAGATTATATATACTTTATTAGAGGCTACGACATATAACCAATGTAGAGTTTGGTGAAAAATTAAATATAATATGTTGTATGAATTAATTTGGATACTTCTCCCAAATGTTTTCTCATCAATTATAAATCATAATGAGCATCATAGATGTCTTGAAAATTTTATTAAAACACTCGATGAAATATGTACTCTAATGTGATGAAATTATCAGTTTCCATGAGATGTCAGTCAATGATCAAGGCATTCTTTACTAAATATTGGGTCCTTATAAAGGTATATGATCGCTCTATTGTAATTAACACTTTATTGAATTCCATATCCAAACTTATCTTATTCTTTTATCACTATTTATCACTAGGTTAAGGATCTATAACTCCTTCAATGATTGAGGGTCCTCAAGAATATTTCTATGATTGAAGGCTAGTGTAATCTCTTCAAAGGATTGAATAATTGTTTTGCTGCTTCAGTGTTATTAATCAGTCATATTCCATTGATGTTTAAATATGGATTCCACTGATACTATATTATAAGTATTCCATTGGTGTTTTTTTTGTTTCCATTCACATTTATCCTTATGATTAATGGTCCATTGTTTATGATTTTTATCCCACTAAAGATCATAAGATGATACCCTAAAACTCATAAGTGGCCTCATAGACTTGTTCCTCAAGGAAAAAATGTATTAATCTTTTAGTTTTTTAAATAAATAAATTTCATCTTGTATTATATCAATATCATATATTATGATATGAAGGATTTCTTTGTTAACTCATAGCATATGGTTGTTTATATCAAATTGTAAGACATATAGAAAATCTAAGGATTTGAACTATTTTTTCCATACAATTTATGGTATCATAAAATATGACTCTATCAATGGTTTTTGTGAAAATAGAGGATCAAAGAACAAATACAATATCACCTCAATTGTTATATATAATAAAAGAAATATGATATCACCTATCATATTTAGTGAGAAAATTTATGGCACATGTTTAAAGTTACATCAAAGAATATGATTTAGTTATGGGGATACCACTTTTCGATATTATATTTTACAATCGATAATATCATTATCAATCGTAAAGTAGGACATTCCTGGAGGTAATTATAGATATAATTCAAGATATGTGGTTTAATTTTCAATTATAGAAAGTATCTATTGTTCCTATAAGATTTTATGGTAATATATCATAATAATAAATTTAGGATTTCATTGAATAGATTAATTTCATTTATAAAAGTAAAAAAATTCTACATCAATACTGAGCATAAGTTGAAAAATTCACCCTTTAAAGGGATTAAAAAATATCCAAAATTAGAAGGTGAGGAATCCTTGAGTAGACAGAAGTGATGTCTAATAAAGGTGGGGTGAGATTAATTTATTCAAGACCATTAGAGTGGAAGTATTCTAATTACTCTTTAATTGAGGAGACTCTTTGAGTGATTCCATTAGTGTAGGTTCCTAAGACTCTTTAATCCTTAAACACTTAATTTTATTCCATATCTTGATGAATGATTGGACTCCATATTTCAAACTAGCCTTCCTCCCATCATTTTGGTTCCAAATTTCATTGATGAAATACCTCCTGAATATTATTGGGAGGAAGGATAGTTTGAAAGAGGGAATGAGTAGCCTCAGATCCATCATTAAGAGATGGTTGAAAATGATGTATTTGAAGACATATTAAATAAATGTAGTGATGGTTAGTTGTAATGCAGTGCTGAATTATTATATATATGTTAATGATAGTAATAATTTTCATGCAAGATGCATGAAATTGTAGACTTTTATGCATGAGGTGCATTGCATTTTTATTATTCAAGACAATTTAAATATTTAACTACTCATGCAGTAAATTTCTTTTGAACATGATTATTGTTGGGCAAAAGTCCCTCAAGGTATCATTGAAGCCTTTTTAAGGTGATTGTGTTTGTTGACAAAGTGGAAATCTGAGTTGTGATTGTTGATAAAGAGGATTTCATGATGTAATGTCGAGTCCAAGATCTGAGGTCAACGATCCATGTTTGATTCAAGAACGTTGATAAAAGGAATGGTTGATCTGGAGGCGGTACAAAATAACAGATACAAGGTGGCGCCGTTTTCCAGTGTTTGCCAAATTTTTGGGCCTGAAAATCGGCAAATGAAGAAAAGTGTTTTTGGAAAAGGGACTTGCGCGCCGTGGACTTGGAGTATAGGAAAATTGCGCGCCATATGTTTTTAAAGATCAGAAGATCAAAATATGGCTAAGGAAATAGGTTCGCGCAAGTTTGGGAGTTGGTCGCGCAAGGGTCTAAAAAGAGAGAAGACTTGCGCGCCGAGATTGGGTCGCGCAGGTGACTTGCGCGCCGTCGCGCAGGGTGGTCAGATTGCCTATAAATACCGGACCACCCCTCCTCATTTCTCACCGGAGTTCAAGACGAGAGCTCCCGTCGCGCAGGTGTGGTGGTCGCCCAAGTGGTGTGTGTGGTCGCGCAGGTGGGACTTGCGCGCCAGTGGTTGAAGTTGTGCGCCGGTGTTAGAAGTTGTGCGCCGGTTGGCAGTTGCGCGCCAATAGTGGTTTGGGCGTAAAAGGCAGAGAGACGCGCAAGTTTGGAGTTGTGGAAGCTTGTGTCGTGCAAGTTTTAGAGGGTGACTTGCGCGCCGATACTTGCGCGCCGAGGTTGACTTGCACGCCAAGTAAGGTTTGTTCCAGCAGTGTTTTTCAGGCTGCGTGGAAGCTGGAAGTTTGCCCGATACCTTCGGTGCAAAGAGATATTCATCAATGGGTGAAAGTTAAACTTCAACAAATCATCTACATACAAGAGAAGATGCATTCTTTCATGAAAATGAAGAGACCTACAGGTCTATAAACTGTGACTGGATTCCATCCAAGAGCAGTGAGCTTAAGAAGAGGAAGAAGGTGATCCTCTCCACCGGCAGTGAGCCAGAGAGAGAGAAACAGGGAGTGACCCTTGGGAAAGCAGTGAGATGACCCTAAACATTGTAAAGGAAGTGAGCCTAGTCATAGAAGTGATCTAGCCCGAACCTTGTAATCCACAGCTAGTGAAGATTAGTGGAATTTGGTATGACCGGAAACCTATCGGCGTATGCTCCTTGGACGTAGCCCTTAGCGGTGAACCAAGTAAAATTGCAGTGTCCTGTGCTAGCTTTACATTCTGTTTATATCGTGCAGCAGGAAAAAGAGAGAAGAGTGTTTTGCTTAACAGCGAAACAAGATCATAACGGGCATTAATTTTTAATTAGTCATACCCTGATTCACCCCCCCTCTCAGGGTATCCAGCCTAGTGGACCTAACAATTATGTTTCCAATCCCAAGCAAGAACATGATTCTATTGATGAAACTATATAATTATAAGGGGATCAAAAATACATTGATGAAAAAAAATGAAAAAGACAATAATGATGCAGCATCATAGTTTTGAATAAAATTATCAAGGTAAGAAGTCAGGGTATAAAATTTTAGGTTGGTAGGAATCAATGTGGCCAACCTAATAACCCAAAAAATTCAACATTAATTAGTTATATTGTGGTCACAATGAGGATTAATGTGCTGATTGATATTAACTCATGGTTACATGTCTAACTTGAAATGAAGGAAATACTTTGGAATGATATAACAATAATGTTACAATACAATATATCTATTTTATTGGAAAATTATATAATGAAATTTTTATTTAGTTTTCATTATTTCTTATAGAATTCATCTATTTTATAATTTTTCATAAAAAAATTATCTTGATGGCTGCTGGAAAATCTCATAGTGGTATCTGGAATCATTTAACAAAGGAGGAATGGGGTATGCTTTATTAGAGAAGAAACTGGTATGTATTTTAAATCAACAATAAAAGTTTAATCATTCGATATGAAACAACATATGTTCCTTTTTTTATATGAAAATTGTTGAATCAAAATCTAAATCCACTTCCATCCCACATCATGTGCTATAGAAGGAGTCTCCTATAAATAAGGA
Source organism: Viscum album (assembly GCA_963277665.1). NCBI lineage: Eukaryota > Viridiplantae > Streptophyta > Magnoliopsida > Santalales > Viscaceae > Viscum > Viscum album. Next base: position 1,075,231,706 of record OY728157.1, on the reverse strand, counting down.
TGGTATATCAGTTGGTGAAAAAAAGAAATTGGTATGGGAAGAATGTGTAAGTATTACATAATTATAATTCGTTATGACTTATTAAAATATTACCCAAATATAGATATGTTAATATTTTTTTATATGGTTTAGACACAAGAATAAAAAAAAAATCGTACTATAAGAAAAGATAATTTTAGTATCTTTGAAGAGGCCTAAACAATATTGTTGTATTAGAGGATTAGGTTTTTAAGTCTCTCCTAAAACATATTTTGAGAAGATAAAACCACATTAATATATATATAATATAATGAGATGAATGGAGACACAAATAGACTCACAAAAGAATATTATTTTTTTGGTCTGGTTTGGAAGACCAATGTATATGAAAGGATCAAAGAAAACTGGTGGGGGAGAAAAGATCCACATATTAACTGAATGATCCCACAAGATTTGAGGCTGTTAATTCCCCCAACCACATACCTTACCTGAGGTAATTAATTTTTTCATTACTCTTTCTCTAAAATTTGAATCAAACAACTTTCGATAACTTTATAATACTACATTTCTGTTGGGTATAATTTTATATGACTTTAATACGTCAACACCCACATATCACCGTGTTGTGATAGGTATAGTGTATAATATCCCAAGAGACTAGCTGCACAATCCACCCCTACCAAAAATACCCATGAGAGTGTGGATTGAGATAGCTTATGAGATGACTAATGAGTTGTCTATTCCTCTTGATGGTTCAGATATTACAACATTCAAAGCTACTATTAGAGCTATCATAGCATGGTCGTTTAATCTTATAAAGATACATGAGTTACATCTTCAAAAAAAATTCATATGAAAAACATTTAATATTTTATGATAAAAGGTCTGAAGTGTGGTATGATATTATAAATGGATAAACCGGTTGAGAAAATAAATTCAAAAACAAGAAAGTCTATTGAATCTCCCAAGAAAACAAAATGACATTCCAAGAGTAAATTATCCCTAATAGTTCTATTGAAACATTTATTATCATTAAAAATTCATGTAGAGACCACATTGAAAGATTAAACTATGTATTACATTGAATACGAAGAAGAAATATATAGAGACTCCTTAAGAAACATAATTGGTCTAAAGACTCTAAATGAGATTCTAAATCATGAATGAATATGTGTCTCAGCTGTGAATACATAAATAAGGTACATTTTCATAATAATTCTATCCAAATATCAAGCTAATTATGCTTATTAATGTTAATAACTATTCAAATTTTGTACAGGTGTTTATATTACAACTATATGAAGGGAATATTGTGCCAAGCCCAATTTGGATTTATTAATCCCAATATCATTGCAATACGAGAAATTAATTTGAATGAGGAATAAATTAAGGAAAAAATGAAGAGTTACTCAAAGAATTTATCAAAAAATCATCATACGATAGACTATTTTTGATCCCTACATTTCAAGGGTAAAACTCTATGATCTAATCACATAAAATATATTTTTAATTTTATCATTTCTGAGTTTTTTTTATGAAAGCACTGGATGCTGATAGAAGTCAACATAGACAACTTGGATATTTATTTTTTGGATTAAATGCATGGATTTTCAACCAACAGACCACACATGATGTTTATTATGAGTATTTAATACACTATAATCAAAATTTTATAGATAAACTTCAAATTATATGTTTGGTCTGTATTTTAATGAGAATTTTGTTATGATAGGGTGGTCGCTAAATATAATCTAGATCATGGAATGATGTCGGTTTCTAAAATGGTAAAGCCTATGTATTAATACAAATTAAAAAAATTAAGGTATATATAGAAATATTTAAACATCAAAACATTTTAAAACAATTCACTTTTTTTGGTCAATGTTTTTGCAGTGTTTGAAACAAGATAATGCAATCAAATGTGGATGTTATGTTTGAAAATTTATGAGAGAAATCATAAACCATGGAAAGTCCAACATCCCCCAACATGTAATTTCTGAAGGTAATAACAAATTCATTAAATATATCTTATAATCATTTGTTTGTATATATTTTATCAGCACTATCAAGATTTCTGCAAAAAGAGTTACTCAAAATAATAAATAAATCTGTTTAGAGATGAGTGAACATCATAATTTTTGTTAGAATGTATACTAACAACAAATTTAGGGTATTATATACTATTTTTATGATCTAGTATGAGTTATGACCTTCAGAATATTTTTAGGGTGTGAATAATTAGTGTCATAATGCTTATATATTATTTTTTATCTCTTTCTTAAGAAGATGAATAATGGTGGAAATAAATTCGTTTAGAAGTGATGACCTTCAAATAATAAAAATTGTTTGGAAATCCAGGAGAAGGAGATATAGGTTAAGGAGAAGGTAGAGGTAGAGCTAGAGTTAGAATTAGAGACTAACATGGAGGAGGAGTCAAAGGTAAATTCTAAGGAGGAGAAGGATAAGAATCTCTGGCTTGCAAGAAATAAAGTTGTTGGGAAATAAAGTAGAATAAGGATCATACCATGATTTCGTTTGATAAAAATTATTTAAAATTTTAAAAAACACTTGTCCCTTAAGATAAGATCCATCGTGCATCTTTCCAGTTTAAAATGACATTTTACTAAAAAACACACATGGCATACTCAAAACTAATAAAATGCCTTCATATTGTTTTGGTTCTTTAAAAAATGATCCATACGTCATTTATTACTTTTAATTATCATACATAACTTAATATAATGCATAGTGTGATCGTTATAACTCAAAGTGTCTGTTATCAGTTTAAAACTGATATTTTAGTACAACAAGTGTCACTCTCTAAAAATCAAGTAAACACGATTAGATTTCATTTATAATTTGGGACAAAGATTAATAATTCATTTTTGAGATGTATGAATCATTCTCATGTAAAACTCACACACTATGCCACCTGTGTGGTTCAAAGTTCATGATTCCAGTTGAAAATGACATTTTAGTAAACATACATGTGGCGTACTCAAAACCATAAAAAACAAATTATGATTTTTTTGATACTTTAGGAAAACAATTCATGGGTCATTTTAGATGTACAACATTCATATGTGCCTCAATACAATGCAAAGTGTCACTAGTATGACTCCAAGCGTGTCTTTTTAATTCAAAATTGACATTAATTTTAGTGAAAAAACAACTAACGTACTCAAAAACAAGAAAATACATTCAGATTGTTTTGGTACTTTAGAAAAATTATCCATATGTCATTTGTTAATTTTAGGTATTAATCACACCTCAATTCGATACACAATGATTGGTATGACTCAAAGTGTTCGTTATTAGATTAAAATTGACATTTGAAAACAAAAAGTTCCACTCACTGAAAATCAAGAAAAATAGACCACATTTCATTTATAATTTGGGACAATGATTATTTATTCATTTGTAATGTGTATAAATCATTATCATGTAAAAACCACAAAAAATAACACTTGTATGGATAAAAGTGTGTGTTTCCATTTTAAAATTACATTTTAGTGGAAAACACACGAGGTGTTCTCCAAATTGAGTAAAAACATTCCAACTATCTTGATACATTAGGGAAAAAATCCATGATTCATTTGGGACATGTATATCTTAGTCGTACCTAAATCCCACACATAGTCTAACCAGTATGACTCAAAGTTCATTTTTTTATTCAAAATTTACATTAATTTCAGTGAAAAAAACTTCTAATATATTCAAAGATGAGAAAATAAAATTCAGATTGTTTTGGTAAATTAGGAAAATGATCTATACAAAATTTTTGATTTTTATAGATCAACCAAACCTCAATTTGATTCACTTTCTAATTGGTGTGACTCCATGTCCATCTATTAATTCCAAAATGGCATTAATTTTATTCAAAAAAATATTTACATACTCAAAACCAATAAAACACATTATTATTGTTTTTTTACTTTATAAAAATGATATAAAAGTCATTATTGACATGTAGAAATTAGTCACGCCTTAATTTGACTCACGATGTGACAGGTATGACTCAAAGTGTTCCTTTTTATTCAAAATTTACGTTAATTTTTGTAAAAAAACTCACATACTCTATAATAGTGTTTTATTTTTTCTATTGTATTTGTGTTAAAAATTTTATTTAATTTAAATTAAGTATTTTTACCTTATTTTCATAATTTTGTTGTTGTTTCTACTTATGCATTGTGTTGTTACAGCACTTTTCACCTATTTCTAGTGATGTAGTGTACTACAGCATTATACTACAATTTTCACATTTATCATCACTAATAATGAACTGATAAAGCTAAACTTTATGAGAAATTTTAATATGTGCTAATAAAGGAAAATGTTATCTATGCTTATACAAGGGATTAAAAATTCTATGTTTATCAACATATTAAAAGGAACTAGTAAATCATACTTTTATCAGTGAAAATAATATCATTGATAAAAGACACCATTTATCCATGGTTTTTAAAGATATGATAAAGGGTCAATTTATCAGTGCTAAATAAAAGCGCAGATAAATGTGGTCTTTTATCATCTATTTTAGAAGCACTGATAAAAGTATAATTTATCAGTACTTTTATTTGCACTGATAAATATACCCTTTATCAGTTCTTTTTTAGTGCTGATAAAAGCCGTGGACTTTTAACATTGCTATGTTAGTAATCACTTTTATAGGTCTAATAAAATCCCTATGTAGAAATTTTAAAGGTGTGTTTTGTAGTAGTGATTATTCAATCATGTAATTAATTGATATGTATTATTAATAACTTGAGGATGATAGAGTTGATATAAAATATCCTATTTTAATCAAGTGTGATAAATAATGTTTTTTCAATATTATGAAAAATCATATTCATCACTCAAGGAAAAATCTCATTGATTTGAAGTATAATTTCATGAAGTAGAAGGATGAATAAGGACTAGTGAAGTTGGAGTACGTGTCAAAAAAAACCATGATTTCAAATTCATGATAATGGAAATAATCAAGGATTTATTTTAAAGGAAATGATTTGAAATTAGATTCCAACTATCTCCATTAAACTAGAATATTTGGAGAATGTACCCTCACTCCCTTAAGTATTTTTTTATTTACATAAGTACAACATTGCTCTCATGTACTAATTTTTTTCATTAATAACCCTCTCTTGTGAACTATCAGAGAAGTACTATTTGGGTTCTTTGAAAAAGGGGGTTTTGTTTTCCAATATTCATATATGTATGGAATTATTCTCTCTAGTTAAAAATTGGGGGATATATCTTATATTGAAGATATCTAAAGGGGGAGAGCATTTTAATGTCTATCCATGGGGATTTATCATCTTGGTGTGTTGAAGAGAATGTTGATCATGGGAGTGTTTTGAGGATGAACTAATAATTTAACTCTTATTTATCACGATGAGATTGAATGATGTGAGAATATAGTATATGATCAATGAATAATTGATACACATTATGAAAAAAGATATTTTATATTATGTTGATGGTGTTTCAGGTGTAGATGCATTGTAGGGTTTTCAACAAACACAATGGTAATATACTAGGAAAAAACATATCAAAGCACTTTTAGATTTTTTTTATTGAAAAGGATTATGGGGATAATTAAAAAACATTCAAGGAGTATTGAAGACAAAATTCCATGGTGTTTGGAGGTTTTTAGAACTATCACTATAATTTATTCTATTATTAATGAAATCATTTCACAACACCATTAATCACATTATAATGGGTTTCAAGTGAGATGAAAGTATTATGGTTTTAAGATTAATTTCCCCATGAGGAATGAGGTCATGTAGAAATGAAATGATTAAAGTTTAAATCATAACCTATATAAGATAAGTACATATCTATGTAGGAATAACTCAAGCCTATGGAAGATTAACAAAAAATATATCATTCTACAATGAGTTATATCTCTATGTATCAGTGATATGTCATATTTACATATTTTGATAGTGATTATTATAAGAGATGGTTCATGTTATGATATTTATCCCATGGAAGATAAATTTAATTCTATCATTAAGTGGAAGGGGTTCATATTTAATGAACTGCCTATAATATATTCTCTTCTCCATTGAAAGAAGCTCATACCGTAAATGGATAATCAATTATTTTTACTATTAATCCTTCATGTCATGAAATTCGGAGTCCAATTCATAGATCTCAAAATTAAAGAGAATTATTTTATAATTAAGGTGATCACTCAATAAAGTTTCTTTATTTCTTGAAAATCAATATTGGGTTTTTGATTAAAGAAAAGAATTGGGAGGTTCTTCTTATGTTTACACCACAAATGAAAAAAGCTAAAAAAATAGACTGAATTTAAAGATCTATATTTTTTGGATTTTGTGTGACTAAAATTATATAATTCTATCTCAAAATTTAAGACTAACTTTAAATTAATTCTTTTATACTTTTCAAGAAAAATTAAATATCAATTAAGGTGGAAAATTGGATACTCTCTCAACTTTTTAGAGATATATTTCTTTATAAAGAAGGTATAAATATTTTGGATTAAAATGAGGAGAAGAATATTGGGAATTTAATATCTATTTTGGAATGAAAATGATAGAAAATATTTTGATCTAGGATTCTATCTAACTAAAAGTTTATGTATTTTAATCATATAGATGAATATAATGATGATTGATACACCATAATTTATGTAATCTCATTCTGGGATCATGATGATTGAGACGGGTTCACTTGATAGAGCATAGAGATTCTTAAGTGATTAAGATCATTGAATTCTATAATTTGTGAGGGGTTTAAACATGAAGGTTTAGTATGTACACTATAAATTTTAATTATATAAGTATTTCATTTAGTGAATTTTTTATTTCAGGACATCATCATTGTATGATTCTTGGACATATCCCTGTGTAGGTGAACCAAGTAAAAATTGTGTGTGTCTCTCAATACTTTCTTTATTGCTTCATATTAACTGTGTGGGAGAGGGGTGTTACATATATTGGTGGAGAAATATCATTGGATATGTTCATTTTAATATAATCAATAAATCCTAATTTACCCCCAACAAATTTATTATAGTGTCTATAGTTTTACCATAATGAAATATGGTTATTTTGTTTATAGAATGTGAGGTTTTCCCATATGTTGGAATTTTTTGAGATTCCGAGTCAGGTGTATTATTCAAGATATTTAATATTTTTTAAATATAAATTTTTTTTGTGTGTTTACAAAAAATAAATCATATAGAAATTTTAACTCTATGATCGTGTCCAGAATGGGTTGTTTTACTCAGGTGAGGTGTTAATCCTATTCAGGTTCCACGCCCTAGGTCAATCCTTTTAATGGGTATTTATTCTAATTTTATTTTCAGTTTTAATTCCCCCAAACCCATTCTTCCCCTCACATTCTCATGAGAAAGATGAGATCCTATAATATTATAGAAATTTTCGATCATAGGGAGAAGCGAGGAGATGATGATTTTTTATTCAATAAGTATGATCAAATCTGGATCGGGGTGCAATGACGATAAAGAAAATATTCAATCTTGATGATTTGATGATTTTCTATGATTAAGGGACCATTGTTTTTTATATTTTTCTTACATTCATTTTTCTATCATTTTCCATCTATATTTTTTATTTTTGGCAGTTTTTGGATGGTTGGAGACTTATAGTGGGTAAATTTGGGGTGAAATAGTTATCTCAACTGATTTGCATGTAGGTTTCAATTATGAAACCCAATCTCCCAACAAGTATTTTTTGATGAGATGAAGGAAATATATGAGGTGTAAAAGTTGTGTTTTCCATATGTACACACCATTTAGATCCATTAGAACATGAATCAAGGTGTTTCTTTGTATAAAAACAGCCACCCTATGTGTGGTACACATCAGGTAGAAGAACATACCATGTTGGGTTACACAAAATGACTTGCAACTGGGGATAAAATGTGGTACTCCAGGTGGATTACATGATTTTTAATGTTGAGACATGCCTTGTGTTTTGGAGGTACACACCAAGATGAGGCGAGGTACATGCCCAAAGTTGGGTGTTGTGGGTACACACTGCGTACACATAGTACACACTATGTACTTTCCCCCTAGAGAGGTTTTGCATGTTTTTTCCCTAGTGATAGAGTTAAGTAAGAATGTTTTCAATTAAAATTATATTTCCAAGTAAAACATTATAGTGAGATCCTCATTACTATTTGAGTCCAATGGAAATATTGTTTGGGTTTAGTTGCAAATATTATTCATGTGAAATCAATGATAGAATCCAGGTGTAAATACAAAGCAGGTGAAAGGTCAATTAAACCCAAGGAATGATTATAATACCAGGGAATGATTCCATCACATGTTTTTGGATATGGTCTTCCATAAGAGTTTTTTAGTTATAGATCCATGAAGGATGGATATTCTTGAACACAGATGTTTCAGAAAATTTTCAGAAAGTTCCTTCTATGTAGTAGTCTAACCCATAAGGGCTTATAAACGGTTGACACACGCCTATCATATGGAATGAAAAAAGAAAATTTCTATGTTTTTTATATTATAGCATAATGTCTGATTAGGGTCATCTAACTGGAGGAGGTTTCTCAGTTACTCACCTACTAAATCTAATTCACCTAAACAAAATGTTTTTGTTGTTTTTTATATTTTATAAATTAATGAAATTATCAATATAAATGTAATAATAAAATAAAATGAAACTAGCATGAAATTATAAATTAAAATGAAATTATAAATAGAATATAATTAGAGAAGAATATAAGTTCTCCTTAGAGAATTTTTAGGGAGAACCTTAATTGACTAGATTCAAATATACATAGTGAACACACTCCATTATTTGTGTGAACACCTCTATCTACCCCAGTTATGAATGAATATTTTACTTAGAGATCTCCCTGAACACTCTCCATTTACCACCTAAATTGATGGAAAATTAATATAGGTCAATTATTTAAACATTATACAAAAACATTGAGGACTACACCCACTATAATTTATCCTTAGAATTAACTCAAAGTATAATAAAAACATGGCCTCTGGTTTAAGCACCGAATTACTCTTGCGAGATATTCCTTGAGTAATTTACACATAATCTTGTGTACAAGAGTTCATGGTGGTAATATTATAAAAATAAGAGAACATAATATAAAATAAATAAAATAAAAAGAAGAGAGAATGAGAAGAAGAAGAAGAAGAAAACACACACATGGAATCCCAAATAAAAAGAATAGAGAAGGCGAAGAAGATGGAGAAGAATAATAAGGGTGTGTGGAAGATGACTCAAAAATAAATAAACATGAATTAATTATATTTTTTAGAAATAAAATAAATTAAAATTACATTTAAAATAAAACTAATGTAAAAAAATGAAAATAAAAACAAAATAAGAAATGAAATGGGTGCAGTAAATTCCTCTCTTGAATTTTTCCTCTTGATGTTGGATCATATTTTTTAAAAAATATGGTTGAATATTCTCATGGTTACTTCTTATAGGATTCGTTAAGTTTAATTTTCTATTAGACCTACACATTTCACTTTAATTTTATGCATATAGAGTATATTATAGAATAATTAATGAGTACAACTTTTCTGGCTGAGGATTCCAGAAATATTTCGTAATGTAATTCATTCAATAACAACTTTAATGAGTTAATAACTGCAGGGAATTTAATTTTAAAATGAATCTTGAAGTCCTATTTCAAATTCAGAAGGAATAAACTCAATTAGAGGTGTTTATCCCAGGTTATGCCTCATTTATGGAGGTGGTTTCCACTGTGTATGCCTAAAAGGTTTTTAACATTGATTTATATCTTCATGCCTTTATTTCTTAATTTATTCAATTGAAATTTTTATAAAAAAAACAAGGAATCCTTCAAAAAAATAATCATATCAATTGGATTGATGTTTTTAAATTTTCAAAAAAATAATCATATCAATTGGATTGATATTTTTAAATTTCTCCATCAAATAACAAAGTAATATAAATCTGTTAAAATTATAAAATTAAGAAATTTTCACATTTTATCTCAAAACACACCATAAATCCAAAATTGATGCAAATAACTCAAATAGATAAGTTTAATGGGATTAAATCATTGAAAAAATTAGAAAAAATGTTGAAAATAATATCTCTAACTGTCCCCTCAAACATAAACCATGCTTTTAGTCCGGAATAAAATGTCAAAATTGGAAATTAGAGAGCACCAATGCTATAATTATTCGAATTAAATAGAAATAAAATTAAAAAAATCATCAATGTAAAATAAAATTATCAAATTACACAGAAAGTATAAATTCAATTTCCCATTTTTCAAAGAAACACTCAATTCATGAATTTTACTTTTCCACTTTGAAAAAATGATGGAACATCTCATTTAATTTATTCATACTCCTCAATTTATTATTATTAAACCTTTCAAATAATGATATACTTCACTTTTTAATCATTTATCTCATCACTCATGATATAATTAAAGTGGATTTATTCTCATATCATGAATAAATTCTCCTTATTCATAGAATTGTAAATAAACTACTTTTTAAAATTTGTAAAGACAAAAGGTACATAAAACCATGGGGACTTTTCAATAAAGGTTAAATGAATATGAGTCTTCTAGGTGGTCTGATTTGATGCTTTAAAAATAAATTCTCAAGGAGGAGGTTTATCTCTCAAGCAAAATCCTGATATCAAAAACAAAAGTGTAATTAAATTCTACACTTCAATTTAGGAACTCCCACTTTCCCAAAACTCAATTTAATTATTATGAGAAAATAAAACATAATGAATGATTTGTGAACCCTCTTGAATATTGTTTTGTATTTCATACATTGTTTCTTTTTCAAATAACCTTTTCATTTTTTTATTTTTTTAAAATCTATGCTTATAATAAACCTCACATCCACCACCTAACTAGATATGATAAAAATCATAGGTATTGTAAATATGGTTTTTTATTTTCCCAAATCAAAACCTATTTTCTCATTTTTTTTGATTATTTTTTACATTTTTTATTTTTTTTAATTCAAGAGGAGAAAAAATTAATGTATCATGAATGAATTAATAAAATTAATTTATTCCCACGATAAGCACCCACGTACTTTTTAATTACAAGAAAAATCACCTTTTCCATCATGAATTCCTTCACCCCCACACTTTAACTTTAATAATTATGAAAATACCAAGATTATGGTAGGAATGGATAAAAATGGATTGAATCATGGATCATACCTATAAAGGTCATTTATGGTCTCTATGGGTTAAAAATAATTAATGTAAAGGTGATGTTTTAAAGATAATTGGTTTATCAAAAGATGCATCAATAATTTTAAACTCTTTTTTTCATAGTCATAGATTTGACAAGTTCAAATGCATGTTCTAGTTAGTGACATGTTTGAAGATCACTCAAGAAATATGATCAAGAATAAATAGAAAGCACTTAGTCTATAAATAATCTTGGGAATTTTTCCTATTATTTGGGAAAATCACTCATCTAATCATTAATTATAATAAATCAATTCACATGAATTTTAGAAATTAAAAGAATGAAAAATTATTGGGAAATTTTATTCACTTGAACCAACTAATTGCCTCAAATAATGAGTCTAATTTTAATATCCATGATTCACATTAAACATTCACTTATCTATTTTACTCATTAAATATCATTAATATTGAAATCTAAAACATGGAATCACATTATTCCTAAGAAAATCATGTCTCCCGGATAAGTAATGTAAAGCAAGAATTCAAATGTGGGCATGCAATTTCAGTTCAAGGATCAAAACATTTTGTTGGAAAAAATATTTGGGTGTTTAAAAGTTGAAAATTAAAAGTGAAATCCCTTTTTAAATGAATATTTTACCTCTTTCCCAATGTATATTTGGGTAATTATTGTTCTATAATGCACCTACAAAATAAAATTATTCAATTAAGCACAAGGATCATTTTATTTAAGATCAAATAGATAAGAGAGAGTAGGCTACATGCAAGAATAATTCCTAAAAATTAAATTTAAATTCCTAGAAATCAGATAAAAATAAGAATTGGTATGATCCCTTAAGTGAGACCTAAGTTTTTACTGCCTCCATAAGGGAAGTGCCATCTATTATCCATAGTCTGATGGTGGGTGGAGTTTCATGGATTTGAACACCACATTCAACTTTTCCCATCTCTCATTTCATTTTCTTGTTTTGGAAAATTCCATGTGAAGAGTACACTAGATCCACCCATTCACAATTAGGTAAAACTTTCATGGTAGGGGTATGATTAAGTATGGAACCGCATCTCCCTAGGTTTATACTTGAGAAACCTTCTTTTTCTCTTCCAATTCTGAATCAACATGGGATGTATAAATTTTAATTTCAAAATTAAGGTTAGAATGTATTTTTAATTCGACATATTGTAAATAATAAAAATATAAATCAAAATTTCACTTTCTAGTGTGAGAAACCTCTATCCTTATTTCCTCAGTCTCAATTACGTGGATATCTTTAGAGGATTTTTCATAAATATGTTCAATATAATGAGGGACTTCAATGAATTTCTCAATATGTGTAGGTGTTTTTGCTTCATCTTCATTTAAGGAAAATAAAGGATTAACGAAATATGAAAATTAAAAACCATAAATATTGATACTCAAATGAGATTGAATAAAATTAGAAAAGATAGAGTTTAAGAAAGTATTATCTCCCTATGTTCTGTTTGGTTTAATCACTTCTTTAGTGATAAGTGCCTCTTGAAGGTGGATCTCAGTGGATGGAGGTAGGTAGTCATGTCCCTCCACACTTTATTCAAATTCCATCACATGTATAGATTCCTCCACTTCCATGGTTAGAGACAAGTAGAGTGGTGTTGTATATTCTACTATGTAAGGGATGGGGAGATCTTGTTGTACCTCATACTCATTCCATAATTAATTTAGATATTATTGATATCCCACATATGGCTCCATAAGTAAGTCTTAATCATCATGAATACACTTTAGATCATCATGTTAATTGTGAATCTGGTTCCTAAAATTATTGGGTTGTTGATATTTCTAGATTTTAGTATCAAATTATTTTATTTCTTTATTGAAGTTTGGGAAAACTAGTGGAAAATCCTTCTTGTACTCAAATATGTGTATGTTAGGTTAGATATCATAGACCATGGATATCAAATCATCAGATGAAATTCACGTTTCTATGCCTCTTTTATTCTTCTTGACCATTATCATAAGACTATAAGACCTTCTCTGGAGGGAGTCCCGAGTATAACCTATTTCTTCTTATTGCACCTTTGAGTAATTTTTCAATGTATTGATAAAATGACCACCTGAAAACATCATGAAAAAATAATTTTTATGGGGTTTTAAAATTAATGAAACTATCTACAATTTTATAAATATAAAAATATAATGAAACACTTAGTAGATACCCAATAGCAGCATCGGTTTTTACCCATGCCTATTATATGATGTGGTAAAAGAAACATTCTATGTTTTCCTAGTAGAACATAGTAGATGACCGAGATCATATCACTTGAGGAGCTTTCTCATTTTTTCAAATACTTAATTGAATTCACCTAAACTATTTTTTTTGTTTTTTTAAAAATTTATAAAAGTAATGAAAATGAAAATATAAATGAAATACATAACTAAAAAGACACAAAAATGAAATTCTCAATTACCATAAAATTATGAATATAATGGAATTATATAAGAAAGGATGTTCTCCTGATATAATATTTAGGGAGAACCTTCTTTGAATAACTTAAAATCTATATAGTGAACACACTCTATCGTATTTGTGTACACTTCAATCTATACAAGCTATCATTGACAATCTTACTATGAAATTTACAAGAACACTCTCCATCCACCTCGTCAATCAAGGAAAAATTATTTTAGATCATGAAGCTAAACTTCAGACAACCATAGTGAGGACTACACCCACTTTAAATTATACTTAGTATTCACTCAAGAATAATTAAAACATGGGCTTAGTTTTATGAAAAAAATTACTCTCCTGAGATATTCCTTTGGTCAGTTATTCCAAATCAGGAGTATAAGTGTTCACAGTGGTAAGATGAAAAGAAGAAGAGAATAGAATATAAAATAATGAATAAAAATAAAAGAGATGTATATTTATATAGAGAAAAATATAAAGTGTGTGTGGAAGATGAAAAACAAAAAAACATGCATGAATTATATTTTATTTAAAATAAATTAAATTAAAATTATATATAAAAGAAAAATAAATTAAAAAAGAATAAAAATAAATACAAAAGAAGAAAAGAAATTGGTTCAAAAGCTTCCCCTCCAGAATATATCATCCATAATTTGGATCCTATGTGGTCTAACATATGGTCATGTCTCTTCAATGGTTCTTCTTATAGGATGTTCAAAATTGAATTTTATATCATCCCTTAAAATTTCATATTAATTTTATGTGTATAGTGAATGTTATATAATAGTTAATGAGTATGACTTTTTCTGGATGGGGATTCAAAAAATATTCCTTCGTCATTGTTTATTCAATGGCTACCTGAATAAGTGAATAACTCCATGGAATTTAATTTTGAAGTGTTTATAGGATTCCAATTTATAATAAATATATAATCTACTCAATTAAAGGTGTTTATCATGAGTTATACCTCATTTATGAATGTGGGGTCCACTTTGTCCACCTGAAAGGTTTTTATCATTAATTTATTTTTTTCAGGGCTTTATATATTTTAATAATATCAATTTATTGAATTTAATTTTTTATTACACAACTCAAGTAATCCTAAAAAAATAATCACACCAATTGGATTGTTATTTTAAATGTTATGCATGAAATTCCAAAGTAATTAAAATATTTTCAGATTCCAAAATTAAGAAATTTTCACATTTTATCCAAAAACACACCATAAATCCAAAATTGATGAAAATTACTAAAATTGATATATTATTAAGGATTAAATAATTGAAAAAATATGAAAAAATATTATAATATTATCTCTATAAATGGGTATAGAAATCAATGTGATATTACCTCCTTCTCATGCAACCTGTGTGGAGTGGGTGTATGTGGGTTTATGGAGTATGGGTATTTATTATTATTATTATGTTAAAATATAGTATTTATGGCCATATACTTCTATGAGTAGACGATTTTATCTCACCCCTATATTATCCCATGAGTTGACTTAGGGGTTATATTAGGTGATTATAAAGTATTCTCAGTGGCCCCTTATCGTTGGATCACCTGTTCTAATGACTATATGGAATGAGTAATATAGATATGGGATTTGGGTATTACCTTGATCTTGTATCCCATAAAAGGGGTTCTAGGAGTCCCTTACATTGATGGAGTTGGTACTCTCCCAAATATGTGGGGTGCATTTTTTTCAATTCCCAGATATGGATCCTCAGATCTTTCCCTTTGAGACACGAGATGAATCATGCATAGATGAAGATGATAATCTCCATGGTCAATCATGAACATTTTTGAGGCATGAAGTCCTTCATGTGGTTGGTAACTCCTTTATTTGATTTTTTCTCACTATAAAGGTGCTAGTCTCCCATTACAGAATGGGATCAATGGTATGATTGCAATAATATTTTAGTTTCATGGATAATAAGGGTCTTTGGGGACTTTTGATGCATATGGTTCCCTAGGTTTCTCCCCTCGGGTGTATTCATCTAGTGGATTGGGTATATTGGGTAGGGATTCACCTTTTGATCAGTTTATCTTACTCTTTTTGGTAATACCTAGGTCACATGAATACTTTTCTGGATCATTCAATGGGTGAGGATGTGTTTTACCTCTTGTGGGATGAGACAGGGTGCTACATTGTGGGATGTTATATAGGGAACTCATCTGTGGGGATAATCACCCCCTTGAATTTCATATCATCCTCAAGGGGTAGTCCCCATATTTGGTTAGATTTAAGATTTTGGACTCACTGAATGTGATTTTTATATATGCTTCTACTACAAGAGGCATTTTTTAGAGCAATAATTTTCCATTCAGTTAACCCACTCACCCTGCATAATGGGTGAGTGATGATGAAAGTGTATAAAGGGTTTCTTATATATGATGATACCATTTAATATATGATATTCATAACTAGATCCCCAAGGTTTTATGTGGTGGTTCTGGTTGTGGTCCTCTTATGAGAACTAATGTGGTATGATCTTCTATGTCATAGAGGAGCAGGGATGTGCAAACCCCTAAGGTATTTGGTGTATCTGTCACAGATGTGAACAGAGGTGTTTTACCATTGGGCTTATGAGTATGGAAGCATTTTTCCTTAAGTAATGAGAATTTTTTATGGATTCCCCATTTCATAAAAAGAGTTAAAATTCAAGGTTATCACTTTTATATTCCAATGATTTTGTGTTTTGGTTATATTGATATGTGGAGGAAGACATTTATCCTTGGTTATTTTTTCCCCTTGATTAAATTTGATGAATTTATTTTCCATCCCTTTGGTTTGATGGTAGTTTATATACCTATCACCATTTTGGTTTATGGTGTTTCGTACTAGGTATTTTTAATCTCATCACTACCAAGGATTTTTACCATCACTTGTTGTATCTGTATAGATAAAGCATATGTTTATAGTGACATCAATGGGATAGTACTAGTTGAACTAGCAGAATTAATGGTACCAAATATATGTGTAGTTGGTATGATTTGTAGTTAGTGGTGATCAGATAGTGTTGGAGGGACATAGTGATCTCCTTCTTCCCAGTTTCTCAAGGTCAGGTGATGTTATATAATATTAATAATTTTATTTTAACCCTATTATATTGATATTTTTATGGTATTCTCCTGGGATGTTTGGTAGATTTCTATATGAATATTTCCATTAGTTATATATATTTATACTTATTAGTTTTGTATATTTTTACTGTATAGTAATGTATATTTGTTGTAGGTTTTATAGGATTATGCCACCTATATGTGTTTTATTTATTCTTAGTTATGGTCACTAGCCCATGGTCTATTGAAGGTGGGGTTGGGGTGGTGCACCCAGCCTATTTCTCAACTACGTGGGGACCTGATGGGTCTAGTCATTTCAGGATTCTATCTAAGTTGGTATGTCCTAGAGAATGTGTTTGGATATAGGTTTCTCTTGATATTCATTCAAGACATGTGGGGTGACAATTCTTGAAATTTATTAAGTTTAGTTTACAGACTAGGGAATTGAGCTAGGATTTGGGGGGTGATTCATTCCGTTGGAAGTACCTTGATAATATACTAACTAACTTGGGTACTTAGGGAATTTTTTACAACATACAATTGAGTAGTTCAATGATTTATATAATATTCAATGCACTATTGGTTTCATGGAATGACATGCCACTCTCTGATAATTCACCATACAATGAGGATATTATTTTTTCTCATGTAAATTCTTCCACAAGAGGTTTAATAGGGTACTTTTATAAATGATTAAAGAAATGAGATTACTTGTTTATGTATGAGCTTGTTTGGTGGTGCTCTATTGATATTTTATGTTCTTTGTTTCCTATATTATTTATCTCCCTCACGATGATTATGAGGTTAAAGCATGATAATCATATCATCCCTGAGGTTAGTACTCCCTCGAATGTGGTTTATTCCATCCAAGTGTGGGTAGACATATTTTCTTTGGTAGGGGGGTTGGTATCTCATATGAATAAAGTTTATTATAAAAGGGTTTGGAATAATCCTCTTATGGATTAGATAGGTCTATTACCTCACCTCCCTCACATACATGAGGCATGAGGTCCATTTTATTTGATGTTGGTATCCCCCATCCAAATAACTCATGCAGGGTGTAGGATCCTCTAATAGAGTCAAAAAACCCTCTACCCACTTACCTGGGGTGTGGGATCCTCCACCATAGTTTCTATAAGTTTATACTGATTGATTGGAATTGGAAGTACAAATAATTAATTGATCTAAAATTAGTGATGTACTAGAGGGTTATTGGAAATGGTTCCCTAGAACCATCATCTAAGTACTTTATGATTACTTATATTCATCTATTAAAATATTAATAATTTTTTTTATCATATCAGAATTTATATTATGTGTGACATAATATGTGATAATTTTCTATGGGTACTTATTACTCTAAAAGGTCATAATAGTTCATTTCTATGATGAGAAACTATATGGTCAATGAAATTATTCTTAAATAAAAGTTTTATAGAATACATAAAATATTTTATGGGACACAAAAGATACTTTCTATTAACGGTGGATACTCATAGGACTTTGAGACACTTTTTCATGGTGTACGCACTAAGTAATATTCAGTGTATAAGATTTTAAAAACATGACCCACCAATTGTAAATAAATTTATATGTGTCATTAGATATTTTCATCTACAAACATGTGTAATGATCCTTAGAATTTAGGATTTTTATTAATACATATGACGAGTTGTTTACTTTGATGTATTGATCAACCTTATGACAACATATTCTCAAAGTGAGGTAGGATATGTTGGTTATATCACAAGTGATGTTTAATCAATGAATATTGGGAGAAAGGATTTATCTATTCATTTATTTAATAAAATTTGATATCTCAGATCCTTTATAAGAATTAAACTACCTCATCAAGTTCATGGCCATGATGGTGTTGTCATGAAGTTTGTTTCTATTAATTCAAAAACGTTTCATCGATCTTAAATATTAATGAAACTAACATGAAACCTTATTTATTAGAGATATCATGATAAAGTGATTATATTACATAGTGTATGTTTACAGGAGGTTACATGTTGTTGTGACATTAACTTATTTCTCTATGGAAGACTCGACATTTTGCTAGATGATAACCTTGGATTTTAGGCAATGTAGTATAATACCACTGAGAACCAGGCCTTGAGGTTTAGACACAAAGTGTATTCAAAGCATTAGATAAATTAAATTTAAAATTAAAATCTTGAATTAATATTATTCTTTTACATAGTTTAATAATTATTCATGTCGGGTTGATCATAAATATTCAGTCACCTATTATCTAAGATAATATATATTTGTGAGTTGAATATTTAATAAATATTTATTCTCTATGTAATTATTTATTTAATTACTTTAATATAAAATATTTATCCATCATGGATTATTCACAAGGTAATAAAATATTTATTTATTAAGTTATGTAAACATTTAATAAATATCTATTCACTAATTTGTTGAATAAAATAATTTTATACTTATTAGATCATAACTAATTTATATTTATTTAGTTAAAAAATAGTCATTATTCAAGGCCCAATACATATTAAGGATGATTGGAAAAATGAAGTTGATGGTCTCGTGCAAAATGTAATATTAAATATTATTTGGTAAATACTAAATCTTTAATTAAAAAATAATAATATTTATTTTGTTCACAAGTTTAGAACATATCATCTAAATAATAATAATTATACTATTATTGGACTTGGGATTCATCGAGGATTATGAAAATAATAAGGGCACTTGAACAGTTAATATTTTATAACTCTATCCCTATTTAAACCTTGTTAGGGAATTCTTTACATGTGATAAATTAAGAGAGACATTGTTTTCTTTTGCACAAAGAGTTTTAGAGAAAATCTTGTCAAGGCCTAGAGAGCTCAATCCCTAAAACACTTAGAAGAGCATAGAGAAATTATACTCCTTCACTAGAATGAATTTTTACCATCATAAATGATTAAGTTGTGATCAATTGTGATCATTTCAAGCATTAGATTCTTCTACAATAGCACCCTGAGATTTCTATAGCGATTATTAAAAGTCTTCATAGCATGTGTTGACCCCTTTTAGACGGAATAAACACTTGACTTTTATGGTAAAACGATGGTGCAATAAGAGTGGTCTAATGATTTTTTAATGAATAAATAATTCAAAGAAAGTTAATTGTCTCATTAAATATATTAATTATAAATTATATCTGAATATATCTTATCTCCATTGATATCGGGAACCCATTTTTATCTAATTTTAAGGATAAATTGGAATAATTTGATGGTAAAAAAATTTAGACACCACTTGGAATGCTTCCATAGTGCCCCAAAACCATTAAGTGGAGTCAGAATGGATCATATAATAACTTATAATTATTAATTATTCATTGATCAATTATACAAAAAATCTATTAGTTTTTTGTTTCTAGTTTATTAATTATTTAATCCATAAATTAATTATCATTTTTTCAGAATATTAAATATTTTTAGTCAAGTTTCATATAATATTAAATAGATTAAAAACATATGAAGAATGATTAGAGATTCCAATGGGAGGTGCTTAGGATTCATGTTAGGAGACACGAATAAATGACATGTTACAGAAAGTAGACATCATGTACCAAAGTTCACTAAACCTTGAAATATAGAAGGATACATGGTGTTATGATAATTAATAACATGAGGTACATTTCAATCACATCATTTTCTGACATGTCCAGCCTGATACATAGTCCTTCAGGACACATGACATGTATCTGGTTTACACACAATGTAGTCCACATGGTATAGTGAAAAAATTCACGCTAATCATGTTTTCAAATACGTGGTATACAAATGCATCTGAACAACATTCTATATCATTATAGAGATAAATGACATGTATCTGGTGTATATGTAGCGTGATTTATTAATCCCTACATTTGAATAACACACTGAGTCAATCGTTGGGTTTTGTGGACATGTAACAAGCAGAACACATAGAATGTAGGTCATTAGTATACATCGAGTAACCCAGATGTGATACACTCCAGGTACCTATATTTCTATCTTGGATACACTTCATGAAACAAACATGCTATATAGCTCATTAGTACATGTATTGTATTCACCTAGTAAAGAAGGAAAATTAAATTTCATAAAGAAAAATGAACGACAACATTAAAAATAAAATTACACTATTAACATATGAAATTATCTTTAATTACAGGTTCATCCATTTTTTCCATATTACCATTATGATGGGTATCTTAGAGAGAATTCAGATGATTATATATATAAATGTAATAAATTAATAAATTCATCAAATTAATTGAATTAATTAAATAATTTTTATCATTGAAATAATGAACAAATTAAAGTGAATGATTTCTAGTGTACTTTTTCACATTCTTTGCATGTTATGTTTTTGAGAATGATCTTAGAACAGGCCATGTATGTAATTGGTTAATTTAATTTAATATTTCATTGTTTTTTAAGAATTTATTAAATTAAATATTGGCTTGTGAGTAATTTATATCCTCTTATTATGTAAGATCATGTATTCCTTGAGTTTCTTTTATATAAAACCCCCTTAAGAAACCCATTGATTCCTCTCACTTACATGTTAGTAAATTTATGTAATAGATGGATATTTGAAGTTACTAGAGGTGGGTCAAGTTTGGAGTTAAGGAGAAACCAATCTTGGTTGTTCAAAGGATCACTAGTGGAATTATACAACTCGAACTAATTTGGTTATAGATGTTAATTTCCTAGGGTGAAAGGTTGGTTTATCATACATTAGATAAACCAACCATTAGATATTACCATGGTCATACCCTTTATTAATTTTATTTACTTCAACTGCATTGTTAATTGATTTTTCTTAAATCATTAAACTTATTAATTAACATTCATGATATATGGAATTAAAATAAATATTATAATATGGGTAAACCTTATCTAGACATGGTTAATCACTTAAGAAAAATACACTTAATATTAACCATCAGGTGATTAGAAAAAGTGTGATATTTACACAAAAAGATAAAAATCCTTAAAATAAAATATTAACTTTGTATTGACTTCCACTAATTGGTTATAAATAAAACCGTAGTAAAAAGTTCTCGACCAACCTCTATTCAGATGCTTTATATTATTTGAGTATATCAATCTTGAGTGTTGAGTTGACTTAACCTGACTTTCATTAAAGTTTAACCACCTTCATGAGACTTAGTGAAACTATTAGATTGAGTTTTGAGGAATTCCAAGTCTAGGATTTCAGGATTTATTAGTCCACTTAATCGACCGAGGAGCTACAAGTTAATGTATTTTTAATGTTACACATACCAAAATACCTTCATGTCGCTTGATATAACTGTATATGGGTTATAAAAGGGGGAATATGGATGATTTTCATTTGGATATTTTTGTGATAGGATATTTCAAAACCAATATTGAGGTATATTGAGGTTCGATAAAATTATGGGATATTAATAAATTGAAAATTTGTTATCTTATTTATTAATCTTGAAAAGGTAATAATTTTTTTTATTATTTATCATATAAATTGAAAACCTGAAAACTTAGACTATATCACTGTGATCCATTATAGATAAGGATAATGTTCTCACCACCTAGAATTTCCAATAATGATATTGGAGTTTATGTGTTGTACTATTACATAAATGGAAATTATATGTTACAAAAAATTAATTCCTAAGGTGCCTATAAATGAGGCTAGTGTTGCAAAATTGTCTCTCTATATGAAACATTTGGATGATGTAATAGATGTCCAATATTTCATGCTATAATCCATGTCCAGTTACCTTTTAATGTTACATGAGGGTATGAATGTGTACAAAATCATGTATCACCTTCAAGAACATTATTAATAAAAGGAGAAACAAGATAGAACTGAGATCTCAAATGAACTATTTATGTTCAATATTTGGAGAGTCTGTTCCAGATGGACCTCATGTAGATAATATGATTGTCTAAATTGATCACTTTCACTAATTGGTATTTAAAATCCCTAGTGATTTGTGAACAGATCTAATTTCATTCTCACTATTAAAGAAATTCACCAGTTTCATTGTTAATTATAATATGAGAAATAATGATATGTCTATCTTGGAAGAACTAACATTTATTCTTATATTTGATAAATACATGGGGCATGAAAAGGCTACGGTCCATTAGTGAATAGGAAAAATAAGAACAATGAAAAGTGGGAAAATAATAATTCCAAGTATAAGGATCCCAAGAAACATTATTCCATGAAAATGAAGATCCAAAGATAGGAAATGTAAAAGGATACAATATGCTTTTTCATTAGGAAAGCTAAGCCACTGAAAGAATATCTACACCCAGTTAAATAAGAAAAGGGGAGTTTCCTTTTTGTTTGTTATTGAGTGAAATATTTCTACATTTCCACATTGTATATTAGATAAAACTTGTTTTTATCACTTATATATTAAAATATTGGAACCAAGTATATTTCAAAATATTTATATAGGTTAGGTTGATTTAAGGGATTCTAATTTTCTGGGGTTGGATGCTCTGGACATTAGAGGCTACCACTATCCATTTATATCAAGGATGGTCTTGGGATTAAAATATTGTTATTATTTACCAACTATTAACAAAAATATAATTTTTATATCCTTCCAAGATACTTATGGTTTTATTTTTAATTTCTAAAATTAATGTTGTTTCTTTTATAAAGATGATATATGATATGGTATGACACATTTAAATAGTGGTATTTATGTATTTTATTACAAAAACCAACTACTGGTAATTGATAATTAAGCAAGTTTTCATGAATCGTCTCACAATAATATTTTAAATCGCTATCTTGGTTATGTAAATGAGAAGTATTTACAAAGCACTATCAAGGTTGTTATTTAGAATATTTTATTATAAAACTACATGAAAAATTTAATTTTTTATTATAAGGAAAAATGACAAAGATACCTTTTTGTGGACAAGGTAAAATAGCCACAGGTTTTTAAAAATAGATAGAAACTTATGTGTGTAGAAAATTTTATATATAAGTTAGAAGTGTATATTCATACTTCATTATTTTTTTTGATGATTTAAGTAGATATGGATATGTATACTTATTGAGGTATTAGTCAATATGTTTTGAGAAATTTAAAGATTTCATGAATAAAGTATAGAATAAACTTAGTAATAAGATAAATAATATTCAATATGACTGAGGTGGTGCATATATTTACTAAGAATTCATTAAATTTTTCTGAAAGTGTTGGATCCTATCCAAACTCACTCACTATAAACAATATTTAAATTGTTATAATTTAAGGAGGATCCATAAATTTCTTGACATGGTTGGGTTAATAATTAGTTATGAAAGTCTTCAATTATCATTTTGGGGGTATACATTACATAATGTAGCACACATCCCAAAATAAGTTTTAATTAAATAAGAAAATGGGATACCATATAAGATAATGGGTAGACATAAATCAATGTTTTCACATTATCATTCATGGGGTTCAATGCATATGTTAAGGAAAACTCTAGAAAAAAACTAGATAATCAAGGTGTGAAGTGTATCTTAATAGGATACCACAAGGGCAAAAGGGGACACTATCTATAGAACACTTTTGATAAGAAGGTGATAATCAAAAGACAGTCTACTTTTATTAAGAGGGATAAAATAATCAAGATGGATAGTGGGAGAAATGTTTTCTTTGATGAAGTTGATGCTCAAGATATATGAGTGTTGGAATAATTTTTTCCTGAAATAAAATTACTATGTAGGAGCACTATAGATATTAGATAAAAAAAGATATTATTTTCTTATTCAATGATTATGATGACTCATTATTGGTTGAAAATAATGAACCTTTTTCCTACAATGAGGTAGTATAGAGTTCAGAATATGTAATATGGAAAGAATCAACAAATTATGAAATATATTCCATTTATTATAACCAAGAATGGGTTTTTACCATTCAACAGTTTATGTAATGACCATGGGGTGTAAATGGTTAATCTAGAGAAATATAGATATGGATGCTAAATTAAGTACCTATAAAAAATTCTAGTTACCAAAGGGTTTAAAAACATTAATGAGTTGAATATGATGTGACATTTTCCCCTATTTTCATGTTTAAATCCATTAAAAATCTACTTGACATATTATCTTTCCATGACTATGATATTTGAAAAATGGATCTGAAAACCCATTTTACTTCATGGAAACCTTTAGAAAAATTTATATATAAAAGAACCTAATGGTTTTGTGAATCTAGAAAATTAAAATAAGATTTAAAAGTTATATTGATCCATTTATGGGTTAACATAGGAATCTAGGTCATATAACATTTGGTTCAATGAATTCATAAGATAATTTGGATTCATAAACAAAGAATTTGAGCCATGTTATAAAATTTACCTAATACTAAAGAGAGTTAGTATTGAACAATCCCAAAGTGGATTGGTTTCAGTGTCACATTGTATACATCTCACTAAGAAAATTTTTCCCAACAAATAATAATAGAGAGAGAGAGATAATGTGTTGGATCCCACACACATCAGTAATATAGTATATAATGTATGACATGTTATGTTCTAGGATTGATGTCTATTATGAACTAATAATGGTAGGAATATGTCATGATGACCCAGGAGATTTTTTTTATATTCATTAATTCCATACTTAAGTATATGTGATGTAAAAAATATATTCTTGGTATATGTAGGATATAATGATTCAATCATCAGATGATATACCGATGCCAGATTCCAAAAAGATCAGAATAATATGAGGTCATAATAAATATAAATATTCAGTCTCAATAGAGGATCTCTGTGTAATAAGACTTCAAAGAGACTAGTTTACACTGATTCTAAAATGGATTCTGAGTATTCATTTGCATCTTATATAGCTGAATATACTATTTGGATTTAGAAAATTTTCCAAGATATTGATATAGTTCCTAGTGGCAAGGATATTATCAAATTATATTGTGATGATACTACAGTGATGGATCTCACAATGAATCCAGGGTTATATCAGTAGATTAAGTATATAATCTAAAAATGTCACCTCTTGATTTATTTTTCTAAAATAGGTGATGTAACAACTCGTAATTTTAGTAATTACTTTTCCTTTATTAAATATTATGTGAATAGATTATTTTTCATGAAGAATTGAACTAAAATAAAAATTGTTTTACCATAATAAAATATTGAATATTAATATTATATTATAACCATTAATATAATTAACAAATTTATAAAAATTATATAAAATTTATAATAATATAAAGTCCATTGTATTCAGAGAGATACAAATTTTCAAAAAATGTTATAACACATTAATTGTGCTAATATGAAAATTAAAATTTCCTATGATTTAATATTTTTTAAGTGAAATGAGTTTCATATTTAAAACCAATAGGAAGAAAATATTTAAATATCTCATTTTTTAGTCATAAAAATAATATTTCTAAGATTAAAGTTAATTACTATGATAACGTTGAAACTGTTATTTTCAAAGATTTGTTTGATTTATATGGTGTAATTTTTATCTAATAAAATAAATTAATAAATTTTAAATAAAAAACTAATATAATTATTAAAAACCCATATAATTTATTAACATATATAATTCAAAAATAATTCTAAATAATAATAATAACACAAAATGTTTAAAACTCTATTTTTATACAAAAACTAGTTTTTCTATATAGAAATTTTTCAATTTTAAATTTTATTTTATATTATTTATAAATTGAATTATATTAAATGGAAAATAAATTTAGGTTCATAATACCCATATTTGGTAAGAGGTTTCATCTTATATTTTTAATAAAATATAAATTTCTTAGTTAAAAACTAGTTACCAAGGTAAAAAAAATAGAAAAATGTAAAAACATAATGTTAAGTGACTTGGAAGACATTTAAAATATGTGTGTAAATTTTTTTTATGATTTTTTTCCTTTTATCACTCAAAATAAATTTATTTATTACTTTTTCAACCATTTACCCCTGAATAGTGTCCTATTATTGTAAAATAATCTAATCTCTCAAAAGTTCCATTTTATTAACTTATAAAAGGGGACACTACAACCCCTTCATGCTACACCCATATATTATAGTTTATTCTTAAAACCCTTCAAATTTTCTCCTAATATAAAGTTATCTCAACTAAATTATCCTATGGTCACCATATGTTTTATGAATACCTTTATTTATAATGAGACTTTCAATTGAATGGTCAAGGTCCTAAAGTGAGTATTATTTTGTCCTTATATTTTTATTATTATTATTTACCTTCCAAACCTTTCCAAGACATATTTATATAATGATCTCAGAGTAATTATTATACTAAAGTTTTATTATATTAAAGGAGAAACCATTATTTATTCCATATTTTCTACTAATAAAAACAATAGAGCATTTTCATTTCGTTGTGCGGACTACTACCTCCACAAAGTAACATTTTTAGTTTTTTATCTTGTTTTTCATTCCTTACCAAAAAACCATAAAAAATTAATAAAACCCAGAAAACATCTAAACAATAACTTTATGATTCTATTATAGTAATATTATATCAAAATAAACATTTCTTAACCATACTCACCCATCAAATTAGGGTATGTTCATATTTCGATTGGTCTAACTACCGACTTTAACAATGCTATAAAACTATATCATTGATGAATATGGGAATTTAAATGATAAAATTATTATAATTTAATAAAAATTAATTTTTGGTTTGTTGATTTTGAATTTTTATATTAAAATTATCCTATTATTAAAAAGTCATTATCAACTACTATGAAAAATAGCCGACACCGGTTGCATTTTCAATCAAACATAGAAGAAAAATATTAAATAAATAAATAGAATATAATAAAAAATGGTATATATTAAATGAAAAAAATATAAATAATTTTCTTAAAAATTTATATAATAAACTTAATTTTATTATTCATGAATTTTTTCACGTTCGTAGTATGAATAAGGACCATGGTACGGGTTCCTTATCTCAATTTTCACATATTGAGACATATTTATTATTATACACCATGGTTTCTTTGGAAGGGTGCATCTAATGATGCATTAATATTTTACATCATTATTCTATTATATTTTTGTATATTCAATATTTTATTCCATTTTCTTTTTCTCATGGGGTTTTGTTTTAAAAAAATACATAATTTATAAGGGTTTCATCGACTCAATTTAAGATTCATTTGGATATAGTTTTTCTTACTTGAATTTACTCTTCAAGATTTCATTAATCCCACTATTCTCCAATTTTTTATGGTATATTATATTTCCCTTTGGGGAAATTAATTCACATTAACAATAACCACTTATTTAAAAAAATATTTTTTGAAATAAAAGTATATTGTTGTTAATAATAACTCACATTCTTACTAATGAATATTTTTAATAAATGTATATTTATTTCCTATAAAAATTATTTCGTTTTATAAAATAAAAATATCTATTTTATTTTATTTTACTCATATTTACATTTATATATTTTTTTAATTGAATTATTTTCCACATTTATCCTATTTGGGTTTTCATTAAAATTTCCTTAAAAGTGTAATAAAGGAAAATATTTTCATTATTTAAGCCTTTGGATTTATTATATTGATATTATATTTATTAATAGGGATTTTTTATTTGGATCTATTTATAATAATAATTTCAAAATCCTTCTCTTTCCCATCTCAATTTTTTTTTAAATTAATTTTCACTTCATATTTTATAACAATGTTTAATTGATCATGTGAAAACTTTTTAATTTTCACTACTATTTTTTCTCCAAGGTCGATCTCTCATGAAGTGATTTTTTTATCACCTTCTAAAGTTTATTATGATATTATTCCTTTATGAAAATAATATTTTTGATATCATATGATTTTTTATGTTTATTTTTTTTTATTTTTTTGAAAATTTAAGAAATATATTATTTTTTTAATGGTTTTTTAAGATACTATGATGATTGATTTTAAGTGGAACACATATGTATGTATAATTATGGTTGGTTTACTATATTTATATCCAATGAAGTAGTTTAATTATATATCTCATGATATATTCAGGCATGTACATAATGAGTTTTTTCACACATGCATGGGCATAATGAGTTTTATCGCATTTTCAAGCTTAGACCTAATGAGTTTTTCACATATGCATGGGAATAAGGAGTTTCATCAAAAATGTTTTGCAATGATTATAGTATTTTAATACATCCGTGTTTTATGTCAAGTTATGATACATTTCCAAGAGTCTTTTAATTTTCATGATATTCCTGTTTTTCATGTTATGACTTTTTAATTATTGGTCACTCTTATGTTGTGATCACAAGTTTTATGATTATTGAGATGTATTTTGAGCTATGTCATAACTTTTAGTCTTTTTAATGATTTTTTATGATATTATGATTGTCTATAATGTTTTTTGATGATCATTTATAGTCTTATGGTATTTTTATAAGATATTTATCATATTTATCATGTTATCTTTCATTTTTATGATATGATAAATTATTATATGTTTTTCACTTACTAAGAATATAATCTCACCCATTTCTTATATTTCTAACCCCTCAGTTATGGATATAATTATATTATATGATATGACTAGAAATGGGTATATAGGGGCATGATTATGGATTAATGTTTTCAAGTGTTATAAAATAATATTTTAATGTATCTAATCTCCAAGACACTAAACCATTCATCCCCCAGGTTGTGAGACTATTTGTGAGATGTATTATATGAGTCAATAAATTAATGTATTATTTATGTTATGTTTAGCATGGGGTTTTTTATTGGTATCAAAGGAGGGTTTGGTTATTTTTAAATATTATTTTCATTATTTTTTGTATTATTTTAGGTAAATTTAGTGAAGAAAATAGGTATATTATATGTATAGGATATCTTCATGAAATTTTGGTAAAGTTTATATTTTGTGATTTTCTTAGAGATAACTTTTTTATCTGGATACTACTAGTGGATGCAGACTCCACCAAAGATGTACCATGGTGTAAAAACCCTAAAAGGGGCATATTTGATATTGATTCAATCATAACTAGGATCACAATAAATAGGCTTAATTTCCCACAATGTTTGACACTCTAAAGGGATATTCTTTGTTTGTTTCACAATCTCTTTATAATCAATTTTGAAGGATTTGAATATATAACTCGTTAATTTAGGAAACTATCCATAGAAAACTTATAGTGAAACCTAGATATTCATAAGTTAATTTATACACATATTTTATGAAATACTATTTCTATGTTTATAGTTTCCTTATTTTTGAATTAATTTGTAGAATCCCTATTCTTTCCTTATAAGACACTGAAATATGTTAAGAAATATTTTCAAATCCATGAACTGATACCAAATTATATTCGCAAGCCCAGTGAGTCTAGAATTGATATTTTAAATATATTGAATATATTAATATCTCTCACAGACAATTTTCATAAAAAATTTGAATAAATTCCAAATGAAGTATTTGATCATAAATCTAATTCCAATTATGTTTATAATGCGTGGTTTTCCCTATGTGTGACATAATCTTTGTTGGCATTGGGTATTTGGTTAAAGGCTGATGTGGGTTCAAATAATGAGTTATATAAATTAAATTTATTTATTTATTATGTTGACATAATAACCTATTTTTCTTCGAAAAGTATGTTGTTATAAATAATTTGTAGGTTTATCCTCATAAACCTAATAATTGAGAGATGAGCGTGGAGGAAAATTGGTGGGAATTGATATCATGGATCAACCATCAGAGTACTATAAGGAATATCAATAACAACACAAATTTTGGATCTCGTCAATGAAAATGATGTGCGATCATTCTTTGTCAGTGATTGATCCAAATTAAGGCAAGGATTTTCTTTTGTATAGATTTATCCCATTTTTATTTACCCTCTGATGAACATGAATTAATCATCCAACAAATTAATTCATGAATCAATTGTTTAACTCAGGTAATTTCTTTATCTTCCATAGTATATGAATTTATATTGTTTTGGTTTATTTATTTTATCTTTATCCATCACCCTAAGATAAATAATCGATGTCAACATGAACATTGGTCAAGTTCTATTGTTAAGGATCCCATTTTATCTCGCCATTCTACATGTTTTCATCATGGAAACTCTCTTCTAGGTTAAAATTTGATGAAAACATTTTGAAAGATCATTTCACATTCAGTAAATGGCATGAATGATTGATATAATAGGTTTAGGATGGAGATTTGATGTTAGAGTTGTAGTGTACAGATATGGTAAAAGATCCATGGATGGATCTGGATTTGGTATTCATAGTTTTTCTGTGAAACAGTGGTGAGGTGAGATAGAGGGTGTCTTACACATGGGAAAATTGGATGGAATATAGAAATTTGTTGACGGTGGGACTCAGTTGGTCTAGATCTGAGCTCCTTGGGAGGATTCGATGAATGTGATGTCAGAATTAGAAGATGCATGAATTTTCGTTTTATGAAAAACCCAACCATAAGGCATGTAGTCCTATGAACACACACCATGGTATTTGATGATAAAACACTGTGTTACAAATGTCACATATTTTGCGACCAATTTTCATCCAGCTCAGTATGTACAGATTGTACATGCCTAAGAATCTAGGTAGTGTTACATGTCATCTGTACCAAGTCACAAATTGTGTCACACAAGGAGGATGACATGGCTTGTATAGGGAGTCAATTTATAGGTGTCTATATGGTCCCACACACCGTGTACTTGGAATGTACATGGGAAATCCATAGTGTACAGGAAGAGTTGTGTATTCAAACATGACCAAGTACACAGGCACAACCCAATGTATATGAGCAAGGGATGATGCCACAATGAGTTCCATGGTGTCATATATATATCTTGTAACCTCATGATATTTTTTGAATTTTTTAAAATTGAATTTCATGTGAGCATGAGACATGGGAAGTTTTAGGAATTGTGAGACACACAGTGTACCCCTAGGGACTCACTGTGCAATCCTTTTAAGACAAGTTGGATTCCTCTTTATTATTGGTTTAGCTTTGTTTTGATCTTTTTTCAGCTTCCTTGGACTAGTATTGGATGATTGTGTTACCTTGGTCCCTTCCTGTGAGAGTTCAGTGTATCATCATGTCCTTGTTATTGGATGGTGACCCCTCTACAATATCGTTATGATCAGGGCAGTGTGGTTGAGTTCTTTTATTCGAGAGTGATTTTTCTTAGTGTTCTTCTATAAGGGTTAGTATGAAACATGGTTCTAATAATTTGACTTCATACCCCTCAAAAATGAAGAGTATGTATCCCACTGAGAGGCCCAGAACAATCTTAATGTCTTTCATGTTTTCCCTTGATTTCGTTTGTGTAATTTATAGGACTAAAACATACATGGGAATCGATCCCCTATCTATGAGGTTGTTTCTAGTGGAGTCTAGTGACTCATCAATCATCCCTGGGCATTTAAACCATGTCTTTGTTTGATGTTTCGATCTTTCTGATAGAAAGTTAGTATGATGGAGTGAGTATCTTGGATAAAACCTCTCATTTTTCTATGTGAATAATCTATAATTGGAACTCATATCCATCAGAAACTTAGATCATTTGTCCCTAAGATAGGGATGGGTAAATTCAAATGTACTTCATGTTTTTCTAAGGTAGGGTTTGTGGAATTGGATTCACTAACACTTACACTAGAATTGATCACCTATCTATAATGATATTTATAATAGGTTCTGGTATCCCCTAGTGATCCTAGGGGATTGACACCCTATCCGTGTATCGAGATATAATAATTATGATGGGGTATTAGTCGGATAGACTGTTTATATCAGATTAACCCTCTTAGTCTTCTATGTAGTTATTCTTGGATGGATTAGATGAGTATGACCTATGAGATGAGTGTCGTCAGTGGTAGTATAGTTCGATGAGTGGTTCCACTGATATGAGCATTACCTTAAAACCTTGAGCGGATCTATGGATGGAAGTGGTTGAGTAATTTTTGGACTTTGATTATTTTACAAGTACACTTGGGATATCCTTGGTTATCATTATGTCTCATATCTGGTTTTACATGACTGTGTTTGATGAGCTGACCACTCTAGACGCTTTATGATTGGCGTTTTCGGGGCGTCCTATTGGTTATTTTTATACACACCCTTTTATGGGATTTTCCTGCACATATCATTTCTAATGCATATTAAAGACCCTTTTATGGAGTCCTTGTATGAGTAAGAGAAATAGGAGCTTATTTCATGTAAGAAAAAGCGATGTGTATACCTATGTTACATTGACAGAAGCCCCGTACATCTGATCAATTCAGTCTTTATTTTCTAGTTTTGGGTGGGATTGTATTTGGACCATTTATATTATTTCATATTCATTATATCATATACTAATTGTGTGATTATAAAATTATGCATGTGTGTTTATCATTTTGTTTTTCATTTCAATATTTTCTGGACACGAATATGTGTGCGTGCATACAGGTACATTAGGTAATGACCTCCTATTTTCAATATTCCTTTCTAGTAGTTTCTACCACCCCTAATCCCATGGTGTTGGGCATAGGGTAGTTGTATAATGGTCTTATTTCATCCTAATGGGCCTCATTGATTCAGGTCATGACAAAGTCGTATCATAGGTGCTTTCCATCATAGGATTATTGTTTAGAGTTTTTTTATAGATTTGAGGTTTGGTTTGGGTAGTAGGGAAATTGTGTTAAAAAATTTCAAGTTTTGATTTCAGGATAGAGACTTTAGTGAAGGTGTAGGGGCTGACGTATCTATTACCCAAGACTTTGATAACCTACGTTTCAACTCATAATACTGAGACATTGGTTGTAGGGGACTTTGTTACATGTATCTTACATGAATGGTTTGTGGTTTCCATGTCCATATTGAATTAGCTAACCAAATATACCCATTGAATATGTTACATCAGGTATCTTTCTGGATGTTTACATGATGAAAACCACTACGGCTTCCAAAATTGAGTTGATAGTATGACTCGATGAGTGATGAGGCCTCCTTGAAGGGCTTAGTCATGAGGAAGTGTTTCTTTATGAAGGTTAGCAGGTGGAACTTTATCTTGTTTACTAGTTGGTAGACCCACATTTAGTGGTTTAGGTGGATGAAACTTCTTAGACTAAGTCATGGATGGATCTCATGGTGCTGGGTGATGATTCACATAGTTTGAGTGTGTATACTGAGCTTTTGAGGTAGCGATCACAAGGGATGAAATGTCAGTGGGACCCATCGATAACACGCATGTGACGTAGGTCTCATCGTATGAGGCACCACCATTAATGGAGACCTTAGAGACAAACCATTCCACTGTGGCATGATCATTTCTATGCTTATGATGGGCATAGAAATATCATGTGGGATCTTCCAACCCACCTTTCTATAGTCATATATGTAGTTGATGTACTGCTTAGGTAGTGGAAGCTGCTGGAGAATGAAAGTCCATAGGGTTGAAAACATGATGGCCGAGTTGGGGGAGAAGTAGGAGGTGGTTGGCGTTTTGGTTTGACACTACCACCACCACCCTTAGGTGAAAAATCTAGGATTAAGAATATTTTGGTTAGAATGTTCGATAGCTATAGGAATTGGAGTCCTTTTAACCATAGGCTCCCAGAGTTTTTTGAGGTATTATCTATCATCATTATAATTTTTTGTAGTACTATTAGTCATAGGTATGAGCCTCTATTTTCCTAATTTTTTAAAGTAATTTACATGGAGGCATGGGGTGTTAGTAGAAACTTGTTTTGGTTATGTTTTTCATGAATTTGGACATACAGGTAAGAGGGAAAACTCCCCCATCAATATTTGTTATTGATATGCAATCCAAAAATACATGGGAATGTCAGTACAACTTAGAGAATATAGTGATGAGTTGTGGCGGATTAGTTCCTTTGACTTGTATGTTTGAGGTCCTTCTGACGTGATAGTGTTAGGGAAATACTTGGTTATGGTAATAATATAATAAATGTAAAGGATAAGTTCCAAGATGTAGGAACTTATAGTGGTTTTGAGTGTGGTTCGAGGTAAAACATGTGGTTTCACTGCCCAAACTACAGTTTTCACATGGATTCATGAGATAATTATCCCTAATTATATCACCTATTCAAGTAATGGTGATACTAGTGTAGAATTTTTGTTTGTCCCTTGTGTTTAACACTCCTGTTGATAGGATCAATGGTAAGAAACTTCTACCTAAAGTGTGTCCAAGCTCTAGGAGGATAGATAGAGGCTCACATCGAATAAATTCTTAGTGTTAGTGAGAACCAACAATTTTTTCCTCAATTGGTTTGGTTTCCTACCATACATAATAATATTTCTTCCACCAATGAGTTTGGAAATGTTTTATACTTTTTGGGATGGATTTTTCCTCCGTTGTTAAGGAATTATCCCAGGTAAACCAGGAAGAGATCTTGTATAAGAGGTTATAACTGGCTTCTTATTTGTTTTATAGTAATACTTTTGGAGTAGTGGATTATATGATCTTTTGTTTACCTATAGTGGTGGTGGAGTATGAGGATGTATTTCCGAGGGATGATCTAGGATTATCTCCACACATAATGTTAGACTTATGCAAGGACTGAAACTAGGGATAAACAGTAATTTTTATAATAGAATATTAGATGGCACCCATTTAGCTTCGTAAGCTGATGTTGTAGTTAGGTGTTTTCATAGAAATGGGTTTTATAAGACCCAATGTGGTCACCTGGGAGGACGAGGGGTTTTAAACATAGAATAAAATTAGTTCTTTAGGATGGGTGTGAATTGGTGTCACTTGAACGAGGTGATGCGATTTAGAGAATCCACTCTCAAGAATCATTGAGTTCTTCGACCAATGGTTTTTGGGTGAATTGGTTCTTAGAGTTTGTCCTTGAGATATGTTTTCACGAGATCCTATTTTAGAGAATGATACATTGTAAGTGGATTTTGAAATCCACCATGTATGTTTTGATTTTTTGCTGATACCCTTTGGGTGTTTTTACACCTTATATGAGTTTTTAAGACTTGTGGATGAGATCCTTGAAACATTATGGATCTATTCATGGTATTCTTATTCGATGAAATCCTTGTGTTCTTGGAATCTAATTTGGAGCATGTCAGACACCTGAGGATTGTGAGATTTACCTATAGTTAATATTTGTTACCCATCCTCTTATTTAGATACCAAAAGTGGCATAACTCAGGGATATCGAATGTGAGCTGTTTTAGGACTAGATATCCTCTAGATATGTTCCTATTAGATTTTTAAAAAGTGGTAAACTCTTCATCCTTGTTCATGGATGGATGGTAACACAAGTCATGCTATGAAAGTAGGTTCCTATGGGGTTGTTTTACCTTAGGAATACATTTGGTGGAGGTGAGGATGTACTGAGATATCTTAGCATCAACTGGGAAGCCAATAATGCTCTATCATGTTTTCAAGATAACTCTTATTATCACTCAACTCTGAGGGTGATTTCCAATATAGATTTGTGGAGAGTTCACGAAACATATGCAAGGATAAAGTAGTCTATATTCATGTAATTCCATTGAATATCATTACATACTGTGATTCTTACTTCGAATAATGATTTGGGAGAGGATGTGGTATGTATTTTGGGACTTGGTTGTAGTTCCGCATAGTATTTTACCTCATTTAGTTATCCAAGAAAAGGGCACCATTAAGGTTATTCTAAATAGCCTTTGTATTTCTTGTTTGTTTTGGGCTATAACGTGGAGGGTTATCTACCTTCAGTGGAGTTTTTATATCATAAAAATTATAACCCCACCATTGGAGTATCACCATTTTGAGGTGATTTATGAGGGACCTTATAGGTCACATTAATATTGGTTAAGCCTATGGGTATATTT
This sequence comes from Viscum album, assembly GCA_963277665.1. Classification (NCBI taxonomy): domain Eukaryota; kingdom Viridiplantae; phylum Streptophyta; class Magnoliopsida; order Santalales; family Viscaceae; genus Viscum; species Viscum album. The sequence continues at coordinate 1,075,195,175 of OY728157.1, read as the reverse complement.
TTTGGGCTCTTGTTTTGGTTATAGAGATGGATGTGAGGGTGTAGTGCATATAGGGGTGAATGAGGACCGCCTAGAAAATGTTAGGAGTTATTTATTGACCAATGATGAAGGCTTTTGGAGTTCGAGAGTTGTAGTGTTTTACCAAGGGAGATAGGGTGTCTTTTGGGTTCTTAATCCATTTTTTATGATACTATGTCAGGAAATGAGGTGGCGTACCACTCAACCCCATCACCAAAAAAGTTTTATTTTATTTGTGTTCTCCACATGTCACAACCTAGGAGGTATGTGCATGACTCATTGTATGATATTGACTACGTTAAGATGGTCCGTGAGAGTGGATTTTTTTTCAAGGAGATGAAAATTTTGACAACCTATAGAGAGATATACTTCATGGACAAGAGTTTTCTTTATGTGTGTATTTTTTGGAAGCACATGAAACCATCAAGGGAGCTCATGGGAGTGGGATACCCAGTTGAGAGCTCGGTATGACCACCTTTTTATTAAACTTGTTCTTTTCATGGTTGAAAATCCTTGAAAGGTGGAATAATGTAGAAACCCTAATTACATTGTAATACTTTTAAATATATTATGAAATATTTTTGAAGTCAGGAACTAAGGCGATGTGAGATTCTGAGGCCAAATGAGCTTGGAATTGATATTTTAAAGATATTGAATATATTAATATTTCATGGGATTAATTTTTATAAAAAATTAGAATAATTCCAAAGAATATTATCAGATCGAAAATATAATACTTTCGTTGAGATCAAAATATGCGGTTTACCCTAGGCATCACATAATCTTTTCAGCATTTTTTGTTCGGTTAAATGTCACCACGGGCAAAAATAATTAAATAAATAAATTAAATTTATTTACTTATTACATTAATACAAAAACATGTTTTTCCTCTTTAAATATTTTTTTTATAATCAATTCATAGTTCTAGCCTCATAACCGTCATAATTGAGAGGAGTTAATAGAGGAACATTGGAAAGCACTTGGATCATGGATCAATGATCAGAGTACTGTAAGGAATGCCAACGACAACACAACTTATGGATCTCATCAACAACAACATTGTGCGATCATTATTCTTCAGCAATTGATCCAAATCAAGGTATGTATTTTTATTTGTGTTTATTTACCCTATTTTGATTTACCCATAATAAACATGAATTAATCATCTAAAAAATAATTCATGGAGTGAGTGTTTCTTTCAGGTAATTGATTTATCTTTTTGTAGTATAGGAATTGACAATTTTTGGTTTTTTTATTTTCTCTTTCTTCATCATCCCATGATAAAGAATATAGAACAAAAAATAGTGTTCAAGTTAATTTAGTAATGTTTGTGTTTTGTGCATTTTCTTTCCCCATTTTACATGTTTTCATCGTTATCATTATCTTTTGAACTATGATTCGATAAATACCCAGTGAATGACCATTTCAGATTCAATCTTTAGAACAATGGATTACCATGGTTGGTTTGGGAGGGATATAGGAAGTTACAGTTGTGGTGAACGATGAGGAAAAAATATCCCTAGATGGATCTGTAGATTATTTGGAATTCTTGGAATGTGACAATGGTGAGGCGCAATAGCGGGTGTCTCCTGAGTGGCTGATGTGGTCATTTTCCAACAAAAAGGTGACAAAAAGTTTTAGTTGGACCAGATCTAAGTTCGTTAAGAGGAATCATCAACATTAGTTTTCGAATCATGAGACACATGAAGTCTTCCATGTGTTCTTTGAAAAATCCAACTACATGGAATGTAGTCCTATAAACACATGTTGTGTAGTACCCTCTATTCGATGCTAGGGTTTTCACATAGAGATATGTATCACATGTTGTATGAAATGTGTCACATTCCATGTAAGACTTTTCCGACTAGCTCGGTGTGTACATGGTGTACGCACCCTAGAAGACATATAGTGTTACACACCATGTGTTCCATGATACACATAGTATAACAAATGGAATATGGCTTGGATTTCACATAGATTACACTCTCAGGTGTCCAAGTGGCCCATATGTTGTGCACTTGGGAATTACATGGGTAGGCTATAGTAAATGGGTAGATCCATATAATTATACATGGCTAATACATGATAACAAACAAGTGTAAAAAAGAATAGAAAGACGACATGATGAGTTCTAGGGAAACATCTACACACTGTGTAACCTTGGGAAACATCCTGTATTGTGGAAAAGTGATTTTTATGTGAGGGAGATACATGGGAAGTATTGGTATTTTTGAGACACACCATATACCCTAGGTAAATACCATGTACTCATTTGAGTATAGATTGGAGTCCCATTTATTATCAGTTTAGATTCATTGTGAGCTTGTGTTAACTTCCGTGGTCTAGTATCGTCTAAGTGTGTTCCCCTGGTAAATTCATATGAGGGTTTAATGCAATATCATGTTCTTTTCACAAGATGGTGACCCCTCTATAGGTTCTTGATGATTAGGGTAGTGTGGGTGTGTACCCTTCTTCTTGAGTGAGTTATCTCAGAATGCTTTTATGGGGGTTTGTATGGAATATGGTATCAAGTATCAGACCTCATACCCCTTAGAGACTTGGATAATGTATCCCTCTAAGAGCCCTAGAGCTATCCTCATATCGTTTGTGTTTTACCTAGGATAGTTTTGTGAAATTGGAATGACCAACAATTAAATGATAACTAATCCTATAACTAGGAGTATCTTTCTAGTAGGGTATGGTGTCCCTATAGGGATCCCTAGAAAATGAAACCTCATATCTGTATCGATTTATAATCTTTCTAATGGGGTATTACATTGATAGAGTGTGTATCTTTGTTGAACCCTATCAGTTTTCTATGAGATACTTCTAGAGTGAGTTTTCCTAGTCCATTTATATGGGTCTTAGTATAATATATGGTATTGAACATCATACCTAAAAACACTCAGTGTCTTGGATCATGTATCCCTCTTGGAGGTATGGTGTGATCCTCATGCCCTTCGTGTTTTACCAAGATAGGGTTTGTGGAATTGGTGTGAAAAATACTTACATGGGTTTTAATCCCCTATATAGGAGGATGTTTGTAGTTGGGACTGGTGTCCCCCCATAAATCCATGGGTGTTGACCTCCTATCAGTGTATCTAGTTATGATCTTTCTGATGGAATATTTGTCCTATGGAGTGTGTATCTCAGACGAACCCTCTCAGTTTCCTCTACTTTCTTCTTGGATATATCAGATGAGCATGACCTCTGAGATGAGTTTCATTAGAGGAAGTATAGCTCAGGGATTAGTTCCTCCTATATGAGCATTACCTCGAATCCTAAAGAAGATCTATGACTGGAAGTGGGTAAGAAATTTTGTGAATTAGAGTCTTTTATGATTATATCTTGGATATCATTAGTTATCATTATGTCTCATATCTTGTTTGACATAACTATGTTTGAGTAGATTTCTACTCTATAAGCTTTATGTTTGATGTTTTTATAGTTTTCTACTAGGTTTTTTTATACTCACCTCTGCATGGGCTCTTCCCACACACTTATTGTCTTATGAAGATGAAAAACCTATTTACAAAGACCTCGTAAGACTAGGAATAGATTTAGCTTAGTTTTGGCCAGACAACCCGAGGTGTATATCGGTGTTTCATTGACTGCAGTCCCCTCTTTCTAAGTAGGTTGGAATTTATTTTCCAATTTTTGGTGGGCCGGTATTTAGACCCTTTTTATTCTTTTTAATACTTTATGTCATGCACTGATTGTGGGATTATAGATGTATGCATTCATTGTTAACATTTTTTTCGTTTCATCATTTTTTGTGCTTGGAGATGTGTGTGTACATATAGGTGAATTAGGAACTATATTCCCATTGTAGATATATCTTCTAAGAACTTGTCACTATCCCATGTCCTATGGAGGAATGCTTGGTCTAGTTGTGGGTTGACCTTTCACTAGCTCGGTGGTCCCTGGTGGGTTGGGTCATGACATTATTAACTTAAGTGGTCTCATTCCCAATTTTTCTTTAATCTAGGAAATGGTTCCATCGTAAAATAACCGAGTCAAAAATGAGTGAAATGGACAATGTGGAGATTTTACCAATAGGATACTTAATGAGATTGGGACTAGGATGTAAAACATCTTGGAAATGCTCACCAAAATATCTCAAGTTATGGGAAATAATAAAAACCTTGTTGAGATAATGAATGCACCAACGAAGGAGAAACTCTATATTGAGGCATTCATGAGGAAACATCTGAATGATTTTAAAAGGTATTATAACACATTTGTTACTTATTATTTGGTCAATGAGATAGAAATAATCATTTTCACTATATATAGATCAGACCATGAGAAGGTTATTGTCCATCAGTCATTTAGAAGGTGATATTGAGTTTTAGTGGAATTCTATTAATAATTCCATGATAAAGGAGGAAGTAGAATATATGGAATGGGAAAAGATCAAGATTATATTTTTCACTAAGTATTCCCCTTGTACTCTTAATATAAAAATAGGTAATGAATTCTTGTAATTAAAGAAAAAATATGACGAATATATTGGATATCTTGAAGAAAATTTCAAAAGACTCATGAGGCATGCCTCTAGTTTCATATTTGATACTAAAAGTAATGTCGATCTATCCTTTAATATCTTAAATAATATTATTCCAAAGGATATATATATAAGAGACTTTGGTAGCTTTATATAGATTGTTTGTTTCTATCTTAAATTAAAGAGAGAATCTAGAAAATCACATTATTCAAGGGAAAAATCAAAATCGGTGTATCATGGAAGATATTATGATAAGATACATGATGGGGAGAAATTATAATTTTATAAAATAAATAAATTTTAGAGGAATCACTCATATATGTTACTTAGGTTATTAGATAAGTTTTCTAAGTGTGGCAATATTGGACACCAATCCCACAAAATTTGAAGTAATGAAAAGATGGAAATTAATGAAATGAAAGTTAAGAACGTCCTAGATAATGATCCACCTAAACTAAAATGATTCAAGTGAATGGATTTTAGACATTATGTGAATCATTTCCCCATCCATTAGTTTAATAAATAAAATATACCCCAACAACCTCTCAAACCAATGAAGCAAATAAGAAAATTTGTAATCACTACCAATGAAGAAGATCATGATAATGAAGTGATGTAATATAAACTTGGTCTATATTAAGGATATAATAATACCTTATTTTATTCTAGTTCATCAGTTTCATATTTATCCAAAAAGTTTTCTAAGAATGTCCAATCACCGTCTCAAGTGATGGATATTCATCAATCTATGAAAAGTCCTAGTGGCATAATGGTCATTTCAAAGATATATAGATCCGATCCAATTAATATTTGTCGGTGGATACATGCTATAAATATAATTACTCTCCTTATAGGTTAATTTTACATAATATTGGTTACATATTGGCTTTCCCTACATCAATAACATATCAACTATCTAGATAAGGAAATCTCATTTCATATCCCAAATCATGATATTATCATGTATCAATGCAAGGATGATTATGAACTCCCTATGGATAAAAATTCAATAATATGGGTCATTAACGCACACTTATCATAGTGTGTGAATAAATATACTATTTATAATCTTTTAGTGAAAGAAAATGGATTAACAAGGTTATCTCAGTTCAGTAGCTTCACAATTTATTCACTTAATAATTGTAATTCACCAAAATAAACTTCTTTTTTGTTGTTTTTATTTTTTTCTAAAATATTATAAGAGAAGGGTGAAATTATGAAAATATAATTTGAAATTAAATGTAAAAAAGATGAAAGTATGTACTTGGACAGAGGGTTTAGATTTGTATTCCTTCATTACTCACATTTTTTGGTTTAAATTTATATTGACTACCCAATTGTGAAATCTTAACCTTTAATTACTATCCTATTATTTATTGGATGTGAAATCTAGAATTCCTCTAAATTTTTATGTCAAGAACCATCCCCATGGGGCCCACGCCGTGAATCCCCAATCCAACCATCAATAGGACAGGGGCTGGTGACCTGCACCGAGTAGGCATAATACTAACATGGGAGGCATTGCCTAAGTACCTATACACACGCACACATCTCCAACCCCACAAATGATGAAATGTAAAGAAAACCACTATGGAACAAAATTCATGCATACAAATAAACCAAACCACCAGATTACAATGGAAGGTAAAGTGATGAAATTAAATTTGGCCAAGAATACAAGCCCATCAAAACAAGAGTCAAAAAACAGCAAAGTCTAACCTGTGAACGCAAAGAGGAACTGGGACTACTGCTCGTAGCCGTAGGAACACCTCAGCCGGTGAGGAACTCTGAAATCTTGATCCGGTCCTGGTCCACCCTGGACTCTGTCAAAAGCATGCTCATCTGCCCAAGACATGAGACGTGTGGGAAAAGCCCATGCAGGGGTGAGTATAAAAATACTCATTAGATGACCCCAAAACCACAAGGCAATACACAAAGTAAAGGTACATTCAGCTCTACACTGTATATGTCTACAAAACATATTGCCAGTGAAACACAGTCCAGATATACTTGAAACCTAGACCCATGGTCTAGAAAAAATTCACACGACCGCATACCCCGCTAAGGACTTAGTTCGAAGATTCCATGAAGCACCCTTTCAAGGAGAACACACTCCATGAGTCTGGTAGCTCTGATGACGTTTTTCCGAGAAGTACTGTTCGTCAGGAAACACCACGAGAGGTAGATACACTCATTATGGGAGACACACTCTTGATTTGGTAGATCACTATAGAAAGATACACTCATTATGGGAGACACACTCCTGAGTGATGGATAGACACACTCATTATAGGAGACACACTCCTGAGTGATGGATAGATCATGATACACAGATGAGGATTACTGGAAGGTCCATGGAAGATACCGTGACTCATCTGCATTCACCAGCTAGGTGATTCACCAGCTAGGTAGAGGATCAACACCTGGTAGAGTTGGTCACATCAACGAATGACTCTACCTAGGGTCAGGAATGGATAGAGGATCTCACTCTGAGCCTCTCGGAGGGATGCCAACTCTATCACAGAAAGTCATGTTGAAGGGATCATACTCCTGTAGAAGGAAACGATGCCTGACCTTCAGGGGAATGAGAATTAGGGTAACTAACCCAAGTGAAATATGTCCAAGATACAGTGGACAAGAGGACCATGCCAATTTCCACAAGGTACACAGGATGTAGAAAAGTTACATGCCGTGTTGTCTGGCCCTGTGTTCTGCCCGTGTACAACGGCTCATGTATTAAAGATGGTCGTGTATAAAAGTGAGTACAGGTCATGCAGTGCGGTACACACGCCGTGTACAAGTGTCTAGGTTTGGCTCTATGTATGCTAATCGTTTGCCCATACATAGTCCTCAACCTGTCTACTCCAACCCGCGTAATCGGTACATGAGGTGACCCATGTTACTGGCCTCACCTACCCATGTGATGGAGTACACTCCATATACTTCATCGCGTGTTCGTGTATCCCATAGATACATACCGAGATTTGGGGAAAGTCCAACATGCCGTGTGATTCCTCTCTGACTCCTGAAACCCTGTCGCCGTCGTCGGTACTACACATCGTGTTCTTTGGAAGTAGATGCCCAGTATCCTGGAATTTTTCTAGAAACGATGCTCCTCACCGGCGCACCTCCCGTACTACCCCTATTGTCTATTCTACCACTCGATTTCCATAAAACTCCCAATTTTTGGTCGCCCCGACACCATGAAGCTGATTCCATTCTTTTCAGACCTCTGATCGGCTCTAAAAACGTGCAACTATCCACCCACATGAAGAACGCTTGAGGAATGGCCCTTCTCGATACGGTCCGATTCGTTGTCCACTATAGTCTTCACACCTCTTCAAGTTCTTTGTGGTGCCGAATCTTCAATTTGGGATCATTGCATCGAAAAATGGATGTTCAAGATTGGTTGTTCTTCGCCCCATGAAGAACGTGAAGAACATGTAGAACGAAAGGGGGAAAGAAAATAACCCAATAAAACAAATTGTGGAATGAACCTCTAAAGTCGTTCATCATGACATTAATCCACTCTTGTTAGTAGGACTAAACGGAGAAGAAATCAACAATAATAAATAAGGATTAATTCCCTAGAAATATCACAATAAATCCATCCTGCAAGAACGTATGAATACACAGATCAACCTATTCATGGTTGACCCGCATTCGTCATTTAAATTCAAAAACGGGGAAAGGGGAATGAAATAAAAACCCCTAACTTTTAAGAAAGGATTGATCATTTAAGAATGGGTTACACTGCCATAATCGTCGAGATCCTTCAACTTTGTTGGCGCAACGATTCACTGCTTCAATTTTTTGTCATTCGTCACCGAGAGTTTTCTCCAAAGCACCATGGATTCTCCAGAGTTTCCTATCAATCTTTGACAATGATCGACATCCCAATAAAAGGGGAAATATGTTTGACATTCCATTACACAGTGGAATTAATGGGTCATCATTGCTGTTTCTAAGTCATTATGACATGACATTTAATATTGAACAGCTTCCTTGTAACTATGCCACAATGGATGTTTCAATAAAATAAAATAAAATAACTTTGCGAATTTATTTTTTTTATTTTTCTAAAAAAGTCCAAAAAATTAACTTTTTCCCTTGACCCATACCGGTTGATGTTAGACCTGTTCTTATGTAAAGTCATCATCCTAGACGCAACAGTGCCCTCAGATTTTTTAATCCGGGCATCCTTTTGGAAACTGCCACAACCGCGCATATGTGCCAACTCACTTAAATTAAAAAGTTTCAAACCACCATTCTGGGCTCATAGGGCCTTGGAATGATGTGTCATCTCTGCACCTGGTCTTGTAATAATTCCATATAATATTTAAAAATAATACACATAAAAATCTAAGACATTACATTCTTTCTACCTTGGAGATTTATGTCCCTGAAAAGTGAAAACAAGACTACTAAACAAGATGGGGGTACTGAGAATGAATCTGAGCCTCCCACTCCCACGTTCTCTCCTAAATATTCTCTTGCTTCCACCGAATGCACACCAAGGGAATCGATCAACCACAAAGGATCCTCTCCTACCTATCCTCGATCTCCATCGGGTACTTAGAAAAGGTCACTCCATCCTCAACGTCCAGCTTTCCCTAGTCAATGACGTGAGATGGGTCATGCATGTACCTCCTTAGCTGCGACACCTGGAAGACATCATGTACCCAACGCAACTATGATGGTAGATCTAGGTGGTACACCACCTTGCAGACTCTACACAATATCTTAAAAGGTCTGATGAACCTCGGAGATAACTTTACGCACCATCCAAATCTCTATAACCCTTATCGAGGTGAGACCTGAAAAAAGACGTGGTCTACCTCCTTGAACTCCAGAGGTATCCATCATCTATCAGCATAAGACTTTTGTCGGCTCTGTGCAGTCTTCGTCTTCTCTTGGATGATCTGCACCTTCTCAGTAGTGGCTCGCACCAACTCTGGACCCATGAGTGCTGACTCTCCGAGGTCGGTCCAGCAATGTGGTGACCGAAAGGGTCTCCCATACAAAGCCTCTAAAGGTGTCATACCAATGGTGGAGTGGTATATGTTATTGTACGCAAACTCCACCAGTGGTAGGTGGTCCTCCCAACTACGACCAAAGTCCAAGATATAGGCTCGTAACATATCCTACAGAACCTGAATGGTCCTCTCTGTCTAACCATTGGTCTGTGGATGGAATTTCATGCCCAATAACAGTTGATTCACAAAGGCCTCCTTCAATCCCTTCCAAACCTGGATGTAAGGGGAGCATCTCAGTCAGATACTATCGTCAAAGGGACTCTATGAGGCCGAACTATCTCCGGCATGTAGAGGTCTCCCATGCTCTCTATGGAACTCTTCTCCTTAATAGATGGAAAGTGGGCCGACTTGGTGAGTCAGTCGACGATCACCCAGATGGAATCATTCCCCTAGAACGTATGTGGTAAAACTGTCACGAAGTCCATATATATTTTTTCCCACTTCCACTTTTGAACCTCTAGGGGTGAGCTAATCTTGCTGGAACCTGGTGATCAGCCTTCACCTATTGGCATGTAAGGCGTCGAGAAATGAGCTCTGCTACTGCCTTCTTCATGCCTGACCAAAAGAACTACCATCTAAGATCCTGGTACATCTTTTAAAATCCTGTATGTACTACCCAGGGGGGGTGTATGAAACTCCTTTAGAACCTCTTCCTACAATGCCACTGGTACGATAGTGCATCCTCTGAAAAAAAAGTATGTGCTCCCCACCTTGCTAATATCCACCTCGAGCATGTGCTTTGGATAACTAAGCACATAAAGCATCACAATCGCCATCCCAATGTTGTGCCTCTCTAACTCGATATAGGAGTGGAAGGGTGACAACCATTGACAATAGGTAATCTGTATCCTCTCTATCCACGAAGGACAACTGCAACATGGCAAACTGCTCTATCACCACTCTCAACAGCTGCGAGCTCGACCTTCTGCTAATATCATCTGCCACCTTGTTTCCCTTCCAGGAGTATAGATGGTCAAAAAAATCATAATCCTAGAGGAAATCTAGCCAAATATCATATATCAGATAAGATGTACTTGAGGCTCTTGTGGTTAGAGTAGGCGATGAACCGCTCGCCCATAAGGTAGTGTCACCACATATTTAATGTGAAGGCCACCACTTCCAACTCGATATCATGGGTCACATGCTTCTGATCATGTGGCCTAATCTAGCGTGAACCATAATAAATCTATGCATGTCCCTACCTCAGGTCATAATTGAGTACGATCCCGGATGCATCGCAGAAAACTACATTCTCGACACCCTCTACCAGTAATCTCAAGATTGGGGTTCTCGTAAAACTCAGCCTCAACTACTAAAAATCCCACGACACTTATCCATCCACACAAAGGGTTCCCCTTCTGGGTCAAGGTTGTCATTATTGCTGATATTTAGGATAAATTAGGAATGAATCTCCGGTAATATCCTACCAACCCAAGGAATCTATGCACCTCTGTCACGCTCCGAGGTGGATCCCATGATAACACTGCCTCCACCTTGGCTGGGTCCATAGCTACACCATCTTCTAAGATGACATGTCCCAAAAATTGGACCTTCTGAATCCAGAACTAGATCTTAGAGATATTCCCATAAAGATGGTGATCTCGGAGTATGTCTAGAACTATCCGCAGGTGTCTCGCATGCTCCTCCTCTGATGCTGAGTACACAAGGATTTCGTCGATGAAGACCACTATGACCCTGTCCAAATACAGCTGGAAGACCTGGTTCATCAGTCCCATGAACACTACGAGGGTGTTTGTCACACTAAAAGGAATCACCAAGTACTCATAGTGACTGTAGTGGCATCTGAATGTTGTATTTGGTATATCCTCGTCCCGTGCCCATATTTGGTGATAACCTGATCGAAGGTTAACCTTAGAGAACCAATGTGCCCCTCCTAGCTGATTGAAGAGGTCATAGATTCTTGGTAGTGGATACTTGTTCTTCATCATCTCCTATTTCATGCATTGGTAATCCACGCACAACCTCACACTCCTGTCTATCTTCTTGGAAAATAAGACTGTGGTCGCCCATCGTGAAACATTGGGTCTCATGAAACCCTTCTCTGCAAATCCTCCAACTACACCCTCAGCTCACGAAGCTCTGCGGGAGCCATACGATATGCTAATAAATAAATTAGTGTCATCATGGGGTGTAACTCATTTCATAAGTCTATTTCTCGGCAGGGAGGTAGCCCTAGAACATCTTCAGGAAAGAAGTCCTCATACTTCGCCACTAATTCTGGGAACTGGGAACTCATCACATCTCGTGCTCTAAGGGTTAGGCTAGCCAACTAATGAGTGAACGGTTTCACCCTCCTATGCATGAGCATGTTCTATGCTGCCTGGGTCTCCTTTTCTCTGAATAAGGAAAACCTTGTCCCATCACTGCAAACACACCACACTCTTCACCTAAAATAGTCAATCTAGGGATGGAATGAAGAAAACCTATCCACACCGAGAATGAAGTCGTAAGGCCTCGACGCTATCAACAAGAGGTTCCAACTAAAACTCTCACCTCCAAGTTTAAGATCAAACTATTTTCAAAGGAGTTTGATCATCGAGTCCCTTCCCATAGGTGTCTCCAAGCATAAAGATCGAGTCAACGCTTCGATCGGAATCTCAAGGTTTCACACAAGACATGTGGAGATGAAGGAATTACTGGAAATTTTGCCAATAATTATAGCATCTAAGGTAGATAAGTCATAGATCGTACCTCGAATCATCACTAGAGCCCCTGGGTCATACGCCTCGACTGCATGCAGTTGTCCTCACTCCTATCCCCCAGCTCCCTGATCTTGGTGCGGAGCTCCTAGGGGTGTTGGTGGAAGTAAGTTAAAGCGTCTTCCACCACCCGCAGCACTCCATACTTTTCTTCCACATTCACCACCTAGTGGGTTTGTCTGATCCATTCGTTGTCTCTACCTTGGTGGTCCATCCATCGCCTCCCTGTCAGCAACTTAACAGGTCGGACAATCTCTAGAGAGATTTCCCCTACCGTTTCACGTGTAGCATCACTTGTCCCTTGGATGACTGGATCCAGCCATAGGGCCCTGGACTTTTGATCCCCTATCCTGGGTCCTCCTCTGACGTCTCTCACGTCCTGATCCCTATGTCTGATGTCGGATCCCTGATGCTGAGGTCTCTGGTCCTGTCTGTCTGCTGCTGAATGTCGTCAGATGTCTCTGCTCCGCCAAAAATCTCTCGACCACCAAGGCCTGCTCGAGCACTCTAACATAAGTTGGAATTCATAGAGGCATGACACTAGCTCAGATGTCACGTCACAAACCACGCTTGATGTTCTGATCTCTAAAGTACTGATCTCTGACCATATCCATCAAGTACTTGGCGAGGTTGGTGATCCTCGATGAATAGTCATACACCGTCATACTGCCCTGCTAGAGTTGAAGAAGCTCCTGGATGCGTACTGCTCTCAGCGTAACCGGAGAGAAATCCTCCCTGAATAGTCGCTCAAACTCCATCCATGAAAGAGTATCCTCATCATGAGTTTGTGTGGTTAGACTCCACCATCATCCTACCGAACCCTGAAGAAGGCTTGCTCCTATGATCACCATCTGGTCTGCTGGTGTCCTCACTAGAAGGAAAAACACTAGTCAGCGCCTCAATCCAGTCCTCAGCCACCTGAGGCTCGGGCTCACCTCGGAACCTGAGGGATATCTTTCTATGGAACTCATGGAGCGCGCTCAGCCTACGCTCCTCATCGGTCGGCACTATAGGTACCATTGGATACACCAATTATGGCGGCATAGCTGGTACACCACCTGGTGGAAACGCCTAGGGAACTGGTCCCTATATCGAAGCCTCATCACTATGGGGGTCATCCTCATGATCATGCTGCTGAATCCTAGAAGGTATGTGTCACATAGGCATCCTATAAGAAAACAAGATTTACCATGGTCAATGAGTATATCTGGATAGCTGGCACAAAGGATATGGAAAACACAACCCATTCTTATATGATGCATGTACCTTTATGTTATTTACCCTTAACAAGTGCTTTCTTTTACTGAGTCGAAAAGTAGGTTATCAGAGTCTTGGTGTACAGATACGTCAGCCTCCCGTACAAACACTGGAGACCCTGGCCTGAAAGCTGAACTTGAAACACTCAACACTGTTTCCCCAAACCAATCTCATAAACTCTTAGTCCTAAGGTATAACTGACCACCTCTGATACCACTATGTCACGACCCGTCCCTGTGGGGCCCGTGCCATGACTCCCCAAGCCTACCTCCAATAGGCCATGGGATGGTGACTAGCACCGAGTAGGCATATTAATAACATGGGATTCATTTCCTAAGTACCTGTACACACACACACACACATCTCCAAGCCCAAAAATGCTGAAATGTAAAGAAACCCACAAAGGAACAAAAATCATGAATCAACTAAACCCAACCACCATATTACAACGGAAGGCAAAATGATGAATGTAAACTGGGCCAAGAATAAAAGCCCACCAAAAAAAGAGTCTAAAAACTGAAAAGTCTAACCTGTGAACGCAAATAGGTACTGGGAGTACTTCTCATAACCAAAAGAACACCTCGACTGGTGAGGAACTTAGAAAGCTCCATCCGGTCTTGGTCTGCCCTGTACTCTGTCAAAAGGCTTCTCATCCGCACAAGACACGAGATGTGCGAGAAAATCCCATATAGGGGTGAGTATAACAATATTTATTAGAGGACCCTGAAAACGAAAAAGCAATACACAAAGTAAATGTATAGTCATCTATACAATGTATATGTCTATGGAACATATAGAAAATGAAACACAGTCCAAAAATAATCGAAACCCAGATCTATGGTCTAGAGGAAAGTCACACAACTGCATACCTCATTAAGTATTTAGTTCTGTGATTCCACGAAGCACTCGTTCAAGGAGAACACACTCCATGAGTTTGGTAGCTCTGATAACGTCTGTCCGAGAAGTACTGTTCGTCGGGAAATGCCACGAGAGGTAGATACACTCATTATCGGAGACACACTCTTGAGTGGGTAGATCATGATAGATAGATACACTCATTATGGGAGACACACTCCTGATTGATGGATAGATACACTCATTATAGGAGACACACTATTGAGTGATGGATAGATCATGATACACAGATGAGGATCACTGCTAGGGACATGAAGAATACCAAGACTCATACAGATTCACCAGCTAGGTGATTCAAAACACCTAGAATAGTTGGTCACGTCGATTCCTGACTCTACCTAGGGTCAGGAATGGATAGAGGATCTCTCTCTAGGCCTCTCGGAGGGATGCCGACTCTATCATAGAATGTCCTACTGAAGGGATCATACTCCTGTAGAAGGAAACGATGCCTGAATTTCAATGGAATGAGAAAAAGGGGAACTAACCCAAAAAAATGTACAAGATACGGTGAACAAGATGACTATGCCATTTTCCACAAGGTACACGACGTGTAGAAAAGTTTCATGTCATGTTGTCTGACCTCGAGTATCGCCCATGTACAACGACTCGTGTTATAAGGCCAGTCATGTAGAAAATTTATTACACGATGTGTAGTACAGTATACACGCCTTGTCTGAGTGTCTGAGGTTATCTCCGTGTATGTTGGCGATGATCTCGTACACTGTCCTCAACCCGTGTACTCCGACCCGCATAATCGGTACACGAGGTGACCCATGTCAATGGACTCACCTGGCCATGTGATGGAGTTCACGCCATGTACTTCATCACATGTCCGTGTATCCCCTGGATACTTGCAGAGCTTCAGGGAAAGTCCAACATGTTGTGTGACCAAGGTCACATGCCTTGTGATTTTTCTCTGACTCCCAAAACCCTAGCCGCTGCCGCTGGTACTACACGGAGTGTTCTTCGGAAGTACACCCCGTGTATCCTAGAAGTTTTTTAGAAATGATGATCCTCATCAGCACACCTCCTGTGCTGCCCGGTCATCCGATTTCCATGAAACTCCAAGGTTTTGGTCGCCTTGACCAAATGAAGCCAATTTCGTTGTTTTCAGACCTCTTATCGGCTTTGAAAACATGAAACGGTGCACCCGCACAAAGAACGCTTGAGGAACGACCCTTTCCGATCCTGTCTAATTAATCATCCTCTATTGTCATCACACCTCCGCAAGGTCATTGTGGTTCTGAATCTTCAATATTGGATCATTGTATCAAAAAATGGATGCACAACGATCTGTTGTTCATCGCCCCACGAAGAACGTGAAGAACACGAAGAACAAAAGGGGGAAGGAAAAGAATCTAATAAAATAAATTGTGCAATGAACCTCCACATTCGTTCCTCATGGTGTTGATCTGCTCTCGTTAGTTGGCTTAAATGGAGCAGAAATCGACAAATAATCAACATGGATTAATTCCCCATAATCATCCCAATAAAACCCTCCTGTAAAAATGTATGAATCTACAGATCAACTTGTTCATGGTTGACCCCTGTTCGTCATTTAAATTCAAAAATGGGGAAAGAGGAATGAAATAAATACCCTTACCTTTTAAGAAAGGATCAATCATTGACGAAAGGGTCATGTTGCCATCTTCATCGAGATCCTTCAACTTCGTTGGTGCAACGATTCTTGTCTTTGATTTGTGATTGTTCATTACCGAGAGTTTTCTCCAAAGCACCATGGATACTCCAAAGTTTCCACTCAATCTTTGCCAATAAGCGACATCCCAATAAAAAGGGAATCACGTTTCACATTCCATTACGCTGCAACATTAATGGGTCAGCGTTGGTGTTTCTGAGTCATTATGACATGACATTTAATATTGAAGATCTACCTTGTCGTTGTGTTTCAGTCGATGTTTCCATAAAATAAAATAAAATAACTTTTTGAAGTTATTATTATTTTTTATAAAAATGTCCGAAAAATTACCTTTTTCTCCCAACCCATGGAGATCAAGGATAGAGACGTTCTTAGGTAACGTCGTCATCCCGGATGCAATGGTTCCCACATATTTTTTAATCTGGGCATGCATTTGGAAACTGCCACAACTGCGCACATGTGCCGACTCACAATACATAAAAATTTTCAAACCACCATTCCAGGCTCACCGAGCCTCGAAATGATGTTTCTTTTCTTTGCCTAGTCTCATAATAATTCCATATAATATTTAAAAATAATACATGAAAAAATCCAAGACATTTCATTTTAATTCCACATCCTTCTATAATAATGTTTTATGAAACACCTTAATAGAGAGTGTTACACCATCCATGACCTAGCTTCATCATATGTCATGTATGGCATTGAAATAATCAAATACACTATGAAAAGATCTCTTGTTCAACGAAAAGGGGGAATAGTTTTAAAAGAACGATTAGAAGTCATGTCGAGATTCTGGTCGTAGTGTAAAATATCCACACCCATAAACTTCACCCTCATCCACCACAAATAGATTCAAAACATGAAATAACTTCAGTACATAATCAAAGAAATATCTATCATCCCTAGAGGCCAATCCTCTAGTTAGTCACTCATTTTAAATTATAATAGGTCACAATGGTAGAATAAAGAAATAAAAAAGAATGATAAAAGAGATAAGAAAGAAAGAAATAGAACAAAATGAAGAAATAGAGTGAAACACATAAATTAAATAGAATGATTTAAAAAAAATAAAAGGCATCTAAACTACCGTAACAAAATTAAAACAAAATAGACCATCCCGACAACAATTCTTCTGACCATCCTTTCATTTCTCATTTTTACACAATAACCTCCCTTATTATTTATAGATGAAGTAATATCTTATATCTCTTATGGATCTATCATATATTCAAATATTTTATTTCTATTGGGCCAATGTATCATATTCATTTTTAGATCTTAGTAGCAGATATCTTGGGTGTTTCCAAATTTTAGTATTAACTCACACTATGGTTTGGAGTGGAATATTTATGGTGTAGAAACTTATTTAAATTTATGTGATGATATACTTTTATATAATTTAGAAATAAAATTGCATTTTTATCTCTCTAAATTCTCATATATCCTTTTATTTTATCCAAATTTACATACATTTGGATTTTTCATATGGATTTCCATTTTTAAATTACAGTGAATTCCCAACATCGTGTCCATTTGATATGTAGCTTGGTTCATGTTACTGGTGTTGGGTATCTTATTAAAATTTTCCTTATTTATCTGTCTCCTCATGTATATTCACATAGGTGAACTTATAAGATATCACATAGCTAAATTCACAATTGGTTCATGTAGTCATTTAACACCACTGGCCACATAGCCATTTTTCAGGATTCTACATGTAGGAAATTGTATTTATTGGTTTAAGTAGCCATTTCTCTATAAGAATGGTGTAGATTAAATTATTTCAAAGCCATTTTATAACTGATTCTGTATAATGTGTTCATATAGTCTATTTTGGTGTCTCATTGACTAACCTTCTTTTCATTTGATTTTATACCCTTCCACTCTGGTTTAGTGGTTGGCAAATAGTGATGGGATTTATCCTCATTTCATCAAGTCATCTCAGTGGATGGATGGGAATTCTTGTTATCATGTATGGGTTTTCCCATTTGAAATTTGATTCATCTATATTGTTTGTGGTTATGAAAGTGACCCATAGAGATTTGTGTCTAGGATAGTGGAACATTTCTTGAGCTCAATCTCACATGGTGGTAAAAATGGTGTTCTCCAATGAATGCAAGTGGAGGCCATCGACGTCGAGTGTCGGAGAGTAGTGGTGTGGCACGTTCAAATGCATGGAAGTGCAACTAGGGTAGGATGACACTATTTTTGTTAGCAGGAATAGTATCCCGCTACCTCGATTTCCCACATAGATGTTTCGATGAGGGGTTATACTCACTTGTAAGAAAAAAAATGCCTATATCAGTTTAGAACAACTATTGTGTAGATGTGATCCCACTACACATGCACATACACAAATGGTGCAGGTCGATAATCATGGCCCATGTGGGCCTTGGCCCACCTGCTACACATACACTATGTATGGACCTAACATACTCTTACCATTCAGAAGGCTCTCCCCAAGGGCTATATGGTTGGATAAACCTCACTTAGGTTGGCCAAGTGGCCCTTTTCCCTTTGGTTTGAGGACTAGACTTGTTGGCTATATTTTTACCTAAAATTTATTTAAAAACACATAATTAAATACCAATAAGTATTCAACAAAATTTCATAAATAGATTCAAACATCTGTAATGTAATATGTTTTTTTTTCATTTTAATCCATTTTATTTCATAAATTTAAATTTTTATCTTTTTTATAAAACATTTCATTATATAATATTCTTCCTTATAAAACATTAAAAATAATTAAAAATTAATTAAAAATATTCACAATAAATGAGTACATCATATATCCCTGCACTTGAACTATGCTTTTCCTGAAGCATTAAATCATAAATTTGAATCTATAGGGAACCTATGTTACCAATATTTAAATATCAAAGAAATAAAATCAAATAATTATCAATTTTAATTAAAATTTTCATTTGGTAAATAAAACATAAATTTACCTTCTAATTTTTTAAATTTTAAATTAATCCATATATTTTAATTTTTCTCTATTGAATTTAATGGGACTTATCATTTTATCTATTTCTATTTCTTAATTAATTATTATCAAGTATTCAAAGTCATTATCTACCTCACTTTAAATATCTTCCTCCAATCACTAATGATAAAAAATCAAGTAGAGTTATGCTCATATCATGAGTACATGTTCCTAATCCAAAGGATTTTCAAAGGAATTTTTTATCCACTTTGTAATGAACAAATTCACAAGAAATAATGAGCTATTTTCAATTAATGTTCTAATCATTCTGTGGCATATGGTTGGTAGGAAATGATCTAAAAATTCATTACAGCTCAAAGATGAGGCTTTAATATAAACTATAGAGAATTATATCAAAATTAAAAGTGTAATAAAGATATCCCATTCAAAATGAAAACACCCACTTCCAAAGGTCAAATTTAAGTCTATGATATATGAAAACATAATGAATGAATATATACTTCTTGAATTTTCTCTATTTTTTAACTTTTTTTCAAAAAAACGTTTTCATTTTTTTACATTATTGAAATTAATTATTTTAATAAACCTCACATCCAAGGTTTAACCAAAAATGTTAAAAATCACTGGTCTAATAATATTGATTTTTTATTCTTCCAAGTCACAACCCATTAATTTTTTTCTTTTTCATTTATTTTTTCAAGAAGGGAGAATAATAATGTATAACAAATGAATCAAAAACCTTTCTAAATTCCCAAAGTTATCACCCCACACTTTTTCATTATAATGTAGTTCATCCTTGAACCGTGACTTACGTCACCCCCAAACTTACAAATTTAAAATATCATGAAAATATTGAGAGTAGGGTAGGAATTGATATAAATGGATTGAAATGTGGCGCACTCCTAACAAGTTCATTCATAATATATAGAAGATAAATAACTATTCATGTAAAATGAAGCCTCAAGGATAATGAATTATCAATAGAAATTCACCAATCAATTTAAAAGAGATTTTTCATCGGCATAACTTCAAAAAGTTCAAATGAATGTTCTAGTAGGTGGCATTCCCCAATACCACTCAAGAAATATGCTCAAGATATAATAGAAATTATTTGGTCTAAAAATACACTTGGGAATAGAATGTATAATTTGGGACAATCACACATGGAATGACTAAAAATAAGAAATCCATCTACATGAAATTTAGAAATTCAATTGTGAAGAATTATACGAAAATTTCACTTACATGAATAAACCAATTCCCTCAAATCAGGAGTCATCATTTTAATATCAATGTTTAAATAAAATAATTATATTCTTCTTATTAATCATTTAATATCATTATCATTTAAATCTAAATAATGGAATCATGGTATTTCTACGAAAATTATGTCATCTACATATGTCAAGTAAATAAAAAATAGTATTGTGGGCAAGCTATTTCCAGTTTTTAATAGCTACTGGAATTTATAGTTGAAAACAAATCTTCAGAAAAAATGTTTCGAGTTTTAAACATAAAGAATGAAATAATGAACTCAATTTTCTCATGTATCATTAGTACCCTCTTCTCCTAATTTTTTGTAGGCTTCCCTGTTCCATCAGGCTCCTTCAAAAGTAAACCAATTAATTACAACACAGGGATCATTCCAATAAAGCTCAAATAAATAAGGAATTCAGCTGCATCATAAAAAAATTCCTATCATTGAAATTTAAAATTAATATTCTAGAAAGAAAGTAAAAAATATAATACTTGTTTTAATCCCCCTAGTGGGCCATGTATTCTTTCTTCCTCAAAAAGGGCAGTACCATTTATTATCCATAATCCAATGGTTGGTGGAGCTTCTCATCTTTGAACCACCACATTTGGATTTTCCCAACATGTACTTATTCTTTTTTGGTGAAGAATAGATTATGGATAGAGTACACCGAATCCATCTCCTTCATGATAAGGTATTACTTTCTTGGAAAGTTTAGAATAAAGTATGGATCATCCTCCTTCTTGTTTTCTACTTTTGAAACATCATATTTTATATTTTCAATTGATTGTACAATATGGGATACATTAATTTAATTTTCAAAGAGGAATTTAGAATGTTATTTTAATTTGATTGAATTTAAACAAGTAGAATGGAAATCAAAATTCTCCCTTTAAATATGGGAATCCTCTATGTTTATTTCATATGGTAATTCCACTTGTCTTTCTTCAAGGATTTACTCTAATGCATTTTAAAAAAGTGTTGGAATCCCCATGTGTTTCTTAGAAGGTTCATGTTCACATTCTTCTACCTCTTCCAAGATAAAACAAGAGTTATCTGAATCATAACATTCAAAATAGTGGGAGTTAATACTCAATTCAGATTGAATAAAATAAAATGAGAGATATTTTAGTATAATATAATATTCTTTTATAGGTTTGGTTTCATTTTATTTTATTGTGGATAGGGCCTCTTGAAGTTGTATTTTACTGGATGGAGTTATGTAATTAGGATCCTTCATATTCTCTTCAAACTCCACCACATGGGTGGTGTCTTCTTCTTCTAATTACAAAGATATATGAATTGGTGTGGGATATTCTATTTTTTTATATAATGGGGAGATTATATTATACCTCATAATCATTCTAAAAATTTCGAGATCTTATTTATCTCCCACACATATCTCAATAGTCAAGTCTTCCTCATCATTAATCAACTCTAACTCCTCATGGCCGGTATCAATAATATTTTTGAGATGGTTGGGATATGGATATTACTAATGTGTTTACTTATATTATGGGATATATTCATCGAAATTTTGAAAGGAAATGGGTAATTTCTCCTTGACCTCCTTAGGTTCCTACATTGGTTCAGGTTTTGTTGTCTCTAGTAGTTCATGAACATACTCTAATTCCATATTAGCTTTTTTCTCTAGTTGTTGTATTAGTTCCTTAAGTTATTTTTCATGGGATTTATTAAAATTAGATTATTTTTCTAATTATTCCTTCAAATATGAGTTATTATTACTTACATAATAATACTAATTTAAATAATCATAGTAAGATAACCATATTTAGTTTCTATTTTTATTAAATATAACAATGAATATATTTATAAAGTGTGAAATAGAAAAAAACATTTTATCCCTAGAAAACGGTTCTATGTTTTAATGAAAAACTATCATCCTGTGTGAAAAAAGTAACTATTTATAATATCCTAGTGCATCATACTGGCTATCCAAGTTCACTTCACTCGAAGAGCTTCACATTTTATTAACTTTCTAATTCTAATTCCCCTAAAACTAATACTTTATATTATTTTTATTATTTTTTAAAACATTGAAAAGAGATGGGAGATAAAATTATAATCTAAACAAACAAAAAGTAAAATACACAAGGAGTAAAGTAATTTGACCCAGGGTTTTGATTCAGGTTCCTTCATTATTCACATTTTTGTTTGAATTCATTTTGGTAACCAAATTATGAATTCTCACACTTGGATTACAGTACTACTATTTATTATTTATGAAATCTTGAATGCCTAGAAAATCCATATTCCATATCCTACTATATAATATGTTTATGATACACGTTAGTAGAGAGTGAGGAACCTTCTATAATATAGCCCCATCATATGTTATTTCTTCCATTTAATGAACCACTTCCATTTTTTGAAGATCATGTGTTTATTAGGAGGGAAAAAATTTAAATAAAAGAATCAAAGTGAAGTTGAGATTTTTGTCATGGTGTAAAATAAACAAACCTATACACTTCACTCTCTTCCACCACAAACATATTAAAAACATAAAAAATTGTATAGAATTCAAGAAGAAACTATGCTCTCCAAATGTCAAGCCTTGGGATAGTCACTAATTATCGAGTGCAAGAAGTCATGGGGGAAGAATGTATAAATAAAGAAGTAGAATGAGAAAAGATCATGAAATAAATATATAGAAAATAGTGAATAAAATGTAGTGAAACTCTTTAATTATACAGAATGAGTTAAAAAATAAAGTACATCTAAACTATAATAACAACAAAATAGAGCATTCTAGAAGTACTTCTTTGAATCCTCCCCCGATTTATGGGTTTTTCTCACTATAGCTTCCCGCATTTTTTTATATAGGTAGGAATATCTTCAATTATGGGGAAAAATATCACATCTCTATATATTTTATTTTTATCAGGTCAATTTTTCATTTTATTTTTTAGAAATAGTGGTAGATATCTTAGGTGTTTAAAAATTTTAACATCAACTCACACTAGGGCATGGAGTAGTTTCTTTATGGTGAAAAAACTTATTTATATTTGTGTGAGGATATCATTATATATATGTAAGAAATAAAAGGGAATTTGTCTCCCCAAATTCTTATATCTCCTTTTGGGTTAACCTAATTTTCATCTGACTATATTTTCCACATCTATTTACATTTTTTTGCTAAAATGAGTTTCTGATGTCCTGCCTCTTTGCGACAAAGCCATTTAACATTATTTATGTCATATAAATGATTTAATTTTCCTTTACATGGTGACCTCCTTATAAATACTCCCATAGAAGAACATTCCATATGTCATATAGTAGAATCCATTCCTAGATCACATATCTTTATCCCCCCACTTTCTGTGTTTTGGTTTTACATGATTCTATAGGTATTAGTTTGTATCCATCGGTTCACATATCTATTTCCCCACAAGCATGATATAGATGAACTTCTTTCATGGCCATCATGTTGCTAATTCTGTGAAAAATGTGCATGAAACCAATTTTTGTGTCTCCTCATGCACCTTTTTCTCATTTTATTTTCTTATTCTCACATTATGGTGGAGTGGTGGTGAAATATTCATGGAATTTCTCATATTTTCATATTACGTTCTTGATAGATGGATGGGAATTCTTATTATCATTTTTGGCCTATACCCCTTAGAACTATTCTTCATCTACAACATTTATGTTCCTTGAAATGACCATTGGTTATTTGTGGCCTTGAAAATGGACCGTTGATCGAGCTCAAACCCACCTAGTGACAAAAATTGAATTATATGGTGAAAGTAGATAGATTCTATTGATATTGAGTGGTAAGAATTGATGGTTAGGCATTTTAGAATGAAGGGAAGCATGACCTATGTGGGATGACCTCATTTTTTTAAGTTGTAACAATAACCCACTACCCTACCATCACATATCAATGTTTTGGAGAGGGGTTCAACTCTATTATAATATAAGAAAAGATGAAATCAGTTCAGAACACCTTTTTTAGGGATGGGATCCTTCTACACATGCACATACATAAATGGGACACACAAACAAGAATGGACCGCACGAGCCTTGTCCCACCCATTGTACATGCACTGCGTATGGTCCTATCATCCTCCTATCATTTAGTAGGATTTCCCCATGGGTTACTTTTCTAGAAAACCCTCACTTGGGCTAGCTAAGATGCATTTTTCCCTTTGTATCGAGGGCTATACTTGTAATGGATATTTTTTTCTAAAATTTATTTTAAAACACTTAGTTAAATACCTAAAAGTATCCATCATAATTTCTAAAATAGATTCATACTTCTAGAATGAAATATTTTTATCTATTTTATAACATTTTATTTCTTTAATTATATTTTTTAAATATTTTCTAAAACATTTCATTGTATGATATTCTTAACTAAAAAAAATTTAAAATCATTAAAAATTTCTTAAAAATTTTCATGATAAAATAAGTGCTCTAGTCCTAAAAGCCATCAACAAGTGACTTAAGAATCAAATGATTAGGGAAGAAGTCAATATTGATGAAATGCCTATTATATGGGAGTATAATTATGATTTTCTAGATGAATTACCTAGTCATCCTCTATATTGTGAGGTTTATTTTTCAATAAATCTCATACCTAGATCCATATCTATCATAAAAAGTCTATATTAGACATATCCCACTAATTTGGGGGGATTAACTAAGAAACTACAAGAGAATTTGTATACGAGTTATATACTCCCTGGTGCTTCACTATGTGGTACACTAGTACTCTTTTTTAAAAATAAGGATGGATTAATGTGTCATATGATTAATAAAATCATTATCAATAACAAGTAACATCTACTCAATATCGATGATTAATTTGATCAACTTAAAGAGCCTGATACTTCCTAATGATTGATCTTCTATTTTGATATCATCAATTAAGGGTTAAAATGGAAGATATTTACATGGAAATTTTAAAAAAAGTTACAGAATCATTGATTTTATAGTTATTCACTTTAGATATATGAATGCACTCCCTATCTTTAAGGATCTAATGAGTAGAGTCTTTAGATACTACCTTAATAAAATTGTGGATTCCCTTATTGAATATATTATTATATATGCAAAGAGAAAGGAATAATATGAATATCATTTTTATATTGTGTTAAATACATTTAGAAATGAAAAAATATATGCCAAATTTAGGAAGTTTGAATTTTGGATACAGAACATATTCTTCTTATGTCATGTAGTCACAAGTTGGGGAATATCTGTAGATCCATAAAAGACAAAAATTATTGAGTAATGGAATAGATCAATAATTGTAACTGGGATTCATATTTTTCTTAGGTTAGTTGAATACTTTTGGAAGAGGTGGTATTTGTATTAAAAATTTTGTGACAATATCTTTATGGAGAAAAGTGTGATATATATATTGATCACAATAACTCGAAATATATATTCACATAAAAGGTGCTAAATAAAGACTAAATAAGATGGTTGTAATTGATAAATGAATATTATTGAAAATTACATTACCACTCATAGAATAAAAATAAGGTGGTTAATGAAGTGTGAAGAAATAACCATGCTAATTTATCCACGATGTGGATAGAAAAATACTCAATACTTATATATTATCATAGGATTAATAATAACTTCATCATGGGAGGAGATAAATCCTATTTTTCTCAACTGATAACTCAACCTTTCATCATCATGAATATAAAATAAGCCCAAAAATATGATATATAGCTAAAGAAAAAGGTAGTTAATATTTCAAAGTTCATCTTTGATAAAGATGGAGTTATAAGGTTTGCAAGAGGGATATTTGCCCCTAAAAAACAAAATTATGGAGGTTGCTTTTATATGATGAACATATGTCATAATACTCTATTTACCATGGAATTATAAATATGTATTGAGATATAAAACAAAACTACAGGTGGGATAACATGAAGATATAAATTAAATATTATGTATCTCGATGCTTAGCATAATGGAATGTTAGGAATTAACAAAAAAATATAAGGGTATATTGAAACCATTACCAATAAAATTATGGAAATCATAAAATATCACCATGTATTTCTTTATAGGACTACCCAAAACGATTATAGGTAAAAATGTTATTTATATTGTAGTCTATCACCTTAAAAAGTAACACATTTTTGTTTCCCTCAAATAATATTTATCACTTAAACTCACCATGATATACATAAGTAATGTGGTATGGCTAACTCAAGTACCACTCTCTATTTTACCCGATCAAGATTCATGGTTTACCATGAGGTTCTATAGAAATATTCAAAAAAAAATTAGTGATAGAAATGAGTTTGAACACTTCTTGTCATACCTAGATAGTTGTTTAGTCTTAGAGTTCCAATAAAGCTATATAAGATATAATAAAATCTTGTTTAAGGGATATTTAAGGATGTTGGGATCAACACCTCCCCTTGGTAGAGTAATCATATAACAAAAGCTTCTACTCTAGAATTCATATGGAATCATACCAGGCTCTTTGTGAGAATAGATATAAGACTCAAACATTCCAGGGTAAAGTAAAAAAGAGGAAGCTAATTGGTCCAAACCTTGTCCAAGAAATAATGGTGATGGTTCAAACCATTCGACAACATATGAAAATGGTACAAATTCTATAGTGGTGTTATAGAGATAAATTTTTAAAAGATCTAGAGTTTGATGTTGGTGAAATGGTGTTCTATAAAATATCTCATTTTTACAAGGTTATGATAGTTTTAGAGAAAAGTAAATTGATACCTAGATTCAATTGTCCCTTTGATATCCTTGATCATTTTAGGGTCATAGCCTATCACATAGTACTCCCCCAACACCTCCCTCAAGTGCACTATGTGTTACATGTATCAATATTGAGGAAGTACATACCATATCCATCACATGTAATGTGCCTGAAAGTTTTAAAATTTTAACATATCCTTTCATATAAAGAACCTATGGAAATTTTAGTTTGAAGATACAAGTATTTGAGAAAAATACTACCCATTTAATCAAACTTTTTTGGTGGAATCATACGTTTTAGAAAGCTACATTGAAACTTGAGGAGGTGAAGAGAGAAAAGAACTCTTACTTTTTTCCTACTTATAATAAAATTTCAAGGATTAAATTACTTTCAAGGGGGTAGAAATTAATGAATGACTATTTTAGTAATAACGTTTCCTTATCTAAATACCGCGTGAGTAGCTTGTCTTTCATAAAACATCTAACTAAAATGAAAATAGTGTTACCTTAATAAAGTTAGTAAATATTTCCATTATATTATAACTATTAAAATATTAGGTACTAATTAAAGAAACCACATTATAAAAAATATTTAAAAGGTATCAAAAGAAAAGTTCATTTTATGCTTATAGATACACCTTTTCTGAAAATGTTTTTTACGCATTACGTGTGTTAATATAAAAAATAAATTTTTATTGCTTTTAGAAATTTTATTTATTGAAATGGATTACATATTTATAATCAATAGGTTTAGATTATATAAAAATTATCATTTTATTTTTAGGTATAAATATAGTATTACTAATATTAAAGTCAATTATAGTGTTAATCTCAAACAGTTATTTTCAATGAATTATTTTATTAGTATTGTGTAATTTTTATCTAATAAATTAAATTAAGGTTTTTTAAATAAATAATATAATATTATTACTAAACACAAATATAAATATATTAATTAAAATTTAATTGGTTACCAATTCTAAATAATATTATGAACACATAATGGTAAAAAAACATTTTTATACAAAAAAACATTTTTATATTTATAATGTTTTTATTAAAAAAAATTTCTATTATTTAAGAATTTAATTAGATTAAATGGAGATTATAATTAGTTTAATAACACCCAAAATTTTTATTTGGGTTTACCATATATTTTTAATAATATATAATTTAATTGGTCAAAAACTAGTTACTAATGTAAAAACAAAGTTGGTCACATGTAAAAACCTATTGATAAATGACTTGAAACATGTTTAAAACATGTGTGTAAATTTATTTTTGAGGATTTATTGAACTTAAAATACCAAGAAGTCTTTTATTTATCAGTTTTGGAACTATTTATCCATGAATAGTGTAATTTATTTATTGAAAAGTAATGGATGCTCACAAAAATCTCATTTTCTTCAATTATAAAAGGGGAAAATTCCACCCCATCATTCCACCCCCATACCATAGAATTTACTCTTAAAAAACTAATATTTGTATCCTCTAATAGAACTATATCTTTTTAATTATCATATTTTTACCATAATTTATCCTATGCCCTTCATATCCAATGAGAATTTGAAGAAAAAGTTCTAAGTCCCAAAGTGAGTAGTTCTTAATCCTTATCTTTTTCTTCTTCTACCCTACCTTATAAACCTATCGTAAAATTAATTATATAATTAATTTAGTGTCATTATTATAATTGATTTTTTTATATTAATGTAACCTCCATTATTTATTCCTTCTCAGCCACATAAATAAACAAAAGAGTGTTGATAATGTGTTGTTTAGACTTCCACCTCCACGAAGTAACATATTTAATTTTCAATATGAATTTTAATAATTTATCCAAAACACTTAAAATTTGAATAAAATATTAAATAAATATAAATAATTTCCTTATTAATATTTTCTAATGATATTCTATCAAAATAAAAAAATTAATTTACTATACTCACCCATTTAATAATGTTATGTTCATGTTTTGGCTAGTCAATACACCTACTTGAACAATGCTATAAAACTCTATCATGGATGAATATAGGAACTTAAATAAAAAATTATTATAATTTAAAAAAAAATAATTTTTGGTTTTATTATATAAAAATAATATGAAGTATTTTACATAATATTAAAATATCGTATTTGATCGCTAAAATTAACAAAATAAGCTTACTGTGGTTCCATTTTCACGAAAAAAATAAGAAAAACCATATAATAAATTAATAAAATATGATAATAAATGGTCCTTATTAAATGAAATGTAGATGAATAATGTTATATAAAATCTATCTAAAAATATAATTTGATTATTTAGGAAGTTAGGCATGTACGCAGAATGAATTAGGACCACGGTAAGGGTTTCTAATTGGAAATTTTCACCCCTTGGGACATATTTATTATTATATATAATATTTTATTTTTAATGGATTATATAATGACCATCAAATATTATATATCATTATTATGTTATATATATTCTTATTCAATGTTCTATTCTATGTTCTTTCTCTCAAGTGGGTTTGAGTTAAAAATTTAAAAAGATGTAAGGGTTTCATCGACTCAATTCCTGATTATTTAGGACATAATATTTCCTACATGGATATAATTTTAAATATTTATAAGTTACTAACCTTATTATATTTTATATTTCATATAATATTTCTCTCCAGGTAAACTAATTATCATTATCAATAACTAATTCTTTGATAAAATGTTTTTCAAAATAAAAGTATAACATTGGTAAGAATAACTCTCATTCTTACCAAAGAAAATTTTTATTAAATGTCCATTGTTTTCAGAATTAAAGTGTTTTATTTAATGAAATACAAATATTTTTTTCCTTTTAAATTACTCATATTTTTTTACTACTTTTATGAAATGACAATATTTCAACATTTCTCTGATGTGGGTTTTTTTATAATGGCCTTAAAAGGTTAACATAAGCATTTATTTTCAATATTTACCACATCAGATTTATTATTATTATTTTCTTTTTATTTAAAAATATAATTTATTTTTAACTCCTTAAAATATGTTTTTAAAAATCCTTCCCTTTACATTATCAGTAATTTTTAAAAAAAATTAATTTACACAACATCTTTTATAACAATGTTTAAAATATTTGGTGAAAACTTTAGAATTTTCACTTCTATTTTTCTTTTAAGGTATATATATCATTAATTGATACTTTTATCACCAAATATATTTTATTATTATTTTATTCTTTTTTAAAAATTATATTTTATATATCCGATGATTTCTTCATTTTGTGTTATGTGATGATTTTAAAAGTTTTGAGAAACCCATTATTTTTCCACGAGTTCAATATGAAATAATGATGATTGATTTTAATTGGCACACATATGAATATATGATTATGGGGGTACTATATTTCCATTAAATGTGTTGGTTTATGTTTATATCTCATAGGATAGTCACGAGTGGAAATAAATAATTTTTTCACACAGGTGTGGGCATAATGAGTTTGCTCACATTTTTAGGAATGGACATAATGAGTTTGTTCATATAGGAATAAACATAATTTGTTTTCTCACAAAGGTTTCACTATATTTATGGTTATTATACACTTCTATGTTTTTTAAAGTTATTATACATTTCCAAAATGGTTATTATTTTCATTATATTCAATGTTTTCATGTTATTATTTTTTAAGTATTTCATAATCTAATGTAATGATCACATGTTTTATGATTATTGAGAACTATTTTGATTCATTTAATATGTTTTATGCATAAATTATAAATTTTTATGATCTTATGTTTATATATAATGTTTTATGATTATAATTTATGTTATTTTGATATTTTAATAAGATATTTATCCTCTTACCCATGATCTATATCATGTTTATGATCTAATATGTTTTGACATGTTTCTAAATTTATATGAATCTTATCTTACCCCTTTATTATATTTCCATCTCACAGTTTTTAAGATGATTATATCATGTAAAAATTCTAGAAAATGGTTTAGTGGAGTGTGATTATGAAGTAATGTTTTCAACCATTGTAAAATTATATGTTTTCAATCTCAATGACACTAATCCTTTCAATTTTATGGTTATGTGACTGTTTGTTATATGTATTATCTAAACCATGAAATTAATGTAGTACTTAAGTTATTTTTAGATAATATTTATTTAAGTGATGTCCTCATGACCAGTTTTTCCTTGGAATAAAACATGGGGTACCCCTTGATTAAAGCCTTTTCTTTATAGAATCACGAACATCATGTGAGAGCTATTATACAGATGGTTGTTAGTAGTTGAATCTAGTGTAATTGGGGGTCTATTGGATTTGGTTCCCTAGAACTAAATTCTACTTTATTTATGATTACTTGTATTCATGTATTTAAATATTAATATAAGTTATTATCACAACATGATTTTTCTTATGTATGATATATTTTTGTGACAATATACTTAGGGTAATCATCACACTGGAATGTAATAGTAATTCCCCACTAGCATAAGAACCTCTAAGGAACATGATAATAAAAATAAATATAAGTACTATATCTAGATGATATCATTTCTATGGGACAAAAATGATATAGGAAATTAGGGGTGGAGACTGATTGGACTTTGAAACACTTTCTCATGGTGTACACCCTTTATAATATTCAATGCATTAGATTTTAAGAACAAGAACCGCTAATAAAAAATCCACATTTACATGTGTTATTGGATATTCTTATTTGTAGATGTGTGTAATGACCTTTAAGTTTAATATTTTTATTAATATATATCAAGAGTCACATACATTCATTTATTTTGGAAATATGTGACAACATATGATCATAGTGAGTTACGATATGTTTGTTTCATCACAAGTGATGTTGTATTATTGAGTAATGTGATGAAATATTTGTCCCCTATATTCTTCAATATAAGTAGATATCATAGGACCTTTGGTGGGAATCAATCTTACTAATAAATTCTATATCCATGGAAATATTTTTGAAACGTTAGTTTATAGAATTTCAAAAAATATATACATCTAGAACATAGGATGAATACATAGAATTCAACCTAATTTATAAGATATATCGAGATAAATGGATTATATCACATAATGTATATTCCTAGGAGGTAACATGTCATTTAATAATTATCTACTTTCTCTATGTAATACATGGAATGTTTCTATATTTTAACCTTGTACTTTTAGGAAGTGTAGCCTAATGCCACTGAGAAAGTGGTCTAGAGGGCCAAACACTAAGTGTATTAAGGACAATAATTAAATTCCTTATAGATTAAACATGTTGAATAAATATTATTCCCATACAAGGTTTAATAAATAATCATGTCAGTTTGATCACAAATATTTAATCACTAGTTATTAAAGAGAATATATATATATATATGGGATTTGAATATTTGATAAATATTAATTTATTAGGCAATTATTTATTTAATTACACGAATATAATATATTTATTTATTTAGTTTTATTTGAATGGTAACAAAAAATATATTTATTTAGTCACGTGAATATTTAATAATTATATATTCACTAATTTGGTGGCTCTAATATTTTTATATCTATTTTTGAATAATGGAGTGATATTTATATAATTAAATAAATAGTCATTATTTAAGGCCTGATAAATATTGGGTATGATTAGTGAGCTAAATTTAATGGTCTAGTGGAAAATGTCATATTAAATATTATGTGAATAAATATTAATTCATTTATTCAATAAAAAATATTTATATTACCCATGAACTTAGCGTATGTCGATTAATTAATAATAATTCTATAATTATTAGAAATAGGGTTCCCCAAAGATTAATAAAATAATAAGGTCCCTTCCACAATCATTGTTTTCAACCCCAAGCACTATTTAAACAATGTTATGAATTTCACTATATGTGTTCTAGTGAAATCCAAATTCTTTTATTCTGCACATAGATATATAGAGAGAATCCACTCAATCGCTAGAGAGCTCCCTTCCTAGAACACACCAAAGAACATAGAGAAATTCAACACCTTCACCAGAATGAATTATTCTCCTCATAATGTATTTACTTCTGATCAATAGTGATCATCTGAAGAATTATAATTTTCCATTCTAGAACCCAAATAATTCTATGGCAATGATTGGATGTTCGTGAAGCATGTGTAGATCACCACTAGAGGTAATTTACACTTAATTCCTATAACATAAAAATCAAATGATAATACTGGTCTATCGATTCATAAATGAATAAAGAATTAAGTGATAGTTAATTATTTAATTAAATAAATCAATTATTTATATGTGAAAAGATCCTCTCTTCCAAGATTCTGATAATACATTTCTATCAATTCTTGAGGAGAAATATGAAAATTTTGATGGAAAACATTTGTTGGGAAACACCCGACATGATTTTTTAGTACCCCGATTCCTACAAGGGGTTGGTACTTCCTTGGATGAGGTGTATTACAGGGAGGCATAGGTCCCCTATAATATAGATTAATATATACTCCTCAATGATATTGTGTGTGATTCCCTCTTTTTTAGAGGTTGTGTTGTGAGGATTTGTCACACCCCGACCGTGCGGTTATTTTTATTTTATGATTTCTTTGACTTTAAATTATATTTCTGCGGTTCGTGTTCAGTATCGGACCAGGTTTTTGAGTTTTTGCTAAAAAGTGCGCTTTTTGACGCGACGTCGTTGGGCGCGTGAGCGGAGCCTGTTCTGGAAACCCCGCTCGTCCCTGCCCGGTGTATTTTCGCTTCCCGTTGTCTTTGGAAAATTTTAAATAGAGTCTTTATATTTAACACGCACATATATTATTGTAAGTTAATAATTATTTTTATTATTTAAGACGAAATGAATATTTTTATCATTTGTATTTTTATCGCTATGGTTATTAAATATGATTTGTTATTAATATTTATTATTGTAATTATTATTATTGTAATTTCTTATTATCATTATTTTGATTTGTTTTGTTTTATTTATCTTTTCTTATTTTATTTTCTTATTCTCCTAACCCTAGCATGCCCTTTATATATTTTTTTTCTCTTCTTTCTCCCCGTTGGAGCCGCCGCCACCCCCTCCTCTATTCCCTCATCTCTTCCTTCTCCTTCCCTCGGTTCCGCCTCGTCCCGCTCCACTTCTTCTCCCTGGTTTTCCCGGTCCGGCGCCTCCCTCTCCTCCGCGAGCCGCCTCCCCTCCTGTTGCAACCTGCTGCAACCGGCCGCCCCTGCTCCCTCCTCCCACACCTTCGACGACCTCCCTCCACTATCGCACCACCTCGCATCGCCCCCCCCCCCCCCTGCTCGACCTGGTCTGCTCCGGGCCACCTCCGCCCAACAGCCCCGCGCGACACCCCCTGCCGGCCTTCTTCCGGCGCCCGACAACCTTCCGCCGCGCCTCCGGCCTACACTCCTGCAGCCTGCAACCCCCCTCACCTTCCGTTTTCCCTGCATGCGTTGCACCCTCCAGCTCCTGGCTTCCCCCCAACGCGTCTCCTCCTTCAGCACACCGCACGGCGCCTTCCCCTGTAACACCGGCCTGGACCCAACCTCCCTCTTCGGTTGTGCTAGCCGAACCACAACGCCCCCTGCTCCATCAAGCAGCCGCAGAACCCGGCGCTTCTCCCTCTGTCCGTCGCAACACCTTCCGTCCGGCCGAGTCCTCACCAGCGCTGTCCGATCTACCGCGCACCACTTCCGGTCTGGTCGAGTCCCTCACCAGCGTCGTTGGGCCGCCGGCCCTTCCTTCTCCACGCGGTGAACCCTGCTACTCGGCGCCCTCCCTCGTTGCAGCAACCCCACGCCCACCTGCTCTCTCCCTCTCCCCTGTTTTCTTTTTTTTCTTTTCTTCCTTCTCCTCCCGCAACAGCAGCCGCCTCCCTCCCCTGGTCCAGCGGTCTAGCCAGCCCCCCCCCCCCCTTCTTCTTCTTCTTTTCTTCTTCCTCCTTTTCTTCTTCTCTTCTTCTCCTTTCCTTCTTCTTCTTCTTCTCTCCTTCTTCTTCTTCTTCTTCCCTCCTTCTTCCTCTTCTTCTTCTCTTCTTCTTCTTCTTTTCTTTCTCCTTCTTCTGCTCCGCCGCACAGGTCCGTTTTTTTATTTATTTTAATTTAATTTTCTATTTTATTTTATTTAATATGTTAATAACCTTTTTTTCATTATTATTATTAATGTTAGTATTGCTAATATTATTATTATTATTATTATTATTATTAATTTTATTATTATTATTATTATTAATTTTATTATTATTATTATTATTAATAATTTTATTATTATTATTATTATTATTATTATTAATGTTCATATTATTGTCTTGTTATTATTATTATTGTTTTTCATATTATTATTACCATTATTATTATTATTATTATTATTATTAGTGTTAATAGTATTAACATTATTTCGTAATTATTATTATTATTATTATTAATGTCAATATTATTAATATTATTATAACTATTTTTATTGTTATTAATGATGATATTATTAATATGATTATTGTTATTATTATTATTATTATTATTACTACTATTATTATTATTATTATTATTATTATGTTGCTATTACTATTATTATTATTACAATTGTTATTATTAATATTTCTATTATTATTATTATTACTAATCCTATTATTATTATTAGTATTATTATTATTATTATTATCTTTATTTTTATTGTTATCATCGTACTCTTGTTGATGGTGGGTTTTTATTTTTTTGGCTTAGGACTTTTAGGACCCGCGCAGGGCGTTTCCAAGTGAGCGCCACCGCCGCGCCTTGTTTCCGAGGTTCCGTCATCACCGCGCTTTAGTTTCAGGGTGAGCATCTATTCCCGCCGCTTGGTTCCGAATGCTCTGGTGAGTTTTGGATGTGTCTGAGTCCTTGGTTTTGTTTATGCAGAGTGTCGGACTTTTTCACGTGGTTTCGGACACACGTCGTGTCATCGCGCCTTGCTTCCAAAGTCGTTTTTCCGTCGCGCTTGGTCTTGAGGTAGGTTCCCTTTGCACTGCTTTTAAAATTTAAGTTTTATTATTTCATGCTGTTTGCGCACCCTAATTGTTCAAAATCAACATTTTATTAATTGTAATAAATATGAGATAATATACGATAATTAATTTTTAATATAAGATGGTTAATTTTTAAATTGTTATTTAATGTCAAAAGGAGCCGTTTATTTTATACACGACACATGAAACATCCTTTTGACGAGCGGACACCCAATAATGAACGAATGCCCGTTTGGCTTTTAAACATAATTCACGGAATATAAAATAGAGTTCTGGTTTAATGAGAAGTGATTTCTTTTGAAGCGTGAACAAATACATTGGTTCGTTTGAGAAATTGCCCGGTTGGCTCTTAAAGTTTATTTGGAAAAGAAAATGGTTTGGTTTGGTTTATAAAAATACTGGCAACCTGTGAAGTAGTGTTTTGTGGATTCTTCAAATAGTTTTAAACTGGTTTTGGTAGTAATTGTGAACTGTATTAAATGCCCGTTTGGCACTTTATGGAAAACGATGGAAATGTTTTTATAAAAACCCTCTTAGGACGACTCTCATGCCTTGGTTGCGATTGATTGTTTGGGAGGCCGCGCTTAGAGGCTCCCGGGTACTTGAGTAGAAAAAGGCATGAGGTTGTCCCATGGAGTGGCTCGGGGAATGCATGTTGTTCTTTATATATATATATATATATCTGATTGGATGCTCGGTTGGCATCGGTTGGCTCACCCCCTTTTTCTTAAACACTTGAGACATGGGAATCTGGCATATTGAGAGAATATTCTAAGAACGATTGCTGCACTGGTAGGTTATGGTACTGACCAGTGGCCCATAGTAGGTGGATATATTGGGTTTATTGCTATGGGATTTGCCCTCGACCATCCTGTGAGTGGATGGTCGAGTGTATTGTGCGTTTTGATTTCATCGTGACATGTCAATAAGGATGATTTCTCATGTATTGGTGTCTTCTGGTTTATTCTCGATCTCCTAGGTTCACCCATGTCTATTCAGCTTTGTAGCTTGCAGTAATGATTATAATGCTCACATGTATACCTACATTGCCCTTGCTGTGTGTTTTACTTTGTGCATTCTGGTGTATTGTTTTCTTTGGAAAAATGGTGAATTGCTTTTGATTATATTTCAAAAAAAAATTATTTTTAAATAAAAGTGTTTAATCCCCTTTGTGCAAATTTGAAAATTTAAACCTCACTTTCCCCTTTCCTGAAATGTCATTGACACTAATGAAATGAACCCGAATTTTGAAATGGCTAAGGGCAATGGTTCGTACTTTGTTTTTATGTAAAATGCTTAGAAAAACATACTTTTATAAATTGTAGTTCAAACTTGAAATGATGTTTCTTTTATTTTAAAGGTAGTGCATTGGGAATAGATATCGGGCTAGCCTACTGAGTTTTAATACTCACGCCTATAGTTCTTTTCTGTTTTTAGTGTTTGTGCAGGCTATAGTTTGAGTGCGCTCGCCTAGGGCGACGCTTGATCGTTGAGTCGGAGAGCGACCCGCGAGGTCGCACGGAGCTGGTTCGGACGTCGTGTTTGGTTAGTTTGTTTTCTGTTTGTTCTTGTTTAGTCACTTTATTTGGTTTATCCTTTCTGCGCTGCTCTGTATTTTTTTCACTGTCTTATTTATTTATATTGGGCGAAATCGTTCCCATAGCCTCTGTTGATGCCCTGGCGCTTGTCGCCAGCCCGAGAGGATCGGGAACGCCTCTCGGGCCATGTCGCGGATCGGCTCAGGTGACCGGTTCAGGTTCGACCCAGGTTGGTTCGTGACAGGATTCACCATTAGTGAGGTCATTTACTTCTTCGATCAGCTCATAGACATTTAATGTGGAATGGGTCCCTCATCATAGTTTATAAATTTGGTAGGGTTTTTTTGTTGTGGGGAATTTGATTATGATAAACTGATTGAGAGTAAATCTTCATGTTGATCCATGAATATGGGTTGGTCTACCCGACCCAACTATTTCACATAGTGGGAGATGGGTATGATGAGCTTAATATTATTATGGGGAAACTTTAATTGATGAAATGACCCATTTGGTGTGGGTATATACTCCTTTGTGTAGATATATTGCTTCATGAGTGGTAACCAGATGAAATATGTTGATCACTATGAAAATTTTCTTCAAGTGTGAGCTATGGGGGGATTTAATCTAGTGGTGCTTAATGTTTCCCAATGTGAAATCTCTGGACTTTTTACTTTGTACTTGTATTTGTTAGATCTATCATATATTATTATATAGATGTTTTTAGTTGTATGGGACTCCATAGATCCAAGTGGAGTCTATAGACCAGTGTAGTATGACTGGAGACTTACTATAGGTGAAAATCAATCTCATTTTTTATTTCACAATGAGACAACATTTGTGAATATGTTTTACTGAGATTTTACTATGGTGGATTGTGTTTATGTAGTGATATAATTGGTGATGGATAATCACCCGTATCGTGAGTTTAGGTTCATTTATGTTATTTTTTCTATTTTGGGAACAATTAGGAATGTCATGGCTTAATTTTAGTGGGAAGTGGGACCTAGGTGGAGAGAAGGACCTGTAGAGATCCAAACTTGATGTACATAGACATCACATTACTTTTGTCGAATACTTAATACATAACAAAAATAGAATCCCAAGGACTGTAATATTATATTTTCTTTAGAAACTTGGAACATAATCTTCTAATAATGGTGAAAGATCTTCAACATCTCCCATAAAGA
This sequence comes from Viscum album, assembly GCA_963277665.1. Classification (NCBI taxonomy): domain Eukaryota; kingdom Viridiplantae; phylum Streptophyta; class Magnoliopsida; order Santalales; family Viscaceae; genus Viscum; species Viscum album. The sequence goes on along the minus strand of OY728157.1, from coordinate 1,075,156,443 downwards.
TATTCCTCTTTTTTTTCTTACCTAAAAACTTTATTCAAATATTGGAGAAAAGAAAACATATAAAGGGTTAGCTCAAATGCTCAGTAAGGGTAAGCATGGAGAAAATAAAACAAACCATATACATTTGATCTTCAAAACATGAACATAACATTTAAACAAAAAAATCTTGAGTTGTGAAATAAATATTTGCAGTACATAAGGAATAGATCATAAAGGAACATAAATCATGATAAAATAGCATGGGAATAAAACATTTATTTGTGGTAAATCATTAAGCACATGATATGATTTCCATAGTAGCCAAGGCATTTCTACCAAGACCATTATAATGGACAAAGTGCATTACTTAACTGGAAGTACTTGTTGTTCCAGCCTTGTATTACTGAACCAGATTTACATGGTATTCCAGCCATGTATATCTCATGATATATAAGTCATTGCCCAATGCATTAGAGGGATATATAGGTCCCACCCATCTCATAATGAAATCATTCTTTCTTGTGCCACAAAATAAACATAAATCATTCATCATAACCCAAAGAATAATATGAGTTTCATAAACATCATCCCATCATAACATAATCCATATAAAACAAATGGATATCATTTCATCATAAGAAAAATCAAACCATTTAAATAAAAAATACATTATACATGAAACATAAACATACTAAATAATTTCATCTTAGATGGAAAATAGTTTTGATAAAACACATGAAAAGAATTCTTGAGGAAAACATCTTTTCTTCTTAAAAATCATTTTTTTCACAAAATTCTATGCAATTTTAAAAGAAAATGATTTTTGTTGAAAATAATCATGAAATATTATAGTGTAAGATTCATGAAAAGAAGGCATTATGAAACCATAAAAATCTGTTCATGTTGTATAATTTAAAAAAACATTCTCCTCGTACTTTTTTCAGAAAAATCCAAAAGTACCTCGTATGGTAAAAAAAAGATTCCCTCCATACCTTGTTGTAAAAGTAAAAAAAAGGTAAAAATGACTTTAAAAATACATGGAAGAATAGTAAATATTTTATGAAATTTTTTTGAGAAAACTTGGACATGGATGGTAATCATAACCCTAGTAAATACTTACGAATAAACAATCTTAGATTAGAACGATATTGGAATAATTATCCCTTACAATAGGTCCAATTTCTTCCGTATGTGTCTGAAACTCATGTATAGTGGGTTTAAAAATATTATTAACTTGTAACAGAACCATAATTATATCATATATGATTCACTTAGGTCTTTATATTACCCATTTATTTTTCAATTCAATGTGAAAGCAGCGTTTTTTCTAAAATCGTTTCATTTATCGAACATGTTTGGACTTGTTGTTCTTGATATTATTACTTATATCAGGATTTATTTAATTCCAGAATGTAAAACATGATTTATATATAATATATATTCAACATATATATATATATATATATGATAGATTGATAAATGGAATGAAATACACCATTCATGGAGACGGTAGGCCGTACGTACGCATGAATGATGTTTTCGTTTCCATATTGAATTGAATGGAATTAAGTAAATGAAAAATTTATGTAAATGAATACAGTATCATTATTATGAAATATATTTCATTATTATTTATTATATATACGTTATTATCATAATTTAATGGTTAATTATGGATAATGGATCTCATCGCGTTCGTGGAGACGGTAGTCCGTACGTACGCACGAGCGACAATATCATTCTTTTGATATTAAAATTGTATATACTTGGATGGTATGTTAAATATAAAGAATACTCATAATGTTATATTCCTAATTTATATCATTTATACTCATTATTATACCAATTCAAATGATGAAATGTTTGAATACCAAACTACACCATGACGTTGAGACGGTAAGCCGTACATACGCACGTGTGGTGAATTTTTCATTCATAGGATGGATAAAATAACTAATATGGTTGTACCATTTTTATAATAACATCCCACTATATATAATATATTGAATTTATTATTTTGTAATTGAAACAACAAAGAAGGAGGAAGTGTAAGAAAAAAGGAACTTGAAATAGTTGGTGAGATATTTACCTCTTCTTCGGGTTCTTCCTTTTGATTTGATCAAAAGGGCTCCTTAGTTTGGCTTTCTGACTAATGAAACGCCTCTATAATAAATGGGGTAAAGTTTAGAGGGTATATGGGTAGGTTTTGGCTGAGCTAAATGTCTTTTGTGGTGTGAATTAGAGAGAAGGGGGAGTGCCCTTTTATAAGAGAGGTAAGGGGCACCTTAAAAAATACTTAAAATATTATTTTATAAAAAAGTCATCTTCGATTTATAATCGCTCAAAATTTATTAATTTCAAAGATAAAGTGGATATGGGTCTAAATATATCAATAAATGGGTTTTATACAGGTTTGGGTCACTACATTAATCTTATCATTTATATTTAACTCTTAGTTAAATAGTTTGACATTTACCTTGTCTCTTTTTTTTACATTATATGGTTAATAAACATACTATATAGATACAAAAGAACCCAATTGGTTAATTAATGATAACAATATCATTAAATAATTATTTTGGCTGAACCTTAGTTTTTTAGGAATAGAATATCAATTAATATTATAATTTTTTTTTAAACACTTTTATGTCAATTTTGACACTATTTGGTATTTTGTTTTTTCTAAATTCATAACAGAATTATTAGTTTAAAAAATTCCTATGACCAACCATAATATATTATATTATCCTAAATTTTTTTTCAATTAATAAAAAGTCTCAAATTATATTTATTTGGGTATTTATAATATCAATGTTGTTAATATTTCATTAATAAGGTAATTACTACATCATCATTGTGTCAAAAATAAATTAAATTATTTAATGTCTAAAAATTGTTAATAAAATACTATTATGTATGAAATTTTGTTATCTTTATAATGAATATTTATAGTCGAATTTAAATTATTTTTATCCCTATAATGAAAGTGTTTTAGTTATTAAACTTTGATTTTAACTCTTTTAACTCTTCTTTGAATTAAATAACAATAAATGTCCTAATCTAATCCAAGTGGAACTAAAGGGTAATATTTTATTTCTACGGTAGTTTTTGGTCAAATTAAAATTATCCAATAGAATTAGGACATGTGTTAGGGTAACAATAATATCATTTTTACCCTTAATTACCCTATTTACTTTTAACCGTGGTAAATAAAAGTTAAAAGTAACTATTCACCAAAAATTACTTTCATCTCATTGAACCATATTTTACTTACTGATATCAACCGTGTCTCTAGGATTTTTGAAATTCAACTCACATAAGTGGTAAAATTATGTTTTATGTAAATTTGCAAATGCTCATAGGAGGTGGCTAAAAGACGGTAAAAAGTTCAATAAAATTTTTATATACCTAAAATTATTATAAAACGACTCCAATGAATTCCATTTTACTTATATAGGTATTATGTATCTATTTTGACATAAAATAAATTTAAATAAAATAAATAATTATTTAAATAAAAATTTGGTTTTAAACTATAACCTGGTGTTTTTCACTATTCATCAAAAATTGATAGTTTCCAGAAAAATACCAATAATTCTCCCAAAGATAATTTCAATATTCTGAATCCAAAAATGAAATCAATTTTGAATGATAAAATTTATAAAATTTCAAAAATAGGGTATTACTATTCATAAAGGCTAGTTCATAATAATATTATAATAATATCTCATTTAGTGAAACTCGGTATTATTTATAACACATGCTATCGAAGAAGGTTGATCTAGCATGCAACACAAGCCTAGAAGACTGTTTGCGTATACTACAATCTAATATGGTGTTTCATATAGCGTAAGTTAATCATGGTGTAGCGTACAACACAATAAATCAATGAAATTAAAACAAAATATTTCTCATAAAATCTCAGGGTGTTACATTCTACCCCCCTTAAAATGATTTTCTCCCTCGAAAGTCATTGGGGTTATAAATCATTTATTACTTGAAATTTTCTTTCATAGAAACTCACATCATAAAAAAGGAATACTAATACTTAATTTTAAAAACTAAATTATGAAATGTAATGATTACCCAAAGTAACTCATCACTAGGTTTCCACATAGGAGAACATAGGTGAAAATATGGATATGGAACAAAAATCTAACCATCAAGTCTGGATGGAGATTGGTAGAGGAAATGGCTATGAAAAATCCAATAATTATAAAGCCATAAATTTTTGATGATCTAAGGTACCATCTGATTCATCGGATATGAGGGTACTAGGACAAAAGTTTTGGTTTTCACGATCATTTCCCTAATGTTGAAGAATTGTTGAATTAAATGAAATACATAATTGATTTTGGTACAATCTCACTGTTGTTCATGCCTTAAATAATTTCCACTTCATCTCTTAAAGAAATTAAGTTGAAATTTTCATTCGTGAAGTGTTATCAGATCATGCGATAGAATAATAGGTCATTCTATCTGTATCTATCACAAAAAGATTCGCACAATTTATTTAATATACATAAGTCCATTTATGCTGAGATTAATTGTATATGGTTGCTAAAATAGACGTATACTTCATTTATTATAGGACATAATATAATAAAACCAGTTTCTACGAAACAGGGACTTCTTGTAGGACAGTGGTAGGCGATAAAGTCATGTCGCACTTCGGTTGTGTGTTCGATTCCCACAACCATGTCCAACGTGACGGGTTGTCACCCGTCTTATAGGTTTTCCATTTTCTAAAACTATACTATTATAACATGCCCGAAATAATATCTGAAAACAAGTTTTATCCTTAAACAATACTATTTGATGTCTAACATAATCCATTACAATCTTTAGGCTTATCCAAAATACTTTTGTCCAATATCATAGTATAAAGAAAACAATTCTTAGAAAGTTCAAGCATGTCAATACCATCATTTATCCCCAAATACATCATAACATATATCTTGTTGGTCACATTCCTAACATGTGAATACCTTAATCATGTATTCTCTTGAAAAATGAATACCCATTGAACCTTAGTGAAAACATGAATTCTGTCAAAATTTAACTCTTTCCACATACCAAAATCCCAAAATTTCTATATACTCAAACCATGATGTCACTTTGTGCTTATACCAGTCATTAGATCATTAATACTATTAAACACATTATTATATCCTTATTCTTTCATTATGCGCATATCATCTATCTTCCAAAAAAATGTGAATAGCCTTTCTTGGTTACTGATACCATTCATCATATACATTCAAATACTCAAGGAAAGGAAACAGTATAACAATCCTTAAATTTTTCTTTATTCCATAGTACCATACATTATTCTTGATAAACATGAAATCATTCCACTACCTTGTTAGACCACTGACTAAGCTTCATCATTTTATTCCTTAACACTACTTTCATCTAATATATTATTTGCAGTCTCTTCATCATCATCCACATAAATACTACCCATATGACCATGTTGAATCTCTTCATGAGATTTTCCCTTAGGGAATTGGTTTTCATAATTCCCATACATTCCACATTTAAAACATTTAACTGTTGTTGATGTCTTAGTAATACCATTATCCTTATCTATTGTGTTAACTGAACCTTTTCCTTTGTAATTAATAGCTTTGTGTCCTTCTTTTTGACACCCAAAGCATCTTCCAGTTCCTTTGAAACATTCTCCTTGATGCATCTTCCCACATGATTTACATGAGGGAAATTGAACTTTCTTTCCTCTATGATCATCATGAAACTCCATCTTTCACTTATTAGCTAAGTTAGGAAACCTACCAAATTTGAGATTATTAATCATATTATGAGATTGTTGATTAGGCATAATAACGATGTTTCGCCTTCAAAATCCCATTTTATTTCGTTTCCCATGAATAATATCATTCCATTTCCTATCATATCCTCCATTATCATGAATCTTCCTATTTCCATCCATTTTCTAAAACCCAAAAATAATAGTGTGAGAGGCAGAAATCATGATAGGCAAACAACATAATAAAGGTAGAGTACATTCAATATCTAACATCTTAGGTTTAATTCTGAGATCATTACCGTAATTCTATGACTATAACCTATACTTATACCTAACCTTAGGGACATCCCTAGACATACCTTAGAAATATCTCTAGGGATATCACTAATGTTTTCTCATCCTAGTTTCCAATGGTTGAATAATACTTTCCTCTAATACCAACTGTAGAGACCCAATCTTGACGTACATGGACATTACATTAATTTTTCGGAATACTTAATACATAACAAAAATAGACAACCAAGTACCATAATAGTTTAGTGTCTTTGGAAATATGGAACATAATCTTCTAATCATGGTGAAAGATCTTCAACATCTCCCATAAAGATATTCCCATTTTTTTCTTACCTAAAACCTTTATTTATATACTGGGGAAAAGAAAACATATAAAGGGAGAGCTCAAATGCTTAGTAAGGGTAATCATGGAGAAAATAAAACAAACCATATACATTTGATCTTCAAAACATGAACATAATGTTTAAACATAAAAATTGTTAGTTGTGAAATAAATCTTGGCAGTATGTAAGGAGTAGATCATAAAGGAACATAAATCTTGATAAAATAGCATGGGAATAAAACATTTAATTGTGGTAAACTATTAATCACATGATATTATCTCCACAGTAGCCAAGACATTGCTACCAAGACCATCATAGTGGACAAATTCCATTACTGAACTGGGTTTACTTGGCGTTCCAGCCCTGTTTTACTGAACTGGATTTACTTGTTGTTCTAGCCATGTCTATCTTATGAGATATAAGTATTTCCCCAATGTATTGGAGGGATATATAGGTCTCACCAATCTCATAATTAAATCATTCTTTCATGTGCCAGAAAATAAACATAAATCATTCATCATAACCCATAGAATAATATGTGTTTCATAAACATCATGCCATAATAACATAATCCATATAAAACAAATGGATATCATTTCATCATAAGAAAAATCAAACCATGTAAATAATAGAGACATTATAGATGAATCATAAATATACTAAATAATGTCATCTTAGATGGAAAATAGTTTTGCTAAAACATTTGAAAAGAATTCTTGAGGAAAACATCATTTCTTCTTAAAAATCATTTTTTCACCAAAATTCCATAAAATTTTAAAAGTAAATTATTTTTTTGAAAATAATAATGAAATATTTTAGAGTAAGATTCATGAAAATATGAAATTAAGAAACCATAAAAATTCGTTCATGCCGTATAAGTTTAAAAAAACATTATCCTCGTACTTTCTCCAGAAAAGTCAAAAAGTACCTCGTAAGGTAAACAAAAAAATGATTCCTTCCATACCTTGTTGTAAAAGTCAAAAAAAGGTAAAAATGACTTTAAAAATACATGTAAGAATAGTAAAAATTTTATGAAAACATTTCGAGTAGACATGGACATGGATGGTAATCCTAACCCTAGTAAATACTTACGAATAAACAATCTCGGATAAGAACGAGATTGGAATAATTATCCCTTACCTTAGGTCCAATTTCTTCCGTAGGTGTCCGAATCTCCTACATAGTGGATTTAAACATATTATTAACTTTTAATATAACCATAATGATATCATATATGATTCACTTAGGTCTTTATATTACCCGTTTATTATTCAATTCAATGTTAAAGTAGCGTTTTGGGTAAAATCGTTTTATTTATCGTACGTGTTTGGACTTGTTGTTCTTGATGTTATTACTTATATCCAGATTTACTTAATTCCTGAATGTAAAAAATTATTTAGATATAATATATATTCATCATATAAATATATATGATAGATCAATAAATGGAATGAAATACACCGTTCATGGAGACGGTAGGTTGTACGTACGCATGAACGCTGTTTTCGTTTCCCTATTGAATTGAATTAAATTCAGTAAATGAAACATATATGCACATAAATCCAGTATCATTATTATGTAATATCTTTCATGATTATTTATTATATATACTTTATAATCATACTTGAATGGTTAATCATGGAGAATTAATCTCATCGCGTTTGTGGAGACGGTAGTCCGTACGTACGCACGAGCGACAATATCATTATTTTGATATTAAAATTGTATATAATTGGATGGTATATTATATATAAAGAATCATAATAATGTTATATTTCTAATTTATATCATTTATACTCATTATTATACCCATCCAAATGATGAAATGTTTGAATGAATAACTACACCACGACGTCGAGACGATAAGCCTTACGTACGCACTTGTGGTGATTTTTTCATTCATAGGATGGACAAAATAACTAATATTGTTGTACCAGTTTTATAATAACATAAAAATATATATAAGATACTGGAGTTATTATTTTATAATGGAAACAAAAAATAAGGAGGAAGTGGAAGAAAAAAGGAACCTGAAATAGGTGGTGAGATATTTACCTCTTTTTCGGGTTCTTCCTTTTGATTTGATCAAAAGGGCTACTTAGGATGGATTTATGTCTAAAGGAATTCCTCTAGGATGAAGGGAGGACAGTTTAGAGGGTATTTGGGTAGGTTTTGGCTGAGCCAAATGGATTTGGAGGTGTTAATTAGAGAGAAGGGGGAGTGCCCTTTTATAAGAGAGGTGAGGGGCACCTTAGGAAAAACTTAAAATATTATTTTATAATAAAGTCATATTCGATTTATAATGTCTCAAAATTGATTAATTTAGAAGATAAATTGGGTATGGGTCTAAATCTCTCAACCAATAGGTTTTAGACAGTTTTGGGTCACTATATTAACCTTATCATTTATATTTAACTCTAAGTTAAATAGTTCGAAATTTACCATGTCTCTTTTTTTATATTATATGGTCAATAAAATTATATATACATCCAAGAGAACCCAATTTTTTAATTAATGATACACCTATCATTATATATGTATTTTGGCCAAACCAAAGTTTTTTAGGAATAGAATATCAATTAATAATATAATATTTTTTTTAAAACTCTTTTATGTCAATTTTGACACTATTTGGTATTTTGTTTTTCCTAAATTCATAAAAACATTATTTGTTCGAAAAAAATTCATATAACCAACCTTAATATATTATATTAACCTATAAAATTGTTTTAATTCCTAAAAAGTCTCAAATTACATTTATTTGGGTATTTATAATATCAATTATGTTAATATTTCATTAATAAGGTAATTAATGCATCATCATTGTGTCATACATAAATTAAATTATTTATTGTCTAAAAATTGTAAATAAAATAATATTATGTATGAAATATTTTTATATTTCTAATTAATATTTACAGTCGAATTTATATTATTTTTAACCCTATATTAAAAGTGTTTTAGTTATTAAACTTTGATTTTATCTCTTTTAACTCTTCTATGAATTAAATAATAATAAATGTCCTAATCTAATCCAAGTGAACCTAAAGAGTAATATTTTATTTCTAAGGTTGTTTTTGGTCAAATTACACTTATCAAATAGAATTAGGACATGTGTTAGGGTAATAATAATATCACTTTTACCCTTAATTACCCTATGTACATTTATTCGTGGTAAATAAAAGTTAAAAGTAACTATTCACCAAAAATTATTTTCATCTCATTGAACAACATTTTACTTACTGATATCAACCATGTCTCTAGGATTTTTTAAATTCAACTCACAGAAGTGATAAAATTTTGTTTTATGTAAATTTTCAAATGCTCCTAGGAGGTGGGTAAAAGGTGGTAAAAAGTTCAATAAAATTTTTTATATCTAAAATTAATATAAAACGACTCCAATGAATTACATTGAACTTATATAGGTATTATGTATCTATTTTGACCAAAAATAAATTTAAATAAAATAAATAATTATTTAAAAAAAGCGGTTTTAAACTATAACTCAGTGTTTTTCACTATTCATCAAAAATTGAATGTTTTCATAAAAATACCAAAAATTCACCCTAAGATAATTTCGATATTACAAATCTAAAAATGATGTCCATTTTGAAAAATAAAATTTATAAAATTTCAAAAAGTGGGTATTACTATTCATAACAGCTAGTTCATGATAATATTATAATAATATATCGTTTAGTGAAACTCGTTATTGAATATAACACACACTACTGAGGAAGGTTGCTCTGGAGTCCAACATAATCCTGGAATAGTGTTTGCATATACTGCAAGCTAATACAGTGTTTCATATAGTGCAAGTTAATCTTGGTGTTGTGTACAATACACAGAAACCAATGAAATTCAACAAAACATTCTCATAAAATATCGGGGTGTTACATTCTACCCCCCTTAAAATGAATTTCACCCTCGAAATTCATCGGGGTTATAAATCATTTACTACTTGAAAGTTTCTTTCATAGAAACCCACATCGTAAAAAAGGAATAATAAAACTTAATTTAAAAAACTAAATTACGAAACCTAATGATTACCCAAAGTAACTCATCACTGGGTTTCCACATAGGAGAACATATGTGAAAATATGGATATGGAAAAAAATCTAACCATCATGTTCTGATGGAGAGTGGTAGAGGACATGGCTATGAAAAACCCAACAATTACAAAGTAATAAATTTGTGATGATCTAAGGTACCATCTAATTCATCGGATATGAGGGTACTATGAAAAAATTTTGGTTTTCAAGATCATTTCCCTAATGTTGAGGAATTATTTAATTAAAAGAAATACTTACTTGATTTTGGTACAATATCACCATTTTTCATGCCTTGAACAATTCCCACTTCATCTCTTAAAGAAATGAAGTTGAATTTTTCATTCGTGAAGTGTTAGCAGATCATGCGATAGAATGATAGGTCATTCCATCTGTCTATATCATAAAAAGATTATCACAATTTATTAAATATAAATAAGTCCATATATACAGAGATTAATTGTAATTGGTTTCTAAAATGGACTTATTATTCATTTATCATAGCTCTTAATAATATAATACTAGTTTCTACTAAACAGGGACTTCCTGTAGGCCAGTGGTAGGTGATAAAGGCCTGTCACACATCGATGATGTGTTTGATTCCCGTAACCTTATCCAACGCGATGGGTTGTCGCCCGTCCTGTAGGTTTTCCTTTTTCTAAAACTATACTATTATAACATGCTAGAAATAATATCGAAAAACAAGTTCTATCGTTAAAAAATACTATCTGATGTCTAACATAATCCATTAAAATCTTTAGGCTTATCCAAAATACTTATGTACAATCTCATAGTATAATGAAAACGATTCTTAGAAAGTTCAAGCATGTCAATACCATCATTTATCCCCACATATATCATAAGATATATCTTTTTTGTCATATTCCAAACATGTGAATACCTTAATCATGTATTCTGTTGAAAAATAAATACCCATTGAACCTTAGTGAAAACATGATTTCTGTCAAAACCTAACTCTTTCCACATACCAAAATCCCAAAATTTCTATATACTCATACCATGATGTCACTTTGTGCTTATACGAGTCATGAGCTCATTAATACTATTAAACAAATTATTATCTCCTTATCCTTTCATTATGTGCATATCATCTACCTTCCAAATATATATGAATAACATTTCATGGTCATCGGTACCATTTATCATATACTGTCAAATACTCAAGGAAAGGCAACCGTGTAACAATCCTTATATTTTTATTTATTCTATAGTACAATACATTATTCTTGATAAACATGCAATCATTCCACTACATTCTTAAACCACTGACTGAGCTTCATCATTTTATTCCTTAATACTTCATTCATCAAATATATCATTTGATGTCTCTTCATCATCATCCACATAAATACTACTCGTACGACCATGTTGATTCTCTTCATGAGATCTTCCCTTAGGGAATTGGTTTTCATAATGCCCGTACAATCCACATTTAAATTATTTATCCATTGTTGATGTCTAAGAAATACCATTATCCTTGTCCATTGTGTTAACTGAACCTTTTCCTTTGTAATTACTAGCTTTGTGTCCTTCTTTTCCACACCAAAATCATCATACAGTTCCTTTGAAACATTCTCCTTCATGCCTCTTCCCATAAGATTTACATGAGGGAAATTGAACTTTCTTTCCTCTATGATCATCATGAAAATCCATCTTTCTCTTATTAGCTGAGTCAGGTAACTTACCAAAGTTGAGATTATTAATCATATTATGAGATTGCTGATTAGGCCTAATAACGATGTTTCACCTTCCAAATTCCGTTTCATTCGGCTGCCCATGAAGAATATCATTCCATTATCTATCATATCCTCCATTATCACGAATATTCAGGTTTCCGGCCATTTTCTAAAACCCAAAAAGAATAGTGTGAGAGGGAGAAAGCATGCTAGGAAAACAACATACTAAAGGTAGAGTACCTTCAATATCTAACATCTTAGGTTTAATTATTGGATCATTACCATAATTCTATGACTATAACCTATACTTATACCTAACCTTAGGGATATCCCTAGATATACCCTAGACATATCTATAGGGATCTCACTAATGTTTTGACATCCTAGTTTCCAACGGTTGACTAAACCTTTCCTCTGATACCAACTGTAGAGACCCAAGCATAACATACATGGAAATTACATTAATTTTGCGGAATACTTAATACATAACAAAAACAGACACCCAAGGACCGTAATAATTTATTGTCTTTGGAAACTTGGAACATAATCTTCTAATCATGGTGAAAGATCTTCAACATCTCCCATAAATATCTTACCCTTTTGTTTTCATACCTAAAACCTTTATTTATATCTTGGGGAAGAGAAAACATATAAAGGGTGAGCTCAAATTCTTATTAAGGGTAATCATGGAGAAAATAAAACAAACCATATACATTTTATCTTCAAAACATGAACATAAAGTTTAAACATCAAAATATTGAGTTGTGAAATAAATCTTGGCATTACGTAAGGAATAGATCATAAAGGAACATAAATCATGATAAAATAACATGGGAATAAAACATTTAATTGTGTCAAACCATTAATCACATGATATTATTTCCATAGTAGCCAAGGCATTGCTTCAAAGACCATCATAGTGGACAAATTCCATTACTGAACTAGGTTTACTTTCCGTTCCAGCCCTGTATTACTGAACCGTATTTACTTTTTGTTGCATCCATGTATATCTCATGAGATATAGGTCTTTCCCCAACGAATTTGAGGTAGATATAGGTCTCACCCATCTCATAATGAAATCATTCTTTTTTGTGCCACAAAATAAACATAAATCATTAATCATAACCTAAAGAATAATATGGGTTTCATAAACATCATCCCATCATAAAATAATCCATATAAAACAAATGGATATGATTTCATCATAAGAAAAATCAAAACATGTAAATAATATAGACATTATACTTGATACAGAAACATACTAAATAATGTCATCTTAGATGAAAATAGTTTTGATAAAACACTTGAAAAGAATTCTTGAGAAAAACATCTTTTCTTCTTAAAAATCATTTTTTTTCACAAAATGCCATGAAATTTTAAAAGAAAATGATTTTTGACGAAAATAAACATGAAATATTGTAGATTAAGATTCATTAATATAAGGAATTATGAAACCATAAAAAATCCATTCATGTTGTATAAGTTAAAAAAACATTCTCCTCATACTTTTTCCAAAAATTCAAAAAGTACCTTGTATGGAAAACAAAAAAAAAGATTCATTCCATACCTTGTGGTAAAAGTAAAAAAAAGTTAAAAATGTCTTAAAAAATACATGGTAGAATATTAAACATTTTATGAAAACATTTTGATACAACATGGACATGGATGGTAATCATAACCCCAGTAAATACTTACGAATAAACAATCTCAGATAAGAACAAGATTGGAAAAATAATTCCTTACCTTGGGTCCAATTTCTTCTGTATGTGTCCAAAACTCTTGTATAGTGGGTTTAAACATATTATTAACTTGTTATAGAACCATAATGATATCATATATGATTCACTTAGGCCATTATATTACCTGTTTATTTTTCAATTCAATGTTAAAGAAGCGTTTTGAGTAAAATCGTTTCATTTATCAAAAGTGTTTGGACTTGTTGTTCTTGATATTATTACGTATATCCTGATTTACTTAATTACAGATTGTAAAAAATTATTTAGATATAATATATATTCAGCATATAAATATATATGATAGATCGACAAATGGAATGAAATACACCATTCATGGAGACGGTAGGTCGTACGTACGCATGAACGCTGTTTTTGTTTCCCTATTGAATTGAATGGAATTAAGTAAATGAAACATATATGTACATAAATCCAGTATCATTATTATTTAATAACTTTCATGATTATTTATTATATATACTTTATAATCATACTTTAATGGTCAATCATGGTGAATGAATCTCATCACGTTCGGGGAGACGGTAGTCGGTACGTATGCACGAACGAAAATGTCATTCTTTTGATATTAAAATTGTATATAATTGGATGATATATTATATATAAATAATAATAATAATTTTATATTTCTAATTTATATCTTTTATACTCATTATTATACCCATCAAAATGATGAAATGTCTGAATAACAAACTACACCACGACATGGAGACGGTAAGCCGTACGTACGCACATGTGGTGACTTTTTCATTCAAAGGATGGATAAAATAACTAATATGGTTGTACCATTTTTATAATAAAATCAAAATATATATAATATACTTGATTCATTATTTTAGAATGAAAACAACAAATAAGGACGATGTGGAAGAAGAAAGGAACTTGAAATAGGTGGTGAGATATTTACCTCTTCTTCAGGTTATTTATTTTGATTTGATCAATAGGGATCTTTAGGTTGGCTTTATGACTAAAGGAAGGCCTCTAGGATGAAGATATGATAGTTGAGAGGGTATTTGGATAGGTTTTGGCTGAGCCAAATGGCTTTGGAGGTTTTAATTAGAGAGAAGGGGAGGTCCCTTTTATAAGAGAGGTGAGGGGCATCTTAGGAAAAACTTTTAATATTATTTTATAATAAAGTCATATTCGGTTTATAATGGCTCAAAATTGATTAATTTCGAAGCTAAAGTGGGGATGGGTCTAAAGCCTCTCAACCAATAGGTTTTATACAGGTTTGGGTCACTATATTAACCTTATCATTTATATTTAACTCTTAGTCAAATAGATTGACATTTATCATGTCTCTTTTTATTTTTACATTATATGGTTAATAAACTTACTATATACATACAAGTGAACCCAAGTGGTTAATTAATGATACACCTATCATTATATAATTCTTTTGACTGAACCTTATATTTTTAGGAATATAATATTAATTAATAATATAATATTTGTTTTAAAAAATATTTTATGTCAATTTTAACACTATTTGGTATTTTGTTTTTTCGAAATTCATAAAGTCATTATTACTTCTAAGTAAATTCATATAACTAACCATAATATATTATATTAACCTTTAAAATTAGTTTAATTCATCAAAAGTCTCAAATTACATTTATTTGGGTATTTATAATATCAATTATGTTAATATCTCATTAATAATGTAATTACTGCATCATCATTGTGTCATAAATAAATTAAATTATTTAACGTCTAAAAATTAAAAATAAAATAACATTATGTATTAAATCTTTTTACTTTTATAATGAATATTAATAGTCGAATTTATATTCTGTTTAACCCTATATTAAAAGTGTTTTAGTTATTAAACTTTTATTATAGCTCTTTTAACTCTTCTTTGAATTAAATAATAATAAATGTTCTAATCTAATCTAAGGGGACCTAAAGGGTCATATTTTATTTATAATGTTGTCTTTGGTCAAATTACACTTATCTAATAGATTTAGGACATGTGTTAGGGAAATAATAATATCATTTCCACATTAATTACCCGATTTTCTTTTAACCGTGGTAAATAAAAGTTAAAAGTTACTATTCACCAAAAAAAATTTCATCTCATTGAACCACATTTTACTTAATAATATCAACTGTGTCTCTCAGATTTTTTAAATTCTACTCATAGAAGTTGAAAATTGTGTTTTTTGTAAATTTGCAAATGCTCATAAGAGGTGGGTAAAAGAAGGTAAAAAGTTCAATAAAATTTTATATATCTAAAATTATTATAAAATGACTCCAACGAATTACATTGAACTTATATAGGTATTATGTATCTATTTTTATGTAAAATAAAATTAAATAAAATAATTAATTAATTAATTAAAATTCGGTTTTAAACTATAACTCAGTGTTTTTCACTATTCATCAAAAATTGAATGTTTTCAGAAAAATACCAAAAAATCACCCTAAAATAAATTCGATATTAAGAATCCAAAAATGAAGTCCATTTTGAAAGATAAAATTTATAATATTTCAAAAAGTGGGTTTTACTATTCATAATGGCTAGTTCATAATAATATTATAATAATATCTCGTTTAATGAAACTTGGTATTGCATATAACCCACGCTATCAAGGAAGGTTGCTCTAGCGTGCAACACAAGACTAGAATAGTGTTTGCATATAATACAAGATTGTATGGTGTTGGGTATAGCGCAAGTTAATCTTGGTGTAGCGTACAACACAAGACATCAATGAAATTAAAAAAAATTCTCATAAAATCATGGGGTGTTACTTGACCAATCCTCAAGAATCTATGACAAGTTCTTTAATTGGATGGAGAGTGTAGCTTCATGTTCTTTTTTTTTATTTTAGAGGATTATTACTAAAATTTTAGGTTAGGGGATAGTTTATTCATATAAGGCTCCCTAGTTAAGCTTAGAGGTCTATGCGTTAATCTTTTAAAAGTGGCTTGAATCATGGTTTTCCAAGGAGTGGAAGCATATATTTATTTATAGTATTGACCTATATTTTATATAGTATTAAGCCTTGGGTGTAGTTTACTATGATGTCTATTGTGTTAGTCATTTCTATGGTCTAAGTTAGGGATTTTCTAGATATCATGATTTTAGTTGTTGTGTGTATCTAAGTAATTAATAATCAGTCATCTAAACTATATGAACACCATAGTTTGGAATGGATATCCATTTTCGTTTTTTAATGTGTGATGAAGTTTATATCCGTAGGATTATGTTTTTGAAAGTTTAAGTGCTAGGAATATTTTAACCTTGGATCCCAGAGAGACAAATCAGGTCATCCATAGTGGATGAGAACCTGACTATCGTTAGTGGTGGAGGATTTTTACTTGTACTTATGAGAGAGATATGTATGATAGGATCAATGTTATTCTCATGAATACATCAATAAAATATTAATTTGTATTATTTTTATCAATTTGTGTGAAGTATTTTAATTAGGCACTGAGGTGTGGTATGGTTCTTTTGTTGAGGCACCAAATGGTAGAGTTTGTTACGATTAGATTATATCAATATGAAATATTCTTGGTAATCCTTTTTTATGGTGGTGAGTAAATGTGACTTCTAGGACCCAGATTCCACTTAATGGGTTCCCTGATCCCGGTGGTCCATATGGCCTCAAGCGCACTCCCTGAACTCCATAGGCTATCAACTAGCAACGAGCTCCTAGGGTGTGTATGTGGGGGACTATTCCTTCATTAGTAGAGTGTAACACAACAAAAGATATATAAATTAATATTAAGTAGCAGAATAAATATATATAAATAGTGGAAGAGAATTTATACTAAAGAAAATGAGAATAAAAATAACTATATCAATTTGATAAATGATGATATAATGACATTTCACTAGAAAACTGGAAAACAAGGATACAAGACATTAGGAATAACATGTTCCACAAAGTAAAAGAAAACAAAGGATACTCCAAGAATAATTAGATCCTAATCAATCATCTGCTATCAAGCTCTATCCTATCACCACCCAATCAAGTGTTGGAAGTTTTATGCCTACCTTTTTCAATTCCTGCAACCATGTGATCTACTCTGAGTACAAAATGGCACCCGAAGAGGGTGTGAGATAAATCTTAGTGGGCCACCACGAATGATGTCTATAACATCCAGCCCATGTAATGAAATATATCATTATGAAAACATGAATATACAAGGTAAATTAATCATTACAATATAACTAAATACCCAAGTATCTACTTTAGCCCTCGGCTAGAGTCTAAACATGTACTCAGTTCATTAATTAAGTAATTACCATTTAATGTTAATAGGTTGTGTGAGGTGTATCCAGAACTAACATCACCTCATGATATTATAAGTAGTGAAGGTATAAATATGTAATATGGAAACCTAACAATTATATCTAGTGAGGGAGTTCCAGGGTAAAAACCAAGGTAACTTAGATTTCATGGAACGATAACTTAGTAGTATCAAAATCTAGCTAAGGGATAAGTGTATAATCCAAGGAGCGCAATCCAAGGCATTTCACAATAAGGTCCCTACCGAGTCCAAGGTGATTGTATAAGGTAAAAAGGGGCTAAGAAAAGATAGGTCCCTATGGTATTCCACTATGGAACCTACTAGTCAATGCTGGATCTAAGGAGTGTATATCCTGTAATAATGTAAAGGACCCTATGGTTATATATTGAGCATCCCTGGAATAGAAAAGACCCGAAGTCTAGGTGGGTATCAACCTAAAAAAACCACATCCTTGAATCAGAATGGGGTTCCTAAGTCCCAAGGTATTCCCCTATCATAATCAAAGGCAATCATGACTCAGTCCATTCTTATATGATATTGTAATCATTTAAGCATTCATTAG
The DNA here is from genome assembly GCA_963277665.1 of Viscum album. Taxonomy (NCBI): domain Eukaryota; kingdom Viridiplantae; phylum Streptophyta; class Magnoliopsida; order Santalales; family Viscaceae; genus Viscum; species Viscum album. Next base: position 1,075,137,761 of record OY728157.1, on the reverse strand, counting down.
TTTCAAGCCTTGTCTTCCACTGGTGTGGATAAGACAAGTAGCATTGAAACTATTTTATCAAGTCTTAATGAACCATTAAAGAATATTCAATTATTGAGGTTCACTATACTACCTTACATCAATGTGGATAGGGGTGATACAGACATGTAACTTTTATACAATCTCTTTTTATAAGGCCAATTTATATATTTAATATACTTTCTATTTCACATTTTTCATTTAATAATCAATTTAATGTAATTACCTTATGCAGGTCAAGTGGTGAGAATACATGGTATATTCCATTATGAAATTATAATTAAAAAACCATTTATTATAGGAAGACTCACATTTAGAAAGGTCAAGAAAGGGCACACCTGAACGGTGGCTCAAATGTACTGAAACACTAAAACTCAATTACGACATAACCTTTGACATGAGGTGGATTGATTTGTGGGGGTAACTACTAACAAGTAATCACATATTTAGAAAGATCATAACCATATGATTCTAACATGTATAATAATGAAATATAAATTTAATAAATGGTTTCTGATGAAATTGGTGGGCCCCACATGAATATTGAAAAAATAATGAAATTTAGGGATAAGTTATAGAACACCCACCTTAGGGTTTTATGATCCTTATCCTACTGTATCAACCCTATATTTTCATCAGATTAGAGTAGATATAATAAAAGGAGTAATAATATCACATGTTGAAACCTAGGTCGATAGCAAGAGATAAGTACAATGGATAAAGAGGAATCATGTAATTACCATTGCATATCCAACATGATGAACAAAATCTCAATCCAATGTGGGATGAACGAGATATCTTGATCCCTAGATTTTGACTTAAAAAAGATCCAAAATGATAGGAAAAGGGGTTAATACTACTGTTTCTTGGATTTGGGAGGAAGGGTTGGCTTAATAGATCAGTAGGGGGAAAATGGAAATTTACCCATAAATGTAGCATGTGCACAGTTTTTCCGCACGGTTTTTCAAACGATGCACAAACCGTACAAGGCGGTTCTGACCGAATGGTTTGTTTGCATAGTTTGATCAAACTGTGCACAAGCCATGCATGGGTACCTGGGAAAAAAGTTCATTTGCATGGTTAGGCTGCAAAGTTGTGTGCCAACCTTGTGAGGTGGCTCTGTCCGAAAAAACATGATCTGAAAAGATAGGAAAACTGTTCGGAATTCCACACAATTTACTCAAAACCGTGCACTAATCTTATTTTCCTCAAAAAGATGGCTTCTAAGCTCTGAACAATCCCCAAACACCCTCAAAACCATTAATAACTCATTTGGAATCTATATTAGGTCCAAAGTAAATATTTAGACTGAAAATTAAAGGATCCATAGCAGAGTGAAAAAATAGGTCCTTACAATCTTCCCCCTTTAAAAGAATACACCCCATGAGTTCTCCTTCCATGTGAGAAGAAAAAAATGCATGATAAAATCTCCGACCACTAGACATGTACATTGGCTTCCCTCTCCCAAGTCACATACTGCACTCATCTATGCTTTCATAACTCCCATACGAGAGGGATAGACTTGCCTCAGAGAGTCTTCATGCTTCGGTCAATGATGCATACTGGATATTCATCAAAAGTAGAATTTGAATCTAACTCAACTTCCTCCAGATCAAAAGTATGATATGGGTCATAATGATATTGAAGAAGCAATGAGACATGAAATACGTCATGCATGGTACAATACCTTTGAGGCAGTAGCAACTGATAGGCAACCGGCCCAACTCTATAGAATTTCAAACGGCCTGATGTAACAAGGCGACATCTTTCCCAGCTTCCTTAACCATATATGCCCAAGCCCAGGTGATACCCAAAGAAAAAAAGATACCCAACCTTGAATTCAATAGGTTTTCAATGGCAATCGGCATAAGATTTCTATCTAGACTAAGCAGTAGTCATACGCTTCTTGATATGCTGAACTTGTTCTGAAGTCTCATGAATGAGATGATGACCTAGTATAATTGCCTCACCTACCTCTATCTAGCACAAGGTTGAATGACAAAGCCTACAATATAAGGCCTCAAAAGGATTCATATGAATCATCACATGAAAATTATTAATATAAGAAAAATTGATGAGAGGGATATGACTTTCCCAAGAACTGCCAAAATAAAGGAAACTTGCTCGGTGCATATCCTCTAGAACTTGTAATGTTTGTTATGATTGTCCATCAGTATAAGGGTGAAAAGTTGTCCTTATAATCACTTGAGTCCACATAGATTTCTGCAAGACTTTCCAGAACCATGAAGTGAAATGATCATCCCTATGTAAAATAATATTACATGGAACCCCGTCAAGTCATATGATATCACAGACATATAGTCTTCCCAACTCATCAACTAGGAAATAATCTTGTATAGGAATGAAGTGGGATGATTTTGTTAGTTAGTTAATGAATACCTACATGTCATCACTACCCCTCAACTACCTAGTTAAAATGAATAAGAAATCCATTGAAATGTCTTCCCATTTCCATTCTCGGAGTGGAAGTAGCTGTAACAGGCCTTCAGGTCTCTAGTACTCTCCTTCAACTATTGATAGGTGTAACACCTAGTGATGAAGCCTGCAATATGTCGTTTCATTCTAGGCCACCAATACTGGCATCATAAATCTCGATATATCTTCAAGATTCCTGGATGAACTTCCCACTGAGAAGTGTGGGAATCTTTCATCAACTCCTCTATCATATCTACTGGAACCCAAATATGTCCACATAGATGTAGGATTTCATCTCTTTCTACATACCAATCTAAAGGTGAGTTATCTCCGGATACACTCTCACATAGTACTTGTAGAGACCCGACGCTCGACGTACATGGAAATTACATTACTTTTGTGGAATACTTAATACATAAGAAAAACAGACACACAAGGACCGTAATAGTTTAGTGTCTTTGGAAACTCAGAATAAAATCTTCTAATCATGGTGAAAGATCTTCAACATCTCCCAATAAATATCTTCCCTTTTTTTCTTACCTAAAACCTTTATTTGTATCCTGGGGAAAAGAAAACATAAAAGGGGTGAGCTCAAATGCCCAGTAAGGGTAAACATAGAGAACATAAAACAATCCATAAACATTTTAATGAAAAAACTTGAACATAAAATCTAAACATCAAAATCTTGAGCAAAGTCATGAATCTTGGAAGTACGTAAGGCATATATCATAAAGATACATTAAGAATGATAAAATAGCATGGGAATAAAACATGTAATTGTGGCAACCATTAAGCACATGATATGATTTCCATATTATCCAAGGCATTGCTTCCAAGACCATCTTCGTGGACAAAGTCCCTTTCTGAATCGAGTTCACTCCTCATTCCAGTCCTGTATTACTGAACCGGTTTAACTTGCCGTTCTAGCCATGTCTATCTCATGAGATATAAAATATTTACCCAATGCATTGGAGGGAGATATAGGTCCCACCCATCTCAAAATGAAATCATTCTTACTTGTTCCACAACATAATCATAAATCATTCATCATAACCCAAAGAATAAAATGGGTATCATAAATATCATTTCATCATCACATAATCCATATAAAAGAAATGGGCATCATTTCATAATAAGAAAAGTGAAACCATGTAAATCATAGAGACTTTATACTTGAATCATACACATAGGAAGTAATGTCATCTTATATGGAAAATGGTTTTGATAAAAACACTTGAAAGGAATTATTGGGGAAAATATCTTTTCTTCTTCAAAAATCAATTTCTTTTCACAAAACGTCATGAAATTTTAATAGAAAAAGATTTTTTTTTAAAATAATCATGAAATATTTTTGAGGAAGTTTCATGAAAATAAGGCTTTATATAACTGTAAAAATCCGTTCGTGCCGTATAAGTTAAAAAAACATTCTTCTCGTACTTTTGCTGGAAAAGTCAAAAAGTACCTCATAACGTAAACAAAAGAAAGATTCCTTACATACCATGTAGTAAAATCCAAAAATGGGTAAAAAGGACTTTAAACATACATGAAAATACTTTTATAAAACATGGACATGGATGATAGAAATAACCCCAGTAAATACTTACGAATAATCAATCTCGGATAAAAATGACATTTGAAAAATTATCCCTTACCTTAGGTCCGATTTGCTTTGTAAGTGTCTGAACCTTCTGTATAATGATTTAAATAATGTCATTGACTTATTCTAGAATCATACTCATTGTTATGATATCATATATGGTTCACTTATGACTTTATATTACCCGTTCTTTTGTAAATTCCATGTTAAAGAGCGTTTAGGGTAAAATCATTTCATTTGTCATCTGTGTTTTGACTTGTAATTATTAATATGATTACTTAGATCATGATTACTTAAATACAGAATTTAAAACATGATTTATATATAATATATATTCAGAATATACATATACATAATGGATTGATAAATGGAAAGAAATTCACCGTTCATGGAGACGGTAGGTCCTACGTACGCATGAACGCTATTTTCGTTTCCTTATTGAATTGAATGGAATAAAGAAGATGAAATAAATATATATATATATATAAATAAATACAGTAGTATTATTATGTCATATATTTCATGATTACTTATTATATATACATTATAATCATTCTTGAATGGTTATCATGGAGAGTGAATCTCATCGCGTCGTGGAGACGGTATTCCGTACGTACACACGAGTGATGATATCATTCCCATGATCGTGGAATTATATTAAAGTGTATGTATAATATTACAGAATCAATATCACTTTACAATAATCATATAAATTCATTACTTTTACCATTATACCCATACATGTAAGGTGGTCGTGGAAAATAGATTACACCACGGCGTGGAGACGGTATTCCGTACGTACGCACGCGTGATGATTTCGTTTTCCGTAGGTTGGATAGACGGTGAAATATGGTTGTATCATACTTATAATAACATATCAGTATATGAGTGATACTTAAGTTATTACTTCATAATGAAACAACCTAAGAAGAATATGTGGAAGAAGAAATAAAGTTGAAAGAATCGGTAACGGACATTACCTCTTCTTTGAAGCCCCTCTTTGTGTCCTCCTCTTAGGGCACTAAACATGGTCTTTGAAGAAAACCAGGACCTCTAGGATGATTCTAGGGAAGTTAAGAAGATAATTTGGCAGGGTTTGGCTGAGATTGAAAGCTCAAATTGGTGTGAGGAAGGGAGGGAGGAGGTGCCCTTTTATAAGGGAGGAGAGGGGCACCTTTGGAAATCTTACAAATATTAATTTATAATAAATGTAACCCCGCTTAAAAACCTCCAGAAATGACTCATATTCTAATATTATAAAATATGAGGTTGTAATCTCATCAAAAAATAGAATTTATACATGTTAGGAATTTATTTTAAACATTATCAACTTGATTTATCCTTATTTAATCAATTTAATTTTATTTGTGGTAATAATATTTTAATTTTTAAATTATAACAAATAATTACTTATTTTTTGTGAATTGTCCATAATTCGATACTGAATAACATTTTAGACCACATAAATTTAAATTTATAATTTTTAAAATTTTTTGTGATTTTTAAACAATTTTATAATATGTTATTTTCATAAAATAAAAATAGTGTCAATTTTGACACTTTTCATTTATTTGAATTTAAATAAAATAAATACAGAAGTTATGTTCTAACTAAAAGCTTTAATAGATTCATAAAATGTCATATGTATCTATAAAATTATCAGAGTAGATTAAATAGTTCATATAATATTTATTTTATTATTTTTAAAACCATTTATTTGGTTTATCTCTTAATAAAATAAATACTACAACATTTTTGTATAATTATTTAATATACTTATTTCTTGCATAAAAATTAAAAATAAAATCTTATAATGCAGCTAAATCTATTACCTTTAAAAATAATACTTTTAATCGAATTTATCATCTTAAAATCATAATATTTAAATTGTTATACTTATTAAATTATGAAGGTGACAACTTTGGCATCATTTAAAATAAAATAATATAAGTGTCATAATCGCTTTCAAAAGGCTCCAAATGGTCAAATATTCGACAATTATGTTATTTTGGTTTACCTTTACATTACCAATAAGTTTTGGTCAGTTTTTTTTTGCATTTTATGGTCACTATTAGTTTAATAAAAACTATATTCTTGATTTTTCACTAGATAAACAATTTCTGCATCACTATTGTGTCATAATTAATGATAATTATTTAATCCCTAAAAATTATAAATAAATTTATATGATGTATATAACTTTATTATATTTCTTGAGAATACTCATGTTCAAAGTTTCATGATGTTTATCACTAAATTAAAATTATTATAGTTATAAGATTTAAGAGAGTGACATGTTGTCACTTTCTTTGGTTTTAATAATAATTAAATTATTTTCATGGAACAAAGTCCATTAAATGAATCTAATATTACCCTTAGGTGATATGGGTCGACATTTATTCATTCAATAGAATTTTTTCATGTTTTAGGGTAATTTTATAATATTATATTTACCCTTAATTACCCGATTTACCTTTATCTATGGTAAATAAAATTTACCGTAGTTACTATTCATAATTTCCAAAAGTAAAAATTATCCTATTAATATAATTTGAACCCACTGATTTGAAATATGGAATCCATGTTTCTAAATTCAATACAAAAAATTTGCAGAAATTAAATTAAAATTAATCCTGTTGTCGAAAGAAAACGGTTTTTTGTTTAAAACATTGTAAAAGATTGAATTGATTTAACCTAAGAATTCAAGGTAAAATCAAGGCTAATTACATAAATTATATTAAATAGTAAAAATATATTATATTTATACTTTAAAACCATTCAATATTATAATTTAACCATATAAATTTTTGCGATGAAATAAAGTTGTTTTTAATTAAAATATAGTGTGTTTTTACTATTCATCAAAATATGAAAGTTACCAGAATAATATGAAAAATTTATCCAAAGTAAATTTTTATTTCTTGATTCTACAGAAGAATTTTATTTTGTAAAATTGAACTTATAAACATGTCAAAAACTAGATTTAAATTGGGTGCGCCATCAAAAGGTGACAAAACTGCACTTTTTTAAAAATACTTATTTTACCCAAAAAAATTATTTTATTCATATACCATGTTCTAGAAAATTTGTAAGATGAATAATAATGTTATAAAATTAAAATTTTAGTTAATAAAATTCATAACGGCTAGTTCATAATAATATTATAATAATATATCATTGTTTAGTAAAACCTGGTATTGCGTACAACACACGCTATTGAGGAAGGTCGCGATTGTGTGTAGTGCAAGCCAAGTCAGGGATGCATGTTGTGAAAGATCCTTTTGGTGTAGCGTACGACACAATATATTAATGAAATTAAAAAGAATATTTTTCATAAAATCACAGGGTGTTACATTCTACCCGCCTTAAAATGAATTTCGCCCTTGAAATTCGTCGGGGTTATAAATAGTTTACTACTTGAAAGTTTCTTTAATAGAAACTCACATTGTAAAAAGGAATACAAAAACCAATCTTTAAAAATAAAATTATGAAATTTAATGGTTACCCAAATAAACTAATCACTGGGTTTCCACATAGGTGAAAATATGGATATGGAAGAGAAATCTAACCATCATGTTTTGATGGAGAGTGGTGGAGAACATGGCTATGGAAAAGCCAGCAATCAAAAATCCATAGATTTGTTATGATCTAAGGTACTATCTGATTCATCAGATATAAGAGCATTAAGAAAACATTTTTTTGTTTTCAATATCATTTTCTTAATGTTGAAAATTTTGAATTAGAATAAATACCTACTCTATTTCGATATAATCTCACCATTGTTCGTGCCTTGAACAATTTCCACTTCATCTCTTAAAAAATGAAGTTGAATTTTTCATTCGTGAAGTGTTAGCAGATCATGTGATAGAATGATGGGTCATTCCATCTGTCTTAATAAAAAGGTTAGCAATATTTATATACAGAAGTCCATCTATCGTATATCATTTGAAAATGGACATATACTTCATCTATCATACCACTTAATAAAATAAAACTGGTTTATACTAACCAGGGACTTCTTGTAGGCCAGTGGTATGCGATAAAGGCCAGTCGCACTTCGGTTGTGGGTTCGATTCCCACAGCTTTGTCCAACACGATGGGTTGTCGCCCGTCCTGCATGTTTTCCTTCTTCTAAAACTACATTACTATAACATCCCATCAATAATATCAAAAAAAAGTTCTATCTTTGAACAATACTAATTTATGTCCAACATAATCCATTCTAATCTTTAGGCTTATCTAAGATACTTCGGTCCAAGCTCAAAGTATAAAGAAAATGATTACTTGAAATGTCATCAACCAAGCATGTGAATACCGTCATTTATCCCCCATATATCTTGTTGGTCACATTCCAATAATTTGAATACCTTAATCATGTATTCTCTTGAAAAATGAATACCCATTAAACCTTAGTGAAAACATAAATTCTGTCAAAAGTTAACTCTTTCCTCATACCAAAATCCAAAAATTATATATACTCAAACCCTGATATAACCTTCTCCTTATATCAGTCATGAGCTCAGGAATACTATCAAACATTTAATTTTCTCCTTATCCCTTCATTATGCGCATATCATCTACTTTCCAAAAGTATCTGAATAACCTTTCATGGTTACTTGTACCATTCATCATACACTTTCAAAACTTAACGAAAGACAACAGTGTAACAATCCTTAGATGTCTCTTTATTCCATAGTACCATGAGATTACTTATATAACATTACACTTGATAAACATGTAATCATTCCACTAAATTCTTAAAACATTGACCAAGCTTCAGCAATTATTTCATCTCACATATAATTTGTAGTCTCTTCATCATCATCAACATAAATACTACCCATACGGCCATACTAATTCTCTTCATGATACTTTCCCTTAGGGAATTGATTTACATAATGCCCGTACATTCCACATTTAAAACATTTAACCATTTTTGATGTCGTAGAAATATCATTATCCTCATCCATGGTGTTAACTGAACCTTTTCCTTTGAACATAATGGATTTGTGTCCTTCTTTTCCACACCCAAAGCATCTTCCAGTTCCTTTGAAACAATCTCCCTGATGCCTCTTCCCACATGATTTACATGAGGGAAATTGAACTTTCTTTCCTCTATGATCATCATGAAACTCCATCTTTCTCTTATTATCTGAGTTGGGAAACTTACCAAAGTTGAGATTATTGATCATATTATGAGATTGGTGATTAGGCATAATAATGATGTTTGGACTTCCAAATCTCATTTCATTTGGTTTCTCATGAAGAATATCATTCCATTGTCTGTCATATCCTCCATTATCATGAATCTTCCTGTTTCCAGCCATTTTCTAAAACCCAAAAAGAATAGTGTGAGACAAAAAAATCATGCTAGGGAAATTAACATAGTAAAGGGGGATCACCCTCAATATCTAACATCTTAGGTTAAATTCTAAAATCATTACCATAGTTCTAGGACTATATCCTATACGTATACTTATCTGTAGGGATATCTCTAGACAAACCTTAGAAATATCTCTAGGGATTTCACTAACGTTTTCGCATCCTAGTTACCAAAGGTTGACTAAACCTTTCCTCTAATACCAACTGTAGAGACCCGAAGAATAACGTACATGGACATTATATTAATTTTGCGGAATACTTAATACATAGGAAAAAAAGACACACAAGAACCATAATATTTTAGTACCTTTGGAAACTCGGAATAAAATCTTCTAATCATGGTGAAAGATCTTTAACATCTCTCAATAAAGATCTTCCCTTTTTTTCTTACCTAAAGCCTTTCTTTATATCCTAGGGAAAAGAAAACATAAAAGGGGTGAGCCCAAATTCCCATTAAGGGTAAACATAGAGAACAAAAAACAATCCATAAACATTTGAATGCAAAAACTTGAACATAAAATCTAAACATCAAAATGTTGAGCAAAGACATGAATCTTGGAAGTACGTAAGGCATATATCATAAAGAAACATTAAGAATAATAAAATAGCACGGAAATAAAACATGTAATTGTGGTAACCATTAAGCACATGATATGATTTCCATATTAGCCAAGGCATTGCTACCAAGACCATCTTAGTGGACAAAGTCCCTTTCTGAATCGAGTTCACTCCTCATTCTAGTCCTGTATTACTGAACTGTTTTAACTTTCCGTTCCAGCCATGTCAATCTCATGAGATATAACATCTTTTCCCAATGCATTGGAGGGAGATATAGGTCCCACCCATCTCATAATGAAATCATTCTTACTTGTGCCACAACATAATCATAAATCATTAATCATAACCCAAAGAATAAAATGGTTTTCATAATCATCATTCCATCATCACATAATCCATATAAAATAAATGGAAATCATTTCATAATAAGAAAAGTGAAACCATGTAAATCATAGAGACATTATACTTGAACCATACACATATGAAATAATGTCATCTTAGATGGAAAATGGTTTTGATAAAAACACTTGAAATGAATTCTTGAGAAAAATATCCTTTCTTCTTCAAAAATCAATTTCTTTTCACAAAACGTCGGGAAATTTTAAAAGAAAAAGATTTTTTTAAAAATATTCATGAAATCTTTTTGAGGAAGCTTCATGAAAATAAGGCTTTATAAAACCGTAAAAATCCGTTCGTGCCGTATAAGTTAAAAAACATTTTTCTCGTACTTTTTCTGGAAAAGTCAAAAAGTACCTCGTAATGTAAACAAAAGAAATATTCCTTACATACCATGTAGTAAAAGAAAAAAATGGGTAAAAAGTAATTTAAACATACATGAAAATACTTTTATAAAACATGGACATGGACGATAGAAATAACCCCAGTAAATACTTATGAATAAGCAATCTCGGATAAAAATGAGATTTGAAAAATTGTCCCTTACCTTAGGTCTGATTTGCATCATAAGTGTCCGAACCTCCTGTATAATGATTTAAATAATGTCGTTGACTTTTTACAGAATCATACTCATTGTTATGATATCATATATGGTTCACTTATGACTTTATATTAACCGTTCTTTTGTAAATTCCATGTTAAAGAGCGTTTTGGGTAAAATCATTTCATTTATCGTCCATGTTTTGAATTGTAATTATTAATATGATTACTTAGATCATGATTACTTAAATACAGAATGTAAAACATGATTTATATATAACATATATTCATAATATACATATACCTAATGGATTGATGAATGGAAAGAAATACACCGTTCATGGAGACGGTAGGCCGTACGTACGCATGAACACTGTATTCGTTTCCTTATTAAATTGAATGGAATTAAGTAGATGACATCAATATATATATACATAAAGCATTATTATGTCATATATTTCATGATTACTTATTATATATACATTATAATCATTCTTTAATGGTTATCTTGGAGAGTGAATCTCATCGCGTCGTGGAGACGGTATTCCGTACGTACGCACGAGCGATGATATCATTCCCATGATCATGGAATTGTATTAAAGTGTATTTATAATATTAAAGAATCAATAACACTTTAAAATAATCATATATATTCATTACATTCACCATTATACCCATAAATGTAAGGTGGTGGTGGAAAATAGATTACACCACGGCGTGGAGACGGTATTCCGTACATACGCACGCGCGGTGATTTCATTTTCCGTAGGATGGATAGATGGTGAAATAGGGTTGTTTAATACTTATAATTACATATAAGTATATTATTGATACTGATGTTATTACTTCATAATGAAACAACCTATGAAGAAGAAGTGGAAGAAGAAATAAAGTTGAAAGAATCGGTAACGGACATTACCTCTTCTTTGAAGCGCCTTTTTGTGTCCTCCTATTAGGGCACTAAAATTGGTCTTTGAAGAAGACCAGGACCTCTAGGATGTTTCTAGGTAAGTGGAGAAGATAATTTGGCAGGGGTTGGCCAAGCTTGAAGGCTCAAATTGGTGTGAGGAAGAGAGGGAGGAGTTTCCCTTTTATAAGGGAGGAGAGGGGGACCTTTGGAAATCTAAAAAATATTAATTTATAATAAATCTAACCCCACTTAAAAACCTCCCAAAATGACTCATATTAAAATATAAGATATGATAAGGTTGTAATATCATCAACCAATAGAATTTATACATGTTAGGAATTTATTTTAAACATTATCAACTTGATTTATCCATATTTAATCAATTTTATTTTATTTGTGGTAATAACATTCTAAATTTTAAACTATGACAAATAATTAATTATTTATTGTGAATTCTCCGTAATTGGATACTTAATAACATTTTAGACCATATAAATTTAAATTTATAATTTTTAAATATTTTTGTGATTTTTAAACAATTTTATAATATGTAATTTTTATAAAATAACAATAGTGTCAATTTTGACACTATTCATTAATTTGAATTTAAATAAAATAAATACAGAAGATATGTTCGAAATATAAGCTTTAATAGATTCATAAAATTTCATATGTATCTATAAACTTAGTGGATCACATTAAATAGTTCATATAATATTTATTTTATTATTTTTAAAACCATTTTTTTGGTTTATCTCGTAATAAAATAAATACTACAAAATTTTTGTATAATTATTTAATATACATATTTCTTGCATAAAAATTAAAAATAAAATCCTATGATGAATAAAAATCTATTACCTTTCACAATAATACTTTTACTCGAATTTATCATCTTAAAATCACAATATGTAAATTGTTATACTTATTAAATTATGAAGGTTACAACTTTGGCTTCATTTAAAATAAAATAATATAAGTGTCATAATCGCTTTTATAAGGCTCTAAATGGTCAAATATTCGACCATTGGATGATTTTGGTTTAAATTTACAAGACCAATAAGTTTTGGTCATGGTTTTGCGCATTTTATGGTCACTATTAGTTTAATAAAAACTATATTCTTGATTTTTCACTATATAAACAATTTCTACATCACTATTGTGTCATAATTAATTATAATTATTTAATCCCTAAAAATTATAAATAAATTCATATGATGTAGATAATTTTATTATCTTTTTGGATACTACTAATGTTCTAAGTTTCATGAAGTTTATCACTAAATTAAATTTATTATACTTATAAGATTTAAGAGAGTGACATGTTGTCACTTTCTTTAGTTTTAATAATAATTAAATTATTTTCATAAAAAAAAGTCCATTAAATGAATTTAATCTGACCCTTAGGTTATATGGGTAGACTTTTAGTCATCCAATAGAATTTTGGCATGTGTTAGGTTAATTTTATAATATTATATTTACTCTTAATTACCCGATTTACCTTTAACTATGGTAAATAAAATTTACCGTAGTTACTATTCATAATTTCCAAAACTAAAAAGTAGCCAATTAACATAATTTGGACCCACTGATTCCAAATATGGAATCAATTTTTCGAAATTCCATATACAAAAGTTTCAGAAATTAAATTAAAATTAATCCCTTTGTCGAAAGAAAACGAGTTTTGGTTTAAAACATTGTAAAAGATTGAATTGATTTAACCTCCGAATTCAATGTAATATCAATGATAATTACATACATTATATTAAATAGTAAAAATATATTCTATTTATACTTTAAAACCATTCAATATTATAATTTAACCATACAAATTATTGCGATGAAAAAAAGTTGTTTTTAATTAAAATATAGCATGTTTTTACTATTCATCAAAATATGAAAGTTACCAGAATAATATGAAAAATTTATCCAAAGTAATTTTTTTATTTCTTGATTCCAAAGAAGAATTTTATTTTGTCAAATTGAACTTATAAACATGTAAAAAAACTAGATTTATAGTGGGTGTGCCATCAAAAGGCGACAAAACTACATTTTTTGAAAATACTTAATTTACCCAAAAAATTTATTTTGTTCTTATACCATGTTCTAGAAAATGTGTAATATTAATAATAATGTTATAAAATTCAAAATTTAGTTAATAATATTCATAACGGATAGTTCATAATAATATTATAATAATATATCGTTGTTTAGTAAAACCCGGTATTGCGTACAACACACGTTATCGAGGAAGGTCGTGATTGCGTGTAGTGCAAGACAAGTCAGGGATGTGTTTTGTGCAAGGTCCTTTTCGTGTAGCGTACAACACAAGACATTAATGAAATTAAAAAGAATATTTTCATAAAATCTCGGGGTGTTACAGTACCAGACCTTTATTATTTGAAAATCGCCAACCCTTCACCTTCTTAAAGAAGGAAGAGTTAAATTTTATGGCTGAGAGGTAAGACTACTCATGACTGTCCTGAAACTCCAAATGAGATTTCGAAAATGGGGCCATTATCTTCCTTTTATCACTGGATTCCTGTATGACCTATGTTTTAATTTTTCAAATCAATGCATCAGCAACTACATTTCCATTTCCAGGCGTATAAGAAAGGTCAAAATCAAAGGATTGTAGACATTTGACCAATATTCACTATCTAAGGTTCAATTCACACTAAGAAAATATATAATTGAGGATGTTGTGATCTATATACACCAAAAATCCGTCACCCAATAGATAACGTCTCCAACAATGTAAGTCATGAAAAACTTCTGCAATATCAAGATTAAGCGTCAGGTAATTTTGGTAACACCCCAGATGATAAAATGTTAAATGACTAAATGATAGGACTCATGTCAACAATGTGCACATTAATGTTCAAGATCCTACCTAATTATAAATCCACAGTTAAGCATGCTTGGACTAGAGTAGTGGTCAGGATGGTTGAACTTCTAGTATGTTTCCCAGGGTGTGTGTGAGTGAGCACAAAGCACACTAGAAAAGACATGTGTTGGCATGTGGAGACTGTCATTAGTCAGATGACCCATTTTGGAACATGGGTGGTCCCCTTGGTGGGAACCACATGTCTGCGAGGCAACTGGTGGTACCTGGCGGTATAGGATTCAATGACAATGTTAAAGTTGGGGTGTCTATGTTATCATTGGGACTCAATTGTCACATTTGGAATCAGATCCTAAAACCAACCTTAAGTGTGGTGAATTTCTTGGGTTGATATGTAGGGTCCACAATGAGGAAGTTGTTCTCTGGCAGGGGGGTGATTGTAACATCCCAGATTGATAAAAGGTTAAATGACTAAATGATAGGACTCATGTCAACCAGGTGAGCCATCATTTTTAGGAGCCTACCTAACTAGAACTCCACAATTAAGCATGTTTTTCATGGAGTAGTGGTCGGGATGGGTGATCTCCTTGTAAGTTTCCCATGGTGTGTCTGAGTGAGGAAAAAGCACCATGGAAAGTACATGTGTTGGAATAAGGGAACTGTCATTAGTTAGATGACCCGTTCAGGCACATGGGGGGGGGGCCATGATGGGACCACATGTATCCGGGAAACTGGTGGTACCTTGAGGGCCAAGACCCGATGACCATGTTAAAGGTATGGTGTGTGCTGTCGCCAGGACCCAATTCCAACATTTAGTATCAGAGCCTTAAAACATCCATACATGTGGTGGACTTCATGGATTGAGATATAGGGTCCACAATGAGGATGTTGTGCTCTAATGGGGGGGGGGTTGTAATACCCTTTAATCATAAAAGGATAAATAAGTAAATGATATGACTCGTGTCAATAAGGTGAACCTTCCTTTTTTGGAAACTACCTGATTAGAACTCCACAGTTAAGCATGCTTGGCCTGAAGTAGTGGTCAGGATGGGTGACCTTCTTGTATGTTTCCCAGGGTGTGTGTGAGTGAGGACAAAGCACACTAGAAAGCACATGTGTTGGCCTATGGGGACTATCATTAGTCAGATGACCCGTTCGAGCATGTGGGTGGGACCATAGTGGGGACCACGTGTCTGTGGGGAAAATGTGGTACCTGGCGGGCTAGGACTCAACGACCAGGTTAAAGGCGGGGTGTCTGTTCCTTCACTAAGACCCAATTGTCACAATTTCACTTTTGAGGCCTCAACTACCGAGATCTGTATGCAATTATTTTGTCTTCTTACATCAACAATGCTCCTATGATAATGCATATTGCATCATAGAAGATGATATAACCTTTTACAGGTTCTAGAAGAATCAGAATCGGTGCCGAGGAAAGCCTCCCTATCACCACTTGAAAGGATTTCTCGCATGCTTCCGACCATGTGAACATGAAACCCTTGTTTTTAAGACCAATAAGAGTTCAAGAAGGATGAGAAAATTCTTATATGAAATGCATGTAATATCCCATGATCCCTAAGAAACACTTTATATCAAAAAAATCTTGGACTTCCCCCAGGAAACTATAGTACTAACCCTTTCAGGGTCAAGTGATACTCATAATTCTGAAATAATTTGACCCAAGAATTGGACCTTGTCGATCCAGAAGATGAACTTAGCAAGCTTGACATAAATCAGATGCTCTCTTAGTGTACTCAGAATGATATAAACATGTTTGGCATGGTTTTTATGAATGAGAGAATACACCAAGATGTCGTCCACAAAGACCATGAAAAAAGTGTCCAAATAAGGGTGGAAAACCCTGTTCATCAAATCCATGGAAATAGAAATCACTTTCTTAAGACTGAACAGCATAAAAAGATACTCATACAGACAACACCTACAATGTAAAGTTGTATGGGGTATGTCTGATGGTCTGAATTACACCTAATGATAACTCGATCTCAGGTTGATCTTAGAGAACACCCTTTCTCCTCAGAGCTGGTCAAAGATATCATCTATTCAAGGAAGTGGATGATGATTCTAGATCGTAAGTTGGTTGAAACATCTTTAATCCATGCATGAACAAAGAGTTCCATCCTCCTTAGAAAAAAGCATGGGTGAACCCCGAGAGGGTGTACTGGGCCGTATAAAGACTTCATCCTCTAGGTCCTCTATCTACCTATTGAGTTCCTGAAGCTCAGTTGGTTCCATCCAATACAGAGGAAGGGAAACTAGAGATACTCCTAGAACAAGCTCAATTGTAAACTCTGCCTCTCTCTTAGGGGGTAAGCTAGAAAATTCATCAGGAAAAATTTCCCCGAATTAATCAACCACTACAGGGAAATAAGTTTGAAACAATCCCTGATCCACCATGAAAATATTTTCCACCTGGTCGGCCATTTCACCTATCCCACGATGCTTCAGTACAGATCTCCTAGTCTAGACATCCCAGTCACCACTGAAAAGATATCTGCTACCTTCTGCTGATTTAAAAGAGGCCTTGTGGTGATATCAGTCTAAGAAGGAATAATAGTGGACTAAACAGTCATTCCTGAGAATGAAATCGAAGCTCGTCATCTCAAGATCAATAATATCCATTAAGAAAGGGTAATTTCTAAACTTAAGGGGACATACCCTACATTGGAGTATTCCCTCCATCCGTATTCCCAACAGTGTATCGAGGCACATTAACCATAACGGTACTATATCTCTAGTTTGATACTTTCTACAATAGATACAGAAAAAACAGTTTGAAGAACCTATATCAAACAAAGCAGATCCAATAGTGGAGGCTACTAGAATAGTACCTTGTACTATATATGGTACTGTAGCCTGATCCTTGGGTATCAGCTATAATGCACGCAACAGAGCTGATCCATGGTCCTATGCAACATATGGACTTCCACAATCACGATTACTCTACTGGCGCTCCTAGTTATCAGGGGAAGGACTACCACAACCATGAACTCCTCCTCACCCAGAACTATCGGTGGTAGTCCAAATCCTCATCTGACATAGCAAAAATGAACTCACTCCTATAGGTGGAGCGGATGTTGATCATTTTACACTCAAATCTGGTGGAAATTTCCTGCAAAAATGATGAAGATGACCCATACATCCCCATGCCCGACACTTCATAGGGTCTCTATCACATTGGGGATTCTTATGCACTAGTCTTCCACACTGATGACACACTATAGAGCTATCAAAATGGATAATCTGGCTGCAAATTCCTTGATGAGAAACCTCAAAGGAATGTTTACTACCTCTGGAAGAACTACTGCCCTAACATGGCACTGATCCTTAAAGATCGGTACCCATGTAGTCCATCAGGTTACACTCAGTGATAAGGGCCTGATCAACTATTATAGAAAAGTTATGAAGGTGAAAGACATTCAACTAATATTGGATGGTGTAATAGAGCCCACACTCGAAATATCTTGCATGAGAAAGATCATCACCAGCTAGAAGTGGTGCAAAGTGTTGTAAATCAGTGGAATGTTCTAAATATTCCATAACTGACATAGAACCCTGCTCTAGATGCATGAACTCTCTAGCTCTGTTAGCTCTTATTGCGTAAGGAAAGAACTGATCATAGAAGTTAGTCTGGAAATCAGCCCATGAGATGGGTTGGTGAAAACCGTCCCGGGTAACCACATCCCAATAATTCATGGCCAAATCCTGAATCAGGTATGTAACAAGATCAAATCTATTCTCTAGAGGAATTTCTATATGCTCAAAGATAGATAGTATGGAATCTATCTAAGACTCAGTAGCCTGCGAACCTTCATCCCCTGAAAAAATAGGATGATGCTACTACTAGAACTCACAGGTCAGATCAACCATCATATGTGCAAACTATATAGAACCATGCATGAACTACATCTGATGTAGGAAGGTATCATGGACTTGAGAATCAATGTTTATATTAGATACAAAATGTGGTCCTTCAAGTGGCACTCCTAGAGGTAAGACTGGCAGCTCAGGGCCCACCATGTTTGGAGCCTGACCATCACCACCTTCCTAGAAAATGACATGAAGACGTCATGGTGGAATTGGTCAAGAAATACCAAGAACACACCTCATAATAAGCATAGAATTAATGAGATAACATCACTAGCAGAAAATGAAAGTACCAAAACTCAATACCCAAGGTATACTACCCAAACTACTTTCTTACATGGCTAGGTATCAGTAAGATATAAAGTATAAGTTTCATTTTATTTTGTAGTTAATTCATATGTTCAATACTTTAACTTTCATAAACATGAAAAGGTGGGATAAGGATGTGCAACCAATTAATTTTATATTTCATGATTATATTTATAATTTATATCCATTTCTGATGAATCAGTGCCCATACACCTATCACCAGAAACAACAACCATTTATTTACAACATAATGGCTCAACTCGGTAAATTACTCATCCCAACCCATGTGGGCTCATACACCTCATGAATTTCGACATGCAATAACTCAATTTAAACCAATAGTATTACATGTAAAATCAACTATCACAATATCACTCAACAATCACAAACATATCAAGCAATGAAAATCAGTGGAATGTGCCTATATGGCATGAAAATATTCATGACATGTGAATTCTAGGTTCCTATAATGATGCATGTAGCAATGATACTTTCCATCATATCATCGAGATAAGGATAACATCGAACCCTTAAATAGAGAAATAATCAACACCACCACACAACATGTGCATCACCTAACCATGAAATAATATCCACTGTAATTGGCTAAATAGAACAATAATTGCATTTTGGGAAACTTGATTTTTACCCCAAATATGGGTTCATGATGCCCAAGAACAGATTATGAACATGCATAAAGTATTCCTATTATCTAATCTATTGTCTCCAAATAGTAAAGTAAGAAAATAAACTCCCACTGATACCACTTTGTGACGTCCCAGTCCCGGAGGCCACTTAATGGCTGTCCCGAGCCTGATGGGCCACATGTCCTCAAGCATATCTCCCTGAATTCTAGAGACTATCGAATAACAACGAGGTCCTAGGGTGTGTCTATGGGGATATTATTCCCTAATTAGCTAAGTGTATAACAACAGAAAGAATATAAATTAATAATAAATAGTGGAAGTAATATAAATAAATAGCAGAAGCAAACTGATACTAAAGATAATGAGAATAATAATAACCGTGTCAACTGGAGAAATGATGATATAATGAAATGTAACTAGAAAAATAGGAAAACATTGATAAAAGACAACATTCATAAGATGTTCCACAATGTAAAGGAAAACAAAGGCTACTCCAAGCATCCCGAGATCCTACTCGGTCATCTGCTATCAAGCTATATGCTATCAGAACAAAATGAAGTATTGCAAGCTTTATACTTCCTTTTTTCAATACTTGCAACCATGTAATCTACCCCAAGTAGAAAAAAATGCCCAGAGAGGGTGTGAGATAAATCTCAGTGGGAGACCACCAATAGTGTCAATAACATATAGCCCGTGTAATGGAATACAACAGTGTGAAAACATGCATATATAATGTAAATCAAACAATACAATATTACTAAATACCCAAGTACCTGCTTCAGCCCTTGGTTGGATTCTAAACATTTAACCAGTTCATTAATAAAGTAATTACCATTTAATATTAATAGGTCATGTGAGGCTTAGCCAGCACTGACATCACCTCGTGATAGTATAAGTAGTGAAGGTCCCAAAAAGTAACAAGACAACCTAACAATGATATCCAGTGAGGGAGTTCTAGGGTAATAAACAAGGTAATGTAGATCTCACTGAATGATAACTCAGAAGTGTCTAAGTCTAGATAAAGTTTAAGAGTGTAATCCAAGGAGAGTAATCCAAGAAATTTCGCTATAAGGCACCTATTGAGTCTATAGTTGTGATCTTCTAAGGTAAAACCGGGCAAAGCTAAGACAGGTCCCTATGGGCTTCAACCATAGAACCTAATAGTCAATGTTGTATCCAAGGAGTGTATCCTAGGTATCCTGTAATAATGTAAAGGACCCTACGGTGGTATACCAGGCATCCAAATAATATACAAGAACCAGATTCTAGGTGGGTATCAACCTAAGAAAATTTTATCCTTGAATCAAAATGTGCTTCCCGTGTCTCGTGGTATTCTCCTCTCAGAATCCAAGGTGAGCTTGAGATAGTTCATTCCTATTTGGTAATTTAATCATGTAATCATTCATTATATTCATGAATTTTCTTCCATTAGTGTGGATAGTCCAAGTATCATTTCATCCATTTAATCAAGTCTTAATTAACCATTAAGGCATATTCAATTATTGAGGTCCACTCTGCTACCTTCCATCAATGTGGAATGGTGTGCTGCAGAAATGTAACCTTTATTCAATCTCTTTTGATAAGGCCAAGTTTTATAATTATTATACTTTCTATTTCACATTATTGATTTAATAATCAATTTTAAGCACTTACCATAGGCGGGTCAAGTGGTGTGCGTACATGGTACATGCCATTATGAATTTATCATTAAAAACCATTTATTATAGGAAGACTCACCTTTAGAAATGTCAAGCAAGGGCACACCTGAATGGTGGATCAAACATTCCAAAAAACTAAAACCCAATTATGGCATAACCTTTGATAGTGGTGTCGGTAAGTTTTCTATATCTTCTTCTCCCTTTTTAGAACCCATTGATTATCTGTATGTTGGGGAATCTGGTAGGAATGTATTTGTGCGCTGACAGTCACACTTCTATGGGTTTTCACCCAATATAACATTGCGTATGTGTTGAGTTTAATGTCACAAAGCCTCTAACAGAGTGGTTGTATATCTTGGTCAGAGAAGAGTTCATATGGAAATAAAGGGTGGTATTTGAGTCATGGCCAATGTTCTACTTGTTATGTCACTAGTTAGGCCATTTGGTCTCTGGATTCCATCAGAGGAACAATGATAAGAAAATCATGATCCCATTTTAATTTTGAACATAGGGGTATGAGGTCCAGGTTGATCCCGTAGTGTACTAACGGGCATGGAATAATGCTAGCTTGGGTGAGTATGAGGAGGTGTGTGGGCTGTAACAAATGTGGTGGAACCAGTCAGGTAACAAGACATTCCAGGTGCAGAGCCTAACTCCGGGGTGGATCAACTCTTATAGTATTCTTCCTTGGTTACATCCGTTGCAGTGAAGAGTGTGATATAACACCCAATATTTCATAGTACGTTATTTCTTCAAAGTAATTCATTAACTTGCGCTACACACAATACCGAGTTCGAGCGCACCACAACTGACCAAACTAGCTATTCAAAAGAGGTTATTAATAATATTATCTGTATTTGGAATTTTATATATTCCATATAAATTTTCACATGCATATTAGGTGTTTTTTAGACATAATATATGAAAAAATTCATTTTTTCAGATAAAGGAAGTATTTTTCAAAAAATGGAATTTTACCACCTTTTAATGGATAACCCTTATTAAATCCAATATTTGACACTTTTATATATTATATTTGAAAAAATAAACATCTTCATTAAAATCGGGACATAAAAATTTAGTTTTGATAAATTTTTGGTGTTTTTCTGATAACTTTCATATTTGGGTGAATAGTGAAAAATACTAAATTTTAACTTAAACCAACTTTTTTAATAAAAATAATTTATAGTGTTAAAATATACATTTGAATGGTTTGAAAGTATAATTAGATTATATTTTTCTCATTTAATACAATGTTGTTCATTATAAGTAATTTCAAATTTTAATTTGACATAAACAAATGTTAATCTTTTGCTAGTTTTTAATTTTTAAAAAACCAGTTTTTGGTTTTGACAATGGGAATTAATTTTAAATTAATAAATGAAAAATCTATGCTTTTAATTTGATAAAATAGACTTAATTTTTGAATTCAAAATATCAAAATTATCTTAGGGTGAATTATTGGTATTTTTCTGAAAACTTTCAATTTTTGATGATTAGTGAAAAACACTACATTATTGTTTAAAACCGAATTTTTATTTAAAAAATTATTTATTTTATTTAAATTTATTTTTGGTCAAAATAGATACATAATACCTTTATAATTTCAATTTAATTAATTAGATCCATTTTATAATATGTTTAGATATATAAAAAATTTATTGAAATTTTTACCGTCTTTTACCCACCTCTTAGGAGCATTTGCAAATTTACATAAAACTTAATTTTTTTGCTTCTGTAAATTGAATTTTAAAAATCCAAGAGACATGGTTGATATCAGAAAGTAAAATGTGGTTTAATAATATGAAAATAATTTTGTTTTGGATAATAACTTTTAACTTTTATTTACCACTGTTAAAAGTAAATCGGGTAATTAAAGGTAAAAATGATATTATAATTACCCTAACACATATCTAAATTTATTGGATAAGTGTAATTTGACCAAAAAACAACCTTAGGAATAAAATATGATTCTTTAGTTCCACTTGGATTAGATTAATACATTTATTATTATTTTATTTAAAGAAGAGTTAAAAGTGTTAAATTAAAAGTTTTTTAACTAAATTTTTTTTAATATAGGGTTATACATAAGATAAATTAGAATATAAATATTCATTAGAAATATATAAATATTTCATACATAATTTTATTTTATTTATAATTTTTATACATTAAAAAATATAATTTATTTATGACACAATGATGATACAGTAATTACCTTATTAATAAAATATTAAAATAATTGATATTATAAACATCAAAATAAATGTAAATTGAGACTTATGATGAATTACACTAATTTTATAGGTTAATATTACATTTTAGGGTTGATTATATAATTTATTTTTGAAGATATAAGTTTTTTATGAATTTCACAAAAACAAAATACCCAATAGTGTCAAAATTGACATAAATTAATTTGAAAAACAAATACTATATTATTGGTTGATATAATATTTCTAAAGTTATAAGGTTCAGTAAAAGGGCTTAAATATTTTTATATATGTCATTTAGGAACCACTTTAGGTTCTCTTGGAAGTTTAGAGTATGTTTATTAACCATATAGTGTAAGAATAAAAGAAGACACAGAAAAAGTTAAATTATTTAACTAAGAGTTAAATTAAAAAGGTAAGGTTAAAATGGTAACCTAAATTTGTCTAAACCTATTGGTTGAGATTATTTCGACCCATAAACACATAATGAACGAAATAAATTAATTTTTAGCCATTATAACCCGAATATTATTGTATAATAAATTAATACTTTAAATTTTTCCAAAAGTGACCCTCACCCCTCTTATAAAAGGGCACTTCACCATCTCTCAAAATCACAACTCCAAAGCCATTTGGCTCAGAAAAACCCAGCCCAAATATCCTACCAATTTCACTCAAATAAATATAGAGTCCTTACTTTGATCATAAATCCAACCTAAATAGCTCTTTTGATCAACTCAAAAGGAAACACCTGAAGAAGGGGTAATAATTTCACCACCGTCTTTCAAGTTATTTTCTTCTTCCACTTCCTCTTTCTTTGTTGTTTCCATACCAAAATAATAACTACAATAACTCCTACATACTGTGATTTTATTATAAATATAGTATAATCATATTAATTATTCTATCCATCCTATAAATGAAAAAGTCACCATACGTGCGTACGCACGGCTTACCGTCTCCACAACGTGGTGTAGTTTGTTATTCAAACACTTCATTATTTGGATGGGTATAATAATGATTATAACTAATATAAATAATAAATATAACATGTTAATGATTATTTATATATGATATACAATCCAATTACACATCTTTTTATCATTAAGTAAATGATATTGTTGCTCGTGCGTACGTACCACTTACCGTCTCCACGACGCGATGAGATTCATTTCCACATTCACCATTAAATGATGATTATAAAAATATATATTGTTAATTAGTATTTAATATATGAAATAATAATTCTACTATATATATATATACATATATTTACATATATCTCAATCACTTAATTCTGTTCAATTCGATATGAAAATGGAAACGTCGTTTATGCGTACGTACAGCCTACTGTCTCCATAAACGGTGTTTCCATTTAATAAATATATATATTATCAATAATTATATTATAAATATATATGATATATAAATAATTTTTTATATTCTGTATGTATGAAAATCATGATCTAAGTGATACGATCATGAATAACAAGTTAAAACATGTACAATAAGGAAAGCGATTATTACACGAAATGTTATTTAACATGGAAATTATTATTAAATGGGGAGTATAAAGTAATAAATGAATAATTTATGATATCATAAATTTCAATATGGATATGTTATAATTTAATAACATACTATTGTCATTATACAGCAGGCTAAACATACCCTTGACTAAAGTAAAGTACAAGGTAAGGGTTAATTCCTCAATCTCATTATTATCCAAGATTATTTATGATTTATTATTTACTGGGAAATATTAATCATAAATGTCCATATTTCATAAAAATGTTTTCAAAAGGAATATTTTAAGGTTTTATGTAAGGTAATCTTTAACTAGATCATCATTTTAAATGGTTTAAATATTTATTCTTCTAAATCATTCTCATTAATGTCCATGTTTTGAAAATAGTTTTTAAGGATTTATTTATATGGATATGATTTTTTTTAAAATGTTAATTTATTTCAAATGTTTCCAAGTGGTATGGGAAAATTTTATTAAAAAAATTTCTTTAAATGTCTTCCTTTCTAAATTGTGTAACTTTTAAATGTTTTCATGAAAAAGGGATATTTCTCTCAAAAAGTATTACAAATCATTTTCATCTATGTCAACAACCTTTGATAGATTTAAAACTTGTTTGAAGTTGATTTATTATGATAAAAATATTTCCTATTGTATTGAAGGTTTTGTGATATTTTTGACTATGGATGTTTTATTTTTATACCATTCATGGTTTATGGATAAAGTATTGAGATTTTGTATGCTAGTTTTAATACGAATGTGTATGCTATGTTTAAGCCTTTTCATATGAGGAATGAATTGGACTTATTAAGTGATGGGTGGATCCTAATATAGCTCCTCGATGCATCAGTAGGTCTCATGAGACAAACTAGTGTCTTGTAACAAGGCCTTGACAAAATCTTATTTGTAGTCTTGGCATAAGGATTTGACTATGTTGTTATGAAGTCTAACATTATGCATTCCATCATTATAAATGTGGCTATTGATATTGCATTTGATTATTCGACTAGTAGAATATACATGTGAATAAGTAAATATAATTATGTTGATTTTTATTTTCCATATTATGACGATGTTTATGTTTTATAGGCATTTGTTTTAGTCTTATAAATTTCCTTAAATTTTTATGCTTATTTGTGAATGTTTCTAATATATTGTTATCCTTACTGAGTGTTTGAGCTCACCCCTTTATTATGTTTTATTTTCCTAGGATTCCAAGAAGTTTATTATGATTGATAAGTAGGGTTATGCTAGGGGATTAATGGAATTATCAAAGGATCATTTATATTGTGTTTTATTTTCTAATGTGTAATTTAATGTTCATGTATGTAATCTATTTTCCAAGACTTCTAAACTGGCCGGACTTTTGGAACTTGATTCCTTATAATCATTCCAATGTATTAAAATAATGCACCGACATTTGTCTTATGGGGTTGGGGCGTTACATATGAAGTCGAAGGAGGTAGATTTGTGGGTAGTGGATGCATTTTCCTGTCTAAAACATGCTAAGGGTATAAAACCCTTACAGGTGGGAAGAAAGAATATTATGAAGGTGGGTAAACCAGAAAAGTAGGGTCCCTTAGATGTGGATATGGTGGATCTACCAGTTACAACAAACACTATCGAGGTAGGTGAAGTGAATTTGACAGTTAGTGATGTCCAAGGTCTTAGCGACACTCATGGTCAAGGATGAGAGGAAACCAAAAAGAAATCAGAGTTTATGGGACGTGGATATGAGTTGCCTAGAGACTTAGACATGTTGCAGGGGAATTCTTTCTTGTTGGCTGCAACATAATCTCATCATGGATAATGGAGGTTGGATGAAGAGAGTGTCTTGGGGACCTTAGACCCAAACACCCTCAGTTCCAAATCCTCAATACATTTAAAGACTGAGAATGGGGGGAAGAAGACTAGCTTGGAGAATAAAGTAGGAAAGGTGGAGTCTCTGTGTAAGAAGATGCCCCTCAAAGAAGGCACGATGATTAAGCTGGGGAACTGATTTGAATGTCTAGATGTTCAGGAACCCCCATTGAATCAAAATAAGGATACTTCAAGGGATGAAAAATATAGTCAACTCTCAGTGGATATCATGGACCAACTTCAAGGGAAAGGTCCTCACTGACCTATAATGAAGAAAGGGAAAAAAAGGAATTCGAGACACATGGAAATGTATAGTGGTCCAAGGGGAAAACCGAAGGGACACAAGGATTACTCCAACATTCCAAAACTAAAGGACACTAGTTCATCCAAGAAGGGTATAAATAAGGAAATAGAATCCCTACAAAATGGGGAACGTGAATAATCAAGTAGGAATAAAAGAGATAGGGAAGAAGAGGATGGTGAGTGTTTAAAACATATCATGCCCTCAAAGGAAGAAATACAATAAAAAGATGTCTGATCCAATATCTCAAAAGAGGAGTTTAAAATAATTTATGAATGACGGTTGAAAGTTGATGCCAATAATGAGAAAGAAGTTTGGATAGATAAATAAGATCAAATCCTGGCTCAGGGATTGAACTAGAGAAAAGTCAACTCAGAGGAATTCATTCAGATAATGGACAAGATGATTACTCACCTTGAAGATATTATCAGAGAGGATATAGATATCCAAGCTATTTCACAAAAATGGAAAATTTATAGAGTAGTAGATTCAAGTAATCTTAGTCTTGTGTGTTAATCATTTTGTGAGATCTTTCATAACATAGTTGTATCTTGTTTGGAAACTATGATTTCCCATTTTTCCTTAAAATGGATTAATAAAAATTTTAATTTGAATGGATAATCATGGAATATAAATTTAATAAATGACTTACTATGAAATCAGTGGTCCCCATACAAACATACCAAAAACAAAGAACTGTAGGGATAAGTTATAGACCACCCACCTTAGGTTTTTATGCTCCTTCTCCTCTAGTATCAACCATTGATTTGTCTCGGATCAGAGTAGATCTATGAAAAGGTGAAAAATCTCACATAAAGATACCTAGGTTGAGATAAATAGAGAAGAATAACGACTAAATTGGACTCGAGTACTTACCATTAAAAAAAATGTGACGAACAGAAGATCGATCAGATTCCGTACAAAAGAGATCACATAATCCCTATATTTAGCCTTCAAAAAGATCCAAAATGAGAGGATAAGGGTTAAATCCCAATGCTTCTTATATTAGGTAGGAAGTGTTGGATTAATAGATCATTAAGGGAAAAACTAAAAAATTACCCCGAAATTTAACTTACACAAGGTCTGTCCACATGGTTTGTCAAACCGTGCATGAACCGTGCAGGACGGTTCTGCTCGAATGGTTTGTCCGCACGGTTTGATCAAACCATGTGAAACCCATGCATGGGTACGTGGAAAAAATTGAATTAATATGTTTAGGCCGCATGAAATTGAACCAACAATGCAAGGAGGGTCTATCAAAAAATACATGATCCTCACAGTAAGGCAAACCATGCTGAACTCCGTACGGTTTACTCTGAACCGTTTCCCAGGCCTATTTTTCTAAAAAAAAGAAGGATTTCGGGATTTGAACAAGCCCAGAACACACTCAAAACCATTACTAACTCATTTTGAATCCATATTAGGTCTAAATTAAAGATTTATACTAGAAAATAAAGGATCCTTACATGATTGATAAACTGGGGTCTTACAGAATAATTCCCCTAAGGGGAATTCCTTACAATAAATAATATATTTGAGTGATACTGATGGATCATGGTAGTGTTATATGTTGGTGTTTATGGCACCCCAATTTTAAAGGATAAGGATTTATGTGAAAAAACATAATGATATTTTTTAAGGGAGAGTTTATTTTGTATTGGGAGCTTCCATTATGTGAGGCTGAGGGTGTTGGAATTCATGGAGAAACAAGAATCTTAGATTTGGTGTCTTTAATCCCAGTGGTAGAGAAGAGATGTGTTCCCATGTGGGGTCATATTGTGGTTTTTAATTGATTTATGGACCTTTAGATATGGAGAATATTATGTTCATGAGTGGAATATTCCCACTTTTTTATGGTTTGTGGGTTACTGAGAGAGTTGTTTGGGCTATTTCCTCATCAAGGATAAAAATAACTAAGGCAGGGAGGATTTAGTAACCCCCGTTTTCCCATACATAAGTATTAACTAAACTTTAGTTATAAATATACAGGTTATTGAAATATTAAAATGATAATTTACCATATAAAATGATCTTGAAAAGTTTTTTTCATGGTTCTACTATTTTCATGATGTGATATTTACCCTTGGGATAAAATTTGGTGAGATTATATTTAGTTATCTTTATGAAACTTGAGAGAGGGGGTGAATCTATGTGCACCAAATTTAAAATATTTTTAAAATATTTATTGATTTTATTATATGGATCTTGTTACCACATGTGTTAGAACTATATTTAACCATTATGTTAACCGTCAACTTCACAGAATTATTATATGAAGGAAAATAAGAAATGGATTCAGTGACAAAAATATTTTAACTTGGTTCACTTAGATTGGGATATTCCAAGGAACATACTATCGATATTATATCAATGAACTAATTAATCACTATTACAACTCCTTTCAATGGTTACATGGGTGTGGTACCTCAACACCTAGGATCACAACCCTTAAAATTTCTTAGGTCATATCACCAACACTCAAGGATCACTGCCTCACATTTTTTAGGTTTGACTCACTATCACCCAAGTATCACTAACTTCTTTCTCTTTTTTTGATCACTAATATGAGATTAGATCGACGAGCTCACAAATATTTACTCTTTATTTTACGACTACTATAGGGAATGGACATCCACATAATTTATAAAATTTGGGGTTTATCTACAACTAACCTCATGTTCGTAGATTCATCCACAATATATTTTTATTTTTTGTCAAAATCCACCATTACTCCTTCATATAATTTATGTAAATTTACCTTTGAACAACGTTTTCTTATTTTTAGAATAAACATATAATGAATAATTTACTAAATAGTAGTTATTTCTCCTTATTTACTTTTTTATGAATAAATACCTACTCTTTTTCACATAGGTACAATTTCCATGTTGTCTCCTTATAATGAAATCTTAGAACTTCTTCTCCTATATATAAATTAAATTTTCAAGGTGAGTTCACATTCACATGTTTCTATTGATACTCTAATATTAAAAATAATACATGATAGTTCTCTCTTATTTTTAGATGTATAATATTTTCTTTAGAATAGAACCATAAATATTATCTTTTTTATATGTAGATATACAATTATTCCATTAGATTCACTCAATTTATCCTTACATCTCTTCTTTTTAGAAGACATAATATCTTCTATTGTACATTATTTTTCACTTTCTTGATCATACTATAAAATATGTTTGTGTATAGTGAATTTCCATTTTTTAGAATTAGAAACTGAAGAATAATCCCCATAAAATTCCATACTGAAACTTCCCTCCTTTACAATATCATTATAACTTTATAAGGTAAAAGAAAAATTGTGTATTGAAAATAAACCAATGTTATTTGGATATTTCACCACAATGCCTCTACTTCTTGATATTCATGGAACATCACATGAAAAATATTGATCTTACCTGATCCAAAATCTCCCATGTCTTACTGTCATGGACTATTTTCTTTAAGTGTGAAAACCTCCACTTATAGTGTGAATATTTCATCACACTTCAGTTGAAAATACCTTCTTCATTATTATCTTGGATCATGGATCCCATTTGAAGTTCCATAAATATTTGAACGGTTTTGAAAAAATCCTGAATAATTTGATATAGTTTCATAGTAGGTAGAGGATCTATGAAAATAAAAGAAAAAATATTCAACATCACTATAGAAGTCTCATCCATTAGGCCAAATTCTCATACATGGACAGATTCGCCAACATAATCTACCAGGTAGCTGAATTTCCTTATATGATCAAAATCATATTTTTCAATATATCCATATACATGATTTTCTTCATATATCCATATTCACCTACGTGGGATATTTTCATATGAAATGTAGTGAAATTCTCTTATGTGTCTATATTTTAATATGTGGTTGACTCTTACACTGAATTCACTCATGTTGTGGTCTTTGTTTACATCAATAATTTATTTATCCAAATTTTCCTTATTTGGTGGGATTCCCATATAGGAAACATCTTCATATATGAATTTAGTTATGTGGAAAATCCCCCATGTTTTTACCTAAGGAATAATTCTATAATTCTCCTCATATTCCATATTTGAACTGAACTACCACCATATTAGGTTCCCAAGACATAGAGCCTTCATGGATCATCCCATGAACTTATTTAAGGGTTATTTCATGGAATCCTTAATTTATACAATCATTATACCACCAAGCTCATCTTCATTCATCACTTTATCCTCTATATATATTTTTCAAAAATATAACATGTGTAGACAAAATCTTCATTTTTCAACCACTTCAAGATCCTCCTCCTCCAACTTATAAAATATCCAACTTAATTTATGGTTTCCCATAAATATCCCCATCTTGTTAATAAATCATTAGTTGAGTCCATACTTATTTTCAAAAAATCCAACACAACCCATGAGGTGTCAAAAAATTCCCCCCTTTGGATTTTGTTGATATGAAAACCTTCTTGAAAAAATACATTTCCCTTTTCTAATTAAATACAATGGGGAAACTATAAATAGGTATAATCTTTTATTCTCTACCCCATAGGGTGTGCTAAGATCTTATACCCCTTCAAGAATAGGGATATCATTTTTAGCTTGTTCCCTTAATTTAATGGGGTCCTTTCTTTCCAACTTTATATATAGATAGATTGATATCCTCCTTTTTCAATTCACTTTTTCTCTTGCAACATTTCCTACCCTTTAACAAGTGGTATGAAAATAAATTAAATATCAACTCCCCCTTTGTTTAAGATGGAATTTCCCTGGTATCAAATATCCATTTTATGATTGGGGGCTTCTTCTCCCTTTACATATCCCACTTTTTGAAGAAACTTCATCTTTTGGCTCTATTCACAAACTTTTATAACTTTCTAATTGGATTCCCATATTCTAGAATTTCATTTTCTTACACCCCAATTCCTACCTAAGAAAATCAGTGAGTGAATTTACCACTTAACACTTGTGCTATCAAAAAAATCATCTAATCCTATTTATCTCGATCTCATTATAGGAAAAATTGTTTTTTGTAAAAAAACCAAAGTTTCCCATGTCACTCATGAATCTAAAAAAATCATACAGCTTCATTTTCAAACTTTTCCACAAATAACATGTGATCTTCATCACACTTTCAGACCAAAAAATTTGATTATAAGTAGTAAATAAATTTATTTAAGGATCATACCTCTTTTTCAAGAATTAAATTATACTACTTTTTATAAATTTAAAAAATTATGCTACTTTTTCTCTAGGACTTTTAAGTACTTCATAGGATCCATCTTGCTTCGAATAAGACATAACATCTTTGAAAATTCATCTAAAAAATCCCCTGAAATTCTATCTTTAGCTCCTGAAACCACTTATTTAAATTTTCAATAGTTGGTGAGGGGTCCTATTATTGAAATAAAACATCTCTAGGTTATAAAAATATGTATCCTTTACAAAGTATACAATTGATACAAACCATTAGATAAAATACACAAATAAACCTGAAATTAAAAATATTGTTCTTGCTCCTCAAAATCTAACAATTTATTTATTATGTCCTCACACAATTCATTTAGTAGACCAATACCAAATTTTTTAATAGTTTTTATTATTATACCTTTGGTTAATTAAAGCTTAGGTTTTGAAACCTTTTTCAGCTTTATTTATGGCTTATTTCACTATTTAAACTACCACATAAAACAATCTAATTTTTAATTCTATAGTTTACTTTAAACTTTAGTAGGAAACTTCAAAGTGAATTTGTGAGTGAAAAAACCAATTATTGAAACCTCTTTATGTGTCAGGTTCATCCTTTAATTCATTTTCCATGATTGATACCAAATAAGGTATTGAAATACTCTTAACTTTTCCTAGATGCTAGCACTTTTAATATTAGAATATTTCTTTCTTTATGCACCAAAAAATATGATTTAAAAGAAAAAATACCCCATGGATAACACCTCCCACATAAAATTTTAATACCTCACTAATAGTTAGAAATAATTTAATGCATGGGGGGTGGGGTACCACAAAACTCCTCAAGTAAAGGAATGGGTATGGTCATGTTTGACCAACCCTTTCCCTACAAAATTTTCTTCTCCTTTTATTATACTAAGGGAGAGGAATGTCATCAACTCAAACACATCCACTTCTTTTGGATCATTATCCATGGTAAGATTCCCCCGCCTTGGATTAGGTGTCTCCTCTATTATAATAGAATTCCTACTTGCGCATTTTTATTCCTTTATCACTTTTCCATAACATCTTTTATCGATTTTATTTCTCCATTAGGTAATAGTTACACTAGTCTTCAAATATTTTATGGACATGACTTCCATCTAATACTTCCTCCTAAATGGACTCTTTTGTTTTCACACAACTATGGTATACTTTTCCACTTTATTTATAGATTAAATTTAATATTGGGTGCACCCTGATTAACTCCCCTCCCAGTGTAGCTAAAGGGGACCCAATAGACTCGATGAAAAGAATATTATTTAGGATATTTAATATTTTTAAATAATTATTACTTATTATCATATGTTTGAATATTAATATATCCTAAATAAAGTCCCATATATAAATTCTTACATCACTATTGAGTCCGAAATGAGTGGTTTTACCCTTGAGAGTTATAAAAATCATTTTGGTTTTGGGCCCTAGGTTTTCCCATTTAATGGGTATATATTATAATTTAAATTTGGGTTTTAATTTCCCAAACCGTATTAATCCACCAAATTTTCATGAGAGAGACATGATCTAATATTCTCATTGATATCGGTAGCTGAATGGAGAAAAAAGTAGAGGGATGGTTCTTCATTTGATGAGGGGTATCAAAACTATATCAAGGAGTTGTTACAATGGAACATGGATATGATCTTGAAGATTAATTGATTCACCGTGAGGTGGGGATCATTATTTATTATTTTTCCATCATATTTGTTTCATACAAACTTTCCATATATATTTGTTTTCTAGATATTTTTGGATGGTTTTAGGTCCATAATTAGGTGATTGGGGGTGAAATGAATGTTTTGGGTGATTTTAATGGGGTTTTCATTTGGAAAACCTAGTCACATGAAGTGTAGTTATAGAAAATGTGTCATATAGTCTATAGATGTGATGAAGGTAGAATAAATGTTTTACATATTGTTTTGACCATATAAACATACTGTATAGGTCCATTGGAACTTGACTTAGGCTAAGGCCACAAACACATCCAGACACCCCATGGGATGTATAAATCATATAAAAGTACACACTATATTGGGTGAAACATCATGACTTAAGCTAGGGGGAACGAATCAATGACCCTTGTGGTTTACACACTATGTATACTTGAGAAAAACCATTAAATTGGTATGTACATGCTAAAATAGATTGAGGTACATTTCTAGATTTAGGCATTGAGGGTACATGTCATGTACACATGGTAGACACAGTGTACTTTCCCCGTAGAGAGATTTTCCATTTTTCTCACTATAGAGAGAGACTAAAACAATTAAGAAGTCTATTTTGAGTATGATTCAATATAGAACATGATAAAATTATTATCATTTTAATGAGAGACTATTAAAAAGATTCTTTTTGGATTGTTGTAAATCTTAACCCCTTGGTGTAAATGACATGATCTTGGTGTTTATGCAGAGTAGGGGAAAGGTTGGTAAACATTCGGGAAACATCTTAATGTCGGTACATGGGGCCATCAAATGTATTCATAGATTAAAATTCTCTAAAATTTTGTTATTAGTTTTAGATACTATAAGGTTGGATACTAGAAAACATATGAGTTCAGGTTATCCTTAAACAGTTCCCTCTTTGAAATAGAGTAACCTGAAGGTTCTCCTAAACAAACACATAACTTAATAATATTTTCCTTCTCTAACATGCACATGTAGTTGAGTGGTTGTATATAGTTTTAGTTGGGGGATAAGGAGTTAGTGGTACAATCTACTTGCACTATAGTATTTATGGAAAAAAAAATTAAATGGGAGATGTATGTTCTCTCACCCATAAAACATATCTCAAGTTACTACAAGAGATGGAGTAACTGATAGTGGAGTGTTCTAGGTGGACCTTCTCTCATTGGACCATATATTCTGAGGACTATGTGTGGTGAGGATTATAGAGATGTGATTTGGTTACTCCCTCGGGATTATATCCTATAGTGAGGTATAAGTTATCCCTTACATAGACGTAGTTGAAAAT
This sequence comes from Viscum album, assembly GCA_963277665.1. Taxonomy (NCBI): domain Eukaryota; kingdom Viridiplantae; phylum Streptophyta; class Magnoliopsida; order Santalales; family Viscaceae; genus Viscum; species Viscum album. The sequence continues at coordinate 1,075,102,501 of OY728157.1, read as the reverse complement.
CCCCTATATATGTGGGGTATAGGTCCTCCATGATAGGAAATGATTTCTCAAATCTCCTACTTTAAGGAATAACCTAACTCATATATCGATGGTGATGATAGTTACCTTGGCTGATCTTGGCCTTAAGTGAGGAGTGAGGTCCTCTGTGGGGTTGGTAACTACCATAGTTATTCTACTCACCTTGGTGAGAAGTAGATCCCCAATTTTTTCATGAGATCAATGTTATTATAGTGGTGGTATTCAAGCTGCATGAATATTTTAGTGCTTGGGGACTTGTAGTGAAAATTTTGCAGTGTGTTTCTTTACTTGGGTGTGCCACTCTAGTTGAGTTAGGAGAAATGGTAATGGATTCACATTTTGGTTGGTTTATCTTAATGTTTTTTGGCATATTTAGTTCATATGAATCCATTTTTAGATCCTTTAATAGATAAGTATGTTTTTTTTCATATTTTGGGATTAGGTAAGGAACTCCCCCATAGAATGGGGTATGTCTTACTCAACTGTGGGCCTGGTAACCCCAATGAGAATCATAAAATTTCTAAGGTGTGGTCCCTATATTAAGTTAGATTTGAGATTCTATAATTAATGAAATATAATTTCATATGGGCCTTCAGTGCCTAGATGATTTTTTTCTTATTAAAATACTTTAATGGTGAGTTTAAATGCTAACCTTGAATGATGTGAGAGTAATGATGTTCATGTTTGAGTTGTTTATTATGGATGATGATCCCATTAAAAATGGGATATTCATGAATGGATCCTTTGGTTTTGATGTAGTTATTTGAGTCAAGGTCTCATCATGAAGATGAATATGGGTTTTTTCTATGTTTTAAAGGACCAAGGAGTTGATTACCCCTGCCACATGTAGTGAATTTGTTTTTGATGGGTAGGGAGGTGTTTTACCCTAGGGTTTATAAGTTGGGAGGTGTTTTCCCCTGAGGAATATGTTTTTTTGGAGTCCATGTTCTATAAAATGATTGTAAATTTGGGGTTATCCATTGTATATTACTCTGAGTTTTTATCAGGGTAATTTTCGGAAGTGGATCCCAAGATTCCTACTTGGTTGTAATTTTTTCCCTTGATGGAGTTGGGTGACTTTATGGTTTGACTCTTAGTTGTGTACCAACCAACAACCCTACTTCCATTTTTTGGTGTATACCACTGGGTATTTTTATTCTCACCCATGCATAATATTTTTTCCCATAATTGTTGTGTTAGTGTAGATGGAGCCAAAGTTAGTGGTGGTATTAGTGGGCATGAAGCTTTTAGACCTAGTTGGGTTACATCCAAGTAGAGTTTGTGTAATTCATAGATGGTGGATCTCAGAAAAAGTTAGTGAATAGTGGAGATCCTCTTCTTCCTAGTAATTTGAGGATACGTGACAATTTAGGATATTCAGACTTTAATTTTTTCCATATTTATGATCATTTCTATTGTACACCCTTAGGACATTTAGAAGGAACATGCATGCATATTTCCATTTCAGTTAGATATGTATATACAAAATGGTTTTGGATATTTTGTTTGGATGGTGATGTATACATGTTCTAATTTGTTTAGTATAAGGAGTCCCATATGTGTTTTATTCTTATTGTAGATGGTATTGGGGTTCCAAAACTATCTTATAACTGAACCAAGTGGTGTAACATCCCAACCCAAGTGCCACTAAAACTAATACATGAGATGGTACACTACATGACCTTAGGCATGCCTCCCTATACGCCAGAGGCTACAGTCTTGCATCACTGGTATTTAGAGATACAATGGTTGGAATATATCTGATTAACAAAGTAAAATAACAATTTAAATAATATTAGTAGATACATAAACCAGTATAAGAATAAAAATGGTACAATATTTATCAAGAACAAAAAATAACTGAGTGAAACATGATATAAACAATTTATTACACCACATGTTAAGAATTCATACAATAAAAACCCAAAATATAGAAACATTGAAATCCTTGAACATAATCTTGAGACCAAACCCCATCCTAAAATCCCATGTTGTATCCTATCAACCCAAGCATTGATGATCTTGTTAGGTACCTATACTGAACATGTACTTGAAATAAGTCTCTTCTTCTCCGCTAACAAAGTGCCATGATAGCTGGAGAAGGGTGTGAGTGAAACTCAGTAGGCCCCAGCAATGGTGTCCAAAGTAATAACCAGTCTAAAAAATTGTTCATGAATGTGTACAAGGAATAATAAACCAGGAAGTAAAAAAATGATCCCCCATTATTTAACTGTATTGAAAGGAACCACATTTTCTCTCAGGTTCCAAGTGACACCCAAAACCATCAAAACTTCTTTGACCCATGATGGAAGTGTGAACCACATTCCAGAAGGGGGATAAACTCTCTATTTGATAGGTTAATTCATTATTTATTTTACTAAAACTCGATGCACCTTGGAGGATCAGTCAAGCTAACCTAACCATATAATACATTAGTCCACCTAGAGCATTAGTATGTCTAAACCCATGGATAAAGAACCTAAGTCAAACATCTAAAACAAATAATACATCATTGGGTCTAGAGGATCAATTTAAAAAAAACCAATGATGAGGGGCATCATTCCATCAACCAAATCAAACCATTATTTATATCTTTTAAGGTTCACCAACATAGTCATCTTTATTAACAACAAATTTCCAAGGTCCAACACATTTAAATGTTTTATCATAACAATCATTAAAGAATATTCAATACCATTTAATAACATCAACATACCCCTTTAACAATTTAACATTTACCAACATTATTATATCATTTACCAAGGTCCCAACAGACCCTTCAAACCAAACCATGGATCAAATAAAACCCAAACTATTTCTCATGTCATAAAAGACACAAACAAAATAATATTTTAAATAATCTTGGATCCACCATTTAAAATATGGGTCATAAAATTTGAAAAACCAAACAAGGGCCCAAGGCCTTCATTTTCATTAAAAATATAAAATATCCACTAAATCATTTCAAAAAAATGGAAACCAAGACCTTATTTAAAAATATTATTTGAAACCAATTTTAAAACCTGTTTCAAATCAAATTAAGTCCAACACATCATTTCAAAACATCATCCACATTTGAAAATAATTTTCACTCATTGAAAAACAAAACCAAATCCAAACCTAATGCACACATTTTATAATATTTCAGAATACTCTCAATGATTACACGAAATCTTATCATAGGATACATTTTAATTCCTCCTATTAACATGTCATAAACAGTTATCCCCAATGTATACAAGGTATCCCTTTTACGATGATAATATACCAAAATAAAATTACAAAACTTTTTATCTCAAAAAATATCATACTCATCATTTCCTATATCGTTACGTCACTTTTAAGGGAAATGCATACCCCATGGTATCCTGAGGTTTGGTCTCACATCTTCAATGGACACAACATGGTCTATAAAGTGTCTCACATATCAATTTAAGGCTCAAATTACATTCATTATACAAAAAATAAAAAATAGTAAGGAATTATATTGTCACACTACAAACACATGAACACCATCAAGACTATGGTGAAAATCTTAAAGACCACCCACCAAATGCTCATAGAAAACCACTCATCCAACAATGATCATTGATTCAAACTAAAATGACCTAAAACACCCATGTGGGGAACTCCCTAGAAATTATGTTCATAGGATTTGTAAGAATAAGAAAACACAAGAAAATTATATTCCATAAAATTTAATTAAGAAAAGTTATACACATATCTGGAGCTTCAATTGGCACTAAAAGGCACTCCAAACGTGTAATAATAAAAGGATAATGATACATGGAAGAGGGGGAGCTATTGGATCACACCCTAGGATAATGAAGAATAAATTAGTAATAAAATATAATGACATTTTATAATTAAAGGTATGGAAAAAAATTAATTTTACCACTTTTAATGAGGCACATAGTTTGGCCACACAATTTTCCAAACCGTACATCAACTATGTGGTCTCCTCTATCCAAAGGGAAACTGATCCTCATAGTTTATTTAGCCATTTGAACATTTTTTAAAATTTTCCGTACATCGTGTTTTCCCCCAATATCCAAGAGGTACCTCAAGTTGTCCGATCTCCTAGGCTACCCTGGCACGGTTTATAAATCATTATTCCTCCTCTTTCAAGCCACACAGTCATGGTGCACATTTAGCACTGACTATGTGTTAACCATGTCACACACTGTAAGGCCCATTTCGCCTCATTTTCATGTACCTAACCCTAGAAACACTCCTAGGATCCTACCTACTCTAGGTAATATTCTCATTAACCATATTCAAGGGATTTTAACCAAAATTAAAATAGAAAAGTACCTCATCAAATGGTCAGGATCATACAACCTCCACACCATAAAACTTCTCATCCAAAAGAAGTCTATGGGGTCATCCATACACATCATCTAACCTATTTCGGTCAAAAAATACAACCAATAATCTTATTTAGACTCTAAAATCCTGTAAAAAAACGAGGAACCATTTACATCTCAAGGATATCAACTAGTCAAAACCCAATGCAACACATATATTTAAAACCAAAATAAAAAAATGACGCTTTACCAAGAACAAAAATCTAAAACATTGATTATGGCATAACCCTTATCACTTCCAGAGGTATGGTTCTCCAAACTATAACTTCATATTACCTCCACTGATTCCTAACACATGGAACCTCCAAAATTGGAATACCAAAAGAACCTCGAACACATGTTCCCACAACACAATTGATACTGTTTCAAACATACCATTCCCACACACCCTTTAGAATACCAATTATCAATGGATTCTATAATTTACATCAAGAAACCGACTAGAAATTATGTATACCCGATGTTCAGTTATGATCATTGAACAAGATGGGTTTCCCTCAAATGTTCTGGATCATTTTCCAAAGTATACCCATATTTTCCAAGATGAAATGACATATGTGGTTAGAAACTCATCAAATATGTTCCATATGCTATCCCAAGCTAGACTTCCCAAGATGAATCACCTTGAAAATGTCTGAATATAAATTATGGTGCATTTCCCTCTTACCTTTTTACAAAAAAAAACTACACATAGGGAAATCCCATGACCACTCAACAAACTCACTTGAGTCCTTACTCGACTCTAGTTGAGATTTCGTAGTCAAAATCCTTACTATCCCAAAACTATCATTATGATCCAACACAACCACCCATGAATAACTGGAAAAATAATCTCAGATTACTTTTCATAACCACCTCATATAGAAATACAACACTCAAATTGATCATCTACTGCATCTATTTTCATGTTAAAATTCCTTATGGATTTCAGGCACACACACCATTGATTTCTCATTGGCATGCCAGTGGCACCTCAAAAAATCGATGACCAATTTCACATTTTCACAACCTATCTAGCATGAGGGCCGTACTCCTAGGGATAATACATTACTCCCCACTACCAGGGTGTCATTTCCATTAACTAACCCAAAAAAATCTAACAACCACTTTCGATGCTCCAATAACTACTGAACCCATTGTTAGATGTGGACTTCACTCCATAACACAGGAAACATGAAGAAAATTCAACTATATCCCATTACTATCTTTCAAGAGTTGAATTCATGACATTCATCGACATCCAATACATCCTACGGAATTTACTCACAGATAACTAATGGTGCACTTCCCACCACAAAGCTTCATTTACACTTCTCTATAAGCATAATCCTCAAATAGGCCTTTTATCAAATGATAATTTAAACTTAGAAAACATACTTTATAGGAAATTCTCTCTCAACATACACAGGATTATTTCAAGATTTTGATAATGATCATCTCTAAACTAGGAGTACTCCATGATGTCATCTATGAATACCATGAGAACCTCATCAAATTCTGATGTCGCCTCTAGTTATAGGGAAAAGTCAAAACTACAATAAGGTCCCCAGGTATCCCTACACAAAAGATACTCATAAAAACCAAATCCCCATGATTAATTAGGAACTAGTCAACCAAAATTCACTACCGGATCACATCTCGCTTTTGATAAATCATGCACTAATGTTCTCTATGGTACTACTGCCACCAAACTACTAAACTTCTTCCACCACATACTAAACTATTCTCAATGAAAACGCAACGGTCCATCATACCAATCCAAACCAAATGGTCATGCACATATCTATCACAAATGAAAATGATTCTTAATGAAATGATAGTTGATTACACTCGATCCATCCAATATCATATCCCAAATGGAATCGTTCTTTTCCATCACGTCTCTAATATCTAGACCTTACAAGAAAACCCAAGTTCACAATATTTCCTTCAACTAATCACTAAACATGACTCAAAACACCATGAGTGATATGTTACTATAAATAGGCTCAAACACCCACTGAAAAAACTGATTATGTCTCCTGAACTATTATCATCCTTGTTCTAGAGGCACCCTCTAGGTTTCCATCCAATAATCTGGCATTTCACATATGTTATTCAATCTAATTGACCACCCATCACCCCAAGAATCATTCCAAGGTAATAAAAATATATCAATGCTCTAACTTCCCTTATCTCATCCATCCAAATTCAATATCTATTCTCATATTGAGAAATATCAACACAATAATGTCAAAAATCCAAAAAATCGTACCCCTTTGAAACTGAACTTAAATCCCAAAACACAAGCTCCCAATGTGTTTTTTTAAAATAGACTAAGGCATAATCATACCTCACACAAATCCTGATAACATCTCTTATGCTTCGATTCCACCTCGATAGCATCTACCTATGCTCCACATATCAAATCACCCACAACAGTAGGCTAACCTTTATTTATTGGATCGAAAAATGTATGAAGATGCCCAGTTACAAGAGGGGGTTGAATTGTAAGTTTAAAAATTTATGTTTTTAATATTAAAGAAATATTTGTTTAAAAAAGTTAAAAAAATCAAATTCAATAAAACATCTTTTAATTTTATTAAATGAATCTGTTTTAACCTAGAGTCCAATAACAAAAGTATTGAAAACACCTTTGATCTGATATAGATGTTTGTCCTAATGAAATTAAGATACATGGTTACATAAAAAAGATTCTACCATAAATTATATAGAATATTAAATCATATTTTATAAAATATAGAATAAAAATAAAGTATCACTTTATATTTTAAAAAAATTGCAGCAGAATTAATAAACCTGTAATAAAACAAGTAGAACAATTGAATTGAAATATTTTAACCCAATGAGACGGGTATCTAATTACTCCGGAAAGAAGTATATTTATTTAAAATTTCATGAAATTTTGTCTTACCCATACTAGGGTAAGCCCTTGATCCTCAAAATATTATATGCAACTTCTATATTTTTATCCTCACAATCCCACACTTAAGCTGGTAATCGGCACCTCTATATTACTTTTGCTTGAATCCCTTGATTAAATAATGACACCCACAAAGAAAGAATTAAAGATACAACCTAACAAGGTTTAATTAATATCGACACCCTCGTACAAAATTAACAATAACAATGGGAACAATTAGTTCATACTCTAGTTTCATGATATATGATCAACAACATGTAGATACACACATAGTTAGTCGATGTTTTTAAAAATAATGAAGTGACTAGGTATTTATAGGCTTGAAATTCAATTGTTTACTTGATATCCAACAGGAATATATTTCCTAAAAAATAAGAGGGACCTGTATAGCTAGAACTTCAACGATAAAAAAATAACAGAATAGAGGACATCATTTTAACATAACAAAAAATATCCCAAGAAAAAATATTTTGTAATTGGAACTAAATATATGTATTAATACTTCAAACAAGTATTGTGGGTTTGATTAGGTATAAAATATTAATTGGTATTAAAACATTATGGAATAGGATTCTTAAAATAATAGAAATAAGATTCTAAAAATTGGGAGAATCAGATTCTGAATATTGAGAGAATCATATTCTATAAATTGTGTGAATCGAAATCTATAAAAATTGAGAATATGATTCTATAAATGGTTAGAATCATATTCTATAAATGTTTTGAATCATATTTCATAAATGGTGTGAATTATATTTGATAAATGGAGGAAATTAGATTAAAAAATCGAGAGAATCTGAATTGAAAATAAGTGTGAATTGTATTAAAAAAACAGTGTATTTGAATATAACTACAGATATATTTTTATTGATTCCAGAATGTATTTGGTTTTATGAAAATGTTTGTTAAACATGACTAAGAAATAGTATAAAAAGGTTTAGAAAATATGAGTTTTATTTTTAAAATACTTTCATATATTTAGAAAATATTTTTTTATTTATACATAGAAAAATATAGTAAGGAAAATAATAATAGAAAGAGTGATTTTGTGATTTCCAAAACATAAAGGAATGAGAAATGTAAAAAGGAATATTTTGACTCAACAATGTCACCCTTTTTTGGATAGCACAAACATAATTTAAGAAATGAATATTAAGATTGAAATATTTCATATTTCTATTTAGAAAGAAATATTTATCTCCCATTTAGTTTGAGAATGATTATGACTAAATCCCCCTAAGGATATGAAATCCCTCTAATGATCATATTCACTTTTTAAGTGCATTTATTCCTCTAACCCTGACCCCCTTAATTAAATATATCTTCTTTAATATTCTAATAAAATATTCTCCACAATATTTATTTACAAAAAGGAATGGAAAAAATATGTTACCTAAAATGGTTTAGAAACATTATATATGAAACATGATAGTAGAAACACTTGATAATCAATGTTTTTTCAATAAAATTTTCTGAGAGAAAAAAAATCCTTCTTTGGAATTAAAGATATAATAATATAATTCATATTCTTCAACTCTTTTTGATATTATTCAAACATTGGATGGAGCACTTCCTAATGCTATTTTTTATTTTCAGGATTCTGAATTTTTTCTTCCTGACTCTTAAGTTTTTCATCCTTGGATTTGAATTTTTCTGCCATCTCTTCATTTTTATTCATTAAAATAATAATCTCATCTTTGTAAGACTAAAGAATTTTGATCTAAGATTTATATAATTTTTAATTTCCATTTAAATATTCTATTTCTTGGAACCTAATTCCTTCTTCCTCCTCCATATACTCAGAAAAACTATTTTATAGTTATTTGAGAAAATCTTCAGATTAATTTTTCCTATACCAACAATCATTCCTTGAGAATTATCTCTAAAAGTGACTTCTTCACCTTTCATTTGGATAATAATTTCAAAAAAGTTTTGTTACTAGTCATATGTTTGGAAAATCCACTATCCATGTACCATATATGGATGTTCGTACATCCTTTGTTTTCCTGAAAACAAAAAATTTAGGTTTTTGCTATCCAAACTATCTTGGATATGGTATTATTATAAAAAAATATTAGGAATCCACATTTGTTTAGAAAAATATTCTTTATGAAATTATACGGATTGGATTTTTTTAAAATAACATTATTTTTTCCAATGTCCACCACTTTGACACTTAGTGTAGAATGGGGCAATTTTTTGGACAAAATAGTTATTTCTAGAAACAGGTTTTGAATGAGAGTAACCCATACTAGAACTATTTCTAATAGGATGGATTTATGAATAAATATTATTGCAATTTTCTTTAAGATAGGAAAAATTTGATAAGAGTTTCTTGAAAGAAAATATTTCATATTTCAATCTAGTGACTAAATTCTTATCCTCATAAGCATTTGTTTTAGAATTGGATTCTGCCTCTAAAACATTTTTCTTCAGAATTTTTTTTCCAAGATTCAATGAAATGTTAAACATTTTAGAATTTACTCCCTCAAATTTTTTAGAAAAAAAATCGATTTTAAAATATTTTTCACAAATATCATTAGAAGGATAGATACTTCTTTTGTTAAAACATTGGTTCTTGAATTTTCCATGTAAAGTTTCTTTTTTATTTTTCAATTCTCATTTTTATGAATGTTGAAAATTCTATAAACTTCATCAAATGAAGTTAAATAATTATCTTATACTGAGGAAGAATCTTCATCTAAAGATTTAGAATTTTATTTATCAGGATGATTAGCATTTCAATACATATTAGTCAGGGATTCAGAAGTGTATACCTTTTCAATGAAACATTGATTCTCAAAATGTTTTCTATATAGAAGTAAAAGATTATTCTATATGGAATTATCATTATCTGATGTTTCATTATATGATTCTCCACTACTTGTACTCCCTGAATCATTTTCCTTAAAAACATTCTTTCCTTTAGAATTATGATTCTGTTTCAGATTCTTCTTAGAATATATGTATTTTCTATCTTTTCTTTTATGATTTGGACAATTAGGTATGATTTTTCCAACTTTTATGCATTCATAGCATGTAACTTATGAATCTTTATTGTCCTTATTATCCTATTCATTATATCTGTATTGAAAACCCTTCTTTTCAATAATCTTGTTCATAATTCAAGCATGATTTTCTAATCCATTATCTAAATGATCAAATTCACTTGAGTCTAATTGAACAACCAGTTTATTCTTTATTGATTTCACTATTTTCTCAAGTGTCTTGGATTTAATTTGATTTGATGTTGTAGTAAAAGAAACACCTATATTATTTTAATTTTTTATCAGTATCTATCTTCAATTTGTTCTCATATTGTAGAAGTGTTCCAAATAACACATCAAGAGTAACATTTGTTACTTTTATTAATTCAATAACTACTATTACCTTTGACTCTTATTCATTTAGAATAATGTATATGATATTTTCCACAAGAACTTCAACTTCTAAGCCAATTTATTCCATCTATTTTAATCTATTTAAAATATTAATAAATCTATGTTTAACTTTAGCTATATGTTATCCATATGAAAAAACAAAAGCCTAATAGTCTTCTATAAGCATGGATCTTCTTATCTCGATGAATTTAGATGTTCCAAAATGAGTAATATCTAGTTTCTTTCCAATTATATTTGCTAATTCAAAAGATGATATATGGTTATATATATTTATAGTCATTGAAAAAATTGAAGTATTGTATACCTTGTAATTTAGTTGATATTTTTGTCTCTCTTGATTTGTAAAGAGTCTAACTTCTTTGTCATGAATTTTTTGATATCTAGTAAGCATTACAAAATTGTTAACACCAGTATTTATAATAAAAGTATTCATTCTCTATCACTTGTATTCATATTCATTACCATCAAAAATAGATGGTATTATATAATTCAATTTTTTTATTAATCTGTAATTTAAACCATCCATATTTAAAATAATAGAAAAACTCTATTTCTACAATACATGTTAGTTTAGAAAATATTTATAAACAAAAATTTTATTAGAGAAATTAATATAAACATAAAAAAGTAAATATTGAGTAAGTATACTGAGTAGTGATAACCTGATTTGATATCAATTATTGGATAGAAATATGTATGAATATCATTAGTTACAAGAGGGGGTGAATTGTAAGTTTAAAAACATCCATTTTTAATCTTAAAGCAATATTTGTTTAACAAATTTAAACAAATTGGATTCAATAAGAACTCCTTTAATTTTATTAAAGGAATCGGTTTTAACCTAGAGTTTGAAAAAAACAATTGAAAACACCTTGGGTATGATAAATATGTTTATCATAATGAAATTAAGATACAAGGTTACATAAACATGATTCTACCGTAAAGCTTATATAATCTTAAATCAGTGTTTATATAATAGAGAATGAAAATAAAGTGTCACTTTCTATTTAAAATAAATTGTAGTGGAATTAAGAATCCGTTAATAAAACAAGTAGTAAAAATTGAATTGAAATATTTTAACCCAAATAGAATGGTATCCAATGACGTTGGAGAAAAGTTTATTCATTTATACTTTCAAGAAAGTCTGTTTTACCCACACCAGGGTAAGGCCTCAATCTGTAAAATATCATATGTTGTTTTTGTCTTGTTATCCCTGCAAGCCCTCAATTAAATATGTATTTGGAACCTTTTTATTCCTTTAGATAGAATCCCTTGATTAAAGAGTTGGATGAATGAATAAAACATTAAAGAGACAACCTATCATGGTTTATTTAAGATTGACACTCTATTACTAAAGTAACACAAATACTGGGAACAAGTAGTTCACACTCTAGTATCACAAGAGAAGATCAATGACATGTAGACACACACAAAGTAAGCTGATCTTTTTCGAAATTATGAAGTGACCAAGTATTTATAGTCTTGGAATGTAACAGTCAACTTGGTCTTTAATGGTAATTTTTTTCCTGAAAAATCAGAGGGATCTATACAACAGTCACTCCTAAGGTCAAAAAATATTAGAATAGACGACATCATTTTGGCATAATGAAAAACATAATGAGAAAAAATATTTTGTAATTGGAACTGAATAGGATTCTATAAATGATGAGAATCAGATTCTATACATGGTGAGAATAAAATTCTATAATTGGTGTAAATCAGATTTGATAAACAGAGGGAATCATATTCAAACAATTGAGAGAATATAATTTTTCAATCAGTGTGAGTTAGATTCAAAAATCAGTGTATCCGAATATTAGTTTGTATCTATTTTTTATTGATTCCTAAATATATTTGGTTTTAAGAAAATTTTTGTAAACCTGACTAAGAAATAGTATAAAAAAGTTTTGAAAATGAGAGTCTAATTATTATCGAACTTGAATATGTTTAGAAAACATTTCATTATTTATAATTAGAAAAAAATAGAAAGGAAAATAATATTATAAATAGTGAGCTTGTGATTTCCAAAACATAAAAGAATGAGAAAATCCACAGGGAAACTTTTGGCTCAACATTTTCATGGTAACCCTCAATCACCCAAAGCATTCAACCCATGGCCATAACCAGATATGAATTTAAAAAACCATTATATCTCCCACTAATCAATTTATATCAAACCTCACACAAGCCTCTTCTAGTAGGTAGAACACTTACCCTCATTTTAAAACAAATTACCCCTAGAACACCAAAACCATAAACTTACTTTAGGTCCCTCACCTATAAAAACATGCATATTTAATCAACACTACAAGGTAAAAACCCACTCTAGGGTCCAAAAACAACTCACAAGGTCCTGAAACATAAGGTTCACCACATTTATAATTAAAAAAACACCTCACAAGATCAAGTTCATAACCTAAAAAAAGGAACAACATCAAAATATCACCATCCAACACATCCAACACATCAAAGCCTTATAAACTATGACTAAGGGTTTCAGAAATAGGTCACCATTAGAGTCTAAACCACCTGCACACATATTAAAATACAACATAATGAATAATCTTTTCCTGTGCCCCAAATGGTTCCATCATTTAAAATTTATCATTAATTAACTTTACAATTTAAATCCCAAGGATTCAAATTTCAAAACCTTTCATAAACCATTTTTCCAAATTATCATCTTTATTCAATTTCAAGATCTAAGGTTTTGTATAAAAATAATTTCATTCACATGTTATAACAAAAAAATACCATATAAGTTGTTTACTAACACATTATTTAACCAAATTTTCACCTTAAAAGACTTTTATACCCGCATATTACCTATAAGACCTATAGAGTTAGTCAAGTAGAGCGGCACCATATACTTATATATATCCCACATATATGGATGAAAAAAATTTAAATACCTACCATCAAACTCATTTACAACCATAGGCTACTATGAGTGGCCAACTAGAATTGACGACAAATAGATAATACAATTCTATCATAGTGAATCCCAAGGAACTGTAATTCACATGCAGTATATGGATGGCCCATCAATAATATGTTCCTTGCATGATGCATGAAAACATACCCACTATTACCATATCAGGATAAGATATAAAATTCATCATAAATAAATAGCATCAAATCCTATTTCACCACTCATGTTGTAAACACAGTCAATGGTAAAATTAAAAAAAATGAAAAAATCAATTCCCAACCTAGTAACTCAGATTTCTCCTGTTCATTGGGTTGAAGACACTGAACTATGATCTCATTACCATGATCCAACATTATCCTAGTGTCCTCCCTTCCATTCCCAAATATTAAGACAAAAGTAACCTACATTGATACCACTTTGTAATAACTCTCCAAAGTACCACTAATATTGGTTCCCCAAGATGATGCGCCATATGACCTTGGGTGCACCTCCCTGCACACCAGAGTCTACCAAATAGGAGTGCAGGTCTTTGGATATAAATTAGGTAGACTATACCTACTTATCAGAGTAAAAAATAGCATAAATAATATAACTATATTCATCATCCAGCATATACAAAAAATGGAACAACATCTAGCAAGAACCAACATTAACTAAGCGAAGAATGAAAAAAATAATATGATGCTTACATTACATGTCATGAATTTAAAAATAAAAACCCAATACATTAAACCTTTGAAAACCTCAAACATGATCCAAGGTAAAAAAACAGTCATAACATACCATGCTCCAACCTATCAACCTCAGAATAGACGGGAATGTTAGGTCCATGTCTGTAACCTATATTTGAAAAAAGTAGCATCTCCTTGGGTACCCATGTGCCATGGAAACCCAAGAAGGGTGTGAGTAATACTCAGTAGGATACCAACAACGATGTATAAAGAAATAACTAGTCTAAAAAACAATGTATGTAGGTGTAAAAGTATAATAAACACGGAAATAAAAAAATGATTCCCATCATTTAACAGCATTCAAATTAACCAATTTTTTCTCAGGTTCCAAGTGACACCTGAAACCATCAAACCTACTTCAACCCATGCTAAAAGTCTAAACAACATTGAAAAAATGGGTTAAACTACTTAAGTAACTGATTAACCTTTTATTAATTTTAATATAGCTTAGTGTACCTACGAGCATCTATACAGGTACCCAAAACATACAACACAGCAGTGTACCTAGAGCATTAGTCTATCCAAACACATGGGTAAGTCACCTAAGTTTAACATCTAAACTACACATTACATCAGTGAGCCTAGATAATGAGTATATAAGAACCCAATTATGAGGAGAATCAATCCATTATCCAAGTAAAATCATCATTCATATCTTTTGAGGTTCTCCAAATATATGCCTATTTATTAACAACCAATTTCAAAGGTCCAAAACATTTGGATTTTTTATCACAATTAACATTAAAGGTTATTAAAAAAAATTAATAACATCCCCATTTCCCTTTAACCATTTCTAATTTACTAATATTATAAAATTAGTTAACAATGTCCCAACAGACCTTCAAAATGAAAACATGGATCCAATAAAATTATAACCCTTTCTCATGGCATAAAAGGCCAACAAAAATACACTTTTAAAAAATCTTGAATCTACCATTTAAAACTTGGATATTTCTCTTTGTGAATCCAAATAAGTCCCTAAGACCTGCATTTCCATTACAAACCATTTAAAAGATCCATTAAATCGTTTTCTCAAAAATGGAAACCACTTCCTTATTTTAAACCATCACTTAAAACCCATTTCAAACCCATTTAAAATCACCATGAGGACAACACCTTATTTAAAAACATCATCCACTTTAAAACATCATTTTCAATCAATGAAAAATAGAACCAAATAAAACCCCATTCATACATTTTAAACCATTTCAAAAGCCTCTTGGGAATTACACAAAAACTTATCATTGAAAACATTTTATTTAGACCTCTTAACACATCATAAACAATTATCCCATATATATAAGAAGTATCCCTTTTACCATGTTAACATAAAAATATAAAATTATTTCCCATTTTCTCTCACAAAATTTCAAACACATCATTTCCAATCTCATTACACCACTTTCAAGGGATATACATACCACATGAGTATCCCAAGGTTCAATCTCACGTCATCAACCGACCCAAAAGGGTCTGTGAAGGGTCTCACACATAAATCAAAGTCTCAATTTACAATACATAGATAGTGACATGAAAAAAGGCATTATATTATAACACTACATACACATGAATGATATCAAGACTATGGGAAAAATATTAAATACCTCCAACCACATAAATATAGATGACCACTCATCTAACAAAAACCCATGATTTGACTAAAATGGACTCAAACACCTAGGTGAGGAACTCCCTAGAAATGGGGTTCTTAAGTTTATGAGGGAAAGGAGTAACCAAGCAAATCTTGTTCCAAAAAATATAAGGAAACAGAGTTAGAGAATTATCTTGAGCTTTGATTCACACTAAAAAGAACTAAAAATGCCTAAGAATCATAGGATAATGATCCATGGAAGAGTTGTGAGCTCTTAATTCACACCCTAGGCTACTGGAGAATAAATTATGGAGGGGGGATCAAATAATATCATATAAGTTTCAGGAGGTAAAAAATTTAATTTTTACACTTTTATTAAGGCGCATGGTTTGACTGTGTGGTTTTCCAAACCATGGACCAACTATGTCGTATCCTCTATCTAAGAGTAAATAGAGGCATATGTTTTATTTGGCCATCCACACAGTTTTTCAAACAATGTAGAAAACATTCAATCCCCTCTACCCAAGAGGAAACTCCAGTATCATGGAATCCTAGGCTACCTCGAACATGTTTCCACCTTTCTTTAAATATTTCTTTGATTTTATTTTATAATAATTGTTGATAAATATAACTTCATCAAATTTCGTTATAAAAATCCCCTAGTAACTATCTATTTTTAATATGTAATACTTAATTTTAAAGGTATAAAATTATTTGAGAATAGGATTTTTGTTATAATAGATATTATAGGGAATATTTTCTTCAAACAGTATCCAAAATTCTAGACTAGAAGTAAACAATATTGGTAAAAATAAATTCCTTCCAATAATTTTAATAGATACTTTTGAAAATTGATAGCATACTTTGCATTATTTTTATCATTTAGATCCTCACCATAAATACACTTTTTTGTTGATCTTTCCTCACTGTTGATATTGATGAATGATTCAATGAATCAAGAGATATTATTTCCCTATGTGATTTGATAATGTTTTATCAGATCAGAAATTGAGTAATATTTTCCCATCCAATATTTAATTATCAGTTTATGACTCTTGATGAAATATTTCACTTCAATTTTTAAAATAATTTATAAACACCTAATCCTTTCAACTATGATCAGTAATGGATAATGCATAAAACCATTTAACTTTATAGGATCTATCATGAATTTTATTGCACACATAAACATGCAATAAATATGAAAATAATTTTGATTTATTCTATTTAAAATTTCATTTCTTCATATTTATTTTACCTTTATGGTGTAATCAACATATTTAATCATGAGTTTAAATTATCATTAGGTAATATTTGATAATTTTTTAAATCATCATTTTTTATAATTAGGGGTGATTAATATAGTCCAATATGTTATTCCCATGATCTATTTTCATTATCCTTTAAAAGGAAACAAAAGTTCACCAAATCATAAACTTGAAAAAGGTTTCCTATTATTCCCATATACTTTAAAAACATTTTTTATCCCTTTTATAATTAATGACTTCTAGGTAAGTTTTATAGAATGATTAGAGTTACATTATTGAGATAAACTATGAAAATTATGTGTCAAGCCTTTCAAATAGAAGAAATTCATCTTTTTTATATCCTTGACCTTGATTTTAAAAATTTTCTTTCATTGATTTAAAGTGACCTAACATTACTAAATCGCATAGTTATATATTTATTGTGCTTAATTTTTTTAATAAATTTCATGTATCTCATCACGTGTAAATAGAAACCATACTCAAGGATCCAAGTTTCATCTCTATTACATGAATGAAAAGATAAATTTGTCATAATATTTTTTCAAATATTACTCATTTTAATCCATGTTTTTTATTTGGTGATTAGAGAAATGTAATCTTCAACTTCTTTATCATATTTTATGAAATCAACATCTATAATATCTATTTTGGAATCCATTGTTGAATATCATTAGTATAAGGATTTATATTCCCCATTAATGCATTTTGTGGTCTCCCTAATGAGAAAAATAAAACTTTATGAAAAAAATACACAATAATAGACATATCCATTGAATATAATGTTCATTTAATAAGAAATACAACTCTACCTCCATTTATTTTCTTATTCCACTTTCACTACCATATACCTATTTTCAATTGAATAATGTTTTGAATGAATATATCATGTTCTCATAAAAAATGAACAAATTTTATGGTGTTCTTAGTTGGGTCTTCTTTAATGACACTTCCAACTTTTGGGTTTTATCTAAATTCATATTATATTCACTATAGTAGTTTTCTTACTCAACATTATCTCTATATTTCATTAGGTTACCTCATAAAACCACCTTATTTATTTATATATAAGGTTGATCATTGTTTACTTATACATTCCTATAAATTTTCTAAGGATTATCTATCTTTCTATTTTACCTGATCATTATATAAACTTCAAAATTTTAGTATTCTATTAGAAGTAATACCAAGAGTTATGATCCATATTTTTATCACATATATTTATTATAGACTCATAAATTATAGCTTCAAACAAAAAAATATTATTTCATTTCTCTTTCACCGTGGTGTTCAAAATAACAATGTTTTGGGATTGTTATTCTACCTTGAGTTTAAAATATTTAACTTCCTTTTTATTTTATGAAATTTTTTATTTGAGTGACTCAACATCCTAATTCAAGCCACTAACATTCTATTTTTATTAGTTCATGTATACTATCCACTCATCAATCACTAAATTAACATTATTTACCTAATTTATTTTCATGTATATCTCACGTATAGTATCTTTATATCGGAATTTTAATTCACGGATACCTTATTTATTTTCATTGTCCTCTTTAATGAACTCTTCCTTTTTTTGTAGATTAATCACTACCATTAATTTATATAAGAAATAACCACTATCTATAATTTTTAACTCATTATAATATACTTCATTATTTGAGATGAAGGTTATAATTTGGCTTTTAACCTTATGAGATTTTTTTTTCATTTTCATACATCATTAACGACATCCTTAGAGATCCTACTTCATCCACTTTTTTGGAAACATGGTAGTGAGTTGTCTAATTTATTATGAAAAGAATGTGATTTGAAGTTTACCTTTTTTGACTTTTCATTTACCTATTTTTATATTAGAGGAGAGTAATTATATCACCTCATTAACTTATTTATATTTTTGAAATGCATGTATAATAATCTCTTTTATGTACATAAATGTCATCTCTATTATTATATTTTTCAAAATTTCATTATCTTTTCTCATTATTATCTTTAAATAACTGATAAAAATTTTAAAATCATATTAGGACACCATCTCGGTGTCCATTTATTCAATCATTACAAATTTTAAATTGAAATGACTAGGAAAGCTTCAGAAAATTCAGTTTACAATGATCATGTATTCAATGAATTTTCTTATTCCTCATATATTTTACACTGTTGAATTATACTGATTGATGAATGTTTCAACTGATACTATTAGTAAAATGATTAAATATTCAATTTTATTCCATATAACTCGGATTATCACTTATTTGAATTTTGAATCACCCTCTTAGATTTTAAGAAGATTATTCCACATTTATTTTTAAACATTTTCAAGACAATAATTTTCTGTGAACCATGATTTACAGTTCCCCCATGGATCATTCCATCCTTTTTCATCCACATCTAACTCCTTATGCTATTTTTTAGTTAGGGATTCATTATTCATATATCCAAAAACTATTCCATGCATCACAATGATATAAAACTAAATGATAAGTGACTGTAAAAAGTATTTCTTATGATTATTAAATAATAATTATTATTATTATCTATAAAATATCAAATTTTATTTGTGTTGCAACCATAGATCTACCCACCATAAGTGAGGAGAGGTGAATTAGGGTGTGGTTTTTTTCCTGTTGGGATCATGCTCTTGGGATAAAAATAATAGACTAAGCCTATCATGGATTCATACACATGTATACTGATGCATATAGGTAAATTGAAATGAGGACACAAATATTTTACTTGTTTCAACCAAAATGGTCTAGTTTGTGAAGCACACATCACAATTGTGTTGATGAATAAGGGTTGTAAAACATTGTAATAGGATTTTTATAGGGATATAAGAATGGCCCACTTATGATCTTATAAAAAATTCATCCTTATGTTCTCCCCATAATTACTCAAGATAATGAATTGTAGATTATGTAGAACTTAGAGGTTTCCAAAAAATATATTCATAAATAAACTCCAAATTTCAAGGATGTTTCCACATTGTTTTTCCTGCTTCTCATCCTCCATCCTTTTTAAAAACTAGATATTCAAAATAATTTCTTTAGTTCTACTATGATCTTCTCTACATTATATGACTACCTCAAGTAGTTTATATGCTTCTCATAATCCTACGTCAATAGTGATGATTATTATTCATTACTTATGTTCCCCTGGATCATCTCTTGGAGTCAATAGTGTCAATATAGAAAAAAACTACTATGATATTTCCTCTATAATTATGTTTAGAAAAAGATTAATTGCCCATATTCATCTTAAATAGATAGAACTTATTTTAAAACTTTAAGAATACCTCTATGAAACACGGTCAAAACATCCATTTAAAAAATCCATAATTTTTTATCCATACCAACTTCACCATATCAAGAAGATATTTCTAGTTTGAAAATTTATTTAAATAATAATTCAAAAATATGATTAAAATATCCTAAAACCCACTTTGAGACTATTCCTTTATTCTCCATTTAAATCCTAAAAAAATCCTAACTTTGAATAATTTTGAAAACACTTCATTGAATGATGTGTCAGGGATCTATTTGAAAGTCCCCAAAAATACATACATGAAAAACCCATAAATTGTTCTCACATAGCCAAATTCCCATACACCATTGATCCATATATCTGAGATCCCTATTAGAGACAAAATAACATATATGACACTTCACATAGTTTAATTACTTCACATAACTAAATTTGATTATTTGAAACATAAAGTGAGCCATGATTCTCATACATGGATATTATTCCTTTTTAGATGAATATTCATTATATTACAAAAATACACGCATGAGGACCCTAAGTGTTTAGTTCCTTTGGAAACATGGAACAAAAATATTTTTAATTCGTGAAAGTTATTGAAATTATCCCATAAAGATATTCCCCTTTAGTACTGTTTACAAACATACCATACATAAAATCTTTATTCATAACTCGGGGAAAGGAAACATAAGAAAGGGTAAGATCATATGCTCAATAATGGTAAAAAAAATTAGATATATAATCATAACATGAACATAAGGATACGATAACATGAGAATAAATTTTTCAAACCGTACCCTACATATTAAAATCAAAATCTTGATTCACAGAAATAATATTCATATTTTATAAGACATGAATCATAAAGGAAACAGAGAACATGACCCATGGGATCATAACATTTCTATAAGACATATATTTTTTGTGTCCACATAATCCTATAAAATATTATTTTAAGGATACCTACTAAGAGATTAATAACATGTTACAATTTGGATAACCACTAGTGTAATTGATTCGAGTTTAGGATGATCACCTGTGTACACTCTTATGGGCTTGGTATGACATCATGTGTACCCTATTTTGGGCTTGGGATGACCTCCCATGTACCCTCTTTCAAGCTTGGGATAAACACATATGTACCCTGTTTTGGGCTTATGATAGCCTCCCATATACCCATTGATATCATATAACATTAATCATTACCCATTACATTCTAGAGAGATATAGTTCCCACTCCTAATATAATGAAAAACATACATATGTGTACCATAATATCATAAAAATTTAATCATATCATAACCAATGAAATTAAATGGGTTTCAAAAAAATTCATCATATCATAACCTATGGAAGAGTCAGATTTCAAAATCATTTCATAATTCCACTATAGCATAACATGTAAAAAGAAGTAGGTTTCATAAGAGTTCTATAATGGTATAAACCGTCAAAGAGAAATATGTTTCATAAACATCACTTTATCATAAATTTAAAAAATTCAGAGAAATAATAAGAATGGTATCCTTGGATAATATCCCTAGTAAGGAATACTTTCCCTCAAAGTATGTAATCATAGATGGAGAATTATTTTTAAATAAAAATACCTTAGAATATTTCTTGAGGAAAATATCCTTTCTTTGAAAATCAATTTTTACAACTAAAATTTATTAAATATATTATAAAACATTTTCTTTGAAAATAAACATGAAAACATATCATGTAATATTTAAAAATTGTTGAAAACATTTCTTGAGGAAAATATCCTTCCCTCTTTAAAAAACACTTTTTAAAACAAAAAACATTTTGAACTTCCTATTATTTTAAAATAACCATGAAAAATTATAAAGGAAGAATTAAAAATCATTTATATAATTTCTTATTGAGAATATCCATTCATATTTGAAGAAAAAGTTTTAGAACATAATTTTTTTAAACATTTTTTGGAAGAAAAAGGTTTTTCAACTGAAGAGAGATAAATGAATATTTTTCCTAAAAATATTTTCACAATTATTTTATGTACAAAAGAGAGGGAAAATGGTATGATTAATTGAAAATATCATGAATAAATGGTGTGGAATAAAATTCAATATAATTTTTTATATATAGATCATAATATTTTATCATTATATTCATAATTATAAACAATCCTGATAAATGATTATATTGTAACACAAAATCTATACCAACTTGGTTACCTGGAGACATATTTCCCGTGAAGGAATAAAATTAATTGAAACATAAATTATAATTATTATAAATACATTGTTGATATTACTATCCAAAGGGTCTATATATACTCCTTTTAAAAGAATATAGGACCATAACAAACCATATGTCTCAAAGAAGGAAAATTGAGACAAAAATATATTACTGCTTTGGTAACTTTTGAATCATGCATCAAATAAAAGATAGATCATAAAATGGATATTTATATTAGAAAAAGGAATTAAGTATAATATTCATTAAATTCATTAATTTATAGTATATTCATCACAAAAAATAAATAAGTGGAGAATCTGTAATGTGTCCCACCGATGTAAAACATGAGACCAAAATCCCTTACTGCTTTAGTAATCCTATGAATCCTAATCCAAAATAAACGATAACATCAAATTAAAATTTAAATAACCTTAAAATATGGATATTAATGATATTACATTTCAAATGTGAAATATATACACCAAAAAAATAAACGAATGGTGAATTTTCACGTGCCTCCCCGAAATAAAAGAGAGAATAGATATCTCTTAGGGTAAGTCTCAACATCCTTCGTACCCATTAAAACCAAATTTATTATAAATATAATTTTATTATAGATCTGTTAAAGAACCATAATTATATATATCATACCACATATGATTTACTTATGTCATTTTATTACCAATTTGTTAACAATTTCATGTTAATATCATATTTCAGGTAATAAGTAATTTGTTTTTTGTATATGTCTTAATTTGTTATTTTTTATCCTATTACATTGATATTGGTTACATAATATAAAAATTAATTATCATATTTATAAATCAATTATACTTTTAATATCAATCATAAAATATGGTTTTGATAAATGAATTATGTTATGATCATGGAGACGATAGGTCGTACAAACGCATAACGTTTCTATTTTTCAACTACTATTATGTAAAGAAGGTAAATAAGGTAATATATTTAAATAATTATAATAATACAATGAATAAAATATTATTTATTTAAGTATATTAATTCATATCATCAATGTGGTGTGGTAATGAAAATAGGGTCACATCGCTTTGTGAAGGTGGTAATCCATACACACGCGAATGATGCAATCATCATTTAGTGAGTGAAAAGGTAATAAAAAATGACACATTATCTTTTCAGGATGATAAATATATAATTAATGAAATACATATTCCATTTATATCACATATATTTATCCTTATTATCTCAAATGTAATTCCTTAGTGAAAAATTAATCACATCGCTTTGTGAGGCAGTAGTTTGTCGTACACATGAGTGATGTTATCATATCTACTATAGAATGGAAAGTAAAAAAGATATATATCATATAATTAATTAATATTTATAAATATTTTATAAATATCATATATAAATTTTATATTTTTCATCACACCCAACTATGAGAGGTGGTAATGAAAAAATGAATCACATCAGTCCATAAGGCGATAGTCTACCGTATACATGAATAATGATTCCGTAACAAATATGATAGAAGTGGGTATGTTTTTAATTAATTAAATTGAAATAAAAACATATAAATATATGGAAAATTATGATGTTATTATATCATAATGTTTTAATAAGTATTTAAGTATGTGGAGGAAGAAATAAAATAAAAATGTGTGTTGAATAACGTTGCCTCCTCTTCAGGTATCCTCCTTAGGTTTTCACTAAAATACTTCCTAGGATGAATTTATTCCCAAATTAAGGATTATAAGATAACATGAGGTAATCAAGTAATTTATTTGGAAAGTATTGTCTTGAACCATAATGTTTTTAAGGTATGAATAAGATAGTATAGGGGTTTCCTTTTATAAGTGAGGTGAGTACACACTTGTAATTTTTTAAAAGAAAACGTTTTACCCACATTTTTTACATGAAAAAAGGATAAAATTAGAGTATTATAGAGGATTAAGGATTATATGGTATAAAATTTAAATCAAATAGATTTTATATAAGTTTTTACGTTACTTTAAACATTATCTTTTTAGTTTAACCCCCAGTAAATCCATTTTTACCTTAACTATGGTAATTAAATTTTACTATTTTCACTATTTATTTTGTCAAAAATTATTTTGAAACTATTAGGAAATTTAAATAATTTTTATTATTAAATAAAAATACATCTTTCTAAATTCAATTCAAATAATTGGAAAATTTTAATTTGAAATTAATCCCACGCACACGATGAGAAAGCGGGTTTTCTAAGAAAAGTTGTTAAAAACTTTACAAGGTTTTTATATAAAAATTA
Source organism: Viscum album (assembly GCA_963277665.1). NCBI lineage: Eukaryota > Viridiplantae > Streptophyta > Magnoliopsida > Santalales > Viscaceae > Viscum > Viscum album. The sequence continues at coordinate 1,075,077,538 of OY728157.1, read as the reverse complement.
AATTTTAAAATGATTCAAATGAATTAAATTTGATTAATATATATATAACTGAACTTATTTTTATTTTTTTATGAAAATTAAAATATAATTTAACTTTTTTAAATTAGTCAAATAAAGGGTAGTTTTCAAATAAATTTCAGTACTTTTCACTATTCATAAAAAATTAAATCTTTTCAGAATATCATAAAAGCTCAACCGATGATAATTATTAGATTATAATTTAAAAAATGATACTTATATTTAAAAAATTAATTTAATAAAATTGTTGAAAATACATATAAAAATAAGTGTGCAAAAGGCGATAGAACTGTTTTCATAAAAAAAACAATTTTAAGCTTCAAATTGGATTTATTCTTATATCATGTCTAGAAAAAGAATAAGATGAATGTTAAACTATTTATTGATTATAAAAAATATAATTTTCATTAATATCATGAACCAAAATTTATATAAGTAATTTATTGATGTAAATCACATTTTTTTCACATAAAAATTGTTTTTTAGAAAATGATTTCCTTTATTTTCAAATAGTTTTTATTTTATTATATAATTATTTAGTCATTGAAGAATTCATTTTTATACATCTTTAAGCCATGTAGTTTCATAATTTTATTTATCCTATTCATTCTCTCCATTCCAATTTCTAGGAGATAACTATCATAATAATATTTTAATAGTTTGCTATGATTCATATAAACTCAGTGTTGTGTGTAACACAAGCTAAACTTAGTGTTGAATGTTACTCCAGCTAAACTCAGTGTTTCATGTAATGAAAGAAAAACTCTATGATTGATGTGATGAAATATAAACTTACTGTTTCATATAATTCAAGCTAAAATTAGTGTTTTGTTTAATGCCAGATAAACTCAGTGTTGCATGTATTCCAAGATAAGCTTATTGTTGCATGTAACAAAGGCTATTGAAGCAGTTAAATTCACTATAAATGAAATATTTCAAAAAATATAAAGTTGTTACAATATACCCCACATAAAATAAATTTCTACATCAAAATTGATCTCATTCATGAAATTTTTATCATTTGAAAATTCCGTAATATAAACCCACATCATAAAAATGGTTCATAAAATAGCCTCTTGAAAAAGATAAAGGGATGTGTAAGAGTCATCTATAATAACACATAGCAGGTTTAAAAATAGGATAACATATGAAGGATGTAAATAAATGGACATAGAATAGAAAAATTACACCAAAATATTGATAGATAGTGTTAGATATTATTGATCACAAGAAAGTGGGTGATCCATAAAAGGTTAGTGGCCACAAAACCATAAACCTAAGAGGTGTGAAAAGGGTCATTGATAGCATAAAAAATGTGTATAATACGATGAATTTTATTTCAATATCTATTTTATAATGTTGGTAATTTTTTTCCATTTAGAGTAAGAACATAGGAAAATTTACATGATATATTTCTATTTCCTTGAAAAAATTTCATCCTTTGGCCATGCCTTAATCAATTTATACTTTATATTTTACAATAAGAGATGAATTATTCATGTATTAAGAACTATATAATATCTATAAAATAATGAAAAGTCATTTCTTCTAAATATTGGTATGACAAAAAACTAGATGGTTAGCATAAGTTATCCAATATCCATAAATATTGATATGGTGAAGTAATTCATTAATCTATAATACATTATCCAAAGTTCAACCTAAACCATTCCATAAATGGTTAACCATTCCATGTTAAAGTCTTGTTCTGGGTAATAACCTCTTCTTTTTTCGTATATGTTTTGATTATCCATTTTCGATAATATTACTTTTATCATGATTCAATCATATAAAAAACAATTATGATGACATAATTATCATATTTATACATCAATTATAATTTTAGTACTAATCATGAAAGATATTTTTGAGAAATGAAGTATGTTAAGATCATTGAGATGGTAGGTTATATGTACACAAGATTAACATTAAATTTTTCAATTATTATAATGAAAACGAATTAAGTAATATATTAAATTTCAATATTTATTATAATATAATAAATAACATATTTTTTCTTATCATGAATCATCCCAAATACCTTGGTACCCTGATATTTTATATGGTCTTAACATTTCTTGAATGGTATTCCAAATCCACACAGGTTGGATACAAGCACCTAGCATCATACAATATGAAAGTGGGAACAAATTTTCCAAAAAGATAATAGAAGAAATAGATACAATTAAGTATCCAAAAATAAAACTCAACATGGATAAATGTACTAAAATTATAATAGGTATACAAAAAAAATGGTTCCACAACAAAGTACTAGAAAACATGATAGTAACTCATGTCCTAGTGGAAACAACAGCTCAAGCCAAAGGATTGATGTAAACTACCACCTATAAGTGGTGATTTACCCTTTCTCAAACTTGGGTGGAGGAAATCTACAAACTACCAATGGAACGTGTTGGGTGTGAGCTAATAACACTATAGGGTCTCACTAAGGATTCCAAAATACAATGCAACAAAAATTAACCAAAAAAATTCTATTTGAAATAAACAACCATATAAGGTCAAAATCATATTTATAAAAAATCGGGATTTACTTTTCAATTGATGGAAATAGTTTAAAAAATTTATTAATAATAATTTTATGTAAAACATTTTATATAAATTCATTGAGTCAAGTTTAAAACCATTTAAAAACAATGGAATATATATATATCATAGCATCAATAATGAGAAACATGGTCATCTTCAAAGAGGTATGATAGTTCTAGCTTATGTGATCTTCACACACTCATATGATGATAATGAAAATTTTCAAAAATGTATCTATGACACTATCAAAAGAAGAATAACCAATATCCCATTACAGATAAGATATGCTAATAAGCTTATGTTATAGTTGTAATGAATTAATCCGTTTCTAGGTAATCATCATCCTAGAATGTTTGTCCCTAATAACTCACTAATTACCTAGGATTTTTCTCAAACAAAAATAAGTAATAAATAAATTTACTTTATTTTTTTTTCAAATACAATTAACCCATTTTTTTCAATTTCAATATTCCAATTCCCAATTAAAAATCAAAATGAGATTTTAATAAAATCAAGCATTTTCTAGGACAAAAATTTTTGTTTTATATCAAAACAATGAAATTCATTATTCTAAAATACAAATTTTAAACAATTTTCACAATTCATTTTTGCAACATTCTATCTAATCCCACAAACACACCTCAATTCATTTGAATTGGGGGTTTTCCCCCAAAATTTCTTGCCAAATAAAATTCAAATCCCACTTCAATAGAATTAGTGTTTTCAAAAACCAATTGAATAAAATTTAATTTAAATCATGTAATTATGGTTAAATTAATTGGCCAATCATAAATAGAAGCACTTGCCTCAGGATCACAGGATCATGAATCACAACACCTGTAGCTGGAAACTCCAATGAAGAATGATGAAAAAGGATATCCAAGAATCAAACCTAGATTCAAGATCTAAAACAATGGTGATTGGATCCTCACAGAAAATATAGATATAATAAACCCTAGGGAATAGATAAGAATAGAGTGGGATAAAAGGAATTGGGATTGAAGACTTACCCAGAAAGGATAGAACAAATATTTCCTATCTTAGATCTACTATAGAGAGGGTTTTTAGGATCCAAAATGGATCCTTAGGATCCCTATAAACCTTGGAAAATGAAATAGGGAGAGTTAGGGTTGTGTGTGGGTTAAAAAAGAGGCTTCATGGTTTTTAATGGATTTTTTGATTAATTAAAAGTCATGCACATGGTTTCCTAGTCAAGGTCACATGGTTTTTCAATACATTCACACCTACTGGTGGGGGTTTCATTTTTTCTCCTTGGTTGGTGTATATTTTTTCAAAATATATTCCAACCATGAAAAAACTCACTTCTTGGGTTTTCATTGTTTGAATTAGTAGGGTGAAAAGTTTGGGTAAACCATGCACTATCTGTACATAGCCCAAGAGACCTTCAAAATTTCAACAAATTTGTCTGAATCACCCTTAAACGAGACCCAAACAAAGAATGGTCAAAAGAGGGATTTAGGGATTACAAAAAAAACTGTAACAGGATGTTACAAACTCCCCACAATTGAAACTTTTTGTCCCCAAAATCCAGTTAAGAAGCTACGATTTCAAAAATATGAGGCCATTTATCTATCATTAGTGCCTCCCCATACAACAACTCATGAATATAATAACTGTTCTGACATATTACTCAAAACAAAGGTGTAATACTCCCTTGATGTACCTTGGTTTCAGAATCAACTATCTTAAGTGGATGCTCAGTCATGGATAAATTGGGTTCAATATCAAGATCACTCCATCTTAGAAAATGAGATGGATCAGGTAAACACTTTCGAAGTTTTTATATAAGAAACTTGTTATTTACAGATATAAACTGTGGTAGAAGTGAAAAATAGTTAATAAATTTCTCCAACTACTAAAAAATCTCAAAAGGTCCCAAAAATGAGGAGCAAATTTCCCTTGATTCCAAATCTATTGTTGACCCAATCAAGGTGAAAATTTCAAGAAGAACTAATCACAAACTAAAAATTCCAACAGTTTGTGATAATAATCAACATAAGACTTATACAGGCTATGTTATGTTAAAATTATTTGAAAAATCATGTAAATATTTATTTTTTCATATCCTAAACTCAGTACAACCAATGAACATTCACCAATCGCATACCAACAAAATAGATATTTAAAAGGTCATCCATACAAGGCCTCAAAATGATACATTCTGGTCGTGAACTGGTAACTATAGTTATAAGAAAACCCAACCAGTCCCAAATGGTCATCCCAAGATCCACCATACTCAAGAATGTAGGTGCAGAGCATATTATTATGTATATTTATATCTCTTTCTATTTAGCCATCTGACTGTGGATTACATGTCATACTCAAACGAACATGGGATCCAAGTACCTCCTGAAGGACTCTCCAAAAATAATAAGTAAACCAAGGAACCCAGTCAGAGACTATAGAAGATGGAAATATGTTAAAACAAAAAATATCATTCATATAGAGATTTATCAACTCATCAACTATGATTGTATCAAAAATGGGTACAATGTGGGATAATTTAGTCATCCTATCAATGATAGCCAAGATCACATTTTTCAATTTTATTCATATGTGGAAACCCGACCAAAAAAAATATAGATATATCATCCAACTTCAAAGTCAAAACTGGAAGTGGTTGAAGGAAACCCAAATAACTTTATAGCTCAACCTTAACCTGTTGGCATGTATAATAATAAGATAAAAAAATCACCAATGCTTCATCTCATACTTATAAACCAAAACAATCATTGCATATAAAAGAACATATTTGTTGTTCCTGGGTGCACTACCCACTGGGAATTATATAAATCCACCATCACATATTTCCTAATAGATAAAGGTATAAAAAAATGACTCTAATAACATAGAATGACCTCCGTCAAAAAAAACACATAGAAATGGTCTCCCTGCCATAAAGATAGTCTCTAATACTATGAAGCTCATCAACAAGATGTTGTTCCTCAAGAATCAACTTTATAAGAGAGGAGGTCAACTAAACACCATCCAAAACAACATCAAACCCATATTCCCAGACTCCAACATGTAACTATGAAAAATAAAAAACAAGTTACACTATTTTGACGATTCTTTCATGGCCTAGGTTGGAAGTTTCCTACTCATATAATCTGTAATGAAATTACCTTTCATTATGGTATATGTAATTTAGAAGTAAAAGGATTACCTATATTTCACTCAATCCATTTGGTGGAGATTCAAATATTTTTTTGAGAAGATATAACTCAAGATATTATGGTCAGAAGACAAGGTAAAATTTTCTCCACAAATTTAATGCCACCAACTCCTAAGCACATGTATAACAACTATGAGTTCAAGGTCTTAGGATGGGTAATTCTTCTCGTGTGGCCTCACCTACTGAGATCCATATATTACAATATTATAAATCTGTATAAGAATTCAACCCAAACCCGAACCTGATACATCTCAAAAGACCACATAGTCTTCTCCGACCTCTAGAAGAGTCAACACCTACATAGTTTTCAAAAGGTTCTTTAACTCAACAAAATAAGTTCGACATTTCTCATCCCATGCAAACATTGCCCCGTTTTCAGTTATATTATGCATTAGAGAATCCAACTTTCAGAATTCCATTACAAAATGGTGATAATACCAAGCTAAACCCAAGAAGATCCAAATATCTAAAATATTTTTTGGTTATTACCATGTCATTATAGGTTTTACCTTCTTAGGATCAACTGAGATACCATGTTTTGATAGCACGTTCCCCAAGATATTCACGTCTTGAATACAAAAATCACATTTTGAAAGCTTGGAATAAAGTCATTGATTTTTTAACATTTCCAAAACATCTCTCAAAATGATCTACATGATCCTCCTTAGATTTATATTAAAAAAGGATATCATCTATAAATACTACCATGTAAATATCAAGATACAAATGGAAAATCATATTCATTAAATCCATAAAGATTGTAAGAGCATTGGTTTGAACAAATTGTATTAATTGGTACTAATAATGGTCATACATTATCTGTAAGGTAGTTTTATGAATTTCATACTATTTTATTCTCAAATGATGGTAACCAGAGTGAAGATCAATATTACAGAATCACTTCACCCCTTTCAACTAGTCAAATAGGTCATCAATCTGTTGAACCAGATACTTTTTATTTACCATAAAAAGATTTATTTTTTAGTAATTCATATAAAGGTAAAGTGACCCATGAACTTTATTATCAAAGTGAACCATCACCACCCAAGGTGACACACTCAAGAGTATAAATAATTTCACTAGAACATCATCTAACCAATTCATCAACTCATTCATTTCATATGGATCCATATGGTAAGAAGGAATTAATACTAGTTGAGTATTTTCCACTAAATAGATATAAAAATACACCTCTAATACTGGTGGAAGACCATATAAGTTAGATGGGAAAATGTCAGGATTCTCAAAGACAACTGAAGGAAGATCATCGAACAAAGATTCTTACTCCTAGTCAAAAGTGAAGACTAATATCACATTCCCCAGCTTTGGATAAGAATTTCCGGATCTACTCAACCTTGGATCCCATTATCCTTGAAATATCCACAAACCCCATTTGGTGTAATAAAGGAGACCCATCAAAGGAAAAAAATCAAACTAGGTTTTATTGGCAATGATCCAATCCATCCTGAATATTATGCCAAGAGGTTTTATTTTGAGGACCAAAAAATCCCAAACATGCTCAATATCTGTTAATAAGAAAACACAAGCAAGACACTGAATACCCTAGTCTCCCATTGTTCTGAGGGGCGTATTAATATCCATTACATAAGATAACATCTATGAAGGAATATAAATCAAACTCACAACACAGGTTGAAATAAACAAATGATATGTACAAATATCAAATAAAGAAGTCACTAATGACAAAGTTATATTGATGATACCTCTCAAAGTCAATGGATATATGTCTTCTTCATCTAGAGACTCTTCCTATTCGTGAAGAATCTTTGTTCCAAATTCCTATGACTGATACCCCTTTGTTTGTGAATCATCTAATTTCAATATAGTTTTAGTAGGCTCTGATGATCTTGTTCTACTATGTGGAGTGGTATAGACATATCATAACTTCTATAAGGCATGGGAATACAAAGGAACCACATATCTTGGGTTCCTTAGTGAAAACCCATTTTGGGTGCCCATGTTTTCAACACTAGTAACAAAACAAATGACCTCTTCCATGAACTACATAAGGTACAGAATAACCCTTCTCTCAAGAACAACCATGATATTCATAACACTTTCTATTTTCTTTAAAGTAACTTGCACTACCAATCGGAGAAAATTAATTCCATCAACCCAGACTTTCCAGCCAGGTGAATTTCAACCATGAATACTCTATCCAACACATCAGTATAAGAAGGTAGCTTCAGCAATAAAACCTGAGAAAAAATATAATATTGATGTACAATCTCAAATAATCGAGTATTAAACTTCTATTTTGATTCAATTTTAAGTTAAAACTACAAAAGATATATAAAATAAATTTTAATATTCTATCATGGCCCAATCGTCCTTCATAGGTTTTAAAAACTAAAAAGCCTTGGCCAACACTGCCTACTCTGGATAGAAATATTTAGTGAAAATAAATTTAAAGTCATTCCACTCTAAGACCTCATGCTTTTTCACTTCCACCATTACATCCCACCATCTCCTTCTAGGTCACTCTATCTTGATGGTGTAACATTTCACCCTGATTTCTTTTGTAATTTTCAAGAACTCAAATAGAATATTAATATCCCTCAACCAATCCTCGCCTGCTGAGTAACATTAGATCCTTGGAATTATAGTGGATTTTGACGATTGAAATCTTGGGAAGTAATCCTGAGTTCATCCCTATAAGGTTCCATAGCTTGATCCTGATATGGAATAGGTGCAGGTGCCCATCCAAAAGCATGGATATCATGAACAATAACATCAACCAAATTCTTTTCCACATGGAGGATTTTATCGATGTGGTTCATCTATAGATTCCTCTTAGATCTAATTCACATAACATCTTGGAGACATGATGCTACAAAACATCAACCTACAACATTTAATACATCATATTATCACTAAAACATATAATCAATCAAAATTATTACCATCAGATAGATAAAAAAAATTTGGATTTCAATCTATCTAAATAAAATGTAGTGAAAGGCTTGAACTAATCCTCAAGACTCCTTTCTCAAACCACCCATCATGACTTAAGGCTTTTTTTGTGAGATTTTTCTAGGTACTGAATCCAAACTACCTCCAAAGACTATACAGGATTACTCAACTACATGTTGACAAAAAAGAAACATGATAAACCTACCCCTCTGATACCACTTTTTCATAAACCGTCTTAGATAACCTGGAACACTGATATCTAAGTCATTCCGAACATACCTCAAAGAGAATTATTGATCCTGACCGGTTGGACACAAGAACTTTGCATCATACAATCTTAAAGAGGGAATGAAATTTACACAAACACAATAAAAGAAATAGATACAAGTAAATATACACAAAATAAAACTCTAAATGGAGAACTATATTGGATGTCAAATAGGTAAAAAGAACCCAAAGGTGCAATAGAAAAGTACCAGAAAATAGGACAACAGCCCATGTCCCAGCAGACACAACAGAAAAAGGCCAACGATCAATATAAATTACCACCTATAAGTAGTTCTTTCACCTTTCTCGAACCTGACACGATATAATCTACAAATTCTCAAAGGGAAAGGTAGAGTGTGAGATAATATCCTAGTAGAGTCTCACCAAGGATATAATAATATGACAACAAAAAATTAACCAAATAAACAATTGAATTTGAAATAAACAGGAAAAGAAGTTCAAAAACATATTTAAAACAAATCATGCTTTTCATTTCAATTGATGGAAATACTTTAAAAATGTGTTAATAAACATTTTATATAAAACAATTATATAAATTCACAAGACATATTTAAAATAATTTACAAACAATTATATATATAAATATATATATATATATCAAAACTTTAACAATGAAAAACATGGTCATATTCTATGAGGTGTGATAGTTCTAGGTTATGGTATCTTCACACACTCATATAATGACAACATCAATGTTCACACACGTCACATTAACACTAGACAAAGATGACTCACCAATATCCCACTGGGGTTAAGATCTTACAATAAGTTTTTGTTATAGTTATAAATTGTTAAAAAAATTATAGGGTATCACCTTCCTTGAAAATTATTCCCTAATAACTCAGTAACTACCTAGGATTTAATTATCTCAAAAAATAATCAATAATGGCCAGTTTACATTAAAACAATTTAAAGTATAATTAAACAATTTTCTTCCATTTCAATGTGCCAATTACCATTCAAAAACAAAAATGAGATTTTAATCAAATCAATCATTTTTTCAGGATAAAACTACAAATTTTCTATCTAAACATTTTAATCCATTATTCTCATATACAAATTTAAAATCAATTTCACAATTCAATTTCCAATCATTCCATCAAATCCCACAAATATACCCCAATTCATTGGAATTGGGGTTTTTTCCACAAATTTCATGCCAAATAAAATTAAAATACAAATTCAATAAAATTAGTTTTTTAATAAAACAATTTAATTTAAATAATGAAATCTATGGTTATATTAATTGGCCAATCATAAACAAAACCACCTAGCTTGGGATAACGGTATCACGAATCACAAAACCCGCAATGGGAAGCACCAATGAAGAACATTAGTAAAAGTGATTTGCAAATTAAAAAAAATCATGATATAAAAAATGTATGTATTAGATCCTATAATAACATGGAGATCTAATAAACCCTAGGGGGATATAAGGATAGAAAAAGGGAGAAGGAACATGGATTGAAAACTTACCAAGAAAGGTCCAAAAGAAGATCTCCTAGCTTTGATCCAACATATACGGGGTTTGGAGAAACCAAAATAGATCATTTGGATCCTTATAAACCATGTAAAACAAAATAGGTTTATTTAGGGTTGAAAGAGGATCAAAAAAGAGGGTTCATGAATATTTAATGACTTCTGGGTTTAATTAAAAGTCGTGCACATGGTTTCCTGGGCAGGGTCACACGGTCTTCCAAACTGTATTCCCTAGCCATGTTCCCCTTCTGGTGGGGTTTCATGGTTTCTTCTTGGTGGGGTCATGGTTTTTAAAACCATTCCCCAATCCATTAAACCCTCACTTCCTAGGTTTTTATGGTTTAGGAAAACTGTGCGCCAACTATGCTCAAACCAATTGCCCTTCAAAATTTTAGAACTTTTAACCGAGGCACCCCTAAATAAGACCCAACCAAAGAATATTCAAAATATGGGTTGAATAGGACCTGAAAATAGTAGTATGATGTCACACTTATCTATGTATACTTATAGAAATCATCCATGTTGTTTGGTGATGAAATGATAGTTGCATCGCTTCATGAATGTGGTAGTCCACACATACATGAAAAATGCTAATAACATTCAAGGAGTGATAAGAAAATAAAGGAAATGATATATTATATTTTCATAATGATAAATATTTCATTGATTTTATAATTTTATCATTTATATCACACATATTTATCCTTATTATATTCCATGTAATGCATTGGTTAAAAGTGAATCCCAACACTTCGTGAGGCAATAGTCCATCGTAAACACATGTGACATTATCATATCCCAAACGGGATGAAATTTAAAAAAAGTTATGTCTAATATTGTAATGTCTCGGACCTCTCTGGTCCATTACTTTGTGAAAATGTGGTGTTGGAGATGTTCCGGGAGGTCAAGGTGACTTATCCCCAACACTTTGCCAAATTTCCAGTTCTGTGAACAGTGTTTCCAGTTTTATGAACAGAAACAGATTGGTCTCATAGATTGGTTTCACAGATCAGTATGACAGATCGGTCTCACAGATCGGTTTCACAGATCGGTCTGACAGATCGGTTTCACAGATCGGTCTGATAGATCGGTTTCACAGATCGGTCTGACAGATCGGTCTGACAGATCGGTTTCACAGATCGGTGTCACAGATCGGTTTCAGAGATCGGTCTGACAGATCGGTTCCACAGATCGGTGTCACAGATCGGTTTCACAGATCGGTCTGACAGATCGGTTTCACAGATCGGTTTCAGAGATCCGTATGACAGATCAGTTTCACAGATCGGTCTGACAGATCGGTTTCACAGATCGGTCTGATAGATCAGTTTCATAGATCGGTTTCACAGATAAGTTTTACATATCGGTGTAACAGATCGGTTTCACAGATCGGTCTGACAGATCGGTTTGACAGATCTGTTTCACAGATCGGTTTGACAGATCGGTTTCACAGATCAGTTTCACAGATCGGTTTCATTGATTGGTTTCACAGATCGGTTTCACAGATCCGTTTCACAGATCGGTTACACAGATCGGTTTCACAGATCGGTTTCACAGATCAGTTTCATAGATCGGTTTCACAGATCGGTTTCATGTACAGTAACAGTGGGTGAATAGTGTTTTTAGATTCCTACAGTTTTGCCCCTTTTGACGTTTCCTTTGATGTAAAATACATTTAAAGCCTTATTTTAAGGGCTTTCAAGGCCGTTTCAAATTCCATAAATCCTATATCAATTATTCCTAAGGCCAGGATGTATTTACATGGTCAAACCGTGTGGGTTAATGCTATCCGTTTTTAATGGAGAATTAACCAGATCTTAAACCGTCGCCCCATCAAATCTTTAAAAGGGAACGAGATATCGTTCTCCCGTGTTCATCCTCTTTGTTCTCTATTATGAGACGCTAGAATCTTTCAAACCTTCTTCCAAGAGTTTCATAATCAAACTTTACTCAGATCAGTTCCGCTTTGTTTTGATGCAACCAAGCTGTGTCGATCAATCTTTGATATAAGGTATGTTGTATCGTCATTATTTTGGGGTTCATCTTCTCCTATCCTTCTTTCCATATTATAGTGTGTAATTTCCAAGATTCTAACAGATTTTCTTGGGGTTGGTTGGTACTGTCGTACCGTGGCATCCTCCGGTGGATGCAGTTGTCGTGAGAGGAGGATTGTGACCCATTGTGTGGATAAAGGACGTCAAGAACTCTTCGAGGTAGGGGATTCCTGGCTTCTCTAATTTTATATGTTCAATTTTAGAATTAACATGATTTAGTCCTTTGTATCGAAATGAAATTGACCAAATTAAATACTTGAACCAGATTAAAAGAATTGGTTGTTCGCGTGTTGTTGCTTTATACCGTGATAACGATTTGCCTCATGATTTTCTAAATAGAGTGATATCAATGTTTTCTTTGATTTGTTGTTCATTCATGATAGAAATTGATAATGAATGTAAATCCAGAATTATTTGTTAATTAATTGGATAAAGATAAAGAGGCATGTAAATTAATCTGCTTATTGCTGTTGTTGTGGTTGTTCTAATTCAAGGATAATCAAATTAAAAAAGTAAGCATGGTTATTTAATTGTGATAGCTTACTGATTAGGTATCCCGTAATTGTAACCTATGCATAACAAATCTGCTAGTTCAATATGGATTAAAGAACAGATTGTGTGGGAATTTATAAAAGGGATCTGAGTTACCCACTTGTTTGTTAAAGTGTCAAGAGCCCATGGTTGTGACTATTGTTTTCCTGCTGCATGTGATGTAATGTGAGCCTGGATGGATGTTGTGATGTGTGGAGGCATGGGGACTTGTGGTTGTGGAAGTGGATGATGCCTAGGGTGGAGAGATGCATCAGCTTATGCATGTGGGTGTCTGGGAGGACACTAGGGGTGATGGAATGGGATGGATGTGGTTGTTGGATGCTTATGGATTGTTTGAATGTTTATCTGCTTTGATTTTCCCCACTGCTCAAGGCAGCGGGTCTTGCTTACCCTTCTTCCAAATGAGGCGAAGACGCGTGGGGTATGGCACGTGCTTTCTGTGTTTAGCCTCTCGAGGGCGAATGGGTCTATGCTCTTTCTATAAGTGGCAAAGACTCTACGGGTAGTATATCTACTCACCATGTTGAGCCTCCATTGTGTTTAGAAGCATAGGATGGTTTTCTAGAATGCCTGGGAATATGGAAAAGTAACTCTATAATGAATTTTTGATTAAATGGTGAAAATTCACAGGGATGGAGATACTAGAATATAAATGTGATGTGAATCTTAAAAGGAGCAGTTGATTTTGAATCTGATGCCAATTTAGTTTAATGTTGAATTTTTAATGCTTAATTAATTCTGAAAGAATTAATTAATGTATAGTGAAACTGATAATATGAGAACGGAGTAATCTAATAAATCTCTTCAAATGTTTGTGTGCTTATAGGATACCTAGTCCTAGAGGTAGCGGCCTGGAGTCTGAGAGACGTTAGCTGCAGTTGTATCTAAAGACTAGGTAATGCACATAGTGTGGATGTGATTTATATATATATTCTGTACTTTTTGTGTTTCTATATGCTACTCCACCCTGTCGTTAAGGGAAACTGATACCCCGGGGATTCTGAGCCCTGGGGGGTGTTTTCCCCAACATTCTGATGGGAGGTTGAATGGCTGACTATCCCCTTTGGCCCCGCTCTCTTCTCTTGGTAGATACTTGTGCCATGAGGCACAATGGTTAGTTACCCCATATATGTGTGTAGAGGGATGTAATGGCTTGTGGTTATTCACACACATATATTATGGATATAGTATCTTATGGACTACTATAGGTGTAACGTGTATAGGCTATAATGGATTGAGGATCCTTACTCGGAGTATGGGCTATAATGGATTGATGTATTATACCCGACGTATGATACACTTTATGCGAGTTGTGGTGGATCCCGGAAACTACCTGGTTACTTTTGGTTGTGAGGATGGTGTGGTGTTTCGCCTAGGTGTCTGCTGGCAAGCCTTTTTGGTGCACGAGGTGCAGATTGTGGAGATTAGCCCAGGTGTCTGCGGGCAAGCCTTTGGAGAGAGATGCATAGGAAGTATGTCGTTGGGGAAAAGCAGCAAACTAGTAGGGAAGTAGTAGCGGGTTACCCTTGATATTCTTTACTATATTCTATATTCTTGTATGTGTTACTTGGTGAGAGTATCCATGGTGAGGTTCAGAACTTAGTATACCTGTTTAAATGACGAGTCAGTTTCACTTGTTGTTCACTGGGCTTTAGCATGCTTTTATTAATTTTGCACGAGAGGCTTGGGGAGGATCTTACTGAGTATACTGTTATACTCACCCTATGTATATATAAACTGTTTTTTTCGGTCACTTGGAGCAGGTTGGAGATCAAGCTAGTTACTACTAGCTTGTGGTTGGAGGAGGAGCTGTTCGAGCTTGTGGTCGCTTCCGTTTTACTTTCTTTTGGGTACTTTTAGTTTCCCCTTTTAGTTGTAGTACTTTTGCATGACATTTCATATATGTACTTGGATTTATTTTATATCTCAGTTCTGAGTTGGAGTTGATTGGAGTCTATTCTATCTCTCCCTTCTGCATGTGTTCTCTTAGAGGGTAATGCCTCCCATTTGTATGTTTATTATACCCTCGGTGCTAGTCGCCAACCCGGGGCCTACTGGAGGCAGGACTCGGGGGTCATTATCTCTCTTCTCACATTGTCGGCCCAGGAGGGGTACACTTTGTGGGGAGGGGGTCATGATAGAGTGTTATCAGTGGTCTGGTTGAGGGATAGGATGGAGTTTGGAGTCAGGCACAGGTGAGGATGCATGGGATGGTAGGGCAATGGTGTAATTCATGTTTAGTAAGTGGGGTAAACACTGGAGACTGGCAGAGACATAGGCGTTTAGATCCCCCTATGATCTGTTGCACGGACCTTTAAGTTTACGATGGCTACTAAACAAAGTTATACTTGTTGCAGGGTAGATACCTAGGAAAGGATCATGCATCATTATTCTTTGCGCCTGTGTTTGAATTGGTAGACCTTGGGATAGGTAACCTAAAATTAATAAAACAAAAAAATTAATTAACTAATGTTGAGTCTTCCATATTCCTGGATTAAGAGCTCTAACAGTTGTTATTTTACAGGTATGGCTCCAGGTCGATGTCTTCGTCAAGTCTGCGCAGATGATGCCCAGCAGGCTGTTCCAGCAGATCGCCGCCGGGTAGAGGTTGACGACGATGAAACTTTGAGGAAGACACTCCGAGAGTTTCAGCACCAGAGTCTACAAAACTACGAGGGCTCCGTTTCAGATGTAGTCCCTGAAGACTGGTTGGAGGAGGTCGAGATAGGATTCAGTTTCATTCGTGCTCGGAAGGAACACTGGGTGTCCTTGGTTGTGACGATGCTGCGTGGAGCAGCGAGGCAGTGGTGGTTATTATTCCTCAGGGATCGTGAGGAGTCAGTGATCTCATGGGAGGAGTTTCGAGATAGGTTTGGAGTCGAGTTTCTTTCTTCGACTGCGAAGGCGTCCAGTCGCTAGGAGCTTCTTACCCTTTGCCAGGGGAGCTCCAGTGTTCGAGAGTTTGGAATCCATTTCAGGAACCTTCTACGATATGCTTCAGACCTGTTACCAGATGAGGAGGCCAGGGCGAGGCATTTCGAGGAGGCTTTGTGTCCAGAGATTGAGCGCCAGGTCACCCCATTTATGCTAAAGACATATCTTGAGGTGCTGGCGAGGGCAGAGGTTGTTGAGAGGACTTTGGCTAAGACCAGATTTTAACACCCCGAGATTTTATAAAAAATATTCTTTTCATTAATGTATTGTGTTGTACGCTACACCAAAAGAAGCTTTCATAACACGCATCCTTGACTTGCCTTGCAATACACGCAATCGCGACCTTCCTCGATAGCGTGTGTAGTACGCAATACCGAGTTTCACTAAACAACGATATGCTATTAAAATATTATTAAAACTAGCCGTTATGAATATTAATAACCACTTTTTGAAATTTTGTAAATTTTATTTTTCAAAATGGACTTCATTTTTGGATTCAGAATATGGAAATTAGCTTAGGGTGAAATTTTGGTACTTTTCGGATAACTTTCATATTCTGATGAATAGTGAAAATTACTAAATTTTAATTAAAAAGAACTTTTTTAATAGAAATAATTAATAGTGATAAATTATTAATTTTATTGGTTTTGAAGTATATTTAGAATATATTTTTACAATTTAATAGAATTTTGGTCATTGGATGTAATTTCACATTTAAACCAGTTATAAACAAGTGTCAATCTTTTGATAGTTATTATCTCTTAAAAACATGCTATTTGTTTTGACGATGGGAACTAATTTTTAAATTAATTAATGCAACTGATATGTTCTGAATTTGGTAAAATAGACATCATTTTTGAATTCTTAATGTCAAATATATCTTAGGCCTAATTTTTGGTATTTTTCTGGAAACTTTAATTTTTTGATGAATAGTGAAACCACTAAGTGGTAGTTAAAAAACTGAATTTTTCATAAAACATAATTTTACCGCTTCTATGAGTGGAATTTCGAAAATCCAAGAGACACGGTTAATATCAAGGACTAAACTATAGTTCAATGGGATGAAAATAATTTTTGTTGAACAGTAACTTTTTAATTTTTTTTACCACGGTTAAAAGTAAATAGGGTAATTAAGGGTAAAAATGATATTATTATTACCCTAACATACGTACTAATTCTATTGGATAAGTTTAATTCGACCAAAAACATCCTTAGGAATAAAATATGACCATTTAGGCCCACTTGGATTAGATTAGGACATTTATTATTAATTTATTTAAAGAAGGGTTAAAATAGTTAAAATCAAAGTTTAATAAGTAAATCATTTTTAATATAGGGTTATACATACGATAAATTCGACTATAAATATTAATTAGAAATCTAAAGGAATTTCCTACATAATAGTATTTTATTTGTAATTTTTAGACATTAAATAATTTAATTTATTTATGACACAATGATGATGCAGTAATTATCTTATTAATGAAATATTGACATAATTGATGTTATAAATACCCAAATAAATGTAATTTGAAACTTTTTATGAATTCAACTAATTTTATAGGTTAATATGACATGTTATTATTGATTTAATTAACTTTATTCGAACAAGTCATTCTGTTATGATTTTCACAAAAATCAATTACTAAATTGTGTCAAATTTGACATAAAATAGTTTTTAAAACAAATATTATATAATTAATTGTTATTTTATTTCTAAAAACCTAAGGTTATGCCAAATGACTTAGATAAGGTTATATATATATTAATAATAAACAACTTGTGGTTCGTTTGGCTGCTTATAGTAAGTTTATTAACCTTATAGTATAAGAACACAAGAAAACACGATAAAAGTAAAATTATTTAACTTAATGTTAAATTTAAATGATAAGGTTAAAATAGGAACCTAAACTTGTCTAAATTCTATTTGATGAGATTATTTCGACCCATCCCCACCTTAGCTTCTAAATAAATCAATTTGGAGCTATTTAAAACCGAATTTGTCTTTATAATAAAATAATAGTTCTAGTTATTCCAAAGGTACCCCTCTCCTCCCTTATAAAAGGGAACCTCCTCCCTCTCTTCCTCACACAACTTTGAGAATTCAAGCTCGGCCAAACCCTGCAACTTTCTCCTATACACTTTCCTAGAGACATCCTAGAGGTCCTGGGCTTCTTCAAATACCAATTTTAGTGCCCAAAAAGGAGGTCTCAAAGAAGCACTTCAAAGAAGAGGTAATATCCATTACCGATCCTTTCCAATTTCTTTCTTCTTCAACTTCTTCTTCTTTAGTTGTTTTATTATGAAGTAACAACATCAGTATCACTCATATACTGATATGTTATTATAAGTATAAAACAACCCTATTTCACCATCTATCCATCCTACGGAAAACGAAATCACCGCGCGTGCGTACGTACGGAATACTGTCTCCACGCCGTGGTGTAATCTATTTTCCACCACCACCTTACTTGGATGGGTATAATGGTGTAAATAATGACTATATATGACTATTATAAATTAATACAGATTCTGAAATAGTATACATACACTCCAATATAATTCCATGATCATAAGAACGATATCATCACTCGTGCGTACGTACGGAATACTGTCTCCACGATGTGATGTGACTCGTTCTACATGATCTTCATTTCATAAGGATTATATAAATGAATTGAATGAATGAATATGATATATATTACACTAATACTATTCTAGAAATTAGGTATCTATAACCTAAAGAGATGAATAAGAATTTATTCGACAAAACACGCATAAGAACAAAAAGTTATAAACACCCGAATAACAAGTAGAAATGAAATATTACTACTAAGAAGCTAAGAAGATGACCATATATGATATCATAAAAATGAGTATGATTCTGTAATAAGTAAATAACATTATTTAAATCATTATACAGGAGGTTCAGACACTTACAAAGCAATTCGGACCTAAGGTAAGGGAAATATCACAATCTCATTTTTATCTGAGATTGTTTATACTTTGAAATTTACTGGGTGTATTTTATCATCCACATACTTGTTTCCTCAATATGTAATATTTATATCCTTTACAATATTTTATATCCAATTTTACCCTTCGTTGAGTTTTTAGTAAAAGATATGATAGGAATCTTTTGTCGTTTCACATACGAGGTACTTTTTGACTTTTCCGACAAAAGTACGAAAAGAATGTTTTTTTTAAACTTATACGGCATGAATGGATTTTTAAAACATTATTTCCAAGAAGCTTCCTTTACAAGTTTTCAAGTTTATTTTTAATCAACTTATTTTAGTTTAGAATTGTACAACATGTTAATAAATGAAAAGTGTTTTTGAAGCAGAAAGGATATTTTCCTCAAGAATGGAGTTCAAGTGTTTTATCAAAATTATTTTCCATCTAAGATAATAAAGGGTTCTGTTTTTATCCCTATTATTACATTGATTTGATTATGTTGTGATTGAATTATATTTTTATGAATTCCTTTATCTTATATGAATTATTTTATGATGTCACGATGTTTAAGATTCCCATTTTTATTACATGTGTTATGCTATGATGTATGGTTTATGATTTTGTGGGGTACATAAGAATGGTATCATTATGAGATGGGTGGGACCTATATATCCCTCAAATGCATTGGATAAAGATTTTATATCTCATGAGATAGACATGGATGGAATGGTAGGTTATACCGGTTCAGTGAAATAGGACTGAAACGAGGAGTGAACACGGTTCAGAAATGGACTTTGTCCACTAAGATAGCCTTGGAAATGAGTCTTGACTAATAAGAAATGATTCTCTATGATTATGTGTGTATGACAAAAAGTTTCATGTTTTATGTTATGATTATTGGTATTACATTTCACTACTATGATTTATCCCATGTTATGAAATTATGCTCTCTTTTGCAGGTTAAGATTTCCAAAATGTTATGTTCTTATGAATATAATGTGATTGATATTTCTTTTGTTTACCCTTACAGAGCATTTGAGCTCACCCTTTTATGTTTTCTTTTCCCCAGGATATAAAGACAGGTTTTAGGTAAAAAAAAGAAGACCTTTATGGGAGATGTTGAAGATATTTCACCACGATTAGAAGACTATATTCTGAGTTTCCAAAGACACTAAACTATTACGATCCTTGTGTGTGTATTTTTGTTATGTACTAAGTATTCCGCAAAAGTAATGTAATGTCCATGTACGTCAAGCTTCGGGACTCTACAGTTGGTATCAGAGGAAAGGATTAGTCAACCTTTGGAAACTAGGATGCGAAAACGTTAGTGAGATCCCTAGAGATATTTCTAATGTATGTCTAGGGATGTCCCTAAGGATAAGTATACGTATAGGATACAGTCCTAGAACTACAGTAATGATCATAGAATTTAACCTAAGATATTAGATATTGAGGATACTCCCCATTTATTATGTTGTTTTCCCTAGCATGAATTTTTCCTCTCACACTATTCTTTTTGGGTTTTAGACGATGGCTGGAACCCGAAGGAACCGTGTTGATCAATGCAATGGACAATGCAATGATTGTCCTCCTGAACAAACAAATGTTATGGGAGATGGAGTGCAAAATCTTATTGCTATACTTACACAATCTATGAATCATTCTGGACTTCCAAATGAGAAGAGAAGGGAACAATATTCTATTGAGTCCTTCATGAGGCAATGTCCACCTTCTTTCAGTGGGTCTTCTGATCCACTTGTTGCTAAACAATGGATCAGTACCACTAAAAAGATATTTTTAGTTCTTCAATGTTCTGAACATGATAAAGTCATTTTAGCAGTATATTGTTTGGAAGGTGAAGCTGATCAATGGTGGAATCTTATCAAGAATATGAGTCAAAGAGATGAAATTGAGTCCATGGAATGGGACGAGTTCAAGAACTTATTTTTCAATAAGTACTTCCCTTGTATTCTTCGAACAAAGATGGAGAAGGAGTTTTTTGAACTAAAGAAAAAGGATGATGAATCTGTTGGTATATACGAAGAGAATTTTACCAGGCTTGTAAGGTATGCATCTAGATTTATCATCCAACCTGAAAGTAAAATTGATCGATTCTTTAGTGTCTTAAAACCAAATCTCCGAAGGGCATTAGCTATAAGAGACTTCAGTAGCTATGAAGAAATTGTGCATTGTGCTATCAAGGTAGAAATGGAAGTTGGTGTTACTTATCCATCTCATAGTTTTGACAAGAAACGAAAGATGGAGTTCAAGGAGAAATCTGATAATAATGGTGAAAAGAAGATGAATGTTTTCTTATGCTCAAGGTGTGGAAAGAAGCATGGTGGAGATTGTCTTAAAGGGACAAGTAAATGTTTCAAATGTGGAAAGGAAGTTCATCGGGCATTTGAATGCTGCAATGATGGGAAGAAGATGTCTAATGATGCAAACAAAGGAAGGGATACACAGAATGAACCTACTACACTTCAATGCTTCAAGTGCAAGGAAATGGGGCATTATGCTAATAAATGCCCTATTCCAAGGGTTAGTGATGATCGACAAGAGCAACCACTTAAGGAAAAGGAGAAAGGGAAGTCACATGCGATCACCATTGGTGATGTTGAATATGAAAACGATGTGGTGGAATGATTAAGTGTTTATGTAATGGGATTCCAAAATAATGTTGTATATAGTATCATGGAATATTGGAATATTTATGTTTTCGTCTATTGTGGTTTTCAATAATTTTATGGCATCGGTAACCATGAGAAGTGATTGAAATATTTTTGGAAAGCAGATGATATGCACATAATTAAGGGATAAAGAGAATCTAATATGTTTGATAGTATTCATGAGCTCATGATTGATATAAGGACTAAGTGCTATCATGGTTTGAGTATATAGAATTTTGAAGATTTTGGTATGTGTAAAGTGTTTACTTTTAAATACATTCATGTTTTCACTAAGGATCAATGGGTATTCAAGAGAATACATGATTAAGGCCTTTGAATGTTTGGAATGTGACCAAAAAGACATATCTCATGATATACGGGGATCAATGATTGTATTAACATGCTTGTTATATGAACTCTTTGGTAATCATTTTCACTATAATATGAGATTGGACAGTAGTATTATGGATAAGCCTAAATATTGGAATGGACTATGTTGGACATAAGTTAGTATTGTTTAAGGATAAAAGTGTTTTTGATATTATTGATGAGATGTTATAGTAATATAGTTTTATAAAAAGGACAACATGCAGGACGGGCGACAACCCATTGCGTCGGACAAGGTCGTAGGAATCGAACCCACAACCGAAGTGCGACTGGCCTTTATCGCCTACCACTGGCCTACAAAAAGTCCCTGATTAGTAGAAACTAGTTTTATTTTATTAAGCGGTATGATATATTAAGTATAAGTTCATTTTAGGAACCATCTATGATTAATCTCACTACAGATAGACTTATGTATTTTTTGATAACTTTTCTAACCTTTTGTTTGAGACAGATGGAATGACCCATCATTCTATCACATGATCTACTAACACATCACGAATGACAAATTCAACTTCATTTCTTTAAGAGATGAAGTGGAAATTGTCCAAATAATGACAAACGGTGAGACTATACCAAAATCACGAAAGTATTTCTTCTAATTCCAATTTCATCAACTTTAGGGAAATGATCTTGAAAACCAAAAATGTTGTCCTAGTGCTCTTATATCTGCTGAATCAGATGGTACCTTAGATCGTCACAAATTTATGGCTTTGTGATTGCTGGCATTTCCATAGCCATGTTCTCTACCACTCTCCATCAGAACATGATGGTTAGATTTCTCTTCCATATCCATATTTTCACCTATGTGGAAACCCAGTGACTAGTTTATTTGGGTAACCATTACGTTTCATACTTTTGTTTTTAAAGATTGGTTTTGGTATTCCTTTTTACGATGTGGGTTTCTATTAAAGAAACTTTCAAGTAGTAAACCATTTATAACCCCGACGAACTTCGAGGGAAAATTTCGATTTAAGGGGGGTAGAATGTAACACCCCGAGATTTTATGAAAAATATTCTTTTCATTAATGTCTTGTGTTGTACGCTACACCAGAAGGAGCTTGCACAACACGCATCCTTGAATTTCCTTTCATTACACACAATCACGACCTTCCTCGATAGCGTGTGTAGTACGCAGTACCGAGTTTCACTAAACAACGATATGCTATTAAAATATTATTAAAACTAGCCATTATGAATAGTAATAAGCACTTTTTGAAATTTTGTAAATTTTAATTTTCAAAATGGACTTCATTTTGGGATGCAGAATATTGAAATTAGATTAGGGTGAAATTTTGTTATTTTTCGGATAACTTTCATATTCTGATGAATAGTTAAAATTACTAAATTTTAATTAAAAAGAACTTTTTTGAAAGAAATAATTAATAGTGATAAATTATTAATTTGAGTGGTTTTAAAGTATACTTAGAATATATTTTTACAATTTAATACAATGTTGGTCATTGGATGTAATTTCACATTTGAACCAGTTATAAACAAGTGTCAATCCTTTGATAGTTATTATCTTTTAAAAACACGCTATTTGTTTTGATGACGGGAACTAATTTTTAAATTAATTAATGCAACTGATATGTTCTAAATTTGGTAAAATAGACATCATTTTTGAATTCTTAATATCAAATATAGCTTAGGTCTAATTTTTTGTATTTTTCTGGAAACTTTCATTTTTTGATGAATAGTGAAACCACTAAGGGGTAGTTAAAAAACTGAATTTTTCATAAAACTTAATTTTAACCGCTTCTGTGAGTGGAATTTAGAAAATCCGAGATATGCGGTTAATATCAAGGAATAAAATGTGGTTCAATGAGATGAAAATAAGTTTTGGTAAATAGTATCTTTTTACTTTTTTTACCACGGTTAAAAGTAAATAGGGTAATTAAGGGTAAAAATGATATTATTATTACCCTAACACATGTCCTAATTCTATTGGATAAGTGTAATTCGACCAAAAACAACCTTATTAATAAAATATGACCATTTAGTCCCACTTGGATTAGATTATGACATTTATTATTAATTTATTTAAAGAAGGGTTAAAATAGTTAAAATCAAAGTTTAATAAATAAAATCATTTTTAATATAGGGTTATACATAAGATAAATTAGACTATAAATATTCATTAGAAAGATAAAGATATTTCCTACATAATAGCATTTTATTTGTAATTTTTAGACATTAAATAATTTAATTTATTTATGACACAACGATGATGCATTAATTATCTTATTAATGAAATATTGACATAATTGATGTTATAAATACCCAAATAAATGTAATTTGAAACTTTTTATGAATTAAACTAATTTTATAGGTTAATAATACATGTTAGTATTGATTTAATTAACTTTTTTAGAACTAATAATTCTTTAATAATTTTCACAAAAATCAATTACTAAATAGTGTCAAAATTGACATAAAATAGTTTTTAAAACAAATATTATATTATTAATTGTTATTTTATTCCAAAAAATCTTAGGTTCGGCCAGCTGACTTAGATAAGGTTATATATATTAATAATAAACAACTTGGGGTTCGTTGGGCTGCTTATAGTAAGTTTATTAACCTTATAGTATAAGAACACAAGAAAACACGGTAAAAGTAAAATTATTTAACTTAATGTTAAATTTAAATGATAAGGTTAAAATAGGAACCTAAACTTGTATAAATTCTATTAGATGGGAGGATTTCGACCCATACCCACCTTAGCTTCGAAATAAATCAATTTAAAGCTCTTTATAACCGAATTTGTCTTTATAATAAAATAGTAGTTTTAGTTATTCCAAAGGTACCCCTCTCCTCCCTTATAAAAGGGCACCTCCTCCCTCTCTTCCTCACACAACATTGAGCCTTAAAGCTCGGCCAACCCCTGCCACTTTCTTCTCTACACTTCACTAGAGACATAATAGAGGTCCTGGTCTTCTTAAAATACCAATTGTAATGCCCTAAAAGGAGGTCTCAAAGAAGCACTTCAAAGAAGAGGTAATATCCATTACTGATCCTTTCCAATTTCTTTCTTCTTCAACTGCTTCTTCTTTAGTTGTTTCATTATGAAGTAATAAAATCAGTATCACTCATATACTGATATGTTATTATAAGTTTGAAACAACCCTATTTCACCTTCTATCCATCCTATGGAAAACGAAATCACCGCGCGTGCGTACGTACGGAATACCGTCTCCACGCCGTGGTGTAATCTATTTTCCACCACCACCTTACTTGGATGGGTATAATGGTGTAAATAATGACTATATATGACTATTATAAATTGATACTAATTATTAAATATTATACATACACTCCAATACAATTACACGATCATAGGAATGATATCATCACTCGTGCGTACATACGGAATACCGTCTCCACGATGTGATGTGACTCGTTCTACATGATCTTCATTTCATAATGATTATATAAATGAATTGAATGAATTAATATGATATATATTACACTAATACCATTCTGGAAATGAGGTATCTATAACCTAAAGAGAATAATAAGAATTTATTCGACAAAACACACATAAGAACAAAAAGTTATAAACACCCGAATAATAAGTAGCAATGAAATATTACTACTAAGAAGCTTAGAATATGACCATATATGATATCATAAAAATAAGTATGATTATGTAATAAGTCAACAACATTATTTAAATCATTATACAGGGGGTTTGGACACTTACAAAGAAATTCGGACCTAAGGTAAGGGAAATATCACAATCTCATTTTTATCTGAGATTGTTTATACTTTGAAATTTACTAGGGTGTATTTTATCATCCAAATACATTTCTCCTCAATATATAATATTTATATCCTTCTAAAATATTTTATATCCAAGTTTACCCTTCGTTGAGTTTTTAGTAAAAGATATGAAAGGAATCTTTTGTCATTTCTCATACGAGGTAATTTTTGACTTTTCCGACAAAAGTACGAGAAGAATGTTTTTTTTAAACTTATACGGCATGAATGGATTTTTAAAACATTATTTCCAAGAAGATTCCTTTACATGTTTTCAAGTTTATTTTTAATCCACTTCTTTTAGTTTAGAATTGTACGACATGTTAAGAAAGGAAAAGTGTTTTTGAAGCAGAAAGGATATTTTCCTCAAGAATGGAGTTCAAGTGTTTTATCAAAATTATTTTCCATATAAGATAATAAAGGGTTCTGTTTTTATCCTTATTATTACATTTATTTGATTATGTTGTGATGGAATTATATTTTTATGAATTCCATTATCTTATATGAATTATTTTATGATGTCACGATGTTTAAGATTCCCATTTTTATTACATGTGTTATGCTATGATGTATGGTTTATGATTTTGTGGCACACATAAGAATGGTATCATTATGAGATGGGTGGGACCTATATCTCCCTCCAATGCATTGGGTAAAGATTTTATATCTCATGAGATATACATGGCTGGAATGGTAGGTTATACCGGTTCAGTGAAACAGGACTGAAACGAGGAGTGAACTCGGTTCAGAAATGGACTTTGTCAACTTAGATAGTCTTGGCAATGAGTCTTGACTAATAAGAAATGATTCTCTATTATTATGTGTGTTTGCCACAAAGTTTCATGTTTTAAGTTATGATTATTGGGATTACATTTCACTACTATGATTTATCCCATGTTATGAAATTATTCTCTCTTTTGCAGGTTAAGATTTCCAAAATGTTATGTTCTTATGAATATGATGTGACTGATATTTCTTTTGTTTACCATTACTAAGCATTTGAGCTCACCCTTTTATGTTTTCTTTTCCCCAGGATATAAAGAAATGTTTTAGGTAAAAAACAAAGATCTTTATGGGAGATGTTAAAGATCTTTCACCACGATTAGAAGATTATATTCCGAGTTTCCCAAGACACGAAACTATTACGATCCTTGTGTGTGTGTTTTTGTTATGTACTAAGTATTCCGCAAAAGTAATCTAATGTCCATGTACTTCAAGCTTCAGATCTCTACACGGATCGTCACGAGAGGGGAATCTTCATGATTCCTCATGAAGTAGAGTTGTGGTCCGGGGTTTCTCGTTTTTCAAGGAAGAAGAGTTTCCGTTCACCTGGGGGTAGGTCCCAGCCCTTCCCATCTTGTTTCTCCGGAGGCAGCAACTCTCAGGCCTATGCCAAGGGATCAGGTGCTTGTTTTTCTTATGGTGGTCGTGGTCATCAGCGGCAGGAGTGCCCGACTTTTCAGAGCAGTCATCGTGCATCAGGCGCTCCACTCCAGGTTCCTCTGTTGAGGCAGTTCCAGCCGAGGCAGCAGCAGCAGGTTGCACCAGCTTTAGAACACCAGAGGTTAGATGAAGCATATAGAGGACAACCCCATGAAGCTCCCCGTCCTCAGAGAGCAGAGCGCGACCATGGTGGTGGTCGTCATCAGGGTCAGAGAGGCCGTGGAAAAGGTCGTGGTCAGCTACATGCTCTAGCATTTCCAGCCCCAAGTGAGACAGATGTCGTTCGAGGTACCCTTTGCTTGTTTTCTACATTGGTGTATGCCTTGTTTGATTCAGGATCAACACACTCCTTCATATCACCTACCCTTGTCCATTCTTTGGGACTTGAGGTAGAGAGGCTTCTAGTGCCCTTCGCGTTGACTACGCCAGTTGGAGGTCGAGCTGACTTGTTTGAAGTATGTAGAGACTGTGAGCTAGTGTTGGGGCAACACCGCTCTTGGGGAGATTTCCTATGTTTACGAATACAACCATATGATGTCATACTCATCATGGATTGTTTGTATTCGGTACAAGATATTTTGGATTGCTACAGGAAGAAGGTGGTTTTCTTTGATGAAGATGGAGAGAAAGTGGTGTTTGTTGGTGAGAGATATCCTTTGATGAGTCATAGAATAGTTCTATCTTTATCATCCATGATGGCTGGGATGATGCTGAGTTCTTCAGAGGTTCAACAGATGGTGTTTCCTAGGGTCGTAGAGGAGTACCCTGACGTCTTTATAGAAGAGGTTGTATCCTTACCCCCTTGATGAGAGATCGAGTTTGCGATCGAGCTACATCCAAGAGCGTCTTCTATATCTATGTATCTATATAGGATGGAACCTTATGAGTTACGAGAGCTACGTATTCAGATTGATGGTCTGTTGCAGTGCGGTTTTGTTCGGCCAGGTGTGTCACCGTGGGGAGCGCCAGTTTTGTTTGTGAAAAAGGCTGACGGCAGTTTGCAGTTGTGTGTCGATTATCATCGATTAAACAAAGTGAAAATAAAGAACCACTATCCTATTTCGTGGATTGATGACCTATTCGATCAACTGAAGGGTGAAAGTTGGTTCTCAAAGATCGACTTGCGGTCAGGATATCATCAGATGCGTGTAAAGGATGAAGATATCCCGAAGACTGCTTTCTGTTGTCATCATGGGCATTATGAGTTTGTTGTAATGCAATTCGGCATGACGAATACTCTAGCTGTTTTCATGGGGTTGATGAAGGTTGTGTTCCGTGAATTCCTGGACAAGTTAGTTGTGGTTTTCATCGACGACATCCTTGTGTACTCCACATCTGAAGAAGAGAATGCAGAGCATCTACGAGCCGTTTTGGGAGTTCTTTGCCAACATCAGTTGTTTGGTAAGTTGTCCAAGTGTGAGTTTTGGGCTTGATAAGTTCGTTTATTGGGGCATGATGTGTCCCAACAGGGAGTATCTGTGGATCCGTCGAAGATAGAAGCAGTGGTGTCTTGGGCAGCCCCCAAGACCGTGTCAGAGGTGCGAAGTTTCCTTGGTCTCGCAGGCTATTATAGTTGGTTTGTAGCCAATTTCTCCCGAGTTGCAAATACTCTGATAGCTTTGACTAGGAAGGATCAAGTGTTCATATGGACTGATCAGTGTCAAGCAACTTTCGAGTATCTAAAGGAGAAGTTGGTAAGTGCTCCAATCCTTTTTCTTCCAGCGGAGGGAGTACAGTTTGATGTTTTTTGTGATGCTTCACATCTGGGGCTAGGCTATGTTCTCATGCAGTAGAGGTTAGTTGTTTCTTATGGGTCTTGGCAGTTGCGTCCCCATGAATGTAACTATTCCACCCAAGATCTTGAGTTGTCAACCGTGGTGTTTGCTCTGATGTTGTGGAGACATTACCTCATTGGTGAGCACTTTGTGGTTTTCACCAATCATAAGAGTTTGAGGTATGTTTTCTCCCAACGTGACTTGAACTTGAGGCAGCATCGGTGGATGGAGTTCTTACAGAAATACAACATTGAAATATTGTTTACACCTGGAAAAAGGAATGTTGTACCTGACGCACTAATCCGAAAGACACGTAATAATGTTGTGCATGAATCGGGTGATTTCTGGAGAGTGAAGGAAGAGCTATCAGCTTTGCATCTTGATATGGGAGAAGTTGGGGGTAGAGGTTGTCTTTTTTAGATGACGGTGCAGTCATCCCTGATGTAGGAGTTGGAAGAGTCTCATTTGGGTGATCTAGAGGTGGAAGTTTGGATAGATAGAGTTGTTTGTGGTGAGGCCCCTGATGGTTGGTCGGAGGATGAACAACACCGAGTGTTGTATCATGGAATGCTTTTTGTTCCCTTGGCGATGCACGAGACTATTCTCTGAGAGTTCCATAGTTCACCCTTGGCAGTACATCCTGGTGTGACGAATATGTACTGATCCTTAAAGAGTCAATTTTGGTGGCTTGGGATGAAGTGTACGGTTGCAGAATGTGTGTCTCGATGTTTAGTCTTCCAGAAGCTGAAGGTTGAACACCGTGTTCCGGGTGGTCTTCTCCAGCAATTAGAGATTCCTCAATGGAAGTGGGAGGAGATCTCAATGGACATTATTACAGGTTTACCTCGAGCTCCGTGAGGACATGATGCTATATGGGTGGTAGTGGATCGTTTAACAAAGTCATCCCACTTCATAGTGATCAAGGAGTCAAGCACAGTGGAAGTTTTGTCGAGGTTGTATCTAGAGGAGTTGGTGAGACTCCATGGATTACCTAGGACAATCATTTCTGATCGAGATCCTCATTTTAATTACAAGGTGTGGAGAGGTCTTCAGCATGCTTTTGGCTCTCAACTGTGCCTTAGCACTGCTTTTCATCCTCAAACGGATGGTCAGACAGAGCGAACCATCCAGACTCTTGAAGACATGTTGCGCTCTTGTGTTCTTGATTTTGGAGGATCATGGATGAATCACTTACCCTTGGCAGAGTTCACTTACAATAATAGTTTTCACTCTACCATCGGTATGGCGCCGTTTGAAGCCTTGTATGGTCGGCCATGCTGTTCTCCGTTGTGCTGGACTGGGGTCGGAGAGTCAGCAATTCACGGACCAGAACTAGTGTAGAATACAATAGAGATGGTTCAGGTAATTCGTGAGAGGATGAAGACAGCACAGGATCGTCAGAATTCATATGTTGATCAAATAAGGAGACCCTTATAGTTTAATGTTCGGGATCATGTGTTTCTGAAGGTGACTCCCCGTCGTGGGCAGCGAAGGTTTGGTCGTGGAAGTAAGCTTTATCCCCAGTTTGTTGGGCCTTTCAAGGTGTTAGCTCATGTTGGAGATGTGGAATATTGAGTATCACTTCCCCCTCAAATGAGTCGGATACATGATGTTTTCCATGTATCACAGCTCCATCGTTATCTTCATGATGAATCTCATGTTATCGATTGGGGAGAGATTGATATTGATGATGATGCAACCTTTGAGGAGCGACCTGTGGAGATCCAAGACCGCAATGAGAGGGTGTTGCGTGGGTGTTCTATCTCCTTAGTTCGTGTCTTGTGGAAACACGGTGTCATAGAGGAGAGTACATGGTAGCGTGAGTCACAGATACGTGCTCAGTACCCAGAGTTGTTTAATGTTTAACTCCTTTCATGTAATGATGTTTTCTTTATGGTTAGACCTTTCATGTTTTATTTATGTACCTTTGATGTGATTTTATGAATGAATTGTTTGGATATGGATTATTTGTTCCCATACTCTTAGATGTCATAGTTTTGTTCCAGCTTTCAAACAACTCGTGGTGGTTTTCCCCTGAGAGGTATCTTATGAGGTGGTTGTTCGGACCCCTCTTTTCTTCTGGGTTGGTTTTTAATTCTCGAGGATGAAAATGTTTTGAGAGGTATCTAATGTAATTGCCTGGACCTCTCTGGTCCATTACTTTGTGAAAATGTGGTGTTTGAGGTGTTTCGGGAGGTCAAGGTGACTTATCCCCAACACTTTGCCAAATTTCCAGTTTTGTGCACAGTGTTTCCAGTTTTATGAACAGTAACTGATCGGTCTGACAGATCAGTTTCACAGATCGGTCTGACAGATCAGTCTGACAGATCGGTTTCACAGATCGGTCAGACAGATCGGTTTCACATATCGGTCTGACAGATCAATTTCACAGATCGGTCTGACAGATCGGTTTCACAGATCAGTCTGACAGATCCGTTTCACAGATCGGTCTAACAGATCGGTTTCACAGATCAGTGTCACTGATTGGTTTCACAGATCGGTCTAACGGATCAGTTTCACAGATCGGTCTGACAGATCGGTTTCACAGATCGATCTCACAGATCAGTTTCACAGATTGGTCTGACAGATCGGTTTCACAGATCGGTCTGACAGATCAGTTTGACAGATCAGTTTCACAGATCGTTTTGACAGATCGGTTTCACAGATTGGTTTCACAGATCGATTTCACAGATCGGTTTTACAGATCTGTTTCACAGATCGATTTCACAGATCGGTTTCATGTACAGTAACAGTGGGTGAACAGTGTTTCCAGATTCCTATAGTTTTTCCCCCTTTGACGTTTCCATTGACGTAAAATACATTTAAAGCCTTATTTTAAGGGCTCTCATGGCCGTTTCAAAATCCATAAATCCTATATCAATTATTCCTAAGGACGGGATGTATTTACTTGGTCAAACTGTGTGGGTTAAAGCGATCCGTTTTTAATGGATAATTAACCAGATCTTAAACCGTCGCCCCATCAAATCTTTAAAAAGGAATGGGATATCGTTCTCCCGTGTTCTTCCTCTTTGTTCTCTATTATGAGATGCTAGAACCTTTCAAACCTTCTTCCAAGAGTTTCATAATCAAACTTTACTCGGATCAGTTCCGCTTTGTTTTGATGCAACCAAGCTATGTCGATCAATCTTTGATATAAGGTATGTTGTATCATCGTTCTTTTGGGGTTAAACTTATCATATCGTCCTTTCCATATTATTGTATGTAATTTCCAAGATTCTAATGGGTTTTCTTGGGGTTGGTTGGTACTGTCGAAACGTGGCATCCTCCGGTGGATGCAGTTGTTGTGAGAGAAGGATTGTGACCCATTGTGTGGATAAAGGACGTCAAGAACAATTCGAGGTATGGGATTCATGGCTTCTCTAATTTTATATGTGCAATTGTAGAATTATCATGATTTAGTCCTTTGGATCACAATGAAATTGACCAAATTAAATACTTGAACCGGATTAAAAGAATTTGTTGATCGCGTGTTGTTGCTTTATACTGTGATAATGGTTTGCCTCATGATTTTCTAGATAGAGTGATATCAATGTTTTATTTGATTTGTTGTTCGTTCATGATAGAAATTGATAATGAACGTAAAGTTGGAATTAATTGTTAATTAATTGGCTAAAGATAAAGAGGCATGTAAATTAATATGGTTATTTCCGTTGTTGTCGTTCTTATAATTTGAGGATAATCAAATTAAGGAATTAAGCATGGTTATTTAATTATGATAGCTTACTGATTAGGTATCCCGTAATTAGAACCTACGCATAACAAATCTGCTAGTTCAATATGGATTAAAGAATAGATTGTGTGGGAATTTATAAAAGGGTTCTGAGTTACCCTCTTGTTTGTTAAAGGGTCAAGAGCCCATGGTTGTGACTGTTGTTTTCATGCTGCATGTGATGTAATGTGAGCCTGGATGGCTGTTGTGATGTGTGGAGGCATGGGGACTTGTGGTTGTGGCAGTGGATGACGCCTAGGGTGGCGAGATGCATCAGCTTATGCATGTGGGTGTCGGGGAGGACACCAGGGGTGATGGAATGTGATGGATGTGGTTTCTGGATGCTTGTGGGTTGTTTGAATGTTTATCTGCTTTGATTTTTCCCACTGCTCAAGGCAGCTGGTCTTGCTTACCCTTCTTCTAAAGGAGGTGAAGGCGCGCGGGGTATGCCACGTACTTTCCGTGTTTAGCCTCTCGAGGCAGAATGGGTTTATGCTCTTTCTATAGGCGGCAAAGACTCGATGGGTGGTATATCTACTCACTATGTTGAGCCTCCTTTGTGTTTAGAATCATAGGATGCTTTTCTAGAATGCCTGGGAATATGGAAAAGTAACTTTGTAATGAATGTTTGACTAAATGGTGAAAATTCACGGGGATGAAGATACTAGAATATAAAGGTGATGTGAATCTTAAAAGGATCAGTTGATTTTGAATGTGATGCCAATTTAGTTTAATGTGGAATTTTTCATGCTTAATTAATGATCAAAGAATTAATTAATATACAGTGGAACTGATAATATGAGAACGGAGTAATATAATAAAGCTCTTAAAATATTTGTGTGCTTATAAGATACCTAATCTTAGAGGTAGCGGCCTGTAGTCTGAGAGACGTTAGCTGCAGTTGTATCTAAGACTAGGTAATGCCCATAGTGTGGATGTGAGTTATATATATATTCTGTACTTTTTGTGTTTCTATACGCTACTCCACCCTGTCGGTAAGGGAAAATGACACCCCGGGGATTCTTAGCTTTGGGGGGTGTTTTCCCCAACATTCTAATGGGAGGTTGAATGGCTGACTACCCCCTTTGTCCCTGCTCTCTTCTCTTGGTAGATACTTATTCCATGAGGCACAGCGGTTAGTTACCCCTTATATGTGTGTAGAGGGCTGTAATGGCTTGTGTTTATTCACACACATATATTCTGGATATAGTATCCTATGGACTACTATTGGTGTAACGTGTATAGGATATAATGGCTTGAGGATCCTTACTCATAGTATGGGCTGTAATGGCTTGAGGTATTATACCCGATGTATGATACACGTTATGCGAGTTGTGGTGGCTCCTGGAAACTACCTGGTTACTTTTGGATGTGGGGATGGTGTGGTGCTTCGCCCAGGTGTCTTTGGGAAAGCCTTTTTGGTGCATGGGGAGCAGATTGTGCAGCTTAGCCCAGGTGTCTGCGGGAAAGCCTTTGGATAGAGATACACATGACGTATGTCGTTGGGGCAAAGCGGCAAACCAGTGGGGAAGTAGTAGCGGGGTACCCTTGATATTCATTACTATATTTTATATTCTTGTATGCGTTACTTGGTGAGAGTAGCCATAGTGAGGTTGGTAACTTAGTATACCTGTTTAGATGACGAGTCAGTTTCACTTGTTGTTCACTGGGCTTTAGCATGCTTTTATTACTTTTTCATGAGAGGCTCGGGGAGGATCCTACTGAGTATACTGTTATACTCACCCAATGTATATATAAACTATTTTTCTTTCAGGTCACTTGGAGCAGGTTGGAGATCAAGCTGATTAATACTAGCTTGTGGTAGGAGGAGGAGCTGTTCGGGCTTGTGGTCGCTGTCGTTTTACTTTCTTTTGGGTA
Source organism: Viscum album (assembly GCA_963277665.1). NCBI lineage: Eukaryota > Viridiplantae > Streptophyta > Magnoliopsida > Santalales > Viscaceae > Viscum > Viscum album. Next base: position 1,075,042,940 of record OY728157.1, on the reverse strand, counting down.
CTTTTAGTTTCCCCTTTCAGTTATAGTACTTTTTCCTGACATTTCATATATGTACTTGGATTTCTTTTATATCTCAGTTATGAGTTGGAGTTGATTGGAGTCTATTCTATCTCTCTCTTCTGCATGTGTTCTCTTAGAGGGTAATGCCTCCCATTTGTATGTTTATTATACCATCGGTGCTAGTCGCCAACCCGGGGCCTACTGGAGGCGGGACTCGAGGGTCATTATCTCTCTTCTCACATTGTCGGCCCAGGAGGGGTACACTTTGTGGGGAGGGGGTCGTGAAAAATATAATGAAACCATAGGTATAATTATGTTAAAAATAATATATATATATATATATAAACTTTATATTCATCATCATTCCCTACCATGATATATTGTGATAGAGAAAAATGACATCAGTTCGCAAGGCGGTAGTCCCTCATACACACGAACAATGATTTCATGACCTATATGATTGTAGTGGGGATGGTTGAAGGTAATAACCATAAAAAAACAAAATATAATTATATGTAAGATACTATGGTTATTATATAATCAAGTTTTACTAATAGTTGAAGGATTTTGAGGAATAAAAAAAAATAAAAATAAAACACGTTTAAGAACATTACCCCTACTTGATGTATCCTCCTTAGGTTTGCACAAAAAACCTTCCTAGGTTGGATTTATTCAGAAAATATAGATTTTAGAATTAGAGGAAGTAATTTTAGAAGTTATTTAAGTATCTATTGTCTGAACCAAAAATGTTTTAGGGTGTTAAGAAGAGTGGAAAATGGGTTGCAATTAATAAGTGAGGTGAGTGACACACTTGTAATTTTTCATAAAAAATAGATGTAACAACTTTTTTTACATGAAAAAAGGCTCTAAAATAGATTATTATTGAGTATTATACATGATAGATTCATAATATGTTAATAAAATATAATTTATATAAGTTATTAGACCATTTTATGCCTTGTCGTTTTAGTTTAACCACCATAAACCCATTTTTACCATAATTGCAATAATTAATTTTTAGTGTTTACAGTATTAATTTTGGTAAAAAAATATGTTTAAATTATTATATAAGATAAATTTATTTTTATTGAAAATATTTAATCTGTTTTTTTTTAATTCAATTCACATAAGTGGAAAATTTAAATTTAAAATTAATCCCACAGATGGGACGAGAAAGAAGGTGTTCAAAGAGAAAATGTTCAACAATTTACAAGGTTTTGATAACAAAATTCTATATGAAAAATATTATAATTAACTAAATTTCATTAATAGATATATAATTTAACTAATTTTAATTTTAAAACAATTTAAAATATTATTAAAATTTATTAATAATTCAATCAAAAAGATAGTTTTCAATTAAAATCAATTATTTTTCACTATTTATAAAAGAATTCAAACTTATAAAAAATTCTCAAAAATTCACCCTAAGATAATTTTGATGTGATGATTTCAAAAATTAACTTTATTTTATAAAATTAATTTTCCAAAAAATTTCATAAAATAATTTTAAAATATGTTCACAAAAGTTGAAAAATTTTCTATTTAGAAAAATATAATTTTTAAGCATAAAATTTTATTTTTTTCTTATTTATTGTATAGAAAACACATAAGATGAATGTTAAAATTTTATTGCATATATACTATATAATTTTTTTAAAATTCATTCACCATAAGTTATTGGCTTAATTTATTGAGGTAAAACAAATTTGTGCGCATAAAAATAGTTTTTTAGAAAATGAAAACCTTTATTTTAGAATAGTTTTTATTTTCATTTATAACTAATTGGTCACCAAGTAATTAATTTTATATAAATTTTTAAATTGTATATTTTCAAATTTTAGTTACTCCTATTCATACCCTATACTCCAATGGCTGGGAAATAACCATGATAATAATATTTTAATAGTACGTCATGTTTTGTTTATACTCTGTGTTCCTTGTAACACATACTAAACTCATTGTTTCGTGTAACAAAAGATAAACACATTGTTTAATATAACAAAATATGAACTCTGTGTTTCATTTAACTCAATAAAAACTTTGTGTTTCATGTTACACAAGATAAACTCAGTGTAGCATGTAACATAAGATAAACTCGGTGTTGTCTGTAATGCAAGATAAAATCGATGTTTCATGTAACACAAGCTATCTATAATATTAAAAAAAAATTAAAAAAAAATTTCACAAAATATTTGTGTTTGAAAAACCTTTCCTAGAAGAATTCCCTTACCCCAATTTTTATTTATGTTGGGTGATTTCATGTGAGAAGTCCCCCATTTATCCATATTTTCTTACATCAGCAGAATTATCTTACATAGAACCCTACATAGATTGATTTTCTTATGCTGTTATTTTCTTACGTTGGGCCTCTTAATACATGAGTTCCCTAATATGGCTATATGTGATTATGTTTACATAATTACTTTATGTGGAACCTCTACATATCCTATTTTCTTTTTTTAGTGAATTTATTACATGGGAAACCCCATACGTGGGTACTTATCCATTTTTCTAGACATTTGATTTTCTTACCTATATTAATTGACCACATGTTAAAGTTTATAATACACCATGATATTTATTTCTGTGGGGGTTAAAAACACCTTATAAATAATAAATCCACATTTATTAAATCAATGGTTCAAACATTCCCCCCCCCTTGGATTTTTTATCAATCTCCATAAGAATTTATAAAGATCCCTTTATCATTAGTATCTCTTAATTTCTGAATATCCCTTATCATTAATGTCGGTCAATTATCTCCCTTTGATAATAAAATGAAAATATAGAAAGAACATATATTTTCTATTTCAATCCATATTTACAAATATCATAAACCTAAGAAATTCATTATTATTATATCATACTACCCTATTGGATTTGTGGATTAGTGTTGAAAATCATAAGATAGATCAATGATCATAGAGATCCCTATAATGTGTAGTTCAATCTGTCATTGCTTCAAATTAAAGAACCCACTTAATTTATTTTATTTTGATAGTCCTATTTTGTTACAATAACACTATGATGTTTAGGTATATCCATAAGATACGATTTTTTATTTTGATATATCCGATATAGATCTTCATTCACAACCTTTGCCCAAGCCTCAAACTTATATGATACTTTAAACCTTGTTATAAATATAATTGATTGTAAACCTACATGATTCAAAGTATTTTTCCTCCATGTATATGTATGTGTATTATTTTCTCCCATAATATTTTCTGGATCAATTTTCATCCTATTTTTTCTTCTTTCTGGTGAAGGATCAAGTTATTAAACTATAGAATCTACCTTATATTCTTTTTCTAAACCTTAATCCCCTATTAGGTCTTCCAAATATTTTAACTTTCATCTTTTCATCCTTTTGTTCAAATATATCACTTAGAAATAACCCTTTCGCATTTTTATTCTATTTTTATTAAATAATTTTGAAATCATTTCTCTCAAATATCATGTGTATTCTTTTATTGAAACATTTATAGTATTTTATCTTCATTGAATATCCTATAAAGAAACCCTTATCTATAGAAACTTCATATTTCCCTTGGTTTCCTTATTTTTTCATTATGCATTGCTTATTTCTGAACACACAAATTTAATTTAAAGATGTATTTATCCCACACCACATCTCAGAGGGAGTTTGATATTCTCATGGATAAAGAATATGTTGGTTATCTGTGTAAACCAAAAATTGTGCCACTTTTTTCCATTAGTTCCATATAAAATTACCATCAATGAGTAAAATATTTTCCATATTATTCACCTTCCTATTTTTATGTTTAAATACTACATTTTTTTATAATGTTATAAATTATGATACCTCAGGCTTGATTCCTTATTTTTCAAGATAGTTCTCAAATAAAATTGAGGTATACTACATTCCATTATCAAATTAAAAATTCTTGTGGTTGTGTCCAGTCTCATTTTATACTTGACACATGTACCTAATCATGCAATCTAAAACTTCCAATTTTCTCTGGATAAACATAACACACCCCATATGGAAATAGTCATCAACAAAAAGTATAAAATACATTTCTTCTATATATTCCAAAAAAAAATTATCCGACCACAAAAATTTGTGGGTGTTATGTTAAAAAGACTGGATTCGATTTTAGTTTTATTTTTTTTGAAATTACGTAACATTTTTTCCTCTCAAGAATACATCCCTTGTGCATTATCTATCACAGAATTGGTTAGAAATATCAATTGTTCCATTTATCATGAGGATATTATTTATTATTTGTTGATGTATATTTCAAAAATTATAATGCCATTAATAATTTTCTACATCCACTATAGTAAGACATGTGTTTTTATTACTATCAACTTGATAGATATTTACTCCATTTATCCAACACTTCATTAATGGTAATGTAGATTTTTTTAATAAAACATCCTTTATGATTATATTTAAAATATAATCATGAGTAACATTTTTCAAACACACTGTGGAGATTATTATTTAAACCATTTACAAATAAGACTTCTACACTCCCGATTTCATCCCCAACAAGCCTTGTTATAAAATTACCTTTTATTTCAAATACAATATTATTAGAAAACCATACAGTACCATCAAAGTTTTCCTGAAAATTATTCAATAGATTACCATTTCAGGTCGTGTGGGATGATCATCCACTATCAAAGATCTATGTTCTATCATTCTTGTAATCCTTGAGAGAATCAGTTGAAATTTCATCCTTTTATTTTATCTTCTTATCTCTATATGAGGAATTAATAGGTGTCATATATGCCTATTCCTATTTAAATTATTCATAGAAAGAGTTATCACATTTATATTATTCATCTAAGAGAGGGATTATTTTCTTTAGAGGGACAGAAAAACATTATACTTCATCCATTATCCATGGGATTTTATATTCTAAATTCATGCATTCACTTTCCCCACAAACACTACATTTGGGTCAAAAATTAAATCTATTAATACTATAAACATAAAAGGAATTGACAAATTGAGGATTAAAATATAGTGGCATTCTTCTTGCTCAGTTTTTGAGATCTTCACTTTCGAGGTATCTTCTTGATTTTAGGCCATAAGTCATTATGCTACCAAGGTATCCAAAAAATAATCACTTCATTAGTGGAAATATCTTTCAACACAATTCTATCTATAGACCACCAACCCTAGACTATTTTCTCAACTTATGTTCATCCTTAAAGATACTAGATCTATTTCCTTTCCTTTTTTGGTAATAAAATTGCGACTTTAACTAATGAGTAATTCACTTCTCATCCAATTCAACTTTTATCCATAGAACAATGTCTTTGGTCTTCTAGAATTTCATTAATTTTAGTTTATTCGTACTACAAAATTTTTAATATTTTTACAATATAGAATCTTGTAGATTGTAATTTCTCCTTTGGATCACATGTGTTGACTTACTTTTCAAGTTTCCTCTTTAAATTAACCACTTATTCCTCCAAATAATCAATTACTCTTACACTTTACTTAAGGAACCTGTTCATATATTCAATCAATCTTATTTTCTCTTCTATGTTTAGTTTTTGGTCTATAACATCATCAATATATATATGGATTTTTTTATTCAATGACTTTTTGAAGTTAATCAATTTCAGCTTCAACATGATTCATATATTCTAAAGAATATTTCAAAAAGGCACTCATTCTATTAATATTATTTATTTGAAAATCAAGTTCATGAAGAGATCCTTCTAAATCCATATTTATTCCTAAAAATCCATTTTTTTTATATTATTTATTCCATTTAGCTTTTAGTTTTTCAACTATTGTTATCAAGACATATTCTTTATCTGATTAAATTATATTTCCACACATATTAAGTGATATTCATAAGTATCATCCTTCTTCATTACAATAATTCTTCTTTGGGACTTCTTTGTGGAGGATCTTCTTTACTTGAGATCTCTTCGAGGAGTAAATTTTCTTCTTGGCCTTTAAACATATTTTGTTTCTTCATCCCCAATGTTAAACATTTTAGGTCCCTTAAATACAATTTTTTCAACTTCTCCTTAATTATTGATGATTTTTTCCATATAATTAAATTAATTTTCTTTATTTTCCAATCTATTATTTCTCTTGGGATTTATTCTAGTCTCATAGGACACAACACCACTATATAGACCATAAATTGAAACTTCAAACTTATTAATTTCTTCCAGAGAAGAAACTTTTTAATTTAAGTGGGGTGGAAGTCTTCAAATTATTTTATCCCCATTGGTTATAGTTATTATAATATCTCTAAGAACATTTTTGTATCTAATAGAACCTATTATATGATTAATTAAATCATCCATAAATTCATCAAAATAAATTTACAGGTCATAGAACTTGTTATGAAGAACCCTAATATTTACTTCCTTCAATTTTTATACCCTTTATAGATACTATCCAATTTTTCCAAAATAGGTAATATAGTATAAAAACCCAACACTTTTATATATCTGATTTGATAAAGAACTCGCCAAAGAATTATTTTCCTTTGAATCTCCATAAATTAGATTTTTTCCTCATTCAGTTATAGATAGCCATAAATCATCACTAACCTATAGACAATTAATTGTTATAGTGGACACTTACAAACTAATATAACTAAGTTGAGATCCTATAATGTGTTACATATCTAAAATTTTCACCATCAAAATTAATAATTACTCTAGTATTCATCAAATTATTAATGATAGTTGATCCTTTTAGATAGAACTGTTAAAAACATTAGACCCTATGAGCAATGTTTACATCATAACCAGATACAACCTAATAGGGGAGAGGTGTATTAAGATGTGATTTTCTTTTTTCTTTTTAGATATTTCTCTAGGGATAGGAAGATAAAAATAAAAATTTAATTACTTTTTACACATGTATACTAATGAATATAGGGAGAGTAAAATGAGGATGTAGTGATTTTACTTGGATCACCCAAAAAGGGATAGTCTAAGGAGAACACATCATCATTATGTCAATCTACCATGGTTTTAATGCATTGTACAAGTTTCTTTATAGGTAATGGAGAATGGATCATTACCATTATTAGACATAATCCTTCTTCTTTTGTTCTACCTCATTTTTTAAGAAAAGGAATTATAGATAATGTGAAACTCAGAGGTTTATTAAAAAAGTATTGAAAAATAAACACCAAAACAACTAGGTCATTACCACACTAATCCTTATACTTCTCATCCTCTTTATTTTTTAGAAAAAAAATATTCAAAATAATATCCTCAATTATCCTTTGATTCTCTCTATTTTCTAAAACTTCCTCAATAATTTTATATACTACTACTTATCATCCTTCATTAATGGTGAAGTTCATTCTTTATTCCTCCTTGTGAACTCAATCATCAATAGGTGTCCCTATTTTCAATTTGAAAATAAAAATGATTTGATATTACCTCTATAATTTTTTTAACAAAAAACAATGATCCTCTTATATTCATATTAAAAAAAATACCTTCCTTCAAACCATCAAGAATACCTCCACAACTATCAGTCAAAATATCCATTTAAAACATTCATGATTTATGAGTCATAATGCCTTCATTAAATATGGAATATGTTTCTAGTTTGAATATTTATATTAATAATCTTTCAAAAACCTATGTCAAATATTTTAAAAACATCTTCGAGACTTGACCTTTATTCCCTTTATAAATCCTCACAAAATACAAAGTTTAAATACTTTTGAAAACACTTCTTCAAATAATGTGGTATGACTCTAGGAGAGTGTCCTTAAAAATGTATACAAAAAAACCATATGTGGTGTCAAACATCTCAAAATTCTCACACACCATTGATTTATGTATGTGGTATCACTTACATAAATAAAATCAAATGCATGACCCTTCATGTATATAAAATACTTTCAACTGTTAAGTTTTCTTACGTGACCCTTGTGTAGTTGAATTTTATTACTCTTTCATTTTCAAACATCGGGCATTTGTATATGTAAATTATCACATGAAGACATATTGTGTTACATATCTAGAATTCCCATATATAACCTTTTCATAAAAGTATTTCCCTATGTCAGCATTTTATTAAATCAGATATTTTTATACATAACTCCCCTCATGTATCCAAATTCACTTACATTACCAAAAATGCTATATATAGAACATTTTTGTAGCCATATTCTCTTACATCGCAAGAATTACCTTATACAGAATATCTGAATAGATTATTTTGGATACATTGTGAATTCCATTACGCAAAAAAACCAATACATGGGTACCTAGCTATTTTTATAACTATCTTCTACACTTTTGTAATTCAATTGACTTTATGTTGAAGTTAAAGCTATAACATGTGCATTCTCCCTTTTGGTATTAAGAACACCATATTGTCAAAAAATATTACATTGTAAAATCCATGGTTCCAACACTTTGTTATTCACCAATTTAATCATTGATATTTACATTAAGAGAAAATCCACCTATAATAGAACCAAAAAATCAATTCCAATTTTTAGGCCCATAAGAAAAATTTCCTTAAGAGGGAAGGGTGAATTATGGTATTGGATTAATTTTATATTTTAACTTCTTTCCCTTTTGATCATTCTCATATAGTCAGTTAGAGCACTTATATTTCTCTCAAATACTCATTACATGTGAAATTAAATAAATAACACAACGAACACATGAATTTACTTGGTTTTCCATCAAGGTGTATACTATTTATAAGGGAGTAATAATTATCCATTATCATCACACCCAAATTTACTATAATTGAAAATTATTGATAATGTTTTGCAGTAGGTTAGCAATCCCAAAATTATCACTTCCCTCACTAATATTTTGTTCAATAACATTTAAATAAACTTATCAACACATTTATAAAGAAAAATCCTATTTTTTATTGGTGAAATATTGAACTCTATCTTCTTTAGAATTTTTCATATTCTAATGCATTTACATATTCATAAAATAATTTTCCCCCTAAATGATAATTTATAAAATATATTTATCCCTTTATATAATTTCTTTACACATTATACTTTTCTCTTTTTTACAACCTCTCTTTATAACTAATTTCACTATTAAATTAAATTGTTATATCTTTGTCAATTTCATAGTCTTGATTACATGTTTCAATGTGGTAAAATTTACTCAACATCTTACAATAAATCAAATGTGGAATAATTCTACAAGATATCCATGATTTATATATTTTAGTGAGGTATGAATCATAAATATTATTTTTTTGACAATCAAACCCTGATATAGTTTCTCTTCTCTAGGAGTTTAGGGTTTTTTTTCAATTTTTGACTTTATAAAACCATGACATGAACATATCCTTCTCCTAAAATATCACATAAATTCATGTCTTAAATTTTTTTTAAATCATCTTAACCAAATAATTCTTCTCCCTATCATGTAATGGTTTTCTGGACCTTCTTAATATATATATATATATATATATATTATGAACATAACATAAATTGTGAAATCATATATGTTAAAATTGTATAATGTTGTTATATATACCCACAAAACTTCCCGTTTATTGAAATAAATTGATGAATTGGATTTATTAGTTGTCTCATTACCTTATATAGTGTGATAAAGTAGAATAACACTCCCAAATAAAATAAAAATTTCAATAAATATTATAAGACACATTAATAAAATTATTTTATTTAAATATTATTCGATATATTGGAATTTGTGAGGAATAATAATTATTCTAGGGGATAACATACTTAGTGTTTCCAAAATCTCATTTAAATTTTATTTGAATTTAATATTTGGAAGAAATATTATTCTTGTATTTAAGAATAAAAAATATTATAGTTATATTAATCACATAAATTCAATAACTAGTTAATAAAGATTATAATAAATGTGATTTGATTATTAAATAATTCTTTATGCAATTTAATTAGTATAATATTTATTTTGTTATTAAATGATAGTATATTTACATTGATTTATGTAAATAATTTTTTTTGTTCAAGTTTCAATACTTTTTTCATAGGGTTGATGGGCTGAGTATAGGTCTAGATGAGAATGATATATTTTATTTAATATCATTAAAATAAATAATAATTTCTTTTTAAAAAATTATATTTTAATATCTAAAATCAAGTGCACATCACTGAATATAATAAACATATTTTTAATATTGGACATGGGGTTTTCTTAGAATAAATAATTATAAAAATGGCCTCTACACAATTACCAATTGTTTAATCGTAATTATATAACCTAATTTATATCATTTTATAGAGTGTGAGATTGATTGTGAACAATGTACTCTCTTAATAGAAATCTCCCAAATATGTAGTATGAAAATCCCAAAAACTCTCAAAAATGGAGATAATCTTCCTCTAACCTCCTAATAATTATAAAACAAGTGAAGTATCCTTTCAGGGACCAAAGATTACTTATTATGATCAATGGTGAACTACAAAAGGAGTTTGGTTCCTTTTTTCTAGTACCTAGAGTTCCAATGAATATGTTCAAATAATTTTTGAGTATGTGTGGATATCACTAGAGGAATTCTATTTTGGATTATTTCACTACAATGAAAATTTGACTCTAATAGAGGCTACATAATTTATCAACATGAAAGATAGAGTTATTTTGATCATATAATTATTATTTTAAAGTAATTATAAGATAAATGTGAACATTTTATCTCTATGAATATTCATAGGTTTCATTCTTTAAGTTATTTATATTAATACATTTAAACTTATAAAAAATTGTTAGGAATGGCTTTAAACACTTTTATTTTTCTCAAAAACCTTCATTGATTTTATAGAGATTATTTGTTACTTTATAGTTATTTATTATTTTTTAATAAATTTCCAGATTTTTTGAATATTCATTTAAAATTTTTCATTATTTAATTTGAAATTCGAGATAACGTGATTGTTTTGTTTCATATGAACAAGAAAAATACATAAAAAAATAAAGAATTATTAGAGATCCCATATGTAGATTCCAAGGATTCTAAATATAGGACACATATACACAACATGTAATGAAAGTTTTCATATTATGTACCCTACATCAACGACACAAGCATAGACCATGGCTGCATATGGAGTATATGACATATAGCTAATGTATATTCCTTGTAACCACATAATGTTTTGACTTACCATCAATCATAGAAGCCATAAGTACATATGATCAAACTATGTGACATGTAATTAAAATACACTTTTTTATTAACTAACAGCCTAATAAAACAACATCATGTGAAGAACATGATGTGTGGATAGATGCATGTGTCATGTATAATATAATAATCCATAAAAAAAATACATGCCAAGCCCCAAGGCCTATATACTAAGGATTATAAGTAATGAATTATATAGTGTGTAGTTAGATATACATCCCATCTAACTTGGGACAAATCTTGCAAGTTACATGTTGAGATAGGCATGTCATGCGAGTCAGGAAAATAGAAGAAAAAAAATTATTAAATAAAAAATAACTACATTTTGGGTATTTGAATATACACACTGGGTGACATGGTTTTTCTATAAAAATTATACACTGAGTGTTTTTTAGTAGGACATGTGGAATTAAATCATTGAAATAAATATTTTCTGTGTTATTATATAATTATATTTTGTGTGTTATTATTTAACAAGATATGTACTTTACATGCATCCCTAGCGGTACATTTTGTGTATATTCATGTAATTTCATGTGGTTATAAATTCCATTTAGACTACATGATATAACTTATAGAACAAAATTCCATGTAAAATCTATACACACAATGGTGGAATACAGGTTGTGTAAGTATACTATAACAAATCAGGACCATTCATAACATAAGTCACAAGTCATGAGAATGATAGTAAATGACTTGTAAAACAGAAGGGTGCACACTATGTTGCCTCAAGTATATGTCATGTCTCTTAAATTCCATACCATGTTTAATTTTACCAAGAGGATAAACTCTATGTGTCAGGTTAGTACACAACATGTAATTAATAATTTTAAATTGAAATTAATTAATTTAAAATAACAGGGGATTGTAAAATTGAAGAACCTTTGGACATATAATTATGATAATTTTATTAATTAATAAATAAGATGATTAATTATTAATTCAATAAATTTATGTTAATAAAAAATGAATTAAAATGAATGTTATAATGTTTAAATTTTTTGTAATTGAATATTTTGGATGATCATGACATTGATAGGCCTACGTTTTTATTAGTTTTATGTTAAATTTAATTAATTATTTCATGGGTTTTGTAATAAATTTATTATTAAATTAAATAGGATGATATGTATATCATCCCTCTTCCCCCTATTATGTACAAGCCCATATGTCCATAATTTTTTTATGTAACCTTTAACCATGGGTTCCCCTCACCAATGCGTGAGTACGTATATGTAAAGGATGGAGATCACGACCTGAGGATATGGTTAGACCTCTAAAACATGGTGAAATAAACCAAGGAGATACACAAGTTAAACAAGAAGTGTTGTAACTCAAGAAAACTTTTGTGCCTAAGTAGTTACATCCACTATGGCCAAGGTAGGTTTACCATCCACTAGATAATCTAATAAATAGCTAAAATATCATGATCATATCAAATATTTATTTTACTTTTTCAACTACATGGTTATTTATTAATTTTTATGACACATGTTTATTTCATTATTAAACATGATAACATTAATTAAATTTATTAAAAATAATGAAAAATAAAAATAAAATCAATTAATTATGTGTAAATAACTTTATCAAACCTTATTAATTAATTATATAAAATCTACATAATATTAACTGGGATGTAAAAGATAAAATAAATAATATTCTTTCATTATGATTATTAAAACCCCGTAATGAAAATATTTTCTTAGATATGACCTTATATAGATTATTTAGAATGAAACCTTAGTTCAAAGTACTTATCCATCCCAATTCATGGAGATTTTAATTATCGGGGAGTTTTGAAAAATGTTTTGGGTCGACTTAATATAGTTAGCATCAAGGGTTGATCTATTATTCTAAATATAATGTAACTTGGAGGTAAGTGTTAAGGAAATCCCAGTCTAGGAATTCAAGATTGGGGATTAAAATCATTAGATCAAGGTACTATAAGATAATGCAGTTGGAAAGATCAGATACCTAATTACATTGGAGTAATTTTTTTGGGTGAAATGTGGATTATGAGGAGAGTGAACCCAATCCACTATGATAGTCTAGGAAGTAATCCTTTACTACTAATGAAATTATTTTATATGCCTATATGTATACCAAAAACTTATGTATTATACCAATATTATGATCTCGTGGATCATGTTATTTGACTATTTTATTATTCTTATCATATAAACTAATAAGACGTATGACATGACTCAAGATTATGATCTATGATACAATTTTTAAATGTTATTATAATGTTATCATACCCTTATTCTCATGTTATTTTTATGTGATCATTGATATCTCCCTTTTTCACCCTTACTGAGCATCTAAGATCACCCTTTCATATGTTTACATTCCCTAGATTATGAATAATGGTATTATGTATGATATTTCTAAGAAGGTGGAAAGTGATAAATAACTTAGCATGAGATAATGTAATTTAGTTGTGAACCAACTTTTTTTCATTACAACGTTTTCAAATATACTAAACCTATACAATTCTGAAATAGATAATAATGTTTTATAACAAATATTTATTAAAAAAGATGTGATATTTTTGTATGAAAACTATGGGTCACTATAGTTGATATCATATTAAGGTTTTATTACCTCTGGAAACTAAGATTAGAAAACATCAGTGAGAACCCTTAGGAGAATCTTATTTATAGGGTAATGTCCTATGTTATGGTAAATAAAAGAGTATAGTATTCATAAAAAAACATTCATGTCATGATATTAGAATAAGAATTGGTTTTGGAACAGATTCATCTACAGGAAATAACCCCAAAAAGATTTGGTTGAGTATATCTCAACCATAATTCAGGTGACTGGTGATTGTTCATTTACTATACACATATTTTAACACTCCCCAATATATTCTTTGGTTAATTCACATTTTCTTTAAGTACCATCCTGAAGTATTTGAGTAGATGATGATCATGGATGACCAACATTCAACCTAAGGTGTTATATATTGAAAAGATAGTGTCATGATTTAGATATCCTATAAATGATTTTTTCTCTGATTATGGGGTATCCCAATATAGTTACTTTTTATAACACAATGTTTTTTGGTTTTAGTCAATGGATTTAAACTAAAGGGATTTTGTTAATGTTTAAAATGTTGAATAATAAAATGATTTTCCTCATGATCAGAAAAATTTTATGGGAGAGAGAATACAAAATTTGGTTTCTGTGATTACCCAAATTTATCAAGCTAGGAATCATTCTGATCTTACAAATGAGAAATGGAGAGTATAATGTTCTTTTGACTCATTAATGAGTAAACATCAACCTTTTTGTGTGGGTCCCATGATCCACTAAATCCAAAGAAATGAATTAGTACCACTAAAAATATATTTTCCATTATCTAATGTATAAAACATTAAAACAATTTGTTTGTTTATCAACTATAAGGATAACTATATCAAATATGGACTCTTATCAAGAACACAAGGCAATGGGAAGAAATTGGCTCCATAGAGTGGGATAGTATTAACAGATTATTTTTTAATAAGTAAATTCCTAATATTATTTGAAAGAAAATGGATAGGGAACTCTTTACACTAAAGTATAAGGAAGATGAATCTATGAGTGCCTATGAGGAAACTTTTACAAAACTTATGAGGTTTTCTTCTCATATTATCAACTATCCTAAAAGTAAGATTGATTGATTCTTTAGTAGATTAAAACCAGATATCCAAAGAGAGTTATCCATAAGAGACTTCTATAGATATAAAGAAATTATTTGATGTGATATCGAGGGTGAAATGGATATTGGTGTCACCCATCAATATCAATGCCTAAATAAGAAAAATAATGATGGGATTCAAATAAAATTCTAAAAACTATGGACATAATGAGATTATATTTCCTTTATGCTCGAAGTGTGGAAGGAAACATGGGGAAAATTATCTCAAGGTAAATAGTAAATGTTTTATATGTATAAATGAAGGTTATCAAGAAATTGAATGTAGACATAATGGGAATAATAAGTTATATAAAAATGGAGAAAAATATCCACAGAATGTTCCACCCACAGTCTAATGATTCAAATATATGAGTATGGGAATGTCTCTAACTAGTGCTCAAATATGAAGGTTAATAATTTTTATTGATGCCAGAAACCTATTATGTGTTGATATAAATGGAAGTATCATGTAATCACTATTTTTGATGAGGGATACAAAAATGATGGGGTGAAAGGTGCATTTACCATCCATTCAAGAACCTTTAATGTATTATTCAATTTTGGATATCTTTAATATTTTATATCTGATTAATTTACTATGTTTATAAAAATACCACCTCAATGATTAGATGTAAAAATATTAGGGAAACCCCCTAATGTAATTATGATCACATCTTAATTATATGACACTTCCCTAGTTGAAGTTTGTGGGAATGTTCTTCTAGAAAATATCATTCTTCTTCCTTTGGATGAATTTTATTTTATATTAGGAATATATTATATTTATTTATATAAATACAATATCAATTTTCAAGGAATTAAATTCATGTTTGATATTCAGAAACAACATATCATCTTCTATAATTGTGATGATGAATATTGACTTTTGATAAAAATTGCATCCATTATATGGGCCATGCTTGCTATAAAAATGGGTGTTTATCTCAAATGCATGGGGAGAAACTCAACATTAAATATTTTCTTATTGTGTGGGAGTTTTTTGATGATATTCTAGAATATTTTCCTAGTAAATTACTCAATCTTGAAATTGACTTTCCAAAATAACCCATACCTGGTTCTACACCTATTTTAAAGATTCCATGTTGAATAAACCAGATTGAGTTGCAAGTGTTTAACTAGAAACTCTAGGAGAATCTTCATAAGGGATTTATTCAGAGAAATGAGTTTTCTTAGGGTGAACCTATTTTTTTAATAAGAAATATAGATCAATGTAAAACTACATTGATTATCGAGAACATAAAAATATCACTATCTACAAAAAAAATATACTCTACCCCATATTAATGAATTGTATGATCAACTTCATGGAGCTCAATTCATTTCCAAGTTTAACATTTATTCATGATGTCATAAATTGAGGTTCAAGAAGAATGATATACCTAAGACATCATTCCAAACAAGTTATGGACATAATTAATTTGTACTGATTCAATTTAGTCTTACTAATACCCTCATTATCTTCATTGATTTAATAAATATAATCTTTAGAGATTACATAGATCAATGTTTAGTAGTCTGTGTTGATGATATTATTATATATTCAAATATAAAGAAATATCATGAAAATCACTTTAGGATTGTACTAATGACCCTAAGTATGGAGAAAATAAATTAAAATTTTAACAAGTGTGAATTTTGGCTACAAAAAGATTCATTTTGGGGTCATATAGTCTCAATCAAGCATATATAATTTGATCCATCAATGAAAAAAGTTATTGAAAATTTTCCAAACCAACTGATGTGACTAATATCTATAATTTTTTTTTCTTTGGATAGATATTATCAATTATTTTTCTAAAAGTTATCCCAGCTATATAATCCACTAACGTAGTAAAATAAGAAGGGAGAGAAGTTCCTTTAGGGAGTTGAATGTCAGAAACATTTTAAGGAAATGAATATAAGGTCAGTAAGTGAAACTATGCTTACATTAACCTATAATGGAGAAGGGTTTGAACTCTATAATGATGCATTGAATAAGTTATTAGGTTGAGTCCTCATGAAAAATGATATGGTTATAGCTTATTACTCTTGAAAATTGATTTTTCATGATAAAAATTTCCCAACTCAGGATTTGGAGTTATCTACAGTAAATTTTTCAATAAATACATTGATAAATTTTCTATACATTGAAATATGTGATATATATACTTATCATAAAATTTTGAAGTATATATTCACTTATAAATAGCTAATTTTTTTCTATAAAAAATTGTTTATGTCGATAAAAGATTATGAAATCTCAATACATTACTACCTTGGGAAAAAAATAAGTTTACTGATGCTTTGAGATGAATGGATCAAGATAGCTTATCTATGATGATGGAAATAAAAGATCAAATCTTTTTTGGATTTATAAAGGATATATCTATAAATCTTAAAGGAACATGATAAATCATATCTTTCTCAAATGATACTTAAACCATCTATCCATGTGAGGATTAAAGAGGGGTATAAAGAAGAGATGTAACTACAAACGAAGGAAACAATTTTCCTGAGTCAACCTTTATTTTGATGGAATGATAAGGTTAAAGAAAAATGTATGTCTTTTTTTCCATGTTCGATTTAAATTATATATTAGATGATTCTCATAGTTCATCATTTTCTATTAATTTTGGAAGTATGAATATGTATAGAGTTCTAAAAGAGTATTTTTGGTGGGACAACACGAAGAGATATATTGTAGAGCATGTATCTAGGTTCTTGATATATCAAAAAGTTATGGCTAATATACAAAAGCCTAATGGGATGTTACTACCATTACTCATACTAGAATTGAAATGGGAAAACAACACTACATTTTATCATTGGACTCCAGAAAACATCTAAAATCTATTGTGTTGTATGGATTTTAGTCGATTACCTTATGAATTAAAAAAACAACATTCCTATTAAAGAATATTTATCTATTGATAAGATTTCAAGGATATAAATTAAGGATGTGGTAAGGCTTCATGGGGTACAAAATTTTATTTTATTTTATCAGGATATGAGGGTTTCCTTAAAGTCCTATTGAAGACTTTAGTGTGATCTAGATATATAGTTTAGTTTTAATACCTTTTATCATCCTTATAAAAATGTCCAGTCAGATATAATCATTCAAACCATAGAGGATATTCTGAGATCTTTTTATTTCTATTTCAAAGGAGGTTGGGATCAACACCTTCCTCAGGTTGAGTTTTCTTTAAAAAATAACTTTTTCTTCAGAATTTAGATGGATACCTATGAATACCTCTATAGAAATAAGTGTGAAACTCAAATGTGATGGGATTAAGTTGGAGAAACAAATATATTGGAACCTTTTATTGTTAAGTAAATGTCAAATAATGTTAGATCCATTCAGAATAACATTAAGGTAGATCTGAGTTGATATAAAATTTATTCTTATAATCATTAGTGATATTTTTAATTCAAAGTTGGTGAGTAGGTATTCATATTAATTTTTCCATAGAAGAAGGATACGATATTTGGAAAGATAATAAATCTATTTCTTGGGTAAATTACCCCTTTGCTACTCTTTATTGATTAGATATGGAAGATTATCTCAAGGTCCTTCCACAAAAGCTCTCTCAATTTCATTATGTGTTCCTTGTATTTCTCCTGAGGAAGTACATACCAAATCCTTCACATGTGCTGAAATAAGAGGTGATATTGCTAGAGAATGATATTTAAAATGAATGAAAATAGGAATAAATCTTGGTTTGAAGAGAAAAAGTGTTATAGAGCATTACTACTATCCTAGTTAAAGTTCTGTAGGGGAATTAGAAATTGGAAGAAGATACTTGGGAACCTGAGGAAGTGATAAAATAAATATATATTCATTTATTTGTATTAGAGTGATGGAATTTAAAGGGATAATTAATTTTAAGGGGGTTATAATCTACCAAAATTATATTTTATTATATTTTTCTTTCAATAATAAATTTAATTTCTTCAATAGCTTTTGATACACGCAATATCGAGAATAAACAAACTGAATATTCTATTGAAATATTATTATTTATTAAGATAGTTATTACCTTTCAATTTTATTAGAGAGTATGAATAAGAAAAATGAAATTATGGAACATTTATGGTTTATACATGTATTAAATTAATTCATTAGTTATCAATTGATTTGAAATTAAAATAAACAACATATGAAAGTAAAAGAGTTTTTTTGTCTGAATTTTTTTTATTCGCATAATTTTTTTATATCTTAATAAATTAAATTACTCATTATTGGAAAATTATTTTAATTAAATTTATTTATTATATATTCATTCAAATGTTTTAATATTCATTTTATTTTTTTTATAAATGGGATAAGAATAAATCTAATTTTATGCTCAAAAATACATTTTTCTAAAAAAATATTTCATCAAATTATGAGTACATATTTTAAAATAAATTTCTACCACTTAATGAAAATCAATATTGAAAAATGGATCCCATATTTGGAATCTAGAGATTCTAATTTTCTAAATAGTTTCATTTTATTTTGGGTCATTATGAATAGTACCCTTAGAAAATTTTTGTCACCTCAGAAAGGGAAAATGGGTAAAATAAGGTTAAAAATTTGTTTTAAAGCTTTATAACTACTCTAAAACTTTTCTTTACCCTATTAGTTCAATTTATTTTAGATATTTACATCCAATTATAAAATATATGGCCATTTAGTGCCATTTTTCGTTGATGTTTACCATTATATTAATTTAAGAAATGTATAGATACAAAATGTCACTCCCTTGATTTTAATACTTTTAATATTTGTAAATAAAGATAAAATTTTTCTATTTTCATTTATAAATATATATTTGAAATATGAATTAATTGTTTTTGTCGTGGAATTTTTTTTTCATTTTTAGTGACTAAATAATTACATTAAATGCTTATGAATTTTCAACATAGTATTTATTCAATTAAAAAAACAATAAAATAAATGGTTTTAATAATATTAAAATTAATATAATATGGATGAATTATTATTTTTTCAAAAAAAATTAGGTAAATATAACATATTATGGATGTTTTGAAGGTTTATATTTGAATTTATCTCTTTCCTAGTTGTTTTTAATTCAAATTAAATGAAAAGTTCTAAAAATGATGCTAATGATATTTTATAATTAATACTATTTTATTAAATGATTCAAAATTCAAAAAAATATGATATTATGAAAAGTGAGTTTTATATGGATTAAAATATTATGCACGGTCCATTTATGGGCCACATTCCTTTTTATTGTAATGTTATCGACCCTTAAAGAGTTCAAAACTTTTATTTTGTCATAATTATCGAATTGGTTAATGGGGGGGGTTAACCAAATGATAATGCTAAACCACCCACCTAAACTTGTCCATATTTTTTATAAGAGTTTTTAGACTAAAAAAATTTATATATTAAAATTTTATTAATTTTTACCCAATTTACCTTAAATATTAATTTATATTAATTTAGTACTTTAAGTAATTCTAAGAGTGGACCTCCCCTCACATATAAAAATAAATCCCTTCTCCTATCTTCCTAATTTTTTTATCTTTATATATCAAAAAGAAAAATACAATAATACCTTCAAAAATTACTTAAACATAGACTAAAGTATATGTTTAGGCTAAAAAACCATCCCTTCAATGCCAATAGTGTAAGCCAAAAGGGGATTCTCAATGAAGTAATATAATTCTTAACAGAACATTTTAAATTTATTTCTTTTTATACTTCCAATAAATTAAAATTTTCGAGTCTAAAATAATTAATTAATTTTCTCTCATATTAGTAATTTTTATTTTGAGAATTTAACAACCATGATCCACCTTATTCCCATACACTAAAAAAAATACGGTGACCATGTGTATGTGTGGACAACCACCTCCAAGAAGCGATATGATTTGATTTTCCTTTTCGCTTTACATAGATGGTGATAAGGACAAATTTAATGAATATATTTTAGATAATAATTATTTTGGGAAGGTTAATTATTATTTATCTTTCTTTAATTCTACCTATTAAAAAGTTAAAATAGTGTTCATGCATGGGTATAGCCTACCGTCTCCATGAATGGTATAATTCATTTTTATATATCAATATTTTATAGATGGATTTAAATATATATATATATATAATGAATATATATGATATTTATATAATTATTAACATTATTGAGATTGTATGGCCATAATCAAAGTATAATGACTGATACTACCAAATCAAAGTTTTCATGAAAAATGAATTAGTTAACAACAGGAAATGAGGATTTTTAAAAAAAATATTAATAAATGGGTGGTAAAACGTTATAAGTTGATCATTTATGATATTAAAATTATTAAAATGAGTTTTTTATATAATTAAAATAAATTTAAATTTATTATATAGGAGGTCAGTGATATTTCCAAGAAAGTGGAACTTGATGTAAGGGTTTTACGTTACAATGTCTTTGTTTAACGAGATTTTTTGTGGTTATATTTTTTATGATGAAATTTCATGATATACCTCTCAAGAATACCATGAACATTTTTATCCTCTAGTTAATTCTAGATATTATATGTTTTCCTTTCATTTACATCTCTTTAAGAACTTAAGATATCAAAAGAATTTGTTTTAGGATAATTGACTTTATTTCTCTCCTCAATGGATTTTTTCTCTCCTCGATTGATTTTTTTCTTCCATGTCCATGTTTTCACTAAAATATTTTCAATAATATTTTACTATTATTATATAATTATTTTAATTCATTTTTACCCATTTTTTAATTTAAAAAAAATTAAAATGCACATTCCTATTTTTTACTAATGAGGTACTTTTGACTTTTTACTTAAATAAAGAAACAAATGTTTGTTTTAGCATACATAAAATGAATAGAATTTCATGAAATCTTGAAAAACAACTATTTTTATTCTTCCTTTACATGTTTCAAAGTTTAATTTTGAATAAAATGTTTTAGTTAATTTATGGTAAATTTTTAATTATAAATAATTAATTTTAATGTAAAAAGGGTATTTTACTCATGAAATGGTCGACTGGTATTTTAAAGGAATTTTTCATCTATGATAGTGTATTTTAATGATAATTATGATTTACTAGGGATATGATCCAATGATAAAATCTAATTTAATTCTTTTTACATATTATAATTATTATGATTTAATAATGATTCTATAAAACACATTTCTTTTCAATATCTTAATTAAGTAATCAAACCCATTTCATTTCCTTGGGTAATACTATAATGAATTGATAAAATATTTTTTAAAATATATTTAATTTAAAATATTTATGATATAATAAATTATTTATGATATTATGGGATAAATATTTCTAATTTTAATTATGTGACATATGGACCCATAATTATATATCCCTCTAATTCATGGGATAAATATGGATATCTCATTAGATAATAAGGACCACAATAGTGAATGAACACATTTTGGAAAGGGAATAAATCCAATATGATAGTATTGTGAGTGAAATTTAGCTAATACAATGGTTTGGGGAGTAAAAAAAATAAACAATTATTGTCTTGGAAGTGATTATTGACTACTAAAGAAATGATTTTATATACTTATGTGTATGCTGGTAAATTATGTCTTATACAAATATCACGATATCATGGATCAAATTATTTAATTCCATTCTGAATCATGTCTTATGAACAACATATATTTATTACATGAATCAAGATTATGATATATGATATGCCTGATATGGTTTTCAAATGTTATCCTCACGTTCTGATACACTTATACTCATTTTATACCTAAGTGATCACTAACATCTTATTTATTTACTCTCACTCATAATCTAAGCTCACCCTTTCCTATGTTTCATTTACCCACATTAGGAATAAATGTATTCTGTAAGATATGTATAATAAGTGTGAACATTATGAATAGCTTAGTGGGAGATGATGCAGTGTACTTATGAACCAATTTTTTTGTATCCAAGTTTCTAACGATAAAAAACCTATATGATTACGGAATGAAATGTAATATCATTTTTGAATATTCATCTAAAAATATTTGATATTTATGTATTAAAATTATGGGTCACTATAGATATAGTCAGGGGTTGTAGATCATTACTCAAAGGATTCTCATACTTGTTTAAAAAAGTAGATATTCTATAAATATTTGGAAGACATGGAGATCAAGTTTCCTGATAATTTTAATGATAAAAAGTAGTTTTACTTGACTTTAAAAGAGGTAAATATCACACATTGGTGCCTAAAATCCTATCGACTAATAGTATTCTACAAGTATGCTTGATATCACAGGTCGGTTGTTATTAAATAAGAATAATTGGATACAATAGCTTCATATAAAATAGTAAATGATATGGATGACATTAATATTTTTAACATTTACTATTGTATCTTATACCAAACTCCATATTATTATGCCTAGAGGATTTTTTGAAAAATCATTTCTATGTACTGATTTCTCTCATAGGTAATTTATAAGAATAATATAGCTAAATTATGATAATGTATTGGAAATTCAAGTTTCAATAAAATCTTGTAGAGATAATTTTAAAAGTTTTAAATTCTATTAGATATATAAATTCAAATGGAATTTAGAATAAGAAAATAATGGGGAACATAGTTATCTATAAATCTATAATTTTTTAAGGTATGATAATACATTTAATTCCCTTTAAAATTTGTGTGAAAAGAGTATCTTGAAATAAGGGGATGAATATGGAATTGATACCCCCATACAATTCCATGGGAGGGGGAAAAGTCATTTTTTATTTTATTAATAGTGGGGAAAATTCATAAAATCCATGCACCATCATGAGTTATATTTTATAGATATCATGAAAAAAATCCAAATTCGGAGATTTGTTCCACCAAGAGGTTATGTTGGATTTGTTAAAAATATATATTAATGTATTATTTGATGTGTTAAGGTGATATATGTTGAAGGAGTTTCATAAATCATGGATTAAGGGTTGAAATAAGGTTCTTGAATACATTTAGAATTATTGATTTTTCATTCAATTTTACATAGAGTTATTAATTCAGTTTTTTAGAATTTTCTTGACTATGGTTTGAAGTATGAAAATTGATATAATGTTTTTGATAATATATAACAAGGTGTGGTTTGGTTAATGATATAAAAAAATGGTGGATACTAGAGAATGGATTTTTATTGAAAAGTGTTTGAATATTTTTTGATAGAATTTAAGAAAAAAAATTATCCAAATAAGACCAGTAATCTAATGCTACCAGCTATCCTTCATGTTTAATAGCTGAGATTAATAGTTACTTGGAATAGTTTGGAAATCATTGATAATTGAACCAAATCTATAGTGTCAAGAGGTGCATGGTGGAGAGGGTGCCCTGCTTGAATGAGGTGGAACAAATTTGAAGGGTTTATGGAAATGGTATGGGGTGGTACCACATAGATTAAATTCATTTTTCCCAACATCCATACTAAAAATTTGAGTGGCCTATCAAGAGGAACTCCTCTGTGGGACATTAAAAAATATTTGGCACTACTTATTTTTAAATAATTTTATTTAAACTGTCAAAAATTAATATATCATGTTCATTACTTACCTCCAACTACCTAGTTTCATGCATGATTCCAAGATGTTGGCACCTTCAATCAATTGGAAACATTAATGATATCATCTCCACACTATCCAAGTAATTGCTGCGATTGAGAAATTGGGAGAAGATTATCAACACGTTGTGGATATCTTGATGTTTCTTAAAATCACATTTGAACATGGTAATAATATATTATTCATGACACAATATTTGTATGCCTCCACTATAGGTTCCATGCATGATGTGTTTTAAAAATATTTTTCCATCATATTTGTTGGTTTTAAATTGGATATAATTCTATGATATTTAGTAAGACTAAAGGATAGTTTTAAGTACATATATTTTAAGATTTATTGGATTGAGTGTTTAACAACAATTATGTAGTTATAATATCCTTCACACCTATAGGTTTTTTAATTTAAAAACATGAGACCCTGGAGAAATTACTAAGGAGTTTTATTCAAATCACATAGGATAGTTTGACCATGATATTTTGGATTTATTATTGTTCTAAATTCAAAATATTTATTTGAATTTAAATAGGATTATTGAATGAGAAACTTATAGGTATCATGAATCTTAGATTAATGTGGTCTGATAGGCACTATTCTTAATTGTGCATGATATGAGGTGTGCATGCTTAAATACTTCTTAAAGTGGTTATGGGAAGGGGGTGAGAGGATTATGATAAATATAGAGATCAGTTTTTGAAAAAGAGAAAATGATTCACTTGATTTTAGTTTCATAAGAATAAATAAGAAGATAGAGATAGTTTATCACATTGATATAATCTAATCACGAATAATGAGAAGGAATTTGTCTCGTCCATAAGATATATGTTTTTTGGTAAATTTAATTTAAAGAGGGGTTTAATGGGTTTTTAAGTGATCGTATTTAGTTTTTTATGAAGGTCAAAGGATTGATCAGAAGTAAACCCCACAAAATCTAGTGAAATGAATAAAAGGTGTAAAAAAATAAAGGAAGAATAATGAATAAAACTAATTTTGAAATTATTATAATTCAGGGAGAAGTTATACAACTGTTAGAGGGAAGATTAAGTCTCAAACCTCACCTATGAGTATTTTTTCATCTATCTTGTATAAATATAGGAGCATCATATTGGAGTTAAAAGTTAATATACTTAGATTTAAAGGTGAAAAAAGGTCATTCTATCCATATTCTTCTTAATGAGACCCTCAAGTTTAAAAATTGGTCTTATACCTTCCATATGTAGCAATGGGGGTGAATTAGAATGAGTAAAATGGGAAAAAGATCCAAAAAGGAATAGATAAACTAATAAGAATAGAAAATATAAAATTTTTAACACCCTGATTTACCCCCCACCCACCTTAGGGTATCTCATGTCTCAATAAAGAGGTTGTTTCGACTAATTCTAGTTGCATGCATTGACAAGGTATTAAATAGATTTAGTGAAGAACAATCCAAGAGAGCATTATTTCCAATTTCACATGGTATATATCTCTCCTTGAAAATTTATTCTTAGATACAAAAGAATATATATATATATAAGGTATTTTATTCCTTACCATCTTTTATAGGATTTATCATGTATTCCATATGATGTTCCAGACTTGATATTTCCTTTTAATTGAGAATGGTAGGGAGATATCAGGAAAACCTAGGTGAGATACAATGGATGGTTGTAAAGAAAATATTGAAGTACCTAAGTTGTATAAAGAATATGTTCCTAGTTTATAGAGTAGATGAGGAAGTAGTTATAAATGGATACGTAGATTATAGTTTTCATAACAACTATAATGATTTAAAACTTCATTTAGGATATGTGTTCTCACTTAATAGAAGAGATGTGAGCTAGCTGTTTTCTAAGAACCCAGTTGTTACTGATTATATAGTAGGATCCAAGTATATTTTTCTTTTGATGTAGAGAAATAAGTAGTGTTCATATAAAACTTCATCATGTATCTTGTTTCAGTTCCAGACAATAAATATATTATCAAACTATATTATGATAATACCATAATAATATTCCTTACCAAGGATCCATGTCCACACCAATAGATAAATAATATACCTCAAAATTATCACCTATTGATATATTTTTCCAAAGGGATGACTTTACAGTAAGAAGAGTATTTAAAATTAGAAAACATGGATAACCTATTTTCTAAATCATTATCCATTTAGATGCATGAATATTATGTTGTAGTTGTAAGATAATAAATTAAATTTGACTGTAGTGCAAGTGGGATAAATTTTTAGTTAGTTACCTAGAACTAACTGATATTATACTGTTTATTACTATAAAATTAATAAATATCACATCACTAGATGAGTATTCTTATGAGTAACATTAATATGATAATGTATTTAAAGTATTACTCACATTTAAAAGATTATTATAGTACCCTTATATAATGATAAACTTAAAATTCCATGAAAATATTCTTAACTTAATCCCTATGTTATGGATGACATATATCTAATAAGACATAAATGATGTTTTAAAATATGGCATTGGTGGATAATTAGACATTAAGACTTTTCTTATGAAGCTCACACCTAGTATTCACCAATAAAGGGACACTATGAAGACAAACCTTCCAATGAATTCCATATGTTATTTGTTTCATTTTAAATTCCTATCCCTGTACACGTGTATTGGTTCATAGACTTGAGATTATTATTAATTTATATAATGAATGACTTACATTGATGTATTTCTAAAAAATTTGTAACATATGTTCATAGAAAAGTAGGATATGTTGGTTGTGTCGTGAATGATACGAAATTGATTGAATAAGCTAATAAAGGATTTTTACTTTCCATGTTAATGGAATAAGATATACCAGACCCTATGATTAAAATAGAATTTTTAGATTAAGTTCATGAACATGATAGTTCATTGATGAGTTCATTTTTATGGATCCAAATAAAGATAAATTAATCATATAAGTTAGTGACATAAGTATGAACCCTACTTGATGATATGTTAATACAAAGGGATTACATTACACATTAAGTATTTGTATGAGGTTATTTTCATTTCAAAATTTGATTCTTTGTCTATGGGTGATGACACATGATTCTAGATGTCAATATTTTACTTTTGGAAAGTTTTCCTAATACTACTTAGAATGATGAATAGAGGTACCAACACTAATTGTATCCAAAATCTCAGTTAGATTCTATTTAAATTTAATATTTTAAATAAAAATTATCCTTAAATTGAGGAATGATAATTAATCAAGTAATTTTGATTATATAATTTCAATCACCTATAAGATGATCATATAATATATGTTAGTTGAATGTTAAATAAATATTTATTCATGAGTTATTAAGTATAATATTTATTTATTTATTAAGAAAATAACATAATTATATTTATTTATTCAAATAGATATTTATTATTAAAGTATTTATAAATTCTACGAAGGATTGATAGGCTAAGTTTAGGGGCTGATGAGAATGTAATATTTTGTTTAATATCATATAAATAAATATTGATTATTTTATTTAAAAATGATTTTTAAATATCTATTGTTAACACACATTATAGGATATAATATTATTATTATTATTTTGTTTTTAGATGTGGAATTTTCTTAAAATAACCAATTTGATATAGGATTTGTTTGTAGCTACTAATTTTCTAAACTTTAGTATATGATCTGATTTATATAATTTTAGAAAGTGTGATATTTGTTTCAAAATGTATTCTCCCACGATAATTCTCTTAAACCCCTATAGATAACTCCTTAAGAAATATTCCAAGAATAAGTTATAATCCTCCTCCTCTATCTCATAAATGAAAGAGTAAGAGAAGTATTATTTAATACAAAATGATCAATTTTTTATTAACAAAAAATAATGCATGGATCTTGGTTCCCCTATACTAGAATCCAGAGTAAAAAAATTAATGTCCATATATTTTTAAATCATTTGTGGACTTTAATAGATTAATTCTAGTTTGTATTCTTTCACCGTAACAACTATTCAACTATGAGAGAGGCTTCCATATTGATAAACATCAAAAAAATAATTATCAAGATAAGGTAATTTTGGTTTTAAAATAATTGTATATTAAATGTTAAAAGATCGTCCCTATGAACATTTTGGTGTTTTATTCCTCAATTTATTCATTTTTATCCATTGAAATTGGTGAAAAATATTTTTGAGAATGATATCGACTTCTTCTATTGCACCTAGATAACTTTACACATACTACTTTAAAAATTCAACAAAAATTTCTTTAATAATGATCATCTTATCCACTTTTATTCCACATTTCTATTAATTATTGAAGTTAGTTAATAATATTCACTTTGTTAAAAAATCTTCAACTAAGAAAATTTTTACATAGAATTTTTATTATGTACAAAAATTTGTATACTATTTTGGTTATGTTTAATAAATTGAATATTATCTCTTTCTGTGAGGCCAAGATGAATGACACATGGGCACTAATATCAGTTGAATCAGTCTTCATTTAAAAAAAACTTTTAAAATAATTATCCCTATTTTTTCTAAAGTATAGGACCAAAAAATGATATAATGTCGTTATGAATTGCAGTGGATAGTGGGAAATACTTCATCGGACAAATGAAGTTTCTTGCAAGGTTTACTCACTTTTATTATGGATTGGATAAACATTAGTGTTCAATGCTTACTATCTCACTACCCATATACTAATATTATTATTAACACGTAATAAAGTAATGGTATGGAAAAATAGACCTAAAATCTATCTACATAAATGATAAATGAATTTCTAATAAGTTGATAAATCTTCTTCAACCCTCCTCAAGTGACTCCAAGGGTGGATTAAGTGTGCACCTTCATTTATCTTTTAAAATATGACCAAAATAATCTTTAGATTACTCCTTAAAAAATTTGGTCAATTATTAAAAAAATCATTCTTTGTCAATAAAAACAAATCATTTAAATAGTAACACAAATACCATGTCATGTTAGGGGTCATCCATGAAATGGTGTGTTTTGTCAATGAACAATCCAAAAACCATAACTGGATATCTTGAATCTACTATAAATATTAGATACTAGTTTTATTTCCCCAATAATTTATTTTATTCCAACCACAATTTAGTGAAATAGAAAACAATAAGGTTTCCTCATGTAGAAACGTTCAATAGAATCTTTTTCAAACCATGATGAATGAAATTATTGTTTCTTCTGGAATATAACATAGTGATCAAACCATGATTTTTTAATCTCTCCATTTTGGTACTACAACTCCACCTTCTAGTATTTCATAACAATTACTAGCTCAAATATTTCCATTTTAAACTTATACGATTATGTAATAGAGAGTACTTTTATATGGTTTATCTTCCCTGGGACACCCTCTAGTCCAGCAGAGATACATGAGTACTCCCTTGTTTTTTTATTATCTATTAATATATCGTTTTTAAATACAGTAACTATGAAATTTTTTATAATACCTACAACAAGCTTTTCACCTCCTGTTAATTTATTTATTCCACATAATTTCATTCACTTTAAAATAATCAACCATAAATTTATGAGAATTTTTACCATAAATACAATATTAAATCATCTAAAAGCTCATGAATGAATCATCTTAAGAAACTAGTCATAAAAATTACATGATGTGAGAGTAATATAGAAACCACTCTATTATATAGATTGTTGATTTAAATATTTCTCTAAATATCAACATAATGATCAATACTATATTTGAGAATTATTAGTTACGATATTCACAACTCCATTTTTATCACTAGAATACATCAAGGTTTTATAAACTCACCAATCTCTATGTGATATTCAAAATACCGCTTTGTATTTCATGTAATTATGATAAAAAAATTTGATATTCTTTTTAAACTTTAATTACCCACACCTTATGTCTCCAATTGATAGAAAAGTATTTCCTATTCTCCTCCTTAATCAATTTTACAAGTAAAAAGAGTCTCTAGCCCTTTATAATAATATCTAACATAAAATTCCCCCATTTTATCAAAAAAATAAAAAGGAATGGTATAGAAATATGAAAATGATAAACTTGTTGGTATTTTGGGAAAGATTTGACTCCAAAAAAATCCCTCAAGTACTAAAATCCCTCCTTTCTTTATGAATTCATCAAGATATCATCTACTGGATATTTTATTGAAACAGATTACAAGTTATTATATCTACATACCACTTTATTCTTGATTAGTTCATTCTTTATACCAATATTCATTAAACTCAAATGTTTCATAGAATTATTGGATAAAATTATTATATTTTGAATTTCGCACAAAATTTTCTATGGGTAGGAGATATCCCCCATCGTTTATGAATGTTTTGAACTCATATACATCATTTGAGTTGGGGATTGTGATTCCAATATATACTTGTATTTCATTTTGATTAGTGGGACTAAATTTTACTTATTGGAGTGTGAAGAAATTCACTTTTCTCTAATAAATAATGCACCTCCAAAAGTTGACTTTTGATCTCCAGTGCCACCTTCCAAATCTACATTGAAATATCTATAAATATAAAAATATGCTTATTTTGTACACATAAATACACAATTTACAGTACCTTTAACATAGAAAAAGATCTAGTTCACTTTTATAAGATGAATGTTTTTTGGGTTTCTTTATAATCAAGAAAATAATGTAACTAAAAACACAATATATAGTCAAGATATTATCAAGTAAAGTAAGATTAAAATAAAACTTCAAAACTTCTTTTTATCTAAACTCATACCATATTCATCTAAAGAAATTTTTTTCCCAATTTTTATTGAAGTATAGACATCCTTTGAGTCTTCAATTATTAACCTATTTAACAACTCATGAGTATAAATTTCTTATGGGAGAAAAATATAATATTCCTTGTCCATGAAAAAACCCAATAAATAATTTCATATCATTAATCATTGAAATATAAAAAATAATTTTAATTTGGGTAAAAATTCATCACAAGGAATCACTTCATTATTTAAAAATAATAATTTCATTTTTATACATAATCAAAATGTGTGAGTTTTTTTCTTTTACCATGTAATAAATATTTCTATCCACATTCGATTTCTTGAAATTCATAAAATTCAAGATATTTTCTAGTACATAATAACATTATTAGGGTACTTTTATAAGACCATATAATTATTCCATTAAATTAAATACTTTAGAACCATCATCATCAAATATAAGACATTCTAATTCATTAATATAGACTGCATCATCTATTTATTCATTTAAGAACTCCAAATTCACATATATTTCAAACACTTTAAAATTCCTTTGAGAACATATAAATAGAAAAATACCAATCATTTCAATCCTTATGACTAAAGAAGAAGTATCATCATTGTCTATACCCCTAATTTTAGATAACCTTTTCAATCCACATAGGATTTGTTATATGAAACTTTTCTCTTATCAATAAGAATATTTGAAAAAAACATATTTAGACCCAATTATATTCTTATTGTTAGGATGTAAAACCAATTACCAATATTCATTATTATCAATATAATTTATATATTCTTTTATTTTTATGATAAAATCATAATATTATAGGGATTTATTAACACACTTTGATTCAACTTGAGAAACTATGCCAATGTGGTTGGGATTGTTCAGAATTCATCATCTTCCAACACCCCAGTTGTTGTATCCATGGATTTTTTTAGGATACACATGTTTATTACGTATTTATAACTTAGTTCCCCATTTATATAGACCATACTCATCACTATAATGTTCATAATTAGCATGAGGATTTAAAAAATCTATAGCTATGACTAAATCTCCCTAGGATATCTATCACAATCTCCTTAAAAATATACAATTTCAATCTTAATGTAAAATAATAATTTTGATTCACTATGTTCCTTGATAACTATAACATATAATATATTATTAAATTTCTTAATATTGTTATTTTAAAACAATTAAGTCTTTCCACTAAGATTATATTCAACAAATATCCCCCCATCAACTCACCCAACAAATTCTCCAATATGTATACCACTAATCATGATATAATAAGGGTTATTAAAATAATTTAAACAATTCAATCTAGTATTCATCCCAAAAAAACCCCATGAGTAATTTTTATCACATTTGGATAACAAAAATCACCATTTCATAACATGGACATTTGTTTTTTTATTTTGTGTCCCAAAATATTTTGAATTTACATTCTCTAATAACATGGTTCCCCTCATGTACACAAAAATATATATATTCCCCTATAATAAAAATAAATGGGATTTGTATGTAATGATAACACTTTACTTATTATATTATTCTCAAGGTAAACCTCAATGTATTGTTTTTTATATTCAGATCCATTATTAAACCTAAAGCTTTTGATTACACACCCCGTTTAGTTTTTATAAAATTGATTAAAGTGTTTAAACTTATCAGGAGATTAATATTTACTCAGAATAATGTATGCATAATTCATATTACTAAAGTCATTAATAAACTTATTAAATCACTTATCACCATTGGTTGACTTCATTCTCATTAAGCTTCACACATTTGAGTGTATCAATTCGAGTGAATGTTTTGTTTTGATTTTAATGTCTATATGAATCATGTTTACCATCTCTCTATTTTGACATAAATATAAATTTTTTATCCTATCAATATTTATCATTGATAGATTTATTAAAACTTATATTTTAAATGTTTTTTCATGTTCTTTTGACACAAATATCTATGTCTTTAATGCCAAATATCATTCTTTTCTTTCACACCCATGCCACAAGGGTTTTGATAACTAAACAAAAGGAATAAATTTACAATTATTTATTATATCTTCATAATCATTTTTTAATAATTTATTTAATATTTACATATCAACTATTATATAAAATAACTTCACTCCCATGATCATCATGTTTCAAAATACACAATATATTTTACATCATCCAATCGAAAAAGTATACATTATTTGATTCAAATCTATTTTCATCGATTTTGGTTCTTCCCATAACATTCACATCAAGGTAATTATAATTTATAAAAGTGACACAACTTTTATAACACTTATCAATATATTTCAAGATTTTTATGTTTTTATTCATGTGTGATAAGAAACTTTTATTTAAGATCATAGGAATTTCACCTTTTGATGATTTACAATATACCTCAACCGCTGTTGTTAGATCTTAGTCACCCCTCCTCTCTATTGATTTGGGGTTTAAATTATTATTTAGCTAGTATAGAACTAATGTGAGATTATTTTTGGGGTTATAATTTGGTTTATTATACCTGAAATAAGTTTTATCAAGAGAATAAAATAAATTATACAATTTCATCTTCTCTGTATGATGTTTCCATGTATAACCACCCTTTTTATCATCTTATATCCCACTCAATTCATGGAATCTTTTTTATTATGGTATTTATATATTATTCAAAAACACATATTATTTGTTTTTTAATACTCTAAAATATCAACATAATCCTTCAAAATAAAATATTCTCAATTGAGATTCATTTTTTACATACTCCACTCACTAATTTTTTATATTTGAATCTTGTTTATTTTCAGTAACTTATTCGTGATTAGGAATATTTTAATTCACCTTTTTATTTTACCTTAGTATTTTCCTCAAAATCCTTATTCCTATTAAACTAATTTTTTGTGACTTTAAACAAAACCACTAGAATTATTAATGTGTGAAACATATTTCTTTTGTAAAGTAATAACTTTATTTCCCTTTTTATCACAACTTCCTCTAACTTACATCAAAAAAAGAGTGTCCACTACAAGTGTTCACTTTTAATTTGGACAATAAATATGTTCACATGTATTTATAATAAATATATCCACATATTTAGAACAATATCTAATGTCCTTGAATAATTGTTTTAATTCTAATTAGAATTTTTAGGGAGTCTACATATTTAATGCACATTGCATCAAGCTAATTCACCTCCTCATTCATTACAAGAACATTTTTTATAATTATTTCAATAATATTATTTTACACTTTAATAATTTCATTGATATAACTAATATTTCTTATGAACTCCACATTTATT
Source organism: Viscum album (assembly GCA_963277665.1). Taxonomy (NCBI): domain Eukaryota; kingdom Viridiplantae; phylum Streptophyta; class Magnoliopsida; order Santalales; family Viscaceae; genus Viscum; species Viscum album. The sequence goes on along the minus strand of OY728157.1, from coordinate 1,075,008,542 downwards.
TTAACAATTTTTTTGAAATTGAAAGAATAAAGTGAGTATTTTAGAGAATCATTCTTTTTTTCATGGTGTTTCCCCTTTAAAGATTCCTATTTCACTTCGAGTTAACCATGAGATTCATTATCAATTGTAACTCATTAAGTGGGCATTTATCTCCACTTTTCACTCTTATAATACTCTCTTATTTACTAAAGAATTATTTTGGATATTTTGATTTTTCCTAAAAATCTTGAGGACCTTTAACCTCAAAGTCCTCTTTTTCTTTACCAATCACCGCATCATAATATGAAATGTCATGTTTTGAGAAAAATTATTTTTCTTTGAATAATTTATATTTCCATTTCCTTTAATGAATTTTCCACCACTTTGAGAACATAAAACCTTATTTCTCTTTAATTATTTTTTGGATTAAACATCCTTATTATCTTTATAATTATTCTCAACGAAACAAAGTAAAAACTATACATTATTTCAATAATTAAAATGCTTGAAAGGTAGTTTTACTTTGTATTAACCTTTACTTATTTACTATATTTTTTAGAAAAATCATATGAAATCCAGGAAATATATTGATTTATATTAGACTTTTGATTCCTCTTAAAAATGACATTATTATTTAATATTATTTGTACTTTTTGAGGATTTAAAGACTATCACCTTTTCAAATTTACATTTCTTATTCAAGGATCATCTCCTCTTTGTCTAATTGGATATTATTATTATTTTTGAGATTATCAATGGTAAATTCCTTGAAACATTGATCCTACAAGGAAAAAAATCAAATAACTTATTGAGTATAATTCACATCAATTTCATTACTATAGTTGAATCCTTAAGAATTTATCTATATTTTATAGTTTAGCTAATAATTTTTTCTACTAAATAAAGATCTCATTCACAAATTCATATTCTAAAATTTGAATACAATTATATTTATAATGGAATGTTTGAAATCATGACACTATTAATTTCTTTTTTCATTCATGAATGTGATAAAAATTTATCTAACTTCCATTCACTATTTTATATCCCCTGACTTGTGTAAAATATTTCTCAAAGAGGGATAAGAGTAATGTATTAGACACTATCCCATATACTTCAATATGTATCTTATATTAAATGGTAAATATGGTCACAAATTTTGAAATACTTTCACCATCCATTGTGATGTTAAGAAAATCTAATCCAAATTATTGAAGACGTGGAACTAACCTTTCTTTCTGTAGAGGAAATGATTTTTCATTAAATATGGGAATTACATTGTTTCTTTTTGGATTTGTAAACACTATAGATTAATTCTATCAAAATATGTAATCAATATTAAAAAAATCACATCCAAAAGAATATTGTGAACTTATAATATGATGATTCATAATAATATCTTTTCATCGATACAAATTGTGAGGCTTAGGTGAAAGATATATGATCACTGAGTGGGGGGTGAATAAGTGGTGACCAAAATAAAAAATATTTTAAAATAGTTATGCCTATTTCAATAAACAAATATGATTAAATATTGAAAACAAGTTTTTATGAAAATTATTACTGATAAAGAAAGAAATTATAATACATAATTTATCTTTTACAATACTTACTCACTCTTTTTATAAATTATCTAATCCTTGGTGTTTATTGGTTATAATCTCACTAACCATATAATTATAGTATTATAAATAAAGAATAGAGGATGTTAATTGGAATATATTATTAAAAATATAGTACAGTAATGAAAAAGAAAAAGTCCTAATAAATTACTTTCCTAAAGTACATCTATGTTTTACTTAAGTGTTTACCTTCAATCTTTACATAAAAATTTAACAAATTATCTCTTAAATAATGCCTAACATTTTTGGTCTATTGTAATTATGTTTCATCACACCTTTCAAAAAAAATCACTTAAAGAATAATGCAAAAATTATAATTCATTAGGAATCAACCATGGAATTGTGTATCTTATGAAAGGAATATCTAAAAACCAAGGCTATATATCTCCTCTAACACACACAAATATCAATGTAAATATTTCATTCCATGATCAAATATTTAACTCCCACCAAAACACATTGAAATAGACCTTGACATGGTTAACTCATTCAATGAATTGTGCAACCTCTTATCCAACCCATGATTAAAAAATGATTATTTCTTCCAAAGTAATATGGTATGATCTAACCATTATCAGGTCATCTCCTTATGTTGGTACTATGGATTCATGTTCCAAAATTCCAAAAACACAACCAATTAAACCATAGTCATTTATACTCCTAACATTACATAATATAGAATAACACAACATGTTTAGATTACCATTTTTAACATTTAGTCCTATAGGGAACCAAGATCACTCTCACAATCATTTATATTTAACACTTTATTTGTTATTTTCCAATAAATTCACAATAGAATGTTTTTATGAGCACCATAGTGTTGTTTGTATCCCATAATAAATTATTCATTCCATTAAAATTCATCCACTTAAAAATGTAATTCCATGAACCTAAGATCATATTGATAAAAAATATAATTTAATAATATAAAATCATCTAAAAACCTTATGAATGAACGGTATCAAAAAATTAGTCATAGAAGGATCCCAATTTTAGAGTTATATAAACATCACATGATTAGATAGAATTATATTTTTGAGAGTTATACAATACTCTTTGTAATGATCAATAATATATTGACCATGAATCAATTAAAATATTATTAGATCCTCCTTTGTCTATAAAATTCCTAAGCATCCTTGAAAATAACCAATCTTTAGGGTCACTAAAAAAATTTATATTGTCCCTATAATATTAGAATCAACTCATAACTTAAAAATATCAAATATCACTAAGATAAGAATCATGAAATTCATAGGTAATGATTTCTGTCCTTCTTGATTTAGGGCTTCACTATTTTGAGCCTCCTTGATTTAGAGGCTTTTGTATAGATCAAAACAATAAAAATTGAATGTTCTCTCTTTCTTTCATAAGTAATAACATAAAAAAAAATATGTTAGGAAAATCTTTTTATATTTCAAAGGAATTTATCAATCCATTTGGTGTTTTTATCACTGAATAAAACTCTATAATTTTAGGATTATATTTCATGTGAACAATATCTTTACATGATATAAAAAAATTTATTGATCTAGAAGTCAATAAGAAACAAATCATTCTTATGAAAATTAATATAATTCAAATAAAAATATAATTATAATGATACAATTTAGTTTTCATGGTGGAATATGTATGATATTTTCCCTATGGAAAAGTTGGTTTAAGATACTGAATCTTATCTCACATCCTTTGTTTGAGAAACAAATTAATATAATTCTAAACTTTATTATAATTAAAGAATAAAATAAAAAAAATTGATTTTAAAAAGTCATATTTTCATCTTCTTGAATCCTAAAATGGATTATTTCTTTCCATTTATTCATTTCTTATCAATACTATTTGATTTTATGCCCACTTCTCCCATATTTAAATTGTCCCTTTGTTCCTTGAAAAAATTATTGACATCTTTTATTCCTAACCTCTGAAAATATGGATGTTAAATGTTCATAATTTTTATCTATTTTATAATGGATTACAATATGATTTTATTTATTCATAAACTTATAAAATACTCTTTATGATCATGGGGAAGTTGTGATATTCATTTCTACTTTTTTAGTGAACTAGAAATTTTCATTTCAACTTTAAAACTTCTGTATGACCAATGATATTTAAGGTTATTCGCTAAAACATTGTAAAATATTTCGATTTTTCAATTTATATAATTGAAAAATAAAAAATAATAACTTTAAAAATTAGTAAATTTATTCCCATATACTACAATAAGTTTAACTTCACTTTTCTTTTAGTCAAACAATTTCCTCTCCACATTTAGATGCTACATGAGAGGAAAATATTTCTCAAGAAATCACTTCTCATTATATACCAACCACTGTAAAACTTATAATTCCTTATCTTTAATGGAAGTTAATTGATAAAAACCTCTTTTTTCTCAAAAAAATTATAATTTATAAAATATCACTCCAAAAGATGATATTCACTTTTTCCCATTATGTTCACTCATAAACCCACTAATTAATAAAGGTTACTACTTCATGAATTATTTAATAATTAAAGGGTTCTCCTAGGGTGAACCATAATTTTGCCTATGAATTTTCATATTATTCGTTAATTTAATTTTCACATTTTTTAGCCCTTATAAATTTTTATCCTGGAGTTTATATAACTAGTAAATCATTGTTATTTTTTTTGAAATTATATTTTTAAATTAAATTTTGGAAATATATTTATATAAAAAGTAATATATAGTTTTTTTAATAATTGGCCTCGTAAATTTTCTCCTACATGATTTGAAGACTCATGATACACAATTCTATTTTTAGAGTAATTTTTTGTAAATAAAATTAGTGAAATTAAATATTGAATAATTTTTATTTTCATAAATAATGACCCCCTTAGGAACAAAAATCTCACTAATATGATATTATATAAGAAAACTTTTAGCATAATATTGTTTGAGGAATAGTGACTTATTAAGTAATGAAATTTTTAAATTTTGAATTTTGAATCCCCAAATAGACCTTTGAATATAAATAAGAAATTAATATTCTTATTCTCATAATTTTCATGTTTTATAGGGAGAGTAATTTAATAATTTTGAAAGAAAATGGAGATGGCTTCCATGAGGTAGTATTATCAAACATCTTAAGTGACTATTATGAAATAATTTAGATATATCCCCTATAAAGAGGTTTGATAAAATTAAATTCCTTGAATGTTGAAGTGTGAAATCATCTTGTTTTCCTAAGTCAGGTAGTTGGTTATATTAAACAATTAAACTCATTTTATATTTACATATATATATATATATTACTACATTAATATTTATGATTTGACACCATATAATAGTATTTTATATCTTAGGTCACTTTATGGAATAACTCCAATCAAACATTTCTTTGTTACCATAATTCCATTTATTAGGGGTTTGGACTAAGATATGATATTATAATCTTATGATAGGGTATAGGTGAATCTTGATTTATTATGTTTTAAATTTTTCTATCTTTAATTAATTATCATCATATATGATTGTGTTCTTATATTTGTAAGAACATATCATTTTATACATATATGTATACACACATTCAAACATATAAAATCATATAAATGGGACACAAGATTTATATGTTTCACTCTTACGGTGTATAGTTAAATATATAACATGAAATGATTCATTATTTTTATATAATAATCTAAATCTAGTTGATTATGTGTTACGTGGTTCATGTATTATTTCACTACCAATCACAAAATATTTCTTCCTTTTTTCTATCTAAAATCACCATAAATAAAAATGGTATTATTAAAATCAAGTCTTAATCAAAGACTTCCAAATATAATATTAAGTTAAGACAATGAATACACCATTTATAGGTTAGTATTATGGTAGATATAATAATATCACCATCATTTTTCTTCTCATATACGAAATGTCTATTTTTTCTCTTTGCCTATTCAATTATTTCTTAATTTCATATATGTGTAAAAAATGACATTCATTAATGTAAACAATCATTATATTGATTTTTTGGAACTATTTTTTAAAATATATAGTTTTTCCTAAGGTAAATATCATAGGTTGAAATAGATTCATATCACTATAAGAAATATATCTTTGACTTATAATATTATTTTATCACTTTGAGTGATATAAGTGTGTGGTATATTTCTTGCGTGTGATAGAGACATGTCACTTAGAGTAAAATGGTTTTATGATGCATATTTCATGGTGAGATATAGATATGTATCCTGGTGAAATGTACATGTGATATGAGAGATCATATATAGTCATTTAAATTATTTAATATAAGGATATGAATCAGCTAACATAATATCATTTTATGGTACTTATTATATTTTTAACATAAAAAATTAATATTTTAATTTTAAACATTCATGAATAATTTGTTCAGTTAATACTGTATATTAAAATTGTTTTAATGTTGGGTGAATTATTTGAAATAATCTAGGTATTCATTCAACCCATATGATCATCCAAGTGCAACTAATACAAAATATTCTACACATATGATAAGTCACTGTTTAAAAATATAAAAAACACAGGGTCATATTATGCCAATGATATAGGGATATTACCATCTACGACATAGTTTAAAAATTATGATTTCGATAAAGCATGTCTAGTAATATAGAGATATATCAAAAGTTGTGACTTGATTAAAATTGGTGACATGGTCATATAACAACATGTTGTTCACTAGTAATATAGATATGGTTATATTATAGGAAGTTATAATGTGTATCACCATCTGTTATATAATTGTTTTTAATATTTTTATTAATTTTCACTAATAAAATAAAAATATAGTTTATAAAATTTTTGTAAAATATAATAAATTAATTCAAGAAAAAAAATTTATATATTAGGTTCTACTAAATTAATTATAATTTTTAATTTTTCATAATTATTTACTAAATATTTATAAAATTTTTAAAAAATTAAATGTGTAATATCAAAATTTAATTTTTAATGCCATGATTTCTATGGTATTTAGTATATGATTTTTACATTATGTATTTATATAAAATTATTAAAAAAATTATATATTTTTCAAATCATTAAACAATGAATATGAAAAGTTTTTATATTGACTTTATTACATGTTGTTAAATGATAATTTGAAAAGTTTTTACTAATGTTATGTTTTGTGATATTTTCTAAAACCATGAAAAAATGGATATCATTGATATGATACAATGTTTAAATAAACACAAATCATTTATAATAATTTAAAAATATTTTTCATATATTTGGGATTTATTTGGATTTAAAAATATAAAAATTTCAGGTTTTCATCACATATTTTTATATGAAAGAGTTTCTTTTCTAGAAAGGCGATTTTGTCAACTAGTCACACCATACGTGATCTTGAGTATGATTTCTTTTTCTTATTATTGTAATCCTTTACATGAAAGAGTTTAATATTTCATTCAAATATTATTCATAGGGATATGTTATGATTATTATAATTAAAATTGTATTAATTATATATAACATAGATCAATTATTTTATGAAGAATTATCCTAACATAACTAGATCATGTTAATTTTGTAGATAATAATAAGATGTATAAATTAAATTAAATAGATGCATGCATACATATAAGGAAAATCATGATAGGTGGAATAGATGAGTTTTATATAAATGGTGAAATAAATTAAATTCTCTCAAAATATTAAATGTTAGATTCCATACAAAATAACACTCATCAAGACTTTGATCATCCAATACATGTGACCCTATAAGATTATGTTCCCATGAATTATCGTTTATAAGATAGGAATAATATGAGTGATGAAAACATGATAATATTTTAAAATATGATGTGATATTTAGTTTAAATACAACCAATTAACACTAAATGTTAGGTGGCCAGAGTAATAGAGTTGACAAAATTTATAATATGAATTAGTTAAAGTTATTTATTTATCAATTATAAAAAAATTATATATGATATAATAGATAATATTTTCTAAAAAACTAGTGAAACAATGATATGAATACTAAAATGGATGTAAAATTTTATGAAAAATAGATATTTATCAACTAATAATATAATGAAAACACATGTTCATAATTTTAGTAATATTATATTCAATACAAATCATTATTTAATATTTTTAAATCATGATACTCATTTGATAAATGATTCCATTTTAGATAAAATGTAAATGATTACATTATAAAAAAATTCTTTAAGATAAATCATGGAGAGGAAAAAATAAACATGGCATAAATTTAATTTCTTTTATCAGAATTAAATATTATTTTTTAAAAAAGAAGAAATGTTTTATGTTATAGAATAAACTATTTATGATGAAACTTCTCAATAATATCATCAAGTAGAGAAGAATGTTTATAGTAACCATAATAAATTCTCTCTTCGCTTCTTTATATTGATACTAGTTTCCATGGATCCCAAATTACAAAAATAAATAAGATAATATGGATTATTTAAGATGATAGTTAATGTGAAAAGATTATATTAGGAATAATCTTGACATGAGTAATATGATTTTTATAAGACTCTATTTCCATTTAAGAAAACTAAGGTTGTATACCCTTCAGTATTTAAGGTATATTTTAAATTTTCATATTTATGTTTCAATATTTCATTTTATTTTTTGAAATGTATTTTGGAAAGGTAAAGGAATATGAGGAATTTGGTAGATGAAAAGGAGTTGAGTAAACCAAATTTTCATTGCATCATGTGATCAAAGATATCACAACACCTTCCTAAAAAGATACCCCTCTTGGGATGGAATCTAATAAATGGAGACAATGACCCCCGAGTCCTGCCTCCAGTAGGCCATGGGTTGGGGACGAGCACCAAGGGTACAAATATCACATAATATGGGAGGAATTACCCTTTATAAGAAAACAAGATGAGGAGATAGAATGAATCAACTACAAACAACTCCATGAAATATATATATAAAAAATCCCAACCATCCCACAATACATGTATAATCAAAACTAATACATATAAACGTCTAAAAATTAAAGACAAAAATAAAAAAAAATTTAAGGCTATGACATAGCAATAGATATAAAAGTATGAACTAGAAATGTTGTGTATGGTCTACAAAGTCCTCCTTGAAATTGGAAAATAGTTTTCATATATGTAGGGTGAGAATACAAGGATACTTAGTAGGAAAAACAAAGTCTCTCATGAACATGTGAAAAGAGAATACTAATGCTCTCGTGTGAAAGAAAACAACACCTAAATAGGTATACTAACCATCCCAACCTCTCCAAGGCATGTTTGTTAAATAAAAAAAGTCAAGTAAGGTAATATAGAAAGAACATCAATGATAGGGTACCCCAAACCACTTTCCCACTGATTATCCACTCTTACTCCCAAATGGAAAACAGCTTGGTGCCTCCACCTCTTCCAAACACACCACATCACAACCCACCCACACACACTTGGTTCACACAACTAGTCTCATCACCTAGGAAAACTAAGCTCATTGCATCCCACCTGCACACATCTAGTCCTCACACCACATCACATCCCACCCCTAGACACCTGGTCGACAAGCCACACATCATACATAAGAAACCTCGGATAGGAAAACACATATCATTCTGAAGACAACTTGGAAAAAAACACATCTCATCCCAAAGACACCTGGGAATACACAACACATCTTAACCCGAAGAAACCTGGGATATCACAACTCTCCTACACACACCTGGGCCTCAGAAACCACAAAATCCCTAAAGAATATTTATCTATCACCACCTGGAAGAGGGAGCGGGGAAGATCAGGTGGCCAACCATCCTTCCTCCCATCAGGATGTTTTGAAAAGACACCCTCCCCCATGATGATGGGTGTGTTCGGCATATAGTGATCAACTAGGGTGTAGTGAGTATAGAAATCATAGGGAAAACATAGATATATATACATATTTTTCTAAGAACTCTATCCCAACCTAAGGGATTATGAAAATACAACTAACTCACAATGCCACCACCTTTTCTACCACCTCTAAATACACAATGCCACATAAAATTCCACAAAACCTATTTTACATTCTAAACTAGTTTGTTTATACATAAACATTAATAGTGGAAACAATAAAACCCATCATCAATTTCTTCATTAAACATATCTATGTGAAGTCATTAATATACAATATTAATTCCATTAATACTTGGGTAGATATAACAGAAACAACCACATAGATTAATCATAACACCATACATGAAGAAAACAAGACACAAGTAACATTACAATTTTGATCCACATTTATCTAATTAATAGATTTCAAAAAATATTAATTAATCCTATATTAACAACACATTTTTCTCATTTAATTCTTGCCTGTTATCATTAATTATTTAGTTGTTCACATTCCACATTCCATTTCAAAGAATTGTTTTTTTATATATTATTTCAAATATTAGATATACCATTTTACTTCTATAATTCCCAACAAACAAGAATTAATTCACTTAGTATAATAACCAACACGTATAAAGGATCACTACACAACAACCCATTTTTTTCATTCCAATAATCTCATATCACCACAAATTTACATCCACATCCCCTTTTTAGCCTTACAGCACAACCACACCATAATCATGATATAACCCCACTGTATAACCATACCCATTGCTTCCCTACTATAAAACTATTTTTGCCTTTGAAAAAATAATAGCCTGACTACATAAAACATCTCATCCACTACCCTAAAATATCAAAACATAGTAATATTCCCTTAGTCATATCACAGAATCATTGTTGCAACTCATCGGTCCTCACTCATTATTTCAAATAATTGATCCTAACTCATAATTACAACTCATCGGTCCTGACACTTTAGTGTGACCTATCGGTCCTGACTCACCATTGCGGCCTAATGGTCATGACTCACCATTGCGACTCATCGGTCCTGAATCGCCGTTCTAACTCACCAGTCCTAAATCACCATTGTGAACGACTATTACGGACTCACCATTGAGACATAACGATGTGACCTAAAATTGTGAGCTGGTGTTGTGACCACCTATTGTGACCTGATGTTGTGACCTGTTGTGGCAACCTGCCATTACAACTTACTGTTGGGATGAGATACCGTTGGAAAACTGGAATTTTGGTAAACTTGTGAAATGAGTCATAGTGAACTCCCGAAACACTTCATACACTATATTTTCACAAATTAATGGATCGCATAGGTGCAGGCCTTGGCACCATATACCTCTCAAACTATTCTCTCCATCAAGAATTCAAAACCAGCCCCAAAAGGGAAAAAGGGGTCTGAACAACCATCCTATGAGATACCTCTCAAGGATCTCGATATATTTGGATCACAAGAGTCACTCTAAATCAATTTATTGGGGGAGATACCTCTTAAACAAGGACATATTCACATAGATAGGTATTATATGTCTGGTATGAAGTTTATAACAATTAAAAACCCACAATAACACCATGTAAGGGAAACATTCAAACAATTTCTTTAGATTATTTCAAATGGAAGTGATTGTTTAAGATAATAGAAAACATTATTATTTCTTTTATATTAAAAACATAACTTAAACATTCCATCCAAAAAATCTATGCATACATTTTACTCATTTGATAATCGATAAAATTTAAATTCAAAACATTTAAAAAAAATCATGCTTAACAAATAATTATGGGATATATTACCACAATCGAGTAACAATTTTATTAATTTCTAGACATGTATCTTAACATTTTATTTTGAAGAATTTTATGTTTGAAAACATTACATTTAAAAAATTTCCAGGAAAAAACTCTAAAACGAATTCAGAAGGCAAAGAAAACAACATTGTGTCAAAACCCACTTTTTGAATCCTTTTTATAGCAATGAATTTATCAAAATACTCATTGTGAAAACACTTTCAGAAAATTTCATATAACCACTTTTTCTTCAACATGTTTCCCAATACAATATAAAAAATGGAAGGGTTTCCTAATATCAAAAAATTAATACTATTCTACTAATAGAACTGTGTCATTCTCTTTACCTAGACAAAGTTAATACACTGTTTAGAAAACATGAATTAAAAATTAAATGCATCAAAATTATTACATGTTTTTTAAATATACTGGCTTATCAAAGTTTAAAAGTTTTACATATTTTTCATCAAAACATTAATTTCTAGGAAAATAATTATATAGAAATATCAAGGGGTTCAACATTTAAAATTTCTATTTTCACATTTTCATGTCACTACTTGTAGGAGTTTGAAATATAATTCCCCCACTATGGTGGTATGATAATGACCAATTTAAAATTAAGTTAATGTTTCATTTTGAATTTGAATCTTGAATGGTGGTTCGTGGTTTGATGATTTTCACTTTTCTTTTACGGTGGTCTCAAGGCAACTGCACACTGCATGTTCCCCCTTATGGTCAATTCTGTTACTTTGTGCTTTGCTGTTAACTTTAATTTGACTTTCCACTGGTTTTTGTTTACCTAAATTTTATTGTGAGGTTCCCACTTCTCCACAAATATGTTTATTCATAAAATGAAAAAAAAAGTGATTTGGTGGAAAAGAACCCATCCACTACACCATGATATTGTATTCTTTGGTCAGAACTAACTCATCCGCAAGGTTTTAAAACATATCATAATGCAACACATATTTATGTGGATAAAGGGTTTCCCACCCTTCATAAGATTGAGTTCATATCATGTCTATCATATTAAGATCAAACACAATAATCTCAACTAACAAGGTAGTAGTCAAACATTTCCATCACTTTCTTTATAAAATATTTAGTTATGGGAGGAAATCCCGTATTTATTGGTTTCTTGACCTCAAAAACAATCGGTTTACTTTATTACATACATTAATTGATTAATCATTTATTTGAGAGGTGATAGATTTCATAAACATAACCACAACATATATCAAAACAACAAATGTCTTCTTACCACAACAACCAAAAATCCCTTGCACCACACATCACCATCAATGTACAACACAACCATTGGACCAACATCCCAAACAAAAAATAATTCCAAACATTTCACATAACCATATCACTGCACCAATTACCTTACACATGAAAATAACCTTTTCACATAACCACCTGCTCCATCTCATGCTCCACTCATCCCCAACCAATTAACCTAATTATCACACACAAATAACCAATCAAAAAAATCAAGGAATTCCCTCTCCCATGTAGAGATATTATCCACTTTGGGTGGAACTAACTCTCTCTCATGGTTTTAATCACATCAAAGTATAACACACCTCAGTAAGGGATCATGTTTCCTCCCTATCCATATGCTTGATGTTTTAAATCCCATGACACACGAGGAATCACAATAAGAACAATCACACATAGAAACAACACATATAATCTTCCATAATTATATAGGGGTTTAAATTACTACATCTCATTATTTAACATGGGTACTCTCACACAAAATTTAAATTCTTCAAGGGGAATCAGTTCATTATCCATATATAAGTGATTGTCCTTTTTAATACATGCTGAGTTTAAAAAAGTAATTAAATCAACGGTCTCATTGTCTACCACAGTCACAACAATTTGTTTTTAAAAAACTACTATTTTTAGCAAGGCATATCAACACATTAATGAAATAATATAATTGAAAAATACTCAACATTCTCAAATTATTTCCAGTGAAATATGATGTCTTGAATTTAAATATATCTAACACACATCCAAGTTAAAGATAAAATCTCACACAAGTTATATCACACACCATGATTAATATGTTTACACAATACATTCCGGTTCATATTATTATCAAGGTAATAAACTTCCCACTTCATATGAACAATTCAACATTCTATTTTATTGTGTTCAATTCAAAAACTGCACTTCATAAACAACAGTTTGTAATAATCATTATTGAAAAAAATGATTTTTGATAACAATATTTGAACTAAAAATGTTGTATTAATATGTTTCATATTTATCATGCTCATGGTGAATATTATTTCATCACTTCATCTCTCACCGAAACATGATTTCTGAAAAAAAAATATTAAAATTTCACATGTAATATTAATAAATCTCATGATTTACCATGTTCATGATAAACATTATTTAATAATTTTATAGTTCAAAAAATCATTCTTAAATTAGAAAAATATGGACAACAAGATTCTACCTATATATTTAATTATAAAATATTAAACATGCTACATGTGTAGGTATCTCATACCAGAATTTCCCTGGTTTTAACACCAATGATTTCAACTTTGGGAATTCTTCCCATAACAAACTACTCATGACTTAACATGTGAGGTAAGTTTATTTTAGTACAAAAATATTATTATCCATATAAAAATAAAAAGGTAAATCACTTATTCAATTCTATGTCTTAAAAGGTACAACAAATCATGCTTATAATTTTCCAAAATTTATAAATAAAAATCACATAGATTTCTACCCTAACACATGCTTACAGGATATGGTTATATCAATACTGTATAACTAAAATCGATGGAAAAATAAGAGCCAAGTTTTTCTTTTCAAGGATTCAAAATTCAAAATAATTATCAATAACTAAGATGGAAGTTTTAAGAAAATTGAAAATTCAAATGTTTAAAGCCACATTTTACAACAAGTCAACAAAAAATGCTTATGAAAAATTATAGATGGAAATCACCTCAAGACATTTTAACTCGCATGGGAACTAGAATATATATAATCATGGTTCTCTTAAAATTACAAACAATAAGAAAACAATATGGAATGATATAAATTTATAATAAAGGAATAATTATTGAATTTATTATGATTCATTCCATAACAGGAAGGGAAAAATCATTTTCAAACATCAACAAGGTTTCAAACAAATAGTGCATGAGAGTTAAGTATAATTTTTCTCTTTCCTTTTAGTTTATAAGAATAAATAGACAAAATCTAAAAATTTATTAGAAATAAAAACATAGGAAGTAAAAAAAACACAAATAAAATTTCATGATTCATTTAATTCATTTTATCTTCACAAAAAAACAATTTCAAATAATAACACATGTAATTATTATGCATATACATTTGCTAGGTCTCTACCCTGCAAGTAGGTCCGTATTACCTAGTCATTAAATAAGCTCGGAGTTTGTGCATTGGATCATGGGAGGGCCATAAAATCCCATGTACTAACTGATCTCCCTGGCTTATGTCACACACCAAGGTCAACTAGAACTATTACCATACCATCTCATGAAATCCTTACTATACCTAACTCCAAAATCTATCCTATCTCTCAACCATCACCTATGGTACCATTCGGTCATGACCCCATCCCTCCAAAGATACACCTGATGGTCTATAAATGATGAAAAGAAGATAATGCCCCCTGAGTCCCACCTCTTCTAGTCCCCATGTTGGATACTAGAACCAGGGGTACAAATATCACACAATGTGGGAGGCATTACCCTTTATAGAAAAACAAATCGAGTTATAGAACGAATCAACCACAAAAAACTCCATGAAATATATTTAAAATAAATCCAAACCATCCCAAAATGCATGTATAATCAAAATTGATACATATAAAAGTGTCCAAATGAATGACCAAAATAAAAAATTCAAGGCAGCGACATATCAATAGCTCCAAAAGACCAAACCAGAAATATACTGCATGGTCGACAATGTCCTCCTGGAAACCTAAAAATAGTTTTCATATACGTGGGGTGAGAATACAAGGATACTCATTATGAATACCAAATTCTCTCTTGAACATGTGAAAAGAGAATACTAATGCACCCATGTGTAAGAAAACAACACCTAAGCAGGTATAATAATCATCCCAATCTCACCAAGTCATGATCACCAAATAATGAAAGTAGTGTAAATTAATATAGTAAGAACATTGATGATAGGTTACCCTATAAAACTTTCACACTGATTAGATTCTCTCACACCCAAATAGAAATTTTTTTGGTGCTCCCACCTATTACAAATGCAATGCATCACAACTCGACCACACACACCTAGGCCTCATAGCTAATCCCATCTGTAACGACCTATATATTTATAGAATAATACATTTTCTTGTTTATTAATATTTTTGAATAAAATATTAATTTTATTTTAAAGGGGATTCTATGTCTGATAGCATACTCAACACTCTATAATGAGTTTCTTTGAAATCTTACGTTGCACACAACTTTGAGATATACCAAAAAATAATATAATATTATTATTATTTTTAATGGTAGTTAACGTCTGGACATTGTATTGGAAATAATGAATAGAACTAACCATATTATTAATAAGCCTTTTTTTTAAATTGTTTTACATTTATCCAATAAAATCTAGAGGTTTAAAATGTGAATGAATCAAATTTTAAGCAGAAATACTCTAATATTCATTAAAAGGGTGATTTACTGCCTTTTGATGGGGAACCCTTTTTAAATCTATTTTTTGTCACTTTTGAATGTTATATTTGACAAACAAAACTTCATATTATGAATAGGGACATAAAAATTTACTTTCAATAAAATTTTGGTAATTTTCTGATAAAGTTTGTTTTTAATGAATATCGAAAAATACTGCATTTTAATAGAAAACTACCTTTTAATCTAATTTATTTAAAGAGTTAGATTATTATTTTATTTGGTTTTAAAGTGTAATTAGATTATATTTTTACCATTTAATCCAATTTTGGTCATTGTAAGTAATTTCACTTTGAAATTGGATATAAACAAATGTCAATCTTTTGATAGTTATTATTTCTTAAAAACCCGATTTTTAGTTTTGACAATGGGAATTAATTTTAAATTAATTTCTTCAACTTTTTTGTTTCGAATTTGTGAAAATATATTTCATATTTGAAATCAGGAGGTTCAAATTGTATAAATAGGGAACATTTATTTTTAGACATTATGAATAGTAACTTTAGTAAATATTTTATTTACTGTGGTTAAAGGGTAAATCGGTAAATAAGGGTAAAGAATAATATTATAATAATATTTAAATTCAGTTATCATGTGTCCTAATACTATTGATTGATACATCTCCAACCATGGTCTTCTTTTAGTTGATTTTGGGACCCCATGGTGCCACTTGTAAGTGAAAATAACATTTTATACAAATTAATTTAAAGTTAATAAAAATGTAACATAAACATATATCTTTTAGTAAAACAATTTTTACATGGATTTATATAAGTATTATTTTGAACTATGAATATTTTTCAGAAAGAAAAACTTATTTCCAACTTCATTTTATTTTATTTATAATTTATATGCATTAAATTAATTAATTAATTATGACATAATGATAATGCAGTGATTGCTTCATTGATAAAGGATTCAAATAAAAGAGATTATAAATGTTGAAATAAATGTAATATTGTTATTTTGATGTCATATACAAATTATAAGCATGATATTTAAATTCAATATTTTTATTAATGATGTTTTTTCGAATCAATGAAGTTTTTTTTTAAAGTCATGAGATGAATAGTGTCAAAATCGACCGAATTCATATTTTTGATATAGAATATTTTAATAAATATTATAAAATTTAAAAAAAATATAATATTTGGCCAAATAGTTATAATAAGTCTAAAATTTTATTACTGACTCTTTAATTCAGAAATTTTTCATGTTTTGGAAACTATTTGATTTTTAAAGTGTAAAATACTTAATAAAACGGTAATAGTAAAAAGTGTTAAATAAAAAAGATAAGGATTTAAAAATATCCAAAACCAATAAAATTATTATTGGATGATTTTATTTAAACTTATATTCATTTTATATTCTAATTTAATGAGTTTTGGACCTTTTGAAACCAAAAATCATTTAACAATAAAATAATAATTTCAAACTTTCCTAAACAGCCCCTTCTCTCTCTTATAAAAGGCCACCAGATCTAACCCATTACTCACACCTCCTAAGCCCCTTAGATCATAGATGATCCAATAATCTACTAACATACCTCTATTCCACCTATAATAATTACTCTGGGTAAAAGGCAATTCAATAAATCTTTTTTGGATCAAACCAAAGGGAGTTTCCCAATTTAAAGGTATCATCTTATCTCTAGTTCATTTCTTTTACTTTCCTTATAAAACCCCCTAAAATCTATTTATTAAATTATTTTATAACAACAATATTATCTTAAATATACTACAATTTTGTTATGATAAGTATTCAAACTACACTTCCACACACCTCCAACTAATGGATACGAACATATTGTTTTTGTGGACAACAAACTACTGCCTCACGAAACGATGATTATTTAATTATATCCTACCACATATCATGGTGGCCATTATGATTGAAATTTATTTATATGTGAAATATATTATATTTATATTTTCTATATTTTTTTTATTTATATCATACCTTTAGGGTTTCTAAAATGGGTAAATACGAACATCTCATTTGAGGAAGTGCGGACTATCGCCCCCTTAAAGTGATATGACTCGTTCATGGCATATGTGGAACATATAAAGGATGGATTTGAAAAAATTATATATGATATTATACTGGAATTATAATATAACTATGTATCATTAATTTTTAATTCCATTAAATACAAAAATAGAAATTAATGTAGCGTTCATGCGTACATACAGCTTACCGTCTTAATGAACGGTGCATTTCATTTCTTATATCCAAATATTATGGATAATTCTAAATACATATATACTGAATATATATGATATATGTGATATATATGATATATATATATATATATTAATAATATTCTGGAGATAATGGACTTTTGACCATATAGAAAAATTGTAATTATAATAAGTTCATTTTTGACGCAAATTCTAAACATCGACAAAATGCCCGATATGAACTCAAATAATTAGCTAATTTTTATTTCAAATAAATAAGTGATATAAAAGGAATAATAAACTTGAAAACTGTTTTGATTTAAGTAGAAATTAACTTATGTTTATTATTCATGAAATTAAAGAACAAACGAATCAAGTCGGACACGAGGTAAGCAAACTTCTTAACCCAATTTCCATTATTTGGGTTAATATTATACTTCTTGATTATGTCATGCTATGAATATGTGTGAATGAACTATTATTGTTTTAAACATAATATATAACTATATAGGGTGTATTTATATTTTTCACACATAATTATATCATTGGTTTTTTCCTTGATGTAATGATATGATCTTTGTAAGGGAACCTTTCACCCTCCTCTATTAGTCAAAGACTTATTCTTTATTATGTCTTTCAATTTCCATTTTCATATGTTGGGATATGTTATTATATATCCTTATTGTTATAATTTTTATTTCCAAGTTATGAGAGACCATTTTCTCTCCCATCAAATCATTTTCTGAATTTTAATGTGATGTCAGTAAGCAGCCGAATTTTCGTAAGGGAATACGCCTCAATCTTCTTTCATTAAGGAATTTCTTAATATTGTGAACCTTTATTATCCTATAAGGTTTTAATACTTTCATTTGACATATAATATCATAAATCTCATATTATCATGATATTATAGGTTTTTTATAATTTTATTCTTTGATTATTTTTGTTCAAGTATTTTCTCAAGTGGTAACAGACTCTTTAACTAAAAAATTGCTTTAAATGTTTTAAATATGTAACCATACAAATATTTCTCATTAATGTCCACATTTTCAAAATGTTTTTAAGGATTTATTTATATGTAAATTATCATTTTAAACGGTCAATTTCTATAAAATTTCAATGTGGTATGGGACACTTTGACTCAAAAATATCTTTATTAAATGTTCTATATGGTTTTGGAAATGGATTAGATATGTCAATATCTTGAAATGTCATTGGAATGTGGAAATTTTATCTTTACTTTATTATTATTTTATCTATTATGATTATGTTATGATTTATAGGAAATTTTACATATACGGTTGGTTTTGTGATAAACTTAGGGCAGGTGAGCCAGAGATAGCTCTCCAATGCATTGGGTAACGTGACAAAGATGAACGTTAATGTTTCTCCAAAGACATTTAGTGAATATACTGTGATGGGTATTACAAATGTAACTACCTATGTAGCTGTGAAAGCTACAATGTAATTATGATATGTATTCCACAAGTTTCCTTTATGATTTATGGTTTCTACACTTTATTCATAAATCTTATGATTTTGAAAGGTATGTTAAAGTTCTTATGTTTATGATTGAAAAGTATAATTTCATTGATTTGTCAGTATTGATGAACTAATGTTTTCTTTCTTTATTTTATAACCCTTATTGAGGTTTTTATGCTCATCCCAAGTTTTTGAAAAAAAAATTCATAGGTTATAAGGAAGTTTAAGGGAATAGAATAATTCAAGAAGATTTATATCAAGAAAAGAATTCTTAATTTTTAAGGAGTTTTATTATTGTGAAAAAAAATGGATAGAGTAGAAGTGTTTAATTTGAAATATTTTGAGATGTAATTTAATAGTTATGGTGCAATTATTGAAATCTCTAAACCTGAAAAGATCCTCAATGTGAATTATTCACTTAATTGAAGAATATGTAATCTTTAAGGTTGGGGCCTTATAGTTGGTATCAGAGGTCGGTTTAGATAACTTTATAGGTTAGGGTGTTATTTAAGCTTAAGTGACATAACCATAGTGGTTATAATATTAGAAAGAGTCATAGTTATTTTAGATAAATTTATTTTGTTTAAGATAACATGAATAAGTATATATTAGTATTTACTATCCTCATGCGATATCATATGATGATTTTACTGATATTCTCCCACTGGCATTTTTGGTTTTAGTAAATGGTTGGATCTAGCAGGCCCCAAAGTAACAATAAATGTGAAGGAAACTGTGGTGGTTTTCTGAATGAGCAACCGAATGAAATGGTATATGTAATGAAAACTCCTAAGGTTATTATCAACCAACTCTACGGAGTCATGATTGACCACCTTAAACTTGGTGATTTTTATAAGGAATCATATATGCGAGAAATGAATACCAATGGGAGTTCAAGTAATAATCATAAAGGTACATATACTCAAAATCATATGTGTCAAAGATATAGAAAGAAACACCTAGGAAATTACTTCAATGGTATGGGAAGATTATATATATGTGGTAATGAAGGTCATAAAGCAAGAACCTACGATGGAAAAAGGAAGTGTCAAGTTGACTCTAGGAAAGGGAAAGAAGTTATTTCTGAAGGATCAATTGAATGTTTTAAATGTGGTGTGCATGGTAATTACAAAAATAGATGTCCTACGAAGAAGGTTTGGGAATGGGATTGGTAAGACTGTAAAAATATATGTTTACCAATATCTAATTCTATTCCAATTGAGGATGAGGAAACTAACA
This sequence comes from Viscum album, assembly GCA_963277665.1. Lineage (NCBI taxonomy): Eukaryota > Viridiplantae > Streptophyta > Magnoliopsida > Santalales > Viscaceae > Viscum > Viscum album. The sequence continues at coordinate 1,074,987,680 of OY728157.1, read as the reverse complement.
ATGACCAATTAAAGGTATAAATTATTTCTTAGCTGATGTTTTGACATTATTGAATCTTAGGATATGATTCATGATTTTTTTTTAAGAATTAAGTATTATAGAATAAGTTGTAAAATAATGGTTAATGGATCATGAATAATTTTTAATGAGTAAAAAGTCTACATATAAGGGATTCAAGAGTTATGGTATATTTTAAGAAAACATAATATTTAAAAGTATTAAGGCTCTTTTGATTTGGGGATTACTTTCGAAGTCTTTTTCTAGTATGTGTTACCCTGATGTTTGATATGTGAAAATATTATTAAAGGAAAAATTATGTTTTCTTTTGTGGATATTGTTATACAGATCCATTTTGGTTTATATGAACCTTTACTTTGATGCAATTATAGGTTATTACTTTTTGGGATAAAAATGAGATCTATGAGATAACATTTGTGTTTAAAATATGTTATGGTTATTTTTTAAGAATTTATCTCAATTTTTGGAATGCTATAAAATTATATAATTTTTTGAAAAAGGAAAACATGCAGACCTTGCGAAAACCCATCATGTCAGACAAAGCTGACGGAATCAAATCCACAACCAAAGTGAGATTGGGATTTATAGCATACCACTGGACTATGTGGATTCTCTGGTTAGTATGAATAATTCTTTTTAGTTAAATGATTTTTTGGATCAAGAATAAGTTTATTTTGGGAACTTATCTTTTATCAAATGGATATCCTTAGTATAGGAAAATGATTTGGTGATTAAGTGATAAAGGTTAATTTGGAAGACATTGTCTCTTTTGGGGAAACACTATATGCCTAAAGAAAATAAATTATTATGGGATTTCATTTGTGGAGTAATGGTTGAAATTTTATTTTTGAAGAATTTATGTTTTTATTGTTGAATTTTAGTGATTTTGTTTATTTATGGAAATTAATTAACCTATGATAGATAATATGTGATTAGGTTAATTACTTTTAAGTATGTGACTTTAAGAGTAGTCAATGTTATTTGGAGATAAATGTTAAGATTTACTAAGGATGACTATGTGATTAAATTTTTCTGAGTTTTGGGGTCCAATATTATTTTGGATTATATTGAATTATTTTATGTAAAATTGTTTATTGAATGGTATTTGTTGAAATTTGGGTATTTTTTATTTATTTTTTCAGATTAAGAGTAGTATTTATTTTTATAAAATATTATCATTTTTATGGATTATCTGATCTTGTACTAACCATTTTGGTTTTGGTTAATATCTAAGGATAGAGGAAATATATAGTTCATCTTTTTTGGATTATGGGACTCTCTATAAGTTGATTCTATCACTTCAGGTGTGACCAGGTAATCTTGAATACTCATCATTTGGAGAAAAGATGAGTTTTTGGTAAAAACATTTTAAAGGATGAAGCTCTATTTGAAAAGTAAGTATGTTTTCTTATGTTCTTAGTCAAGCTCATAAATAAATTCTTCAACTTTATCAAAAAGAACATAAAACAAAAACATTTTCCATTTAATTTTCCTACTTGGGAATCAAATATCATTTAACTTATCACATGTTTGTAGTTTTTTTGTGTTTAACTTTTTCCTGATCATTTTTTCTATCACTCTCCATCAGAACTTGATGGTTATTTTTTCATCCAAATCCATGTCTTCCTACATGGAATCCTAGTATGGTTTATCTTGGTGACCTTTTTATTTATCTTTCTATCTTTTAATGTGATGTTTTTGTTAACTCTTTTTCTAATGTGGGACTTTCAATGACTTTTCTGAGCCCAATTTTTAAAATTGCGAGGATGCAATTTCCAAAAGGGGGAAGGATATAATGAGCCAGGTATTTATAGAATAATAAATTTCTATATTTATTAATATTTTAAAATTAAATATTAATTTTATTTTAAAGGGGATTATATGTCTGATAGCATACTCAACACGCAACAATGGGTTTCTTTTAAATCTTACGTTGCACACAACTTTGAGTTATACCGAAAAATAATATAATAATATTATTATTTTAAATGGTAGTTAATACCAAGCTATTGTATTAGATAAAATTAATAGAACTAACCATATTATTATATAAAATGCTTGTTAAATGTTTTTATATTTATCCAATACAATTTAGAGGCTTAAAATGTGAATTAATCCAATTTTAAGCATAAATACTCTAATATTCTCTAAAAGGTCAATTTACCACTTTTTGATTGTGAACCCTTTTTAAATACAGTTTTTGTCACTTTTATATGTTCTAATTAAAAATAAACTTCTTATTAATAAATGGGACATCAAAATTTAAATTGTGTAATGTTTTTGTATTTTTCTGATAAAGTTCATTTTTTAATTAATAGTGAAAAATACTTAATTTTAATTCTAAACTACCTTTTAATCTAATTTATTTATATTGTTAGATTATATTTTTATTTGGTTTTAAAGCTTAACTAGATTATATGTTTATTATTTAATCCAATTTTTTTCATTGGAAGTAATTTCACTTTGAAATTGGATATAAACAAATGTCAATATTTTTATAGTTATTATTTCTTTAAAACAAGTTTTTTTCATTTTGACAACAGGAATTAATTTCTAATTAATTTCTTCAAATTCTGTGTTTTGAATTTGGAAAAATGGATTCCATATATGTAATTAGGGGGTCTAAATTGTTTAAATAGATAAATTTTATTTTTAGACATTATGGATAGTAACTTCAGTAAATATTTTATTTACCATGGTTAAAGGGTAAATATGGTAAATAAGGGTAAAAAATAATATTATAATAATATTAAAATTACCATAACATGTGTACTATTCCTATTGGATGACACATGTCCGACCCTGGGCATCTTTGGATCAGTTTTGGGACTCCATGGTGGCACTTGTTAGTGAACATGACATTTTATACAAATTAAATTAAAGTTAAGGAAAATGTAACATAAAAATATATCTTCAAGTAAAACCATTTTTATATGGGGTTATATAAGTGATATTTTCAACTATAAATATTATTTGTAAATATAAAAATATTTCCCACGTCATTTTATTTTATTTATAATTTTTAGACATTAAATAAATAAATTTAATTATGATACAATGATGATGCAGTAATTGCTTCATTAACAAAGGATTCAAATAAATGAAATTATAATATTAAAATAAATGTAATTTTGTTATTTTCATGACATAAAGGAATTTTATGGATGGTATTTACATTTTATATTTGTATTAATGAAGTTTTTTTGAATCAATAATGTTTTTCTGGATTTTTTAAAAAGACATGATATGAATAGTGTCAAAATTGACCTAATTCATATTTTTAATATAAAATATTTTATTAAATATTATAAAATAAAAAAAATATAATATTCAGAAAAATAGTTATCATAAGTCTAAAGGTTTATTATTAACTCTTTAATTAGGATATGTTTTTTGTTTTGGTAACTATTTTTATTCTCAAATTATTAAATACTTGATAAAATGGTAAGAGTAAAAAAGGGTTAAATAAAAAAGATAAGGATTAAAAAAATATCCAAAACCAGTAAAATTCTTATTGGATGATTTTATTTAGACTTATATTCATATTATATTATAATTTAATAAGTTTTGGACCTTTTGAAACTGAAAATAATTTCATAATAAAATAATACTTTCAAACAATCCTAAAGAGCCCCTCCTCCCTCTTTTAAAAGGCCACCACCTGTAACCCATTACTCACACCTCCCAAGCACCTTGGATTGTCAAAACTCTACTCCAATAATATCCCAAAATCCCTATATTCCATCTATAATACTTAATTTTGTCGTAAAGAAATTCAATAAATCCTTTTGGTTCAAACCAAAGGAAGTTACCCGATTTAAAGGTAATATCTTCTCTCAAGTTCTTTTCTTGTATTTTCCTTATCCAACCCCAAAAACTCTATTTATTCTATTATTTTATAACAAAACCAATATCTTTAATATATTATGATGTTTTTATGATAATTATTTGAGCTCTACTTCCATACACCACTATCTAATGGATATAAACAAACTATTTATCTGGATGGCGAACTACTGCCTCGCGAAACGATGATTATTCAATTATCTCCTACCGCCTCTCATGGTGTCCATTATGATGGAACTATATTTATATGTGATATATATTATATTTATATTTTCTCTATTATTCTATATGTGTCATTTATATTATGCCTTTATGGTTTTTATAATGGGTAAATATGTTAATTTATTTGAGGAAGGGCGGACTACCGCCCACTCAAAGTGATATGGCATGTACATTCCATACGTGGAACGTATAAAGGATGGAGTTAATGAAATTATATATGATATTATACTGGAATAATAATATTCATATTTGTCATTAAGTTTTCATTCTATTGAATATGAAATAGAAATGGAAGTAGTGTTTATGGGTACGTACGACTTACTGTCTTCATGAACAGTTCATTTCATTTATTATCTCCAAATGTTATAGACTATTCTAAATATATATATATACTAGAAATATATGATGTATATTATATATATATATGTGCATAATATTCTATAGATAATGGAATTTTGACCACATGGACAAATTGTAATTATAACAAGTTCATTTTTTACTCAAATTCTGAACAGCGACAAAATGTATGATATGAACTAAAATAATTAACTAATTATTATTGCAATGTTATAAGTGATATATAGGGAATAATAAACACAAAAATAGTTCTGAAGAAATTATAAATTAAATTAAGTTTATTATTCAAGAAATTAAAGAATGAACGAGTCAAGTCAGACATGATGTAAGGGAACTTCTTAACCAAATTTCCATTCTTTGGGTTAATCTTCTACATATTGATTATGTCTTGCTATGAATATGTGTAAATTACCACTGATTGTTTTAAAATTAATATCTACATATATTGGGTGTATTTATATTTTGAACACATAATTATTTCATTGGTTTATCCTTAATGTAATGATACGATCTTTGTAAGGGAACCTTTCACCCTCCTCTATTAGTCAAAGACTTATTATTTGTTATGTCTTTTAATTTATATTTTAATATGTTGGGATATGTTCTTATATATCCTTTTTGTTGTACATTTTATGTCCATGTTATGAAATACCCTTTTATCCCCCATCAACTCATTTTCTTAATTTTAATGTGATGTCGTTATGCTCCCAAATATTTGTAAGGGAATACGTCTCAATCTCCTTTCATTGAGGCATATCTTGATATTGTGAACCTTTATTATACTATAATGTGTATATAATTACCTTTGACATATAATATCATGAAAATCCATATTATCATGATATTATAAGTTTTTTTAATTTTATTCGTTGATTATTTTTATTCAATTATTTTCTCAAGTGGAAACAAACTCTTTTACTAAAACATTGTTTTAAATGTTTTAAAGATTTTACCTTCTAAATACTTCTCATTAATGTCCCTGTTTTAAAAATGTTTTTAAGGATTTTTTTATATGGAAATTATTTTTTTAAAATGATAATTCCTATAAATGTTTCAAATTGGTATGGGACACCTTGACTCAAAAATATCTTTATTAAATGTTTTAAATGGTTTTGGAAATGGATTGGATATGTCAATATCTTGAAATGTTATTGGAATGTCGAAATGTTATCTTTACTTTATGATTGTTTTATGTGTTATGATTATGTTATGGTTCTTGGGAATTTTTTATGTATACTGGTGGTTCTTTGATAATCCTAGGGTGGGTGAGCCCGAGATAGCACTCCAATGCATTGGGTAACGTGACAGAGGTAAACGTTATTGTTTATCCTAATAGATTTAGGGAATATATTGTGAATGGTATTCCAAACGTAACTACCTATGTAGCTATGAATGATACAATTTAAGGATGATATGTATTTCATAAGTTACCTTTATTACTTATGGTTTCTATGTGTTATTCATAAATATTATGATTTTTTGAGGTATTTTAAAGAGATTATGTTTATGATTGAAAACTATGATTTCATTGATTTTTAAGTATTGATGCACTAATGTTTTCATTCCTTGTATTATAACCCTTACTGAGCTTTTTATGCTCATCCCATATTTTTGAAATGTTTTTTAAAGGGTAAAAGTAAGGTTAAGTGAATGGAATAATTCATGAAGATTTATATCAAGAAAAGAATTATTGTTTTATTTAAAGAGTTTTATTATTCTGAAAAAAATTGGATAGAGTAGAAGTGTCTACTTTGTAATCTTTTGAGATGTAATGTAATGGAAATGGCCTAATTCTCTAAAACTCTAAACCTGAAAAGATCCCCAATGTGGATTATTCACTTAATTCAAGAAAATGTAAGGTTTAAGGCTAGGGCCTTATACCATCACCTAGGAAAACAAAGCTAATAACATCCTACCAGCACACACCTAGGCCTCACACCATATCACATCTCAGCCGTAGACACCTAGACCAAAAACCACACATCATCCTGAAGACACTTGGGATAACAAAACACATCTCATCCTGAATACACCTTAGATAACATAACACATATCCTTCTAAACACACTTTGGATAAAACGGATCACCTACATACACCTGGGCCTAAAAAAACACAACCTTCCTGAAGAATCACAGGTTATCCCCACCTGGAAGATGTAGTTGGTAAGAGTGGGTGGCTAGCCATCCATCCTCCCACTAGGATATTTGGTAAATACACCCTACCCTATGATGATGGGGGTGTTAGTAACATAGTTCTCAACTAGGGTGGAGTGCATATAGAAATCAAAAAAAATACACATATATATATATATATATTACCCAGACTCCTTCCCAACCTTTTTGTTTCCAAAAAAAACCAACTCACAAAGCCATCACCTTTGTTTCCACTTCTAGATACACAAAACCACACAATAATCCCCAAAACCCATTTCATGTTCCAAACCAGTTTGTTTATACATAAATATTAACAAGTGAAAAATCACATCCCATCCTAAATTTCTTTATTAAACGTATCCATTTGAATTCATTATCATACATTATTAATTCCATTAGTACCTTGATAAATATAAAGGTACCAACCACATAGCATAATAACAACAGCATACAAGAATAACACAACCCACACGTCGCATTACACATTTGATTTACATTTAACTGCTTAATAGATTTCACAAAATATTGAATAATCCCATATAAACAACACATTTTTAATTTAATTCCATCATGTTATCATTAATTCAATAGCTACTCACATTCCACATTCCATTTCAAATAAATGGTTTGTCCATTGTCTTCCCAAGAATAGATATACAATTTCATTTCTATAATTCCCAAGAAACTATAATTAATTCACTCAATATAATAACCAACACATAGAAATAATCACTACATAAAAACCCATTTATTTCTTCCCAATAATCCCACATCACCCTAAATTTATGCCACATATCCTTTTCTCATCCTTGTTGCACAACCACACTATACCCATTATACAAACCCACTGTATAACCATACTCATCATATCTCAACTGTATAATCACTAATACCATTACAACAATCACAAACCTGTTGCATAAACCCTCTCATACACTACCCCCATATGTCACAACATAGTCATATTCCCTTCATCATATCACCGGATCCAACCCACAACATGCAATCATGTCTAAAAAAAGTTACATCATATAACCGAGAAAGAAATGATTCCAGATTTAGTAGGTAATCCCTTATTCAATTCCACTTAATTTATGGTGTTATCATATAGACCATATAATCCTAGGGAAACCATTTATTTTAGATGAATGTATGTGGTTAATAGATTCTATGAATTTTTTTAACCAGAAACATAAAAACATGCATTAACAATCATTCAGTGCACTACCAAGGACCCCTAACAGCCATGATTCTAAGAAAGAAAATATCCCTTGCATTCACAATATCAAAAAATAAAAAAGTAGAACATATCACTTTTCCCAACCCATATATTAATATTAAACTGAATTAATTATATTTATTAATTTGGTATTATACTATCTTCAGAAATTATATATTCATACACCCACCCCACATGATACAGAAATTAGAGAGATGAAGGAAAACCTACTATGAAGAAGAATTGATTGATAGTTTCTTATTGAGCCAAAGCAGGGGGTGCTCATGCTGCAGTTAACTCTAAGGAAAAATGAACCCACTTGTGTGGAAAAATAGCATGACTCCTATGGGAAGAAAGGTTTTGGGGACGTCTGATATAAAGATAATGGAGAAGTAATTAAAGAAGGGAGGGACCCTTCTTAAATGTATTAGATTGGAGACCCACATAATATGAAACAGTTTTAATTTTCTATAAAAGTTGAATCTCAACAAAACCACAAATTTTTTGACAAATTAAAAGTATTCGTATACTTATAAAAATAAAAAATATGATTTATGGCCCTTGAAATGCATTCAAAACCCCCTTAAATATGGAAATAAACTCATTTTACATCATAGGGGGAATCGAAATGAAAAAATTGGAAAAATCTAAAAAATTATAGATATTTGGAAAACTATTGGAATGACTCACCATTAGACCTACTGTTGGGAGTCATTGTTACAACTCACCAATCCTAGATCACTGTTGCGACTCCCCGATCCTGGCTCACCATTACAACTCACCAGTCTTGAATAACCATTTCAACCTACCGTTCCTCACTACCAGTTTCTAATGACCAATCTTGACTCACCATTATGACTCACCAGTCCAGACTCACCATTTCGACTCATCGTGTATGACTCACCTTTGAAACTTATCATTCCTGACTCACCTTTTCAACCTAACAGTGCGACCTACTTGTGAAACCTACCATTATGACCTGGTGTTGTGACCTACTATTGTGACCTGGTGTTGTGACCTACTATTGTGACCTGCTGTTGTAACCTACTATGGTGACCTATTGTTGCAACCTATTGTTGGGATGAGTTACCATTGAAAAATTGGAATTTTGGAAAACTATTGAAATGAATTACTATGACCTCATATAACACTTCAATAACTATATTTTCACATAGTAATGAACCAGATAGTTCTAAACCATTACATCAGATACCTATCAAACTATTCTTGCCCTTGAGAATTCAAAACCAAACCTATGAGGGAAAAGGGGGTCCGAACAATCACCCTATGAGATACCTCTCAAGAATATCGATATCTTTGGAACAAAATAGTCACTCTAGAACCATCCATAGGGTAAGATACCTCTCAAACAAGGACAAAATCACATAGATAGGTATAACATATCAAGTATGTAATGAATAACAATTATACAACCATAATAACACCAAATAAGGGAAACATTCAAACAATTTCTTCACATTATTTAAAATAGAAGTGATCGTTCTAGATCATACAAAACCTTGTTATAACTTTTATATAAACAAATTCACTTAAACATTCTATCAAAAAAAATCTATACAAACATTTTCCTTATTTTTTAATCTTTAAAATTTAAATTCAAAACATTTAAAATATTTCATGCTTAACAAATCATGAAGGAATATAATACCATGCTCGAGTAACAATTTTATTAATTTCTAGACTTGTATCTTAACATTTTATTCTGAATAATGTTATGTTTTAAAACATGAATATTAAATCATTTCCATGAAAAAAATATAAATCGAATTTAGTAGGCTAAGAAACTCACTTTGAGTCAAAAACAACTTTTTGAATCCTTTTTATATCATGGAATTTATCAAAATAATCTTTTTGAAAACATTTTCAACATATTTTGTATGACCAATTTCTTTTCAGCCTTTTTCTCAAGAAAACATAAATAAATTGGAAGGGGTCATTCTTTCACAACATTTATCCTATTCTACTAATGGAACTATATCATGTTCATTGTCATGTCAAAGTCAATAAAATGTTTAGAAAACATAAATTAAAAAATGGAATACATCACAATAATGACATGAATATTAAACATACTAGTTTATCCATGTTTAAAGGTTTTCTGGGGTTTTCATCAAAACATTAATTTCTACGAACATGCTTATGCAGAAACAACAAGGGGTTCAACATTTCAAATTTATACTTTTTTGCAGTTGCATGTCATTACTTCTTAGAGTTTCAAAAAGGAATACCCCAAAAAAATTATTATAATATAAACAATTCTACCAAAATCATTCAAATTAAATGAACCCATCCACCACACCATGATATTGTCTACTTTGGGTAGAAGTGACTCACCCATGTGGTTTTAAAATGTGTCATAATATAACATGCCTTTATGAGTTGAAAGGGTTTCCCGATCTTAATAAGTTTGAGTTCATGTCATGTGCTACCAATATAATATCAAACACAACAAATTCAACCAGTAAGGTATTAGTAAAAAATTTACAACACTTTATTTATAAAAGATTTAGGAATGGGGGGAAATCCCATCATTATTTATTTCTTGATCTCCAAAACAATGGGTTTAATTTATCACTGACATTAAGTGATTAATCCTTTTTATGAGAGGGGTGTGATTCCATCAACATAATCAAAACATAGAACAAAACATAAAAAGTATTATTACCACAAAAACCAAACATCCCTACAACCATACATCATCATAACTGCACATCAAAACCATTGTCCAAAAAACCAAACCAACAAAAGTTTACCAAAAATTTCACACAACCACATCACCGCACCACTTAACCATCCAGGGAAATATACCCTTTTAACATAACCACCTGCTCCATATCATCCTCCACACAACTCCAAAAAACTATCCCATTGGTTACACACAAATCTCCCAAGTACAAAAATGAGTAATTCCCTCTACCATGTTGAGATATTATCGGCTTTGGGTGGCACTGACTCTCCCTTGCGGTTTTAATCGCATCAAAGTATAACACGCCTCAGTTAGGTATCAGGTTTCCCCATATTTATATTCTTGATGTTGAAAATCACATGTCACTCTTGGAATCACAACATGAACAATTACACAAATAAGTAACACATATAATGTTCCATAATTATCTAGGGGTTTATATTACATCATCTAATTATTTAACATGGTTACTCTAACATAAATTTTAAATTATTCATGGGTAATTAGTTCATTGGACATATATAAGTGATTATCCTTTTTAATACATGGTGATTTTAAACAATCATTCAAATCAAGGGTCTCATTGTTAACCAAAATCACTGTACAACAAGTTTTCCAAAAGCTGGTGTTTTTAGCGAGTCATATCAACACGTCAATGCAATTATAGTAATGAAACAACACTAAACATTCCCAGATTATATCTAGTGAAATATCATGTATTGAATTTAAATATCTTTAACATGAATATAAGTTAAAGATAAAATTTCACACATGTTATATCACACACCATGTTTAATATTGTTATACAAGACATTCTAGGTTTATATTAATATCAAGGAAATAAACTTTCATCTTCTTCTGAACAATTATGCATGCTATTTTCGTGTGTTCAATTAAAATAAAACATTCAATAAACAACATGTCATCATAATAATCAAAGTAAAACATTTTTCTGACAACAATATTTGAACTACACATTTTGTATTACTCTTTTTCATGCTTTATCATGCTAAAGGTGAATATTATTTGATCACTTCATTGCTCATGGAAGCATGCTATCTGAACACAAGATTAAAACTTCACATGTCATATTAAAAATTATCATGCTTTACCATGTTCATGATAAATATTATTTAATCATTTTATAGTTCATGAAAGAATTATTATCTTACTTAAATAAGGAGAAACTGATTCTACTTACATATTTAAATGTAACTTATTAAACATGATACATGTGTAGGTCTCTCAAAATAGAATTTTCATAGTTTCTACACCAATTATTTCAAATTTAGGAATGATTCCCATACAAAACTACTCATTAAATAACATGTGGGGTAAGGTTATTTTAGTACAAAAAAATTATTATCAGTTATAAAATAATAAGTTTAATCACATATACTATTCTATGTCTCAAAATTTACCAAAAATCATGATTATAATTTTCCAAAATTTTGAAATAAAATTCACATGGATTTATACCCTAACACATGCTTACAAGATATGGTTATATAAATACTGTATAACTATAATTGATGGAAAAATAAAATCAAGTTATTCTTGTCATGGATTCCAAATTCAAAAGTTTTATCAAAAAATATGACAAAAATTTTCAAACATTTCAAAATTTCAATGTTTAAATCTACATTTTAAAACATGAAAACAACACATACTTATGAAAAATTACTGATAAAAAGCATCACAATACATTTTAACTCACATGGAAACAAGAATACATATAATCATTCTTCTCTAAAAATTCCAAACATTAGGAAAACTAGATGAAGTGTTATACATTTATAGTACAGGGATCAAGATTCAATTTATTATGATTCATGCCATAATAAGAAAGGAAGCAATTTGTTCATACATCACAAAGGATTCAAACAAATAGTGCAAGTTAGTTAAGTGTAATTTTACTCTTTAATTTTATTTTATATGAATAATATGAAAAAAAAATAACAATTTATTAGAAATAAAAGCATGGGAAAATTAATAAAAACATACATAAAATTTCATGATACATTTAATTATTTTTATCTTCACAAAAAATCCAATTTCAAAAAGAAAAAAATTAATTGTGATGAATTTACCTTTCCTTGGTCTCTAACCTATAAGTAGGTTTATCTTACCTAGCTGGTCAATAAGCTCAGAGTCCATGCACTAGATCATGGGGGGGGGTTAAATATCATATTTCATATTGGTATCCCTATCCTATGTCACACATAAAGGTCAACTAGAACGATTACCATACCATACCATGAAATCCTTACAGTTCTTAACTCTAAACTCCATACTATCTCTCAACTATCACCTTTGATACCATTCTTTCATGACCCCCTACCTCCAATAATACCCCTCCTCGGATGGAAATGGAGAAAAGAAGATATTAACCCCTAAGTCCTGCCTCTGGTAGGTATCGGGTTGGATACTAGCACCAAGTGCCCAAAGATCACACAATATGGGAGGCATTACCCTTTATAAGAAAAAAAGACCGGGTGATAGAATGAACCAACGGAAAAAAAACTCCATGAAATATATATAAAATAAATCCAAACCATCCTAAAATTCATGTATAATCAAAAGTGATACATATAAAACTATCCAAATGAAATACCAAAATAACAAAAGTTAAGGTAGATACATAGAAATAGATCCAAAATCCAAACCAAAAATTTCCCACATGGTCTACAAAGTACTCATGGAAACAAGAAAATAGTTTTCATATACATACGGTTACCATATAAGGATACTCAATTGAAATACCAAACTCTCTCTTGCACAAGTCAAAAGATCATACTAATACACATATGTGAAATAAAATATCACTTAAAGAGTTATATTAACCATCCCAACCTCACCAAGGCATGATCACCAAATAATGAAAGTCATGTAAAGTAATACATTAAGCACATTGATGTTATAGAACCCTACACCACGTTTCCACTAATTATCCACGGTCACACCATAATATAAAACATCTCGGCACTCCCACCTCTCCCAAACACACTGCATCACAACCCACCCACACACACCTGGGCCTCGCAGCTAGTCTCTTCACCTGAGAAAATGAATATCATCACTTCCCACCTGCACACACATGTGCCTCACACCACAACACAACCCACCCGCATAAACCTAGTCCAAAAACCAAACCACATCCCGAATATACCTGGGAAAACACAACACATATCATCTTGAACACACATGGTAAAACAAAACACATCTCATCATGAAGATACCTATGACAACACAAATCTCATGTACACACCTGGGCATCAAAAACCACAACCTGCCTGAAGAATCTTGGGTTATAACCACCTATAAGAGAGAGCAAGAAATAGGGGGTGGAGATCCATCCATCCTCCCACCAGGATGTTTGGTAAATAACCCCCCCCCCCTGTGACGATGGGGGTGTTCGACACATAGTGCTCAACTAGGGTGGAGTACGTATAGAAATTTCAAGGAATATATATATATATTACCAAGAACTCCGGCCCAACCTATGGGTTTCCAAACAAACAACCAACTCACAAAGCCACCACCTTTGTTACCACCTCTAGATACACAATGCCACACAATATGCCACAAAACCTACTTCACATTCTAAACCTGTTTGTTTATACATAAACATTAACAACTGAAATAATACAACTCATCATCAATTTATTCATTAAACATATCCATTTGAAGTCGATAATATAAAATATTAATTCCATTAATACATGGGTAGATATAAAAGAACCAACCACATAGCTTAAGCATAACACCATTCAAGAAGAACACAAGACACAAGTAACATTACACTTTTGATCCAAATTTGGATGCTTAACAGATATCACAAAATATTGAATAATCCCATGTTAGAAACATATTTTTTTCATTTAATTATAGAATATTAGTATTCATTATTTATTTGTTCACATTACATATTCCATTTAAAATAAATAGTTTTCACAGATTCTTCCCTAGAACAGATATACCATTTTATTTCTATACTTCCTAGGAAACTATAATTAATTCACTCAATAAAATAACCAACACACATAAAGAATCACCAAACAAAAACACATTTATTTCTTTCCAATACTCCTATGTCACAACCAATTTATAGCCACATCCCTTTTTGTAGCCTTGCTGCACAACCACACCATAACCATCATACAGCGCTGCTATATAACCATACCCCTCACAACCCTACTATACAACAATTTGTACCATTACAAAAATCACAACTTAACTACATAAAATATCTCATCCATTATCCCCACATATCACCACATAGAAATATTCCCTTCCTCAAATCATCGAAACCCTCCCACCACACACAATCATGTCCAAATGAAAGTTACAATACATAACAGAGTAGGACATGGTTCAAGATTTATCAGGATATCCCTTATTCAATTCCACTTAATTTAATTTGTTATCAAAGAAACCATATAATCCTAGGGAATCTATTTATTTTAGCCAAATATATGTCTTTAACAGATTCAATGCATTTGTTTAACCAGAAGTAGAGAAACATGCATTCATAAAAATTCAGTACATAACCAAGGACCCCCAACATCCATGATTTTTAGTAGGAATATATCCCATGCATTCACATTATCAACAAATTACAAAGAAAAACATATCACTTTTACCAGCCCTACATAATGATAGTAAACCATTTTAATTATCTTTACTAAGTTCTAATTTTGTTATATTCTTAAAGGAGATAATTTTTCACCCACCATTCATGATATAAAATTAAGAGAGATGAAGAAAAACCTTATTGGAAAAAGAAAGGATCATTGCTTCCTTATTGTGCCAAAGCAAGGGGTGAGCATGTAATGAGAAACTCTAAGGATAACATGAACCAACTGGTGTAGTACAAAAACATGACTCCTATGAGATGAAACATCCTGGGGACATCTGACATCAAGAGGAAGGATATATAATGAAAGAAGGGAGGGCCCCTTCTTAAAAGGATTAGCTATGAGACCCACAGAATAAAAAACGTTTTGAATTTTCTATTAAATTCGGATCTCAACAAAACCACACAGTTTTGACCAATTAAAAGTCTTTGGAAATTTAGAAAAATAAATTATTTAATTTATATCCCTCAAAACAACCTCAACCCAACTTTAATATGGAATTAAAATCATATTACGTTAAAAGTGGCATCAGAATGTTAAAACTAGAAAAATCAGAAAAATCAGGGAAATTGGGAAAACTGTTGGAATGACTCACCGTTGGACCTACTATTGTGTGTAATTATTGTGACTCATCGATCCTGACTAACTATTGAGACTCACTAGTCTCATCTTACCATTCTGACTCACCAATCCTAACTCGTCATTATGATCTAGTTGTCCTAACTCACCATTGAGACTGACTGGTGCTAACTCGCTGTTGTGAATCATCGTACCTGACTAACTATTCCGTCTCATCGATCCTAACTCACTATTATGACCTAACATTCATGAATCACCATTGAAACCTACCATTGTGACCTTCCTTTGTAACCTGGTGTGGTGACCTGCTATTGTGACCTGCTATTGTGACCTGTTGTTGTGACCTGTTGTGGTGTCCTTCTGTTGCAACCTATTCTTGGGATGAGCTTCCATTGGAAAACTTTAATTTTGGAAAACTCTAGAAATGATTAAACATGACCTCCCAGAACACTTCAACCATTTTATTTTCACAACTTAATAGACTGGATAGGTCTATACCATTATATTAGATACCTCTCAAACTATTCTCGACCATGAGAATTCAAAACCAAACACAGAAGGAAAACAGTGTCTGAATAACCACCCTATGAGATACCTCTCAATAATCTCGATATATTTAGAACACAACATTCTCTATAAAACCATTAAATGGGTAGGATACCTCTCAAAAAATTATAGAGTCACATAAATAGGTATAAAAAGTCTAGTATGCAATGCATAATAGTTAAACAAGTATAATTACACCAAGGAAGGGATCACATTCAAATGATTTCTTCGCATTATTTCAAATGGAAGTAATTATTTCAGATAATATAAAACATTGTTATACCTTTTATATCAACAACTTCTCTTAAACATTCCATCAAATAAAAATCTATACATGCATTTTTATCATTTGTTAATTTATAAAATTTAAATTCAAAACATTTAAAACATTTAATTCTTAACAAATCATGAAGGAATAGATTACCATGCTTGAGTAAAAATTTTATTACTTTCTAGACATATATATTAACATTATATTTTAATGAATTTTATGTCCAAAAACATTCCTATTGACTCATTTCCATGAATAAAAATCTAATATGAATTCAGGAAGCCAAGAAAACCAATTTCAGTCAAAACCCACATTTTGAATCCTTTATACAACATGTAATTTATCAAAATACTCTTTGTGAAAACACTTTCGACAAATATTGTATAACCACTTTTTCTTCAACTATTTTCCCAAGACAACTTAAATAAATTTAAAGGGTTCATTCTTTCACAACATCTATTATATTCTAATAATGTCACTCTATCATTCTCTATACTAATTCAGCATCAATACAATGTTTAGAAAACATGAATTAACAAATGGGATGCATCAAAATTATGAAATGAGTTTTAAAAGTAATATATTATCCATGTTTATAAGTTTTTTAAGGTTTTCATCAAAACATTAATTACTAAAAACACACTAAAGTGGAAACAACTATGGATTCACCATTTCAAATTTCTATTTTTCACAATTGCATGTCATTACTTACAGGAGTTTCAAGAAACATTCCCCAACAACAAAACTTATTTTAATATATATAGATTTAACAAAATCATAAAAATCAAAGGAACCCATACAAAACGCCATTATATAGTCCACTTTGGGTAGCACGGACTCGCCCACATGGTTTTACAATATTTCTTAATATAACATGTATTATTGTGAGGAAAGGGTTTCCCTCTCTTCATAAGTTTTAGGTCATATCATTTAATATCGATATAAAATCAAACACAATAACCTCAACCAATAGGGTATTAGTCAACCATTTCAATCACTTTTTTTATAAAATATTTAGGCATGAGAGGAATGACTATATTTATTGGTTTCTTGACCTCCAAAACAACTAGTTTACATTATTTCCAAATTTAAGTGATTAATCCTTTTTATAAAAAGTTATGGATTCCATAAACATAATAAAAACACAGAAATATAGAAAATAATATTTCTTATCAGAACAACAAAACATCCCTACCATCGGACATCACCATCACTGCACAACAAAACCATTGGCTAAACATCCAATCCAACAAAAGTTTACCAGAAATTTCACACAACGACATCACCGCACCACATTACCATCCATATGAAAATACCCATTTTACATAACCACATACTACATCACATCCCCCACACATCCCTAACCAACTATCCCTATTATCACACACAAATCCCCAAGCATATAAATTGAGGAATTCCATCTCGCATGTCGAGATATTATCCACTTTGTGTGGCACTGATTCTTCCCAATGGTTTTAATCACTTCAATGTATAACACACCGTGGTTAGGGATCAGTTCCACCACTCTTTTTATGATTGATGTTTTAAATCACATGTCAGACATGGAATCACAGCAATAAACATCACACATAGCAGCAATACATAGAATCTTCTATAATTATCCAGGGCTTTATATTACTTCATCTCATTATTTAGTGTGGATACTCTCACAAAAATTTCAAATTCTTTTTTGGGAAATCTGTTAATTATCCATATATAAGTGATTATTCTTTTTAATACACGGTAAGTTTAAACAAGAATTCAAATCAAGGGTCTCATTTTCTACCACAATCACAGCACACCGTGTTTTCCAAAAACTATTTTTTAGCGAGGTGTATCAATACATCAATGAAATGATAGTAATGAAAAAACACTCAACATTCCCAAATTATTTCTAGTGAAATATCATTTATTGAATATGAATATCCCTAATATACATCTAAGTTAAAGACAAAATTTCACACATGTTAAATCATGTTTAATAAGGTTACACAAGACATTCTGAGTTCATATTATTATTAAGGTAATAAACTTACAACTTCATCTGACTAATTATGCATGCTATTTTCTTATGTTCAATTGAAATACTACATTACATAAACAATATGTTTTCATAATCCTCATATTAAAACATGATTTCTGAAAATAATATTTGAACTACACATATTGTATTACTATGTTTCATGTTTTATCATGATCAAGGTGAATATTATTTGATCACTTCATTTCTCAAGGAAACATAATTTTTTAAAACAAGATTAATACTGCACATGTTATATTAATAAATCTCATGATTTACTATGTTCATGATAAAAATTATTTAATCATTTTAGAGTTCAAGAAAACATTCTTAAAGTACTGAAATAAGTACAACATGACTCTACTAACATATTTAAATGTAATGTATTAAACATACTATATGTGAAGGTCTCTCATACTATAATTTTTTTAGTGTCCACACCAATGATTTTAACATTACGTACGCTTCCCTTAACAAATTAATCATTACTTAACACATGAGGGAAGGTTATTTCAGAATAGAAAAATTCTTATTAGTCATAAAATATTGAGTTTAATCACTTATAAACTTCTATGATTCAAAAGTTACCACAAATCATGCTTATCATTTTACAAAATCTATATATAAATGCCACATAGATTTTTACCCTAACACATTCTTACAATATATTGTTACATAAATAATGTATAACTACAATCTATGGAAAAATAATAAGCAAGTTATTCTTGTCAATGATTCCAAATTCAAAATAATTATCAATAACTAAGATGGATATTTTTAGAAATTTCATAATTTAAATGTTTGAATCCACATTTCACAACAAGTCAAAAAAATATTATTAAGAAAAATTATATATGGAAATAAATTCAGGACATTTTAACTCACATGGAAACTAGAATTATCAGTAATTATGTGGTCTGAGTAAAAATCATGTTAATGAGATTGAAATTCTTTTAATGGGTTTCAGTGATTTTATATTAATGTTTTGTGTTTCAAAAATGATTTATAATTATTATAAATTACATTTGGTTAAATATAAAATGGAAATAAAATGGTAAATACATGGTTATTAGTGATAAAATGGATATTTTGGATTTAAGGTTTTAAAATGGAAATTCCTATGTGACATGTGCTTTTTGGTTTCTTCTAATAACATGTAAAAAAATCTTCTAGGATTAGAGTTTTTTCATGATAAATTTAAAAACAAATAAATTATTTTTATGGTCTAAATAGTAAAAGATTGATATATTTATGCATAAAAATTATTGTTATGTTTATTATATTATAACATACCAATTTTTTCATGAAAATACATGAAGTTGGATAACATGCAGGGAGGCCTCTGGTTGGCTGTGTGATAAAGCACATGTTTGGAACCACCATTTTATTGTCAATGTCCAAAAAAATGATCCATAGATCAATTAAATAATTATAAAATTATTTTAATATATACATAAAAATAATACACATACCAAAACCAATAGATTTAGTGTCCTATAATATTAGGTTTATAACAAATTGATATACAACAAACTAAAAACATTATTTAAATCATTTAGTATACTTCTACTATTAAACCTCATGTCGTTTTTATTATATGTGATCACCCAGGGTTATTAATCAAGGAAAGGGTAAGTTAATATCCCAGTAAGGGGATGACCGATATGAATTAAAAGGTTTCATAAATGAATATGGTTACATGATTATACAAAGTAGTCATTCCCACATCTTAAGAATATGATAATAATCATAAAAACCATATAAAGAAGAAATGGAATGGGGTACATTAATAATAATGAAACATCATAAGTCAATGTTCATTTCCAATATATCATAGTGTAACATGAAAATATAACTACATTATGTCCACGTATAACATAGTAAGCAAAGTTAATAGCATCCTATATATGCATATTGATCTCATGAGATATAAATCCTTTCCTAGTATATTGGAGGGATGTATAGTTCCAACATCACCCAACACATACCAATACTTCCAAAAATAATAAATGTCACATATAAATGTAAGAACAACAATCATACACTAATACATATTCAAAACATGGGAAACTTGTTATGAAATATAGAAATGGGTTTCATAAGAAAATTATATATTAATGAATATCATCAATATTTATGTAATAATTGGAAAGAGATATAAGTAATCATAATAGTGAGAATAAATGTCTTATAAAACATTTAAAATAGGTATATACTCATTTAGTACCATATAAAGGATACATTTCATCGATAAGGTAAAGTTATGCAAAGGTAGATCTAATAGGGAGTCAAGAGGAATATTTAAATGTGTATCTCCCAAAAATCTCATCACATGATAATGGATTAAAAATATATATAAGTAATACTAGAGTGATATAAAAATCCATAGAACAAAATAATTAGAAAAAAATTAGAGGTGGATAAGGTAGAGAAAAGGAGAGGCTTTCAAAGAAAACAGTGAGAGGTTCTATATCATTTCATAATCAAAATAAATGATATATTGAGAACAAATACAACCTATAAGAGAGGATAATTTTAGTGATAGAAATAAATTGGTTATAAAATTTTAATTAATGAATAATGTTTAAAAAAATCAGACCCAAGAGAAAATTGGTGATGAATTTCATCACCTAAGGTCTGTTATTTCTTCATCACACTTACAACTCCTATATAACAACCATATGTTTACTAAAAAACTATTTTGTATGTATCTTAAATTAATTTCAACTTATTATTTATTATTTATTAACATTGGAAATCACTTATTACCTTTTCATTAAACATGGAAATATATTCAAATATTTTAGGTTGAATAATTCCATTTTTATTTCAATATTAAATTTTTTGTTATTTTTATATATCCATTAGTTTAATTAAATCAAGAATAATAAAAGAAATTGAAACAAACATTTATATATTTAAGATAAGATAAACTAACCAAACATGAATGTGGTGAGAAGTCACTGAAAGTGGCTAATAGTAATTTTTAATATCTTTATATTCATTTTTCCAAAGTCCATAAACATTGTTTTTAGTGCATTACACAAATAGAACTTCATTTCTCATCAAAAATGAAATTCATGTTTAAAATGAAAATTTGGGCCCAATCATTCATTTGTTTGTTGACAATATTATATTAATTTTCTGAATTTGAAATTTTTGGATATGATTTATCACTTTGTTTGGAACATTTTATCTTTTATGTCCTATGGATGAATCCCAAAGGAAGATGGATAATTTTGCGCCTGAAGGCAGAAACTTGCTGGAAAAAGCATAATGGGCCTAACGCCGATCAAACAAATGTGGGGCCCATAAACCAAGCCCAATGAAGCTCAAATTTATACAGTAGAAAGATAAAAATATGAGGATCATTTTATTCAACTGTGTCTGGAGATAATTCTGATGTTTTCATGATGATAAAGGGATCTGAAGTTGATATTTAAATGGTGGACTCGTCATTAATGCACAGAAATCCGTCCCACAATTTCGAACATAACTTTCAAAAGGATGAGAAACATTTTCTGAAATTCTGAGAGCTTCTAGAAGACACATGAACGAAGATATTTCTCCTCTACAACCCCTCCGGATTCAGCCTTCTTCAATTTATAATTCACACGTCAATATGGTGGACAAATCTGGACAGTTTTCTGGGTGAAATTCAAAACATCAATTTCCTTCTGATTATTCACCCTCCATTTGACTCTATTAATTTTTGGGGGTGAATTAATTGTTGGGTGATGTACCTAATACCCCCTATATTCCTATATAAGGAGATATTGGTGAAGTTAATGGGGGTGGATATTTTTCATATCATCTTTTGTTGCTTGTTTCGTTCCAAGGTTATGCTTCCAAATTTCCTTTGTAATGTTTTCCATTTCCATGTAAGTTTCTTTTTTGTATCTTTATGTTCATAATCAACTTAATTCACTTCTATATTTTCTATTTATTTTAATAAAACTTTATTATCACAAAGCACAGTGATATCTCTGTGTTGTTGTGAATTAGTTCACATATAGGTGTGAATTTCATTCACACACACAGAGGAGTGCTCGTTATTTCCGCAGTTTTAATTTCTTCAATCCAATTCTTGTTAGCCATCTTCTGCCCACCATTGAGAGTATACCATCAATGGAGGGCTAAACCCTTAATGGGATGATCTTATTAGGATAGAAAGGCTGGATTGAATGTTATTTTATGAATGAATTGTTGTTAATTGGATAATTAATTTAAGACATCTATTCTTCAATTATTTCTACTCTTCATCTTTACTGTGTTTGAGAAAACTAAATTCAATTACTAAATGACCATATACCTCGGAGATATCATGAATTTGGTTCTCTAAGTGTATACGGGATTAGTAATTGTGTTTAGTAAGAACCAAACTAGAAAATGATGAATGTAATGTTATTTTTGAAGAATGGATTCCTAAAAAATTAATAAAACCAAAATTGTCTAATGGAGTAAAATTCATTCAATCCACCCCGAGCATAATCCTAAGATCAACCCATTTCCATTTAATTGAATTCACTTAGGTTTATTAGTGTTCTTTAAAAACCATCCAAAATCAAACCCAAAGTCGGCCACTTCATAGCCTATCCTTCACACAATCATAGGATGGAATTCAAAGACAACTCACACCACCTCTCTGTGTCTGATTCATTTCCCGATGAGCACCTCTATTCAGTGAGTGATTGCCCTTGGTATGCTGATATAGCAAACCATTTGGTGAAGGGTGACATTCCAAAATTCATGGGGACCCAAGCTAAGAGGAAATTCCTTTCTGATGTAAAACACTATGTGTTTGATGATCCTTACCTCTTCAAGTTCTGTCCTGATCAAATCATCAGGAGATGTATTCCTGAATCTGGGCAAGAGTCCATTCTAAGATTTTGTCATGGAGAGGAATGTGGAGGCCACTTTTCTACAAAGAAAACCACTGAAAAGGTCCTCCAAAGTGGTTTCTACTGGCCGAACCTCACTAAGGATTCCTTCCAATTCTGCAAAAGTTGTCCTCAGTGTCAGAAATTAGGATCCATTACCAAAAGGAATCAAATGCCCCTCACTCCCATTCTGGTCGTTGAAATCTTTGATTGTTGGGGAATTGATTTCATGGGACCCTTTCCAAACTCTAAGGGATACCTCTACATCCTCTTAGCTATTGATTATGTCTCAAAATGGGTTGAAGCCATTCCCACCAAGTCCAATGACCACCATGTTGTGATCCGATTTCTGAAAGAGCATATATTTTCTGGATTTGGAATTCCTAGGGCTATAATCAGTGATCGTGGAACCCATTTCTGCAACTGCCCATTCTCTTCACTCATGTCTAAGTATGGTATTACTCATAAAGTTTCCACTTCATACCATCCTCAAACCAACGGTCAAGCTGAGTTGGAAAATAAAGAAATTAAGCAAATTCTTTAAAAAACGGTTAATCCCTCTAGGAAAGATTGGTCCGAGAAACTCTTAGATGCCCTTTGGACATATCTAACTGCTTTCAAAACTATCCTAGGCATGTCATCGTATAGATTGGTTTATGGAAAAGCATGTCATTTACCTGTTGAAATTGAGCATAAGGCCTTTTAGGCAATAAAAAAATGAACTTTGACATTTCTTTGGTTGAAATAAAAAGGAAATTAGATCTTAATGAACTCGAGGAACTTAGGATGGAGGCTTATAAAAATTCAAGGATCAATAAATCTAAAGTTCAAGCCTACCAATCTAGGAAACTCAAAGTCAAACACTTTGAACTGGGAAAATTTGTGCTCTTGTATAGTTAAAAACTTCATCTACACCCAGGAAAGCTAAGGTCCAGATGGTCTGGTCCATACTTAGTTCATCATGTGTACCCTCATGGGGCAATAGAGATTCAGGATCCCACAAGTGGTCGTGTCTTCAAAGTCAATGGTCATTGGTTAAAACCATTCATTGAATCATTCAATAAACAAGAAAGCAAGGAGGAGTTAACTGAGCCAACATATGAACCAGAGAAAAATTGATAGATTTAGGGTACAAGTCGGGCTAACGACGTTAAACAAAAGTACTACACGGGAGGCAACCCGTGGTTTTCATGTTTCCAATCACTGTGAATCATCTTTTATTTCCTTCTTCTTAATTTTGTTATTTTTTTATGTAGGCTATTGACCTGTTCATCTTTTATGAGTAAGGATGGTTATGAAAAGGGAGCACCGTATTCATCAGTGTCACACAGTGTGATCCCTAAGTAATACCTTACCCATAAATTTAAAGAAGACAATGTATCATCAGTTTATTTTATTTATGTTTTTGTAGGTAAAAAAAATTAGACTCTTGACCTGTTCTTCTTTTATGAGTATGGATGGGTATGAAAGGGGAGCATCGTATTCATCCATGTCACGTGGTGTAATCCCTGAGTAATACCTTACCCAGAAATTTAAAATAAGAAAATGTATCATTAGTTTGATTTTAAAAAAAACATGAAAATGATGGTACTTGGAATTAAATAAATCATTGTGTTGTTTGTTTTGTCTTCTTTGTCCTTCTTTTTATGGTTCAGGAACTATTTTGGGTGATACATGTTCAATCAAGGAGGTGCTTACATCCCCAAGGAGATCAAAGGAGTAATTTGGAGCATCATGAACCTCAACTTTAAAAACCAGGTGAATTTGTTCCATGTTTATCATTCTCAATTTCATCTTTGAACTCCTCTCCTGCCCACTTCTAACTTTTCTTTTCTTTAAACACTGGGGACAGTGTCATTCTAAGTTGGGCGGAGATAAAAAATGATTTTTTTTAATTTTATTTTAAAAAACATGCATGAAAAGAAAAAATCCATTAACCATAAACATGATAAACACACATTGCAAACTCTAAAATTGGATATCAAATAAATTTTGCATGCCTTGATTCTGATTTTAATGCAAGTTTAAGTTCATGAACACAGTTTTTCGAAAGTGCGGTTGTCCAATGTGATTTTTCAATGTTTACAATTTCATCCTCTTAATAAAAATGCCACAATGCACGTCTACTGGATCGTGGGTGTAAATTTGAGTTCTTGGGTCCCTTTCATTATAGCATAGGGTTCTGGGGTCACTTTTAGTTTAATTTGAGTGTCCAAAAAAAACAAAAAAAACAAACAAAAAAAAGACCACATAGAGAAATGTTTTGTCCAAATGTGTGGCGTCCGGCACTTGGGGATCATGACTCCACAGTTGTCTTGCCCAGAGTTAGGCTTTATATCTCTATTGTAGAGCATGAAATTGACAATATGTGTGGCGTCCGACACTTGGGGATCGTGACTCCATAGTTTTCTTGCCCAGAGTTAGTATTTTCATATCTATTGTGGTTAAAAAAATAAATGAACAATCAAAAAAAAGGATACTCATCTTAAGTTTTAATGTGATTCCCACCTATCACTTCCATTTTTTCCCCTTGAACAATAAAATGGGCCCCATATCTTTTATGATGCACAACACTTTATCATGCTTTATTGGAATTGGATGAAATGTGGTGATGAATTTGAACAAAGGAATGGGCTTGGGCTTGGGATATGCTTATGGAACTAGCTTTTTTTTACTGATTTTGATGGGTTTTCATAATTTTTTTTGTTATTAGATTTTTGGGTGAGCAATGTGTATTAAAATGTTTTTTGGAAAAGGGGATTTGAATTTCATATTTGTAATTTATTTTGCTCGGGACTAGCAAAACTCAAGTTGGGGGTGTGATTAATAACTGAAAGTGGATAATATTAATTTTTAATATCTCTATATTCATTGTTCCAAAGTCCATAAACATTGTTTTTAGTGCATTACATAAATTTAATTTCATTTCTCATCAAAAATGCAATTCATGTTTAAAATCCAAATTTGGGCCCAATCATTCATTTGTTTGTGGACAATATTATAATTATTTTATGAATTTGAAATTTTGTGATATGATTTATAACTTTGTTTTTAACATTTTATCTTTTAGGTCCGCTGGATGAATCCCAAATGAAGATGGAGAATTTTGCGCCTGAAGGCAGAAACTTGCTGGAAAAAGCATAATAGGCCTAAGGCCCATCAAACAAATGTGGGGCCCAAAATCCAAGCCCAATGAAGCTCAAATTTATACAGTAGAAATATACAAATATGAGGATCATTTTATTAAACTGTGGCCAGAGCTAATTCTGATGTTTTCATGATGATAAGGGGATCTGAAGTTGAGATTTAAATGGTGGACTCGTCATTAATGCACAGAAATCCGTGCCACCATTTTGACCATAACATCCAAACGGATGAGCCAAATTTCCTGAAATTTTGAGAGCTTCTATAACACACATGAACGAAGATATTTCTCTTCTAAAACCCCTCCGGATTCGGCCTTATTCAATTTATAATTCACACGTAAATATGGTGGACGAATCTGGACAGTTTTCTGGGTCAAATTCAAAACATCAATTTCCTTTTGATTATTCACCCTCCATTTGACTCTATTAATTATTGGGGGGTGAATTAATTGTTTGGGGATGTACCTAAGGCCCCCTATATTCCTATATAAGGAGCTATTGGTGAAGGTAATGGGGGTGGATATTTTTCATATCATCTTTTGTTGCTTGTTTCATTGTAAGGTTATGCTTCCAAATTTCCTTTGTAATGTTTTCCATTTCCATGTAAGTTTCTTTTTTGTATCTTTATGTTCTTAATCAACTTCATTCACTTATATATTTTCCATTTCTTTTATTAAAACATTATTATCACAACGAATAGTGATATCTCTGTGTTGTTGTGAATTAGTTCACACATAGGTGTGAATTTTATTCACGCACACGGAGGAGTGCTCGTTATTTCCGGGGTTTTAATTTCTTCAATCCAATTCTTGTTAGCCATCTTCCGCCCACCATTGAGAGTATACCATCAATGGAGGGCTAAACCCTTTATGGGATGATCTTAGGAGGATTAAAAGGCTGGATTGAATGTTATTTTATGAACGAATTGTTGTTAATTGGATAATTAATTTAAGACATGTATTCTTAAATTATTTCTACTCTTCATCTTTACTGTGTTTGAGAAAACTAAATTCAATTACTAAATGACCATATACCTCGTAGAGATCATGAATTTGGTTCTCTAAGTGTATACGGGATTAGTAATTGTGTTTCGTAAGCACCAAACCAGAAAATGATGAATGTAATGTTATTTTTGAAGAATGGATTCATCAAAAATTAATAAAACCAAAATTGTCTAATGGAGTAAAATTCATTCAATCCACCCCGAGAATAATCCTATGATCAACCCATTTCCATTTAATTTAATTCACTTAGGTTTATTAGTGTTCTTTAAAAACCATCCAAAATCAAACCCAAAGTCGGCCACTTCATAGCCCATCCTTCACACAATCATAGTGTCTCAAGGTTACTTCTTCGGTCCCTGTGGATTCGACCCCTACATGTACTACATCGATCGCTTTTACCAGTAGGGTAAATTTGGGCGCAACCATGTGGTGATAAATAAATAATTGACAATGTCCATGTAGGTTTTAAAATCAATCATTAACGGGACATTTCAAAATAGGGAGTGATGATATATATTACAAATAGCTAAAGTAATTATAAAATAATACATATATATAATATAAATTAACCTATCATAAAATAAATAATAAATACAAAATTTAAAATTTAAAATTTCCTCATAAGTGTTAAAACTAACCATTAACAGGATGCGTCAAAAGAGGGGGAAAGATAATATATATTTATATATATATATATTATAAACAGTTTATAATAATTATACTATAGCATAATGAAATTTAATTGTTGGATATTTAATAATTAATTATCATAAATAGGTTAGAATGGAATGGATAATAGGATAATAGAATAAGAGTAAAATGAAATGAAGAGATAGAAGTGTTACCACTTCTTTGATGATTACTCCTTTACTAACAAATTAATGCCTTGAATCCTTAGAGTGGTGTGAGACTTGTTTGTCTCTGAGAATATTATTAGGCTTAAGGACATGGATATGGAAAATGTTTTTCACTAGTTCTAATTATGGATTTGATTCTCCATGGGGTGAGAGGGGTAATTTATACCTAAAGGGGGTATTATAATTTTAATGATAAAATTTAAAATGAATTAATGACCAAGACATGAAATAGTGATCTTATATATGAATAAAAAACGTATTTCAAACTCGTTTATATTAAATAATTTCATGATTACAAATTGGATGTTTTTTTATGATGATTCCCTTATTATTTTGTTATTAGATCATATTTACCCATTTATTTATATATTTTATTAATTTTTTATAAAAAATAACAAAACTTCAGCCCAACTTAATTTAAACATATAGGATACAAATATGAAGCTTATTTTTTTAAATCAATTCTCTAACATTGATAAATCAAATTTTTTAAAATCCTTAATATATTAAAATATCCTCTTTTTTTATATAAATTTTTCCCCAACCTATTAAAAATATTATTATAGGATTAATAATTTTATTTATAGATTTATGAATTAAATATAAAATTTATATTTAATTTATATTACTAATAAATCACAATTTGTTTTTTAGAAAATATTATTGTAAATATAGAATTGTGTATTTTACTATTCATCTAAAAATTCCATTATTCAAAAAATTACTAAAAACACTACTGACTAATTTATTCATGAAAAATTAAAATTATAAATAGAATTTATCAAAATAAATATTTTAATTAGGTAAATTAAATATTTATGTTGATTTTAAAATGTTATGATTTTATTACTGAAAATTAACCATGTTACCAAAATAATTTTTTTATTTGTGTTACCAAAAATTAAAAATAATATTTATTAATTTAAAATTTTATTTATTATATGTTGATGTTTATATATAGATATTTTAATTACATTGGTTATTTTACTATTCCAATGATCAGGTCACTTTTTAATGGTCATATTACTATTCTAATAGCTTTGATTCAATTATGAGAACCATATCAGTAGTGGTCATATTACCTTTTAATACCCTAAATATACCCCTTAAACCATATATATTCGATTAACTTAGTTTCTATAATGGTTTTATATATTTCATTTTCAATATTTCTACATTATTTTTATTCATATGCTTTCCCATTACAAAAGTGTTTGTGAAATTTCTATTAATGGGAGACCATGACGCACCAACATTTAAAATTCTAATTATGTTAGTAAATTATTTATATTATTCCATTATACTAGTTTTAATTTTCTTAAATGTGTTTACCATTTGTGTGTAATGTTTAATATTGAATAAAAAAACAGCATTTTTTCATTTTTTTCTGAGGAAAGTAATTTATTTATTTTATAACTTATAGTCTCTTGAAAAACAAAGTGTGATCTAAAGATGGAATACATATGTGTTTAGAAGGAAAATTTCTTATTGAAAGAGTCTAGGTAATTACAAGGAGATTCTTTTTCAAATAGTTGAAGTAAATAAATGATCTCATATATGACATAATTAATACCTTAATTATTTAAAATGTGTGTTTTAAATGGTATGATTAAACCATTTAATAGATCTATAATAATTATATTTGAACACTTTTTTAATAACGTGCACCATTATGTGATGGAGGAGTTAGATAAAGGGTTGGGTTCTAATGAGAGTGGAATTGGGTCCACATTGGATTTTTTAATTTGGAATGAAGATTTAATTTTATGTATGTATTTTAAATGACTAAATATATTAGTTTGTTCTTTAATATTTGGTAGATAACAACTAAAACAAGTTTTGGGAACTTTATAAAGGAAGTGGTGAAGGTGGATGCACCAGTAGTCCACTATAACCCCAGTGAGGCCACTACAACCCTAGTGGTTCCCATTAGAGTCACAGTGCACAATGTAGTGTCCAATGACCACCCTATCATATGGATAGTGGGGATCATAAAGACCCATGTGGTTCTAATAAAATTTTAGTGGCATGCCATCAAAGATCTGAAGTGGTTCCCAATCCCCACTTAAGAGGGAGATGTTTAATCTTTTCATTAGTTTTTCTTTCATAACCACCTAGGTTTTTTCCCTTCTGGATAGAATAAACACATCTAGGGATACCCCCTTTCCATCCTATATTCCTTCCTCCCTTGATGATGATCCATGTTGGTTAAGGAGGGATTCCTTCATTTCGTGAGTGAATATTCTTCCCCTAAATTCTCTTATTTTTCCCCTCCTGTTATATCATTATTTGGTAAAGTCATCAAAGGATTTGATAGTGATAATACTAGAAAATAGTATAATAATATCGTTATGTGAGGGATTTTATTATCCAATTCAAGATGTGATCAATGGGGGATGAACACACTAGGTTTCATTAAATTTCATTCAATTTAAGTCACTAACCATATTATTTTTTTATTTTTCATTAAATTAGATGAAATTAGAAAGAAAAATATGAAGAAAAATGGGTGATCTCACTTAGTTTAAATTTTAAATAACTGTTGAATTGGGTCCTACTATATTTCTTGAGGTTACAAACATTTAATAAAACCTATTGAGTTTTTCCTCAGTAATTCGTATATCTAATATGATCAAATAACTATATAAATTAATTATAAGTGTATTCTAATTGATTATAGATTCTTTGTATTGATATAGGGGATTATGGGTGATGAATATGATCAATTATGGTTCATCTTTGTATGGAATAATATTTTCATGAAGGGATAAATCAATACCATCATAGTTGGTTCCTAATATTATCTCTTTAAATGTGTGTGTGTGTGTATGTGTTGTGTTGATAGGAATCATGGGTAAGTAATTACAAGAGACCCAAAAAAGAACTTTAGGTGAGTTCATTTATATGATATAGGGCTATGGGGTATTGTTAAACTCTTAGCGAGTCCTCTATTGTTTTGTATTTCTTATATTGTCATTAATGGATATATTTCATATGTGTAAGGCTTAGTTAAGTGGAATTGGAACCCAAAGATTCATTCCACCTTTAACAAATAGATCTAATGACCTCAAGGTTTAGTATTGGTAAGTAACACTCATCTAGAGATACATATAGGGATGACACTATGGAATTTTATTGGATTATCTGTATGATATTCAAACATAGGTTAACATGAAATCATGACTATTAATGGATCCAAATGTGGTTATATTGAATTTTTGCTGATGCGCATAAACTCTCTAGAAAATGATAATTCCTTAAAGAATTTTTCATATAATAAATGGTCATTAAAATCTATATCACCTAGGTAAAGTTGTATGATACTTAGAGAATGGAAGTGTGAGGGGTTTCCATGTCACTAACATGAGTTCATGGGCCTTGTATAGTGGCCATGAGTATTTATTTGTGATGGGAACTCATTTATTATTATTATTTAGTGGTGAATTAGACTTTTTGATATGGTAATAGTATGATTAGATCTCACTATAGCATGGACCTTGTGAGATGGGTAATTATATGGTACTTTAAGTTGTGTTGAGGAAAGTCTTAATGCATGAATCCTTGGTCTATAAATCAAGGTCATGGGTAACTTAGTTACTAATTTAGAATACTGGGACTAATGCCTAGGTTGATGATCCATAAACAATGATTATGTTTATTATTATTAGTGATTGTTCGTTCACCCTTTCTTGCATTATATCTATTAGTAATTATACATTATAATTGATGTATCATTTTTTGTAGTGATATTATATTCACCATGTTTGTGTTTATATTAATATTTATAAATCATTCACCATAGTTTTTGATTATGTTATGTTGATGACTTGTTCACCTTTTTAGGTTATTTTTTTGTTTATAACTCATTATTATAGGTTATGCCTATAGTTATAACTTATTCACCCATAATTTTTACTATAGGGGTAATAACCAGTTCACCCATAATCTAATGTAATAATTATAACCTATTTAGATCTATGTTTATATTATGGTGATTTCTCATTCTCCTTTGTTATAGATCCTAGTGATATCCCATTCACCTCATGTTTTTATGGTGATAGGTGACTCACTATATATTTTCTTATTAGTGATTTCCTACTCACTATAGGTGAAAACTAGGTAACCTTATTAGTAAATTATTTGTGATGGGTCATTAACTTTATTTATTAGAGTGTTAAAAGTATGTTTACCCACACTCAAATTGTTCTTACTGATAGACCATTCATCACAGATGAGTGTTCCTTAACCTTATTTGATAATGATTGGTGATATCTAATTCACTTTTGATGATACTTATTTTACCTTTTGTGTCATTCTTACAGTGATGACCCATTCACCTAATTGTGGATTATGACATTGACTTGTACACTCAAGATTTATATAGTGATGACTAGTTCAACTATTTTATGTATTGGAGTGGTAATGATTTTTTTTACCATAATCCATTGAAAGAGGAGATGATCTGTTCACCCAAGTTATCAATGTTATTGGTGGTGATACATTATTTAACAATTTTTTATATAGGAATTTTTGATAAATCGTTCACTCTCTTATAGTTTTGATTATATCTTTGGAATAACCATTCCCCTTTTGTCTCTGGCCAAATGAGGTGTGAATTGACCATCGAGGTGGCCTCTTAAATGTCCAATGGTTCAATATGTCTATGTGTGTAATGTGTTATGATTTAAATTTCATTAAATAAATTCATAAAAAATATAGTGGGTTTTATTAGGGACATCATTGGTGGTTAATTGTTGAGTTTTACACACACACCTTTCTCATGCACCCTAGAGGATGTAATAATTGATGTTTATGGAGCTGGAAATGGTTATTGAGATAGGGTTGAGTTGATTTTAGGGAGTGTTTAGTATCACTCTATTTTATTCTTAGTTAAATTATTGTATTATAAATAATCATCCCATTGATTGATTTTTCATAAATGTATGATTGTGTAATTTGAATGTGTATTATCTATTACAACATGGTGATGTTACTTGTTAATGATATTATTTTCATTTTAAATCAAACATTTATACTTTTATGTATAACTATTATAAATTTTTATGTCATTGTTAATTAATATATGCTATTATACTAAGGGTATGTTCATCCCACATGGTTTTATATTTCCCTCTCTACCAATCAATAACCTCTAGCATATGGGGAGGCATTCTTGAGGTGATGCAATGTATCCAAATTAGACCAGTGGTTAGGATTTTATTCGAGACATTAAAAAGTGTTATAAGGGCCTTTTTATATTTTATTTTTACCACTTAGTATATAGAAGATGCATTTAGGACTGGTTGGATCTTGGGAGAGATTATATATTGATTTTTTCTTTGTATGATGATTTAGGTTATTAATTAATTACCTTAATACTTATATTGGATGACAAGTTCCATGAGTACCTCCATTATGTTTTATATATAAAATCATATGAAATGTTAATTCTTGTATGTGATTGATAAAATAATTCTAATGAAAATAATGTGCTTTGATTTTGATCATTAATAGTAACTTATTTATTTTTTTCCCAAATGATTTATTGGTGGAATTATACTTAATCAATTCAAATTGAAATGAATTCCTTGATATGAATTAATGGAGAGTAATTTCATGGGATGTACACTGATTTTATGATGATGAACCAAGAGTGGGTGGTATATGTTTTAGGATATTTGAGATGAATAAGGGACCTGAAGTGGGTTTATAGTACATAATTGGGTTATATAAGATTAAAGAATGAACAATGCTTCATAAGTTGTTACCTACATGGGTGTATGGTCTTAGACTAAGTGGGGGAGCCTAGTGTTAATGATTTCAAACTTAGGATATTTGTAATTCAGGTGTTTTTAGTAGCGTTATAGTGTTATTTTCATGTTTTTTAAATATATTGTGGTGTATTATGGTATCCTTAGATATAGGGTTTTTTTCCAGCATGTGGTTGCATTTAGTAATGAAATCATGGGTATATACTTTTCATGGATGGTGTAACACATGATTAATTTGTTATTGCATATTAGTTTATGTATGAGGGTATCCTTGGGTATATATTGGGATTGAAATCATAAGGGGTTATTTGTTTGATGGAGCTATCTGAAATGATTTATATTTGGATAATTTGAGTATGTGTGTGGTCCTAGGAGTGATAGGATATAACTCATGATATCCTGAGTTCATTTGTATTAAAGCATAACACCGGTTTGTATTTATTCTTAAATATGAGTTTTGTAGAATAATGGTGGTGGTAGTGTACCATTGTGAGACAGGTTTAGATATTCTCTTACCTTGGAAGAAAGACAGTGAAATTTTCCTTGATACAAGTGGTATAAGGGTTCGGATTATCTAATATTAATTTTTTTAAAATAAGATTAGTATTAAGTGAGATCAGCCTTATATGGAATGTTAGATATAGTTATGAATAATTCTTTGGGAAGGTATCTAGAATATTGATACTGGGGTGCGAGGGTCTAATGAGTCCTCGGAAGAGGATATGATTATTTTTTCCGTACATGATGGTTATATATGTATCCTTACTAGTAAGAGATTAAAAATAATTTGAGATATGTTTTAAGTAACAATGAGAACTGCATGGGTTGTAGAAATTAAGAGGTGTTTGTGTGTAATGATGGAGTCTAGAACTCCTTAGTTCCCCAATTTCTTATAGTTTCATCATGGGTTTCCAATGTTTCATGGTGGAATATCATGATCAAATTAAGATTGGGTATGGTGTTAACCATGAAAAGGTGTAATATACCATTTCATGATTGAGAATTGATAATGGAGTTATCCATTACTATGTTATAACTTGAATGATAATAGTTAAGAGATACTCTAAGAAAGGTATGATTTTGATTTAACAGTGACAACTATTTGATTGAGGAGTGTCTAGTGTAAATGACGAAATCTTTGTGGTAATATCATATAATAACCAAAGGGTCATGAGTATTATGACTATACTATAGTGGTTGGTTATTGTGGGTGATAAGATACATCCTTTAGATGAACATGAACTATTGTGATGTGGCCAACGCATTATAAAGAAAACTAATCAGTCAAGTGGATTGGTGTGATTATTGAGGAATTTAGAGATTTCCTTAACTATAGTGAGATAGGAATTAATTTTAAATTGATGTAATTATAAAACAACTAATAGGATAATTTAGAGTTTATAATGAGTTGAAACATGAGATTTGTGTGGTAGTGAGTAGGGAACTAACCTTGAGGGATATTTATTAATATTGGTTTTTATGTAAATAGATCATTGAAGAAATTGGAATGTGATGGAATAGAGTACTACGATGGTTATTGACCCTATATCAAGGGTAATGGGATGGGTATATCGAGATATCATCAGTGGTTCTCATGAGTATTAGTGTTCATATGATATTGTTATACAATCAAGTTGGTTCTCATGCATCTAGAATAAGGGAAATAATATGGTGGGGAGCACCCCATAGATAAAATAAGTACATTCCACTCATTTAGGTAATTTTGATAACATTAGGAGTGATCATTTTATTGTACCAAACCAATAGGTGGTTGTGTTTCTAAATGTGTGATTGGATTAATGTGGACATATTATGTATTATAAATGAAAAATACCCAAATATGGGATTCAATAAGTGACATTTGAGTAAAGTTAGCACAATTGGAAGCAAACTGTATTGATTTTTAGGATAATGATATGGTGGAATGATCGAGTTCATGTTTCATGTAATGGACCGGTGTGGTGATCAGGTTTGGGAAAATTCAATATTCACATATATTTTGATGATTTATACAATGGATTTGGCATTTATATGATAGGTGTAGTCTAGGTTTGGAGACTATAAATATGATATGAATGATCCAAAGATACTTGGGTGTAACACCAAGCTATAAGTTGTTTGCTGATGACTTGTGATGTCAACCAATGGAGTATAATGTTATCAATGGGGAACTTTATGAATTTGATTTGGATTGTTATAGTGTCTTATAGTAGATGGATTTTATTTTTTAGATGTATTCATTTTCAGCCTTTTAGAGGCATTGAAAGTATTGGAGTACTGACTGGCACTTTCGACACAAAATTGAGTATGAAAACTTGGATATCAATAAAAAAACACATCATTATGGGATGATTAACATGTGTGATGGAACAAGGGAAGAGGAGATCAAAGGTTGATAGTTTTACTAGTTTTGGTAAGGTGTTGATATGACCAGAACATATAGGATACTAGAGAAGATGATCATGAATTCAATCTTTATTAGCAGTGCAGATCATGATGGATACATGAGAATACTTTTTAGGGGAAAAATTGTTATAGTGGGGATTATGTAATGACCTACACTTGAATATGATAGTATATTTGTAGAAATATCTAGTTCCAATGAGAGGGGAACATGGACCATTTTGAATTTTTGGATTTCTAATGAGGATTGAAGATTATGGATGTGTCCTAAATGATTAAATCACTAGTGTAAGAAATAGTTATTAACCTTATTTTTTTTACTTTTAACATGGTTACTAATATTTTGCGGGTTTTCTACATCTTTTGTATTGTTTTAGTGTAAAAAATGTGATGCCTACCTGAATTTGACATCAAGTATTTACCTTGAAATATTAGTATGGATCTAATGTTGAAAATCAATTGTCAGATGGTTGGTTCAGTCTAATCATTAATTTCTTGGTGCTTTTGTTTATATTTCCTATATGGAATTACATTTTCATAGATACCTAAAATGTTATTTGGATAGGGGTATCTATCTATATTTCTTGGTTTGTTTGGGTTGGATTGTTTGTGCAATTACCAATGAAGCTAATATGGTTCCCACTTAACAATAAAGTGGTTTATTTCATAATAATAAAAATATATAACTGGATAAAACATTGATTATAAAGATACGTCAATGTAAGTTATGTTGTAAATAATGTTTTTTGAAATAGTCATTTTAACAAACATAAAAACCTATCTTACACATTGGTTATTACGAAAACTAATGTTTAAAACAAACCTAAAATGAAAAATACAAATACCTCCTTTATCAGTTATAAAATAATTGATGTGGAATATATTTTCCAATAAATTTAATTAAAAGTACTATAGATAAATCGGTAATATTAGAAAATGACAAAAAAATAAATAGTAAAAAAAGAATTATAATTATTTAATAATATTGGTATCACAACTTGGTTGCAACTATAACAATTTTAAAATTTCATAGTTTATATATAAAGTATACATTGAAAATAAAAATATAAGAACTCAAAGTGACCCAAATTTATGAAATAATCAACTAATACTCCTCATAGATTATTTATCTCAATCCCATCATATTGGTGATGTTCATAAAAAGATATAAATTAAAAAGAAACTATTCACCATTCAATATCAATATAATGATATGATAAATAAAACTAAAAGTGATAATAAAACTTAAGTTCATCAAAAGTTGTAATAATCCCTATTACAATTATTTCATACATAAATATCAATATATAATATCAATATTCAACTCCCCCTTGTTTATTATGATAATTATATTTCAAAATAATTTTTAATTGGAAATAACATTTTAATTATCATCTAAATAGCAGTACTTATAAAATATTCCACTTCTTATCCAAAAAATTGATATTTTATCACTGTCTTATTACCAATTTGTGATAGTTATTTCATTCTTGATTTGAATATGATAATAGGTATGAAATAAAAAATAAAGTTATTATAATATATAAGGATAAAAATAATCAAACTTACTTCTCTAATACTTATTTAAAATGGTTTTACACATCACTCTATATGGATCATAACAAGTAATGAATGTTTTTTTGATAGACAAAAAACACACAACATCTAATGGATTATAATATCCAGAAATATAATCAACATGTTTATACAATTAAGATAAATTATTCACTATAATGAAATATATGTTTCATACAATTCAAGATAAGGAAGAATCCAACACTTAATTCCATCATTCTAAAATATTTCAGAAACGTATTCTTTTATTTCTCTATCATGCATTATCTACATTACTATAGAAATAAATTATAGTTATATAAATCCACAAAGAAACATTTTATAATAGTGAATAAATAGTTCATGAGGATATCGTATAAAAAACATAAGTATTAATTTACATAAAAACATTAAATCAAAAGAAATATGCTAATTAACTTTTTTTGAAAAGTCTTACATCACTGTGAGACCTGACATATCTATAACTACAAGATCCAAGAAATGTTTATTACAAATAATCACTATAATGTCATACGAAAAAACATAATTAGTCATTTTTATCTCAGAAATATAAATGTACATAAATGTATATTATAATAATTTAGAAATTCCTTCAGAAGATGTTATAAGAGAAGTTAATTGGGCCTTAACATATTGTTTCTTTCCATAAAACATGTATTTACCTTTAAGTTATTCTTATATATAAATATATATATATATATATTAAAATATCTATAAAATATTAAATTAAGGATATAATACATGCATACCATTGTGGTAAGTTTTCACACAATTATATATGACCGAAGTAAAAAAATTCTCATGCTATCCAACTATAGAATCCACATTAGTAGGGAATGGTACTCTTGTTGATTAATATATAACATCCTATACAATTACCCTAAGATAATTCATTTTCATCTATAGATGATGTAACATGTTTCCAATATAATTTAATATCCCATATTATACAATATGATATAAGAGATCCTCAATATAACTCATAATATATGGAAAATGAAGATGAGGAGGTGGAAGAGGGGGATATGTTGGATTAAACTATAATTTTATCTCAGTAAACATTGACTGTATGAAAAATATAACCTTATCCTCTATTTTATCTCCAATATCCAAAATGTAATATTATAAAGAGTCTATTTTCCTTTATATACTTCTTCCCTTGAGGAAATTCCAGGATTAATGAACTTGTTTTTAATAGATACACCAACCTCATATTTGTGTAGATGGCCTGGATGTTTATCTATTCCAAATGAAGTAGCAAAAACATCATTCCTATTATCTGATAAAAAGGTCTTAGATGTCCTCTTACACCTAAGGTATTCCTATAATTAATATTTATAAAATTTATTAGTGTTACAAAATATAAAGAGTTTATAAATAACTTAAATTACTTCTTGAAATCTACTAAGTTATAGCCTTCATCTCTACAGTAAGATATTTTCTATATTTTATTATCCAATACCTTTTATATTTTTCATATTGAGTTAGGGTTAGAGTGGAAATCTATGGAATTACTAAATACCAAACTCTCAATTTTTCAAAATTCATAACCATTATTTGTTCTTTGATTAACGAATACCCTCTATAAGATAAATTATAAGAATATATGTTCTTTTCTTAGATATCTTCTTTATATCTCTTAAATTTTTATTAATTAAGGAAAATAAATCAAAAATATAGTTATTTTTTGTGATTTTACAAAAAAATAACTTAAAACAATTCATATGAAACTTACCTAAAATGATTCTTACTATACACTATCAAGAAACTTCCACCAATATCTTCATTTAGAAAAGAATATAGTTGAAAAGGATTTTTATTTTCTATTTCACAAAAAATGAAATATGGAGTCAGTGTTAACTTATAATCCCTACATCTCCTCACAAAAAATGATAACTAACACATCCTTAATTCTTTAGTGTTGTATAAATGATATATCATTTGAAAGTGGGAATAAAAAATAACCAATATTACTAAAAAAAGGTCTTAAAAATAAAAAAATAATAAATGAGATTAATAAAATATTTTCCCATGGATGATCTGGTTTTATAAATTTGACACTTATCCCACCAAAAACCAAAATTTTTATTTTTTATTGATCGTATATATCCACAAAATACCTAAATTGTATCGAACGGTTTTCTATGATCCTTTCTATGAGAAAGTGATAATTTAGGTAAATGTGTTCTACCACATTTACCAACCTTTGAAGCCTTGTAATTCCTTATAGAAGTAGGATTATCTTTTGTAGAGGTATTAGGTGGTTTTTTAGTATAATTATGTAAAGGGTACTCCCTATAAGATCAATATAACCCAGTTGTTTGATCTAATATATTTCTACAAATAAATTTAACAAAAAATTATTAAAATATGATATAGATCCAAATATGGACATATAAAACTGAATAATAATTATAAATTGGTATAAAAAAATAAAACTAAAAAAAAAATTATTATATTTGTTAAAGTAGTTACCCAAAATACTAAAAAACATTGATAGTATTTACGTGGCATAAAAGGATATAGACAGAACAAAATATAATTTAATTGATATTTAAAATGATAAAAATATCATAAAATTTTGAGTTTTATATGTCACTTATTTTTGAGTACTAAATAAACCATTTCTCATATTTATTAAAACATGTGAATTAAATAAATAATAAGATTATAGATAATGTTTCATACATTTTAAAAAATATGAAAAGTTAAACAAAAAATAAATATATAGTACCTTTAATATTTGGAGATTACTAAAGTATTTTTTCTCATATTCTTTATTCATACTCCTTACATGAGGTATGACTCGTGAATATGTCATGTTCATCATAATTATCTAATAATCATTCCATGCATCTAGGTATTTGATAAAATTCATCATTATCAACTTTATCATCACAAAAATACTATTTTTTTCATTTCAAAATGATAAATTACAGGGGTCAAGAACATAAAAAATTTTCTTTTAATGTATTTGAATGATAAAATGGCCACATTTGTATCAAAATATATTTAGATAAAGAACTTTTATTCTTAATTTATCATGTTTAACACTAATATTACTGAAAACCCATTTATAATTGAACAAAGTAACTCAAAATTTATTATAATCAATCTCCTATATATCTTAAACGTATCTAAATATTTAATTCACATGAAAGTTGGGGTTTTGTGTTCTATACTTGAAAAAACAATGGCTCTGTTAAAAATCAATACACCTCTATTTTTAATTGGAATTATATTTTCATAGTATTTAGTATAAAATTTATAGCGATTAATGTCATTCTCAAACCATGTTATCACATTTAAACTTGGGTCACATGAAAAACATCTCAATGATTCTGGTACATCATATATACCACATTGTGTGTCTTTAAACCATGGATAAAATTTTCCTTATTCTAAATCTATACCAACATATCATTCATTTTTGGATAACATTGTTTTAATGCATTAATATACAATTTTGTATATAAATGAGCATCATCTGTCTTATTCAAGAGGCATAAATGTGCCTAAATTACTTTATCACTTATCCAAAACTCAAATTTCAAGCCATATATATCCTTTAACCCAAAATTAAATTATTTATAGTCAGATCTATGAAATTTTTCATTCTTCACTATAGAAAAGTAGTATAAAAAATCACTAACGGCTCCTCAGAAATATACGTCTCAATAATTGAGTATTTAAGTCAATGTGGATTCTGAATAGGACCCTTTAGTATCTTTATATACCTTTCAAAAAGATACATATAACATAAGTATATGGTAAAAATTATCTTTTTTTCTTACACCAAATGAACCATTAAGTGTACCATGGTATCAAAAAATGATGGTGGAAAGTAAATTTCTAGTTGAAAAATTATATTGACAAATTTATTTTCTAAATTATTTAATAAATTCATATCCATCAATTTTTATAAACTATATAGAAAGAATAAAACACCATTATTATGATAAAAAAATAAAGTATGGTATTAGTCTATGTAATAAAATGAATAGAATTTATTTTATTATAACATGATTTTCATGAAATTTCAAGCCTATTTACTTCAAAACTTTTAGTGGAACAATTTGTTTTACATTCAATGAATAAACCTTGAGGCATATTGATACCATATATTCACAAATAAAAAAAATTCTATATCTTGGATGATGTCTGATAAGATGGACGAAAGTATATTTTTTCCCTTTAAAACTAGGAGTTAAATCCAAATATATTTCCATTGTAAGAAAGTCAAATCTTTCATTCAAACCATCCTTAGTCTTACCTTTAATATATAATAGCGTTCCAATAAAACTACCACATATATTGTTCTCTACACGTATTACATAAGTTCTATTTTTTACTTCATGATATCATCAATTTGGAGGCTCAAAATATATCAATTATTTCTACTATAAATTTTTATAATTACTAGATCATTGTGTCCTTCCAAATGTTACTTCAATATTTTTCACCCTCTCAAAATATTGATTGGTTAATTATGGATTTAGTGAAATATAATATTCCAAGAATCACTTAAATTCGTTTTTTAATATTCAATAAGAGTGATCCCTAGACAAAAACCTTATATAACTAATGTATACTATTTTTCTCCCATGATTTGGTTGATAACATTGAGTCCCTTATTCAAAAATTTAAAACATTTATACCCCTGGGAACTGTATCTAGAAAAATTTACATATTTTTGGAAGTCATTTATAGTTAAAATAATCATTTCATGCAATTAAAAATATTCCTTTTTATAAAAATTGTGCACTAATATGCCTTTCTTCATACGAGTTTCAAATTATAAATTAATGGTCATAAATAAACATAAATATCAGTTCAAGGATGTTTTAGTCCAGAAATCAATAATTTCAACATGATAAATTATTTATTCATATAAATTTTATTAGATAAGTTGTAAATTTCTAGAAAAATAGGCCATTAACAATATTTTAGACATGGGATCTGAAATGGATTCATTCCTACTATGCACACTCTAATCCTAGTATTTGTATATTCATTTTCTAATGTAGTAAATTTTTGACATTTTTTTCCATTTTCGACAATCAACTAGATGATGTAATTTTCTATCTTATATTCACTCCTCTTCATGTCATTTTAACCTTTTCATTATTTCAATTTACAAATAAATGTATCAAAATATAATTTATATGATGA
Source organism: Viscum album (assembly GCA_963277665.1). Taxonomy (NCBI): domain Eukaryota; kingdom Viridiplantae; phylum Streptophyta; class Magnoliopsida; order Santalales; family Viscaceae; genus Viscum; species Viscum album. Next base: position 1,074,944,296 of record OY728157.1, on the reverse strand, counting down.
TATCAATTTTTCATAGTAGGATTCTTGACACTTCTCATAGTAGATAAATAAACATGTACTTTTTCTTTAAAATTATGTAATGATGTCTAATATTTGGGACACTCGTATAGATCTTTGTATTCCTTCCTATATAAAAAATAGCCAATGGAGAAGGCATGTATCTTTGTTTACTCTAATACTATAGGGAATAATTTTTTTGCATTATAATTTGAATCTAGTGAATCATTGTTTTTCTAAAGTATGTCTTTCAATAGTTATAGCAATTCTATAAAACTATTTTCACTATATTTATTCAGGGATTTAAATTCAACCAATCCTAATATCTTTCATAAAACCATAAATTTCATACAACCTTGATATAATGATTTTCTATCATGAAAATTTAGGTTCTTGATCATTGTTGTTTTCTCAATTGATTTTGTATTAATATCATGAGAAATTTCTTTAATTTGATCACCATTATCATATTGAAAATATCCTTGATCATTAGATCTTGAATTTTTAAAATTTTCACCATTCTAAATCCATGTATTATAACTTAGATTAATACAATTAAAAAGTAAATTTTCTTTGATTTATATTCTTCACACCTTTCTTATATTTCATGCATGGATAGAAAAGGGGTTAGTATTTGAAATATTTTATTTGGAAAATTCCAAAAAAAATAATCATCATATTTATCTTCTTTCCATTTTCCATTAATCTAATTATGATTCATTATCACAGAAAAATAATTTTTAAGTATTAGAAATAAGTTAATATGCTTTAAAATTATAAATTCAAATTTACTTTTATAAATACAAATATATATTAATAATTTATTTAAAATGAATAATAATAATGATAAAAAAAATTAAAAAAACTAATATTAATAATAAATATATTATATTTTAAAAAAACTATATTTATACATTATTTTTTTTCCTTTTATTTATCCATAACATATGTTATGCTTATATAAATATTATGTGATTTAAATATATTTTCTATTTAGATCCCTATAAAATATTCTACCAATAAAGATACTTTTGCATACTCTCTTTTATATATTATACAAAACACAATATTTTTTTCATATTATTGTTGGTTAATTTAAAAACATAAAAAAAGTTCATGTTATTAAATAGGTATTGTAAATTTGTAATAAAATTTACTTAAAAAATAATCAATTAATAAAAAACATTCAAAATGAAAAAAATAAGTTTAATTAGGTTATATTTTTATAAAAAAATAGGTACTCATAAAATACTAGAGAACATGATCTTTGTGTTAAAAAATGACATTTTTGAAATAAAAATATATGTTGAATCAAATTTATTTTAATTTAATAAATTATAGAAAATAAAAAATACACCACTTGTTAATAAAAACAACAATTTACAATCCAAATAAAACATATGTTTATCATTAAAAAATATTCATTTACAAAAATAAAAAACATTTAATAAAAAAATTATACTCAAAAAATTAAATCTGTGAAGTAAAACCAAAAAAATAAATTATTATATAAATAATTTTCAATAAATATATATATTAATTATAAAAAATAACACATATATTCATGAAAAATATTAGTAATAAAATTATTTTAAATAATAATCAAAACATTTTAATCAGTATTTTGAAAATAAAAAAAAATATTTTATTTTTAATAAAATCTCCTAGAACATGTCCTAACAATAACTATATAAAAAATAAAAACAAATAATGAATCATATAGTGATAATTTATAATAAATATTGAAAAAATAAATTGATTTTCATTTATTAAAAAAATAATATGAACAAAATTTATAGAATAATTCATCAAAACGTTCGAGATGTGTATAATAAATTGAATATACTCAATAATCCAACCCCTAAAACATGATAATAAATAAATATAATTATTATTTAATAATTTAAAATCAAATTCAAATATTATTTTTATTCATAAATTATTATTAAAAAACAAAATAAAAAACTATTGGACTTCTGCAATGGGGGGAGAATATAGAGTATAAAATATGATGAATGAGGGTTGTGAAGGATGAATAGAAGCAGCAGAGAAGAGTTTAGAAATGTGGCTGTTGAAATATTAAGGAGAGTGGTGGGGGGAGGGTTGATGATGGGGGTGACTATAAGGATAGTTGATGACAAGTGTGGTCAATGATGGAGGGAGATGGTGAGGGAGGGTTAATGAAGGAAAGAGATGGTGTGGAGTTTCGATAGAAGAAGGATATGGTTTTTGTTTAAGGAAAAGGGAGAGACTTTCAAAATTTTCCATGTACCTAAAAATAATTAAAATGTGTGCATTAAATTTCAATTTTTTAATGAATTTCAATATTATTTATTTTATAACCAGTGTTGAAAATAGATTTTTTATATTGGTTATTCAAAAATTCATGTTGGAAATGGGTTTTTTACATCATTTATTGAACAATCGATGTAAAAAACAACAGTATATGGTTTTTTACCTTAGATATGAAAAAAATGTAAATACCCATTTAAAATGATAGCTATAAATAATCAGATCTATACATGAATAATTTGAAAAAATTATGCCATCTAAGAGATGATTTTAAGCTAAAATATTTGTCTGAGGTGTCCTAAAATAAATTTTTAAAATTTCTAGATGAAGCTATTAAGGTAGATGCAATAGTTGGATTATAAAACCATGACGGTGGTAATTGGATTTCCGGTATCCATGGATAAGTTAACTGATAACCCCACCATTAGTTCGGTGGGGGTTATCAAGACTCTGATAGAATCAATAGAATTTTCGTGGTAGGAAACATAGGTATTAATGGAAAACCCAACCTATACTTAAGTTGGATTGATAGATTGGTCATTTTTTGGGGTTCTTTTATAACTCCCTAAGGTTTTTTCCTTCCTTCAATCTAAATCATAAAGAGGGATCCACCTATCCCCCATCTTCCCTTTCCTTTATTGGGTATTATTCAAGATGGTTTGGAATGGATTCCTTCATTGTTTGAGGCAAGATCATTTTTCTATCCTCTAAAAATTCCTTTACCTCCTCTTTTTTTCAAATTTAGGGAATCATCTAGTGATATAAAAGATATTTTTTGAATTATAGTAGATTTTAATTGTTATGAGAGGGATTTTTTTATTGGATAAAAGGGGAGATCAAGGGAGGATAAACACACTATATTGCATGATTTTTCATTTTAGGTAATTTATTTACTTTGTTTTTTTTGGATTTTTCATCAAACAATAGTTGTAAAATTAAGAGGATAAATTATTGATTTCACATTGTATAGGATGGAAATAAATTCAAGAGTGGGTTGACCTCTCTTGCATGAGGTTTTGTCTATAGGTGGCTTCATAAGGAGTATCACTTCAATTATTTTTAAATTTAACGTAATCAATTAGTTATATAAATTTATTATAAGTGGATTATAATTGATTACTGATTCCATGGATTGTGGTAGGGGGTCAAGTGTGATGATAGTGATCAATAATGGTTCAATCGAGGATGGAGTAGCCTTTATTGAGGGGATAATAATATATTAATTTTTATGGTTCCTAATATTATATATTTATATTTTTGTGTGTGTGTGTTTTTTTTATTGATTTTTAGAATGGTTAGGAAGTTGTGACTTACCCGATATTGAACCTTTAGTTAGTTCATAAATATAAATAAGGGTTAGTGAGTATTTTTATACTCTTAATGCACCGTCTAGTGTTTTGAATTTGTTACATTATCATTTATTGTTATATTACCTATGTGGAAGGCTCGATTAAGTGGAATTATAACCAATGGAGGATTTACACCTTTGAGTTATAGATATAATTCTCTAAGGAGTTCTAGTGTTGGTAAGTGATACTCACCTAGCGCGATGGATAGAGATGTGCCTATAGAGAATTATTATATTAGCCACATGATATTTAGGCATAGGTGGGCATGTGAGAAAGGACCAGAATGGATCCAAATTTGGTTCTATTAAATCTCGGTAAATGAGTATGGACTGTATAAGTTATGATAGGTTCTCTAAACCTTATCAATGGAACACATCACCAAAAAAAACCATTACATCTTGTAAAAGTGGTAAGATACTTAGGTAATGAAACTAAGGTAGTTTTATTGTCCCTAAATTGATTTTGTGTTCCTTTTATGGAAATTTTATCTATTCCTTGACAATGGTAAGTCGTCTATTGGTTAGGATGAAAGGAGAATTATATTTTTTAATGAAATTTTAGTATTATGTGTTTCCTTGTAGCCCAACCCTTATGATATAGGTAATTTTGTGATACCCAAAGCCATGTTGAGGGAGGTTAGGTGATGTACTATGGTTATCACCATATAGTGGTCAAATAAAAATTGAAACCGAGAAATATAGTACAGTGTGAATTGGTTTCTCTCTATATAGGTTTTATTTTAAATTTTATATTAGTGTTATGTGTGTGGGTTTGGTTAGAAATAGAAAATATAAAACAATTTTTTGTGTGTATTTTAAAATGAGTAAAATAGTGTTTGAAATAAATATTCAAAATAGCAGTCTCACCTCAGTTATTTCCTCATAATACCTATTAAAAATGAATCAATTAAATGGAACACTCCTTCTCTATAACTAACAAGATAAAAGTAAAAAAAAATTAACTTACTTGTTATTTTAATTTTCAATATTGAGGAGAAATGATCACTACACTCCCTATTCTTTCTTATCCAAGTATTCAAAAAAACATTATCCCTCTAGGATCGTCCAACTTCCCTCCACTTAATGAAAAATATAAAAAGTAGGGGTTATGTGTGCAATAAGAGAAGAAGATAGGGAATTAATAAAATTTAATAAGTAGTATAAATCTTCTACTATCTGTAGAAAACAACCAATCTTGAAGAATAAAGAAAGAGATAATATAAATAATTAACTGCAATAATTCATTAAAAAGGGTGGTGGTGGTCTCCTTGTCTCACCCATAGGTAGTCTAGCATTCCATCACTAGGGATATTACACTATAATAAAGAAGAATAAAATTGTAGAAAAAAACTAGCCAACCCCTCTATAATGAGTTCCATCTCCTTTAATATGTGAAAGATAAATTTTTGGGAATGTAGAGTTGAACGAACTTAATTCATTTATCTTGAATTCATCCACCCACATGTATGGAAAATATTCATTTCTAGGCACTTATTATTCTTTATTTTGGAATTCTAGTGTTGATCTCCCTATCTCTAGATTGCCTTTATATTTCTTCTATGTGTATAGCTTGGGGTTGAGTATTTATTTACATGATCTTATCTCAGAGATCTCTCCAACTTCTCTTTCTTCCCATGATCAGTGTCTCCCTTCAAAGTTGGATGGTTTATATGTGGATTATTAATACGGGCATTCTATATTTGGCTATATCGGAGGAATGAAATTATTTTATGTTGATCCCAAAATCAAATTTGAGAAATTCAGGTATTGAAATTCTACATGGTAATTTTTTACTCTAAAAAAATTCTCATCCATATAATTGACAGTAAAAATTTTGTAGGTGGGTCTAATGATCCCATAATTTTCAAAAATTCCACTTTTTACCAAATATTACCATTATATCTTTTAATATTTTCCTTAAGAAATGAAATTATGACTCCAATATTTTGTCCCTTTACCAAATTTTTTAATGTAAAGTCCAAATAACTCTTAAAGAATATTCCTATCCACAAGATTACTCTTATATAATAGAAAATAAACTTTATGAAATGTACATAATGACTATTATGAAATTAAATTTATTCTTACAATTTTGAAGGATGACCATTATGAAATATAGTGTCTATAAGGAATGAATATTATACTTTTATCCTAATTTAAATTATACTATACAAGTCTAGATTACACTTAAGGTTTTTGTAGGATCTTCTTTATGAACTATTTTATTTAAATTTACACATCCTACACATAACAAAAAAACCACTTCCCCTCTCGGTGCCATGGATGCCACTACTTCTCAAGAAAAATTTCAATTCTAGGATTTCAAAAATAATATAATTTAGTTGATTAATATTTTAATAACTGGAAATTTCATCAATTCCTTTTCCCAAAGCTCTATAATTAAAATATATTTTTTCACTTCCTTTATACTTTTTATATGACATTCAGAAATATCTATTGAGTCAAAATCCTTCTTTTGACTTTTCTATTTATTTTTGTTATTAGAAATCAAAAAATCACTTTTTAAATAAATTCATATATTGTCTTATCATACTCATTTTAAGGATTTTTTCCACCCTTCACCATTACAATTTTTTCATATGCACACGGTAATAACCGTACTCATGAGTTTTATAGAAATAAGTCATTACATGATTATAATAAGGAGTCTGGATATGATTTCTATAGTACAAACAGAGTATAATATTTTTATCATAAAAACTTTTTAGTTTTTGTACTGGCAATATTATAGTAATGATAAAAATTATAATAACTCTCATAATGAGAATAATTAGATCCATTCAAAATCATTTTATCATAACCAGAAAACTATATAATAATATTTGAAAACATTTAAATTAAAATGATGTCTTGTTTTCAGTTTACATATGATTTATAAAATAATGTTTTTGTTTTAGTTATAAGATGATCGTTGGAGTGCCAAGTGTCCAAGTCCCTCTGAATTTTTAGGATAAAATACAACCATTAGAGTCAAAGGTGACTTTTGGGATGTTGGCCTATAAATACCAGGTCATTTAAATGAGCTCAGAACATTTGAGGAATTCGAAACATTGTGTGAGGGCTCTGTAAAATTGTTGTTTTTTGCAAAAACTCTAAAGAGTACAAGTTGGGAACTACTCATTCTATATACTGATGAATTTTAATAGTTTTGACTTGCTTATTTCATTGTTGATCATTGGTCATTAATATTGAGGGCTTCTGTGGGTAGGAATATATATGTGTCAATATTTTGCAGACTTAGAGCTTCCAAGGCCAGTAATACAGAGGTATTGATCACCTTCTTGATTAAGGGATTGCGGGGATAGCAAGATAGATTCCAATCATCGTATCCAGGGCTTACCCTACTATGGGTAAGAAAGACTTTCTTGAAATTATAAATCAAGAGACCTTTTTCCAAGGTTATTGGATACTATTATCTTTGGGTTAAACTAATTTTATTCTTATACTTTTTTACATTTATACTACACTGTAATAAAAATGAATTATATTATATATATTTATTTTTATATTCTATACTTTGTAACTATTATTTTTTGTAATTACGATATTTTTTATTATGATCTTTTCAATTACTCAATGTAATTTTGCATTGATGATATAATCGTTGTCTTTTTTCACTTTTATTATCATAACCATTTCGATTATGATTCATATCACACACACTTTGATTATATTTTGAATATTATTTAAAAATACATATGGAATACATTATCATAATCAACCTGATTACGATACTTTTTTAACTGGACCTAGGGCTACGTCTGATTAATGTTCTAATTAATTAAGAGGTATTGTGAATTGCATTTGTTTAAATTATTTTAAACTAAATTCTTTCGGGATAAAATTTAAAAGTATTTAAACCTAAAATCCCCCCTCCATCTTGTAATATTCCATCTACATTTACATTTTGATATAAAATTTGGTATCAGGGCCAAGACTCTATAATAATGATACTGAAAATTGGTATCAGAGCCATGCCTCTATAATACTAATACTCACATTTGGTATTAGATGGAGGATTCAACTTTTTTCCATTAGCTTATTATTTGATTCTCTTTTTCAAGTTATCATTATTTCACTTATAAACATTTTGTTTATAAATACTTTTTGAAATAATGTACATTGTGGAAAAAAGAATTTTGTATTGTTTTAGAGATTTTAGGACTCAATGTTGGATCAATAGACAACATAAATCCACCAACGCCACCTATTATTTATGTTAATGATTATGAATACTGGAGAGACTTAATAAAGACATTTTTAATCAATACTTGGGTAGATAAATTTGTCATTCTCAATAAAGACTTTAAAATTCATAGTAAGGAAATTAAAACATCTAAAAATCAAGAGAAATAATATTATTGTAACACCCCTATATTTTATGAGAAATATTATTTTTAATTTCTTTGATTCCTTATGTTGTACGCTACACCAAGATTATTTTGTGCTATACGAAACACTGTATTAGCTTGCAGTATATACAAACACTATTCTAGGCTTGTGTGGCACGCTAAAGCAACCTTCCTTAATAGCGTGTGTTGTATGCAATACCGAGTTTCACTAAATGATATATTATTATAATATTATTATGAACTACCCGTTATGAATAGTAATACCCACTTTTTAAAATTTTTTAAATTTTATTGTTCAAAATGGACTTCATTTTTGGATTTGAAATATTGAAATTAGCTTAGGTTGAGTTTTTGGTATTTTTCAGAAAATATTCAATTTTTAATGAATAGTGAAAAACACTAAGTTATATTTTAAAAACGAATTTTAATTTCAATAATTATTTATTTTATTAAAATTTATTTTAGGTAAAAATTGATACATAATACCTATGTAAGTTCAATGTAATTTATTGGAGTCATTTTATAATAATTTTAGATGTATAAAAATTTTATTAATATTTTTACCGTCTTTTACCCACCTCCTATGAGCATTTGCAAATTTACATAAAACATAATTTTACTGCTTCTGTGAGTTTAATTTCAAAAATCTGAGAGACATAGTTGATATCAGTAAGTAAAATCTGGTCAATGAGATTAAAAATAATTTTCAGTGAATAGTAACTTTAAACATTTATTTACCACGATTAAAAGTAAATAGGGTGATTAAGTGTAAAAATGATATTATGATTACCCTAAAACATGTCCTAATTCTATTGGATAAGTTTAATTCGATGAAAAACACCCTTAGAAATAAAATATGACCCTTTAGGTTCACTTGGATTAGATTAGGACATTTATTATTATTTAATTCAAAGAAGAGTTAAAAGAGTTAAAATCATAGTTTAATAACTAAAACACTTTTAATATAGGGTTAAACACAATATAAATTCGACTAAAAATATTCATTAGAAATATAAAAATATTTTATACATAATAGTATTTTCTTTATAATTTTTAGACCTTAAATAATTTAATTTATTTATGACACAATGATGATGCAGTATTTCCTTATTAATAAAATATTAACATAATTGATATTATAAATACTCAAATAAATGTAATTCGAGACATTTTATAGATTTTACTAATTTTATAGGTTAATATAATATATTAGGGTTGGTTATGTGAATTGTTTATAATTAGTAATGCTATTATGAATTAAGAAAAAATAAAATACCAAATATTTTCAAAATGGACATAAAAGAGTTTTTAAAACAAATATTATATTATTAATTGATATTTTATTCCTAAAAATCTAATATTAGGAAAAAAGACTTATATAATGATAGTTGTATCATTAATTAACCCCTTGGGGTTGTCTTGGATGTATATAGTATGTTTATTACCATATAATATAAACATACAAAGAGACATGGTAAATGTCAAACTACTTAACTAAGAGTTAAATATAAATGATAAGGTTAATATAGTGACCCAAAACTATATAAAACCTATTTATTGAGAGTATTTCGACCCATTACCAACTTTAGCTTCGAAATAAATCAATTTTGAGCTATTATAAACCAAATATGACTTTATTATAAAATAATATTTTAAGTTTTTTCTAAGGTGCCCCTCACCTCTCTTATAAATGGGCACTCCCCCTACTCTCTAATTCACACATCCAAAGCCATTTGGCTCATCCAACACCTGCCAAAATACCCTATTAACTTTCCTCCCTTAATCCTAGAGGTCTTCCTTTAGTTAGAAATCCAACCTAATGATCCATTTTGATCAAATCAAAAGGAAGAACTCAAAGAAGAGGTAAATATCTCACCACCTATTTCAACTTACTTTCTTCTTCCACTTCATCCTTATATGTTGTTTCCATTCAAAAATAATAAATCCAATATCTCCTATATACTCTTATGTTATTATAAAAATGGTACAAACATATTATTTATTTTATCTATCCTATAAATGAAAAGGTCACCACACGTGCATACGTACGGCTTACCATCTCCATGATGTGGTGTAGTTTGTCATTCAAACTTTTCATCATTTGGATGGGTATAATAATGAGTATAAATGATATAAATAATAAATATAACATTATGATGATTATTTATATATTATATACCATCAAATGTTATATTATTTTAATATCAAAAGAATGATATTATCGCTCGTGCGTACGTACGAACTACTGTATCCACAAACGCGATGAGATTCATTCTACATGTTAACCATTCAAGAGTGATTATAAAGTATATATAATAAATAATAATGAAATATATTACATAATAATTATACTGGATTTATGTACATATACGTTTCATTTACTTAATTCCATTCAATTCAATAGGGAAACGAAAATAGTGTTCATGCATACGTACAGCCTATCGTCTCCATGAACTGTGTATTTCATTCCATTTGTCAATCTATCATATATATTTATATGATGAATATATATTATATCTAAATCATGTTTTACATTATTTAATTATTTAAATCAGGATATAAGTAATAATATCATCAACAACAAGTCCAAACACGTATGATAAATGAAATGATTTTACCCAAAATGTTGCTTTAACATGGAATTGATAAAAGAACGGGTAATATAAAGTCATAAGTGAAAAATATATGATATCATAAAAGTTATTATGGTTCTGTTACAAGTTAATAATATGTTTAAAACAAATATATAGGAGCTTTTTACATGTACAAAAGAAATTGGACCTTATGTTAAGGGATAATTCTTCCAATTTCATTCTTATATGAGATTGTTTATTCGTAAGCATTTACTGGGGTTATGTTTATCATCCATGCACAAGTTTTCTCAAAAAAAATTCATAAAATGTTTACTATTCTTCCATATATTTTTAAAGTCATTTTTACCTTTTGTTGACTTTTACCACAAGGTATGGAAGTAATCTTTATTTTTTTTACAATACGAGGTACTTTTGGATTTTTCTAGAAAAAGTATGAGAAGAATGTTTTTTTAACTTATATGGAATGAACGGATTTTTATAGTTTCATAATTCCTTATTTTCATGAATCGTCATCTACAATATTTCATGATTATTTTCAACAAAAATCCTTTTCTTTTAAAATTTCATGGAATTTTGTGAAAAAATTGATTTTTAAGAAGCAAATATGTTTTTCTCAAGAATTCTTTTCAAGTGTTTTATCAAAACTATTTTCCATCTAAGATAACATTTTTTAGTATTCTTATGTTTTATTTATAATGTCTCTATTATTTACATGGTTTGATTTTTCTTATGATGAAATGATATCCATTTGTTTTATATGGATTATGTTATGATGGGATGATGTTTATGAAACCCATATTATTCTTTGGGTTATAATGAATGATTTATGTTTATTTTGTGGCACACAAAAGGATGATTTCATTATGAGATGGTGGGACCTATATCTACCTATAATTCATTGCGTAAATACTTATATCTCATGATATAGACATGGCTGGAATGGAAAGTGAATTTTGTTCAGTGATACAGGGATGGAATGGAAAGTAAACCCAGTTCAGTAATGGACTTTGTCCACTATGATGGTCTTGGTCGCAATGTCTTGGATACTATGGAAATCATATCATGTTCTTCATATTTTTCCAAAAAAATGTTTTATTCCCATGTTATTTTACCATGACTAATGTTCCTTTATGATATATGCCTTCAATACTTCCAAGATTTATGCCATTGCTCAAGATTTTGATGTTTAGATGTTATGTTCAAGTTTTTGCATTCAAATGTTTAGGGATTGTTTTATGTTCTCTATGTTTACCCTTACTAAGAATTTTAGCTCACCATTTATATGTTTTCTTTTCCCCGTGATATAAATAAATGTTTTAGGTAAGAAAACAAAATGGGGACATATTTATGGGAGATGTTGAAGATCTTTCACCAGGATTAGAAGATTATGTTCCGAGTTTCCAGTGACACTAAAATATTACAGTCCTTGGGTGTTTTTTTTGTAATTTATTAAGTATTCTGAAAAAGTAATGTAATGTCCATGTACATCAAGTACAAGTCTCTATAGTTTGTATCAGAGAAAAGGTTTAGTTAACCTTTGAAAACTAGGATGTGAAAACATTAGTGAGATCCCTAGAAATATTTGTAAGGTATGTCTAGGGATGTCCCTAAGGATAAGTATAAGTATATGTTATAGTACTAGAATTACGTTAACGATATTGGAATTAAACCTAAGATATTATATATTGAAGTTACTCCCCCTTTATTATGTTGTTTTCCTAGCATGATTTTTTCCTCTCAACTATTATTTTTAGGTTTTAGACGATGGGTGGAACCCAAAGGAACCATGTAGATCAATGTAATGAACGATGTAGTGATTGTTATCCTGAACAACCCAATGTTATAGGAGATGGAGTAAAAAATATTATTTCTATACATACACAAGTTATGAATCATTTTGGACTTCCAAATGAGGAGAGAAGGGAACAATATTCTATTGAGTCCTTCATGAGGCAACAACCACCTTCTTTCAATGGGTCCTCTAATCCACTTAATGATTAACAATGGATCAGTACCATTGAAAAGATATTTTCCATACTTCTTTGTTCAGAACATGAAAAATTCATTTTGGTTGTTTACCATTTAGAAGGTGAATTAGACCAGTGGTGGACTCTAATTAAGAATACAAGGCCCCAAGATGAAATTGAATCCATGGAATGGGACGAGTTCAAGAACTTGTTTTTCAATAAGTACTTCCCTCATATTCTTTAAAAAAGATGGAAAAGGAGTTCCTTGAGCTTAAGAAAAAGGATGATGAATCTTTTGGTATATACGAGGTGAATCTGACATAGCTTGCAAGGTATGCATCTGGATTTATTATCCAACCTGAATGTAATGTTGATCGATTCTTCAGTGGCTTAAAACCAAGTCTTTGAAGGGCATTAGCTATAAGAGACTTCAGTAGCTATGAAGAAATTGTGTGTTGTGTTATCAAGGTAGAACTGGATGTTGGTGTTACATATCCATCTCATGGTTTTTATAAGAAATGAAAGATGGAGTTCAAGGAGAAATATCAGAACAATGGTGAAAAGAAGATGAATATTTCTTTATGCTCAAAGTGTTGAAATAATCATGGTGGAGATTGTCTAAAAGGTACTAGAAAATATTTTAAGTGAGGAAAAAAATGTCATCGAGCAGTTGAGTATCGAAGTAATGGGAAAAAGTTAGCTAATGATGTGAATAGAGAAATGACTAAAGAGAACTCACCACCAACACTTCAATGCTACAATTTCAAGGAAATAGGGCATTATGCTAACCAATGCCCTAATCCAAGGGTTAATGATGATCGACATCAAAAACCTCTTAAGAAAAAGGAAAAAGGGAAGTCACATGTGATCACTATTTGTGATGTTTAGTATTCCAATGATGTGTTGGAATGATTAAGTTTTTATGTAATGGGATTTCAAAATAGTATCATGGAATCTTATTTATAGTATTGTGGAATATAGGAATACCTATGTATTGGTTTATTCTGGTTTTCAATAATTATATGGTACTGATAATCATGAAAAGTGATTGAAATTCTTTTTTAAAGAATATTATATGCACATAATGAATGGATAAGAAGAAAATAATATGTTCGATAGTATTAATGATCTCATGACTGATATAAGGACAAAGTGATATCATGGTTTTAGTATATTCAATTTTTGGGATAGTGGTAAGTCGAAAGAGTTAACTTTTCACAGCATTCGTGTTTTCACTAAAGTTCTATGGTAACTCATGTTTCAAGAGAATACATGATTAAGGAGTTTACAAGTTTAGAATGTGACCAACAAGATATATCTTATGATATACGGGCGATAAATTATTGTATTAAATGATTGATAGTTGACCTTTCTAGTAATCATAATTTTATACTGTGATAATGGACAGAAGTATTTTGGATAAACCTAAAGATTGGAATATATTATTTTAGACATCAGATAGTATTTTTTAAGGCTATAACTTTTTGTTATGTTATAATAAGTATAGTTTTAGAAAAAAAGACAACTCGTAGGATAGGCGACAACCCGTCGCGTCAGACAAGGATACGGGAATCTAACCCACAACCGAAGTGTGACATTCCTTTATCACCAACCACTGGCCTACAAGAAGTCCCTGGTTAGTAGAAACTAGTTTTATTTTATTAAGAAGTATTATAGATGAAGTATAAGTCCATTTTAGCAACCATATACGATTAATCTCACCATATATGGACTTATGTATATTTAGTAACTTTTGTTAACCTTTTGATTGAGACAGATGGAATGATCCATAATTCTATCACATGATCTTCTAACACTTCAAGAATAACGAATTCAATTTCATTTATTTAAGAGATGAAGTGGAAATTGTTTAAGGCACAAACAATTGTGAGATTGTACCAAAATAAAGTAATTATTTCTATTAATTCCAAAAAAATTCTTCATCATTAGGGAAATGATCTTGAAAACAAAAAAATGTTGTCCTAATACCCTCATATCTGGTGAGTCAGATGGTACCTAAGATCATCACAAATTTATGGCTTTGTGATTGTTGGCTATTTCATAGCCAGGTCCTTTACCACTCTCCACCAGAACATGATGGTTAGATTTTTCTTCTATATCCATATTTTCACCAATTTTCTCTTATGTGGCAACCCCATGATGAGTTACTTTGGGTAATTGTTGCGTTTCATACATAAGTTTTTAAAATTACCTTTTTGTATTCCTTTTTACGATCTAGGTTTCTATGAAAGAAACTTTCAAGTAGTAAACATGTTTTAACCCTGATGAATTTTAAGGGCGAAATTCATTTTCAGGGGGGTAGAATGTAACACCCTGAGGTTTTATGAGAAATATTATTTTTAATTTCTTTGACGTCTTGTGTTGTACACTACACAAAGATTAGATTGCACTATATATAACACCGTATTTTCTTGCAATATACGCAAACACTATTCTAGGCTTGTGTTGCACACCAAAGCAACCTTCCTCTATAGCGTGTGTTGTACGCAATACCGTGTTTCACTAAACGAGATACTATTATAATATTATTATGAACTGGTAACACCCAAGATTTTTATGAGAAATATTTTGTTTTTATGTTATATACATCATCAAAATAATCTTTCAATACATAAAACACTATCTTGGCTTGCTTTACATTCAATCACGACCTTCCTCGGTAGCTTGCGTTGTACGCAATACCGAGTTTCGCTAAACAATGATATGCTATTAAAAAAATTATTAAAACTAGATGTTATGAATAGTAACACACACTTTTTGAAATTTTATAAATTTTATCTTTTAAAATGGACTTCATTTTTGGATTCGCAATATCGAAATTAGCCTAGGGTGAATTTTTGGTATTTTTCTGAAAACTTTCAATTTTTGATGAATAGTGAAAACACTGGGTTACTATTTAAAAACCAGATTTTTATTTAAATAATTATTTATTTAAATTTATTTTAGGTCAAAATTGATACATAATACCTATATAAGTTCAAATTAATTCATTGGAGTCATTTTATAATAATATTAGATATATAAAAATTTTATTGAACTTTTCACCGTCTTTTACCCATCTCCTAGGAGAGTTTGAAAATTTACATAAAATGTAATTTTACAGCTTCTGTGAATAGAATTTTTAAAATTTGAGCGACACGGTTAATATCAAGGAGTAAAATTTGGTTCAATAAGAAATTTTTTTTTGGTGAATAGTAACTTTTTAATTTTATTTACCATGGTTATAAGTAAATAGGGTAATTAAGTGTAAAAATGATATTATTATTATGCTAACACATGTACTAATACTATTGGATAAGTTTAATTCAACGAAAAACAACCTTAGGACTAAAAAATGACCATTTAGGTCCACTTGGATTTGATTTGGACATTTAATTTTATTTTATTTAAAGAAGAGTTAAAATAGTTAAAATCAAAGTTTAATAACTAAAACATTTTTAATATAAGGTTATAAATATGATAAATTCGACTATAAATATTAATTAGAAAGATAAAAATATTTCCTACATAATGGAATTTTATTTATAATTTTATACTTTAAATAATTTAATTTATACATGACACAATGATGATGCAGTAATTACCTTATTAAAGAAATATAAACATAATTGATATTATAAATACCCAAATAACTGTAATTTGAGACTTTTTATTAATTAAACTACTTTTATAGGTTAATATGACATATTATTATTTATTTAGTTAACTTTTTTTAACTAATTATTTTGTTATGATTTTCAGAAAAATCAATTACCAAATAGTGTCAAAATTGACATAAAATAGTTTTTAAAACAAATATTATATTATTAATTGTTATTTTATTCCTAAAAAACAAAGCCTCGGCCAAATGACTTATATAAGGTTATATATATTAATACTGAACCACTTGGGGTTCGTTTGGCTTGTTATAGTAAGTTTATTAACCATATAGTGTAAGAACACAAGAAGACATGGTAAAAGTTAAACTAATTAATTTAGAGTTAAATCTAAATGATAAGGTTAAAATAGTATCCTAAACTTGTCTAAAATCTTTTTGTTGACATTATTTCTACCCATCCCCACCCTATCTTTGAAATAAATCAATTTTGAGCTATTAAAAACCGAATATGAATTTATTATAATATAATATTTTAAGTTTTTTCCTAAGGTGCCCCACTCCTCCCTTATAAAAGGGAACCTCCTCCTTATCCTCTTTACACAACTTTGAGCCTTCAATATCAGCCAAACCCTACCAAGTTCCCTTATCAACTTCCTTATAAACATCCTAAAGGTCCTGGTATTCTTCAAAGACCATCTTTAGTGCCCTAAGAGGAGGTTAAGAAGAGGCACTTCAAAGAAGAGGTAATGTCCGTTACCGATTATTTCAACTTTATTTCTTCTTCTACTTTCACTTATTTAGTTGTTTAATCATGAAATAATAACATTAGTATCACTCATATAATGATATGTTATTATAAATATGAAACAACCCTATTTCACCTTCTATCCATCTTACGGAAAATGAAATCACCGCGCATGCATTCGTACGGAATACCGTCTCCACGCCGGGGTGTAATCTGTTTTCCACCTCCACGTTACTTGGATGGGTAGAGTGGTTTAAGGAATAACTATATATAATTATTTTAAATTCATATTTATTCTTAAATAGTATACATACACTTCAATACAATTCCACAATCATGGGAAAGATATCATTGCTCGTGCGTACGTACAGCCTACCGTCTCCACGATATGATGCTACTCGTTCTACATAATCATCATTGCATAATGATTATATAAATGAATTTAATTAATAAATATGATATATATTACACTAATACCATTCTGTAAATGAGGTATTTATAACCTAAAAATAAGAATAAGAATTTATTCGACAAAACACACATAAGAACAAAAAGAAATAAACATATGAATAACAAGTAGCAATGAAATATTGCTAATAAGAAGCTAAGAACATGACCATATATGATATCATAACAATGAGTAAGATTCTAGAATAAGTCAACAACATTATTTAAATCATTATACAGGAGGTTCGGACATGTACGAATCAAATCGGACCTAAGGTAAGGGAAAATCTCACAATCTCAATTTTTATCCGAGATTTTTTATACTTCGGTAGTTACTGGGGCATAATTATCATCCAAATCCATGTTTAATCAATATTTAATATTATTTATATCCTCCTACAATTGTTTAAATCCAATTTTACCCATTGGTGAGTTTTCAGTAAGGGATATGAAAGGAATCTATTGTCATTTTTAGAACAAGGTACTTTTTGACTTTTCTGGACAAAGTACGAGAAGAATGTTTCTTTTACTTATACAGCAGGAATGGATTTTTATGATTTCATAGAACATTATTTCCATGAAGATTCCTTTACAAGTTTCAAGTTTATATTTAATCAAATTCTTTTAGTTTAAAATTGTATGACATGTTAATAATGGAAAAATGTTTTTGAAGTAGAAATGATATTTTCCTCAAGAATGGAGTTCAAGTGTTTTATCAAAATTATTTTCCATCTAAGATAATATAGAGTTCTGTTTCTATCCATATTTTTACATTGATTTTATTATGTTATGATAGAATTATATTTATGATGTCCTTTTATCTTAAGTGGATTATGTTATGATGGAATGATGTTTAAGAATCCCATTTTTTATTACATGGTTTATGCTATGATATATGATTTATGATCTTTTGGAACACATAAGAATGGTATTATTATGAGATGGGTGGGACCTATATCTACCTCCAATGCATTGGGTAAAGATTTATATCTCATGAGATAGACATGGCTGGAACGGCAGGTTATTTCGGTTCAGTGATACAGGAGTGAAACGAGGAGTGAACTCGGTTCAGAAATGGACTTTGTCTGCTAAGATAGTCTTGGAAATTAGTCTTGACTACTAAGAAATGATTCTATATGATTATTTGTGTATTCCACAAAGTTTCATTTTATTATTATTGGGATTACATTTCACTACTATGATTTATCCCATGTTTTGAAATTATGATCTCTTTTACAGGTTAAGATTTCCAAAATTTTATGTTCTTATCAATATGATGTGATTGATATATTTTTTCATTTTACCCTTACTGAGCATTTGAGCTCACCCTTTTGTATGTTTTCTTTTCCCTAGGTTAGGAAGAAGGTTATTAAGTAATATATGCCAAAAGGGACTCTAGATATGATAAAATAAAAGGGAGACAGTGTAGATGATTTATGAACCAGTTGTTTATGATTCTCAATTTCTAAAGACACTATACCTATACAGTCCTTTCATGGTTTTTTTATATGTTTTAATAATTAAGCTTCAATTCTGATGTAATAACAATTTATGTAAAGTATGGTTTGTTAAAGTTGGTATCAGAGGAAAGGTATAGTCAACCTTTGGAAACTAGGATGTGAAAGCCTTAGTAAGAACCCTATGGATAATTCTAAGCATAGAACACAATCTTAGTGTTTTATAAATGGCCATGAACAACCTATGATAAGTCCTTAAGTGTGAAATTTTATTCTTGATTATGTGGTTTTCCTATTATAATTAGTGTTGCTCACACTATTCTTCTTGGTATTAGTCAATGGATGGAACTCGAAGGAACCGTATTAATGCGGAATGCGATAGGCAATGCAATGATTGTCCCCCTAAGCAACCAAACATTATGGGAGATAGAATTAAAAATCTTGTATCCATGCCCACACAACTTTCTCATGCTATGAATCATGCAGGACATCCAAACGAGAAAAGGAAGGAGCAACATTTTGTTGAATCCTTTATGAGGCAGCGTCCACCCTCATTCAGTGGCTCTACTGATCCATTAGTTGGTGAACAATGGATCAGTACTACTGAAAATATATTTTTAGTTCTTCAATGTTCTGAACATGATAAAGTCATCTTAGCTGTATATTGTTTGGAAGGTGAAGCTGATCAATGGGGGAAACTTATTAAGAATACGAGGAAAAGGGCTGAAATTGAGTCCATGGAATGGGAAGATTTCAAGAAATTATTTTTCAATAAGTACTTCCCTCGTATTCTTTGGACAAAGATAGAGAAGAAGTTTCTTGAACTGAAGCAAAAGGATGATGAATCTGTTGGTACCTACGAATCCAATTTTACAAGACTTGCAAGGTACACTTCTAGGATTATTATCCAACATGAGAGTAAGATCGATCGATTCTTTAGTGTCTTAAAACCAAGTCTTCGAAGGGATTTAGCCATAAGGGACTTCAATAGCTATGAGGAAATTGTTCGATTTGCTCTAAAGGTTGAGATGGAGATTGGAGAAACCCATCAGTCATATGCGTTTGATAAGAAGACGAAAATGGAATTCAAAGGGAAATCTAAATACCACACTGAAAAGAAGATGAGTTTTCCCATATGCTCAAAGTTTGGAAAGAAACGTCGAGGGAGTTGTCTTAAAGGGACAAGTAAATGTTTAAAATGTGGAAAAGAAGGTCATCAGTCATTTGAATATCACAATAATGAGAAGAAGATGTCTAGTGATGCGAACAAAGAAAAGGCTACACAGAGTGCACCTCCTACACATCAATGTTACAAGTGTAAGGAAATGGGGCATTATTCCAATCAATGGCCTAATCCAAAGGTTTTTGATGATGATTGACTTCAACAAACTCTTAAGGCTAAAGACAAAGGAACATCACATGAAATTCTATCAGCAATGTGGAGTATGATAACGAAGTGGTGAAAGGTACACTTACCATCCACTCTAAATTAGAAAATATTTTATTTGATTCTGGATCCACCCACTATTTTATTTCTGAAGAATTTTCAAAGGGTATCGCCATATTACCTCAGCAGTTAGATATTGAGTTAGCTGTTACAACCCCTAATGGCACAACAGTCGCATCAAAAGTTTACAATTCTTCTCTGATTGAATTTTGTGGGAAAGTGCTTCCTACAAATATTTTAATCCTTCCTATAGTGGAATTTGATGTGATTCTTGGCATGGATTTGCTTTCTTTATATGGATCTCATATCAATTTCCAAATAAGGGAAGTCACATTACATATTCCAGATCAATCTATGATCGTCTATCGATGCAAGGATTAACATAACCTTCCAGTGGAAATTTCATCCATCCTATGGGTCTTGATCCCACTAAATAAAGGTTATTTATCTCAAATGGTTGAATAGAAACTCATGATTAATAATATTCCCATTGTATGGGAGTGTGATGACGTCTTTCTGGAGGAATTTCCAGGTCTTCCACCAAATCGTGAAGTTGAGTTTTCAATAGAACTCATACTGGGTGCTAGGCCTATTTCAAAGACACATTGTAGATTGGCCCCAATTGATTTGCAGGAATTGAATCAACTCCAAGAGAATCTTGATAAGGGATTCATACGCCCTAGTGCATCACCTTGGGGAGAACCTATTCTGTTTGTTAAAAAGAAAGATGGATCAATGAGACTCTGCATTGATTATCGAGAACTTAACAAGATCACTATCAAGAAAAAATATCCCCTCCCATGCATTGATGACTTATTTGACCAACTAAGCAGAGCTCAATACTTTTCCAAGATTGATCTTCGTTTAGGGTATCATTAATTAAGGGTCAAAAGGGAGGATATACCAAAGAAGGATTTCCGTATAAGGTATGGACAGTATGAATTTATAGTGATGTCATTTGGTCTTACTAATGCCCCTGCTATATTCATGGATCTAATGAATAGAGTCTTTAGAGAATATCTTGATTAGTTTGTGGTAGTCTTTATAGACGATATTCTTGTCTATTCAAAGGGCAAGGAAGAACATGAAGATCACTTGAGAATTGTATTGAAGACCCTGAGAAAGGAGAAACTTTATGCCAATTTCACGACCCGTCCTCGGGGCTTGTGCCGTGACTACCCCAAGCCCGCCTTCCATAGGCCAGGGGCTGGCGACTAGCACCAAGGCGTAAATCCCGGTAAAAAGGGAAGGCATTTCCTTTTTAAAGTAAACAAGAACCACAGAGTAAGCAAGAAGAAAAGTAAAAACTAAGTAAAAACTGGTACAACAGTAAGTGCAGAAAAGTAAATGGGCCAGAATACAAACCCAAACTGAAAGTAGAGTACAACTGGAAAGGGAAAGCTACAACTGAAAAGTAAAAGCCGCTACGCCGAGCTGTCCACTGGAAATCCCACCTAAAGGGTGGGTACAGATAGCTCCACTACTCCTCGGGTCCCGCCGTCCGCTATGAGTATGTCCCGCCCAGTGGTCCACCTCCAGGTATCGTCCTGCTCTGCAAGCCTCAACCACGATCAACGATGTCTGTCGTCTGCAACCAACACAACGTAGTGCGGGCATAGCCCATGCAGGGGTGAGTATAAACTACTCAGTAAGGACCCCGAGATCCCCGAAGGTCTCCCAAAATCCACAAAGGATAAACCACAAAGGAAAGATACAATCACGAAGTAACAACCGACACTTCTTAGGTATATGCCCATACATATACCTAAGTCATCAATTCCAATACACTCCAACCTCCGAGCCCAAGTACAACTCAGTCCACACAGGAAAGTATACATATTCCACATAGGAAAGCAAAACGTAATCCACACAAGATAGCACAACACAATCCACATAGGAAAGCAAACAGGTTTTAGCTCACACAAGTATACTTCTTCGAAGACGATAGAGATGATCACTGATCCATCTAACTTGTCAGACCCGCAAGGGATCGATAGGTACTAACCCCGAAAAGACCCACACAGGATCAGGCCCACACAGGACCTGTAGGCACTGGCTCACATAGAACTGCTGAGCACTGAGCCACACAGGATCGGACCCACACAGGATCAGTAGCACTGATCCACATAGGATCGCTGAGCGTTGTAGTCGTCGCCGTCGAATCCACTGAGGATCTTTGTACATCCATCGTCGCAGTCACAGTAGCAGTTGCAGCCAGCTCTAGGGTTCCTGCACATAGCAAGCTCGTTCGGGAAGGTCCGCTCCACAAGCTGAGAGGCTGATACATCAACTGACACATAGTCCAGAGTTGATGTATCCAAAAGTTCCGTATCGTCAACAGGAACTCAATGTCGTAGACGGCGAGTCAATCGGACGCCCGGTCTGAGAGTTATTGGCTTTTTCGTCCCAGGGGCCCGGTTGGTTTTTAAGAAAAAACCAACCCAACCGTACTCCACCTGTGTCCAAACCTCGGGCGGAGTATGCCAAAATATCTGTCTCACTAAGAGGAAACCAACAAAGTCGACGGCACGTCAATCGGATGTCTGTAGCTCAAGATATGAGCGTTTCCGCTCCGAGGGCCCGGTTGGTTTCGTGTATGAACCAACCTGGCCGAACTCAAAGTATTCCTAAACCTTGAGTGCGATATTTCCAAACGACCGTATCGTTCCAAGGATCGTGTCTCCACTGATGGCGCGTCGATCGGAGGTCCGTAGCCCGAGTTATGGGCATTTGAACACAAACGGTCCGAAAACGGGGGTTTCGGGACCGGACCAACCCGGCCCGAGACCCCCCAGGTCGGCCCGAATCGGGTCGACCCGCCCCGGTTCCGGGTCGGCCCGGCCTGGCAGACCGTCCAGGCGCCGGTCCAGCTGGGCACAGAGCGCGCAGCGCGCTGCCAGCTCGGCCTTCGGCCGAGCTGCTGGAAAAAGGGGGGGCGCCTGCCCCCTTGTGTAACCCCCCCCCCCATTAATGGGGGTCCGTTTGAAGCCAGCCGGGGGAATTTGATTCCCCCGGCTCCCCCTCTTTCCGGCCGGCCCAACCTGGTCGGCCGGTTCCTTCTCAACGGGACTGGCGGTGGCCGGTCCCCTTCCAACTCCAACACCGGCGACCCGGCTCGGCCGCCGGTCACCTTGCTCCACCGCAACCCGGAACCGACCGCGTCCCTTGTCGTCGGGTGCAGTGCGACAGCTCCGCGCCCCTCCACCACGGCCCCGCTCCGGCAACGACAGCTTTGGTTTTTTTTTGACGCGGCGTGACGGCGTCGCATTCTTAAACTTCTTTCCACGGCTCGGCATGACGGTGTCGCGCATTTCCTTCTGCATGAAATCTCGTGGTGTGACGGCACCACGCTCTCCCGTACCAACCACAAAGGAACCAATACGAAAATTAAGGAGGAGGGTCAGCCGTGTTTGTGCGGACCGACCCCCTCACGTTATTCGATAACAAAAGGTTTAAACCTACGAAGATCGTCAAGTTGGTATTCATGAACGAATAAAAATAAATAAAACCCCTACCTCGGTTTCAAGAACGGTGTTCGTCAACGAGCTGTGGAAGAGGAGCGTCGCGGAGGTCAGCGTCGCGGAAAAAGAACGTCGACGTCGCGAAGCGAGGATTTGAAGTTGTTGACGGAGATTTCGTCGGGGAAAACCGTCACGGAAGAGACGACGTGGAAGATGAACGTCGCGTCGCGGATACGGCGTCGTGGAAGAACCGTTGAGGAAAGAGATGTCGCGTCGCGAGTCGATGTCGCGGAGAACGAACATCGATTCCGTTGTCGTCGAGGTGCATTCGAAGGGGAGACGTCGTTGGAAGAAGACGTCGCGTTCTTCGGCGGAGGTGTTCTTCGCGTTCTTCGTCGAGGTTGAAGAAGAAGAAGACTCATGATTCCCAATCCTCTCAAGGTTGCAAAACTCTAACAATAATAAAATAATACCAAGTCTTATTTTATTAACAAAACCTAACCATTTGAATTTCAAGAGTTTGAAATTC
This sequence comes from Viscum album, assembly GCA_963277665.1. NCBI lineage: Eukaryota > Viridiplantae > Streptophyta > Magnoliopsida > Santalales > Viscaceae > Viscum > Viscum album. The sequence goes on along the minus strand of OY728157.1, from coordinate 1,074,920,020 downwards.
AATTTAACCACACACAACTCACCTCATTAAACTTATTACATTTAAGTCATAAGTTATAACTTAGGTTAACAAAATTAAAGTGGGAGTTGAAGAGTTAGGGCTCGTGTGGGACCCACCACACTTAATCCTCTCAAGGGAGGTTATGTGGATGTGGGTCCCACCTCTAACTCCCTTTGGGAGGAAATAACCACCAAAGCTAAAAATAAATTGTGTTCCACAATTTATTTAACTTCTTCTAATTTTCCCAAAAACTAACTCTCAACCCCAATAAAACGCAACCTCAGAAATGGTCTCCTTAAGAGAAAATCGGCGCTGCGAGTTCATCGGTGTCCTCGGATTTCAATTCCGAGCACCGGTTCAAAAGTTAGAAACTCCCTCTCATTTGTTCACTGAACGTACCCGAGCCAAACTTCGAAAATGGATTCCGGGAACACCGGGCCTCGGAATCAGGTGCCGTCAGAAACTGCGTTCTTGTAAAATCCCAAAGAAAATTAAGAGAAAATTTCCCTTGAATTTTACAGGTCTTTAAAATTATGACTTAAATGTAATAAGTTTAATGAGGTGAGTTGTGTGTGGTTAAATTGAATTAAAGTGGGAGTTGAATAGTTAGGGCTCGTGTGGGCCCCACCACACTTAATCCTCTCAAGGGAGGTTATGTGCATGTGGGTCCCACCTCTAACTCCCTTTGGGGGGAAATAACCAACAAAGCTAAAAATAAATTGTGTTCCACAATTTATTTAACTTCTTCTAATTTTCCCAAAAACTAACTCTCAACCCACATAAAATGCAACCTCGAAAAAGGTCTCCTTAAGCGAAAATCGGCGCTGCAGGTTCATCGGTGTCCTCGGATTTCAATTACAAGCACCGGTTCAAAATTTAGAAACTCTCGCTCGTTCGTTCACTGAACGTACCCGATCCAAACTTCGGAAATTGATTCCGGGCACACCGGGCCTCGGAATTAGGTGCCTTCAGAAACTGCGTTCTTGTAAAACCCAGAAGAAAATTAAGAAAAAATTTCCCTTGAATTTTACGGGTCTTTACATCCAAATTTACCAAGTGTGAATTTTGGCTTCAAAAGGTTGAATTTTTGGGTCACATAATCTCAAAAGAGGGGACATCTGTGGACCCAGAAAAATAGAGGTCATCGAAAGATAGTCGAGACCAACAATAGTAACTGAGATCTAAATTTTTATTGGTTTGGCTAGATATTATCAAGTTTTTCTGAAATATTTTTCACGATTATCTAATCCACTCAACATGTTGACTCGAAAAGGAGTTAAGTTCATTTAGATGGAGGAGTGTGAAGAGAATTTCAAGGAGTTAAAAAGAAGGTTATCCAGTGCACCTGTGCTCACACAGCCTTAAAGTGGGGAAAGGATTGTGATCTATAGTGATGCATCCAAGAAGGGATTGGGGTGTGTTCTCATGCAAAACTATATGGTGATAGCTTATGCCTCACGACAGTTGAAAATCCATGAGCAAAATTACCCAACACTTGATTTGGAGTTAGCTACAGTAATCTTTGCATTAAAAATATGGAGGCATTATCTTTATGTTGAAAGGTGTGATATTTATACTGATCATAAAAGTTTAAAGAATATTTTCACACAAAAGGAGATGAATATGTGCCAAATAAGATGGTTTGAGCTGATTAAGGATTACGACTGCTCAATTCATTATCACCCTTGGAAAGAAAATAAGGTGGCAGATGCATTAAGTCAACAAGACCATGCTAGCTTATCCATGATGAGGAACACATAAGATCCAATATTTATGGATTTACAAAGGATGGATCTTGGAATTATAATGGAAAGAGAAAATCTTATCTTTCTCAAATGAATGTTCAACCATCTATACATGTAAAGAATAAAGAGACACAAAAAGAATATGTAGAGTTACAAAAGAAGGTGAGAAATTTTCCTAAATTCAACCTTGATTGTGATGAAATAATAAGGTTCAGGAATCAGGTTTGTGTTCCTCCCATCCCAAAATTAAATAAGGAGATGCTGGATGAGGCACGTAGTTCTTCATTCTCTATTCATCCGAGAAGCATGAATATGTATAGAGACCTGAAAGAGTACTTTTGGTGGGATGGCATGAAAAGAGATGTTTCTGAATATGTCTCTCAATGCTTGGTTTGTCATCAAGTTAAAGATGAGAGATAGAAGTCAAAGGGGATGTTACATCCATTACCCATACCCAAATAGAAATGGGAAAACATCACTATGTACTTTGTCACTGGACTTACTAAAACATCCCAAGGAAATAATGCTATCTGGGTCATAGTTGATCGTCTTACAAAGTCAGCACACTTCATTTCTATTAGAGAGGATTTCTCTCTGGATCATCTTGCCAGGATATATGTAAAGGAAGTGGTAAGATTTCATGGAGTACCACTTTCCATTATATCTGATCAGGATCAGAGGTTTACATAAAAGTTTTGGTGAAGTCTTCAGCGTACTCTGGATACATAGTTGAGTTTCAGCACTATTTATCATCCTCATACAGATCGTAAGTCTGAGAGGACAATTCAAACTCTAGAAGATATGTTGAGATCTTTCTCTATGGATTTCAAAGGAGGTTGGGATCAACACCTATATTTGGTGGAATTTTCTTATAATAATAGCTTTTACTCCAGTTTTCAGATGGCTCCTTATGAAGCTCTCTATGGAATGAAATGCAGAACTCCAACTTGTTGGGATGAAGTTGGGGAAAGAAAGCTATTAGGACCTGATCTTGTTAATGAGATGGCAGAAAAGGTCTGATCTATTCAACAACACATAAGGGTACCTCATAGTCGACAAACAAGTTATGCCGACAATCGAAGAAAAGACCTAGAGTTTGAAGTGGGTGATAAAGTGTTCTTACGAATATCTCCTTGGAAGAGAGTAATGAGATTTGGAAAGAAGGGAAAGTTGAGCCCTAGATATATCAGTCCTTTTGAAATACCGGATCGTGTTGGGAAGGTAGCTTACCGATTGGCGCTTCCACCGAATCCCTCTCAAGTTCATGATGTGTTCTATATATCTCTCCTGAGAAAGTACACACCTGATCCTTCACATGTACTCAGCTCAGAAGTTGTACTGTTGGAGCAAGATCTTTCTTATGAAGAACAACCGATAGAGATTGTGGATCATAGCGAAAAAGTCCTACGAAACAAGACCACTCTCTTGATGAAAGTTTTATGGAGGAAGCACCAATTAGAAGAAGCTACATGGGAGCTTGAGGATATGATGAGGGAGAGGTATCCTCATCTGTTTGTTACAAAGTGACGAATTTCGAGGGTGTAATTCATTTTAAGGGGGTAGAATGTAACACCCGAGATTTTTATGAGAAATATTTTGTTTTTATGTTATATACATCATCAAAGGAATCTTTCACTACACACAACACTAGTTTGGCTTGCTCTACATCCAATCACGAACTTGCTCGATAGCTTGCATTGTACGCAATACCGAGTTTCACTAAACAACGATATGCTATTAAAATATTATTAAAACTAGCCGTTATGAATAGTAATACACAATTTTTGAAATTTTATAAATTTTATCTTTCAAAATAGTCTTCATTTTTGGATTCGGAATATCGAAATTAGCCTAGGGTGAATTTTTGGTATTTTTCTGAAAATATTCAATTTTGATGAATAGTGAAAACACTGAGTTGCTATTTAAAAACCGACTTTTGTTTAAATAATTATTTATTTAAATTTATTTTAGGTCAAAATTGATACATAATACCTTTATATAAGTACAAATTAATTCATTTGAGTCATTTTATAATAATTTTAGATATATAAAAATATTATTGAAGTTTTCACCGTCTTTTACCCACCGCCTAGGAGAGTTTGAAAATTTACATAAAACTTAATTTTACCGCTTCTGTGAATGGAATTTAGAAAATCCGAGAGACACTATTAATATCAAGGAGTAAAATGTGGTTCAATAAGATAAAAATAATTTTTGGTGAATAGTAACTTTTTGCCTTTTTTTACCACGGTTAAAAGTAAATAGGGTAATTAAAGGAAAAATGATATTATTATTACCCTAACACATGTCCTAATTCTATTGGTTAAGTTTAATTCGTCCAAAAACAACCTTAGGAATAAAAAATGACCATTTAGGTCCACTTGGATTAGATTTGGACCTTTAATATTATTTTATTTAAAGAAGAGTTAAAATAGTTAAAATCAATGTTTAATAACTAAAATATTTTTAATATAGGGTTATAAATAAGATAAATTTGACTATAAATATTCATTATAAAGATAAAAATATTTCCTACATAATGATATTTTATTTATAATTTTTAGAATTTAAATAATTTAATTTATATATGACGTAATGATGATGCAGTAATTACCTTATTAAGGAAATATTAACATAATTGATATTATAAATACCCAAATAAATGTAATTTGATACTTTTTATGAATTAAACTAATTTAATAGGTTAATATGACATATTAGTATTGATTTAATTAACGTTTTTTGAACTAATCATGCTGTTATTATTTTCACAAAAATCAATTACCAAATAGTGTCAAAATTGACATAAAATTGTTTTTAAAATAAATATTATATTATTAATATTTTTTTATTCCTAAAAATATAAAGATCGAACAAATGACTTATATAATGTTATATATATTAATAATGAACCACTTGGGGTTCTTTTGACTTGTTATAGTTAGTTTATTAACCATATATTGTAAGAAAACAAGAAGACACGGTAAAAGTTAAACTATTTCACTTAGAGTTAAATCTAAATGATAAGGTTAAAATAGTAACCTAAACATGTCTAAAATCTATTTTTTGAGAGTATTTAAACCCATACTCACCTTATCTTCAAAATAAATTAATTTTGAACTATTAAAAACCCAAATATAACTTTATTATAAAATAATATTTTAAGTTTTTCCGAAGGTGCCCCTCTCCTCGCTTATAAAAGGGCACCTCCTCCCTCTCCTCTTTATACAACTTTGCTCCTCCAAGCTCGGCCAACCCCTGACAATTTCCCTTCTCAACTTCCCTAGAAACATCCTAGGGGTCCTTGTCTTCTTCAAAGACCATATTTAGTACCCTAAGAAGAGGTTAAGAAGAGGCGCTTCAAAGAAGAGGTAATGTTCGTTATCGATTCTTTCAACTTTGTTTCTTCTTCTACTTCCTCTTCTTTAGTTGTTTAATTATGAAATAATAACATAAGTATCACTCATATACTTATATGTTATTATAAATATGAAACAAACCTATTTCACCTTCTATCCATCCTACGGAAAATGAAATCACTGAGCCTGCGTACGTACGGAATACCGTCTCCATGCCGTGGTGTAATCTGTTTTCCACCACCACCTTACTTGGATGGGTATAAGGGTGTAAAGAATAACTATATATTATTATTGTAAATTTATATTGATTCTGAAATAGTATACATACACTTCAATACAATTCCATGATCATGGGAACGATATCATCGCTCGTGCGTACGTACGGCCTACCGTCTCCATGATGTGATGCAACTCGTTCTACATGATCTTCATTGAATAATGATTATATAAATGAATTGAATGAATAAATATGATATATATTACACTAATAACATTCTGTAAATGAGTTATCTATAACCTAAAAATAAGAATAAGAATTTATTCGACAAAACACGCATAAGAACAAAAACCAATAAACATCTGAATAATTGCTAATAAGAAGCTAATAACATGACCACATATGATATCATAACAATGAGTACGATTCTAGAATAAGTCAATAAAATTATTTAAATCATTATACAGGAGTTTCAGACACATACGAAGCAAATCAGACCTAAGGTAAGGTAAAATCTCGTAATCTCATTTTTTATCCGAGATTGTTTTTACTTCGGTAATTAATGGGGCATATTTATTATCCACATCCATGTTTCTTCAATATGTAATATTTTTTATATCCTCCTACAATTGTTTAAATCCAATTTTATGCATCAGTGGATTTTTAGAAAAAGATATGAAAGGAATCTTTTTTCGTTTTTAGAATGAGGTACTTTTTGACTTTTCTGGCCAAAGTACGAGAAGAATGTTTTTTTACTTATACGGAATATATGTACTTTTATGGTTTCATATAACATTATTTCCATGAATATTACTTTACAAGTTTTCAATTTTATTTTTAATCAACTTATTTTAGTTTAAAATTGTATGACATGTTAAGAAATGAAAAATGTTTTTGAAGTAGAAAGGATATTTTCCTCAAGAATGGAGTTCAAGTGTTTTATCAAAATTATTTTCCATATAAGATAATATAGGGTTTTGTTTCTATCCCTATTTTTACATTGATTTTATTATGTTATGATGGAATTATTTTTATGATGTCCTTTTATCTTATATGTATTATGTTATGATGGCATGATGTTTAAGAATCCCATTTTTTATTACATGGGTTATGCTATGATGTATGATTTATGATCTTGTGTCGCACATAAGAATGGTATCATTATGAGATGGGTGGGACCGATATCTCCCTCCAATGCATTGGAAAAAGATTTATATCTCATGAGATAGACATGGCTGGAACGGCAGTTTAATCCGGTTCAGTGACACAGGACTGAAACGAGGAGTGAACTCGGTTCAGAAATGGACTTTGTCCGCTAAGATAGTCTTGGCAATGAGTCTTGACTACTAAGAAATGATTCTCTATGATTATGTGTGTATGCCACAAAGTTTCATGTTATGATTATTGGGATTACATTTCACTACTATGATTTATCCCATGTTATGAAATTATGATCTCTTTTGCAGGTTAAGATTTCCAAAATGTTATGTTCTTATGAATATGATGTGATTGATATTTCTTTTGTTTACCCTTACTGAGAATTTGAGCTCACCCTTTTGTATGTTTTCTTTTCCCCAGGTTAGAAAGAAGGGTATTTAGTAAGATATGCCAAAAGGGACTCTAGATATGAAAAAATAAAAGGGAGATAGTGTAGACGATTTATGAACTAGTTGTTTATGATTCCTAGTTTCTAAATAAACTATACTTATACGGTCCTTTCATGGTTTTGTTATATTTTGTAATAAGTGTGCTTCAATTCTAAAGTAATAACAATGTATGTAAAGTATGGGTCATTATAGAACTAGCCATTATGAATAGTCATTCCCACTTTTTGAAATTTTATAAATTTTATCTTTCAAAATGGAATTAATTTTTGGATTCAGAATATCGAAATTAGCTTAGGGGGAATTTTTGGTATTTTTCTGAAAACTTTCAATTTTTGATGAATAGTGAAAAACACTGAGTTATAGTTTAAAACCAGATTTTTATTTAAATAATTATTTATTTAGTTTAAATTTATTTTTGTTCAAAATAGATACATAATACCTATATAAGTTCAATTTAATTCATTGGAGTCATTTTATAATAATTTTAGATATATAAAAATTTTATTAAACTTTTTACCGTCTTCTACCCACCTCTTAGGAGCATTTACAAATTTACATATAACTTAATATTACCGCTTCTGTGAGTTGAATTTAAAAAATCCAAGAGACACAGTTAATATCAGTATGTAAAATGCGGTTCAATGAGATGAAAACAATTTTTGGTGAATAGTAACTTTTAACTTTTATTTACCACGGTTAAAAGTAAAGAGGGTAATTATGGGTAAAAATGATATTATTATTACCCTAACACATTCCCTAATTCTATTGGATAAGTGTAATTAGATAAAAAACAACCTTTGAAATAAAATATGACCCTTTAGGTCTACTTGGATTAGATTAGAACATTTATTATTATTTAATTCAAAGAAGAGTTAAAAGAGTTAAAATCAATGTTTAATAACTAAAACACTTTTAATATAGGGTAAAACACAATATCAATTCGACTATAAATATTAATTAGAAAGATAAAAAGATTTACCACATAATATTAATTTAGTTATAATTTTTATACATTAGATAATTTAATTTATTTATGACACAATGATGACGCATTAACTACCTTATTAATAAAATATTAACATAATTGATATTATAAATACTCAAATAAATGTAATTTGAGACTTTTTATGAATTCCACTTATTTTTTTGGTTAATATAATATATTTGGGTTGGTTATATGAATTTTTTTTAAATTAATAATGCTTTTATAAATTTATCAAAAAAATACCAAATAGTGTCAAATTTAGCATAAAAGAGTTTTTAAAACAAATATTATATTATTAATTGATATTATATTTCTAAAAATATAAGGTTTGGAAAAATAACTTATATAATGATTATTTGAATCATTAATGAACCTCTTGGGGTTCTCTTGGATGTATATAGTGTTTTATTATCCATATAATATAAAAATACAAAGATACATGGTAAATGTCAAACTACTTAACTAAGAGTTATATATAAACGATAAGGTTAATATAGTGACACAAACCTGTATAAAACCTATTGGTTTGATTTATTTCGACCCATACCCACTTCATATTTGAAACAAATCAATTTTGAGGCATTATAAATTGAATATGACTTTATTATAAAATAAAATTTTATGTTTTTCCTAAGGTGCCCCTCACCTCTCTTATAAAATGGCACTCCCCCTTCTCTCTAATTCACACCTCCAAAGCCATTTGGCTCATATAACACTGACCAAATACCCTCTCAACTTTCCTTAATTCATTTTATAGGCATTCCATTAGTTATAAAGCCATCCTATGGAGCCCTTTTGATCAAATTAAAAGGAATAACCCAAAGAAGAGGTAAATATCTTACCACCTATTTCAAGTTCCATTCTTCTTCCTCTTCCTCCTTCTTTATTGTTTCCATTATAAAATAATAACTCTTGTATATTCTATGTAATTTTATGTTATTATAAAAAAGCTACAACCATATTAGTTATTTTATCTATCCTATTAATGAAAAATTCACCACACGTGTGTACGTACGGCTTACCATCTCCACATCGTGGTGTAATTTGTTATTCAAACATATCATCATTTGGATGGGTATAATAATGAGTATAAATGATATAAATAATAAATATAACATTATTATGATTCTGTATATATGATATACAATCCAATTATATACTATTTTAATATATAAAAAATGATATTGTCACTCGTGTGTACGTACGGACTATCGTCTCCACGAACGCGATGAGATTCATTCTCCATGTTAACCATTCAAGAGTGATTATAAAGTATCTATAATAAATAATCATGAAATATATGACATAATAATTATACTTTATTTATGTACATATATGTTTCATTTACTTAATTCCATTCAATTCAATAGGGAAACGGAAACAGTGTTCATGCGTACGTACGGTCTAACGTCTCCATGAACGGTTTATTTCATTCCATTTATCGATATATCATATATATTCATATGATAAATATATATTATATATAAATCATGTTTTACATTCTGGAATTAAGTAAATCAGTATATAAGTAATAATATCAAGAACAACAAGTCCAAACACGTACGATAAATGAAACGATTTTACCCAAAACGCTGCTTTAACATGGAATTGAAAAAAGAACGGGTAATATAAAGTCATAAGTGAATCATATAGGATATCATAAATGTTATTATGGTTATGTTAAAAGTTAATAATATGTTTAAAACCACTATATAGAAGTTTAGGACATGTATAGAATAAATTGGACCTAAGTTAAGGGATAATTATTCCAATCTTGTTCTTATCTGAGATTGTTTATTCATAAGTATTTACTCGGGTTATATTTATCATCCATGTCCATGATTTCTCAAAAAAAATCATAAAATGGTTACTATTCTTCCATGTATGTTTAAAGTCATTTTTACCTTTTTTTACTTTTACCACAAGGTATGTAAGAAATCTTTTTTTTTTGTTTACCATACGAGGTACTTTTTTAATTTTCCAGCAAAAGTACGAGAAGAATGTTTTTTTAACTTATACAACATGAACGGATTTTTATGGTTTCATAATTCATTATTTTAATGAATCTTCCTCTATAATATTTCATGATTATTTTCATCAAAAATACTTTTCTTTTAAAATTTCATGGAATTTTGTGAAAAAAATGATTTTTAAGAAGAAAAGATGTTTTCCTCAATAATTCTTTTCAAGTGTTTTATCAAAATAATTTTCCATCTAAGATGACATTATTTAGTATACTTATGTTTAAAGTATAATGTATCTTTTATTTAAGTGGTTTTATTTTTCTTATGATGAAATGATATCCATTTGTTTTATAGAGATTTTGTTATGATGGAATGAAGTTTATGAAACCCATATTATTCTTTGGGATATGATGAATGATTTATGTTTATTTTGTGTCACACGAAAGATTAATTTCATTATGAGATTGGGGGGACCTATATATCCCTCAAATTCATTAAGTAAAGACTTATATCTCATAATATATACATGGCTGGAATGTCATGTGAATCCAGTTCAGTAATGCAGGGCTGGAACGACAAGTAAACCCGGTTCAGTAATGGAATTTGTCCACTATGATGGTCTGGGAAGCAATGCCTTGGCTAATATAGATATAATATCATGTGCATAATGTTTTCCCACAATTAAATGTTTTATTCCCATGTTATTTTACCATGACTAATATTCTTTTATGATAAATTCCTTACCTACTTCCAAGATTTATGTCATAGCTCAAGATTTTGATGTTTAGATTTTATGTTCAAGTTTTTGCATTCAAATTTTTATGGATTGTTTTATGTTCTCTATATTTACCCTTACTGAGCATTTGATATCACCTTTTATATGTTTTATTTTCCTCAGGAAATAAATAAAGGTTTTAGGTAAGAAAACAAAAGTGGAACATCTTTATGGGAGATGTTGAAGATCTTTCACCATGATTAGAAGATTATGTTCTGAGTTTCAAAAGCCACTAAACGATTATGGTCATTGTGTGTTTTTTTCTTATGTATTAAGTATTCCAAAAAAGTAATGTAATGTCCATGTACATAAAGTGTGGGTCTCTAAAATTATCAAATTAATTATAAGGTACATAATATTGTACTTTTTTCAATTACTTGAAACATATACATCCATATTTCATCCTGTGAAACAGAAAACAGTATCTGGAAGAAACTAGATATTACTCATTTTGGTACTTCTAAAGTTGTTTAAACAATAATAGCTATTCTAAGGGTAGATTATCAGGATTTTGAAGTTCCCAATGGATAACCTATTGCTAAGGTTCAATATAGATTCATGACAATTGTTTATAGTTTACAATATATGGGTGAAAAAGGATTATATAATTTGATACTTGCGGAAAATATTATAGAAATTATGCCAAATGAATGGGAATCAAAGAGAATAATAGTTTATAAATCAATAAAGATTACTAATGTTACTCTTGATGATATTTTTGGAACTCTTTTAAAATAAAAGAATAGATTAAAAAGATATTGGATTAATATCAGAAATAATAATGGAGGAGTTTCATTTACTTCTACTTCAAATCAAATGAAAGCTCAATCTTTTGAAAAAATAGATAAGTTGTTTAATAAAAATAAATTTGTAGTTCAATCAGACTCAAGTGAATCAGAACCTTTTGAAAATGAATTGGACAAACTTTCTCAAAGAATAAAAAATATTTTAGGAAAGAAGGAAATTCAATATAGATACAAGAAAAGTAGAAAGGACAATAAAGACAAGAAGGATACTGAAGATACTTTCCATGAATGCTAGAAAACTAGACACATTAAACCATATTTTCCAAAGCTAAAAATAAAAGACATAAAAGAAATAAATTCTAAGAGGAATCAAAAAAATTACTATAAGTAAAAAAAGAAATAAATTCTTAAAGGAAGCTGACTCCTGGAGTACTAGTGGTGGAATCTTAAGATAACTCCTCAGATAATAAAAACTCTGAACATAAGAATACGGTTCTTATTTCTAGAATACCTATTGAAAATCAATTTTTCATTGAAAAGGTACAAAATACTAAATATTTGACTAACATGTATTTAAATACAAATTATCATAATGAGAATAATTTTATATAATTGGATGAAGAAATCTCTTCAACTGGTGATAATAATACATTACCTTCATTTGGAGAGGTTTCTAGATTTCCCAAATTTCTTGAGAATGAAAACTACAAAATTAAAAAGAAACTTGAAACAGAAATTTCTAGAATCAGTGTTTTAACTAAAAAAATATCAAATATTTCTAATGATCTTGATACAAAATATCTTGAAATTATTTACATTTCTAAAAACCTTGAGGAATCTATTTTTTAGAAATATAAGATTTCTAGAAAATTTGAAAATTTTGTTTTTTAGAAATATGTTTTAGAGACAAAAATCAATTCTGAAACTAATTTATATAAGGATAATAATTTAGCCATCAAATTAAAAAAGGTAATTTTCTATTTATGAAATCTTTTATTAAACTTTAATTCTGAAAAGGATGTATTTTATAAAATGTATAAAGAAGTTTATCCTCTTAAAAATAGTTCTAGAATTGGTTAATCTCCTTTAAACCCCATTTTTAGTAACAATTAATTCATTCCTGAAAATTCCCCCTTTTTCAAAAAAATTAAAATTGGAGATCATTGGAATAAAAATTGTTCCTTAAATATAATTCAATATTTATGTTTCCACAAAGACCATTTCTCAAAACAATTATGGATTCCTAAAATTTTTCGTTTTTATAACATTTTTTGATCCAAGAAAGTATAAATTCCAAAATTCAAATTGTTTTATTTCAGAAAAACAAACGAGGTACCAACAACAATAACATATGGTACAAGGATAGTGGATGTTCCTAGCACATGACTTGTAAAAAAATACTTATTTGAAAGGATTATTGAGATTAATGGAGGAAGAGTAACCTTCAAAGACAATACTTAAGGATAGATTATTATTATAGGTAAAATTTCTCTTATCAGAAAATATTTTATTGGAAATTTTTTATTTGTAAAAGTTATTAAGTACAACCTTATAATAATAAGTCAATTATGTGATAAAGGTTACAATGTGAATTTTAGGAATGATAAATGTGTAGTAAATAACTCCAAGAATGAATTCATTATTTCTACATATTGTCATGAGAATGTTTATACACATAACTTAGAATGTATTAGGATCCAAGACATACTTTTCCATAGTGAAATGGAAGATAAATATTGGTTATCTCATAGAAGATTATGACACTTTAACTTTAGAAACTTAAAAAAATGCCTAAGAAAAGACTTGTTAAGGATTTAACGGATCAAAGATTTAGTTATTCAATATTTTATCGCCCTTGTCAATATAGAAAGAAACAAAATTTGAGATCTCAATCAATTAGTTAAGTCTCAACTAATGATACTTTACATTTAGTGAACATGGGCTTATTCAGTCCAACACAAACTGGAAGTGTTGGATGAAAATACTATGTATATTTTTTAGTTAATGATTGCACAAGATATACATAAGTCTATTTTCTAGATAAAAAAATTGAAGCCTATTGTTATTTCAAAACTTTTATAGTCAAAGTAAAAAATGATAAAAACCTTCCATTGATAACTATTCATAGTGATAAAGGTGGATAATTTTAAATTTTAGATTTTTGAAACTTTTTGAAGTAAGAAAGATGTTATGCATAACTTTTCAGCCCCTAGAACTCATTGGAAAAATAGTGTTAATGAAAGAAGAAATCAAATTCTTCAACAGATAATAAGAACCATGTTGACTGAATACTCTATTGCTTAAAAATTTTTGGGTGAATCGGTGAGTACTTATTAATATACAATAAATATAGTTTTAATTAGATCATTTCTTAAAAAATGCCTTATGAGTTATAGACCGGTAGAAAACCAAAAGTTTCATACTTCAGAGTATTTGGATGCAATGTATTCATTCTGAATACAAAAGATAATTTACGTAAATTCACACCCAAATCTGTTGATGGTATACTCTTAGGTTATTCCACTAACTCTATGGCTTATAGAGTTTTTAATAAAAACTCTTGTATTATTGAAGAAACAGTACATGTCAAATTTTATAAAACAAATAATTTTATTTTTAAACATTCCCAAACTATATCTTCTGATGTGTTTTCAAAAATGGATTATCAAACTATGATGGAAGACTCCTATAATAATTTTAATACTCAAGAAATTGTTTCTCAAGTATTCACTCTATAACAAATTCTAACTTATATTTATAAATTGGTTTTACAAAACCCAAGTCATCTATTTCTTAGGAATAATTATAGTGAAAGTATCATTAGTGATGTAAATCAACCTATAAGGACTATAAGTTCTTTGAGAAATGAAATATAACATTTTTCTTTCCTTTTTAGATTTGAAACAAAAATTCTTGATAAGGTTTTAGGTGATAAATATCGTATAAAGGCTATGTGAGATGAACTAAATGAATTTTAAAGGAATAAAGTTTGGACCCTAGTTAAAAGACCTAAATAAACCTCTATAATTGGATTAAAATGGTTCTTCAGGAAAAAAAGTGATGAAAATGGAATCATTGTTATAAATAAAGAACGAATATTTTCTATAGGCTTTAATTAATAAAAAGGAATAGGCTATAAAAAAACATATGCTCTAGTAGCTAGACTTAAATCTATAAGAATTCTATTATGATTTGTAGGATTCATTAATTTCAAAAACATTAAAATGGATGTGTAGTGTTCTTTCCATATTATATATGTAAAATAGAAATGTTTTTTTGAACAAACTCTTGGTTTTGAAAATGAAAAGCATCCAGAATAAGTTTATAATATTACCAAATCTTTATATGCCCTTAAACAAGACCCTAGATCTTGGTATGATAGATTAACAAGATTTTTACTTCAAAAAAATAATATTTAGGGAACTAGTGATCCAACACTTTTTAGAAATAAATAAAACAAAAAAATTGTTCAAATTTATGTTGATGACATTATATTCAGATCAACTAAGCAATCATTTATATATTATTTTTCAAAACATATAAAATTTGAGTTTGAAATGAGTATTATTGGTGAGTTAAAATTCTTTCTTGGTTTTCAAATTTCTCAAAAACCATAAGTAAACTATATATATAACTATAAGTATATTAAATATATTCTTAAAAAGTATGTATACAGTAATAATAAAATTATTAGTACTCCAATCGGTACCTCAAATACTCTAGATCTTGATGAAATTAGAAAACCATTTGATCAAACAGATTTTAGAGGTGTGATAAAAACCCTACTATAATTAATAGCTAGTGATCCAAAATTAATGTTTTCAGTATGATTATGTGGAAGGTATCATGAAACTACAAAATAATCCAATTTAAAAGATATCGAAATAATTTTTCGTTATCTAAAAGGGGCTATAGATTTTGGAATTTTTTACTCTTCTTAAAATGATTTTGAATTGAAATGTTTTTTGGATACTTCCTTTGGTGGTTGTAGAATTAATAGAAAATGTACATTTGGAACTTGTCATTTCTTAGGTGATTTATTAGTTTCTTGGTATTTTAAGAAACAACACTCAGTATCACTTTCCACTACTAAAGCCGAATATGTGGCAGCTAGAAGTTTTTATGCATAAGTGTTTTGAATGCATCACACACTCACTAATTATGGTATGAGTTTTAATAAAACTCAAATTCTAGTTGATAACACTAGTGGGATAGAATTAATAAAAAACATTCACATAACTCTTGTAAAAAACACATAGATGTTAGGAATCACTTTATTAGGGATCACACACTTAAGGGAGATATCATTTTACAATTAATCGGAATTCAAGAACAATTTGCTGATATTTTTATAAAACCATTACCTTCTGATAGATTTAAATACATTAAATAGAAGTAAGGAATGATCATTGTAAAGTAATCATTCATATCTACCTTTTTTAAATCATCTCCATATATTAAGTTAATCATTTTCAAAGGGTAAATACCTATGAGTGATTTTTTTTTCTTTTATACTAAAAAATTTTCATAAATATTAATACTCATAAATTTTTGTACTCATAAATTTTTGTAATCGTAAATTTTCGTACTGATAAATTTTCATAATCATATTTCTTCCTACACAAATTTCGTAAAATTTTCATAATCATATTTTTTGTACTCAAATTTCTTAAAAATTTTCATAATCATTTTTTTCTTATTCAAAATTATCATTTAATTTTATTTTGAAGAATAATTAATCAATACCAACAGTTCTACCTTAAGACTCTAAAAGATAAAATTACTAATCTTTAAATTTTTTCTTTTAAATTCCATTGTTGGTTTTTTGAAAAAAAAATTTTATCAAATTCATTCTGGAAATGATTATTGTTTTTAAACAATAAGAACTCCAAGATTTCAACATTTTTCAACCATTGGATCTTTTTTATATAATCTGATCACTAAAATATCAACGGTCATATTTACTTTGCCTATATAAAGAAACACCCTACCCTGTCCTCCATTATTTGTATTATACCTTTTATCATACCTCTTCTACCCCTCAAATAGCTGCATCTGATAAGTTTTCTTTCTTATATTTGCATCATTCCCATGTTAGAATCCACATATTCATCCCCAAAGACTATGACTCCAAAATAATTCATAGAAATGATGTTTTTAGGTAAAGGTTAGTAAACATAGAATTTTATAATAATTACGATACATCTTTGAAAAAATTCATTCAATTACAAGGATGGTAATATATTTGTGTAGAGAAACCCAAACCTTATCAAGATCCTATTATTATTGATGAAGTTAGAAAATTTTATAAATCTCTGATGATTAATGCTAATTTGAAAGTATCTTTTTTTTAAGTATGATAGAGAGATAAGTATGTCACAAAAATTAAGCCACTAACTACTTAGGTGTACCATCTGAAGGAGATTCCTTTTTCCATTCCCATAAGATACAAAAAGAAAAAGTAACCTTCAATCTGTAAAGGGTTTAACAATCTCTTTTTGATGTTCAGTAAACCAAAACAAAACCCACTCATCTTTCTTCAAATAATCATTCAATATATTTATTGATGCAAGGCTTTCTAATTCCACATAATGGAGATAGAGAAACATGTAAAGTTTCAGATGTGTTTTTTCTTGACTATTTGGTGAATATGAGGAAGATAAATCTGATGGTTTATATCTAATTAACAATCAACAACATGAAGTCAGGTGCTATCATGTCTCATTTGACATGTTTACATCAATTCTTAGTAAGTTCTTTTTTGAAATTTTGAAGTTTTTCAATCTATAACTCAATTTAGTGCTGAGAAAATTAAAAGTTACATGGATTAGTGACGATATGATAAAGAGGTTGAAATTTCAATTCAATTTAAAATCAAAGAAATTTGTTAAGGGTGTTAAAGCTGAAACTAAAAAAGAAATAGTTGAAGGAAGTTAGGGAGCTTCAAAACAATCATTCCCGATTTTCTCTTATAAATAAAATAAATTCAAGTATAGGCCTATTTTAAAATCAGAGAAGAAAAGTGTTTACAATGAAAAAACAATGGATAAGTATAGAAATGAGCAAGAAGAAAGAAAACATAGTGACCCTCAATTTTTTCTAAAGCATGAAAAAGCTCTTACTGAAATGATCTAGGCTTAAGAAACTCTTAAATAAAATGAGAATAATAAGAATATAAAAAAGATAAAGGCTGGATTTCTTGATATTGATAGTTTATTGAAAAATGATGAAAAGGATAGTGTTGGAATTAGTATCTAGGAACCCATTCAAGAATTAAAAATTACTCCCTCTATCCAAGGCAAGGGAATGAAAAAGAAAAAGAGTAGGTGAAGAATCGCCTCCACAATTTGTATCCTAAGAAAATGTTTTATAAGAGAAATAAGATACTAAAATAAGATAAATATATCAGTGTTTTGGTAAAGATTAAAATAGAAATGAAGATGAAGTATAAAAAAAAGGAAGAGCAAGGAGAATAAAAACAAGAAGTTGTGAATGAAAATGAAGCCGGTAAAGAAGAAAAGTCTCAGTCCGATAGAATTTAAGTTAGGTCTTCTCAAGAAACCTTTGGCATGATACCATAACTAGGAGTAGAATACTAAAAGAAGTCTACTTAGTGAACTCAAGCTATAAAAGTTATTTATATCTTAGATAATGGTAAATATATTAGATCTGATGAAGATCAGAATTAGGATTAAGATGTTGATGATGATGATAATGATAATGGAAGTCATTTTGGGGAACTTCCCAAATATAAGAAAGACACTGATTCAGAGAATACTATCTCATAAAAAATATATTAGTACATTTTTCAAGACATTAAGAGAATTGAAAAGAGAATTCTGTATTTTCCAAGGATTAAAGGGAATATTGATTTTGTTGCAAATAACTAAAATAAATAATCTTAATTGATAAAACTTTTGAGAAAAATACTAAGCTCAAGGATAATTTAAAAGTGTGTGAAGAAAGTACCAAGGAACATAGAAAGGCTTATAATAAGGTTGTGAAGTAGTCTCATAAGACTAAGGAAAGTATCAAGGTTCATGAGTATCCAATTCAAGATATTAGAAGCCTAGTGAATGAAATATCTATTGAATTAAAAATATTAGTAAGTGATGCTGCTTAAAAAATGAATGACATTAAAAGTCCAAATGATTCTCAATCTGTATAATTCAAAGATATTGAAAAAAAATTGAAGGATATTCAATTTGAATTATCAAGGATGATGTTTTAAAAAGATGAGATAATCAATTTGAAAAATCAAAATGTCTTGCTAAATGATAGGATTGAAGTTCAGGATCAAAAAATCAAATATTAGGAAGAAAAAAATAATACTCTAGAAGAAAAGTGGCAATAACTGGAGGAAAATATTATCACCTAAGACCATTTGTCTGAACAACATGAAGTCGTTTTTCGAACAAAGAAGGATTATAGTGATAATCTAATGGATGATAGAAAATAATTCAACAAAATGAATACATTTTTCGTAGACCTCTTGAAGAAGGAAAAGTAAAATGTGAATAAATAATTTTTTTAATTCTTTTTTTTTCAAAAAAAAGCAATGAATTATTTTGAAATATATATACTTTTGATTGAGTGTTTTCTGAATTATTTTGGATGAATGTTCCTTCATTAATTTTAGATAATCAAACTCTTTATTTAATTGTTGATTTTGTTTCTATAAACCTTTTTTGGGTATTATAATACTTTCCCTATTCATTTTTGTATATCACAAAAGGGGTAGAATTAGTTTTATAGGGGGAAATTTATTTGAAAGGGGGATATATTTACAAAAAAACTGGATAATGAGAGAATTAAAATTACAAAAGGATAATTCCCCTAGTAAGGATGATTTTTTTTAAAAAAAATGAAGTGTAATATGATCCTTAAGTATTATTCTTATCCTAAGTGGGAGTTAGTCATATTCAACAAAATATTCAGAAGATTTATTAAAACTCAAAGGGAGATAAGTATAAGTGTTCACTTACAAATATGAAAATTTTTTACGTAATCATTTATTTGTTTTAACTTGTTCTTTGTGACTTCCAAAAGGGATATATTTTTTGAGTCAAAAGCCTTCTTTTTACTTTTCTATTATTTTTTGTTTTTTAAATAAAAAACTCTCTTTTTAATAAAAATCATATATTGTTTTATTGTACTCACATTAAGGATTTTATTTCACCCTTAATCATTATAATTTTTTCATAGGAATACGATAATAACAATACTCATGAGTTTCACATTAATAAGTCATTCCATGATTATCGTAATGATACTAGATAAAATTTATATAGTACACATTGAATATGATTTTATTTTATCATAAACATTGTTCAGTTTTCATACTGACAATATTATAGTAATGATAAAAATCATACTCACTCTCATAATAAGAATAATCATATCCATTCAAAAACATTTTATCGTAACCAAAAAACTACATCATACAAATTTGTAACCTTTAAATCAAAACGATGTTGTGTTTTCTATTTTGATATGTTTTATAAAATAATGTCATTGTTTTAGTTATAAGATGACCTTTGGAGTTCCAAGTGTCAAAGTTCCTCTAAATTTTCAAGAGAAAATCTGACTGTTGGTGTCAAAGGTGATCATCGGGAAGTTGGCTTATAAATACCTACTCATTTGAAAGAGCTCATAAATTTTAATGAAATTGAGATACTGTGAGATAGCTCTGTAAAATTGTTTCTTTGTGAAAAAACTCTAAGGAGTAAAAGTTTTGAACTACTTGTTCAATATATTTGTGACTTTAAAGAGTGTTGACTTGCTTAATATGATGTTGATCATTGGTCATTATGATTTAGGGATTATGTGGATAGGAAAATAGTTGTTCCTATCATTTTTAGAGAGGATTCTAAGGAAGGGAATATAGATGTGTCGATTTCCATCCTGATCAAGGTCTTGTGGGGATAGAAATACATAGGCCAATCATCATGTTGAGGGCATACCCTAATGTGGGTAATACATGATTTATTGAAAGTATAAATTAATAGATCTCTAGCGAAGTTTACTGAATACCCTTCTCTTTGGGTGACAAGAATTTTCTTCTTTTACTTGTTTATATTTCTCCTGTATAGTAATAGAAATTTAATTGTATTATATGTTCATTTTTCTATTCTATACTTTGTGATTATAATTTTTGTGATTATAATATTTTCAATTACTCAATATGATTATATATTTATGATACACTCATTGACTTGTTTCACTTTGATTATCATAACCACTATGGTTATGATTCATATCACACATACTCTGATTATACTGAAAATACGATTAAATACTATTTGTGGAATACATTATCGTAATCAACCCGATTACAATACTTTTATAACTGAGCCCAAGTCCTTGACTAATTTATGTTTTAATACATTAAGAGGTATTTTGAATTTGATTAGTTTAATTTATTTTAAACTAAATTATTTTAGGGGTAAAAACGAAAAACATTTAAATCTATAATTCAACCCCCCCCCCCCTCTTGTATTGTACCATATGCATATAAATTATTATCTAAGAATTGGTATCAGAGCCAAGTACCTATAATACTGATACTCATAATTGGTATCATATCCATGTCTTTATAATACTAATACTCACAACATCATTTTCGCCTTATTTATCAAATTTCATAATTAACTAATCATTTCTATCCCATTTGATAATTATCACTTATTAGATTTTTCCCCTCCATGTTTTGAGAAGATATATTATTATTTGATTCTATGGAAACAAAAATCTAACTCATCCCATGACAATAGGTATCCCCCATGGCTAATTTTAATAGTTTAGGCATAAAATCAATGCTTGGGTAACCAACTCTTAGGTCACTCTAACTCTTATTTAATGGAAAAATCACACACACATGTGTTTTTTTTGACTTGGGTGGCTTTGTAGACTAGTTCATATTTTCTTATTTTACTCCAATTCATATGAGTTATTATAATTTCATTTAGGGTGGATCCCTGAGGTTTTAATCATCCCAAGTAAATGGGTTTCCTAAAATTAAGTAAAAAATTTCAATTTATTCCTGTTATAATTTTGATCCCACTTAATTCAATTCTATTAAGAATCATTTCCCTAGTTCAAAAAAGTACTTATTGTTCCAATGTGACTTGTTTATTTTTAGTGAAGAGGGATTTAATTTCAGTATCAAATTTTCAATTTATATTTTTAAATTCCATAAAACTATTAAAAGTAAAGAAAGATAGTAAAAAAATTAAAACCAAATATAAGTTTTCTTCTTCATTCATCGTATATAAGACACTAAATTAAATTAATTAATACATAACATTATCATTTAATGAAAGAAATAATATTTGAGTGTCAAAAATATGGAGTTAGGAAAGAGAAAACATATTGGATTTTATTTATATAAAGAAAGGAGGAGTGTGGAATCCAACAGGGATTATTTTTAAAAAAACATAAAAAACATATTCATTTACTACCCATTCACTGTAAATAACCATTAGAGTTTTTAACATATGATATATGATGCACCAAATGGAAATTTTTTAGTTACTAAAAATTTTCTAGTCCATTTGGAACAAATCCTACCAAAATTGAGTTTAATTTGGGAGGAGAACAGTATATCTTTATCACTAATTTGGTAGTCCTTCCTTTGAATGAAACTATCTTATAGAAATATAGACTTTTCCTTATACAAAAAATATTTCTCATAAGCTTTTCTTTTTATTCCTCAAACTCTAAAATTTGAATCATTCTTTTCTCATAAGATTTAATTCATTCTAGCTTCACTTCTATAACATTACAATGTAATTCTTATTGTAACTCAATAGGAGGGTGATAGAATTTACCATAAACCATTATATAAGGATAAATACCAATGGGGGGTATTGAAGACAATTCTATAGGCTCAGAGTGCATCCTCAAGATTCTTGATTCAGTCCTTCTGATTAGGTTGTGTTGTTTTCTCAATAATTATATTTACTATCCTAATAGATACCTTATCCTTCCCTTTTTTATATGGGTGTTGGCTAGTATAAGTTTTATGCTACACTCTATACCTCTTCGTGAGTTCTTTCTTACTTGTGTTACAGAATTGGGTTCCATGAGCACTGATGATTGCCTAAGGTATTCCAAACATAAAAAACATATGATATTAGAAATTCAAGAATTACTATTAAATTATCAATTATTATATATTAGGATTCAATCCATTTATAAACATAATATCATATTAATAAAATATAGGTAAATATAAAGTAAAAAATGGCCACACAAAATCAATTCCTCACACATCAAATATTTCATAAAAAAATTAGATGTCGTAGAGTCATTTCCTATATTTTAGAATTATCACCAATGAACTAGTAGTTTTTTCATACTTTAAAAAAATTATATGAATCCTTGAAAACCATATACAAAAACAATCCATATTCTAATGAATTCCTATAAATTTGATGAGGTCCAAAGTTCAATCCACATGCAATTGTATAAAAAAATTTAAGAACAAAAGTTACCTCCCTATCAGGTATGAGCCTCTTAATCACTTAATCACTACAGATGTTCAACAATTAAGGATCCTACCAAACACAGTATTTTTTATTATATTTTATATTAAGTAATTTATACATAAATAAGAATGGAGGTGCTTTTTATGTGACCAAGAAGTTTATTGTTTCTGCATACTATGGTACCTTACTAGTGATAACCTAGAGTTTCTCACCATTAATTGCATCATTTAGAAATATTAATTCAAGTACTTAAACCTCAAGATTGTGGTAATATTTTTTCATGTGGTCTATAACCAGGTTCTCATATCCCTTATTTTTTTTATTTCTTAGTTGAATTCTTTTAGAATAAGTGTCCACTACATTTACCTTGGTTTTACATTAGTTTTTTTCATTTAGCACCTAAGAGCAGCATGATTAGAATGAACTATTTCCTTACTTCCTGTTATATATGAATGAAATTTTTCCAATGAAATAATTATTGATAATAAAAAATTTATAGATTTTGTGTAGATAATATAAGTATTATCCAAGTTATATGAAGGATAATCTATAACATGGGAGTGTCCATTGATTATTTGGGATAGCACAACCCTAACTATATGGTTGGAGGTATCACATAGTAGTTAAAAGGTTTCCTCTAAGGATAGTATCCTGATGGTAGGTAATGTTGTAAGACTTTCCTTGACTAAGTTAAAATATTTCCAACATGAATAATCAAAACCAAAATTGGTATCCCTTTTAATCAGATTATTCGAAGGAAACATAGTCTTGTAAAAATATATAACAAACATTCAATTAAATCCATCAAGTCATAGAAATAACGTAACATGTTTTAAAATTGTAGGGTGTGGTAGTGTGGATATAATATCAACCTTGTATTTTTTTTCAAATAAATCCATTCCTTGGAAATGATATAGCACAAATAATTACATTTTTTCACCCTAAAGTGACATTTTTCAATGTTTAAAACAATTTTCAACTCATTTTTTAAAATCCTTTTCAAGATTCCCAAGAAATCTCTCAAAACTTGTTTCACACACTTTGAAGTAATAAATTAATACCCTCATATAAAAAGATAAAAAAATATTATTACCATGTAGTATTAGAATATAACTAGGTTATTAAATAAACCAAAAGATATTCATTTATATGAAAATGTACTGAATGGGTAAGTAAATTTGGCTTTTCTTTATCATGTAATTTTATAGGGACCTAAAAATACTAATAAAATCCAATAAGAAAATAGTATTTACCCTTCACAAATAATCCTTCAAGATTCTAATATGTAAAATGAATAGTGAATTGGTACTTTTAGGTCACATGGTTCAGTTTTATATAATCAATAATGGTCATCCTACTGTTTTTAATCCTAGTGAGGATTAATTCAATATTTTAATTCTAAATAATCGTGATTCAAGTATTTTTTTAGTATAATATGAATGGGACTCACCCATTGTGATTTGGATATTGAATATATTATTCCATGTCTTAAAATTATCTCAACTTATTTTTTAACTACTTATATAAGTGTTGGGTATGGCCTTCTATGAGGATTCCTCATAGGTTTTGATTCACTATCTAGAATAATTTGATACATACACATAGTGGGACTAATACTTAGAATATCCCATACTATGAATCCTTTATAATCAATATTTTATTTAAGAATGGTTAATAGATTCTATTATTACTTAAGTACAAGTTTTTTAAAATTATAATAGGTATATTTATGTCCCCTTAATGAATCTATATTTTAGGTTGGATATCATCAGTTTTAACTACATCTTCGGTGGTTGTTTCAATGATGGTTTCAACTAATTGTTTCTCACATTAGAAACCTATATGTGAAAATTAGATAAGTTCATGACTGACTTATATAGGAAACAAAAAAAACTTCATCTAATTATTCTTTTATCCATTCATTACACAATCTTAGATCCATATTCAATTAATTTTATAGTATTATTCTATCTAGAAGTTTTAGTGAGTTCATTGTTTCTTCAAATTTTATAATTTCATTCAGAATTTGAATTTATTCTTCTTGGTAGAAATGTTCCTCATAAAGAGATAAAATAAAAATATAATTCCCTTTTTGGGAAAATTTTATAGAGTTCATAACACTAATATAATATAATTCTCAACAAAATTGATAGAAAGGTTTCCTTCCTGAAAATTTATTATAGCTTCATCAATTTGAAATTTTTTTACATAATATGATATAATAATGAGAAATGTCTCATACCTATTCCAAGTCTAGGATATAAAAATAGTTAGGTAATAATATATATTTTACCCTTTCCATTAAATCCTCCAAAAATACCACTTGGTAAGTTGTAACTCTATTACTAATTTTAGCACAAATTTGGTTTTCTTTATCTATCCCACCTATAGTGAAAAACAATTACTAAGGCATGAAATTTTTTGATGCTCCTAAATCACATAAGATATTAGTGAATTTGAGATTTATTATAGTTTAGGAGATAGTAAAAGTACCTATCTCTTATAATGTTTTTAGAAATTGGGAAGTAACTAAGGTTTAATTATTTTTACCCAAACTTACCCATTTATATAAATGCAGTTTTATCTTTTTAATAAAAATTTTTTAAGGAGCTATTCATACATGGTAATCTGATTGATTTCATCCCGTAGAAGGAAATTTATTATCACAATCTTGAATTTTCCCATAACTTCTCACTAAATAATTAATTCACTAGTGTTTTATAATGTAGTTATCATTAAATTGAAGGGTAGTAAGAGTTTATGTATATCATCCATTTTTTCAATTCAGTTTTACTTCTTCACCAGTTGTTTATTTAAATGTTCCTATACTAATTATTCCATACATTATAATTCTTCTTATCTTGGTTGTACAAACTAGGTTCAGATTCCGAATATATTTCTTCACTACCATACACTTTGCTCACTTATTTTCATTGAAATATAAATTACATTTCTCTTTAGTTTAGGAAAATATTGAGAAGGAACATTTCCTAAACCTTGATTTACTAAAGTTTTTATAGTGCTTGGAATATATCCATACTAACTATTTATCTCCTTAATTTCATATCCATAATTTGTTAATGTGGATTGTTGATTCTATTGATTCCTTACTGACAGTCTTAACATATCCTTCATGGATGTATCTTGAATTTTTCCTTGTGATTTCTTACTTTAATAGGGTTGAGAGTTTTCCCTCTAAACTAGTGTGGATGGAATTTTTTTTTTAAGATTATTATAGGTTCAAAACCTTGATGTCTATTGACTTTTATCACTATATTTTATTATTGAGTATTCTTTGAACACTTGATTATTTAATGATTTTTAATAGTTCCTCTAGTATATAGTATCATAGAACTTATTTTATTTCACTTGATTGAAGTAATCTATAAAATTCTCCACTGAATAGTATAACTGGAAAATGATTCGGGGGTGTTAATCGTAAATCTTCACTAACAATTTTCAAACCAAGATATCTCACGTGATATTTTTTATATTTTATTCTAGTTTCAAGTAAATGATGCTTATAAAACTTTAAATCATATAAACCCCTAGTAGTGGACCTTGCACTGAATTATTTAGGGCTCTATGAGGTCCTCTATATTAACTCCCTTTCCTCGGTAACAAATTTTTCTTTTTTGGATCCTCCTGAGGAAGTATATAACATGTTCTTGTCATTGTCTAGAAATCCCTTATATAATAATATGAGTAAGAGGTGATAAAAAATTGGTTGATTTGGGTTGGATCCATCTATATTCTTATAACTATCCCAATATGTATATAAAATCTATATACTATATTGTTTAATCCTATATATATCCTTTCTTATCTAGCCACTTCTTGAAGTGTGGAAGAAATTCTAGAGGAAGGATATCAAAATAATATCCCAGGTTATGACTATAAAGACCCAAACATCTCATATATAAATATTACATCTTAATACATTATTCATTACATAAAATAATGATCTATGCCAGGATCATTTAGTTTTTATTCCCTTTAGAAACTTGGACACATAAACAACTAGTCCATAAGTGTTCTACATCATCCCCCACTAATTACTTCATAATTAGCACAATTATTATACATATCATACATAATACCTTTCTTCATATCCCGGGGAAAGGAAACATAATAACGGGTGAGATCATATACTTAGAAAGGGTAAATAAGTGATATATAAATATAAATTGAGCATATGGTTATGAGAACATGATAATAACATATACAAATTATACCCTTCAAATCATATATCATAAACATGAGTCATGGAAAAATCATAGAAGTTTATAAGACATGAATCATAATAAAATCAAGGAACATGATCCATGAGAGCATAACATTGGCATAATATATAGATTTATAGTATATAAATAATCATAGAAAATGTTTCCTCATGTATACCCACTAAGACATTCAAAACATTTTAGACCTAGGATAACCACTTGTGTACATTCTTTGGGCTTGGGATAACCTCTCGTGTACCATATTTTGTCCATGGTATAATCTCTCATATACCGTATTTTGGGATTGGGATAACCTCACATGTACCCTCTATTATACTTGGGATAACCATTGATGTACCCTATTTTAGGATTATTATAATATCATATATACCCTATTTCGTGCTTAGGATAACCTCATGTGTACCCTCTCTTAGTCTTGAGATAACCTCATGCATACCCTTTCAACTCATATAACATTAATCATTACCCAATGCATTTTAAGGAGATATATGTACCACCCATCACATAATGAAAATCAAACATATGTGTGCCACAAAATCCTAAAACATTCATCATATAAAATTCAATTAAAAGAAATGTGTTTCATAAAAATTTCAACCTAACATAACCTGTGGAAAAGAAAAATGTTTCATAATCATCTCATCATTTCATCAAAGCATAACCTATGGAAAAATAAGTGTATTTCATAAGTATTTTATCATTTTTTAACCAATGTAAGGTAAATAAGTTTCATAAAATATTATCATCAAAATTATAAACCATAAAGATAATGAATTGGAATGTTATCCATGGATCATATCCCCAGTAAAGAAAAGGCAACATTAAAGAATTTCATCTTAGATGAAAAATGATTTTGAAAGCCCAGTTGGAAAATTTATTGAGGAAAATAATCTTCCTTTGAAAATAAAATTTTAAAACTAAAGTTGATAAAATAATTTGTAAATCATTTTCTTTGAAAATATACTTTGCAAACTTATAAATTAATCTTTAAAATCATTTAAAACATTTTCTTGAGGAAAATAACCTTTCCACTTTGAAAAAAACTTTTCTATAACATAAATAATTTTCAAAATAATTTAATTTTATATAAATAAATATTTAAAAC
Organism: Viscum album; assembly: GCA_963277665.1. Classification (NCBI taxonomy): domain Eukaryota; kingdom Viridiplantae; phylum Streptophyta; class Magnoliopsida; order Santalales; family Viscaceae; genus Viscum; species Viscum album. The sequence goes on along the minus strand of OY728157.1, from coordinate 1,074,891,784 downwards.
ACTGATTATTCATAATGAAAAAAAATTATGTACATATTTTACACATTAAAACAAATATTTATTTCACATTTTTGGTAAAATCCTAATGGGCCTTGTTTGGAAAATGGCATAAACATTTCTTTTAAAACTTTTGAAGAAATTAAAAAAACGGTAAAACAATACTTTAAACAACCATAGAGTAATATTAAAACATTTTTTAAAACATTTTTAGAAAACATGTACCTTGGATAGAAAGGGTTTTCGACTGAATAGAGAGATATTGTAGGTTTTCTTCAAAAACATTCTTTTTAAAAAATGAGTGTATAAAGAGAGAAAAATGAAGGGAATTCATGTATTCTCTCTAAATAATCATATGAAAAAAACAAAAAATTATCTTATTGAGAGATATTACTTAATATTATATCATTGTAAGTATAATCATAAACAATCCTAATAAATGGGTAGATTGTACTATAGAACCCTAACTACTTTGGTAACATTGAGTTGTAAGCCCCATGAAATAATAGAATTAAATGAAACTCAAAATATAATGAGAAAAATTAATTTCATCATATGAAAATTAAAAGGTTCTATATAAACACATCATAAAGGAAGATAAGTTCATAACAAAACATATTCTTCAAAGAAAGGAAAATCAAGACAAGAAAATCTTAGTAATTTGGTAACTTTTGAATCGTAAACTGCATGAAAGAGATATAGTAAAATGGATATTTAAATCCCTAAAATTTTAAATAAGAATAATCAGAAAAGGAATTAACATGTAATATACACACCACATACACGAAACATGTGGTGAATATGGAATGTATCTTATAGATACAAAAGTGGTATAAAAAATCCCTCACCTTAAGTCTTGACTTCTATTGTACATGTCCAAACCCCCTATATCATTAATATAATATTATTATAAATCTATTATAAAAACACAATTATATATATCATATCATATATGATTTACTTATGACCTTTTATTACCCATTTATTGACAATTCTATTTTAACATCATGTTTTGAGAAATGACTACTTTGATTTTCATGTATGTTTTGATTTGGAATTTTTGGTCCTCTTACATTGATCATGGTTCCATATTATATAAAATTTTAATCATGAAATAAATAACATTTAAATTTGGTTTATATATATATATATTAATCAATAAAAGTTATAGATAGAAAGTGAAATACATTGTTCATGGAGATGGTAGGTTGTATGTATGCATGAACATTATTTCCATTTTCTCTAAAGATTGAAAGAAGAAAAGGAAAGAAATATATCAACATTATATAATCACTATTATTTAATATTTATCACATATTTTTGTTAAAACTTATCTTTATTACCTTCCATGTTAATCGTAGGTGAATAAATTTAGCACATCCCTTAACGAGATGGTAGTTCCATATACACACGAACAATGTTATCAAATTCCCATTGAATATAGATTCAGAAGTAATATGTGATATAATTATTCTAGAATAATATTTATTTCATAAATATAATATATAAATAATAAATCCATTATTATACCCAGTTTTTATAGGTGGTGTTGAATAAAAATAACATCAGTTCATGAGGCAGTAGGCCACCGTACACATGAATGAAGATTCCTTGACCCATTTGATAGAAGGGGATATAAATATAGGTAATTACCTTAACATAAAAAACATATAAATATATGGAATATAATAATTTTATTTTATCATATTTGTTTAAAAATAAATTAATTATGTGGATGAAGAAAGAAAATGAAACTCTTGGTTACGAACGTTGCCTCTTCTTCGGACAACATGTTTTCGTTTTCACCAAAATCCTTCCTAGGCTATATTTATTATCAAAATAATGATTCCTGGATGATATTATGGAATTAAGTAATTTATTTTGTCAATTATTTTTGGAACCAATGGTTTTTAGAACTTTGTATAGGAGAGGAGAGGGGTTGCCTTCTATAAGTGAGGTGCGTGGCACACTTGTAATTTTTGAAAATAAAAAGGTGTACCCAAGTTTTTCACATTAATAAAGGATATAAAAAGAGAAATTATATAAAAAATAAGATATAATTTTAAATTACTTCCATAAAATGGGTTTTGGATAATTTTTGGGTCATTTTTAATCCTTATCTTTTTCGTTTAAGCCCCTATAAACACATGTTCACCTAAACCGCTATAAATAAGTATGAAATTTTTTACTATTCATGATGATAAAAAATTAAGTTGAATATGTTAGATAATATAAATTATTTTCATTCTATATATATAATAATATTTTCAAAATTTTCATTCATAGAAGTGTAAAATTTTAATTTAAAATTAATCACACATGCGTGATGAGAAAGAGGGTTTTCAAAGAGAAAATGTTCAAAAGTTTAAAAAGTTTTTATATCAAAAATTCAATATGAAGATGATTATGATGACATAAATTGTATTAATTTATATATAATTGAAATAATTTTTCTTTTAAATCCATTTAAAAAAAGGAACCATATAAATTCATTAAACCAAAAGGTAGTTTTCAATAAAAGCAAGTATATTTCACTATTCATCGAAAAATAATCTTTTTGGAAAAATCCCAAAATTTAATCCAAATTTTTTTAAAATTATAATTTAAACAATAAATTTTTTTGTAGAATTATTTATCTAAAAGTGAAAAAAATAATTGTATTACTTTTCATAAAAATAAATAATTTTTTATTTGATAAAATAGTATTTTCAAAATATATAAAGACTTTATCAAAAATTAAGTAATTTTTTATCAATATGTTTTATTTATGTAAAACCATTATACATAATATTTAAAAATAATTATTACTATTCATATCACTATGCTTAATTTCTCAGTTATAATTGTCACATTTAAATAATAATATTTATAATATATCAAGGTTTGTTAAAACTTAGTGTTGCATGTAACACAAGATAAAATCGGTGTTGCATGTAACAGAATTTAAACTTATTGTTGCATATAATGAATTTTATTAAAGAAGTTAAATTTCTGAAAAAAAAAATATTTCATAAGATATCAAAGTGTTTTATTCTACCCACCTTGAAATGAAATTATCCCTTTAAATTCATCAATTTGGTACCAACAACTGACGATACTTCTACCTCTTTAAATACTTAGCTTATCAAGTAGCTTCCTAAAACTGGGGGTTTTGATATAAAACATTGACCTGGTGAGTGGTAATGTTTCAAAGAACATTTTCTATATGATCCATAATCTCCACTAGTTGTTCTTTATAAGAAATATCATGCTCCAAATGTTCGACCTCTGAGTTTAATATATGTGATGGATCGTGTAGGTAATTCTTCAAGAGAGATACATGGAACACATAGTGAACTTGAAAATGTTTAGAGGAAGCACCAAGTGATAAGCTATGGTCCCATTACAATCAAAAAATTCAATGGGACTAATATACCTAGAGCTTAGTTTTCCCTTGTTACTTCCATATATAAATTCATAGAAACACTTTCTCACCAACTATAAATTATAGATCACATCGATGAATATCAGCATAACATTTTTGTCAACATTGTTTTCCCTCATTTATTGATGAATCAGTATAACATTATCTTCCATTTTATCCTCTAGATCAGGTCCCAATATCTTTATTTCTATAACTTCATTCTATTACAATGGACTTCTACACTTCTTTCCATAAATGTCTTCATAATGATCCAACTGAATACTCAAGTGAAAGATATTATCTTATGAAAGATCAACTAGAGGAATTTGTTGATCCTCACCATATTTGAATTCCGTATAAAAATATCTTAGAATTTCATCTAGGCTTGGAATTGTTCTCTCAGACTGACCATCTTTCTGAGGATGAAACGTAGTGCCAAAACTCAACTCTGTATCAAGAGATTACTGAAGACTTCCACAAAAATATCAAGGTAGACTTTGAATCTCAATCAAATAAAATTAAATATGGTACTCCATGAAACCTTACCACTTCCTTAATGTATATTCTAGAAAGTGGATCTAAATAGAAAACTTATATGATGGAAATAAAGTGTGTTAACTTTGTATGGTGATTGACTAAGCCCCATAATTACCTCAAAAAAAAATATAAGATAAACCCAAAAGTTTAATAGTAAATTTAATCATATTTCCACAAAGTGTAAATGAATTCCTCTTAAAATAACTTCATCACTAAAACATATTTAAAACCAAAGGGTTGAATTGACATAAATGTCTCCTAAAATATCTTAATTCTTGATAAAATATCATCACATAAAACCTCAGATGAGGTTTCAATGACTTTGAACTTATGAACATCCTTAAACTCATAAACCAATAATGGTATCTATAAATTTTAATTTAATATTACATGGTTACAATTACACTTCCAAATTTTAATTCACCATTTATTCCTTATATAAGCTCTTATCTTATAAAAAACATTTTTATTAGAATCTTGGGCTCATCCCTATACCTATAGAATATCAAATGTGATTTAACTACTCCAAAATACAATTAAAGGGACATAATAAATGCTCAAAATCATATGAAATTCCATTAAAGGTTGAACAATTAGATTTTAATATGGATCATTCATACCAAATCAAACATGAAATCCCCAACTAACGTTGAGGATAATGTACCTTAATTGTCATGATTCACTTCAACTATTTTTATTACATAATATTTCCATTTTTTTCTTTGTATTAAGAGGTTTGTGTTTCTTATCATCTACATTATACCTTGGATTGGTGCATTGATTCACATAATGCCTAAACCGCTTTCACTTAAAACACTAGAGTGTGGGTGGTGAATTCTATTGATCTCTCTCTCCATTCATTTCATTGATTGGAATCTCCAGATCACTTCTACATTGTACTTCCCGATTTCTAGTCTTCCAAAACTTGTAACGCCCACTTTATCCTTTCATTCACTCACTAGAGTGATTCTTCTCACATTAATGGCATGTAAGTGACTGAAATTTCATTGCATGAGGTGATTTATTTGAGTTCTCATGTAACTCAATCTTGTTTTTCTTATCAAGTCCCTGGGAATGCTCATCATCTAAAATGTACATTTATAACTTCAGTACACATCGAATGAATTTTTCATAACTACTAAAGTATCTTATAGAAAACACCCTTCGAATACTCGGTCTTAAGCTATCAAAGAATCGATCCATTTTTATTTTTTTTACTAATGATTATTCCAGAATTGTACTATGAAAGTCTTGTTAAATTAGCTTCATAGGTACCAATAGATTCACCCTCCTTTTTTAGATCAGAAAATTGCTACTCCAAATTTCTTTATAGAATATAAGGGAAGTACTTGCTGAAAAATATCCTTTTAAACTCATCCAATTTCATGGATTAAATAAACTCATCTTGACTCATATTCTTTATAATGTTCCACCATTTATCTTATTCTACTTCCAAAATTTATATAGACAAAATGAATTTTTCATTCTCTGAATACTGGATATTGGAAAATATATTTTCAGACTTACTGATCTATTGCATAATGACTAGTGGATCAGTGGACCCACAAAAATAGGGTGGAATATTCCTCATTAAGGAATCAACAGAACCCTATTTCCTACTTTTATCATTTATATGTTTATAATGATTCATAGATTGAGAGAGTTGTGTCAGTATAGCAACAAGGTTTCTCTTTCCTTCTCCCATAATATTCCATTACCAAGGAAGAAAATAATTGCATTTTCCAATGCATTCAGCATTTATATGGTTCCTTCGGGTTCCATCCATTGAATAAAACTAGAAAGCATACTGTGAGAAATGATAATCATAGTAGAAAACAAAAAAATCATGAAAAATTACATATAGGATATCTAAATAATGATACCTTTTCGATCTATGACACCTTAGTTTTATCCTAGGTCATTCGTAGTCTCCATATATTTAAATCCTTAATGATGGTTCATAAAGAGTTTTTAAATTTCTAAAACATATCCCCCAGGAGTTTCAAACCATGTGTCCAGCAAATCCTATTGTAATACCCCAGGTGATGATACATTTCATCTCAATGCACCATCTTCTGAGATATAATCCATAGGTATCTCTATGCCAAAGCCACACCCACTTGTAATATCCGTATAGGTATGTAACTACATGGAAACCACTCACTCTATCCTTTACCAAAATTCCAGTACATTTTTCTATACTTTGAATCATCCACAAACATATCATTAGACATATCCCTATACATATCCTTAGAAATATCCCTACACTACTAAAAAAGTGGCCTTTAACAGCACTAGTATTTATCAGTGCTTGCAGAAAGCGCTGAAAGAGTCAAATTTTATTAGTGTTAAAAGAAGAACTAATAAAAGGAACTGTTTATCAGTAATTTCTTTTGGTGCTGATAAAACTTACCATTTATCAGTGCTTTCTTTTTAGCACCGATAAAGGCTACCTTTTATCAACACTTTATTTTTAGTACTGATAAAGATCCAAAATAAAATTAAATAAATAAAAAATGAAAAAATATAAATATTTTTCATAATTAAATATTTATTGTTAAAAATGAATACAAAAATATATATAAATAAATAAATAAATAATAAAAATTAATAAATAGAATATATTAAATATATCAATAGGAAAAATGAATAAAATGAAATAATTAAACAAATAAAAGTTAAAAATGAGTAAATTAAAGAAAATATTAAACATTTTATTAATTAAATCATTATTGACAAACATGAATAAATTACATAATTATTTGAAAATTTATTAATGAAACAATTATTTATAAAATTGAAAAATTATAATATATGTATATATATATTACATATAAATAGTAATAAATAATATATAGTAAATATAAATATATATAGAAAATGAATAAATTTTAAACACATTAATGACTTATTCATTTTTAATGTTGATTAATTTTTTAATTTAACATATATCAAACATCATGTGTTACATTGATTTCATAAACATATATATGTAATTAATGCATTTTTATATACAATGAAGACACACAAATATTTACACAATTGATAAAATCTTATATAGAAACACATACACCTAATATTTATGTCATTTATTCAAATTTCAGTATATATTATAATTTCATTATAACATGATACATTTAATATATTAAGTTTTTAATCAATCAAAATTCATTTATTTATTTATAATATTATTATAGTGAGTTATTATTTATTCGTTTTTAATATTTTTAATTTTGAATTTGATCATTTTATATATTATTTATTTATATTTATTTATTTACTATGTTTTAGTATTTTCAATATGTATTCATCTTCTCTTCAATATATATATATCTATATTTTTTTAATAATTCATATTTAATTAATAAAACTTGTCCTTTTTTAAAAATTTTTAAAATGTACTCATTTTTTATTATTTAATTTCACTTATTTTTAAAATTCATGTATTTAAGATCATATATCCTCTAATAATGTGAAAAATATATTTATAAATGAATATATAACTATATTTTTACTATATTTATAAATTTATATAGTTGTAATTATTATAAATAAACAAATATTAATTTTTTAAAAAAGTATTTATATAATTATATATAAATAATTATATATATATAATAAGATAAATACAAAATTCTAATAAATTTATTTAAATATTGTACTCGACGAGACTTGAACTCGAGACCTCAACAAGACGCACAGGGGGAGAAACCATAGAGCTGCACCATAGGGGTGATATATATATATAATTATCTAAATATATAAATATATAAATATTATTTTTTAAAATTATTATTCATATATTTATAAATAATTAATTATATATTTAAATAATTAAAAAATTATAATAAATATATTTAAACAATGAATTTATAATATTTAAATATATTTTTTTGATATATAGTTATATAAATATATATAATAATATAAATATTTTTATAAGTATAAAATTATAGTAAATATATTTTAATAATGAATATATTCACTATATTTATATTAATATATATTTATTAAATATATATAATTATTTAAATATATATAATGATATAAATATATTTATAATTACAAATAAATAAATATAATTATACTTAAAAATGTATAATTTCTATATTTATAAAATCATATATTTATAATTATATATAAAATATTATATTTTTCTAAAAAGTATTAATGTAATTTTAAATAATTATAAAATTATAATAAAAAATATATATAATTATATAAATATTTTTACAAATTTATTTATTTATCATTATAATTATAAATCATTTATCAATGCTAAGGTTTTATTGCTGATAAAGATCGAGCTCTATCAGCGATCAAAAATAACTAATAAAATTAACCTTTATCAGCGCTAAAACTTTACGGCTAATAAAGATGTATTTTATAAGTTCTTTTTTAGTGATCATAAATATCTATCTTTATGAGTAATAAAAAACACTTATAAAGATGGCTTTTATTAGTGTTTATCAATTTAGCACTGATAAAAGGGCTTTTATCAAAAAAGATTAAAAGTGAGGTAAAAGTGTACCCAACCTATTTAAAAGAACTGTAACCATGACACTTTTAGTCATGATTCACAATCTCTCATGGAACTATCCTACTCCAGGATCTACTCTACGTTCTCTCGGATGAATCAACACTAGAATCCTAATATATGTTATTCTCTCCTTTTCCTCTCTCATTGTTTGATACTTTGGGTTCCATGGTTTGAGGTTTTAGTTGTTCTTAACCATGAAGAACCCTAAATATCATTACTCTCTCTCTCTTACCTATACCTAAAAAACACCACCCCTACTCTGTAAACTCATTCCTACTTCATACAAGACCATATCTAACTGCATCTCCATCCGTTGTTGTAATGAATGGTGATTTTTTTATGTTTCCAATATATTATTCCTTGTTACCTTTTAGATAGTGTGGTTTTTCATTTTTTGAATCTTTTTTTCCATATTATTAAATGCATATGAAGATGAAAAAAATAAAAATATATTAGACTAAATTTATAGGGAATTTCATTCGATATGAATAATATAAAGTGGGTCAATATAGATATTGTTTTAATATGAATTGGTTAATCTAATTCATAGAACTAAAGTTTAAATTTTCCAATTCATATTTGTTAACATTATCAATATTTTATATAGATATTATTTGAAAAGGAACAAACTATTTAAATTTTCATTAAAATAAAAATAATCATACTTTTTCAGTTTTTTATTTTATCCAAACTCAAAAGTTTTGATGTATTATTAATAAGAGGTGTGTTTATAATTAATTGATAGGTTCCCAATATTATTACATTTACTAAAAAATATATTCACTAAAATATTACAGTTGTGAGAGAAGATTATATTCAAAGGGTTAGGGATGTCATTAACAGAGATACCATTTATTTCTATTATCAATGTATGGTTTCCAATAGTTTCTCATGTCTTTAAATTTATAATTAGTTAAAATAAAATTTTAACTTTTATAAACTAATACTAAATAGATTTTATGAATTTACTTTATTTTATATTTATAAATAAAAACATGTCATGGCACTACACACCATAATAGATTTCATTAGAAGATTTTCCATATGCGACATCATATTAAGATATTATATATGATTTTAGTTTTCTATTAAATTATTTTATAAATAAATTCATCTCTAGGAATGAAGTAATTTATGATGAAGTGACTAGATTTATGAAAAATTATTCTCTTTATTTTTATGTGTGTGGTTTATCTTATCAACAAATTTATCTTTTATAAATCTATAACGTCACAATATGGTAGAACTAATCATAACATGACCTGAGCTGAATCAACATACTACTCAACCCATGAAACCATCTACCATCTTCCAAAGGATAGATAATAAACATGTAGCATTCAATATGATCCATGAGAAATGGTTTAAAAACCCAAATCACCTGACAAGTGTATCTATGTAAAATAGTATGCAATATAATCTCTTGAATATAAATTCCAACATGCATAAAGACAATAAAAATTTGTTAAATACTAGGTAATATTAAAACCCTATATTAGTAATCAACCTACCATTTATGACACAACTTCTACATGTCTCTACTAGCTATCATTTGATACTCTATCCCTTCCAATAAATACTCAAGCCTTTCAACCTCAACCCAAGGAAACATCAGCAACATGTGAACCAACATTCACATAGAGTGGTGAAGTAAAGTAACTATGTAGGATTTCTCTGATGATTTTCCATTCCCTTCATCCACATGAAAACCATGTATCTCATTTTTATTTTATGAAAATATTCCTAATGTATGATAATTGATATAATCATACAAAAAATAATAGCCATAAGAAACATTAATAAATTTTTATAAAAAAGGACCATGGGGTTCGTAAATAAGGTTTTGTAAATAAATATTAATTTTGGAAAGATAGGTATAAAATACAGTACACTTCATGCATAATATTCTACATTTGCATGAATCTTGCATGAAAATTGTTTTTTTCTTGAACACAAACTTAATACTTCAATACTCTAGTACAAATGATCCTTACTACCATTATTTAATCCTTCCTCAGAATCTTGATTGACTTCCATAACTTGATGATGGATTGAATTTCCTCTTTCAAATAAGAAATCCTCCCTTCATTTTGGTTACAATGTTCCTTGATGACATACCTCCCACTCAGATTGTATTCATTAATTACCATCAAATCCACTACTATGACTTGGAATATCGCATATCCCAACGCATTCTTTGTCATGAACCGAATTTGGTCTCCATCAAAACCAGCATGATACCTGGACCATGATAAGGCCTGAAGGGCATTCCTGATCCCCACGGGCTGGAAAAAGTGCTCGGGTGTCATAATCTGAAAAATGGGAATGATTTACCTGAGTTTAGAAACTTAAAACAACCAACGAGTCCAAAAAATATGAATCTAGTTTTTTCAAACACAATCATCTTTTACAAATTTTTTGAACTGAAATACACAATTTAAAACAATTCAAAAAGACCATTACAAAGGTAAAAACCCAAAAATGGATAGCCAAGAACCTCCACATGGCAAGAGGCTATGCCCTCAATCTGTCCCCATAACACTGCACCACGAAGAACTGCTAAAATCCCAAACCGCTGGCACTAAAATTTTTACCCAAACATAAGACAAAAGAGACCAAATCTACATACATCCAAAGGTTTAAGTAGGGTGTGAACCTAAGCCCAGTAGTATTCCACCATTATAGGATTCCATGTGATAAACATTCAAAGACAAAAGGCATTAAAGTTTTGGTAAACTAGAAATGCTGGTTACAATTTCTAAAATATGGAATTTTAAATAAAAATAGTTTTCAAGTGGGATAATTTTAAGAATCTAGACATTTAAAATAAATTCCATTGGTACTGAATTTTTCAGCCAAATATATGATATGCTGATGTTACGTATAAAGGATCTAATGATCACAAATGATGGGAAATAAAGCCTATGAATTAGTTCAATATGATTCTCAGGTACCTCGTGTCTCGGTGAAAGTAACCATCGCAATATATATGTTCTCATGCACGAGCCACTAGTGGGGAACAAACACATAACCTAGTGGTTCCCAATCATCATCATCATCATAGTTTATTTATTGTTGTAAGCATCAATCTTTTTACATGAAAATAAGGCCAAACCCCATGGGATCACTAGCATACTAGTACATGTCCACCAACCTAGATACTCAGGTTTCCCTCTTATGCTCAAACAAGTTCAAAAGGACATAAAATATAATTTTCACATGAAAATAACACATTACAAATCACATATTAAACAAATAACCCCCATGTATAACACACAAGGAAAAAATTCACTTTTTCATTCAAATGCATTTTGAAATCCAACTCACACCAAAATAGTCCACGGAATTTTTTTCATATCTTTCAAAATTCAACAAATACTTCAACAATTTTATAAAATCTTCCCCAAGAGGATAAAAATCAAATAATAGCCCACTCACAAGACTCATAATACCTTTTTCATAAACAAAATCCATTTTACACATCACACTCACACAAAACAGCCCGCAAACATGTTTCGCACCCACATCACGATTTTATAATTCACATCGACAAATTAAAAAACATTATCAAAACGTTTAACATCAAAAATGACCAAATTGTATTTCAAAAACACATTTTAGGTGAACACACTCACCAAAAAAATACATATACATTCTTTTCCCACTTTTTTAACCAAATAAAACATTTACAATTTTTATAAAACAAACCCAAAATGTATAACCATGTTTTTCATAAAAAAAACCCATTTTAAAACCCTCATTCAAGACTAAAATGATACCAATACCAATCCAAAATAGAATTGTAAGACCAAAAAATATTTGTTAAACCACCCCAAGTTTTATAAACATACCTCAAACAATACCACAAAAGTTACACATGAAAAACTCACATTTTCACAAATTACATTCAAAAAGTACAACATGGTTTCACATATTAAACCTATTCAGAAACCCCAATTTCAAGGCCAACATGATATTAAGGAATTAACAAACAAGAATTGGAATCCCCTTTTAACACTAATAAATCACTTTCATATGTTATAAAATACAAACAAACATTTCCCTAAGAGTCACACATGAAAAGAACCCAATTCTAAGAAAAAATGCAACTGCAAAATTAAATGCTTAACCAAATCCATAAAAAAACTCTTTACACACAACAAAAAAACGATTAGAAACATGAAAATTTATTAAAAAAATCAATGTAACTCATCATAAAATTCTTATACATGGAATCACCTATCGAAATTATCAAAACCCTTAAATCTTGGTGTGAAACTTCAACTGCACCATCACTGCACCACAACAAAGATAAAAGCAACCTAAAACCCCAATATTTCACTCAAAATGCATGATGTTAAACCCTAGGTACGAACCCTAGTTGCTGGAAAATTTATAACTCATGAAATGGTGAAAGAAATCCTAAGTAATGGAAGAAATCAAAGTGAGGAAGACTTACTTGCATGAATTTGATGTTCCCCCCATCAAATATCTCTTCAAAAATGAGTCCCAATGGAGGGAGAAAGACCTTGGAGGCCGGCCATGGAGGTGGGGCACGAAATGGGGAATAATGGAGCGGATTAGACTTATTTCTGGGAGGGAAAATGGGAAATAGAAAAATATTTTAATGAGCTGGACAAGGCTGCACGGTTTAGCTGCACGGTTTGGAACAGTGCATCCAAACCGTGTGGCCTATTCTGGACACCTAAAAAGTGTCCATTATCCTCCAATTTAAGGGGGGTGGGGGTCCATGGGGGGAAAAAAAGGGAAAGTAATTAAAAGAATAGGGGGAAATAATACCCAAAATAAAACCACCTTTTCACTCCAAGACTCATCCAACTCATGGGTATAAACCACCTCAACAACTTACCCCACAAGTGGTGTCACTTGGAGTGTCACTAAGCCTACTCAAAAACACCACAACATCATACCATTCCTTTATAAAAATATAATTCCAAATACCATACATGACCCCCAATACCAAGTTCATAGATTAGTAGCACAAGAGATACCAAAAGTTCAAACCTGGAACACTGAGAAACCAAGGGAATGATAAGAATTGAAACAGGATTTGAACCAAATCATGGAATTGAAAATATGGGTGTGACATTATTCAACTCTTTTATCCTTTTGTCCTCCTTATTTACTTCATCATTATAACACAAAAAAATGTGACCTAAAAATTAATCAAAACATAATGAATTAATTTTGGGGGCTTCCTGATATAAATTTTCTTATATGACTCCCTCGGTTACTTTTTGAAAATACTTCATCAAAAATTAATTTTAATTTTGGTGCAGTCATAATGGATCTTATTATAACTCCACAATTAAGAATACTTAGATGAGAATACTACTATGATGGGTGAACTCTTAAAAATACTCATCTTGCACATTTTTTGTGACATAAAACACACAAAAAGATCATTTTGATTCTCTTACCCATCAACCTTGATAAATATAAAATGGTGACAATTTGACTCTAGAAGGTATTCCTCCCACAAAATGGGTAGAGCTCTTCAATCCTACTTTTCGATTCATATTCAGGATACTTTCTCTTGGAATCCTAGAGAAATGACCGATTATAAAGCTCTACAATCCACCTCACAGCAATACAACCACAAGTTTGTATCTCCTCTTAGACCTACCAAAAAAAGAAACATTTTATAGGATTTGGAAAATAATAAATGTATGTGAGTGTATGTAAATGACTATGAGTGGAAGTCATGTTAATTTCCATGTTCATTCCATCAATTTTAAAATTTAATATGTTATAATCCATAATTAAAATTTCATTTAGGTTATTTTTGAACCTTAGTGTATATAGAGATCTTATATTTGAGATATAGGTGAGGTTAAAGGACTAGTAACATGGGTTAGAGTTGGTGAAACTCAGTGAGAAAGGGTTCATGTTCTCATGGTACTATGAGGGTGCTCTCATCTCTCAAATAGTAATTATTTAATTTTTTTGATTGAGACTCACCCCCCATCCCCTCTATGTTATTTTAACTACTCTGCGTATTAGTCATCCAAAATGATCACCAATACCCGGTATGGGATGACTTTTGGTCACAGTAGTTCAATAAACATAAGTGGATGTCCAAAAAATAAGGGGATGGATATCAAGAAACAAAATGAAATAATAACTATTTAGGAGGTATTCCATCAAGGAAATTTGTAACCCTAATGATAGGAGGAAGGATAGTTTGAAAGAGGGATTCCAATCCATCGTAAAGAGATAGAAGACAATAAAGCATTTGATAATGGATTAAATAAAGATAGTAGATGTTATTTTTACTACAATATTGAAGTATTATATCTCTATTCAATACAGAATAATTTTTATTCAAGATGAATACAAATGTGGACCTTTATGCATGAAGTGTATTTTATTTCCCTTATTCAAGAAAAATTAAATGTTTGACTACTCATGTACACAATGTCTTCCACACATGATGATGTTACCAATCCCAAGGAAGAACATGTTGTTGATGATGAAATTATGAAATTTTTAGGGTAATAAAAACATGTTGATGTAAAAAACAACAATGAAACAACCTAACATTGGTAAATAAAATTATCAAGTCATGAAGTCAGGGTATAAAATTTTAGGTTGGTTGGAATCAACAAAACCAACCTATTGACCCCAATAATTCAATGTTCATTAGTTATCTTGGGGGAACAATAGGTATGAATGTGCTAATTTACTTTGATTCATGGAACCACATCCAACATGTGATGATGGAAACCCTTTAAAAATATATAATGGTAATATTATGATATAGATTCTCAATTTTAACAAAAAAAATATACAATGAAACTTTGATTTTATTTTCATTATTCCTTACAGAACTCATTAATTTTAGAAGATTCCCATATGAAATTTTTATTAATAGATATTCGAAAGCCCTGTAGATGCTTCCATAATCTTATTACAAAGTTACATCATAGGGATGTTGAGGGGAAAGTAAATCCCCACCCACCAGTTAGTTATGAACACATTATAAAGAAGGAAAAATTGACTGCTTTAGATTATTGTAATAATTATAAATCATTTTAACTGCATTAGATTCGATAATATATTATTTCGCATTTTTATTTTATCTATCTTGATTCAAAATTGTTAATTTTTGAAACATAAAAAGAGTTTTGAAAATAAAGAACATTCATCAAAACTAATGTACCCTTATCTGAAAGCGAGGAGGGGGTACGCTCCATTAGAGAAGAAATTGAAATGTATTTTAAATTAATAATAAATGTGTAATTATTGTATATGAAACAAAATTTGTTCCTTTGTTTATATGAATATTGATGAATCAAAATCTGAATCCACTTCCATCCCATATCATGTGCTATTGAACGAGGATCACGGAAATAAATAGGGTAAATTAGTTGATTAAAACACAAAAAATAGTATGGTAAACATTTGTAAGAATGAAATAATTATAATTAGTTATTATTTATGAAAATATTACATAAAAATATTTATTTATGTTCATATTTTTTGTAATTTTTAGACACAAGAATAAAAAATGACTGAATAAGACATGATACTTTTAGTCGATTTGAAGCCACCTGAACAATATGGTCGCATTAGAGGATTAGGTTTTGGAGTCTCTCCTTGAACTTATTTTGAGAAGATAAACCCACATGAAGATACATATAATATAGTGAAATTATTTCAAACAAAAATAGACTCACTGTAAGATATTAGTGTACGGTGTGGTTTGGAAGACCAATGTATGAGAAAGGATCAAAGTGAACTGGTGGTGAAGCAATGATCCATACATGAACCAAATGATCCAACTAGATTTAAGGCTATTCATCCCACCCAACCGCATACCTTACCCATGGTAATCAATTTTTTTCAATACCCTTTCTCTTAAATGTGAATCAAACAACTTCTGAAAACTTTATATTACTAAAATTATATAGGGTAAAATTGTATGTGATTTCTATTTTTCAACACCAATGTACCACCGTGTTGTGATGGGTAAAGTGTATAATATCCTAGGAGACAAGCTACACCATCAAGACCTACCGAAAGATCACATGAGAGTGGTGATTGAGGTATCTTATGATCTAACTATTGATTTTCCTATTCTACTTGAGGGTTTAGATATTACAATGGTAAAAGAGGTTATTAGAGATTTCATAACATGTTCATCTAATATTATAAATATACATGAGGTGTGTATTAAAGAATATTTTTATAAAAAAACCTATAATGGTTGATGATAAAGGTTCTAGATGGAGTTTTGGTATTAATTATGGAAAATAGGTGGGCAAATGAATGGTCGAATCCAAAAAATCTAGTGAATCAACCAAGAAAACAAAACGAAATTTCAAGAGTAGCTCCTCCCCACCAATTCAAGAGAAACATTTATTATCATTAAAACTTCATGTAGAGACCACATTTAAATATAAATATATGTATTTAATTTAATATGAAAAATAAATATATAGACGTTCCTTGTAAGACAAAATTGGTCTCGATACTCTAAATTAGATTCTCAACCATGAATAGTTGGGAATTTTAGTTATTAATACGTACATAAAGTACATTTTCATAATATCTATGTTAAAATAGTGAAATAATATGTTTATTAAAGTTAATAACTATTCATATTTTCTATAAGAATTTATATTAAAACTATAAAAAGGAAATATCGTGTGAAACATGATTTGGATTCATTAATCCCTGTATCAATTCTGTGAAAAACTTAATTTAAATGATGAAGAAATTAAGAATAAAAAATATGAGTTACTTGAAGAGTTTGATTAGAAAGTGTGATACGACATATTTTTTTATGACTATAATGAAAAGGTAAAAATATACAATCGAATCACATAAAATATATTTTTAATTTTTGAATTACTTAATTGTTTTTTCTCTTTTAAGGATAAATGGATGATAATCGTAGTTAATATAGACACCTTGCATATTTATTTTTTGGATCCAATGCATGAATATCCAACCAACATACCACACATGATGTGTATTTTAAATATGTAATACACTAAAATCAAAATTTTATAGATAACTTAAAATTATATTTCTCAGTATATATTTTAATAAGAATTTTTTTATGATAGGGAGGTCAATAAATATATGTTAAATTGTGGCATGAAGTTAATGTCTGAAGAGATAAAGCATGTGAATTACAAAAAATGGAAACAAATTAAGGTATGTATAGAAATATTAAACTATTTAAAAATTTCAAAACAATTTACTTATTTTGGCCAATGTTTCTATAGTGTATGAAATAATATATTGGTATCGATTATGGATATTATGTTTGAAAATTTATGAGATAGATCATAAAGCATGAAAACACCATCATCCACCAATATGTACTTTCTGACAGTAATTAAAAATTCATTAAATATATTGCATAATTATTTGTTTTTATATATTTTCTCAGTACTATCATAGTTGATGATAACCAAAATACTCGAAATAAGAAACAAATTTTGTTAGAAATGAGTGGGTAGTGTACTTTTTTTCAGAATGTATTCCAAAAACATTAGGTGATTACCTTCTATGTTTGTGATCTAGTGTGATTTATGTCCTTAGAAATATATTTGGTTGTGAAGCATTAGTTTCATAATGATTATATATTATTTTTGATCTCTTTATCAAGGATAGGTATATTGGAGGAAATAAATTTGTTTAGAAGTGTTGACATAAAAACAATAAAATAATTGTGAAATAGAAAAGGCAGAGGCAAAGCCATAGGAAGAGGTAGAGATAGAGTCAGATTTGGAGATTGAGGTGGAGACAGAGGTAGAGGAGGAGATGAAGCACTGGCTTGAAAACAATAAAATTGTTTAGAAATGGAGTAGAATGAGGATCCTGACAAGATTGTGTTTGAGAACAGTTGTTGAAAAGTGAAAACAACACTTTTCACATAAGATAAAATCCATTGTGAAAGTGTTTCAAGTGGTTTTTTAAAATAATATTTTTTAACTCTTGTTTGATTGATTTTATACTGGGTAGTAATCCACCTATTTAATTATTATATATTGGAATCTTTAATTTCTCTACTAGTGTTATCGAAGAAAAATCTAAACAACTCTCAATCATAAAATAGGTATATAATCTAACTTAAATGTTCAAATAAATAAGTGTGTAATAAAACACCAAATTTAGTAGCTGTAATAGAGAACTATCATAAGAAAACCACTATTGATATATTGTGGTCATTGAGGAGGGATGGTATCGAATTTCCAATTGTTAGTTCAAAGTTTAAATTTTAATAAAAAAAGTTTCACTCACTAAAAACCAAGAAAATGTGCTCGGGATGTCTTTATAATTTAATATAATGATTTATAAGTCATTTCTGACATGTAGGAACTAATCTCACCTCAATCTAACTCGCGGTGTGATTGGAATGACTCCAAGTAACTGTTATGGGTTTAAAGTTGAAATTTAAAAAAAAAGTGTCACTCATAGAAAAACAAGAAAACATGCTCATATTATCTTAATAATTTAGTACAATTATTTTTAATTCATTTTTCAAGTGTAGGAACTATTATCATTTCAATCCCTTACACAATGAAACTTGTATGACTAAGAGTGAATGTTTCTGGTTTAAAATGATATTTTAGGAAAAACACAAGTAGTGTACTCAAAACTGGGGAAATGTATTCAAATTGTTTTCATAATTTAGTAAAACGGTTCATAAGTAATTTGATACATTTCGGAATCACTTGTACCTCAATCTGACACATGGTGTGACCAGTATGATTCTAACTATGCCTTTTTATTCAAAAATGACATTAATTTTAGTTGGAAAACAACTAACTTACTCAAAACTGAGAAAAAAATATCATATTATTTTGGTACTTTAGTAAAATGATCCATAAGTCATTTTTGATCTGTAAGATTCAACATCCCCTCAATCTGATTGACAATATGACCAGTATCACTCCAAGTGTTCATTATCAGTTTAAAATTGATATTTTAATACAAAAAAATTGTCACTCACTGGAAATCAAACAAATTAACTTGGATTGTCTTAATAATTTGATACAATGATTAGTAATTCATTTTTGATGTATAGAAATCAGTCTCATGTCAAACCCACACATGACGAAACCTATATGACTAAAAGTACATGTTTTCAGTTTAAAATGACATTTTAGTTAAACAAAAGTGGAATACTCAAAAATATGGAAACACATTTGTGTTGTTTTGATACTATATTAAAATGATCCACAATTCATTTGAGACATGTAAGAAACAGTCTGACCTCAATCTGATGCACGGTGTGACTAGTATGACTCCAAGTGGATCTTTTTATTTGAAATTGACAATAATTTTTCTGAAGCAAACTACTGAAATACTAAAAACAAATAAAATGCATTTGTATTGCTAACGTAATTTAAGAAAATGATCCAGAAGACATTTTGGAAGTGTAGTAATAATTTGAACCTCAATATGAATCATTGTGTGACTAGTACGACTTGAAGTGTCTGTTATCAGTTTAAAATTGACATTTTAATACAAAAACATTTCACATGCTGAAAATTGAGTAAAAACACTGAGATTGTCTTGATAATTTAGAAAAATGATTCATAATTATTTTATGACATGTAGGAATTAGTCTCATGTAAAACCCACACACAATGAAACTTGTATGACTAAAATTGAAGGTTTCACGTTTAAAATGATATTTTCGTAAAAAACAAAAGTGGCGTACTAAAAACATAGGAAACACATTAGAATTCTTTTTGTAACATCACGTTATGTTTTCAGGTACTTTTGAAGTTTCTAAGTACCTCTATTTTGGAGTAGTGACTTGGGGTACGTTTGGGAGAACTTTTAAGAAATACTAAAGGACGGTGAGTTGTGCACGGGCGGCGCATGGTTTGCCTAACCGTGCAGCCAAACCGTGCGAGAAGGGAGGTTGAGGCAGTAGCTTCCGCACGGGCGGTGCACGGTTTGTCTAATTGTGAATCCAAACCATGCAAGAAGGGTGGCCTAGGCAGTAGCTAACGCACGGTTAGCGCACTGTTTGTCAAACCATGCGAACTAACCATGTGGCCACATAAATGAGATCCTATAAAGGTGGATCTCATGCGTTTTTTCCTCTAAGTGGCCCGTTTTTCCTTCTAAGTGGCCCTAACTCGAGATTTTTCTTATCTTAAGGTAAATGAGGTTTCTACAATCATTCTGGAGGTGATCAGAAGGCTTCACTTGGTGAATGGAAGTTGGATTCTTGAGGTATGCGATCGTTCTTGTTCGGTTTCTTAGATCTACTTAGATCTGCTTCTCCTTTTCTCCCAGTTTCTTTGATCTGTGCCCGTTATGGGTAGATCTAAGTGTGTTGATGCCAAATTTGATGTGATTTAGTCTTGTTATTTCTATTATAATAGATCTAAGGTGGGGTTTTAAGGATTTAGATCCAGAACTTGATCGACAACGTTGTGCCGCTCAGTTGTTGGGGTTTCTCATTGGGCTAACTCCCATCAACAAATTGATGTAGGTGGTTCCGTCTCGACTTGCCAAATTGATTATCATTTTATTTTCTTGATTTATTTCAATTGTTGATTTAAATTCAATTTCTCAAATTTTATTTCAATTAAATTGATAAAAACTCGATTCCAGTGAATTGAGATATTTCAAATGGTTTTGGCATAGAAATTTGAGAAACCCCAATTCCATTGAATTGGGTGTGTTTATGGAAATTGGCCGATTTAAATTGTTTAATTTAAATTGTGGATTTGATGGAAATGATTTCAATTAAATTGTTGAATTTAATTTTGGAAATAAATTTTTTATTTGATAGAAGTGATTTCAATTAAGTTGTTGAATTTAGTTGTGGAAATGAATTAAAATTATTTGATAGAAACCCATTGATTTTATCTTGTGAAAAAGGATTGTTTTTTAATAAAACTTTTTTGGTTTTAAATGGAAAGAAATTGGCACTTTTGGAATGGAATAATGGGATTGATCATATTTTAAGTAGTCTTAAAATAGTTCGCCCATCATGTAAGAGAGCATGCAAGCCTTAGGAAGTTAGTGAGTTATTTGGATACACTCTACGCTACGACAATGTTCTAAAACATACTTGCAGCGGGTCACATCCCTGATGGGTTGGTGACGAGTTTCCTTTGGCCAGTGTCATAGGGTCATGTGTATACACATTTTTCTAAGTTCACATAGAGCTTGCAGAATCCTATAGTTGTTTAATACTATCTTACCATTTGGAAGATGACCATGTTTCTTACTTGTTTATTTATATTTGAGATATAAATGTATGCCAATTCTTATAAACTACATTACATGCCTACTGAATTTATATAAACTTTTTATATAAATGTTTTAAATTAAGACATTGTTTTAGAAATATTGCATCATTTGTAAAGCATCTGCTTAAAATATTTAGTTTTATCATTTGAAAATGTATAGCATGTTTTTTTAAAATATGCTTTTTAATTGCCAAACCTGGTTATTTGAAAAATATTTTCTTTTGATAATCTATTTTTGGCATCTGTTATGGAATCTTGGGTGGTATCCTACTAGGCTTAGGCTCACACCCTACTTTTGACTTCAGTTGTTTGTAAACTTTCTTCTTCTAGGTTTGATGAAAGGTAAGGGATATCTTGGAGGGGGATCCATCTATTGATCTTTGGACTTGATAAGTTGTATCCTAAGGGACCTTGGGGCTGTTTTCCCATTTTTTGTACTTGGTTTGTAGTACTTTGGTCTTTTTATGACTCTTTTTTTCTGTTACATTACTCCTAGTGGAGTTTCTTTTGTTTTGCATACTGTCTTGTTTATTTTCATCTGCATTATTGGTGGAAAAATCATTCCCAATTTCATGTTATGTGATGCCAGGTGCTAGTCGCTGACCTATGGGGATTGGGAATGCCCTTCGGGCTATGTCATTATTGGCTTGGTTATCAGGTTACCAGGGTACCTGGGTTGGTTTTTGAAAAAATGGTATGAGATGGTATTTTTAAGCATCTTGCCGTGATGATAGTATGCATTTGATTATTCTTGTCAGGACTTAGGAGGTAGTTGTTATTGAGTGTCTGGACAGCTCTCACCATAATGAACCTTAAGTCACCAGGGTTGGTTAGGTAAATATGACTTGTGGATTAGTTCTAGTATTTCCCTGTTTTGATTTGGATAGAGTGGAATCCAATTCTTGTAATCCCTTCTATTAATAATAGTTTTCCTTGTTACTCTGTTTGAGTGTTAATCTAATGTCTTTTTATGTTTTATAGCATCATGCATCCAAGAAGACATGGGAATCAGATCCAAAAATAGGCCGCTGCTGAATCTCGGCAAGTGAGTCCTATTGTGGATCTAAGTCTGGTTGAGGTGATTGTTCGCACAATCCAAGCTCTAGGATAGGAACCACCTCAAGTTCCTATTCAGGCTCCAGCTATAGATCCTCATAGTGATTTTCTTCAAAATCATTCTCAAGAGTTCCTATGCCAGAAGCCACCAGTTTTCAAAGGCTCCGCTGACCCTCAACATGCTGAGGAATGGTTGAGTAAGATTTAACGTCTGTTTGGGTTCTTGGAGACACCTGGTGTGATCAAAGAGAAGTGTGCCACCTTCGTGCTGGAGGGACCAAGTAGGAGATGGTGGGACATGATGGTGATGACTGGGAAACAAGAGGGTTTGGAGTGGAAAGACTTTAGGGTTCTTTTCACTAAAAAGTTCTATCCAGAATCAATGGTGTCGGCCAAGGCAGTGGAGTTTTTCAAGCTTGATCAGGCCAAAAAAACCGTGACTGAGTACTCAAATCGCTTTTCAGAGTTGGTATAATTTTCTCCTAAGATTGTGTCTAATGAAAATATGAGGGCTCAACGATTCGAGTTGGGACTTCAATCAGATATCCATTCTCAGGTTTTCTTATTAAAACTACCCACTTATGTTGATGTGTTGGATAGGGTGATTATGGTTGAGATAGACCTGGGAGGAAAGTCAGGGTTGAAGGGAGTTCCTTTTCCTCCTAGTGGTAGCATTGGTTCCTTTAATGGAAAACAAAAGTGTGACATTTCTCATGATAGTTCTCGACAACAGAGTCATTCCAGACCTCCGGTAGCACCAGGAGGGGCTTCATTGACTTGATATCAGTGTGGAAATCCAAGACATTCTAAGAGTGTTTGCACTGAGGCACCCAAGAACTATAGCTCATGTGGACGTTTAGGGAACTTACAAAGATTCTTCCATCACTTCTCTACTCCACGTAGTTGAACAGGATCATCAGCACCTCCAAAAAATATGGGAAAATCAAATGTTTCACGTAAAAAAGGGTTCCAGCCAGAGGTATCTGGAACGAAGCTTCTTTAAGAAGTGGAAAAGTCGACAGAGGTAGCTGATACAGCTTCTACAACTGTGAGAGGAACCATTATTATAAATTCATCTTTAGTGACTGTTCATTTTGATACTGGTGCATCTCACTCATTTATTTCAACCCATATTGTTAATCTACTTAATCTACATATGAATCTTTTATCATGTGCAATGGATATTACTACACCCCATTGTGCAATGAAAGAGAAGGGTCTCTGTAGTCTGGCTTAAGTATTCTCTCTATCAGATGTTGAACATGCTTGGATTTTTTTGGTTCTCGACATGAAATATTTTGATGTCATATTTGGGATGGATTGGCTAATTTCCAATAAATCTCAGATCCATGGTTATCTTCGATGGGTCTACCTTACTACACCCAGTGGTGTGCCACTTGTTTTTTAAGGAGAATGTGACCCAAGGTCAAGTAGATCTCGACCCTCTTATCCAGAGTTGGGGAAAGTTATATCAGTGTTTGATTTTGATCTAGAGAGAGATTCAATGTTTGGTGATCTTCCTCCAGTCATCACTAAGTTTCCCGAAATGTTTCCTTCTGACTTCTCTAGGTTTCCACCAGTAAGGGGGGTTGATTTTTCAATTGACTTAATGTCTGGTACCCAATCGTTTTCTATTCCCTCTTGTAGAATGGATTCAGCAGAACTAAAAGAACTGATGTATCAGTTAGACGATCTTTTGTGAAAGGTTTTATACACCCAAGTGTGTCACCTTGGGCAGCACTAGTTCTATTCGCCAAGAAGGTTGATGGTTGTCTTCACTTATGTGTTGATTATCGAAAGCTCAATCAAGTTATGATAAAGAACAAATATTTGTTACCATGAATTGATGATTTTTTTGATCAATTTAATGGGGGAAAAGTGGTTTTCAAAAATTTATCTTTGATCTGGTTACCATCAGTTGAGGATAAAAGAATATAACATTCATAAGACCTCTTTTCGGAGTAGGTATTGCCATTATGAGTACCCTGTTATGCCTTTCGGCCTAACAAATGCTCCTGAATATTTCATGGATTTGATTAACAAGTTTTTCCATGAGTATCTATATACTTTTGTGGTAGTCTTTGTGGATGAAGTTCTAGTCTACTCCAAGTCTGAGGAGGATCATGTGCATCATCTGAGAACAGTTCTAAGTCTTCTAAGGAATCACCGACTTTATGTCATGCTTTCAAAGTGTGATTTCTGGATCTGAGAAGTAAATTTTTAGAGAAATGTCGTGTCAGAACGAGGAATATCAGTTGATCCAGAGAAGGTGAAGTCTGTTGTTACTTGGGAACAACCACAAAATGTTTTCAAGATTTGGATCTTCTTGGGGTTAGTATGATATTATCACCGATTTGTTAATGACTTCTCCAAGTTAGCTTCTCCAATGACAGCTCTAACTCGAAAGGGGGTGATCTTTTACTGGAATGATAAATTTCAGAGTTCTTTTGTTGAGCTGAAGTGTCTTTTGACTACTACGCCGGTGTTAAATCTTCCAGAGGCTAGGATAGGTTACGTGGTCTTCTATGATCCATCAGGTTCAGGTTTGGGATGTGTTTGCATGCAATGTAATCATGTTGTTGCCTATGAATCTTGTCAGCTTAAGCATCATGAGAAGAAATATCCAACCCATGACCTTGACCTTGTTGCTATAATGCACGCACTCAAGTGTTGGAGGCATTACCTTTATGGGGAAAGGTTTAATGTGTATTCAGACCACAAGAGCTTCAGTTATACCTTCTCTCACAAAGATTGGAATCTCCGCCAAAGGCATTGGGTGGAGTACCTGCAATCTTTCGACTTTGAAATTGCCTATACCCCAAGGAAAGGGAATGTAGTTTCAGATAAATTAAGTTGAAAACATCCATCACATGCTATTAAATAATCTTAAGTACAGTAGAGTTTGATGTCTCTTTTTGCTCAGTTGCATATTAGAGTTCAGAGGAAGGGGAATGAAGTTTCCTTAGCCAGTGTTCAGTTGAAATATTCTCTTCTCGGGTTAATTCTACAGGAACAACAACTGTATGATGAATTCCATAGCATTAGGGACTCTCTTTATATTGGGGAGACCGAAACCCAGTGGTCCTTCTCCAAAGAGGGTGTTATGTGTTATTGAAACCGTTACATTGTGTCGTTATCAGCAAGGAATGATGTGATGGGGTACTGCCCTAACTCTCAATGGGTTGTGCACCTAGAAACCACGAATATTTTCTATGACATGCGGTGACAGTTCTAGTGGCTAGGTATGAGAAGATACATTGCTCAGTTTTTATCTCATTGCTATACATGCCAGTAGGTGAAAGATGAGAACCAGAAACCTTCGGGTTTGATTCAACCACTTCTAGTCCCTACATGGAAGTGGGATGAAATCTCTATGGAATTTGTGGTTGGGTTACCTCAAACCTAGAGGAAGAAGAACACGATAAGGGTTGTGATTGACAAGCTAACCAATTCATCTCACTTTATACCTATTCGATATACAACCAAAGTTGAAGAGTTGAGAAATATCTATGTGAAAGAAATTGTTCATTTTCATGGAGTTTTGTCTGCTATATTCTCTAATAGGGATCCTTGGTTTACTTCTCACTTTTGTAGAGGCCTTTAGGATACATTGGGATCTCAAGTCCATTTGAGCATGGCCTACCATCCACAGTATGATGTCCAGATAGAGAGAGTTATTCAGATCCTTGAGGATATGCTCCGCGCATGTGTTCTCGAATTTTGTGGGTTTGGGGATGATCATCTCGGGCTAGTTGAGTTTTCTTATAACAACAGTTATCAGTTTGCGATCATAATGGATCCTTTTGAGGCATTGTATTGATGTCCTTGTAAATCTCTTTTATGTTGGTTGGATATTGGTGAAAGTTACTTGGTAGGACTGATTTTGGTCCAAGAGACGATATCTAAGATCCAGTTGATTCATCGATGAATGATGACAGCTCAGAGTCGGTACAAGTCTTATACTGATCTTCACCGTAGACCTTTATAGTTCTCAGTTGGTGACCAGGTGTTCTTGAAAGTTCCACCTTGATTATTTCAACGATGACTTAGGAGGCAAGGGAAGATTTCTCCTCGTTTTGTGGGACCTTTTGAGGTTGTTGGTCGTGTAGGGAAAGTTTCTTACCATATAGCTCTACCACCACAACTGACGTTGATACATACCATGTTCCATGTATCACAGCTATGAAAGTATCTCTCTGATCTATCTCATGTTTTGAGCTGGAGTGATCTTCAGATTGAACCAGATTTATTTATGGCTAAACGACTAGTCAGGTTTGTTGATTTTGAGACCAAGGCACTTCATGGGAGAATGATACCTCTGGTCTGTGTACTATGGTATCATGGTTTTGATTCTCATGATACATGCAAAAGGGAGTAACTAATGAGAGATCAGTGGCCTCATCTTTTTGACGTGGAAGTTTCTTCATAGGATTTCTTGGGACAAAAAGATCTTATGGAGGGGAGGTTGTAACATCACGTTATGTTTTTAGGTACTTCTGATGTTTCTAAGTACCTATGATTTGGAGTAGTGACATGGGATGCATTTGGGTGAACTTTTAAGGAAAACTAAAGGATAGTGAGTTGTTCACGGGCGGTGCATGGTTTGTCTAACTGTGCAACCAAACCATGTGAGAAGAGAGGTTGAGGCAGAAGCTTCCGCACAGGTGGTGCACAGTTTGTCTAACCGTGCAGCCAAACCATGCGAGAAGGGTGTCCAAGGTAGTAGCTAATGCACGGTTAGCACACGGGTTGTCAAACTGGGCGAACTAACCAAGTGACCACTTAAATGAGATCCTATAAAGGTGGATCTCACATGTTTTTGCCTCTAAGTGGCTCGTTTTTCTTTCTAAGCAGTCCTAACTATGGATTTTTCTTCTCCTAAGGTCAAGGTGGTTTCTACCATAATTTTGGGGGTAATTTGAAGTCTTCTCTTGCTGAATCGAAGCAAGATTCTTGAGTTATGTGATTGTTCTTGTTCAGTTTCTTAGATCTACTTAGATCTGCTTCTCCCCTTCTCTCAGTTTCATATATCTATGCAATTTATGGGTATATCTAAGTATTTTGATGCCAAATTTGATGATATTTGGTCTTGGTATTGCTAGTATAAGAGATCTAAGATGGGGTTTTAAAGATTTAGAACCAGAACTTGATCGACAACGTTGTTCTGCTCGGTTGTTGGGGTTTCTTATTGGGCTGACTCCCGTCAATAAATTGATGTAGGTGGCTCTGTCCTGACTTTCCAAATTTATTATCATTGTATTTGCTTGATTTATTTCAATTGTTGATTTAAATTCAATTGCTCAAATTTGCTTTCAATTAAATTGATAAAAACTCAATTCCATTGAATTGAGATATTTGAAATGGTTTTGGCATAGAAATTTGGGAAACCCCAATTCCATTGAATTGGGTGTGTTTATGGAAATTGGCCAATTTAAATTGTTTAATTTAAATTGTTGATTTGATGGAAGTGATTTCAATTAAATTTTTGAATTTAATTGTGGAAATAAATTGTGTATTTGATGGAAGTGATTTCAATTAAGTTGTTGAATTTAGTTGTGGAAATGGCTTAAAATGATTTGATAGAAACCCATTTCTTTTATCTTGTGAAAAAGGCATGTTTTTTAATAAAACCTGTTTGGTTTTAAATGGAAATAGATTGACACTTTTGAAATGGAATAATGGGATTGATCTTATTTTAAGTAGTCTTAAAATAGTTCGCCCATCATGTAAGAGCGCATGAAAGCCTTAGGTAGTTAGTGAGTTATTTGGATACACTCTACACTACGACAATGTTCTAAAACATACTTGTGGCGGTCACATCCCTGATGTGTTGGTGATGAGTCTCCTTTGGAAAGTGTCATAGGGACGTGTGTATACACATTTTTCTGAGTTCACATAGAGGGTGTTGAATCCTATAGTTGGTTAATACTATCATACCTTTGGGCAGATGACCATGTTACATGCTTGTTTATTTATATTTGAGATATAAATGTATGCCAATGCTTATGAACTACTTTACATTCCTGCTGAATTTATATAAACTGTTTTATATAAATGTTTTAATTTAGGACATTGTTTTAGAAATATTCCATCATTTGTAAAGGCTTTGCTTAAAATATTTAGTTTTATCATTTGAAAATGTATAGCATGTTTTGTTAAAATGTGCTTCTGAATTACCAAACCTGGTTATTTGAAAAATTGGAATCTTTTCTTTGGATAATCTATTTTTCGCATATGTTACGGAATCTTTGGTGGTATCCTACTCGGCTTAGGATCACACCCTACTTTTTCCTTCGGGTGTTTATAGACTTTCTTCTTCCAGGTTCGAGAAAAGGTAAGGGATCTTTTGGAGGGGGATCCAGCTATTGATCTTTGGTCTTGATGAGTTGTGTCCTTAGGGACCTTGGGGATGTTTTCCTGTTTTTTGTACTTGTGTTTTAGTACTTTGACATTTTTATACCTCTTTGTTTTCTGGTACATTACTCCCGGTGGAGTTTCTTTTTTTATGCATAATGTCTTGTTTCTTTTCTTTTGCATTCTTGGTGGAAAAATCATTCCCACTTTCATGTTATGTGATGCTAGGTTCTAGTTGCTGACATGTGGGGATCGGGAATTCCCTTCAGTCTATGTCAGTGTCGGCTCGGTTATTGGGTTACCAGGGTACCCGGGTTGGTTCTAGACAAAATGGTATGAGATTGTAGGTTTAAGCATCTTGCCTTGATGACAGTATGCATTTGAGTATTCTTGTCGGGACTTAGGAGGTAGTTATGATTGAGTTCCTGGCCATATCTCACTGTAATGAACCTTAAGTCACCAGGGTTGGTTAGGTAACTACGACTTGTGGATTAGTTCTAGTATTTCCCTATTTTGATTTGGATAGAGTGGAATCCAACTCTTGTAATCCTTTCTATTAAGAATAGTTTTCCTTGTTACTTTGTTTGAGTGTTAATCTAATATATTTTTATGTTTTATAGCATCATGCATCCAAGAATACGTGGGAATCGGATCCAAAAAGAGGTTATTGCTGAATCCCAGCAAGCGAGTCCTATTGTGGATTCGAGTCTAGTTGAGGTGATTGTTCACACTATCCAAGCCCTAGGACAGGCACCACCTCCAGTTCCTGTTCAGGCTTTAGCTATAGATCCTCATAGTGATTTTCTTAGAAATCATTCTCAAGAGTTTCTACGCTAGAAGCCACTAGTTTTCAAAGGCTCCACTGACCCTCAACATGATGAGGAATTGTTGAGTAATATTAAACGTATGTTTGGGTTCTTTGGAGACACCTGGTGTGATCAAGGTGAAGTGTGCCACCTTCGTTCTGGAGGGACGAAGTAGGAGATGGTGGGACATGTTGGTGACAGCTGGGAAAAAAAGTTTTTGGGGTGGAAAGACTTTAGGGTTATTTTTATTAACCAGTTCTATCCATAATCAATGGTGTCGGCCAAGGCTCTGGAGTTTTTCAATCTTGAGGAGGACAACAAAACCATGACTGAGTACTCAAATCGCTTTTCTGAGTTGGTATAGTTTTCTCCTGAGATTGTATCTAATGAGAAGATGAAGGATCGACAATTCGAATTGGAACTTTGATCAGATATTCATTCTTAGGTTTTCTTATTAAAGCTACCCACTTATACTGATGTGCTGGATAGGGTGATTATGGTTGAGATGGACCTAGAAAGAAAGTCAGGGTTGAAGGGAGTTTTTTCCCTCCTCGTGGCAGCATTGGTTCCTTTAAAGGAAAATAGAAGCGCGATGTTTCTCATGATAGTTCTCGACAACAGAGTCATTCCAGACCTCTGGTAGCATCATTAGGGGCTTCATTGACTTGCTATCAGTGTGGAAAGCTAGGATATTCTAAGAGTTTTTTCACTGAGGCACACAAGAACTATAGCTCATGTGGACATTTAGGGAACTTACAAAGATTCTTCCATCACTTCTATACTCCACGTAGTGGAACAGGATCATCAGCGCCTCCAAAAACTGTGTGGAAATCAAATGCTTCACGTACAAAAGGGTTCCAGCCACAGGAATCCAGAACGAAGCTTCTTCACGTAGTGAAAGAGTCGCCAGAGGTAGCTAATACAGGTCATGCAACTGTGAGAGGAATCATTACTATAGCTTCATCTTTAGTGACCATTCATTTTGATACTGGTACATCTCACTCAAATATTTCAACCCATATTGTTAATATTCCTAATCTACCTATGGATATTTTATCTTGTGTGATGGATATTACTACACCCCTTGGTACAATGATAGAGAGGCGTCTCCATAGTCTGGCTTGTGTCTTCTCGCTATCATATTTTGATCATGCTTGGAGTTTTTTGGTTCTCGACATGAAATCTTTTGACATAATATTTGGGATGGATTGGTTCATTTGCAATAAATCCCAGATCAATTGTTATCTTCAACGAGTCTACCTTACTACACCCAGTGGTGTGCCACTTGTTTTTCAAGGAGAATGGGACCCAAGGTCAAGCAGATCTAGACCCTCTTATCCAGAGTTGGGGAAAGTTATATCAGTGTTTTATTTTGATCTAGAGAGAGATTCAATGTGTGGTGATCTTCCTCCAGTCATCGCTGAGTTTCCCGACCTGTTTCCTTCTGACTTCTCTAGGTTTCCACCAGTAAGGGAGGTTCATTTTTCAATTGACTTAATGCTTGGTACCCAATCGGTATCTATTCCCTCTTACCGAATGGCTCCAGAAGAACTAAAAGTACTGATGTATCAGTTAGACGATCTTCTTGAGAAAGGTTTTATACACCTGAGTGTGTCACCTTGGGTAGCACTAGTTTTCTTCTCCCAAAAGGCTGATGGTTCTCTTCGCTTATGTGTTGATTATTGAAAGCTCAATCGAGTTACAATAAAGAAAAAATATATGTTACCACGAATTGATGATTTGTTTGATCAATTGAAAGGGGAAAAATGGTTTTCAAAAATTGATCTTCGATCTGGTTACCATCAGTTGAGGATAAAAGATTATCACATTCATAAGACCACTTTTAGGAGTAGGTATGGCCATTATGAGTACCTTTTTATGCCCTTCCACCTAACAAATGCTCTTGTAGTTTTCATGGGTTTGATGAAAAAGTTTTTCCATGAGTATCTAGATACTTTTTTGGTAGTCTTTATGGATGAAATTCCAGTCTACTCCAAGTCTTAGGAGGATCATGTGCATCATTTTAGAACAGTTCTGAGTCTCCTAAGGAATCACCGACTTTATTCCAAGCTTTCAAAGTGCAATTTCTAGATCTGGGAAGTAAATTTCTTGGGAAATGTTGTGTCAGAATGAGGAATATCAGTTTATACTGAGAAGGTGAAGGTTTTTGTGACTTGGGAAAAACCAAGAAATGTTTTCAAGATTCAGAGCATCATGGGCTTAGTTGGATACTATCACTGATTAGTTAAATACTTCTCCATGTTAGCTTCTCCAATGACTACTATGACTCGAAAGGGAGTGATGTTTTCCTAGAATGATAAATTTCAGAGTTGATTTTTTTAGCTAAATCATCTTTTGACTACTGTGCCGGTGTTAACTCTTCCTGAGGCTGGGATAGGTTACATGGTCTTCTGTGATGCATCGGGTTCAGGTTTGGGATGTGTCCACAAGCAAGGTAATCATGTTGTTGCCTATGGATCTTGTCATCTTAAGCCTCATGAGAATAAATATCCAACCCATGACCTTGAACTTGCAGCTATAATGCATGCACTCAAGTGTTGGAGACATTACCTTTATGGAGAAAGGTTTACTATGTATTCATACCACAAGAGCTTGAGTTATATCTTCTCTCAAAACAATTTTAATCTCCACCAAAGGTTATGGGTGGAGTACCTACAATCTTTCGAATTTGAAATTGCCTATACCCCGGGGAAAGGGAATGTAGTTACAGATGCATTATGTAGAAAACATCCATCACATGTTGTGATAGAAACTTCAAAACAGTGGAGTTTGACGGCTCTTTTTTCTCAATAGCATATTGGAGTTCAGTGGAAGGGGAATGAAGTTTCTTTAGCCAGTGTCCAGTTGAAATCGGCTCTTCTTGGGTTAATTCTTTAGAAAAAACAACTTGATATTGAATTCCATAGAATTAGGGACTCTCTTTATGGTGGGGAGACCAACACCTTGTGGTCCTTCTCCAAAGAGGGTGTTTTGTGTTATCGAAACTGTTATGTTGTGCCTTTATCAGCAATGAAGGATGTGATGGGGGATTGTCATAACTCTCATTGGGTTATGCACCCAGGAACCACGAAGATGTTCTATGACATGCGGTGATAGTTCTGGTGGCTAGGTATGAGACAAGACATTGATGAGTCTGTATCTCATTGCTATACATTCTAGCAAGTGAAAGCCGAGCACCAAAAACTTTTAGGTTTGATTCAACCACTTCCAGTCCCTACATGTAAGTGGGATGAAATCTCTATGGAATTTTTGGTTGGGTTACCTCAAACCCAGAGGAAGAAGAACATGATATGGGTTGTGATCGACAGGCTGACCAAGTCAGCTCACTTTATACCTATTCAAGATACAACCAAAGTTGAGGAGTTAGCAAATATCTTTGTGAGATAAATTGTTCGTTTTCATGGAGTTCTGTCTGCTATATTATCTGATAGGGATCCTCGGTTTACTTATCTCTTTTGGAGAGGCCTTCAGGAGGCATTGGGATCTCAGGTCTATTTCAGCCTGGCCTACCATCCAAAGTTAGATGTCCAGACAGAGAGAGCTATTCAGATCCTTGAGGATATGCTCAGCACATGTGTTCTAAACTTTGGTGGGTTTTGGGATGATCATCTCAGGCTAGTTGAGTTTTCTTATGACAACAGTTATCAGTCTGCGATCAAAACGGCTCCTTTTGAGGCATTGTATGGTCGTCCTTGTAAATCCCGTTTATGTTGATCAAAGATTGGTGAATGTTCCTTAGTAGGACCAATTTTGGTCCCAGATACGACATCTAAGATCCAGTTGATTTATCAGAGAATGTTGACAGCTCATAGTCGGTACAAGTCTTATGTTGATCATCACTGTAGACCAATAGAGTTCCCAGTTGGTGACCAGGTGTTCTTGAAAGTTTCACCCTGATTAGTTCATCGACATCTTGGGAGGCAAGGGAAGCTTACTCCTCGTTTTTTTGGGACCTTTCAAGGTTGTTGGTCGTGTAGGTAAAGTTTCTTACCATATGGCTCTACCACCACAGCTGATGTCAATACATAATGTGTTCCATGTATCGTAGCTGTGAAAGTATCTCTCTGATCCATCTCATGTTTTGAGCTGGAGTGATCTTGAGATTGAACCAGATTTATCTGTGGCTGAACAACCAGCCAGGGTTGTTGATTCTGAGACCAAGGTACTGCGTGGGAGAATGATACCTCTAGTCCTTGTACTATGGTAGCATGGTTCCGATTCTCATGAGACATGAGAAATGGAGGTACTAATGAGAGAGCAGTGGCCTCATCTTTTTGACATGGATGTTTCTTCATAGGATTTCTAGGGATAGAAACATCTTATGGTGGGGAGGATGTAACATCACATTATGTTTTTAGGTACTTTTGATGTTTCTAAGTACCTCTGTTTTGGAGTAGTGACGTAGGGTGCATTTGGGAGAACTTTTAAGGAAAACTAAAGGACGGTGAGTTTTGCATGGGTGGCGCACGGTTTGTCTAACCATGCAGCCAAACTGTGTGAGAAGAGAGGTTGAGGCAGTAGTTTCTGTACGGGTTGTGCACGGTTTGTCTAACTATGCATCCAAACAATGCGAGAAGGGTGGCTGAGTTAGTATCTAATGCACGGTTAGCGCACGGTTTGTCAAACCGTGTGAACTAACCATGTGACCACTTAAATGAGATCCTATAAAGGTGGATCCCATGCATTTTTGCCTCTAAGTGGATTATTTTTTCTCTTAAGAGGCCCTAACTCAGTATTTTTCTTCTCTTAAGGTCAAAGAGGTTTCTCCCATCATTCTGGAGGTGATATAAAGGATTCTCTAGGCGAATCGAAGTCAGATTCTTGAGGTATGTGATCATTCTTGTTCAGTTTCTTAGATCTACTTAGATCTACTTCTCCTCTTCTCTCAGTTTCTTATATCTATGCCCGTTATGGATATATCTAAGTGTGTTTCTGCAAAATTTGATGATATTTGGTCTTGGTATTACTAGGAGAAGAGATCTATGGTGGGGTTTTAAGTATTTAGATCAAGAACTTGATCGACAATTTTGTGATGCTCTGTTGTTGGGATTTCTCATTGGGCTGACTCCCGTCAATAAATCGATGTAGGTGGCTCCGTCCTGACTTTACAAATTTATTATCATTATATTTGATTGATTTATTTCAATTGTTGATTTAAATTCAATTGATCAAATTTTCTTTCAATTAAACTGATAAAAACTCGATTCTAGTAAATTAAGATATTTGAAATGGTTTTGGCATCGAAATTTGGGAAACCCCAATTCCATTGAATTGGGTGTGTTTATGGAAATTGGAAAATTTAAATTGTTTAATTTAAATTGTGGATTTTATGGAAGTGATTTCAATTAAATTGTTGAATTTAATTGTGTAAATAAATTGTGGATTTGATCGAAGTGATTTCAATTAAATTGTTGAATTTAGTTGTGGAAATGGATAAAAATGATTTGAGAGATACCCATTGGTTTTATCTTGTGAAAAAGTCATGTTTTTGAATCAAATTTTTTTGGTTTTAAATGGAAATAAATTGGAAATTTTGAAATGGAAGGTTGGGATTGATCATATTTTAAGCAGTCTTAAAATAGTTCTCACATCATGTAAGAGTGCATGCAAGCCTTATGTAGTTAGTGAGTTATTTTGATACACTCTATACTATGACAACATTCTAAAACATACTTGCGGCGGGTCACATCCCTGGCTGGTTGGTGACGAGTCTCCTTTGGCCAGTGTCATAGAGATGTGTGTACACACATTTTGCTGAGTTTGCATAGAGGGTGTGTAATCCTATAGCTGGTTAATACTATTGTACCTTTTGGTAGATGACCATGTTGCTCGCTTGTTTATTTATATTTGAGATATAAATGTATGCCAATTCTTAGGAACTACTTTACATGCCTGCTGAATTTATATAAACTATTGTATAAAAATGTATTAATTTAAGCCATTGTTTTAGAAATATTCCATTATTAGTAAATCTTTTTCTTAAATATTTAGTTCCATAATTTGAAAATGTATAGAATGTTTTTTTAAAATATTATTTTGAATTTACAAACCTTTTTATTTGAAAATTGAAATCTATTCTTTGGATAATCTATTTTTTATCTGTTACGGAATATTTGGTGGTATCCTACTGGGCTTAAGATCACACCCAACTTTTTCCTTCGGGTGTTTTTAGACTATATTATTCCAGGTTTGAGAAAAGGGAAGGGATCTCTTAGAGGTGGATCCAGTTGTTGATATTTGGTGTTGATGATTTGCTTCCATAGGGACCTTGGGGCTATTTTCCCATTTTTTGTGCTTGGGTTGTAGAACTTTGGGCTTTTTATGCCTCTTTGTTTTCTGGTACATTACTCTCGGTGGAGTTTCTTTTGTTATGTGTACTGTCTTGTTTCTTTTCTTTCACATTGTTGGTGGAAAAATCATTCCCACTTGCATGTTATGTGATTACAGGTGCTAGTCACTGACCCTTGGGGATTAGGAATGCCCTTCAATCTATGTCAGGGCCGCCTCAGTTATCGGGTTACCAGGGTACCCGGGTTGGTTCGTGACAGTTTTGATACTTTAGTAAAATGATCTATAGTTCATTTGAGATGTGTTTAAATCAGTAGAACCTCAATCCCACACATGGTGTGACTGTTATGACTCCAAGTTCTTTTTTTTATTCAAAATTAATGTTAATTTTAGTGGGGAAAAAACTAACATACCCAAAACTAAGCAAACACATTTATATTATTTTGGTGCTTTATAAAAATGATCTATAAGTCATATATGATGTGTAGGAATCATATTTACTTCAATCAAACTCACTCAATGACTGGTATGACTTCTAGTGGGAATTTTCATCAAAATTAAAATTAATTTTAGTAAAAAAATGTTAACGTGCTCTATAATATTGTTTTCTTATTATATATGTGTTGAAAATTCTATTTCATATAAATTCTATTTTATTTAAATTATATATTTATATCTGATTTTTATAATTTATCATCTTGTTTCTAGTGATGCAGTGTGTTTTTATAGTACCCTACATGTCTTGTTTCTAGTGTTGTAGTGTGTTATACCATAACACTATAGTATTTCCCTTTATCAATGCTAATAAATGAACCAATAAAGGATTCCTTTGTCACTACTTTTATAATTTCTGATAAATGGTCACTTCAACATTCCTTTTACAAGAGATGAAAAAGGATTCCTTTATCAGTTCTTATAAAAGAATTGATAATAACTTCCTTTATTAATGAAAATAAAATGTGCGGATAAATGGTATCCTTTATCAGCACTTATAAAATCACTGATTAATGTGTGATTTATTTGCGCAATTTTTGCACTAATAAATTTCCCCTTTATTAGTGCTTCTAAAATGCTTATAAAATCCATGGCCTTTTAACCATGTTGTATTAGTCAGCTATTTTTTAGCAAAGATAAAGGCCTGTTATAGAAATATTAAAGACCAATTTTTTATTAGTTCTATGTGTCTCACTAAACTTTTCTCAACCTAGTTTCTAAAGTTTAAATAAACCTTTCTCTGATAATAAATACAAAGACCCAAATGTATCATATATAAATATTACATCATAATAGATGAATATCATTACATAACATAATGATCCATGCTATAATTATTTAGGTCTAATTTATTTGGAAACTTGTACACATATGAAACTCATCTGTAAGTGATCTATGCGATCCCCCATAAGGTTCTTAATATTTTGAACCCTTCTTAGACTTATCATACATAATCTCTTTCTTCATATCCTAGGTAAAGGAAACATAATAAAGAGTGAGATTAGATGCCCAATAAGGGTAAAAAAGGGAGATATCAATATAACATGAGCATATGGGTATGATAAATTGATATTAACATAAGAAAACTGTACCCTTTATATCATAGATCATAAACATGAGTCATGGAATAAATCTTGGTAGTTCATAAGACATAAATCATAATTAAATCAATGAAATTGATCCATGAAAAGATAATGTTGGAATAATATATAGTTTTTGGTATATATATATATAATCATTGAAAATATTTTGTCAACACTGTCCACCATGACATTCATAACATGTTGATATTAGTCTGAACACCCTTGTACCTACTCTAGTATTGAGATAACCTCTCATGTTCCCTATTTCAGGATTCAGATAACCTACCATGTACCCTTGTTTGGGATTGGAATAACCTCTCATGTACCCTCTTTGGGGCTTGGCATAACCTCTCATGTACCCTCTTTTATGATTGGGATAACATCCTATATACCCTCTTTTAGGCATAGGATAACCTCTTGTATACCCTCTTTCTTGATTGGGATTTCCTCTTGTGTACCCTTTGAGCTCATATAACATTAATCATTACCCAATACATTAGAGGGAGATATAGTTCCCACCCATCACGTTATGAAAATCATATATATGTGCATGCCACAAGATCATAAAACATAAATCATATTATAATCCATGAAAATAAATGGGTTTCACAAATATTTCATCATAACATAACCCATAAAAAAGAAACAGGTTTTATAATCATTTCCTCATTTTATAATATCATAACCCTTGGAAAAATAAGTAGGTTTCATAAGAATTTTATCATGGTATAACCCCAGGAATATAAATAGGTTTCATAAAAGTATTTTCACCCTAAACATAAACCATATAGAGAATATCTAAGAATGGTATCCTTGGATTGTATCCCCAGTAGAGTATAAGTTACATAAAAGGATTTCATCTTGAATAAAAAATGATTTTGAAAGATCATATGGAGCTCTTCATTGGGAAAATAACCATTCATTGATAATCACTTTTTAAAACTAAACTTTATAAAATATTTTGTAAATGTTTTTCTTTAAAAATAATCTTTGAAAACTTATAAAGGAATCCTTAAAAATTAATTGAAATTTTTTTGAGGAAAATAAACTTTTTACTTTGAAAAACAATTTTAAAAAATATAAAAAAATTTGAAAATACTTTTCTTTTAAAATAAACGTTTAAACGTATAAATTAATTTTGATGAACTTGATTGGTCATGATTGTAGAAAATAATTTATATTTATTCAATGTTAAAACAAATATTTCTTTCACATTTTTGGTGAATTACAAATGGGACTTGTTTGGAAAATGACCAAAATATTCCTTTTAAAACATTTTTAAAAATTAAATAAGTGGTAAAAATGAATTTAAAAAATCACATAGGAACATGAAAACTTTTTTGAAAACTTTTTTAGAAAACATGGACATGGGATAATAAGGGTTTTCGACCGAAGAGAAAAATAAATTCGGTTTTCATTAAAAACATTATTTTAAAACATTGTGTGTATAAAGAGAGGAAAATAAAGAGAAACATTATTCGTAATATATAACCATATCAAAATAAAATGAATGGGTTTTTTAGATATATATAATAATATTTCATTATTGTAATAATAATCTTAAACAATCATGATAAATGATGATATTGTATCATAAAACCCTTACCACATTTGTAACATAGAATTTTAATTACCATGAAATAATAACATTAAATGAAACTGAAAATAATATAGGTCAAAGGGTTATTATATACACATAATATAATAATATAGGTTCATAACACAACATATTTCTCAAAGAAGGAAAATCGATAAAAAAACCCTTAACGCTTTGGTAACATTTCAATAGTAAAACCCATGAAAGATAGGTCATAAAATAGATATGTAAAATCCAATAATTTTCATGATAATAAATATAAATGTATTTCATGGTCATTATAAACCACACATATAAGAATCATATGGTTAATATGGAATGTATCTCATGGATATAAAAAGTGAGACGAAAAATCCATTACCATATGTCTTGACTTCCTTTGTGCCAGTTTAGAAATCATATATATTAAAGATAATTTTAATATATATATATATATATATATATTATATAACCATAATGATATATATAATAAAATATATTTTTTACTTATGAACTTTTATTATCCATTAATAAATAATTATATGTTAATGTCATGTTTCGGGTAATAACTGCTTTGTTTTTTGAGTATGTTTTGATTTGGTATTTTCATTACTCATAATTTGATGATGGTTACTTCATCTATAAAATTTTAACCATTATATAAATACCATATATATTATTTTTATATGTATTTATATTAATCCATAAAATTTAGATATAGAAAGTATTATACACAGCTCATGGAGACGATAGGCCGTACGAATGCATGAACACGTTTTCCATTTTCTCAATAGGTTGAATAAAAGAAATGTAAATAATATATTAAAATTAAAATAATTTACATTTAATATATATCACATGTTTTTATTTACAATTTTAATGATGACCTTCTATGTAAAGAGTATGTGAAGAATGAGTCACATCACTTCGTGAGGCGATAGTCTGTCGTAAACACGAGTGATGTTATTGTATTCCGACAGAACGAAAAGTAAGAATAAATAAGTGATATAATGATTATATAATAATATAAATATAATAAATATCATATATAAATAATAATTACATCATTATATCTGACTGTGAGAGGGGTTTATGGAAAATGAATTACATTGGTTCGTGAGGTAGTAGTTCACCCTACAGACAAATAATGATTTTGTAACTCATTTGATGGAAGGTGAGGTGGATATAGGTAATGAAATTAACATAAAAATTACTATTATATTTAAAATAATAATGATATTATATCATTATCATTTAATATTAATTTAAATATTTGGATGAATAAATAAAATAAAATGCTTGGTTGGAGAAGTTACCATGTCTTCAAACAACTTCTTTTGGTTTTCACCAAAAGCCTTACTAGGTTGGATTTATAAAAAAATAAAGATTTTAGGATTATATTATGAAATTAAGGAAGTTATTTGGAATTTATTTTCTGAACCGATGGGATTTTGATGTGTGATTATGAGATTATATGTTGTATCCTTTTATAAGTGAGGTGGGTGGCACATTTGTAATTTTTGAAAAGAAAATGATGTACCCACATTTTTCAAATAATAAAAGGCTCCAAAAAAATTAATTATCATAAATAGAATATATAAGGTTTAAATATGGCCACAAAATGTGTTTTTAACATGTTTTGAGTCTTTTTTAACCATTATTTTTAAGTTTAACCCCCCCAAAAAATTCATTTTTACCTTAACCGTCGTAAATAATTTTTAATATTTTCCCTATTAATTATGGTCAAAAATTAAGTTTATATTATTATATAATATAAGTTATTATTATTAAAAATATTTAATCCATTTTTCAAAATTATATTCACAGAGGTTGAGTAATTTAATTTAATATTAATCTCACAGACATGATGATAAAGCGGTTTTCAAATAGAAAAAGTTCAAAAGTTTAAAAAGGTTTTATTTAAAAGTTCAATATGAAAATTATTTCAATTACCTAAGTTAGTAATATATATATATAATTTAACTATTTTTAATTTTATAACCACATTATAACAAAAAAATGACCTTATTAATTATTTAAATTAAGTGTCATTTTCAATAAAAACCAATATTATTCACTATTCATCAAAAAATTAATCTTTTCAGAAAAATACCAAACATTCATCCTAATATAATTTAAAATGATGAATTCAAAAACTAATTTTAATTTTTCAAACTAATATTATAAAATTTTCAAAAAATAATTTTATTATTTTTCATAAAAATAAATAAAAAACATTTATTTGAGAAAATGGTATATTCAAAACATATATTGAGTTTATCAAAAATTAAGTAATTTTTTGTCAATATGTTTTATCTATATGAAACCATTGTAAATAATATTTAAAAATTATTTATTACTTTTCATATTTCTAGGTTTAACATCTAGGTTATAATAGTTATGTTTAAATATTAATATTAATAATATATCATGGTTTTTTAAAATTTAGTGTCGCGTGTAATAAAAAATAAACTAGGTGTTGCGTGTAATGAAAGTTAAACATGGTGTTTCATGTAATGAAAGGTATGAAATAAGTTAATGTTATTGAAGAAAAAAATATTTCATCAAATCTTTGGGTGTTGGAGTGACCTCTTCTAACTGCAATTTGTACATATATTCTTTGGTTGACCATTATAGAGAGAATGGAAAGGCCTTTAAACTAATCTAGTATTTTAACCCTCTTTTTAGTCTAATGGTGTTTCAAACAATCTAAAACTCCCTTACATTCATATTTGGTTTTTCTCTAACCAAGGTATATATTTTGTGTAAAAGTGGGATTCAACCATTCTTAATTTTAATGTAAAATTGATGTTTGGCTATAATAACCAATTATTATTATTATATTTGAAATTAGGTGTACATAGTTCTCCATGGTATCTATTTAATTCAGATATATTTCCTTCCATATTTTTAATATCAATAAAAACTCCAGATGAATTAGAAGAAGATGTTATATCTATCTATGTAACGGTGTAAAACTTACTATCTTTCAGCTTAGTAATCCTTATATTTTAGACTCTATCCAAAAATGTTATTTAAAACTATAAATATAGGAAAAATAGGTGATTATAACTATATCTAGTCATTAATTTAAAACATTTGAAACAAAATAAAAACATTAAAATAAAACACAAATAATATATTTCCTCCCTAACAACAGCACCAGGTTGACACAACATCGTTGTTGTGGCTCGTCGGTCAAACAAAAATTGAACCAAGAAATAGAGTATAGTGTAACCAAGGTTTTCTCCAAAGAGGAATTATTTTCAATGTGCTCTTTTTGTTATGTGTGTGGGTTCAGTTGTAAATGGAAAATGAAGAAAAAATTTGTATATGTATTTGAAAATTTTCATAATAGTATTTTAAATAAATATTTAAAATAGTGGTAATTCTTGATTTATTCCCTCACCTAACATATTAAATCATGATTAAACTAAATGTAACTCTCCTAGTATCTCATTAATGAGATAAAACCTCAAATTATTTCCATTACTTAGTATTTTTAGTCTAAATAGGGTGGATCAATGATCACTTTACTCCTAGCTCTTAC
This sequence comes from Viscum album, assembly GCA_963277665.1. Classification (NCBI taxonomy): domain Eukaryota; kingdom Viridiplantae; phylum Streptophyta; class Magnoliopsida; order Santalales; family Viscaceae; genus Viscum; species Viscum album. Next base: position 1,074,848,823 of record OY728157.1, on the reverse strand, counting down.
CCATCCAAGTGATCATAAACTTCTAATTACTAATAGATCAACCCACTTCTCTCTATTATATGATAAATAAAGAAAATATAGGGGATTGTGTGAGAAATATGATAAGAGGTGAAGGAAGAATTAACGTATAATAAGATGTAGAAATATCCTACTTTTTTTAATAAACAACCATTGTAAAAAATCAAGTTAAAATGAATTGAAATTATTAATTGTAATAATTCATTAACATATAATGGGTGATTTCTCCTTGGATCAACCCCAAGGGTTATAGTGTGTTATCTATAGAGAGATTACACAATAGTAAATTAGAATAAAAGTATAGTAAAAAACAAATATATCCCTCTACAATGAGTTCCAACCCCTTGAATAGGGGGAGGATGAATGTTTGGTAATATATCGTTAGAATTACTACACAAGTTTGGGTTGAATTAATCTCCCAATGTGGATAGAATAGAATTTTTCAAATTTCCTCTTTCTCCACATATAATTTTAGGATTCAAATTCTTCTATCTTGATCGCTTTTGGATCACCTCCATATGCATAAACTGAGGATGGGGATTTATTTGAGGGAGCTCATCTCATGGATCTTCCTAGCTCTAATTTCATCCCAAAATCATTGATGTCAATCATAAAAATATGGGTCTCATGTGTATTACATGGAGGGGAATCCATGATTTATATATACCATAGGAATAAAATGATTTTAACTCAATCCCTAAATTGATTTTTGGAAATTCATGATTTTTAAGTTCCATGTGAAAAATGTATGTACTACTAGGATTTACTCACCTTTGGAATTTAATTCGACAATATGGAGTATGAATCTTATGATCTCACACTTTACCAAAATTTCACTATGTACTTTAGATTAATTTTATGTTTTTTGCAAGATGATCCATAGAAAATGAAAATATGAATTTTACATTATGTCACTGTACTAAATTTTCAAAATACATATTAAAATTTACTCTTACAAAATACTCATAGCCATGTGATTACTCTTAAAAATTAATAAATTTCCATTTAAAGATTTATATTATAACCCTTATGAAAATAAATTTATTCTTATGGTTTGACAGGATTCACCTTAAAAAATATATGGGCATCGGTGAATTATTCTTATGTTTTCCACCTTTTCCAAATTCTCTTTTACAAATCCAAATTACTCTTGTGGTTTTAGTAAGATCACCCTTATCAAATACTTTTTTTTGTTTATTAAACCAACACTTTACTAAAATTCAACTCTTTATCATGGGGTCATGGGGATGGATCATACATTTTTGGATTATCACTCTTAAAAAATGGAAAAGTTTTTCTTACAAGATGACAACTTATCCAAATATAAATTTGTATCTTATGAATCAATTTTATGAAACACCCCTATATATGGACCTTTAACATTTTTATAAATATTAAACTTTTTAATGAAAAAATCTAGGCTACTTCAGCTCTTAAAATACATACTGCCATGCTTTTAGAAGTTATATTAAAATCATAGAATGCACATATTCATTTTATAATTCATTAAAATTAATTCCAAAATGATAAAAACAATTAAAAATAAATTATATTAGTTATATTTTTAATTAAATCCAATTATTAATTGAATTTCATATTAAATTATTTTATTAGTAATTAAAAGGTAAATTTAGGTTAAAATTAAATAAAATACTTGAACAAAATTTCAAAAATATGTCTCGATCATCAGGATTGACACATGTGTCCAAGGTGTAAAACATTATAGGAAGGGGTGTCCTTGTGAGTACTTTGAATTGGTGGGACTAATTCCTTGGGTGAAAACCCATTCTATAAGCTTATGTTCATTTATTATTGATTATTTTTCATTCACACTTAATTTTTTTATGTTCGAAGGGGATTTTCTATTCAACTAGGTTTATTATTTTTTATGGTGATATTGTAATGATCCAAACTGTTATTAATGAAAATTCCTCTTGATATGATTAAATTTGTTACTATGTAAAATGGTAATATAAGACATATGCACTTCGTTGGTTTTATGGTTTTGGTTTTTAAAATACCGTTAAGAATTTTTACCAATGCTAATATAGATATTGAATAGTGATCACATGATTAGTATAAATATAGGGCTTTAACAAATCCAATTTACTCAGACAAAGGAATCGATGGCCTCATCTAGTATAATTACTCCATACGAAGCCCATTTGTCGGAGCTCGGTAATGAGGTAATGTCACTGGTCTTTTCTCTTGATCGATCTCAATCTGAGCTTCAACACATTAAGCTTCAACTAAATCACCTAGAGGAGAAGTGGAAGTTAATAGGGATTACCACACGAGTGATGTTATCCGAGCCACCCCAAGATTTTGTCACCGTCAGGCACCTTACCCTTAGGTACAATGCATGTGTTATAATGGGTTATGTAACAATACCCTAGCACTATGATTATGTGAATTATTTTTTTATAGAATAAAGAATATACATTCATTTTATTATCGTAACTTTGTGAATGGTTTTTAAAGAACAAATAGTATTTTTAGTTAATATTCAATTAAGAAATAAATTTTGATGAATTAATGGACTTCTGTCTAATATTTTAATAAAAATACTATTACTAAATTACTTTTTATTAAATATAAATCATTGTATAATATTTACGAATACAATTGTAATTTTTATTAATGTTTGAAAGCTAATTTTGTCAAAACCCATGAATTTTCAAAAAATGTCGGTTTTTATTTAAAAAGTAAAAATTAAAATATTTAGAAAATTATTTAGATAAAATGAATATTATTTTTGGATTCATTATGTCAAAATTATCTAACAGATATTTTTTCATAATTTTCTGAGATAGTCGAATTTTTGGGTAAAAATTAAATACTATTTAAATATATAATGTGTTTCATGACATCATAATGACCCAATAGTGATATAATTAAATACTATAAAAAGTTTTTCTAGACAATATATGTTTTAACTTTAAAATAATGTTTTTTTGGGTTTGATTTATTTATTTTAAAAAACCTTAGTGGACCCTCTAAGACTTATAAAACCTTTTAACATTTTAAAACTATTTCTTTGAGAGTGTGACTCACCTCCACATAACCAAGCCTTATATTTTAATAGTATAGTACATTTTACTTATAAAATAATTTTTTCCACTCCACTTTGTAAAAACCAATGGGAAAAAACCATGGTACGGTTTGTGATTTTGATTAGTTTAATGTGTGGTGTCTAAAACCTAAATAATAAAGAATTCCATCACCTTTCCTATATAAATCCACTCAATATCTCATTCTTATCCACACAAAACCTTTGTATCTAAACTAAAATCTACCCTAATATCTCTATAATCCTTAAAATGTTCCCCAATCTCCCTAAAATCATCTCTCAAGCCTCTCCCAAGCCTTTGGGATCACACTTCCAAGTAAGGGATCCTAACTTTCCTTCATTCCTTATTTATATCCAAGTTTCATTATATTGTTATTCCCTTTTATTTTCAATTAAAAATGTTTGGGTATGACTTTTCACCTCCCCTATATTTACCTCCTTATTTTTTTAATAATGATAGACCCCTTTATCTCTCGTTAATACCTCCCATGTACACCTGCTACCATGTCAAAATTCCGTAAGAGATTTCTATCTCCTCATTTACATTTAAGAAATTTTTTGTATTATGCATCTAAATTCCATTGCATATGTTGGTACATGTATATATATGACCCCCATACTTTCCATTTCATGTAAATATAATTATATACCATTCTCTCTCTCATTTATAATTTTTATGAATTCTTATGTCATGTTGTTATGCTGCTGAAACTACATCGTGATTTTCCAAGCCAAAGTCATTTTGTGGTGAATACCGTGCCCATTTATCTATCAAGGGAATTCACCTTTATGCACATTTAATTATTGATTATATAGTTTCATTTATATATTCTGCATTCCTTTATTTTATAATAAACACTACTGGAAATACACTATTTCCCAACGGTTCAGAACCGTTGGGAAAGCCCCTCAAACCGTTGGGAAAGGTTTCCCCAACGGTTCTGATAACCGTTGGGAAGTAAGCCGTTGGGAAAGGTTTTCCCAACGGTTTACTGGAAACTGTTGCAATAGGCCCATAGAAGTTACCCTACCCCAACGGTTTGGGGGAACCGTTGGGATAGTTTTTCCCAACGGTTCTCCCAAACCGTTGGGAAAACCAAATACCATGGAACATTTTCCCAACGGTTCCAAACCGTTGGGAATTGGTGAAGTCTTTCCCAACGGTTTAGAACCGTTGGGAAAAGACATGCTAAAAACTTATATGCCAACGGTTTCAAACCGTTGGCATACCCTATGCTGCAAATTGCAGCACCCTGCAATTTGCACAGCCCCTGTCCCCTGTCCATCACCACCAGTCATCAGGCCTCATTTTCACCTCATTTTCACCTCATTTTTGATCCAACTATTGTACCAGTAATAAAATAAAACATACATATTCAATTACAAACAAATTCATACACATTTAACATATAATGGATCCTGAAACTATACAAATCCATAATTAAATTACAATTCATAAACATACATAATTCATATAGAATTCAATTTAAAATTTAGATGACAATTATACGTGGAATCTGAAATTCAATTCATAATATGATCGGTTTTTTCTATACCATATATTTTTACCTCAAATGATGTCCATTTTAAACAAAATACATACACCTGAAGTGATACCGGCCACACCGCACCTCAGATTGAGGCAGGGTTAACTCGTACACGTCACATTTGACTCATGGATCGTTGTGCTAAAGTATCGACAGAATCCTAATGCGTTTGGTCGGTTTTCCGTATGCCAGTTGATGTTTTTCACTTAAAATGGCGTCCTTTTGAAACAAAAGACGGACACTATGAGTGGTGCCGACCACACCGCGTCTCCAATTGAGGCGGGGTTGATTCGTACACGTCACATATGACTCATGGATCGTTCTCCTAAAGTTTAAATGGAAACCGAATGCGTTTGGTCGGTTTTCCGTATGTACTAAAAATGTTGTCCATTTTAAACAAAAGAGTGACACTTAGACTCATCCCGACCACACCGCGACTCAGATTCATCCCGGGTTGGCTCGTACATGTCACATATGACCCATGGATCATTGTGATAAATTATCAAAAGATTCCGAATGCGTTTGGTCGGTTTTGCGTATGCCAGTTGTTCTTTTCATTTATAATCAGGTCCATTTTAAACAAAAGAGATATAGTTAGAGCGGTGTCGGCCACACCACATCTCAGATTAAGACGGGGTTGACTTGTACACGTCACATATGACCCATGGATCGTTGTGCTAAAGTATCGATAGAATCCGAATGCGTTTGGTCGGTCTTCCGTATGTCAGTTGATGTTTTTCACTTAAAATGACGTCCTTTTGAAACAAAAGACGGACACTTTGAGTGGTGTCAGCCGCACCGCATGTCGGATTGAGGCGGGATGATTCATACACGTCACATAGGACCCATGGATCGTTCTCCTAAAGTTAAAATGGAAACCGAATGCACATAGGACCCATGGATCGTTCTCCTAAAGTTAAAATGGAAACCGAATGCGTTTGGTCGGTTTTCTGTATGTACTTAAAATGGTGTACATTTTAAACAAAAGAGAGCCATTTAGACTGATCCCGGTCACACCGCGACTCGGATTGACCCGGGTTGGCTCGTACACGTCACATATGACCCATGGATCGTTGTGATAAATTATCAAAAGATTATGAATGCGTTTGGTCGGTTTTGCGTATGCCAGTTGTTCTTTTCACTTATAATCTTGTCCATTTTAAACAAAACAGACACAGTTAGAGCGGTGTCGGCCACACCGCGGCTCGGATTGAGGCGGGGATGATTCGTACACGTCACATATGACTCATGGATCGTTCTCCTAAAGTTTCAATGGAAACCGAATGCGTTTGGTCGGTTTTCCGTATGTACTTAAAATGGTGTCCATTTTAAACAAAAGAGAGCCACTTAGACTGATCTCGGCCACACCGCGACTCGGATTGAACCCGGGTTGCCTCGTACAGGTCACATATGACCCATGGATTGTTGTGATAAATGATCAAAAGATTCGGAATGCGTTTGGTTGGTTTTGCGTATGCTAGTTGTTCTTTTTCACTTATAATCATGCCCATTTTAAACAGAAGAGACCTAGTTAGAGCGGTGTCGGCCACACCGCGTCTCGGATTGAGACGGGGATGATTGGTACATGTCACATATGACCCATGGATCGTTCTCCTAAAGTTTCAATGGAAACCGAATGCGTTTGGTCAGTTTTGCGTATGCCAGTTCTTTTCACTTATAATTCTACCCATTTTAAACAAAACAGACACAGTTAGAGCAGTGTTGACCACACCGCGCCTCGGATTGTGGCAGGGATGATTCGTACACCTCACATATGACCCATGAATCGTTCTCCTAAAGTTTCAATGGAAACCGAATGCGTTTGGTCGGTTTTCCGTATGTACTTAAAATGATGTCCATTTTAAACAAAAGAGAGACACTTAGACTGATCCCGGCCACACCGCGACTCGGATTGAGCCTGAGTGGGCTCGTACATGTCACATATGACTGATGGATCGTTGTGATAAATTATCAACAGATTCAGAATGCGTTTGGTCGGTTTTGCGTTTGGTTGGTTTTGCGTATCCTGTCCATTTTAAACAAAAGATAGACAGTTAGAACGGTGTCGGTCACACCGCACCTCGGATTGAGGCAGGATTGACTCGTACACGTCACATACGACCCATGGATCCTTGTGCTAAAGTGTCGACACAGTCCGAATGCCTTTGGTCGGTTTTTCGTATGTCACTTGATGATTTTCACTTAAAATGACGTCTTTTTGAAACAAAAGACCGACACTTTTTGAGTGGTGTCGGCCACACCGCATCTCCGATTGTGGCGGGGTTGATTCGTACACGTCACATATGACCCATGGATCGTTCTCCTAAAGTTTCAACGGAAACCGAATCCGTTTGGTCGTTTTTCCGTATGTACTTAAAATGGTGTTCATTTTAAACAAAAGAGCGCCACTTAAACTTATCCCGGCCACACCGCGACTCGGATTCATCCCGGGTTGGCTCGTACACGTCACATATGACCCATTGATTGTTGGGATAAATTATCAACAGATTCGGAATGCGTTTGGTCGGTTTTCCGTAAGCTAGTTGATTCTTTTCACTTAAAATGACGTCCTTTTGAAAACAAAGACGGACACTTTGAGTGGTGTCGGCCACACCGCGTCTCCGGATTGAGCTGAAACCACCGTGAAACATTCTAATTATTATTCGTGACGTGTACGTGCAGACGGCACATCAATCGGACGTGCGGTTTGCGCGGTACGGCTCAATATTAGTGTTTTAAGTGATGCGCGCGCTTCGTAAACGTGCGTGAGGGGGGTCCAAATGGGCCAAAATATGTCGGAACGGCCTGAAATCAGACGACAAATACGGGTGAGTGATTTCTGAAGTGGTCGAGCAGACGGCACGTCAATCGGACTTGTCGTGTGCCCGCGGTGACCGACAACGCAGTTATGGTGTCATAAACGGCCAGAACGGGCGTCCAACGGTCAAATTCATAGCGTACGGCCTCGGATTGAGCTGAAACCACCGTGGAACATTATAATTATTATTCGTGACGTGTACGCGCAGACGGCACGTCAATCGGACGTGCGGTTTGCGCGGTACGGCTCAATATTCGTGTTTTAAGTGATGCGTGCGCTTCGTAAACGCGCGTGAGGGGGGTCCAAACGGGCAGAACGATGTCGGAATGGCCTGAAATCAGACGACAAATATGGTTGACTGGTTTTTGAAGTGGTCGAGCAGACGGCACGTCAATCGGACGTGCCGTGTGCCCGCGGTGACCGACAACGCAGTTCTGGTGTCATAAACGGCCAGAACGGGCGTCCAACGGTCAAATTCATAGCGGACGACCTCGGATTGAGCTGAAACCACCGTGAAACATTCTAATTATTATTCGTGACGTGTACGCGCAGACGGCATGTCAATCGGACGTGCGGTTTGCCCGGTACGGATCAATATTCATGTTTTAAGTGATGCGCGCGCTTCGTAAACGCGCGTGAGGGGGGTCCAAATGGGCCGAACGATGTCGGAATGGCCTGAAATCAGACGAAAAATACGGGTGACTGATTTTTGAAGTGGTCGAGCAGACGGCACGTCAATCGGACGTGCCGTGTGCCCGCGGTGACCGACAACGCAGTTATGGTGTCATAAACGGCCAGAACGGGCGTCCAACGGTCAAATTCATAGCGGACGGCCTCGGATTGAGCTGAAACCACCGTGGAACATTCTAATTATTATTCGTGACGTGTACGCGCAGACGGCACGTCAATCGGACGTGCGGTTTGCGCGGTACGGCTCAATATTCGTGTTTTAAGTGATGCGCGCGCTTCGTAAACGCGCGTGAGGGGGGTCCAAACGGGCAGAACGATGTCAGAATGGCCTGAAATCAGACGACAAATACGGGTGACTGATTTCTGAAGTGGTCGAGCAGACGGCACGTCAATCGGACGTGCCGTGTGCCCGCGGTGACCGAGAACGCAGTTATGGTGTCATAAACGGCCAGAACGGGCGTCCAACGGTCAAATTCATAGAGGACGGCCTCGGATTGAGCTGAAACCACCGTGGAACATTCTAATTATTATTCGTGACGTGTACGCTCAGACGGCACGTCAATCGGACGTGCGGTTTGCGCGGTACGGCTCAATATTCGTGTTTTAAGTGATGCGCGCGCTTCGTAAACGCGCGTGAGGGGGGTCCAAATGGGCCGAACGATGTCGGAATGGCCTGAAATCAGACGAAAAATACGGGTGACTGATTTCTGAAGTGGTCGAGTAGACGGCACGTCAATCGGACTTGTCGTGTGCCCGCGGTGACCGACAACGCAGTTATGGTGTCATAAACGGCCAGAACGGGCGTCCAACGGTCAAATTCATAGTGCACGGCCTCGGATTGAGCTGAAACCACCGTGGAACATTTTAATTATTATTCGTGACGTGTACGCGCAGACGGCACGTCAATCGGACGTGCGGTTTGCGCGGTACGGCTCAATATTCGTGTTTTAAGTGCTGCGCGCGCTTTGTAAACGCGCGTGAGGGGGGTCCAAACGGGCCGAACGATGTCGGAATGGCCTGAAATCAGACGACAAATAAGGGTGACTGATTTCTGAAGTGGTCGAGCAGACGGCACGTCAATCGGACGTGTCGTGTGCCCGCGGTGACCGAGAACGCAGTTCTGGTGTCATAAACGGCCAGAACGGGCGTCCAACGGTCAAATTCATAGCGTACGACCTCTGATTGAGCTAAAACCACCGTGGAACATTCTAATTATTATTCGTGACGTGTACGCGCAGACGGCACGTCAATCGGACGTGCGGTTTGCGCGGTACGGCTCAATATTCCTGTTTTAAGTGATGCGCGCGCTTCGTAAACCCGCGTGAGGGGGGTCCAAACGGGCCGAACGATGTCGGAATGGCCTGAAATCAGACGACAAATACGGGTGACTGATTTCTGAAGTGGTCGAGCAGAAGGCACGTCAATCGGACTTGTCGTGTGCCCGCGGTGACCGACAACGCAGTTATGGTGTCATAAACGGCCAGAACGGGCGTCCAACGGTCAAATTCATAGCGGACGGCCTCGGATTGAGCTGAAAACACCGTGGAACATTCTAATTATTATTCGTGACGTGTACGCGCAGACGGCACGTCAATCGGACCTGCGGTTTGCGCGGTACGGCTCAATATTCGTGTTTTAAGTGATGCGCGCGCTTCGTAAACGCGCGTGAGGGGGGTCCAAATGGGCCGAACGATGTCAGAATGGCCTGAAATCAGATGACAAATACGGGTGACTGATTTCTGAAGTGGTCGAGCAGACGGCACGTCAATCGGACTTGTCGTGTGCCCGCGGTGACCGACAACGCAGTTATGGTGTCATAAACGGCCAGAACGGGCGTCCAACGGTCAAATTCATAGCGGACGGCCTCGGATTGAGCTGAAACCACCGTGGAACATTCTAATTATTATTCGTGACGTGTACGCGCAGACGGCACGTCAATCGGACGTGCGGTTTGCGCGGTACGGCTCAATATTCGTGTTTTAAGTGCTGCGCGCGCTTCGTAAATGCGCGTGAGGGGGGTCCAAACGGGCCGAACGATGTCGGAATGGCCTGAAATCAGACGACAAATACGGGTGACTGATTTCTGAAGTGGTCGAGCAGACGGCACGTCAATCGGACATGCCGTGTGCCCGCGGTGACCGAGAACGCAGTTATGGTGTCATAAACAGCCAGAACGGGCGTCCAACGGTCAAATTCATAGCGTACGACCTCGGATTGAGCTGAAACCACCGTGGAACATTCTAATTATTATTCTTGACGTGTACGCGCAGACGGCACGTCAATCGGACGTGCGGTTTGCGCGGTACGGCTCAATATTCGTGTTTTAAGTGATGCGCGCGCTTCGTAAACGCGCGTGAGGGGGGTCCAAACGGGCCGAACGATGTCGGAATGGCCTGAAATCAGACGAAAAATACGGGTGACTGATTTCTGAAGTGGTCGAGCAGACGGCACGTCAATCGGATGTGCCGTGTGCCCGCGGTGACCGACAACGCAGTTATGGTGTCATAAACGGCCAGAACGGGCGTCCAACGGTCAAATTCATAGAGGACGGCCTCGGATTGAGTTGAAACCACCGTGGAACATTCTAATTATTATTCGTGACGTGTACGCGCAGACGGCACGTCAATCGGACGTGCGGTTTGCGCGGTACGGCTCAATATTCGTGTTTTAAGTGATGCGCGCGCTTCGTAAACGCGCGTGAGGGGGGTCCAAACGGGCAGAACGATGTCGGAATGGCCTGAAATCAGACGACAAATACGGGTGACTAATTTCTGAAGTGGTCGAGCAGACGGCACGTCAATCGGACGTGTCGTGTGCCCGCGGTGACCGGGAACGCAGTTATGGTGTCATAAACGGCCAGAACGGGCGTCCAACGGTCAAATTCATAGCGGACGGCCTCGGATTGAGTTGAAACCACCGTGGAACATTCTAATTATAATTCGTGACGTGTACGCGCAGACGGCACGTCAATCGGACGTGCGGTTTGCGCGGTACGGCTCAATATTCGTGTTTTAAGTGATGCGCGCGCTTCGTAAACGCGCGTGAGGGGGGTCCAAACGGGCCGAACGATGTCGGAATGGCCTGAAATCAGACGAAAAATACGGGTGACTGATTTCTGAAGTGGTCGAGTAGACGGAACGTCAATCGGACTTGTCGTGTGCCCGCGGTGACCGACAACGCAGTTATGGTGTCATAAACGGCCAGAACGGGCGTCCAACGGTCAAATTCATAGCGGACGGCCTCGGATTGAGCTGAAACCACCGTGGAACATTCTAATTATTATTCGTGACGTGTACGCGCAGACGGCACGTCAATCGGACGTGCGGTTTGCGCGGTACGGCTCAATATTCGTGTTTTAAGTGTTGCGCGCGCTTCGTAAACGCGCGTGAGGGGGGTCCAAACAGGCCGAACGATGTCGGAATGGCCTGAAATCAGACGACAAATAAGGGTGACTGATTTCTGAAGTGGTCGAGCAGACGGCACGTCAATCGGACGTGTCGTGTGCCCGCGGTGACCGAGAACGCAGTTCTGGTGTCATAAACGGCCAGAACGGGCGTCCAACGGTCAAATTCATAGCGTACGACCTCGGATTGAGCTGAAACCACCGTGGAACATTCTAATTATTATTCGTGACGTGTACGCGCAGACGGCACGTCAATCGGACGTGCGGTTTGCGCGGTACGGCTCAATATTCCTGTTTTAAGTGATGCGCGCGCTCCGTAAACCCGCGTGAGGGGGGTCCAAACGGGCCGAACGATGTCGGAATGGCCTGAAATCAGACGACAAATACGGGTGACTGATTTCTGAAGTGGTCGAGCAGAAGGCACGTCAATCGGACTTGTCGTGTGCCCGCGGTGACCGACAACGCAGTTATGGTGTCATAAACGGCCAGAACGGGCGTCCAACGGTCAAATTCATAGAGGACGGCCTCGGATTGAGCTGAAACCACCGTGGAACATTCTAATTATTATTCGTGACGTGTACGCGTAGACGGCACGTCAATCGGACCTGCGGTTTGCGCGGTACGGCTCAATATTCGTGTTTTAAGTGATGCGCGCGCTTCGTAAACGCACGTGAGGGGGGTCCAAACGGGCCGAACAATGTCAGAATGGCCTGAAATCAGACGACAAATACGGGTGACTGATTTCTGAAGTGGTCGAGCAGACGGCACGTCAATCGGACTTGTCGTGTGCCCGCGGTGACCGACAACGCAGTTATGGTGTCATAAACGGCCAGAACGGGCGTCCAACGGTCAAATTCATAGCGGACGGCCTCGGATTGAGCTGAAACCACCGTGGAACATTCTAATTATTATTCGTGACGTGTACGCGCAGACGGAACGTCAATCGGACGTGCGGTTTGCGCGGTACGGCTCAATATTCGTGTTTTAAGTGCTGCGCGCGCTTCGTAAACGCGCGTGAGGGGGGTCCAAACGGGCCGAACGATGTCGGAATGGCCTGAAATCAGACGACAAATACGGGTGACTGATTTCTGAAGTGGTCGAGCATACGGCACGTCAATCGGACATGCCGTGTGCCCGCGGTGACCGAGAACGCAGTTATGGTGTCATAAACGGCCAGAACGGGCGTCCAACGGTCAAATTCATAGCGTACGACCTCGGATTGAGCTGAAACCACCGTGGAACATTCTAATTATTATTCGTGATGTGTACGCGCAGACGGCACGTCAATCGGACGTGCGGTTTGCGCGGTACGGCTCAATATTCGTGTTTTAAGTGATGCGCGCGCTTCGTAAACGCGCGTGAGGGGGGTCCAAACGGGCCGAACGATGTCGTAATGGCCTGAAATCAGACGACAAATACGGGTGACTGATTTCTGAAGTGGTCGAGTAGACGGCACGTCAATCGGACTTGTCGTGTGCCCGCGGTGACCGACAACGCAGTTATGGTGTCATAAACGGCCAGAACGGGCGTCCAACGGTCAAATTCATAGCGGACGGCCTCGGATTGAGCTGAAACCACCGTGGAACATTCTAATTATTATTCTTGACGTGTACGCGCAGACGGCACGTCAATCGGACGTGCGGTTTGCGCGGTACGGCTCAATATTCGTGTTTTAAGTGATGTGCGCGCTTCGTAAACGCGCGTGAGGGGGGTCCAAACGGGCCGAACGATGTCGGAATGGCCTGAAATCAGACGACAAATACGGGTGACTGATTTCTGAAGTGTTCGAGCAGACGGCACGTCAATCGGACTTGTCGTGTGCCCGCGGTGACCGACAACGCAGTTATGGTGTCATAAACGGCCAGAACGGGCGTCCAACGGTCAAATTCATAGCGGACGGCTTCGGATTGAGCTGAAACCACCGTGGAACATTATAATTATTATTCGTGACATGTACGCGCAGACGGCACGTCAATCGGACCTGCGGTTTGCGCGGTACGGCTCAATATTCGTGTTTTAAGTGATGCGCGCGCTACGTAAACGCGCGTGAGGGGGGTCCAAACGGGCCGAACGATGTCAGAATGGCCTGAAATCAGACGACAAATACGGGTGACTGATTTCTGAAGTGGTCGAGCAGACGGCACGTCAATCGGACTTGTAGTGTGCCCGTGGTGACCGACAACGCAGTTATGGTGTCATAAACGGCCAGAACGGGCGTCCAACGGTCAAATTCATAGCGGACGGCCTCGGATTGAGCTGAAACCACCGTGGAACATTCTAATTATTATTCGTGACGTGTACGCGCAGACGGAACGTCAATCGGACGTGCGGTTTGCGCGGTACGGCTCAATATTCGTGTTTTAAGTGCTGCGCGCGCTTCGTAAACGCGCGTGAGGGGGGTCCAAACGGGCCGAACGATATTGGAATGGCCTGAAATCAGACGACAAGTACGGGTGACTGATTTCTAAAGTGGTCGAGCAGACGGCACGTCAATCGGACGTGTCGTGTGCCCGCGGTGACCGAGAACGCAGTTATGGTGTCATAAACGGCCAGAACGGGCGTCCAACGGTCAAATTCATAGCGTACGACCTCGGATTGAGCTGAAACCACCGTGGAAAATTCTAATTATTATTCGTGACGTGTACGCACAGACGGCACGTCAATCGGACGTGCGGTTTGCGCGGTACGGCTCAATATTCGTGTTTTAAGTGATGCGCGCGCTTCGTAAACGCGCGTGAGGGGGGTCCAAATGGGCCGAACGATGTCGGAATGGCCTGAAATCAGACGACAAATACGGGTGACTGATTTCTGAAGTGGTCGAGCAGACGGCACGTCAATCGGACTTGTCGTGTGCCCGCAGTGACCGACAACGCAGTTATGGTGTCATAAACGGCCAGAACGGGCGTCCAACGGTCAAATTCATAGCGGACGGACTCAGATTGAGCTGAAACAACCGTGGAACATTCTAATTATTATTCGTGACATGTACGCATAGACGGCACGTCAATCGGACGTGCGGTTTGCGCGGTACGGCTCAATATTCGTGTTTTAAGTGATGCGCGCGCTTCGTAAACGCGCGTGAGGGGGGTCCAAACGGGCCGAACGATGTTGGAATGGCCTGAAATCAGACGAAAAATACGGGTGACTGATTTCTGAAGTGGTCGAGCAGACGGCACGTCAATCGGACGTGCCGTGTGCCCGCGGTGACCGAGAACGCAGTTCTGGTGTCATAAACGGCCAGAACGGGCGTCCAACGGTCAAATTCATAGCGGACGGCCTCGGATTGAGCTGAAACCACCGTGGAACATTCTAATTATTATTCGTGACGTGTACGCACAGACGGCACCTCAATCGGACGTGCGGTTTGCGCGGTACGGCTCAATATTCGTGTTTTAAGTGATGCGCGCGCTTCGTAAACGCGCGTGAGGGGGGTCCAAACGGGCCGAACGGTGCCAGTTGATGTTTTTCACTTAAAATGATGTCCTTTTGAAACAAAAGACATACAGTTTGAGTTGTTCCGACCACACCGCGCCTCGGATTGAGGCGGGGATGACTCGTACACGTCACATATGACCCATGGATCGTTGTCCTAAAGCATCAACACATTTCGAATGCGTTTGGTCAGTTTTTCGTATGTCACTTTTTGTTTTCACTTAAAATCTTATGGAAATTCATATAGAATATTTTTATATCATATTTAGTATGGATTAGATTTTAGTTGATCGTGCTATGAAACATTTCAGAGCTAATGAAATTAAGGAAGGTGGAGGGGATGTCCGGGGGGCTGTCCGGGGGGGCTGTCCGGTGGGTGTCCGGGGGGCTGTCCGGGGACCAAGGAGGAGGGTGGGGGGGTTGTGCGGGGTCTGTCCGGGGGGTTTTTGGGGGTTGTTCAGGGGGTTGTCCAGGGTTGTTCAGGGGGCTGTCCGGGGGTTGTTCAGGGGGTTGTTCAGGGGGTTGTCCGGGGGTGTTCAGGGGGCTGTCCGGGGGGTGTTTGGGGGGTTGTCCGGGGTCCAAGGGGGGGGGGGTGGGGGGGTTGTCCGGGGTCCAAGGGGGGGGGTGGGTGGGGGGGTTGTCCGGGGGGCTGTCCGGGGGGCTATCCGGGGTCCAGGGTGGAGGGTTGGGGGCTGTACGGGGGGCTGTCCAGGGGGCTGTCTACGGGGGCTGTCCGGGGGGGCTGTCCGGTGGGTGTCCGGGGGGCTGTCTGGGGACCAAGGATGAGGGTGGGGGGGCTGTGCGGGGTCTGTCCGGAGGGTGTTTGAGGGTTCTTCAGGGGGTTTTCCGGGGTTGTTTAGGGGGCTGTCCGGTGGTTGTTCAGGGGGTTGTCCGGGGTTGTTCTGGGGGTTGTCCGGGGGGTGTTTGGGGGGTTGTCCGGGGTCCAAGGGGGAGGGTGGGGGGGTTGTCCGGGGGGCTGTCCGGGGGGCTATCCGGGGTCCAGGGTGGAGGGTTGGGGGCTATACGGGGGGCTGTCCAGGGGGCTGTCCAGGGGGCTGTCCGCGGGGCTGTCCGGGGGGTGTTTGGTGGGTGTTCGGGGTCCAAGGGGGAGGGGGGGTTGTCCAGGGTCCAAGAATGAGGGGGGTTGTCCAGGGAGTTCTCAAACACACAACCACTAAAAGACAACAACATCCATAAAAACAGACAATATATAAAAATAATTCAACTCCAATACTATACTACGAGTCTAGATAAAACCAACAACTAGAATAGATTTAACATCAAATCTCAAGTCAAAAATGTAACGGATCAATATGTCCCACATCAGCATCACCATCTCCATCATCATCATCATCATCTCCCTCGTCATCGTCCTCCTCATCGTCATCACCCTCCACAACGCCTTCCTCCTCGCCTTCGCCCTCCTCCTCGCCCTCCTCATCTCCCTCCTCTTCCGCATCAGACTGCTCGCCATCATCATCTTCAAGCTCGACATCGGCCTGACCACCACTGGAACTGCCACCTGGTGCACCATATATAGAATGTATCGACGACATGTATTCATCAATCGCTGGGCTGGCCTCTGCTGGAAGTGTTGGACGTAGAACTTCAATAAATTTCATAAATGCACTGTTTGCCCTTGCAGACTGTTCTGCCGTCTCTGTGGCCCTTTTCTCAGCCTGTTCTGCCTGTGCCCTAACATGCTGCAGCTCGGTGGCACTACAACTCGTACCTGAGGCAGGCCAATACCTCGTCGGGGCTATCCTAGGTCGGCAGCGTACTCTGCCAGAATGATCATCTCCCAACACCTGATGTAAGTGATCAGATGGCCCAAAATTGTCTGCTTCTTGGGCATCGAGGGCCTCTAAAGCATCCTGTTACAAATATAAATATATTGTTAAGTTACGAAATAGATATTAAAATATAAAATCAACAGATTAAAACTTACAATCTGCTGCTGAGTCGCTTCGTTGACAGCACGTCCATCCTTTTTTCGTCTACTCGAGCAAAACAGTTTTGCTCGAGGCACACGTCCTTCAATATTTTGTACTTGCCTCTACAATGACATTGAAAACAAAATTTATATAAATACTTCAGCAAATAATTAAATAATTGAGGAAACAAAAGAAAATGTAAGTCGTAAAGAAAACTTATAAACAATTGTCATACCTGCTGCCTCTCATGATCCGGCATCGTCGTGCGTCCTAGTGTATGGAGGTATTTTTTTGCATCAATGTTTTTTTTATTTTTTCCAGATGATTCCTAAATAAAATTCGATAATGCAAAGGATAATATTAATGCAAAACTTGAAAGTTATTATTTAAATACCTCAAATGTAATTCATACCTTAAACTGGGTACTCGTCCAATGAGTAATCATCTGACGATACTGCTCTATAGGACAATCATCCACGACTGGTACCGCCTCTAACTTAGTGCCAACTCTAGCACGCCAGCCAATATACAGCTCATGCTTGTAGGCTCTCCAAAGCTCGCCTAAATCCTTTAGACGTTCCATTCGTGCACCCTCACCATCAGGAAAATTAAATCGAAGCTGAAATGAAAATATTAATTTATATAAATACAAAAAAAATTCATGGCATTAAATACAACATATTTTTTTACCCATATCTCTGCCCAAGCTTTATCTTTGACCTCATGTGGCAAATGTCTCCACGACAGCGGGCTGACGGGAATGATGTCGGAGTATTTGGCAAGCGTCGCCATAAAACTCCGACATTGCTGCCCTGTTTTCTCAACCATCTGATTGTCTTCATTATATTCCACCATAACCTGTGTGCGACGGTACGACACCGAACGCATGCGTGTACGGCCCCGCCCCCGCCTCCTTTCAGTAGATGTATCTGTCATGAAAGAAAAACAAATATTTTATCAAAACATGTTATAATGAAAATAAATATTGCTATAAAAATTTGATAAGGTTTTATAAATATACATGTGCTAGTCTGATCAATGAGTGTCGCCGGATCCACAGAACCTGATGGAACACCCTCTGGTGGAACAGGAGTCGAAGACGATGGAATATAAAAGCTCGGAGAGACAGAAGTAGAAGGAAAAGAAGATGGAACAACTGTATGACCTGATGCTGACTGGGGAGTGGGAATCATCATGGGATGTGAAAATGATGGGGCAGAAGATGCAGAAGGTAGCGAAAACATGGGAGGTCTAAATATCCCGTGTGTCCCTAACGACACACCGGGATCAGAATGTGGGAAGGCTGAAATGTCAGTGGGAGGGGCAGGGTCTAGTCGGGCACGCGCAGCTCTATGTCCACCTCTGGTACGAACCCTCCTCGTACCACCGGCCTGAGTACTAGGACCAGTACTAGGCTCCTCGTCGAATAACTGTCGACGTAATGGTGGATCCTACAAAAAAGTTTACAAAAAAAATTAATCACATGACATTATATATTCTGTAAATATATATATATACATTTGAAATAAAGTACTCACTATAGGCACTAATGGTGGAATGCCCATCTCCTCCATCCGACGATTGTTCTCCGCCATTTTTTTTCTTCGTCTCTCTTCAATTGGCTTCATTTCCTGCATTGGAAAACAAATATGTAATTAATTAGAAAAAGAAAATTAATGTGTAAACCAAAAAACTAAATATATGAGGGAATGAGGGGATTCATTGGTAATTTAGCTATCAATTGTTTTAGAAGAGCTTGAATGAATTTAATAAAACATACAAGTTGTAATGTTCACCAAGTTAGAAATATTGTTTGATTTGGTTTGAATACAGTTCAATTCCAAATTAGAAAATGCAATTCAAATAAAACAGCAACCAATAAACATTGAAAATTCACATAACGGTCAAGTCAGCTAAAACATATTTGTGATCAATACTAAATAAATATGAATATTACCAACCTTAACAACCCAACTCGAGGTAAACCAAAAGAATTGAGAACATGGATGAATGATTCTATATATTTCCAACCACAGCTTCAGGTTCACAATCAACTCTGACAATTAAGCTATTGGAGTCATCAAAAGAAATAAATGGATTGGTTCCAATGGCAATAGGGACAGTGTCAATTCCATCATCAGCATCATCAAAAATATGTCTTGGAACTACTTCAACTACGACACCAAATTCAGGTTGAAGTTGATCTTTGACATAAAAAACTTGTTTAGCCATTGATGCCAACACATATGGTTCTTCGGTTGCAAGAGTGCGGGTCATATTAATTACTCGAAATCCACAATCATCAATAAATGTGCCATGTCTCGTCATCGAATCAAACCAATGGCATTTCATCATTGTGACTCGTCCATGAGAGTAATAATCCAATATTATTATTTTCTCAACGACTCCATAATAACCCACATTTTCAAGTCGCGGTCTACTATCTGATGCGCTGGCATAATAATCTGTTGTGGCAGTAACCATAATACCATCATGTTGTGTTCTCATGTTTTTGGCTCGTTTAGTGACAATAAATCTGTACCCATTGATAACAATTGATTTACAGTCACGAACCACGGTATTAGGACCAAAAGCCAAAGCTCTTATTTCCTCAGAGACAGAGTCAGCAGACAAACTCAATACCTGCAATATAAATGACAGTTAAACTTAAGTAAATATTGAAATAATTAATTTAAACAGTAATATTTTTACCTTCAATTTTAACCAAGCAGAAAACTCTTTGCTATGCAAAGTCTCTCTCCTTCTCAAAGATAAAGAACGATGCTTCCTATTTATCATTGTTTTATGTTCCCTGTAGATAAAAAAATATGAATAGTTTAACAGATATATATGTAAGATATACATATTCAATTTTGTTACCTGATATAGTCATCAAACAAATCACAGTTGAACAAAACTGTGCGATGTGCCATCTCCCGCTCTTCATGGCTTAATGTCTTCAATGTATATGATCCAGGAATTCCTCCTGTTTGAGGAAGTGATGGAAAACTGGGTTCAATTTGCTCATATTGTTCTTCTTCATTTCTCATTGGTCTGTTCATTCTTGTAGTAAGATCAGACAAATACATTGAACAGAAATCCATACATTCTTGAGCTAAGTAACCGTTCACGATAGAACCTTCGGGATGATTCTTGTTTCGAACATAAGACTTTAATGTGAACATATTTCTTTCAGTTGGATACATCCAACGAAAAGAAACAGGTCCTCCGAGAAGTATTTCAGTTGGAATATGGACAGTCAGATGCAGCATGCATGTGAAAAATGATGGGGGAAATATTTTCTCCAACTCACACAAAATTAATGGGGCATCTGTCAACATTTTTTGCAAGAAAGACTTGGACAACTTCTTAGCACAAAGATCTCTAAACAAATGGCACAACCGAATAACACCCACCCTTACATTATTGGACAAAAGATGACGGATTGCTATTGGAAGCAACTCATGCAGTAGAACGTGATAATCATGAGTCTTCAAAGATTTTAGCTTCAACTCTCTTATGTTGACCCGTTTAGATATGTTGCTTGAATAGCCATCAGGAACTCTAATAGTCTCTAATACTTCCAAAAATTGTTTTTTTTCAGTAGGTGTCATCACATAAGAAGCACATGGAAGTTTCCATTTATTTTCACTGATACGCACAGGATGCAATTCTGGTCTGATGCCCCAATCCACCAAGTCACGTCGAGATCGTAAATCATCTTTTGTCTTCCCCTTGACATTTAGAAGAACTGAAAGCAACATTTCACATATATTCTTTTCAATATGCATTACGTCTAAGCAATGACGTAGCAAATTGGTTGACCAATAAGGCAAATCAAAAAAGATACTCCTCTTCCTCCAATTGTAACAGGTTTCTGTGGAAACATTTTTTCTCTTTCCAGATTTCATTTGACCCTTCCCGAACGACAAACTGAAATCTTTCAATTCATTAAGCACATCAGTTCCAGACATACGCTGAGGTGGATCATCGGTCTCTATAGTATTATCAAATCTTCGACGATTCATTCTATATGGATGATCCTTTGGAAAAAATCGTCGATGTCCCATAAAACTGAAACTACAACGATGTTTCAGTCTTCTGGATCGTGTATTCTTCATACAAACTGGACATGACAGTTTCCCCTTCGTGCTCCATCCAGACATCATTGCATAAGCCGGAAAATCATTGATTGTCCACATAAGCGCAGCGCGCATCTGAAATATGTCTTTCGAACATGCATCGTATGTGCGCACACCCACATCCCAAAGAAGCTTCAACTCTTTTATTAAAGGTTGCATGTATACATCAATATCAATGCCAGGATCAGAAGGACCAGATATGAGTATACTCATGAAAGTGAAAGGTTTTTTCATACACAACCATGGGGGAAGATTATAAATGTGTATAAAAACTGGCCATGTGTTGTGCGAAGTAAGCATCTGCCCAAACGGATTAAAACCGTCGCATGAAAGACCCAGCCTCACATTACGCACGTCAGCTACAAAATCAGGATGTCGAGCATCAAATCTCTTCCATGCAAATCCATCTGCAGGATGAACCAACTCATCATCAGTCTTCTTTCTCTCGGTATCATGCCATCTCATTTTTATTGATATGTCATCAGACATAAAAAGATTCTGGAGTCTGGGGATCAATGGAAAGTGCCACATTACTTTCTGTGGAACGCGGGATGGTGTTCCATCAGATTTTGACTTCCAGCGGGATGTGCCACATTTTATACAATCATTTCGTTCAGCGGTTTCCTCCCAGAATAAACTGCAATCTTTCGGGCAAGCATGAATTTTGTTTCTTGAAAATCCAAGTTCCTCAACTAACTTCCATGCCATATAGTGGTTTGAGGGAATATCTACATCATCTGGAAGTAAATCCTTCAAGAGGGTAAGAATGTAATCGATTGCTGTATTAGAAATCCCATACATAGTTTTCCCATGAAATAATCGGATTAAAAATTCCAGCTTTTTCATTTTATCGCATTGCCGATATACTGGAGTCGTGGCAGCATCATTCAATTTTTTCACCCTATCAATATCATCATTTTCACTAGATGCATCAGCTGTCCTCATATCAAAGTCTTCTTGAGTCGAAATCCTTTCTTTTTCATGATGACGAATAAACAGAAACCGATCATCTAACAAATTCTCCATTCCAGTCTTTTCATTTCGATCATCACCAATTTGAGATTTCGTTTTCTCCCCATTGTGATACCACAGAAAGTAGTTTGCTTGAAACCCATTTTTGGTTATGTGGTAGATGACTTCTTCACGGCTCAACCAAGGTCTACCAACACAATTGGAACATGGGCAGTGTATGCGACCACTATCTGAAGCATTGTGAAATGCAAAATCTATAAAGCTCTCCAAATTGTTTTGAAAATCATCTGAGATCCGATCGGTTTCATACATCCAACTTCTGTCCATTCTGTAAAAAGAATTTATATAAGTCATTTTTTCATAAACAATTCAATAGGCATTAACTATAATAGAATATACATTTAAGTAAACGATAAAGGAAGAAAATAATCAAGGTATCAACTACACATGTCAAAAAAACATACAAATGTGTTATTGAAAAAATGTAAAACCAACAAGAACTTAATGTGTTATATCACATAACAGCATGACTCATCCCATAACCATATTATTAGGGTATCATGAACATGAATAACATCAACCTTGTGCCATCCTCCTACCCTACATGACCCCAACCACATGCCACATCTTATTATAGCCTTATCACATCACACCTCATCGAAAAACACTAGGGAAATCATAGTACATCTCACCTGAAGACACATGGACAATCACATCGCATCTTGCCTAAAAACACATGGTCAATCACTTTTGAAGGAAGAGTAGGGAAGACATGGTAGCTATCCAAACATATAACCACCATCCTAGATATTAGAAAAAATACCCATAACTCAAAACCTCTGATCGTTGGTAAGTTTATCCAACTCTGGTTGGGAATGTGTAGAAATAACATAAAAATACATGATATATAGATAGCACAAAATACTCAACCTATGGGTTCACATTAACTACATAATCACACACTTCACTACTACCATAAAACACATAAACCACACCACCACCACACAAGACGCATATCATTGGAATATAATTCTACATTCAATAAGTCTATCTATGGAATTATCATAAGAATCCATGTATCAATTGGAATATAATTCTACATTCAATAAGTCTATCTATGGAATCCCTCCCTTGGATCCATGTATCACCAATGGCTTAATCAATATTCAAAGAAATGAGTCTATCCGTGGAATTCCACTGTGAATCCATTTATCACATAAAGCATATAAGTTAATAGAAACAAGATTATATACCTGACATCCTAATAGAATCCATGTATCACTATTTACTATTAATCATTTAATGAATTTCATTTCATTTAAACAATTCATTAAACATACCAAGGTCAAAAACAAAGGTATTTAATACAACTCACCTCAAAATGGCGACTCAATCAAATAATAACCTGAAAACAATGAAGCTTCATTTACTCATGTTGTAATGACAAGATAATGAGATTCTCTTGCTTAATCAATCAATTCCATATCATGGTCTCAACATAACTCATAATGGCTAGAAATTCAATGAAAATTCAAGCACTCACATGGGAATTTTTAATATAACACTCCTAACAAGACTATAAAGATATCACATGCATTAGTTATAATATATCTAACATGATAGCATAAAATATAAGATAAATTCAATCCAATTTCATAGATTCATAGCATAGTCTCTACTTTACTCACATTGGCAAGGCAATACAATTAAATCATGTGTTAAAAAATAATTGGCATTCATGTGTTAAAGGGGAATGCAAACCATAAAATACCCTTAATTAATTTAATTTACAATTCAATTCAGAAATCGAACAATCAATTCGATTTATATAACCTTTCACAAATGACATCCCATGTTCAAGGGGTAAAATCCAAAAAGGAATTTTCAAGAAAACTCACCCTTAGGCGCCGGCAGTAGCTCCAAAATCGTCTAAACTGAAGGGAAAAATAAAAATAAGTTTAAATACTATCCAAACATTTTAATACCTTTTGGTGGTGTGAATTTCACTTTGAATTGTTAAAAAATCAAATTGGTAGGATGTTAGAACCAAAGTGATCTGAGTTTGAGAATGATAATGATTTTTTATTTTTGTAAATTTATTTTCAAGTTGATCAATGTATAAATATGAAGGACTAAGACATAATTTATTTCATGATCCATAAAATACATTCCCAATAATAAAATCCAAGGATCTAGAGGAATCACATCTTTGTAAGATTACATACATAAATTCATGATCAGAAATGTAAAAAATAGGATTATTTAAAACTCCACATAATTCTTATACAATCCATAGAAATTATAAAACTATATATGACAATCCAAGGCACAAAAAAACAACTTTGAAAGTTCTCTCAACACCCCACAAGCCGGATGCCACACTAGTTAGGGATAACACTCAACTAGATGGAGGTTTTACTCATTGAGATCCAAACATTTGAATACCTTTTGAGATAAAGAAGAAGAAGAACCTGAAGAAGAGCTGGAATCCGGCCAGCAGTATCTCCAAAATCGGCTGCTGCTGCTCCCGTTAGGGCTCTGTAACGCGAATGGGGGAGAGAACGGGCGGCTGGGTTTTTTGGGGAAAACCTTTGCCAACGGTTTTAAAAAACCGTTGGCATATGTATGTTTTTCCCAACGGTTCTATAACCGTTGGGAAAAACTCCCAAAAACAAAGTTTTCCCAACGGTTCTCATGAACCGTTGGGAAAAAGGCTCACAATACACATATATCCCAACGGTTCTAATGAACCGTTGGGAAAACCTCCCTAAACAATCCTACCCCAACGGTTTCATAGAACCGTTGGTATGTAAGCGTGGGGAAAAACCCAAATTCCAGTAGTGAAATGATGATGTTGAATGATCCCATATTTTATGATCCATGTGGCACACTTATGCATGAAATGAAATATTTATAAAGGGTGCACCCTGATAGCACTCCAATACATTGGGTAAAGATTAGTATCATGATACATCAAGTGTAGTGAGGGTTTACTCATGATAATTCATGTGAAATGAGGTTTTACCCATGATAATTCATGTGAAATGAGGGTTTACTCACGATCCATGTGCAATGAGCCTCAGATCATGCTAATATCATGTTAAATGTTGTTGCCACATTTCCATATTATGATAATCATGTTATATCATGCCTTTAAGTTCATGTTTCTCTTGTTCTCCATTGTTATGACTATTTCCTAACATGTACTATATTCTTCATTTTATTCCTTGGTTACTCCCTAATGGGGCATTATAGCTCACCCTTTTCTTATGCATGTCCTCAGGTTATCCCATGCAATTCTAAGTACAAAGAAATGTTGTTGTCATGTAAAGTAAGTTATCAATAAAGATGTTGTGTTTTAAGTTCTAAGTTTTTATGTAATTTTATTAGTTTCACAAGACACTAGACCCCTCGATCTTTGATGTTTTCTTAAGTGAAATTTTATGTAATAAACCATGTTTATGTTTTTAATAAAGAGCAGGGTTTTTATAGTTGGTATCAGAGGATAGGTTTAGTTATTTTGGTATTAGGATTAGAAAACCATAGTGAAATCCTTAGGGATAAGACTAATTATAATTAAAACATCCCAAAATTTTGGTGAGTATTAAGTAAGTGGTTTATCAATAAAATAAATCCATGTCTGGATACGAGTTGGTAGAGGTGGCTCGGACACAGATGTATCTAGGGGTAAAACCTAAAAACACCACTTTGAGCTAGATGTGAACAAGAACTGGTGCACAAAAATGGGCCTTGATACACTCTTGATTACGACACTCCTAGGGATATGATTTTCTAAATTCATAATCTTAGTATGAATCATTATTAAGGGAATAAAGAAATTTCCCTAATAATATATGTTGGGAAATAGATTATACACAACATAGATTAAAGCCTATAAATTCATAAGTTAAGGAAATAAATGTAATTTAAAAGTTATTCCTTTTTTGGATTCCCCTTTATGTGTTACCCCTATATTTCATTTTATTCCAGCCAAGGGCTGTTAATAGGAGGACTCGAGCTAACAACTGATGTGAATATCAATGTGATGATTGTTCCAATGAGATTTCCAATTCGATGGGGGTAGGAATTGAAAACTTTATAATGATAATATCTCCGTTAACACAAGTTTTGGAAAGAAACATGGGTCAAGAGGAACATGAAACTCTCCTAATGAAGAACAAGTCGCAGTCGAGAGCTTCATGAGACAAAGGCCTCCTAATGTTAATGGATCATCTCATCCTTTAATTGCTGAAAAATGGATCAACTCCATTGAAAGTATATTATTCATACTTCAATGTTCTAAAAAAGATAAGGTTATTCTTATTTCTTATCATATGGAGGGTAAAGGATATCAATATTGTACATTGATCAAAAATACAAAGCCTTCGGAGGAGATAAAGGTTTTGGAATAGAAGGATTCCCAGAAAATGTTTTTTGATAAATATTTTCCACACACCCTCTGACTTAAGATGGAAAGGGACTTCCATGCCCTTATGAAAAAAGATGATGAATCCATTAGAGCATACGAGAAAAACATCACAAGGCTTGCACGATATGCCTTCAGATTTTTTGTTAGCTTAGAATTCAAGATTGATCACTTCTTTGGTGGGCTAAAACCTAGCCTAAGGAAAGCCCTGGAGATCTGTGACATTGATAGCTATGAAGAAATTGGCTGATGTGCCCTCAAAGTCAGAATGGAGATCGTAAAATCTAAGGGGTATCATGTGGATAATAAGTGGAAAGTGGGATTTAATTCTCACAGTCAGATGGATAAATCCAATGGTGCTAAGAAATTCTAGCACCCCACTTTCCAAAGGTGTGGAAAGAAGAACCTCAGAAATTACCTGAAGGGGACGAGTAAATGCTTTATGTGTGGAAGATAAGGGAACCTATCCATTAACTACCAATAAGAAAAATCTACTACTACGACAAATGAGAGGAAAGCTCTATTCAACCATCAATGCATTATTCATTTCTTCAACTACAAAGAACCAGGTCACTTTGAAAACTAGTGCCTTAATCCAAGAATTTTTTGAGGCAACCAACAACCTCCAAGGAAGTAAGGGAGATATTTTCCATCACTATTACTGAATCAAACCCAAAAAAATATTTGGTGATAGGTATACTAGTTATTCATTCAATAATAGTGAATGTAATTTTTGATTCTAGTTTTACACATTTTTTTATATTCTGAAAGTTTAGTAGAATAATACCAACACCACCAAAAATCATCGAAGTAGAGATACCAGTGAGAATGGAAAATGGGTCAATCATTGCATCCCATGAATATAACACCTCCCCTATCACAATTTGTGGTTTGAGCTTCCCGTAGAACCTCATCATACTCCCTCTGGTGGAATTTGATGCAATTCTTGGCTTGGATTGGCTTTCCCTATATAGAGCCAACCTAAATTATCATTAGAGGGAAATCAGTCTCCATATGGAGAATCGACCCTAGATTCTATACAAGTGAAAGAAGGAGGATGAATATTCATTATCACCATCATATCAAGAATGGATATTACTGCCCTATGAGAATGTGTGTCTTGCTCAGATTATTGAGTCTAAGTAAGAAACCGTCCTTAAAGACATGCCTATTGTGAGGGAATTCGCTGAAGTGTTTCCCAAGGAATTAGCTGGTCTTCCTCCAAGAAAATATGTTGAATTCTTGATTGATCTTATACCTCGGTAATTACCAATATCCATGACTATGTATAGAATGGTTTTTTTGGATCTTGAGAAGCTAAAATAACAACTATAGGAGAATCTGGATAAATGGTTTACATGCCCAAGTGCTTCACCGTAGGGTTCACCGGTCCTCTTCATCAAAAATAATGATGGGTTAATGAACCTTTGAATTTATTATCATGATCTCAACAAAATCATGATAAAGAATAAGTACCCTCGGCCCCGAATTGATGACTTGTTCGATAAAATATGCGGAGCACAATAATTCCCCCAGGCGGATCTGCGGTCGAGATATTACCAATTAAGGGTGAAGAAGGAGGATATACCCAAGACTCCTTTTCATACAAGGTATAGGCACTATGAATTCATTTTAATACCTTTCGGAATCACAAATGATCCAGAAATATTCATGCAATTGATGAATAGAGTCTTTAAATATTACCTCGAAAAATTTGTGGTAGTATTTATAAATGATATTCTAGTATACTCCGAAACCATGGAGGAGCATGAGGAGAATCTAAGCACTGTATTAGAGACCTTGAAAATTTATAAACTCTATGGAAAGCATAGAAAGTGTGAGTTATGGTTGAAGGAAGTCTCATTCTTGGGTCATTTCATCACAAGAAATGGGATATATATGGATCCCTCTAAGATAGCTACAATTGAGGTATGGTTGAGGCTAACATAGGTAACTGATATCCGTAGCTTCATGTGGTAAGCTGGATATTATCGCTGATTTGTGAGAAATTTCTCATGATTTTACAACTTTCTTACTAAGATAACTCGAAAGGGTGTCAAGTTTTCTTGGAGTAATGAATGCGAAGATAGATTCCAGGAGTTAAAAAAGAGGCTTATCACTATGCACGTTCTCACACTACCCACAAGTGGATAACTTTTTGTGGTATTTATTGATTCTCTGAAGAAGGGTTTGGGTTGTGTGTTGATGAAAAATGACAATGTCATTGCCTATGCTTTAATGAAATTTAATGTTCATGAGAAAAACTATCCAACACATGATTTGGATTTGGTTGCAGTAATCTTAGCTTTGAAAATTTGATGAAATTACTTCTTTGGGAAGAAGTGTGAAATATACACAAATCACAAAATCCTCAAGTATATATTCACATAGAAATATTTCAATATGTGCTAATTAATATGGTTAGAGATGATCAAAGACTATGACTACTCAATCCATTACCACCCTGGGAAAGTGAACAAGTTGGTGGATTCTCTAAGTAGAAAGGACCCAGTGATTATTTCAATGATGAGAATTTAAAAGGATCCAATCATCTTAGATTTGGTGAAGATGGACATGAGAATCATAAAGAAGAGAACATCATCAATCCTTTCACAAATGATTTCTGAACTGTCTCTTTTGTAAAGGTTAATAGATGCTCAAAATTATGATGTGGGAATTCAGAAGAAAGTGGAAACTATCAAAAAAGGTAAATCCTGGGAGTTAAATTTTAATGAAGAAGGAATTGTGAGATCTAGGTCGAGACAATGTGTTCTATCAAATCTGGAGTTAAAGAATGAACTTTTGGATGATGCACATAGTTCAAATTTCTCAATTCACCTAGGAAACAGAAAGATGTATCGAGATCTCTGAGACCATTATTGGTGGGATAACATGAATAAGGAGATAGATGATTGTATATCAAAGTGGCTGGTGTGTCAGCAAGTTAAGGTTGAGAGGAAGAAGTCTAAAAGGATGATGCAACCATTACCCATACCAATATGGAAATGGTAAAAATAACCATGGACTTTGTCACCAGACTTCTAAAGACATCCAAAAGAAACAATGTTATATGGGTTGTTGTGGATCATCTTACAAATATTTCACATTCCATTTCGATTCGAGAGTATTTCTCATTGGATCAAATGGAATGGATATACATCATAGAAGTGGTAAGGCTTCATGGAGTACCACTATCGATTGTATCTGATCAAGATCAAAGATTCACCTCTAGGTTCTGGAAGAGTCTCCAACACGCTCTGAATACTAAGCTGAACTTCAGCACGGCTTATCATCCTCAAACTAATGGCCAATATGAGTGGTCTATCCAGACACTTGAGGACATGTTGAGATCATTCTCAATGGACATCAAATGAGGATGGGATCAATATCTTTCTCTGGTTGAGTTCTCTTACAAAAATAGTTTCCACTCAACCATCCAAATGGATCCTTATGAATCCCTTCATGGGAAGAGGTGCAAAACACCGGCATGTTGGGATGAAGTTCGAGAGTGAAAACTTCTAGGTATATAAATGGTTAAAGAAATCATGGAGAAGGTAAAGATTGTCTAGCAGCACATTAAATATGCTCAGAGTCGACAAAACATTTATGTTGATAGTTGTCAACAAGACTTAGAGATTTATGTTGGGGATATGGTATTCCTCAGAATATCAACATGGAAAATAGTTATGAGATTTTGGAATAAGGTAAATCTTAGTCTGATTTACATCAGCCCTTTTGAGATCCATGACTGCATTAGAGCAGTGGACTATTGACTAGCACTCCCACCGAACATATCTCAAGTACATGATGTATTACATATATCACTCTTGAGGAAGTATATACCAAACCCATCACATGTATTCAATCTAGAGGTGGTACCATTGGAAAATTAACTCTTCTATGAAGAGAAGTAAGTGAAGATCTTAGATCATAGGGAAAAAGTTCTACAAAATAAGACAATGTCCCACATAAAGTTGTTGTGAAGAAACCACAATTTTGAAGAAGCAACATGGGAATCAGGTAAATTGATGAAGAAGAGTTGCCCTAATATGTTTTAGGGTGGGAAAATGAGATTTTTAGGGTGAAATTTCTTTAGGGGGAAGATTGTAATGACCCAAACTTTTATTAATGAAAATTCTCCTTGATCTGATTAAAAATATTACTATGTAAAATAGTTGTATAAGACATATGCAATTCATTTGTTTTATGGTTTTGGTTTTTAAAATACAGTTAATAATTTTTACCATTGAAAATATATCCATTGAACAGTGATCACATGATTAGTATAAATATAGGGCTTTAACAAATCCAATTTACTCAGACAAAGGAAGTGATTACCCCATATAGTAGAATTTCTCCATACGAATCCCATTTCCAGAGCTTAGAAAGAAGGTAGTGTAACTGGGCTTCATTATTGACCAAGTCCAAGCTGAGATTTAACATGTTTAGCTTGAACAGAATCACTTACGGGAGAAGTAGAAGTTAATAGAGATTACCACCAGAGCGATGTTATTTGAGCCACCACAAGTCTATAGTCACCTTGTACCTTACCCTCAGGTCTTATTCTGGTGTTATAAGGGGTTATTTAACAAGATCCTACCACTACAATTATGAGAATTAGTTTTGTATAGAATAAATAATATACATTCATTTTATTATTGTTACTTTGTAAATGATTTTTAAAGCACAAATAGTATTTTAAGTTAATATTCAATTAAGAAATATATTTTGATAAAATAATGGTTTTTTGAATTAAATAATATTTTAATAAAATATTATAACAAAATTACTTTTTATTAAATATAAATGATCGTATAATTTTTAAGAATACAATTTAATTTTTATTTTGGTTTGAAAGCTGTTTTTATCAAAACCCATGAATTTTAAATAAATGTCAGTTTTTATTTTAAAATTAAAAAATAAAATATTTAGAAAATTATTTAGATAAAATGAATATCATTTTTGGATTCAGGACAAAGAAATTATCTAATGGTTAATTTTTCATAATTTTCTGAGGCAGTGAAATTTTTGGGTAAATATAAAATATCGTTTAAATATATAATATGTTTTATGAAATCATAATCACCCAATAGTGATTTAATAAAATAATATAGAAAGTTTGTTTGGCTAATATATGATTTAACTTTAAAATTATCTTATCTTAGGTCTATTTGATTTATTTTACAAAGCATTAGGGGACCCTCCAAGACTTATAAAATCATTTAACATTTTAAAATGATTCCCTTGAGAGTGTGACTCACCTCCACATAATCAAGACTTATATTTTAATAGTTTAGGCCATTGGACTTATAAAATAATTTTTTCCACTCCACTTTTTCAAAACCCATGGGAAAAAACCATGGTATTGTTTGTGTTTTTTATTAGTTTAATGTGTTGTTTCCAAAACCTAAATAATAAAGAATTCCCTCTCCTTTCCTATATAAACCCAATCAAAATTTCATTCCTCTCCACTAAAGGTCTTTTGAGCTAGACCGACCACTTTAATCATCTCTCTATAATCCTACCATGGTGACCTAATCTCCCTAGAATCCACTCTCAAGCCTCTCCCAAGCCTTTGGGATCACACTTCCATGTAAGGGATCCCCACTTTCCTTCTTTATTTTTTTCTAAGTTTCCTTATTTTTTATGACCTTTTATTTTCAATAAAAAATGTTCGGGTATGATTTATCACCTCCCCTATACTTCCCTAATTATTTTTTAATGATTAGAGACCCAGTTCTCTCTCATTAATACCTCCCATGTACACTTGGTACCACGCTGAAATTCCGTAATGGATTTCTCTCTCCTCATTTACATTCAAGAAATTATATTATATTATGCATCTAAATTAAATTAAATATATTGGGACATCTATTTATATGGCCCCATTAATTTCCATTTCATGTATATATGATGATATACCCCTTTCTCTCTCGTCAACCATTTTTAAGAATTCTTATGTCACATTTCTATACTTTCGGAATGGCACCGTGATTTTCCAAGCCAAAGTCATTGTGTGGTGAATACCGTTCTCATTTCTCTATCAAGGGTATTCACCTTTATGAACATTTATTTATTGATTATATATCTTCATTTATGTATTCCACATTCCTTTAACTTGGAATAAATGATGATTTTAAATGATTCCATGTTGTATAATCCACGTGGTATATTTATGCATGAAATGAAATGATTATAAAGGGTGCGCTCTGATAGCACACCAATGCATTGGGTAAATATTATAATCATGATAGGTCAACTGTAATGATGGTTTAATCATGATAATTCAAGTGAAATGAAGGTTTACTCATAATCCATCTGAAATGAGCCTTGGATCATGCTAATATCATGTAAAATGTTGTTTCTACATTTCTATGTTATGATAATCATGTAATTTCATGCCTTTAGGTTCATGTTTATTTTGTGCTCCATTGTTATTACTATTTACTAAAATGTAATATATTCCTCATTTTATGCATTTTTTACTCCCTTAATGGGAATTATAGCTCACCCATTTCTTATGCATGTCCTGAGGTTATCTCATGCAATGCTAAGTACAAAGGAATGTTGTTGTCATGTAAAGGAAGTTTTCAATAAAGATGTTTTGTTTTATGTTCTATGTAGTTATGTAATATTCATATTTTCCCAAGACACTTGACTTCTCAATCCTTGGAGTTGTCCTAAGTTCCATTTAATGTAATAAATCAGGTTTAAGTGTGTAATAAAGAGAAGTGTTGTAATAGATATTATGTTAACCTTGATTATGTTTATATTACTAGGGATATCAAATTCACCATGGTTGTTCATTATATTATGGTGATAACCCATTCACCATTTTTTATCTTATTTTATTGGTGATATCCTGTTCACCCATATTATCACCATGGTGATGACACATTTACTCTTAGTTATTATTGGAGTGGTGATAGATATTTCACCAATAATCAATTGTAATAATGATAATTATTTTTCATTTATATTTCTATTATGGTGATAAATAGTGCACCTTTGTTATAGATCATATTAACAGATTTTTCACCTTATGTTGTATTATAGTGACATCATGTTCACTCTCTATTTTATTATCGGTTATACCTATTTACTATATGGGATAAATCATTCACCTTATTTAATTATTATTGATTATAGAGCATTCAACTTATTTATTAGAATAGTAATTTTTTTTTCACCCATACTCCCATTCTTATTAGTGATAAACTATTTAATATAGGTGAAAGTTAATTCAACTTATTTGTAAAGACTTGGGTTTTTTATTGAAACTTAGCTTAATTTTGATTCTTGGATTCTCGAGACCTCTTTAGGGGGTAAAATGGTAAATTTTACTAAGTAGAAGACCTCTAACAAATTATATGAAGCTTTGGTTAGTTCTAGATTATGGTGTTTAACTTGAATATGGGTTGTGGTTGAAATTATAATCTCATGGAGAATTGTAAATAATATAATCAAAACATTATATTATTTATATTATGCTTCTATTTTTTCATTAAATATTATTATCTTGTAAATGGTGGGCTTGGATGGGAAAACTAAGACTGTGGTTGAGATCGGAATGTGGTTTTACCCTAAGAAGGATATAAGTTTCATTTTATCAGGACCCATGATAGTGCATAGTAGCGGGTGATTAAAGAATAAATGGATTAAATAATTCAATTAAACTATTTAACAATATTGAATTAATTATTCATCTATATATTCCACCTTATAGTAATATCTAGGATAATCCATACAACCCAATATATTTGAGAGGAGAGACTCAAAGTGGATATTTGGAGATGATTGAGAGGAAATTGAGGGAATTGATGATGAATGCATTGATAATGTCGATAGTGACAACGTGAGTTTATTCTTCACCAATAATAAACACTTTTATGAGGTAGGGATTTATTTCTTACTATTTTATCAATTATTTGGGGTATTAACATTGTATTTGGTGGGTTAGAACCCATGTTTTTCATATATTCATCAATGTGGTATAATTTATTCTCTCAACCTGTTGTGTATCTTCAAAACCTAATTCTTGGTTTTAAATCCTAGTACCATGGAATATTGTGGTAGAAATTACTAGATTTGAACATGTTCTTTGAGATCAGAATAATTTCATGTTATAATAAATAAATTCTTCAGATTATCTTCTTCTACATTATTTCCCATCTCTCATATATCCATCCACTTATCATCACTCTTCCCTTCATTTCGTGAATGATTAATGATCTCCAACCCTAATTGTGTCCAATAGTAATGCCATGGGAGATATCGGGTGAACATGGGTGTTCAACATGAGGAACCATGGTGATGGAAGTTCTAGTATAGAGCTGGTGAAAATCATGGATGTGATGGGTTCTGTTGAGGAGTGGGGGACACTCTATGAATTGGTCCAATCTAAGCTAGATACATTGAAAATGTGAGAGTGGTGGGGCTATGACATTGCACAGTGATGTGACAAAAATTTATTTAACCACTATTGTAGTGATAATTTTGAGATAAAATAATGTGAAAAAATGAGGAAATAAATGAAATCATATGTAATGTTGAATACCCCCAAATAAAGGGAAAAAATCATGGAGAAATAGAAGTATATCTCTATGGGTAAAAGTGGGTACAAAATCCCTCAAAATTACAAGGAGAATATCACTCATAATTATATCTCTTCAATATGTAGGGAAACAACCTCACAAAATACCACATAGATACTAATTGGAGAATATGTGTTGTTGAAGCAGATAATGAAACTGTTAGGAGATAGCACTTTATATAGGTTGTATCACACCCATTTTCCTCCCTTTCTATATCTCATTTTGTGGGGTTGGCCACCCACATTTTCCAACCATGCTTGACTCCATTGAAAAGGTAAGGGGAAACACCATTCATAATAAAAAATACTTCCAACACATATCCCATTTGAAGATTGATTGAGAACTAATCATATCGAGACACATACTTTCTACCTACCAAACCATGTTTCTAACATATATATAATACCGCTTCAGGATTGATCCATTTGAACTTATCATAAACAATTTCCTTTATCAATAAATTTTCCAAATTTCCTTTACAGTGAATTTTTGGTATACCTATTCTTCCTTCATTTACCACATCACATAAAAAATGATATTGTATCCCAGTGTTATTCATCCTAGAATGAAAATGATGAATTCCTTGCAATATTAAAGTAACCATAATAGTCACTAAATAGTGGAATCCCCTCTTATCTATGCCCTATACACTCCAATAAACTTCTCATCCAAATCACCTCTTTGAAATCCTATGTAGCTTATATGTACTTCGCCTTCATTGTCGATAAAGCCACAGTTGGCTAAAACAATTAAATCCAGCTCACATATCCTCTAGAAAGAGTAAACATGTAACCAATAGGGAATTTTCAACACTCATAATCACTTAAAAAATATGAATTAATATAGACTTTGATTGTAAATTTTAATCCTCTATAACATAATGAAATATCTAAGTTCCTAATGATGTATCTCGTGATCCTCTTCACTATGAACCACTAATACCATCATAGATTCTCCATATACTAACTAAATATTCCCAATGCATTTGAAATGTCTGGTCTTGTGAAAACCATAGAAAACATCAAACTCCCCACTATTGATGCATATAATACTCGAGACATCTCAATCCTCTCTGCTTCACAGCAAGGACTCATTACGGAGGATAACATGAAATTAATAGGAAGTGGAGGATAGAATGGTTTAAATTAATGCATATTGAATTTTTTAAAGACATTACGCAACTAATTATTCTATGATATACAAATCTTACTATTATTTCTATATCAGTATATTTTATTCCAAATAATCTTATTTTCTGGTCCAAAGTCCTTCATATCAAACTCCCTAGCCGATTGGGCCTTTATCTCCCAGTAATGATCATTGTCGGGGCCTAAAATTAAAATTTAATCAACATATAACAAAATAATAAAGATATCATTACCATATAAACACTTTAAATATGTACTTGGATCAAAATTAATTCTACTTAACCAAGGCTCCTGAATAGGAATAAAATCTTTTATACAATTACCATGATATCTTCTTGAGATTGTACAAAAAAAATTCAACCTAAAAACCAAGTTCTTATTACCTTATTCTAAAAAACCTTCTGTATAGAGCACGTAAATCTCCTTATCAGTATCATAATGGGGAAATTAAGTCTTTACTTTCAACTACTCTAGATGAAAGTTGTATGTAGCACACATCACTAGAACTATCCAAATAGTTGTCTGTCTAATAAAAGGATAAAATATTTCATTGAAATCAATACCCTCCTTATAAGCATATCCTTTGACCACTAGTATTTCATAATATATTTCCACATGGTCCTTTTTATCCCACATGATATTAAAGAACCATTTTTTGACAACATTCCTTCTATGATTTAATGAATTAATATCCCATGTATTTTTCCTATGAAAAGATTCAAGTTCCACCTAAATCACCACCATCCATGAGGATACATCTAGAATCTGGGTCACCTACATAATAAGATAAAACTTAATTTTTTTCAATAATTATTAAACAATATTTCTCTTAGTGACATATTCTGAGTTTTCTAATGGTAAATTTTTTTCCTAAGTTGGTCATCATGGTCTAAAACCAACCAATACTTGATCCCCATGCTCTGGTAATGCCTTATAAGAATCTAGTACATCCTTGGATTTTTAATCCACCTCGACCAGTGTAGTTTCTATATTATCTTCCTCTATGTTTCCTTCAATTTTCATTTTCACCTTGTATTATATAAAAATGACACCTCTACTAATAATAATTTAGTGGTGACTTGGGTCCACAAATGATACCCATTCACACTATCAATGTATCCAAAGAAGATATATTTTTAGGATCTCAAATCCATCTTTGATCTTTAATGGTTGTTAAAAATTGCATATATAGGACTTACAAAAGTATGTAACTGAGAATAGCCAATCGTTTTACCAGTAAACATCTCCATCGGTGTCTTCAGATCAATCATCATTGAAGGATATCTGTTGATCACATAACTGATGGTATTCTCTAATTTTTCCCAAAATATTTTTTCAATTTTTGCAGTATTCAACATCACCCATGTTCTATCCAACGGGCTTCTATCCATCCACTCTACTGCTCTATTCTAATAAAGAGTGTATGCCATCATGAACTATCTCTTGATACCTTTCCATTGAAAAATCATATCAAAATACACACTTGTATATTCTATACTATTATCAGTATTCAAACACTTGATCATGTTTCAAGGATAAATATCCTCTAGAACATTGAATGTTTTGAAAACATTAAAAATATATACAACCATCTTGATTGGGAACACCCAATTTATCTTTGAATAATCATTTATAAATTAAAGAAAATACCATTCTCATCTCAGAGATATAAATGGTTATTTCCAAATGTGAGAATAAATAAAATATAAGATCAATTTTCTTCTCACTATTAACATCATGAACATTAACCTTTTTTTCATACTCAAAAAATAATACTCAATAAATATTAAATATTCCTATATAAAAATAGGTAGAAACTTATTATCAGTAAGAACCTTCTGGAACCATTCAAGCATATGGACTAGATTTTAATTCCATAATGGCATCAACAATTATATCGATGTAGTTGATATGAAAACTATCACCACCTCCTTGTAAGTTTCACCCATTATAATTTATAGGCTCATTGGTATCTTCTCTTCCTTCATCACCACATTAAAACCCTTCATAATTCTCATTAATCCATTCTTAATCTAAATCTTACATCTGATGTCATCAAATTACCCCAAAGAAAATATGTTATTCTTTAAGCCCTTCAAATGGTGTAATCCTAATATTTGTTTCAACAATACCATCATGAATATTCAGTTTTATGGTACTAAATAAAATTAACTTCAAAGTGTGATCATTTATAATGTACAAAATTCCTTTTGGGGTAGTTTTATCCTAATCAAATCGTTCATGTCGAGATTTCAAGTGTCATGTTCCTCCTGATTTGATTATCCTTACATCATTGAATATTGTCTTCCTCCATCAATCATTGATGCTTAAATTAATAAAACATCCACACTTACATAAGTTCTCACCCCATTTCTATCCATGTTTAGATTATAGATCCCACTAGAACCATGCACCATTGTCACACCTATTTTTCTTTTTCTATTCCTCTATAGGCAGTTATCCTTCTACAAAACCGCTTGCATGTTTATTTTTTAAAATGGAAAATTATTCTTACAGAATTTATTGATTTCATATTTAACCTCTATCCGGAAACTCCATATGTCTAGAACCTCATCTATTTCACTATGGTTTGTTTAAAAATCTCAATAAAGAGAATGAAGTGAAAGATCAACTAAAGCCTCAATCACAGAGCATACCTAAATTTATGAGAAATGTTAATACCCAAAAAATTGAAAAACATTGGGAAAGATCCTTCCTATGATACAACTTACTAGGATAAAAAATGATTGAACCACTAGTGTAGTTATAATTATAAGATAAAATAAATTTAAAAAGTGAAGAAATAAATGACACCATATGTAATGTGGAAAACCCCCAAATAAAGTTATAAAGACCACAAGAAAATATAAGGATATTACTATGGATAAAAGTGGGTACACACTCCCTCAAAAGTACAAATAGAATATCCCACATAATTATCTATCTTGAATATGTAATGAAATAACCTCACAAAATACCAAACAAATATTGATAGGAGAACATGTGTTGTTGAAGCTATTGATGAAACTACTGAGAGAAAACCATTTATATAGGTTGTATCTCACTTCTATTCCTCCCTTGTTGTTTCGTAGGTGGGTTTGGCCACCAACTATCACCAACCAAGACTAAATCCCTTGAAAAAATAATAGGTTTAAACTATCTATAATAAAAAATAATTCTAATATGCATTGGTAGAGAAATATTGGCCAGCTTCTAACACACCGGTGGTTTAGATGTGGGGAGGGGTGAATAGGGTTTGACCTCCCCTGTTTCCTATAATTAAAAGAAAAAAGGAAATGAATTGATAAAATATATTTAATAGGCTGATTGAAGATAGAAATA
Organism: Viscum album; assembly: GCA_963277665.1. Lineage (NCBI taxonomy): Eukaryota > Viridiplantae > Streptophyta > Magnoliopsida > Santalales > Viscaceae > Viscum > Viscum album. Next base: position 1,074,809,287 of record OY728157.1, on the reverse strand, counting down.
AGATGGGTACCATGTGAAACCCATTGACTCCTTTTATCTAAATATTATATCTATTTTAAAATAATAGTAATTATTGTTGTTGTTGTTATTAGTCTATTTGTTTTGATTTTATATTTATAACATAACTCATACTTATGACCCATAAATGACATCATTAACTATACATTGTGATGCATGATTCAGAAAAAACATGTAATATCTAATTTTGACCTATGGCATGGGCCCTCAGTCCCATCAAATACAACTATCATCTAAGATGTGATAAAATGTTTTTTTATATATATTTCATGTTTTAAATAAATTAATATCATATACTTGGTATTTTCCAGGTATATTGTAGTGATATGGTCTGTTCATCCTTATGAGGTGATATACGAGGAGAGATAGGCCGATATATGATTTATCTCTATAGGAATGATGATAAGGTCTAGGTGTGTTCATTGGATAGCTCAAAAGTTTAAGATTTTGGTGTGAAATTAGTCCTTCCTAAGTATATTTCCACATGGGACACAATTTTGGACCTTGTTTAGATATCTAACATGTAGAGTGAGATGATAAAAGTAGGTTTCTCTATCAGTTATGGTTAGAAAATAGTATGGTTTGGGAGTGATCATCAGAGTGGTGATAAGGTTATTACTCCCATGGAAGTGGGAATAGTCAGGGAATGGGTCCCTCATATCCTATATACTGGTAGATTTAGTACTCCCACACACACATCTAGGGTGTGAATCTTATGCCTGCAGATATGATACTCCCCCATATAGAGCTATGATGGGGTGTGGTTCCTCTACTAGTTTTGGTACTCCCTCAACACATGTGTACATCCATAAGTCATGGGTACCCCACTAGAGACCTTATGAGGTTACATGGGTTGATATTTTGGATTTGTGAATGATGGTTCAGTATAGATATATCAAAAGTGGTAGCACTCCCTCATCTAAGGAGTATTATTTAGGGATGATCTGGCTTACCATTATGGATTCTAGTGATGATGTGACAATTAGAAGTATTATTTATGATACTTGAGATTTCTTATCACCATAGGGGTTTCCTTTCAGATGTTATGTTGAGGATTTTAATCGATTTCAAGCATCATGGACACTTTAGTGTCTCGAGTACCTCTAGTTTCTCATGTTATGTGTCTTTCAAGTACTTGAGTTTAGATGATGATGATTAATCAATTTTCCTAATACTTATAGTTATTGATTATATCTAGATTATTCTTCTTTGAAATCACTTTCAATTACTCTTTAGTTTTAGAAGTTATGAGTTGACATAGAGTTGTATTTTTCTCTTCCCATCCTACTCTTGGAAACCTTACATACTAGGAATTGGGTAGAATTTTTTCTTTGGGATTCATTTATGGTTTTCAAGGAATACTGTTGACTATGTTTATAATCACTATTTCATGGGCCTTTTCACCTTATGTATTTTTTTTCTATACAGACACTTTATAGGTTTAAAGATGATCTGTGTGGAATAGAGACGACATGGCTTATTCTAGGCTAGCACCTGGTGGTACTTGATGAATCTCTTAATAGCATAGTAGTTTTTTATAGTAATAATGACTTTTGTGACTAGATTTTTCAAAAAGTACTTGTGGTGTAGAACATTTTCTCAATGCCTTTTTTTCCTTAGGCTTTCTAAAGGTAACTTTTTCCTTGTATTTTTCATGTGGGTTTCACTAGTTCTTATTTTCTCATGCCTGTATTTTGTATAGTTTAATTTATAATATATAAGTGGTGATTTTTTTTGGTTATATAGTGTATTGGAGATGTGTATTTTTTATTGGTTTATATGGTATAAGGCCTCATATAATGGGAGATAAAACAACTCGGTGTTATTCCCTAGCCCCATTCTTATTAAAGACAATTTTTGTATAGAAATATCATCTTACCATCTACCCAGGTGGGTAACCAATGGGTCAGGTCATGTTAAATTGGTATCAAAGTGTGTTTGTTCAAGGAATATTGTTTATAGTCATTATTCATGTGAGTACTATATTAGGAATTAGCAAAATTATGTTATACAAGTTTTGAGTTCAGTTATCAGACCAGGGAGACCAGCAAAGGTGTTGCAGCTGACGTATATTTTCTCTAGGAATCAGATAAACTTTTAGTCAACCCATAGCTCTAATTCATCATTTCAGTGTACAATAAGGTTGGTACGTGCATTATATAACGGATAGTTGTGATCTTCATAATTTACCATTTTCATCCTAGCTATATATTCTCAAACCATTTCAAGTTTTTTCTATTGATTATAGAATTATACCCACTAATAGACCACTTGTATATGGAATTAGGGTCATGATGATATGATTCCTATATTTGGTATTCTTGACACCAGTTAGTGAGTGATGAGGCATTATATTTTAAGACATGATTGAGAGTTTGACTTTCTTTATGATCAGAGGGAGTCCCTATAAACCTCTTTCACTTTGTATGAATCTTTCTTAATGTGAATATAATAATTTTCACTAGGTTGGTTGAGACTACTCATAGGGTTGATATATTACATTTGTTAGATGGTTGAAACCTCATAGGCTTGCGAGGTGAGAGTGATCCAAGGGTGATAGAAGTTTGGATAAAGTATGCGACTCATGATTCCATGTAGTTAAAACTCTTACTGACCAGACATAAATTCTCATATTGAACTTCCCATATAACATGATGAGTCATTTATGGATGATATTTTCTTAAAACCATGACGGGTTAGCTCTATTGTGGATAGAGTTTAAGGCTCTATCAAGGATAGAGTTTTATTAGAGTATATCAAATCCTCCATAGGGCGGTGTGACCAAGACCGATTGTGTATTTATTATCATAGATTCCATGATGTGTTGCATGGACATGTGTCATAGTAGAATTGATTAAACTTAGTGGATTAATTGGAGAATCTAAAGGGATAAGTTATAAAGAATATGTTTTTCTTTTGTGAACACCACCTCTAGATAGCTTCACTTAGCCATTGAGTACTACTACTAATATTTATATTTTTATTTTATTTTCTGAAAACCAATTTAAGGGAAAGTGGTAACCATGTAAATCAGGTGGGATACAATACCAAAAACTAGAAACAAATTTTGAAATTAAAAAAACTAACACCAACCTCGAGGTGGACATGAACCACGAGGCACCCGCGTCAGCCTGTCACTCATCTTCCAACCACCATCATCATTGGGAAAATAGCTCGACATCATCGCCATCATCCATCCCTGCCATAGGTCATCCCAACACAGTTCCCATCTGAGAAAAAACCACATCATATTCACTTCACCATCATCGAACATCGACACCGACATCCATCTCCACGCCATAAAATCACCGAATATAGAAACCAAAAATGACAGTTACTGTCTTCACAATAAAAAACCACAGTTGACATCACCATCCAAGCACCACTGTTGTTGTCACTGTCAGATTCCAAACAAACCTTCATAGATCATCGTATCCACCGATAAAACAAAACCACAACCATAGAATAATAAAATGTCCTTCAATGACACTATGAATAAGAGATCTGAAAATCCTAATCTGAAAAGAACCAAAATGATAAAGGCTGATCGAGGATCACAATCGGCCACCAAAACCACCTCCCAAAACCTCTGTGCTACCATTGCTCCAGCTCTTACGTGGATATGAATAGTGGAACACAAGGTCCTATCAGGTAAGAAGTGGTTAGGTATTCCACAGCGACACCTTTATCGGACCAACAATTCTACCTTAGAGACATACACCCAAAGAGACGCACTACCATGATGATCATGAAGAGGATGAATCCTGGAAGAGGTGAAATGAGGGGATAAAGAGAGGAAAATAGTGCTCAGATGAACCACTAACCTCGCATATGAAGGTTTCATGAGGAAACCCTAGTTGGATCTGAGAGTGAGAAGGGGAGATCTGAGAGAGAATGGGGCCATAGGAATGGAGTACTGACAGTTAGAGTTGTGAGAGGATTAAAGCGATGGGTGGTTATGGTTAGACATCAATGGGTGTAGTTTCGGGTATGTTTCATGTATTCTCTTAAAATAATCTCGTACTAGTTGATTAAAGAATTATCAAATCATATTGTATCATATTTTTGGGTGTTGTAGATTCCAATGGAACCCCTAGGTAGACCCTAGATGGCTAGAGTGTTTCCTTTGATGGTAAACCACATGTAATCACCCTTTTTAGTGAAGTGAGTCTATCATTATTCAAAAAATATTCATTTCCATAGGATTACTCATGTTAAAGAATAGGTGAAATGGATCCCACCTTGATAAAGATTTGTTATCTTTCACTAGTTTAATGAGTTTTTTTAATTTAGGTTGACGAGGTTGGTCCTTTCATCAATACTAAGAAATACCCCCCTCAGTGTTGTAAAAAGGGTTGTCCATTTGGTAGTTAAGATCAAAAACCTATTCATTTCTTTGCATGGATTGGTAATCGGTGTCCATGGATAATAATTCACTTTGTAAGAGTATATATAACTGCATAGAAACTTTCAATGTGTAACCTATGTTTGAACCTTTTTGAAAGTCTATATGCATTATTTTAAATTCAGATAATTTTTTTTGGATATTTTATATTGAGATTATAACACCAAATTTACCTCAAATATTTTATTATATCATTTGAGGTGTGACAATTTAGGCATTTGAGGTATTTCCCTAAACTTACCATGAGATTATTAGTCGTGCAGAAATATATCATGTTGTGGGATCTAGAATCATGGGGTAAGGTTGGTCTTCATGATGTTGGACCCATGTAGTTTATTGATATTATATTAGTGCAATAGGATATGGTTTTCACCAATTTTATCAAAGGAATGCGTGTTTGAATAATGGAGGAGGTGCATGAGAAATGTTTGTTGGGGTTGTTGTTTCTAGAACAGAGATGGAGATATAGCTCACTATCAACTAATTATGGATGGGTCCATTCTCCTTAATTTTATAACAGAAACTCATGGTGATGACAAAGATCCAATGGTCTAGTGTAACACAACATTCTCAGGTAATGGACCTGAATAATGTTTTCCTAAATGAGGTGATAATGATGGCCAATTACCCTAGTTTAAGGGTGTTATACCCATGGTATTTATTATAAGTATCATGAGGAAAATCCCAAGTGGAAATCCACCTTGTAAAGTGTAATTGTCAATGTGGAGAATTGGGTGGATATTTTTTTCTATTACCATCTCATGGAAACTACTTCTATGTAATGGATGAGAAGGTTTTTTCATGAGGTTTTGTTTTTTAATAACTTGGGTAGGTCTTATCATATGGTATGGGGTCAATAGAGTATGTTTATCTGACTAATAAGGACCATAATTTTTGTATTTTTGTGGATTGGGACACCTTACAGGTAGTGGTGTGATATTAATCAATGAAACAAGATTGTTTCACTACCTGATGTGCTCATTGGTATATTTCTTGAAATGGAAACCACAACATAACCAATATATATTTGATAGTGGTTTAAATCCTATTGGAGATCATAGTGGGGATTAGGTATCACCTATTAGTATTGAATCATCCATATCAAAATCTAGGTTGTGATGTCATAGATGGATTATCAATTTGATATTCCAGTATAAGGAATAAATCAAAACAAGTGATTTATAAGAATAATTATGTTCAATCTATCATGAATTGTGATCAAATTCTATCATTTTCAATGTCTAGAAGATATTTTATAGGAGATACAAAGTATAATTGAATTATCATCTCATGGAACCTGAAATATGGTAGTGTTAGGAGAGAGACAATGACAATATTGGATGTGATAGGTTCTGGGAGGAGGGGGTGAAATGATGTGGACTGGGGAATTTTTAGAAAGATGAAATGATGGTGTGTGAGTGGTGGGGATAAGATGGTCCACAAGTAGGGGATATAGTGATTAGAGACATATGAATCAGTGATTTGGACATAATGGTTTAACTGGTTGTTATATTATTAGGATGTTATGGAGGAGGCATGTGTTGTGTTTCACCAACTTGTTTCATATGATTAAAAGGAAAATAAGGAAACCAATTAATAAATTATATTTAAGGGAATGATTGGAGAAAGGATATAGGTTCCACATGAAACCCCTACCCCTTTTATCAAAATATTTTGTTTGTTTTATAATAATAATAATGATAACAACAACATTTTAATTATTCTTATAAATCAATTGTTTTCATTTATTCTTTATACCAGAATCAGATTGATAATCCATCTATGACATCACAACCTATATTTTGATATGGATTATTCAACACTAATAGGTGATACCTAATCATGACTCATATAATGATCCATGGGTCCCCTCAAATATGTGTCTTGTTCATGATGCAATAAAATACATTTTTTCATTTTTTCACATTTTCAAAAAATGAATAGAATATCCTAACAATTATTTCACATATATTGAAATTGTGTGGTCTATTGAACTATCCAAGTCTATTTGTAAGTAGATATAGGATTCTATATTATTTAGTTGTGTGGCCTTGATGAAGGGGTTTAGGTGTGTTCAAAAAAGTGTTCATGGGTTCCATATTTGGGTGTACATGAAGTATTTCCTATTTAGTTTTTTTATGGGTCATGATGGTGTCCCTTATTTTAATATTTGATATATATATATATATAATGAGATAATGTGTGTAGGTTGCTCCTTGGATAATGTTTATCCAATGGTAGTGTTAAATCATGATCATTGGAGTGGTTTTGTGGTCAATAATCCCCTAAAAGTGGGGCTGACTAGTGTGTGGATCCCCCATATACTATATATTGTTTGAGTTGGTACTCTCGTTAACCCATATAGGGTGTGGGTCCTCTATTTTTGAGTTTTTACACCCCCATATTGATCTCGGATCAGGTGTGGGTTCTCCACTTGTGTTTATAATCCCTCAACTAAGTTTTCCATCCTCGAGTCGTGGTTCACCCACTATAGATCTTCTTAGGTTATACGGGTTGATAGTTTGTGTTTATGAATAATGGTTTAGTAGATATGTTGTAAGTAGAGGTTCTCCCACATATAACAATCCTACTTCTGGGATGAGTGAGATCCCTTTTATAGATTATGTTAATTGATTTAGTGTTGAAATTTTGAGTAATATAGACATCTGTGAGACTTGATATTCCTCAACACCCTGGGGGTTTCCTTTAGGATATGATATTGTGGATGGATATCACCTTCTAGATTTGTGGACTCTATATTGACTTGAGAACATATAGTTTCTCATACGATGTGTATTTTGATGATTTGATCTAATATGATAGGTATTATTATATTTCCATAATATTTCTAGTGTTTGATCTTATCTAAATTATTCTTCATTTCATCCCCTTTTCGTTACTTTTTAGTATCAGGAGATATGAGTTGACTTAGTGTTTTGGTTTCCCCTCCTCATCCACCTCCTAGGAACCACTTGTTCCAAGAGTTAAGATAAATTGTTTATTTTTGTTTCCTTTATGGTTTTTAGGATATCCTACTACATATAATTTTACCCTCTCCTTATGAAACATTCCCCACACATGTTTTTTCTTTGTAGATATAAAAAAAGTTCACAGATGGTCCAAGTGGTGTCATGTTTGTATGGATTTTTTGGGGATTATTTCTAGTGATTCTTGGTTATGGTTTATTTAGTATGGTGGTTCATGATGGTGGCAGTGATACCTAAAACTCGATTGGTCTAATAGTACTTCTAGTGTGGAGTAGGTTCTATGTGCCCTATTTTCTATAGGATTATCAGGATTATTATTTCCCTAGTATTTTCCTTGTGGGCTTCTCATGTTCTTATTTCCTCATGCATATAATATGTACAATTTAGTTGATCGTTTATATATATATATATATTGGCTATCTTGTTTATTAAATATATCTTTATGTTAAAGGTTGACATAGGTTGAGGCCTTCCATAAACCGAGATATGTCTTCTTGATGCCAGTCACCAACCCCAAGCCTATTATAGGTAGGCATATTGTGGTACTCTTGGATTACCACTGACCCAAGAAGGGCCCTGGTGGGATGGATTGTATCATTATTTTATTATAATTAGTGATATCCAATTCACCACTAATGATAATCCAGTCACTTTATTTATTTTATTGTAGAGATGGAATTTTCACCTATTTTTATAATACACTAATGACTTAACTTTTTAGGATGTATTGTGGTTATGACACGTTCACCAATACTGTGTATTCGATTAGCAATTACCCATTCACCTATATTTCATCAATTGGGATGATAATTCCTTTACAAACATTATTCTTTTTATTAATGAAGATAATAATTTAATCATTTATTTTATAGAGGAAGATGTGAAAATCCATTCACTCTCTTGGTTATGCTCAGATCATGAGAATACTCATCTCACTTCTGTCTCTGACTAAAGTAGATATGATTCTTCTATTGGGATCACTTATTGAATACACAATGGCTCAATAGGTATATAAATATGATGTGTTACAACTTTAAATTCATTTATCACATGGATTTTCATATATAATAGTTTTTCTTATGGGAACTGTAGGTGGTGTCATGTTGAGTTCTATGCTCACACCATGAATCTTCACCCTGGTTGACATTCAAATTGATATTTGGAATGTAGGGTAGGGTATGGAACCTAGGATGAGAAAGCAGTCAATAGAATCTTAGTGGGGTAATTGAGATAGATATAATAAAATTACAAGGATAATTTTGAGTCTCCCTATATTTCATTTTTAGTTTTATTCTTCTACTATACATGGCCAACCCATCATGTTATCATTCATAAATTTATGACAGTGTAATTAGCATGTGTATCATTTGTTATAGTATGGTGGTGTAACTTATTTAGGGTATTATTTACATTATAAATCCATCTATTTTACTCTGATATTTATTTATATTTTATTTTCCTATTTGTGTATATTATTACGTGTAATGATACTGATAGTTTCTTCTCCCCGTGGGGTTTTATTCAAACCTAGATTCTAGTTAGTAGCTTTTTCTATAAAAGGAGGCATGCCTGAGGTGATTTAATGACTCCAGATTAGACTAGGATATTGTCTCCAAGATATAGTGTTAAAACCTTAAACTCCAAAGGATATATGGGGTTTTGATGGATTTTATTGATAATTATATCTCACTTCCTATGTATACACATCTTATGTATGTACTGATTATATAAATGGTGAAATAATTGAAAACAAAGGGAATACATGTCAAGAGACATTTTAGAGACAATTTATTATGAATTTGGAGACACATAGAGGGGTTTTCTATATTTCAATTTTTTATTTATTTTATTTTTATTATTAGTGACATGATATTTGGGATTTATTTTGATATTTTATTTAGTTGTATGTTTCATTTGGGAATTTGAGAGAGGTTATATTAATCCTTATGGTGGATTTTATTTTATATTTATATTTCTTATGTGGATTTTATTACTTACTTTAATGTTTCTATTTATATGGACCATTATAGGGTAAGTCACTTTCCAAGTTATACTTTTAAACCATGGTGCTAATTACAAGCCTCTAGGGATTAGGGTACACATTTGAGGCCATGTGATGTTTTACATAGATGGAACAATTATTCCAGGGTGGGATGTTATAAAATAGAATTAGAGTGATTTATTTTATAAGGTATGTTATTTTGTATATTATTATAAGGAATGTTAGTATTCAATACTTGGTATAAAATTGTTATGTGCATAAATGGATAGCATAAGCATGGTAAAAGTATAAGTTTCTAGGGGAGTGTGGGACTGTATTTGATTTCTGATTAAAAATTATATTTTTGGGAATTATACTTACTCAAAGTAAGGTTCAGTAGGGGGTTATTAATGAATAATTTTTTAATATAGGGTCATGAAATATGTATGTGCACATGAAATTGTGATTTATTTGTTATTTTTTTAGTTATATGATTTGATTATTAATAAATTTATCTTTTTTTCCTTGGAAATGTTTTTAGTTGTAAATTAGATAACTTTGATTTATAAGATAAATTTGATAAAGTAATATGGTTAGTCTGATTTGAATTTATGATCTTGAGTAAGAAGTGATTCATATATGATAATTTAATGAAAACTTTTATGTGTATTCCTAATTAGTGTATTTATTTATTTTTAAATCATGGCAGCAAATACGGATATCAATTATCCACGGGGGAAGGAGATGGAGTTTGAATGATATAATGAGGACGAATATTAGGATACACCACAATTTTTTTTACTGTGAGAGCAAAAGACTCTATTAGAGAGGAATATTATTGAGATTCTACTTAAATTAATTAGATATATAGAAGGGAGACCATTTGAGGATGTAGTGGTGGTGGCTGATGTGGTTCAAGATTTTCAATCACAACATCTTCTTATATTTAAGGGATATGTTGGGCATCATTGTGTATATGAGTGGTTAGAATAAATGGAAGATATATTTTAGTTGATAAATTCCCCATAGAGAAAAAACTGAATCGTTTTTTCTTTATTCTTTAATAACTAGTGTGATATTGGTAAAATTTTTTGGTTTAAGTGAAGAGGGTTGAGGGGTTGACATTGGATGTTTTTCAACATATATATTTAATTAGTTCTTCCTATATATTTTGAGGATGGAAAAAGGCTAGATGTATATGAATTTTTAGTAGGGTGATAATTATTTTCTTGATTATGCCTCTATGTTTATGGACTTTCTCTATTTTCCTATGAACTTGCGTGGAGATGGAACTTCTAAATATCTTACTTTTGATTATGGACTGATGTTGGAGGTTTGTTTTAGGTTTTTACTATTTATTTAACCTACTTTTTAAAATATTGTGAAAAACGATATTATGGAATATAAGTATTTATAGGAGGAAAGAAAGTATTTAGTGGGGGTTGTAGGATTTGAAATTAGTAGAAAGAGAAAGATAAAAGATTATCATAAGGATGGTGAGTGATCAGGTAGATAGGTGAAGGCTTTTTTTATCCTTCTTTAAAAGTAAGAGTTCCATTAATAATGGATAGATATATAGATTAAGGGTGTTTATGTTACTGGTGTGAATCGTGGTGAAGCCCGACCCAATATAATCTTAGGGTTCTATGAATTCTTTCTTTATGAATTTTTTAATGTTTATGTCAGAAGGTATTATTCACCTAATATAATATTTTTGTTTTCTTTTATTGTGGTTGGTTAGTAAGACACATTGATTATTCTTATAGGTTTCCCTCTGTGAATGAGGGTTCATCTTTTTCCCGGGTGTTTTCTCCCTCTCATTACTCAATTTGTTGCCTTTTTCAAAGATCTGGTGTCTTTAGTGATAGTTTCATTATTTCTCAATTTTTTATTTAGTGTTTGAAGATTTAGATCCATCGATTGGTGGTTTGGGTGATGATAATACTTTTAAGATTATGGGGTGTGACTCTGGAGGTCCTTCTCATGCATTGAGTATAGATCTCCCTAATGTTCATTTCTAGTATGTTGGGTGTTCATTATGTCCTTAAATTTGGTCTTTGTGATTCAAATGTTTTCCTTATTGAGTCTAATTTAAGGGGAGTTCGGTTATTTTGATATGGATAGGTTTTAAAACTCTATATCATTATATTTTTTGGGCCATTTACCTCCTCTTCGTGGGGGGTAACATATTCTAGATACTTCAGAGGGAGATCTTTAATAGACTTTAGTTATCTATTTTGGCTTACCTTCAATTATTTGTTCCATTTCAAGGTTTTCAAAACTCTATATTTTTTATTTTGGATTGGAGACAAGGTTATTGTCCCATTTAAATCGGATTTGGATATTGATTTGAACGGTGTGGATTAGGGGATTGAATATGTACCTTTAGTCGATCATGTTTTAGAATCTTATGTTCTGGTAGATATACAGTTTGGTGATGGTATGGTCTTCATCCCCCTCACATTTGAATGGAATAAAGAAGCTATATCCTAGTGAATTTTAAAGAGGAACCTAATTGTAAATTATTTTAAATCCTGTTGAAATACTTATTATGATTTTTTTGGTGTTTATCTGGTTTATTGTTTTGGGTTCCATTCTATATCATTGTTCTATGTCGGCTATGACATGGGATGGTAGTTCTCATGGGGTTTTTAGTATTATAACATGGTGTTATAACTTCTATGGTGTTTCTTTAGTCGTTTATCATATTTTTATGGTCATTGGAGGTGGGCTACAATTTCTCTAATTTTTTTGGAAAGTGATGAGGTGCTGACAGATTAGTCGTAATGTAATGTAGTACTTCACCAATGTATTGGTGGTCCCTGTTGGTTCTCAATCATGTTGATGTGGACCTATTTGTTTTTATTTTTATCAATGTTATGTTTTGAATACTGGTTGTTTTAGGTGTGTATCTTGATCGCATGGGAGTTCATTAAGACTCACCATCATAGGCTTGTAGTGTTGGTTTGGGTGTTGTGTGGTATAGTATTTTATGTAAATCCCATGTTATTGTTTTTTATTCCTATTTTTGTCACCAACATAACATTTTGTTGATATCTTCTGGTTTTGGTAAGTTATTTTCACCTATTTATATGTTATTAATACTTTCTTTTTATTACACCTTTATTATATTGTATGGTTGTGTATTCATAGGTAGGTTGAGAGAGAAGGTGCACGGGGATGGGTTCATGTATGTTTCTTCTTCTTTTTTTCATGGGTCCTACACAATTTTTTCCAATAAAATAAATAATTAATTTTTATAAAAAAAATTCATTAGATTAATATAAGTGTGGCTGAAAATTCCATACCCAAGTTAAATATCTTAGTAAGAAAAATATATTTCATTTTAAAAAAAACATTACAGTTTAAAAAATCTACTATACAGGAGTGGAGAGGGATGAAGTTCAAACAAATTTATTTTACTCAAGTATTTTATGAATGGGATAGTCCATCCTAGTATATCACTAACTATATATCTTCTAGGTGTTATGGTCATAGAGGTTTAAGGGCATAATAGGGATAAGATTAGTGGGGAGATATAGTGTAGGGAAGTTAGGTGACTTAGGGGTAGGGTTAAGGTGTAGGTTATGATAAATTATTTTGTATATATTAGGTTCTAATGGATCTTATTAAAGGATATTTAATGGTAATATATATTATGATGGTTACCTTTCCCTTGGTTATTATACTATTTGATACTGGCCCTCATTCATTTACATCTTCTTGTTTGGTATCTGATGTGGATTTGAAGGCTATGTATTTAACTGGGGTTTTGACTTTGAATTCTTCATTGAGAAAAAGAGATTATCACATCATAAGATGTCAAACATGTTTTGTTGCCATTCATGGATTCAGATGTCATTAAGAATTCGACAATATAGATATGAAAAAATTTTATATGAATATTTGAATAGATTGGTTGACATAATTCTGAGCACACATCAATTGTTGTGGGATACGAGCAACCTTATTTATTTCTTAATATGAATTGTATATCTTTCAGAGAGATTGGGATTATCATTCCAGTAGATATGGATACAATTTATGGTAGTTTAGAATGATTATATATTATGTATCAGGGATTTTTTTATTATTTGATGGCGTTAAAATTATTTTTTTAAATATTATTGGTATAAATATCTATTTCTCGAATACATTTTAGGGTTACCTTCAAAAAAAGGTGGATTTATGATTGAAATTGTTCCATGAATAGATCTAATTTTTATACCTTCTTATCGTATAGATCCATCGGAGCTCATAGAATTTTAAGCACTATAGGAAGATATTAAATTTATCGGTTTCATTATGAATGTTTTTATTATTGGGGTGCTTCGATGATTTTTTACCAAGAAGTAGGATGGTATATTTCACATGTGTGTTGATTATCACAAGTCAAATAATGTGGAAATTAAGAATTAATATCCTCTGTTATATATTGATGATATATTAGATTGTATAAATGGATTTTAGGGGTTTTTAAAATTGATCCTCATCTAGATTATCAATTTATGATAGTGTTGGTTTAATATGTGCCAAAGATAAATTTTCAAACTTTTTATAACCATTTTGAATTCTTGGTGATGTCGTTTTAAGTGATGAACACTCCTATTTTTTATATCCTTAATGAAACTTGTTTTCTATCCTTATTTTTTATGGCCTTTTTTTTGATGATATATTGATATACTAAAGATCTAATAAGAATTATGGGGAAATTTTGGATATTGTCTTAGACACATTGAGAGTTCACTGCCTATATTACAAGATGCCAAAATTACATTGTAGGATATGAGAAGTGAAATTTATTAGTAATTTTGTTTATGAATATAGAATAAATATATATATATATATATTGAGAATTTTGATTTTGTGATATCCTGGGAGATACTGAAGAGTGTTTTCAAAATTTAATCTTTCTTAGGCCTGACTATTTATTACCATTGATTCATCAAGGAATTTTCTTATTTAGATATTTATATGAAAAAATTGGTTATAAAGGGATTGATTTTTTAGTATGATGATAATATTGAGATTCTATTCCATATAGAACTTATTCTAATTTTATTGGTACTATGGAAGCACTATAAGTTTTATTATAAATCATCTAGTATTGGATTTGTGTGTGTGTTGGAATAAGATGGATGGGTGGTGGAAAAAAAATCTTGGAATCTTGGATAGGATGAGAAGAATTACCCTACACATGATCATAATTTGGTGGAATTTGTGCATAATCCTAATAGTTTATATCATTTTATTTTTATTGAGATGTTTTATGTGTACACTTATCTAAAAGATTTAAGTATATATTTTCTAAAAGATATTTAAATCTTTAATAGAGGATATGGGTTGAATATTTTTAGTTGTTTTATTTTTAGATACTATATACTATTTGGAAATAAAATGTTTTAATTAAATTTTTGTATATGAAGTATCATGTGGATTATGTTCATAAATCAAAGGATGAGTGACATCTTCTGAAAAGTTTCTCTAAGTTTCATCATGATGTGTCTATGGTGGGAGGTCATGTGATCCTGGAATCTTCTTCCATTAATTCATCCTTATCTAAACAAGTGAAAGTGGTTCAGGGATATTATTTTTTGTGTCAAGTTTTTTCATAATAGATTTTTTGGTGGGAGAATATACCCAAGTGGACTCTCTTTTTTTATTATATCTTATAATTTCATGGCCATATTTTTATTCAGTAGTCCTTTAAAGAGGAAGTGATGAGGGATTTCTATATTTCTATATAGGGGTTTCATCTACAACTAACAAAGATATATGATAATGTTTGATGAAACTTTTGGTAACTAGGTATCAAATTATGCATGGGTAGATTTATTTTGATACATTTTGGATATTGGAAGGAAAAGGATAAACATCAAAGATCAGTGAGTATACTCCAATAATTATCTATTGCATAGTGGATGTGGGAAGATGTTGAAGTACCTGGATGAGTTATGACACCACTAAGAGGGGAGGTAAATTAGTTTTGATTGTATTTATAAATTCATTTCATTTAGTAATTAATCCCATGTTACCTATGAGAGTTTTGATCCAATATTAAAATCTCTTCCTCACCTATGTTCAATGATAATCGGAATCAAGTAGCACATGAGAGTTTTACAAGGTTCCTCATAAATGTTTTATCCCAATCCTTTCTGTGTTTATTTTGGGTTCCAAGACCTAGATTATTACTAATATAATAGTTATTCCAATTGAGTGGCAGTATAAATCCTTAACTGTTATTATTTTTTCAAAATCTGGTTCAAAGTAAGGACATGTGACATCCTTGAACACTATAGTAGTAAATGAATGGAATTATTTATTCTAGTACCACCATACATTGAATATTTCCACATATATATTGGTAAAATTAGACCTTCATTGAATCATTAGATGCCTCAGCACCAAAGACTGGATCTCATTCAGAAAATAATTTTAATTTTAGAAAAATAATAATGAATTAGCAGCAGATCAATATTCCTATAACCCATTCATAATGACTCAATGATGCATGAGATAATTCACACATGAGATGATCTTTTTTATCACAATAGAATGATCCTAAATCAACAACACTATAAAATAGGTTTCTTAGAACTACAAAAAAAATTCAGATGCACAAAAGTTGATTAACATCTCAAAGACTCACTCTATGATACAAAATCATATCAGGTTATCTCAGAATTTATGAATAGATATTTCCTCTTCAAAACATCATTTTTTTTATAATCATAGCAATTTATAAATAACATTTTTTGTAATACTTTATAGAAACTCATGTGGTTCTCTATTTAATGAATAATCCTGGAAGAATAATAGCATTGACTATGAAAGAGAGTTTCAAATATTCAAGTTCAAATCCAAGGTAAAACACCCACAGTCATCGTTATTTAAACTCGTTCACACTCCCATGAATCTTGGTATGAATCAAAGATTTGATGGAGCGTGTGATATTTTTAAAAAAATGAACAATAAAGTATTTCAAGATTTCATTTCCATTTTCTTTAGAATTCAAAAGGAAACTCGAAAAAAAATATTATATGACTTTGGAATTCATATGATCATTGAAGTCATATGCTCAAATATAAGATGTCCCTTGAACTCATATGCTTCCTTGACTTTAACAAACTTTAGGCCGACTTTTATTTTATATGACTAGTGAAGTTATATGATCTAAAGACATATTCTTAGTAGAAAATTCATATGATTCTTCCTTGACCTCAAAGACATATGTTGAACCCTTCTAAAAGTATGACACTAGAAAACAAATTCATACAATCAGATCAAGGGCATATGATGAAGTCATAGAATTCATCCAATTCATACAATGTTGTCACATCCTGGACCCAGTTCACTCAGATGTAACTGTACCCAGTTGACCACATGGCCTCCAGCATGTCTCCCCATTTGAAAATGGATAACGATTAGCATCGAGGGTCTATAATGATACAATGGGGAGACTACACCCTCATAATCAGAGTATAATAGTGGTTTAATAAGCAAGTAAATAGTAGAATCATAATAATAACTAAAAAAGTAATGTAGGTAATTATCCATATAGTAGTAATCATCCAAGCTAAAGATGGTTCCATATAAAAAATGATGAGTATGTCATTGAGCTATAATTTTTTTGGAATACATGGAAGTATAAATACATACATACATGTATATCAAAAGATCCAAAAAAATACAAGAAAGGCTGTCTCAAATAGCACCACGATCCAAGGCTCAGTCCAGTGCTCTCATTCTCTTGCGCTATCATCAATCCAACTTCTATGATTGGTCACCTGCACTTCTCCCTAATTGAATTCCTGATGTCTATCTAGGTACCAAATTGTGTCCCTAATAGGGTGTGAGATATACTCAGAAGTCCACCACCAATATAATCTATAACAAATCCATCATGTTTAAAAGAAACTATAACCGTATTTAAGTATAACATGTAAGGATGCGAAATAAATTTCAGATATGAACAAGTATATGAATAAAAGTTATAACTAATATCAGGATAACAAAGATGAAATTTGGTACTTAAAAGGGTAATAAGAAGTTAATTATTTCATTCATCATGTGTCGCATGAATATAATGTGTTAGACCTATATGGGCTAGAACCCAAGGTGAAATATCATGGTATCCTCTTCAAGACCAAGAAACTAATCTAAGGTGATATCATAATAATATATACCAACATAGTCCAGGAAACCAGAACCCATGTTTGAGGCATCCTAATATCTAAAGTTATAAATATAGTGGTCATAGGAGCCATACCTAGATCCCCATTTTTGGTTCCATACTTGTAATCAGAGTGAGTTCCATACCAATAATAAAAGTTGATGCCATATCAAATTACCCATCGTCAGTTCCATACAATGATGTCCAATGTCTACAGGTAATAAAAAATCTCAATTGTAAATGTTTGTGTTCATTCCCAATTCCATCCAACCATATAAAATGGTACGAGAATAGTAACCATACATCCCTTTATAATGTCATCATTTACATAATTCATTTAACCACTTTATTCACATTTAGTACTATAACTAAGAGTTAATCAACCATTTAATATCTCATTTAATTTACAAAGGCTTCCACTAATAAGTGTCAAGATCACACACACACCCAAATGGGTGGTTTTAGTTAAGGGCTGGATGAATAAACCCACCATGGAGATGGTTTGAGTTGAGGTTTATAACCTTCAACTAAGGTAAGGTGCTACAAGGGGTTCAAATTCAAGTTCAATAATTAATTGAAGAGATTACTCAATTTAGGAACAATATATGGAAGGTTAAGCATGTGGAAAAGTTGAGTATAATTATTTAATTACATTAATTTTATGTAAATGGTATATGATACTAACCTTATGGAATTGGATTAACCCTCATCTAATATCATCTTCTGATTTGAGCTATAATAGAAAAAAAATTAAAAAATATATGAATTCCCTAAAAATTAGGCATTTTATATTGCATTGAAATAATGCCAAAGATGACGATATTAATTCAGAAAGGAGGATAATGGATTTAATATCTTACCATTATGCTTCAAATATGATAGACAGTGAGAGAATTGCTACTCAGATGGAGTGGATTCAAAGCCAAAATTAAGGTGGAGAAGGAGCTCCCAATGTGAGAGTAGGGGAAATGTTTTGAAGATGATAGAAAAAGATGGGATAAGTTATAATAAAATAAAGGGGAAATATTTTTCACCTAAATTTTATGAGGCACATGGTTTGTTCACATGGTTTTCTAAAGGGTGCACTAACCATGAACTAGCACTATCCAAGGGGGAAACCCCCTCTCATAGTTCAGTGCCCGATTCCACTAATTGTTCCTAGCCTATGAAAAATAATTTTGGAATAAGTATGAAATTTTCTACATGGTTATGTAGCCTAGTGTAAATATTTTGCAAAATAGTGTGATTCCCTATAGGGCCTACATGGTTGATGATCACAATTAGAACTAACCATGTGGTAACTATGTGCCCCACTATGTTATTCAAAAAACAAGAGCTCTAGGATCCAAAAAATTCCCAGATTCTACCAAAAATATCCTTAAACTATTAAGAACATTTATGAGAATAAAAAATTGTTTAATATAAAAACTAAAAGGTCTTTACCTTAATAGAAAATTGAGGATCTTAAAATATCCCTTATTTAAAAAACTCATCCCAAAGTTTCCTTTTTTTTAGGTGGTAAGACATCATCTAAGAACAAATTAGACCACTGAGAATGCACATCAGCATCTAAATCCTAGGTCTCATCTTATACACGGTCCTACTTCCATAGCACCCATACAAGAGGGAATGGACTTCGTTGGTGATCTTTTTTCTCTGATCAATGACACATATAGAATAATATTCAAATGAAACCACATATTCCAATTCAAAATCCTTAGGATATAAAACGCGAGACATGACTGAATGATAAAAATACAACTGGGAATCATGAAATTCATTGTACATGGCTCTGTATCTCTAAGAAAGTTCTATATAATATGACACTGATCTGACTCCCTCCAAAACCTCAAAAAGTTTAACATAACTAGGAAAAAACATACCTTATAGCATAAACCGTTGAATCCCTAGTTTAGTTAAAGCACTAAATAATAATCGATCCCCATCCTCAAAATCTAGAGGTAATTAGTGATTGTTAAAATACAATATTTTTCTACAATGAGCTATATCCATTCTCTTACTAATCATATGAACCTACTCTAAAGTCTCCTAAATGAGATGAGGTCTAAATAGAACTGCCTCCCCTACCTCTAACTAGCACAATGGTGATTAGCATGGCCTACCGTATAATGCCTTATAAGGATTCATCTGTATAATCCCCTAAGAGTGGTTATTGTAAGATAATTTATCCGGAGGTATATCATTCTCCCAAGAACCTCCAAAATTGAGGATACATACTCTCAGTATGTTCACCAACACCATTATAGTATGCTCAAAATTCCCATCAATGAAAGGGTGGTATGAGGTACTAAAAAGAACATCTAAACCCAATACCCTCTCCAATCCTTTCCAAACCCATGATGTGAACCAAGAATATCTATTCGATACAGTATTATAGGGAACCCCTTGAATTCATATAATCTCCCAAACATATATTCTTCCAAGATCATCTGGAGAAAAGGAATACCTGATAGGTAATTAGTGAGTTACCTTCATTAACCTGTCAAAGATTACCCACACTCCATCACTACCTCAAGGGGATATCACTAATCGAGTCACAAAATACATATTAAAATCATCTTATTTATACTTCATAATGGGAAATGGATGTAATAAGACAAAAAGACGATAGTGATCCTCCTTCACCTTCTAATAGGTGGAACACCATGTAATAAAATCATTTATCTTATTTTTTCAACCATGGACACCAATACTAGAAGTGTGATTCATGATATTTCTTGGTATTAATAGGATATACTACCCAACCAAAAGAATGATATTATAACATATATTCCTCTCACACATATCCAGGAACCTAGATGCATCCATTAGTACACAATATCTCATCCTCATTAATGACACATCCTAGCAGCGCATCCTCACTAGAAACACTCTCCCATAGGACTAATCCCTCATGGTCTGAAAGATTCCTCATCCTCAATCTCTCCAAAAGTGAAGAGTTCACTGATAAATCTATAAGGATATGATATTCGTGATTCTTCTGTACCTATGAGTTTATCTAAAAAATAAGGCCATAAATAACAACTCACCACTGTCCTCCTAAATTATTTGTGACTAAGTCCTCTAGCACAAAGCATTTGATATATCATTTCCTTTACTATGCATATATACAAGCTCAAAATTGAAGTACTATAGGTATTTAAAACAACTTATCTACCTGATATTTAATTTACACTATGTAGAGATGTATTTGAGGATTTTTGATCTATATACACAATAAAATTATCTAACAAGTAGTTTCTCTAACAACGCAAGGAATGGACTACAGTAGATTGCTCAAGATTTTGCATTAGGTAATTCATATTGTTTGTCCTCAATTGATGATAATTGTACACCAATAATCACACTTCCATCATCAGAAATTCCCCTAGCCCGATGTCTGATGCATTAAAATATACTATATAGCTTCTTCCTGGAACTAGAACAATTAGGATCAGTGCTGAAGTAAGTCTCCATTTTATCTCCTAAAAGGATTTTCCACATGCTTTAAACCATGTAAACTTGAAACTCTTCATAGTCAGTCCTATGATAAAATCTACAACACATGAGAAACTAAAAATTAATTACCAATAATAGAAATCCAGCACTAAGAAACATCATATATTAAATATGTTATTGGGATTATCTTAAGTAACTACAATTTCTAACCTTCTTCAGGACAAAGGATACTCCTGCCTCTGAGATAATATGACCTAGTAATTTTTCCATATCAATCCAAAAGTGGAATTTGGTGATCTTAGAAAATAGTTGGTGATCCCTTAGAGTATTCAATGTGATCTCAAGATGTTTGGAATGTTTTGTTGATTATGAGAATACACCAAGATATTATACTATAAAACTAAAAAAATGAATCCATATATTTGTGGAAAAACAATTTATTAGAGCTATAAAAAATGGGTGTGTTCTTCAAACTGAATGGAATAACTAAATACTAATAGAGACCGCACCTACTATGAAACATTGTTTGAGGTATTTCCAAAGTTCTAACAAGTACATGATGGTATCAGGAACTCAAATCAATCTTGGAGAAAATCATGGCTAAACACCATGGTGAAATATTGGGTTTTATTAAACCCTTAGCTTCTAAAACATCTAACTGCATCTTGATCTCCTAAAACATAGTAGGATCTATCCTGTAAGGAGGAATGGATATTGGTGCTTCTCTTGGAACTAGCTCAATAATAAACACATCCTATCTCTTAGTAAGTATTCTAGAGAAGTATCTAGGGAATAAATACCTAAAATGATCTACTACTAGAGGAAGTCATCCGTATATGTTCCTTAATCATCTATATAAAGACTAGTAATCTGGTTTGTCACTCTTCCCAACCCACGATGGTCTGGTCTATCTCTACTTTACCAAACATCCCATTCACCTATAATAATTTTACTATCACCCTCTAGTGATTTCAAAGATACCCTCTAGTGATATAAACAAACATACTCGTGGTAAGGAACTAACTATCCCATTCTGATAATGATTTCAAATGATTTCATCTTGAGGGGTAAGATGTTATATATAAAACGATGTCCTCCTGTCTCAAAGGGAACTCCATTCATAGGAATACACTCTCCATTCAAATACCGAAGAGAGTATTGAGTTTCATCATTATATTGAAATACTCTATTGCAATTCAAAGACTCTCCATGGTCACCACAGATATAAAGGAGTGAGAAGTACATGCATCAAATAAAACAAATAATAAGGTAGATACTACTAAAATATTACCTCAACCCATAGATGTGCATACACTTTAGTCCAAAAATACTAGTTGTGACGCATATATTTATCCTAATACACAATTTGAGATATATCCCGACATCCCTAGGTAGGCCCACTCTATTATCATTATAAATCCTAGGTTCGGATCCCTTGGCCAGGACCACCTTCTCAGACTATATGAATAGCAGTGATCTAGCTCCATATCTAACATAGAAATGTTGATACTACTTCAAGTCCTAGAGTTGGTACATATCCTCTCTCATTTACCAAATTAGGGAAGGTTTTGCAAAACCATTATAGATTTTCCACTCTACTGCATGTTCAGTACTCAAATAGGGCTCTCTCACATTAAGGATTTATGTTCCCTTATTTTCCATACCAAGGATACAATATATAATTTTCATTATGTACAATATGAATGGTACTACCCTAATTAGAGGTATCAAAGTAATGCTTCCTACCTCCAGATATTGTACCACTCTGTCAAGAAGTCGGACCACACTGATTTATACCTCTAGCTTCCCTCAGGTTATGTTCATTTATATTTCCATGGTTTAATGTCTTAGGCACAATAGTCAACCAAAATATGATCACATGAGATCAAAAAGGAAGCATGATCCTATACTCACATTGTCTCTTCCTGGACTGATCATCATCGATATAGATTAGCGCAAAGCGTTAAAGCACTATGAAGTAAGCTGAATAATCCAACATAGACATAGTATCCTACTCAAGGTTCATAAACTCTTTAGCTCAATCATCCCTCAAAGTATCAAGGAAAAAATAGTAATATAATCTATATTCTAAATCCTTAAAAATTATTTCCCAGTGCTAATCTGCATGTTTTAGGACATCCCTCCAATGTTTGGTGGATCCAAAAAGTATATATTTCCTGAGATTGACCCTCCTTTCTAGATGTGTCTACAGATTATCAAACATATATAAAATGAACTCATCCATAACTCTATAGCTTGGGAGATACCATCCCCTATAATATAGGATGGTGTTTTTATTGAAACTCCCACATGAAATACTCTATAGAAGGTTCAGGTCATGGAGATTACTTTATAAACTATGCTATTCATATGAAACCCTCTTAAAACTGAGCATCGATGCCTATATCAAGATTTGGAGGAAGTGAAACATGTGGTACTTGAGGAAGTAACACTGGTGGATTTGGGCCCACCATCTCTAGAGTATAGTTGTCTCCACCCACTTGGATCATAACTCAAGGACATTAGGGTTTCATAGCTCTAAAAAATTCATGTATGATCCTTAGATATGATTTGATAATAGAAAGATCACATATTAAATAATATGACATGTAAAAGCCTTCCTTTTCAAGAATCACACCCCTATTCCTGTTCCAAAAGCCAAGTTTGGGTGATAAGAATGAACATGGAGTTCAATAAGAGGCACTGCCTACTACCCACTAATAAGGTTGGTTCTGGGTCAAGTTTATTATTTTATTCCAAGGGTCCCAGTATAAGGAGTGTCAATAGAAATTTATAGAACAAAAAATTCTTTATTTTTCAATTGGTATCCCTATTAACAATGACCTAATTAGAATTAAGATTTTAATTATTATTATATTTACACTATAAACAAGTTAAATGAAGTACCATTTTCAATTTATATAAGTACATGCTTTATAAATTACAATTGGTAATTCATGTAGCAACATTTAGACCTTTAAACCCAACAACATAATGTAATATTTCATATAAGATGATTTGACTAGATGAATCACCATTACCAATTTATATAGGTACATTCTCTCTTTAAATTATAATTGGAATTCATGTATTCAAAATAAACTAACGTTTCAATCTATGTAACCTCATTAACACATCTCAAATATGTGATAAATGGTAATTTAAAGTTCCTCCATAAATATCTATAGGAAAAAAAATTTAAGTTGATGTATACCCTTTAATAACCTATTATTTAATCCCATTTTTACAGTAGAAAAATTATTTGCGTAACAGATATATTAGTCAAGGCATATACAATATGTGTCATGAAGTCAATCAATGCAACCTGCATCGCATGGAATGTGCACGATATATTTATTCTCTAAGGTTTATATTATGATGCATGATACACCACCTTATTTCAATATCATACCTAGGATAAAGATAAAATAAACAATAGTAACAAAATAAAAAATCCATATGCATCATGGCTTTTAACAGGATTCCACACTCATGCCCCTTTTGAGCTGTTACAGTCCTTTCCAACGGCGGACAGTCACTTTGATTTTTTTAATTACACCTTAGAAAATTTTCTAGATGATAGGATGGGAGGTTAGGCTCATTATACCCTTTTGGGGAAATTATTTCCTACTCTAGGACTCTCTTATATATTTAAGATGTATTTGTGAATCCTTTATTAAATCCCAAGTATGGAACATGTCTCCCTTATATTAGCAACCCATTAGCATGTGTTAGATTTAGAATCATATATATGTATCTGAGGTTCTTCATTAATGGAGGAATATATATGTATCCAAGTATCTCCATCATTGGCACCCTTTTATAAATATATTAGATATTATTATATCATTTATTATCATGATTCTCATTTATGCCTCATAATGGGGAACTCTAGAATTTATCATCATCTTGGGAGATGGGAGTTGTTTTGATGTTGGGATCAATCCTCTTAGATAGGATTTCTACATATCCTTATGAAATCAATTAAAACCCATGCAATTTGATCCAACTTAATGGGACACATCATACCTTTAGGGTCATGTATTAGGACCAAATCATGAAGTTTAATGTCATGAATCCAAGATGTTTAGGGGAAAGGTTCCTAGTTAAGGATGGTGTGGGAATTATTTCGACACTAACTAGAGGAACTAGAATGGATATGGTCTCCCAATTTGGGCACATGAACTTACTAGTAATGTATCCCAATATAGATGGTGACGAAAAGGTCCTAGAAATAATATGGCCCTCTGAGCTAGATATGACTCTACTAGGGATTTTTCCAATGAAGATTAGTGTGAGTTTGGGAAGTTGGGTTTGGACCTCAGAAAGGCTTCCTATGTATCCCTTTTAGACAAGAATCAAAGTCTATTTTTTTGGTTTTTGGAGGCTTACACCTATGTAGGAGGCCCATATGGTGAGTATGGTTGGTGATTATACTAGGGTAAGTTATCGATTTGGTGAGTATGGTTGGGGATTATACTAGTATAAGAGGCCCATTTGGTGAGTATGGTTGGGGCTTATACTAGGATAAGAGGCCAATCTGGTGAGTATGGTTGAGGATTATACCAGGAGAGGTGGCCCATTTGGGTTTTAAGGGGAGAGGAAGATTTTTCAAAGGACTCTCTACCGAGATAGGTATTTGATTGTGTGGATCTCATGATCATTACTATCCTCAAAGCCAACATGATTCATGCTCAGTGTGAGAAACAAGAGGAAGTTGAATATAAGACAAACCATGCAATCTTCTTTATCCACTAATGGATAGGGCCAAGGTTATGGGATAGATAAAAGGTTGTTATGTGCTTGTCTCTTCATTTTTTTTGTAACCAGTACAAGGTTATGGAATATATAAAGGGTTATAAAACTTATCTTCTCTCTTGTTTTCATAATCATGGTATTCATTCCAACCCATGGTTACGGCTCATAAAAAATACTACAGGCTTACTCTAGGAGGGATTCCTTGTTCTCTATTCTAGAGAGTACAGGAGGATAAGTCACTAATCCTTATAAAAGGGAAAATAAAGTGAGATACCCTATCACTATCTGTAAATGGAAGGTTCCTAGTACCATCGCTAAGGTTGGGACCCTCATTACCACATTAATGTGTATTTGAGAACATTATTAGGTCCATTTTATTAGGTAGTTTACCATTAATACCCCATTTACCATGGGAATGAATGGTAGATAGGACACATGGATGTTTCATATGATCTAATAAAACTTATAAGGGATTTGAAATAGGCCTTGGCATGGTACTACGCGAAGGGGGCCATTTGAGACCCTGTTCTTTGTAGCTAGTTCATGAAGGGGGACATGTAGGGAATCACAATTCATGGGAGAGGTTGATAGTGGGAGTAATTTTGATAGTTTGTGTATGGGATGAGGTAATTTTGAATGCTACACGAGAGAATGGCACTGAGATTACAAGATTCAATGCCACATACTTCTTGCTATGAGGAATGGTCATCTATAAAGGATCCATTTGTATGAAGTTTGTAGGATTATATTATGCATAGGGTTTTTCTATGAGAATGGACATTTGAAAATTATTCTTCTATGAGAAAGGATTCCTATGTGAGTTTCATACTTTTATGGGTGGTCAAGTGAGTTCCCTTTCTTTCTTTGTAAAATATGGTAAATGGTTACCTGCCCAAATCGATTACTTAAACTATCTCATGTGTTTTTTCCAGGTATACCTCTTCCTTCTATACATATATTCTCCATCTTTGGTCTCCTAAAGGGATTTTATAGGGGTACATATGTAACTATCTTCATGGATTGCATATAAAAAATAGAGAACTTCTTTCCACAAAGGATTTTGGTTTTGGGGAGGTTTAGAAGAGATGCTTCATGGGGGTAAAATGTGACACCTCACCCTCTAAATGAAATTTCATTTGTGGGGGAATTAAAGGATATTCCCAACCCCAAAAAATTAAAATTCCATTTTCAAGGGTGAAAATGAGATTCCCTACCCCAAAAATGAAAATTTTATTTGTGGTAGGGAAATGAAAAGGTGATGCCTCACCCCACAAACAAAAATTTTTCATTTGAAAGGGACCTATGAAGTGGAACTATATAGAGGTGTTATATAGAGTAGAGACTCAAATAGTAGGCATGCTATGCAGAATACGGGTTTATTTTGCATCTCAGTAACTTTCACCCTTTTAATTTTCATTAAATGGCTTGATTGATTTTATTCCAACCATTAAAAAACACATAAAATCCCCTTGGTCTTCCTAGAAAACTTTTCCAGGCCCAAAAAAATGCCCCTATATTGGAATGGTATCTGATTGGAATGAAGAGGAGGACATTTTGAGGAATAATTTGGTCTAATTGGATTCTTTATGGGCGAAGGTGAACCCAGAGAAGGGCTCATTCTTATAAAAGGTGTCAAATTCAACTCATTTGTCACTTTTTTAAAGAAGAACTTTGTATTCTTGTCTGAGCTTTCCCATATAGAATTATCTTCACATAGCATTCTCTTTTCAGGATGGAATTTTAATTATAGTGAATAATATCATTCATTAACTAGTACTTTAATAATATTGTTTATTCTCATTTTTGGATCAAATTATTCACATGTAGAAATAAATAATTCCTCATAGGTACTAAATTATTTCACAAATCTTGTAGAATGCTATGTGGTTCACTTGAATTTTGTTACGTGGGGTTATTTATTATTATAATATGATATTATGTCAATTTTCTAGTAGGAAAAATGGATCTTGGTAGAAACCATTGTCTGGTTTGATGATTTCTTCCATTATTTTGATTGAGAGAAGAATTTAGATTGTTGGGAATGTCTAAACTGACCCTCGACATCACATCATTTTTAATAAGTCATTCAAAATGATCTTATTTCTCTAGATATTTAGGACTATCCTTTGTTAAAAAAATTACCCCTGTATGACTTTTTACTTCAAGATGGTTCTCTAATTCTATCAGATGATTAAAATTTTCCATCTTCCTAGTTTGAGGTGTCCTTGGATCATGTTCAGCTGAATATTTCCTCTACAGGACACATCATTTCTGAATCGATTCAAGAGAAATTTTTCACTCTAAATGATTCCTCGTAGAATCAAATTAATCATCATAGTCATGATGTAACTTTTTAGTCTACCATTCAAGATTACCTATCCATTTTCCACCTTTCAAAAGGAAATCCTAATGGGGGGTGGAGCTCCAAGTGGGGTTTTTGGTCTGGAGGGATTTTCTCGGATAAATGAGACTAAGAACTTTGGTTGCTCTAAAATTGTGTAGAATTAATTGAATAATTAGAGGACTTTAACTTGTACCAATAGGAATGGAAATTCTATTTCCTAGTATATTTAGCAACTGATATATTTTTAGAATTAATTAGTCATTATTGCTTGAGTACCAACACCTTCAACTTGTCCCAAGGTGAAGTCAGGATCAGTTTGGATAATGTCTACCAATTAAAGGGAATTATCATTCTCAGTAACATGTATAATGAGTTACTCCGTGCAACTAACACCTGATAAAACACAGTACATGTTTCTCTATTAGCAATAGACATATTAATTGTGGCATAGACATCGTTTGGTCAACCCCTCCACACCCATTCACTAATTCCATTTTGTGACTAGATATAGATATTTCTACAAGATAGTAGTCTAAATTCAAAGTATCAATGCACTATAACTCATTTAAATTAATAATTTTGAGTTTTTTCTAGTTCGTGTTAGGAAACTCTTGAGGGAGGCCAACCTAATACATGGGGTTACAAGATCTGGCTAGACATATCTTCATAATTTTGGTTGGCAGGATTTCTCTCCATGTTTCTAAGTGGACGTCTCTTTCCATCTCATGATGCTTACACTTGTGTTAGAGTATTCACTTTGATGGTGTTTAAGACATTGTCATATGGACAACCCATCAACCTACCTGTGTCTATTCTCACTCATATTTATGAGTTGTTGGGCTATATATAGGATGGAAGATCCCTGCATTTCCTAAGAGGACCCTTCCAGTTTTTGTATGTCAAGGTAGTGGAACACTTTGGATGTTATGAAAACCATTATACCACAATGATCCCTCATTCCACCTTTCACCCTCATGTTCTCAAAATTGTTTTCATTCACCTGAAATCCTTGGGTGTCAATGGTATTATTGAGTTGTTAACGATCTCTATCATTTTTATTTCATCCCAATTTTAGCATCCTCTAGAGTGGAAAATGATAATGGTGGAGAAAATATAGAAGAAGGCTCCCACATCATTTTATTATGAGATAGGATTCTGATTGGTCAGATAAATGGGGTGACCATTTTTTAGCTTTATGATCCCAATAGGTCTGTATGAAAATTTTGATGTATATAAATGGCTCCATCCTTACCCCTAATTAGGATTAAGAGGGAATCTTACTTAGTCATCCATCTCCATCTGTGGTTGATTCTAATGCATAAGGATTCTGGCATATAAATATTTTACCTTTTTCAGATGCTCCAACCAACCTATCATGGGAATATGACAAAACATGGTTGGAATATTATCTAGATAGGGGTATTGAGGAAGCCTATCTAACAAGTGAATAAACCATTTTCTTACTTGATCTCCCTACATACCATGATTCCCTCACTAATTTCTAATGAAGAAAAACATATGTTCATATGTTCTAATCATTATAAGGGAGTTTCATCTCCAATCACCCTTTTAGTTGGGAGTCGTGCAGACCCAAAATTTTTGTCTAACACTATTTTTAGCCTTACTAATTTTAGTCCCAGCTTAAAAGTGTTGGGGTCTAACTGATTAACACTAAACATACTGGTTTAGTCCCTAAAATTAAACAACATGAAGTGATTTTGGACCCCCCCCCCCCCCTCAGTGTCACAATTTGGATCATGCTTGGCCACAAAAAAATGTGTTCTTGAATTATATAACAATAACATCAAGTGAATAGGATTTATATCCTAGTGTTACCATCAAAAGTCAAGCCATACTGAAATGGGATTGGCACCAAGATTACACTATTTTCAAGGAGACTCCTTTGAAAAATATTATTGAATTGGGGGAAATACCTCCTAAAATTTTCCATATATTAGGCATAGGTGGATTTCATTACCAACATTTTCACACCATTATTCAAAAAGTTAACATTTATCTATGGAATTTAGCTACATATGAATGTAATCTTATCCAGTTTAATCATTCCAATAGTCATGTATAATATATAAAAGGATACTTCTATTTAGTTCAATAACTTATATTTTTAGGAATCACAACTTTATGGAAGGATTGTTGTACAAACTGTGAAGTCGTGATAATAAGATTCATGTGTGTCTAGAATAAAAGAGCAGTTTTCAATGAAAACACTAGGCTAGAAGACATAAATAGAAAATTCAGGAGATAATCACCTTTGTTAGGTAAACACATCTATTATTCAACGATAGAGTTGGGTATAGGACCAGTATCGAGCGGGACCTTAGCGTCTTGAGTTGGGTGTTAGCTGATTTATTTAATAAATAAAGTAAAACATCATTGTAATCACTTCATTTTCTTATAATTGAACAATAATTTCAAGGATAGAATCTAGGATGCAGATTTTACTTTGTTTCCTTAAAATATGAAATTAAATTATTTCTATTCTCAATCATCTTTCTCTTTATCCCAACTTTCCCTTTCAATTTTAACAATAATACTAGAGTTGGATCGCTTGTTAGAATGACCATGTATTTGGGTGTTTAAGTTGAAATAATTGGAATAGGAAGAATGCTCTAAATTTTTCATAGATAATATTACTTAAAGAACTAGTATTCGATCCTTTTTTTAGGTTGTTCTTTGTAGTTTTTCAACCTGATGAGTGTTACATTACTTTTTATTGGCAGTTGTAGGGTATTTTAGAACTGATCAATGCAACTGATGTTTTAAGTCAAACATATTTTACTTTAGTCCTACAATCCTTGAATATGAAAAACACCCTACATAGATCGAACTAATGGAAAGTTGGGAGGGAATATTATTATTAACATGTGTCCATAAATGAGAGGTCATGTTTTGTAATCTTTTGTACGAAACAAACTAATATACAGTAAATGTGGTGTTAATATTGTGAGGAAAAAATGGTTTTCATGACAAAGACTTCTACACATATTGAGATCTCATGTAAAGAGAAAATAAGACATAATAAATAGTCTATCTGGACAATTTTGAGTCACGTGGGTTATAATTTTATCTTTTATTTTAAGGTAATTTTGTGGGGCAATGTTTCTAATATTTGAACAGAAAATTCAATGGAATTTTTCTAATCAAAGTGACTCTCTGGGTCCTCTAAGATCACGTGAGTCATGTTTAGTGTGATAAATAAGAGGCCACTTGAGAAATAATTTAAATCCACGTGATAGTGCATGATATGGAACATGTGGAAACATTTTTGGATGTAAATAATTGATTTCAATGAAAACTCATGGTTAGGATTGGAATCCATGACCAATGAATCCTTGAGAAAGGATGGAACCCCAATATATACCGAATTCATATATAGGGGGTGGAATATTTATATTTTATCATGGTTATGGTATTTGAATAATGTGAATCTTTAAAACCAGTATATTCTCATGGATCTAGATCTCTTGTAGTAAATGGGTCATATAGAATTTTTCGTGTTTCATGAAGTTAAATGTCATGTTGTAAGGAATCAGGTATTCTATAGTTTAGGATTATGTGACAAGGACATATTCTCAATATTTAATGTTATATATCTTGTATGAGTGTTGTGCAGTTTAAATTTTTTGTGAAAAATACATTTTTAACATAGTCTAACATCATGTTTTGGGGACATAAAATTTATGTAATTTGAGGTAACATGGCTTTGGAAAAAATATATTTTATTTTTTATTCAATAGTGATATGACCAAGAATGTACCATCATCTTTCATGTATGAATAGGGAAGGTTGTAAGCTGTAATCTGGGGACTTCTAGATCTGAAAAGTGATATGTGACAAGTATTAAAGGGATTACCACAGATCATGTTCCAAAAGTAGGTTCTAGAATAAAATTGTTGGGGATTAAGAAGATAGAAGAGGTATCTCCTGAGAAAACAAAATGTCTCTGGTTGACAGTCCTTTTATGGATGACTTATGCAGAGCCAATTTGGGGAATATTATTCATAGTCAAAACAAATTCAATCTCATGAATCTGGAATTATATTTTGGATGGCCTAAGAGAGCTTATGGAGATTCATACTTTCCTATAACTATTAAAAACATGTATTTAAAAGTGCTAGTTTGAGGGTATTATTAGTGCGGAAAAAGTGATGATATTTCAAGTGATGTTAAAAGAAGGGGTCTATAATAGCCCTTAAAAAAGATCTGTCAAAGGCATCCTTTAACAGCACTAAAAAGGGTTGTTAAAGGGAGCCTGCAACATCACTTTTAAAGGGCGTCTTTAACATCATTGTTTTTAGCACTGTTAAAGGGTAACTTTAATATTTATTTTTTTAGTTCTATTAAAGGTTGTATTTTAATAGCGCTAAATAAATCACTGTTAAAAATATAGAAAAAATAAATTATTTTTTCACACCCTGACACCCCTTTCTCTATGCTTACATCATGCATTTTCTCATCACTTTCCATTACCCATCCTCCATCAGACACCCCACCCCCTTTCTCAGTGGTTAAAGGCTTCCCCAAATACATGTTCATTCTTGGACTTGATCCCAAGATCTCTCTTTTGTGACTGAATGGTCTTTACCACTATTCCATGCATGTTTTGTTGTATATTTAACGACTTTTATATTTATTTCTATATATTTTTAAATGTGATATATAAATATTCAATTATATTTATGTAAATATACAGTATATTTATATTCATTTATATATTAGAACATAAATAAATATATAATAATAATATAAATATATATATATATGTATGTATGTATGTATGTATGTATATTAATAAAAACATATATGTATATATAAAAATTATATCTACATATTATTTCATTTTTATATGGTAAATAAAATGGATAATTATTTAATTTAAACAAAATTAATAATAAATATTTATTTTTTATATTTAAAAATAAATTTTTACATAAATATGATGATGCATGTATTTATATAAGTGATTAATTATAAGTAAATATAAGAAAATATGCATGTATTTAAATATAAATAAAACAAAACTATAAAAAATGATAAAATTTAAAAAGCATAATATCAATACAAATTCAATACCTTAGAAAACATTTAGTCCCCAATTGAAAAAATCAATATTACCCCCTTAAATGAGTCTCAAAATCCATCAAATGTTAAAAAAAATTGAGGTACCACAACTAAAAAATCAATGTTGGAGTCTTTCTAGGCCTAATATGACCTCTAAAAATAGTGACCAAGGTCCCCTTTGGTCAAAATAGAATAGATATCATCAAAATCTATGATTTGATATGTATTAGAGACCAAATAAAAACCTAGATCAAAATTTATGGTTGTTTGAAGTTCAAGTTACGTTTTCAAATTCTTTAGATCTTTTTATAATATTTTTTATATTTTTCTATATTAAAATTTTTATTAAATGACTATTACTTGATAATAATTATCAAATTAATAATTAAAATAATTTTTCTAAAGGGGGACTTTATCATCACTTTTTATCACTCTTAAAGACCCCCACTTTGACAACACTTTTTTTAGCACTAATAAGGGGGTATTTAACAATGATTTTATCTAGCATTGTTAAATCCCTAGAGTTGGATAAACCTTGTTTTTTAGTATTTTATACATGGATTTTTATATTTTTAAAAAGGAGTGTGGAATGAGAACCTTCAAAACCACCTAGAAATGGGGGAAATGTTTCCTATGCAAGTCTAGCCCATACATAAGGGAACATGATTTTTTTATGTGTTCAGACCTGAGGCATAGGGTCCGAACATTACTATATATCCCATTAAATAAATAATCAAGCTATGCACTATTCTAGAAATATTCACCACACTGATCGAATTCTAATATGTATAGAGGGAATTTTTCTTTGAACACGGGCTCACGAGCAAGGTGAGAATCTATACTCTACCCTCCTATAAAGATCAATTTCATACATAGAAGAGTGGAGGAATTTTTATATTGTATCTAAAACAAGGTGTAACATATGAGTGTCAGTACATATATCATCAAAGTGAGAATCAAGACATACGTAGTTCTTGCAAATAGGGGTGGTGGAAGACCAACACCCAGCATTATGATCTTCTCAATAATGGATTGAAATGTCATGTAGTTTAATGTTATGTGGTAAATAATTTTGGTGTTACTTTTAATGTCTTTCATATAGTACCATGATAACCCTGTTGTGAACTGATATCCCTTGATCATGTAGGGAAATATTTACCAAAACTCTTAATCCCATGTGAGATACTCTCAATGTGATAAATATGGAGGGGAAATAGTTTCTTCTAGCACGCTGAGGTGATTAAAAAGAAAGGAAAGAGATATTTTGATCGTGCAGTGTCTAGAATAGGATGTTGGATCTAGGTTTCACAATGTATCTAATTATAATTAGAATCAATAATTTATTAGTTTTGTTATGGTTTTTATAATTTAATGTCACAAGGCTTTGATCGATGGTTGTGGAAAGATGTCTTTGTTGACCAAAAAAATAGACTCATCGTGAAGAGAGTCCTCGGGGAGAAGTAGCTAGTGGAAACCATCTTTGGAAGGGGTAAATTTATGGTTGGTATAAAGATAGGAGGTCTAGGCATCAATACGTATCTTTTGTAGATAGTAATCAATACACATATTGTTCTGGGAAACTATGTACATTAACGTCATACGACAAGGATAAAGGTTACCCAAAGTCATAAAAATGATGAGTGGTATAAGGCTTATCGGGCCATGGATTTCCTCAAAGTATTCATATATGGGGAAGGTAAATGTAGACCAAGATCATGGGATTTTATGGATCAGGATAAGTTATATGAGACAAGTATATAAGGGATGACCGTGTACCATGTTCAAAAAGCAGGTCCCAACACAATATTTTTAGGGATTATAGAGATAGAAGAGGTCTCTTATGAGGATTAATATTCCTCTGGTTCATAGTAATTTTAATTGAAACTTATGTAGAACCAATCTGGGGAATATTATGAATATTCAAAACAAAGGTGTCCTCAGGAATCTGACATTCAACTATAGATGGCTAGAGAAAGTTTATGGAGATTCAAATTTTCCCATGAAAATGATTATGATGAATGGAAAGAATGTGTTTAGATGCAAGGGAAGTATTTGGACCGGTATTGTCCATAAAGTTTAATGTTACCAATATAGATTCGACTTATATGAAGGAAAGGGGACACTTTTTTTCCATGATGGGTCCTCAAATGAGGGAACCTGAAATAAGATCTCCTTTGTGAATTTTTATGTTGATCTATAGGATATGAGGTATTATTTATGTTACAGTAGGACCAGGATGTGGGATCTAGGTTTCACTACATACCACTTCAAAGAAAGGATCAATCCATGTGTAGTTCTTGGAATGGAGGTGTGGTAGGAGGACAACCCTAAATATTGTAATATGCTCCAGTGTAAATTGAAATTTTATGCAGTTTTACATCATAAAACAAGGGTGTGAACCATGTAGTCTTATGTTATTGAAGAATTATGTCATTGTAAATTTTATCCTCTTGGAACTAGGATGTTGAGATATCTACTTTAAAATCTTATAGATCAAAAATAATGTTCTGACTTTAATTTTCATGCATAAAAGACCCAATTTCATGCATTTTTCCATCATGTGATGAGGACTATGTGTTGTTCCTGTTAAGGTCATGTGATGAAGACCATTATTGAGGGTGTGATGTCTTCTCTATCCATTCATTAAAAACCTAGTGTGGAGAGGGGCCCTATAGGATGAATTATAGATAATCCATTATCACCTACAAAGAAGAACATGTGTAAGGTCCCAGGAATTAGGTTTCAGTCCTTACACCAGATCCCACAAAATAGGAATCAAGCCACATGTATTTATTAAGAAAGTTGCCCATATTAATCAGGTTTTGATGTAGGGAAAGGGGAATTTTTATTTTTGATGGTGATGGGCCTAAGTTATAGAATCAAGGCATCATTATGTATTCTATACAGATAGAAATAAATCCAAATGTAGTTATGAAGGATAGTAGGATGGTGAAATGGTGCGATACTGATAGCATGGTTGAAGAAATCACAATTGACGACCAATGTGTTGTGTATATTTACATCAAGCAACAGGGACATGAACCATGAATTTTTACATCATTAATAAGGGATGTTGTGCTATGTCGTTTAAAGTATTACAACTTAGACTATGATGTTTTAATGTTTTAGATTATAGGACTAGAACCATATGTTGTTCCTTTTATATTCTAGCATCTAGGACCAATAAATATATACAAATTAACATCATTAATCACAGAGGAGGGAAACCACATAGTTTTACATAAGAAAGTAATTATTAATGGTTGGGGATTACACCTATGGAGTATACCAATGTGGTTCTATCACATGTAGTATTTCATAAGAAATATTGCATTGGTTGGGTGATAAGTTCATTCCCCATCCATTGTGATTAATGAGTAAGCTCCATTTGGATAGAATTTATATATGACGTAAGGACTTTCCCACTTTAGTTAAAGATTTTGGGGTTTCTTCCCAGGTATCATTGGAGTCTT
This sequence comes from Viscum album, assembly GCA_963277665.1. Taxonomy (NCBI): domain Eukaryota; kingdom Viridiplantae; phylum Streptophyta; class Magnoliopsida; order Santalales; family Viscaceae; genus Viscum; species Viscum album. Next base: position 1,074,772,607 of record OY728157.1, on the reverse strand, counting down.
CAAAACCAAAACCAATTCTCCTTGAAGAAATTAATGGATAAAAACGTTCATATTAAAGGCTCGTGTTATCCAGTTATTCCATATTTCCAGATGATGCAGGGTATAAAAACTTTTCTCATTGAGTCTCTTTAACTTGGAAAATTTCTTCTGTGGTTGTTCATCATCTAAGAGTTATTTACAGATATATATTCTAAGTGAAGGAAGTTGGACCTCAATGGGAATTACTTCTTATTTTCTATAAACCAATGGATATGGGGTATTCGGGGTAGGAGTGTGGGTTGTGGTTCGGTAGGGTTAAAAAGTGTAAAGAAGATTTTTGGGCCAAGATATGTTTTCTCTATCCACCATTGTATAGAGAATGTTCGATAGAGTTTTATTAAAATCCTACATATGTCCATTTTCCACTGTATGGTAGCTAGAATAATGTTTGGATTCGATGTTGTATTCCTGATAAAACTTCTTAAATTCAGAATAACATAAGTTTGTGTCGTTGTTCGTCAGTATTGTGTGAGGGACCCTGAATAGAGTAATGATGTTTGACTTCTCAAAATTGATGATACTTTTTTTCCTAACTTTTTAAGAGGTGTCTCCTCATCCCATTTAGAGAAGAAGTCAGTAGCAATAAGGAATTAATTAAACTATTTGGCTATATATAGAGGGTACATCTATACAACATCCATTCCCCATATGAAAAATGTCCAGATGTATTTGGATATATTCAGTAACTCCAGGGGTCGATGGATAAAGTTCGAATGTATTTAGAAGGATTGACACTTTTAAAAAAAATTGTGTCAAGTTCTGCATCATTAAAGGATGTAAAATACCCAAGACTCCTGATTTTTTTAGAAATCTTGGTTCATAGATGATGGTAACCACAAGCACTAGCATGAATATCCTTCAGAGGGGAAGTCATATCCTCCCCATCAATGCATATAAGGATAATTCCATCAAAACTTCTCTTGTAAATAACCTTCTCATGACCCAAGATAACATAAAGGTTCAAATTGATTTCCCACCATCAGATATGTTCTTTTCTAGATCTTTATAGTTGAAGGAACCCATTTTGGAGATATTCTAGGATGGTCATCATCCACCCATTTATGGGAAATGTTGATGACTGTTAAATCCTAATCTGGATCCATTAAGGATATAGAAGCATTTTCTAAGGAATCTTCCTAAGAATTTTTTGAACATGGGATGTGATTAAGTTTTTGTACATAGGGTAATTCTTCCATCAAACTAAAAACATAATTAATAAGGGGGCATATCTTCTCTCCTGATGGAATTATCTCCATTGATCAACTTAATTGCCAACTCAGAATCATCTTTCATTCTTAGACGAGTCATCGGTATTTTCAAATATAATTCCAATAATGTGATGAGGAATTAGTATTTGGTTTCATTGTTGGTGCAGACTTATAATAGTATAATGGAGTAAGGTGGAACTTCCTTTCTATAGAAATGAGAACAGCTCCCAATCCAACTTTGTGGAGATTAGGGTTATCCAATCTCTTTCATGTTGGGTTTATAGATGCACCATCAAAGTACATTTCCAACATATTTTTATATTTCTTAATGGTTAAAGTTTCCTTATCTAGTAGTTTGGTACCCATCGGTACATATTCCATAGAAGGATGTTCTATGAGGATATTTACTAAGGTCTTCCCTTTTTAGCCTTTTTTAGTATGAACCAAATATTGAACTATTACAGAATGACTGCCCATCACACCAAATGTCCATTCAACATGGGATGATTGAGGATATCTTTGAGGAGGTAAATTTGAGAGATCAAATGGACCCCATGGTGATTTAGGTCATTCCTTAATTTACTGAATTGAAAATATTAATTACAAACAGTTCTTCTTGATATTTTAATATCAATTCTCATTATTGAGTGTGGTGTGACTGTGATAATAAATGTTTTTTTCACTACCAGAACCATTTTTTTGTGAAAGGAAGGCACCTAGTGACCATTCTAGATCTGTCACTTATAGTATGAGAGGATTTCATTCAGCTAGTGGCATTAGAACAGGTGTGATTAAGAGATATTTCTGGAGTCTGTCAAATGCTTTTTCATAGTCATCGGTCCACTGAAACATGAACCCATTATACATAAACTTAGTGAATGGGAAACAATTTCATATGATATTTTCTAGGAATCAATGAATGTAAGAAATTTTTCCTATAGTCCTCTCAACTCTTTGAGTTTTCTAGGTGTTTACATACCCAAAAATGGACTTTTTCTTCTCAGAATCAACTTCTATGTCACAATGGTGTCTGGTGAAGCCGTTAAATTTACTTGAGGTGACACTAAAAGCATGTTTCAGTGGATTCATCCTTAGATTATGTATTCATAGTTTCTTTAAGGTGCCATCAATATCATCAAGGTGATTAGAATGTTGCTGATGTTTCACCAACAAACCATCAACATAGAACTTGACTAACTTTTCAAGGGAATATTTAAATATGTGATGCATGGAACCTTTGATATGTAGCATCATAAATTTTTAATCTAAAGGGAACCACCTGATAGAAGACTACACTGGGGGGCTTAAAGGCTATGGACTTTTCATATTCTAGGGAAATTGGATTTTATTAAATCCTAAATATCCATCCATGAAGGAGAGTTCTTCATAGTCATCTTCTGCATTAATCAAAAGTTGTGTAATTGAAACCAGGAAGTTATGTTTTGGACAGTGTCAGTTGAGGTCCCTAAAATCAATGCAACCCTTAATCTACACATTCTTTTTCTATATGGGGCCAATATTAGTGGGCCATGAAAAGTATTATACTTTTTAAATGAATTTTTTTTAGGATCTTATCAAATTCAACCTCCACCTTTCCATCATGAGTCAGATGTGTCCTTATGGCTGCCTACTTATAGTCATGGTGGTCTTTTGGAAATTCCAAGTGATGGCTAGCCATAATAGGATCAAGGCCTGGAATCTCATTGTTAATCCAAGTAACCACATCCTGGTATTGACTCAGAAAATTGGGGTAAATTTCCTATTCATTTAGGAGAATGGTTGCGCTAATCAATGTTGGTCAATTATATTCCTATTTACCCAGATTTATCTACCAAAGTTCATTAAAAGAGGTGGGTATGCCTTTATCAAACATCAGAGTAGTGTCTCTCATGTCACTTTCTACCTCTTATTACTTTTCCTCTTCTTCTTCCTTTGTATCCATGTCGGGATGGGTGAGAGATGAAGGGGATTCACCAAAACTAGGGGAAAGGTCTATGTCCTAAGAGATAGCTTCCAACAGTGATATCACGGCTTCCACAGGTTTACAGGATGAAGTCACATCTTGTTGAAGATTTGAGGATTAGGTTAGAGTGTTTCATTTTGAGATATTTATACTAAAGGATGAAACAAATATTCCTTCAATACCCATAGATTCAACTAGTATAGCCAATATCATGAATACTGGTGAGCATGTATCAAAATATGAGTTGATTTATTAAACCTGAATTATCGAAATAACATATTCAATATCAAGTAATTTTAATGTCTTATATGGTTCATTTTCATACCATTTTTATTAGTAACCCAAGTGGACCTATTAGATATGGGTTTCTTCCCTTCACTATTGTATAATCTTGCATCAATGTATTAAGACTCGTAATACTCAAAAGAATATTTTTCACCATGTAATGTCCCAATCTACCCATTTAAATAGTATTTAAGGCATTGATAGTATGATGAAGGGATTTATACATGATAATGAAACCAAGGTATTCTATGGAAGACATATAAAGTTGTATCTTTCCGAATGACTAAGAACATAGAATCAGACACAAGATCCCCAAACTAATCTATGAGCTTAAATTGGTTGAGGTTTTTTTTTGTTTCATTTTATTATACCCTTGGATCATTGGAGAGGAAGGAAATAAATCATATTAACTATATCCCATTCAGAATAGAGTTTTGATAGGAATTATGTTGATTCTTCAGCCATTTTCAAGGAAATATCAACATATATCAATGTTATCTAATCTACTGGATACATATAGGGGTCTGATTTATCCTTGTATAACATTATTTATGTCCTGTTTGGTGAAATAGATAGTTATATTAAAATTTTATAGGATAAACCTCTTCACAATATACCTCAGTATAAATAAATTCAAATTTAAACTTTTGAGGTCATAGAAGAGCCTTTGTAAGTGCTTCTCACATATATTTCGAAATATAGAGAGAATCAAAAATTGAAATCTTTTCTAGAAGTACAACCAATTTCTTTAGTATGTTGTAATTTTGGGTAAAATTTTTAAGTTTCCCAGTGGGGAACAGTTCCCTAGAAGGAATTTTTAAAGATGAAATGCCTGGGGAAGATGAGTCATATGGTTGAGCAGATGTGAAGGGAAGTTTATCTACTTATGAACTGTGCTACCTTTTCTTTTACACTTTCCTAGGCTAGTGATTTCATCACCTATATATCAATCAATTTTTATATATGATTGGTCATGAATTATTTTTCACATTTGTAGACGCATATTCTTGTTCCTAATGGGCTTCCTAATGGTCTTTCCAATTGGTTTCAGTAGCACAGAAAGCTCCAATGGGAATGTGGTCAGAATATTGTGATTGGTCACGATTGCACCTCCCTATGCTTCATTGGCCTCTATATCCTCGGTTCATGTCTCCCTAATTTGATGAAGGAATATTAGGTTAAAAATAACACTCATCATCAGTTAAGTAGTCCATTTAATGAGTGAAATTTTTAGATCTGAATAGAAATTATTCATCTGATGAGGATTCTATTTGATGGTCTGGTGCCTATTGTACCATTTGGTGGGGTGGTATCCTTTCTCTCATTTAGAGGGTTGGTTCCATTTCTCTTGGTACTGAAAGAATGAATTTTGAGAGATTAAAGGATAAATTTATCCTATTTTTAGGTTCATCTTACTGCATTTGTTTCTTTACATTTCATCCATGATGTTTTTAGAATATTGGCCTTTTGAGGGATATGGAGATGACGGAGTCAGGTGTACCATGGTGGAAGAAACTGGGGGCACAGTTAGTGGTTTAAACTGTACTCAAAGAATAGCATGATTCTAATTGATTATTTTTATATTAATCCAATCATTGAGTTTTTTTCATTCGTTATGGTAACTTCTTTCCATCCCCCCTCTTCAATCAGAGTGGAGGCAGAAACACAAGTTACATGTGCTAGTGTTTTGACCTACTTCACTTTCCTAGAATCAACCATCTTCTGTATAAAATATGTAAAGAATAAATAGTTCTAAATATTTTCCCACAAAAATCATTGAAATTATAAATAATTCATGTTATCTTCAAGGGTGACGTGATCGGGTCATCTGGGTTTTGGTAGAGTAAGCATGTTGTTTTCCAAGGCCACTAATAAGTAACCAGGATTGAACTCATATGAGAAGGAATAGACTTTGTTCTTACATTACTCAAACTAGGAGCATTTTGGCTCTCTCTTTTAATTGTGAATAGTTTTTTTCTATTATCATACCAGAGTAAGTGTTTCATGATAAGGTGTAGGAGTTGGTATAGAGGTTAGTTTCAAAATAACCATATAAGCTTCCACTCTACCCATACTCTTCCCTTAACTTGCTGATTTGAGATAAGATTTATCTTTGGTTTGCAAAATAGAACCTTCCAGCCTCTGTACTTTCACATTAAGATCCTAAAAACCACCTCAGTTCTTTACTAGAAGAAGCGGTGTTCATAGCTTTCCACATATAATTTCAATGAAAATACCCAAAAAAACATCTTGAGGGAGTTGTAGTATCATATAATAAGTTAAAATCTTCCAACTAAAAATGAAGCCTGATTCCCTCTTATTTTCTTGATGTCTACATTTATAAATATAAAGGATTATTTCCTTCTACAATGTAGAGATAAATTGATTGATGAATTTTCAGTGAATATTTTCCCATCCATTGATTGATATGGATGGTAAACTAGTATACTAGGTGAAGGTTGGTCCTTCTAATGTCTACATGAAACATCTAATTTTGTCTATTTCTTGCAACTCAAGGGTCCCCATCAAGGGACCACACCAGGACCTGAAGTGCATCAGATGTTTTTATGGATCCTCTAAACCATTAAACATTAGGAACATAGGATTTCCAAAGTTTCAAGAAGTAAGAGTTGTATCCAACCATCCAAGATAAGGTTTACTTTCTAGTTTGATTGGAATATATCTTACTTCCATGGATTCTGGTCAAACCACAAATGTTTCAATGGTATTTATGAGATAAGTATGAATAACCAATTGGTTCGGAGCTTGGTCAAGAGGAACCAAAGGTTGTTCTAACTATAGAAGCTCCACTTGTACTTGTGGTTAATAACCTACTAGGGATGTTTTGTGAGAATGATTATGATTGAGCTCTAGTTGTGTAATAAATGTAGGGAACTCCAAATCTCTTGTTATTTAATGATCAAAATATATTGGTTTTCAGAATCCCATGTTGAGTGTATGTTCCTATTCTATTTCAACTTATCTGAGAAACCCTCTTGGTTGAGGTAAACTAGTAAGGAGATAGATTTGAGGTAGGTATTAGAGAGAAAATATGGTAGGGATGTTACCTTGGAGTAGATATCCATTGAGTTTTCTCAACTCCTTCATCTCTTCCACCCATCAGAAAATCCTTTCCTCATGTGTAATTGGTTTGGCTTCCTTGGGTAACAAGTTCGAATGAACAACAACCTAACCCTTATATTTGGTTGATACTCATCAAAAGGGAGATAATAAAATATTTAGAGGATTATCATATTTTGGGTGATCTTCTGATTTCTAGTACACACATCTTGTTCAGTCATTTCAGTGTGGTCCATATTTTGAATGGACATATCCACCTCTTGTTATCCTGTAATGACTTAATGTTCAGTAGTATCAAAAATAATGGTGTTAATGACATTTACTAATGAAAACTACTACATTATAATTTCATCATTCTATAAATGATGCAATAATTGGTTTCTATTGGAGAATTCACTATAATATTTTTGATGCTCAGGACTATTTGTGCTCTTGAAAGGTCATTCTTGTTTGTGACTGTCATGAGAGACTATCATTTATTTTGAGTATTCATTAGTAGTTATATAGTGAAGGGTAATATGAAGGTAACCCATGGGTGATTTTTTTTGTTCACATATGTTAAGAATAAACTAAATCATAGGGGGGATGAACCATGAGGTTTCATTTTTGGGAACTCCTCCCAACTGAGAAAAGACTGAATTTTGTTGAGGTTGACATAAAACTTCTCCCATCCATATGGGATAGGGTTTCTCCTATACTACTATGGATACAGCTACTAAAATGGATATTATGATTTTTTGGATCTTTTTTATAACATTGTATGGGTACATTATTTGATTTTCAAATGAGATACCTAACTTGATTGGTATTTGTATCGCCTGGTGATTAACTTCCTTTAAATGGGAGGCTTGCTCAATATTTTCTAACACTTGTTTCAAGAGTCTTTTGATGATTCTCTATCTTCTAGACCAATATCTTTGAGAGATATTATATGTCATTTCAATCTAATAATACCACCTATTGTAAGTAGAGTCTATTTTTCAAATTAAGCATGAGGCTATCACATGGAATGATGTCAACTTTAGTGGACTTTGTTAATCAGGAAGCAAGGTGAAATAAAACACCTCATGATCACATCATCCCCCAATATGAACACAGGATGGAGAATTGGTGATTAGATGATGTAATTATTTAAATTTACTAAGAAATTCACGTTGAAGGGATCTTCACTGTTTTCCCAAATTATGATGTCATGTCTCTAGGAGGGTCTCTAAGTCAATTTGATGGTGTACCCCTTATATTATCTTAATTTAAATTTTATATTCATCATAATGTAATATTTTTGTTTTTAATTGAAAAAGATTCTCTCATATATTCAAGTGGATTTCATGCACACAATCATCTAAAAATGTGTTTGGAATGTTTTATTGGGAAGTGAAGAAAGGCCATAACATTACTTGTATATTTTACTTCTCCATTTTTTCTTTTCATTAGAAATATAGATCCTTTATTAGTAAGAGGTTAATCTTCTATATCTGATCAAATTGGATATTTTCATATTTCTTTGTTGTAAATAATGGGGTTGGAAAGAATTTTCTATATTGTATTCTAAGGAATGTGTTCCAAGGAGGGTTCAGAGATTGATTGTTTCTGTGGGTTGACTTCTGGTTGAGAAAGAATATCACTTGCAATGATGAGGTATGAGGCATAACTAGCCTCTTTCTCATAATAACCTTGTGATAGGAGGTCTTTCTTATTGTTGATTTGTTAAGGGGAGGACATTATTGGTGAAATGAAATGATACTAAGGGAGAACTTTTATAGCGAATTCCATCATGGGGAGAACTACCATTACATAATAACATCCTACTATAGGTATAAATTATATAGTGTATACCCTAGTGAGTACATTCAGGGAAAATAGTACCAAGGGGATTACCTTCTTTCTATTTGATCTTTTGTACATACATATGGATATGACAAAACTCATCAGGAGATAAGGTCTCAAGATTGATCAAATTTTGGACATGAAGTGAACCTTTATGATAAAGCGTCCGTGGAGGACATCTAAAACTTATGGTGTCAAGGTTTTAGGGATGACCTTCGTAATTTCCTCTATTATCACCATAATTTGGTTATGGGTGAGTATATTCTTGGGCCACCATGGATAAACTTATAAGGGCTTTAAGAACACTAGTATTTAGTATATCATGTTCATATAATATATCTTCATTTTCGAATCATCTTTGGTGAGGATATTTTTCATATTTCTTCCTATGAGATATTGGATCGACCTTCTATGGCTAAGGGATTTCATATAAGGAAACCTTTTTCATTATCTCATATGTCACTACTAGGATTTTCCACTAGGTGTTTGGTATTTTGGAAAGAAAACATGTCTTCCCTAGAGTGGCGATTAGGATATTTCGGTGACCTCTGGTTTGAAGAAAAATATGGGTCTGATCTAGTTATCCATTTATTATGATATTTCCATGACCATCCTAGATAGTGGTATGTATATAAATCTACTCTATGTAGACTCTCATATTATACTACTAGGTTACGTAAAATGGGGAGGTGGGGTTGTGTGTCTAACTCCTAGTCAATATTGATGCGACCATAATACCCAATAAAACTTATGGAATGTGGGAAGGGATGGATTCATATCCCTCTATCATTTTAGGATGTATGGGGTAACTTATGCTACTGGAATGGGAATATATATCCATTCTATAACTAGAGTAGGGATGGGTTCCTACTCCTATCCTTTATTTATTTCTAGGATATTCCAATAATAATTATGTGTGGGGTAGATATATTGGTATCCCTCCTATTTGTAGCTGGGATATTCAATTAGTTTCTCTAGATTACACCATACTGGGATAGCATACAAGATAGATTCGGGCATGTGTGTGAACCTACTCACGGTTTCCAACTAAATTTAGTTGGAGGGATTCTTTGGATGTTGCATAATTTTGCCATTAGTCTTGGTTGGTGTGGGCAGGAGCTTGTTCCTACTCATGGTTTTCCACTAAATTTGACTGGTGGGATTCATTGAAGAGAATAGAGATACAACCCTACTTCCTATTAATTATTTTCCACCCTTAGAAATCTTTCATGCATGCCTAGGATGGAGTGACCAAGGCCAGAATCATGAGGGTCTAACCCTCATCATGTAGATGGTCTCATGTCCCACGTCGATTATAGTGGCATTTTTAGGAAGGATCCTTTTGGTGGGATAACTGCCATGTCTGGTTAAGGCTATTAGTAACCCCTTGATTAGCCTCTCTAAGATAAGGGAGGAATTTATTATAGCACTTAGTGGATATTCTCCCAAAATTATTTGAGATGGAAACTAGTGTCTTCTTCCTTGGGGAACCATCCATTTTTGATTGAGTATTTTTTGGGGCTTCATGAGATGGAGGTATTGTCATATAGTGGCCCTATCTTTTCATACATTAACATTACATAATGTTTTTGGAATACTTAAAATGTTATACAAACAAAATCCCAAAGACCATACTAGTCTAGTGAATTTGGAAACATGGAAACATAAACATTGGTACATAAATGAGATACATCATCTCCCAGTAGGTTCTTCTTGACTAGCACCCTTCTTATACACATCAAATATTATACATATCTTCATAACCTAGGGGAAGGAAACATAAAAAGGGGTGATCTAAGATGATCAGTAAGGGTAAAAAAGGGATATATGTAAGCATAATCATGAGCATAAGGGTATTAGAACATGTTCATGAAAATATATGATTATACCCTGCATATAAAAGATCATAAAAATTAATCATGGCATAAATATTAATAGTAAATAAGACATGAATCAAAAGTAAATAGAGAACATAATCTATTAAAGCATAACATAGGAATAAAACATTGAATTTTGGTAGACACATAAGTATATATAATTATTTCTATATTATTTAATGCATTGCTTCCAAGGACATCTTAGTGAACAATGTCCTTTACTAAACTCGGTTCACACCCTGTTCAAGCCCTATTTTACTGAATTGAGTTCACTCCTCCTTCCCGCCCTGTAACAATAAACCAACTTCATTTCTCATTACAACCCAATAATACTGAACCAAGTTCATCTCCTATTATATACATTCTTATCTCATGAGATATAAATCTTTACCCAATGCATTGGAGATAGATATATGTTCCACCCATATCATAATTAAATCATACATACAGGTGTCACATGGTCATAACTAATAATATCATAACCCCTGAAATGAAATGGATAATATAAAAATGTAATTATATCATAACCTCTGGAAAAGGATATGTTTCATAATCATTTCATCATAAACGTATCCCATGAAAATAAGTAGGTTTCAAAAGCATATAACTCATTAAATAGAAATGGGTTTCATACAAATCATGTCATTAAAACATTAAAAAATCATATAAATAATATTAACCGAAGCTGTGAATCATCTCCCCAGAAAAGAATGAGTAACACCAAAAGATTTTATCTTATATGGGAAATAATTTTTAAATATCATTTGAAAACATTTCTTGAGGAAAATATTCTTTCTTCTATGAAAAAATATTTTTAAAACATAAAACCTTTTAAAAACCTTTTTATTTGAAAATATCTTCCAAAATTTATAAAGGAATCTTTGAAAACAAAAAAACGTTTTTAAAATCTTTTTTTTTTGAAAATTGTCTTAAAGGATCATTTGAAAACATTTTTTAAAACAAGTTTTTCGAAATAAAATAGATTTCTGATTGAGGAGAGAAATGTGGTCATATTTTACTAAAAACATTTTATTAATTATATTAAGTACCAAAAAGTGGAAAAATGGTACTAATACATGGATATAACTTTAATAAATAGAGGATAATTAAACTCATGATTTTTCTTGAGATATGTGTCATAATATTACATCAAAGAAGCATAATAATTAACAATCTCTAAAAGCAATGAGTTTGTTTTAATGAACTCTTACCACTTGGTTATATGGGATCATACTATACATGAATGTAAAATAAATTAAATGAAGCTTAAAATTTCATGAAAATAATGATATTCAATATATAACATGTAAAATAGAATTATTTACACCTTGAAAAAAACTAAGGTTCATAACAAAACATGAGTCTTAAAGAAGGAAAATTGAGACAAAACTACTTTACCGATTTGGTAACATTTTAAACTTAAAACCCATGAAATAAATATCATAAAATGGATATGTAAATAACCATAAATTTAATTAAAAGAATAATTTAATACATCCATGTTAATTATACACACCACTCAATAGGAATGGGTGGTGAATAAAGAATGTATGTCGTGAAAATAAAATGTGAGATGGAGTCCTATTACCTTGTGTCTTGACTCTTTTTGTGCTCAAACAATATTCTTATATAATAAATTTATTTTTATAATAAATATTTCATATAATAATTTTCTTATATATAATACAAAATATGTTTTGATTATGACCTTATATTACCTTCTTGTTAACAATCCTATGTTGAGGTTTCACTTTGGGTAATATTCGCTTTCTTCTTCGCATGTGTCTTAAATTGTTATATCTTTAGTCCTTATACTTATGACATGATTTATAGAATGTATACCATGATATAAATATAATTTATATTTAGAATATTTTTATTATAATAATCTATATAATATAAAATTATGAAATCTAATATTACATTCATTGAGATGGTAAGTCGTACGTTCGCATGAACGATGTTTCCATTTTTATTATTGTATTGAAAGAAATAACGTAAATGAAATATTTGTATATATATGTGTTTGTGTGTGTGTATCATTATTATAGTAGAATTATTATATAATATATATCATATACTTTCATGAATCCAATCCTTAACACATTCCATGTAGTGTGTGAACAAATCACATCACTTTTAGGGGTGGTAGTCCAAACTTCCTGAAATGAAATTACGATACTTACACTAAATGGAAGGTATAAATATATGTGTTGTAAAAAGTATGAAATAAGATTAAAGACATAATAAATATAATATATAACATATATAAATATATTTTAAATCATAATTTCTTCCCTGATAGGTAGTAAATAAAAAATGAATAATCATCGTTTCGTGAGGCGGTAGTTCGTCGTACACGTAAACAATATGTTTGTTACCCATTAGATGGAAGTTTCTATAATTGTATGTAGAAACCTTATAATAACAACATACTATTATATTGAGGATACTGGTTTTTTTATACAATCATGGAATAAATAGGGTGGAGGTGTGGAGAAAGAAAATAAAAGAAAGGATTTTGAGAGAAGATGTTGCCTCTTAATCAGGTAACTCATGTTGTTTTGTGCCAAAAGGGTTCCTTGTATTGCTTTCTACCCAAGGAGGGGATTATATAAGGAATTTATTATTGTTGGGAGGATATATTATCACATCTAATCTTAACCTAAGATTTTTTATCTATAAATAAGTGGAGAAGAGGAGGCCTTTTATAGTGGAGGAGGAGGGGCACTCTTGTAAATATTAGAAGAGAGAATTCCACCCACATTTTTCATTTTTCAAGTGGATACCATAATAGAGAAAATTAGATAAAAGGGGGTATAAGTTATAAATATGTCTATAAAATGGCTCATTTACAAGTTTCTAGGTCATTTTGGGTCTTAAATTTAAGGTTTATCGCTTAGTTAAGCATAATTTTACCTTAATCGATGTAATTAATTTTAATTACATTCACAAAACATTTTCATAAAAAACTAAGTTCACCTTATTAGACATTATAAATTATTATGATTCCAAATATTGAATCCATTTCTAAATTCCAATCATATAAGTGGCCTAAATTAATTTAAAATTAATCCCACAGTTGGGTTGACAATGCAGATTTTAAAAGTAAAAACATTCAAATGTTTGCTATGTTTTATATCCAAGTTCAAAGTGAGATTGATCTCAATGACATAAATTGTATTATTTGATAAAAATATTATAAAATTAAACTTTTAAACCAATTTAAAATATATTTAATCCTTTTAAATAAATTAGATGAAATGGATGTTTTGAATTAAAATCTAGTATTCTTCACTATTCATCCAAAAATGAAGCTTCTCAAGGAAATACCAAAAATAAACCCTAACATAATTTAGACATTATTAATTCAAAAATTAATTTTATTTTATCAAATTAAATTTATAAATTTTTCTAAAATTAATTTTATTATTTCTCACTGGAGGATTTTAAAAGCAGTTCATTTGTGAAAATAGTTTTTTAAAACATATAAGGACTTTACCAAAAATTATATCTTTTATTATCAATATATTATATTAATAAAAAACCATTATAAAAATATTTGAAAAGTATTTATTAATATTTATATTACTAATTTTAATGGTCAGGTTATAATTATCTCATTTAAATAATTATAAGAATAAAATGATGTTTTATAGAAACATCAGTGTTGTGTATAATGTACGCCAAGTCAGTGTTGCGTGTTATACACACCATGTTGTTATTCCGTGTAATGTATGCCAATTTGATGTCATGTGTAATGTAATCCAAGTCTATTTCATGTGAATAGAATTTCTGACATACTTCATTGCAAGACATAAATAAAAATTTAATTTATTTAAGAAAAAAATTTAAATATAAACACATAGTGTTACATTATACCCCCCTTAAAATGAATTCCACCCTAGAAATTCATCACATGGGTAAAAAAAATGGGGATAATTTTTCTTCATCATATCCTCAATTTCACATGTAGCTTCTTCTAATTGGTAATTTCTCCATGAAAATTTTACCAGATGAGTGGTCTTGTTTTGTAGAACTTTCTATGATCGGTCCAGAATGTCAAATGGGTGTTCTTAATAAGAAATATCCTCCTCCAGCAGTATGACCTATGAGTTCAGTACATGTAATGGGTTAGGTATATACTTCCTGAAGATAGATACACTAAACACATCATGGACTTGAGATAGATTTGGAGGATGTTCCAAGAGATGGGCTACCGTCTCGATACGATCAAGAATCTCAAAGGGACCAATATACCTAGGGCATAGTTTCCCTTTATTTATGAACCTTTTAACTTTATACCAGGGTGAGATTAGTAGAAACACCTTTTCACCAACTTCAAATTCTATATCACGCTATTATTTATCAGTATAATGTTTCTGCTAACTTTGAGCATCCTTAATATGCTTCTGAATGGGTTTAACCTCCTTGACCATTTTTTCAGCAATCTCAGGTCCCAATAACTTTCTCCAACCACATCCTATCATGTTGGAGATCTAAATTTCTTCCCATATAAGGAGTCATACAGTGATATCTAAATTATTGAGTGAAATATATTAATATAAGAAAACTCAACTAGAAAAAGGTGTTCATACCAACCACCTTTCAAATAATAAGAAAAGGATATCAATATATCCTCTAGGGTTTGAATAGTTATTTCAGAAATAACAACTGTCTGATAATGACAAGTAGTGATGAAACTCAATTTTATATCAATTACTTATTTAAGACTTCGTCAAAACTTTGAGGTGAACCTCAAATATTGATCTGATACAATGGAATGTGTTACTCCATGAAACATAACCACTTCCTTAATGTATATCCTGGCAAGTTAATCTAGAGAGATGTCTTCTCAGATAGTGATGAAGTGTTCTAACTTAGTAAGGTGATAAAAACCCACCCATATAGCATTAAACCCTTTAGAGATTTTTTGCAATCCAATGACAAAATCTATAGCGATTTTCTACCATTTCCATTCTTATAGGGGTAATGTATAAACATCCCTTTTGACTTTTATCTTTTAGCCTTAACTTATTAGCATATAAAGCACCATGATACAAACTCTATGATGTCTTTCTTTATTCCATCCCATTGGAAGTATTATTTCAAATCTCTATACATCTTCATACTTCCAAGATAAATAGATAATAAAGAACTATTAGATTCCTCTAATATCTCCTTCTTCAAATCTTTTATGGATAGATCACATACACAGTTCTTGAACCTCCCCATTCCATCATGATCAGGGTTAAACTCTATAACATTTATAACTTTCTTTTTCAGCTCTACATCTTCCTTTTTTGCCTCCATAATCTTCACTTGGATGTAGGGTTTAACATTCAGTTGATAAAGATAATATTTTTCTCCTTCCTTCAAGATTTCTAGATCCATTATTTTTAAATCCATAAATTTTGGATCTTTTGTTATTCTCATCATGGCTAAGATATCATAAATATTCTGACTCAAATCATCAACCTCCATGTTCACTCTCCCATAGAGGTAATGTATTGAGCTGTCATAATCCTTTATAAACTCTCACCATCTTCTCTGGTTCATGTTCAACTCCTTCTATGTGAATATATATTTCATAATTTTATGCTTGGTATATATATCACACTTTTCTCCATAAATATAATTCCTTCAAATATTTAATGAAAAAAATTACCACTACTAACTCCAAATCATGAGTTGGGTAATTTTCCCCATGAATGATAAACTTCCATTAGACATAATCGATAACCATGTTATTCAAAATATGAATGCATCTCAATCCCTTCTTGGATTCATCGCTATATATTACAAACCCTTCTCCACTATAGGGTAATATTATCACTAGTGCACTGACTAACCATCTCTTTAGTTCCTTGAAATTTTTCTCACATTCATCTATCTAGAGGAATTTGATACCCTTCTGAGTTTACTTAGTCATAGGATTAGATAGACATGATATATTTTGCACAAACCATCGAAAATATCCAGCTAAACCAAGAAATCTATGGATCACAGTAACCATGGTTGGTCCAGGTCATCATTCAATATCCTTTATCTTTGATGGATCTAATGTTATACCATCTCCTGAGATTATGTGACACAAAAATTAAACATTTTTCCTCCAAAATTCACACTTTTTAAATTTTTCCAATAGCTTCTCCTTCCTTAGGGTATTTAGTATAATTCTCAAGTTATCTTAATGATCTTCCTTTATATTTGAATAGATAAGAATATCATTTATAAAGACTACCAAAAACTGATTGAGGTAATATCTAAAGACTCTAATCATGAAATCCATGAAGATAGTAGGGGAATTATTAAGACCAAAAGGCATCACTATATATTCATAGTGTTCACACCTTGTATAGAATATCATCTTGGGTATATACTCTTTCCTGGCCAACAATTTATTATATCTAGAATGAAGTTCAATATTTGAAAATTATTGTGCTCGATGCAATTGATTAAACAATTCATCAATACAGGAGAGAGGATACTAATTCTTGATTGTGGTCTAGTTCAACTCCGGATAATCAAAGCACATTCTCAATGATCCATTTTTCTTTTTCACAAAAGATTTGGCTCACCCCATGGCAACACACTTATCCAAATGAATCCCTTATCAATTTTTTCTTGGAGTTTCTTCTTCAATTCCTATAAATCAATCAGATATATTCTCTTATGAGTCTTTTAAATTGGTGGGGAACCAGGTATAAGTTATATTGATAACTCAGATTCACATTTTGGTGGATGTCTAGAAAAATATTCTATAAATCCATCCACAAAATCCTAAACAATAGGCATATCATTGATGTTAATTTTCTCACTAACCATTTGAGATAAACAACCCTTTTAAATAGGAATTAAAACCCACACACTAGATATAATCTCCACATGAATTTCATAATTATTGTCTTGTTGATGGATGATCATAGGAGGGTTTTAAATATAAAACATAACTTTCATTCCTCAGTAATTGATGTGGGATTTATGTAGATAAATCCAATCCATGCCTAAGATGACATCAAATTCAAACAAAGTAAGAATGATAAGATTTCTAGGAAACAAATTTCCACAAACTTCAATTGTAGAGGAATAATAGACCTAAGATGAAATCATTAAACCATTAGGGGTTTTCACTACTAAATTTACATCTAATTATTTTGGTGGAATATTAACACCCTTATAGAATTCTTTAGATACGAAAGAGTGGGTACATATAAAATAAAATATGAAATTAGGTGTTCTAGAGTGGATGGTAAGTGTATCTTTAATCACTTAGTTATCACACCCCTCATTAAAAATAGCGATTGAATTATATTTCCCCTTTTCCATTAGCTTAAGAGGTTATTGACTTCATTCATCATCACCATCCCTAGGGTTAGGGCACTGGTTATCATAATTCTTTTTCTCCTTACACTTGTATCATTGAATCATGTGAGGTGTATTCTATGCTACTTTTTCCCAATTTTTAATGTTATCTAACTTCATCCCATCACTTAGGAAATGAAATGTATGATGGCCTTCCCTTTCATAGATAAAACATTTACTAGACCCCTTAAGGTAATTTGCTCTATGCTTATTCCCACACTAAGATCATAAAGGGAACCTCAACATCCTCTCTTCAGGGTTTTTAGATTTTATTTTTAAGTCCATCTTCCTCTTATTATCAAAACCACGAGGTTTATAGGCGACTCCAACCTCCATTTCAACATTGATTGCATAATACACAATATCTTTATAGATACTAAATTTTCTTATATCCAAATACCTTCTGATAATTGGATTTAAACCACTGAATAACCTATAAATTTTAATTTTGGGTTGGATGATAACTCAAGAAGTTTACCTCACAAGTCTTTTAAAATTATCCTTGTAAGTACCTATAGATTCATCATCCCTTTGCTTTAACTAGAGGAACTATTTCTCCATATTGGTATGAATAATCCAAGGAAATTACTTATTGAAAAATAAGTTCTTCAACTCATCCCATTTGATGGATTCAATCCCATCTTCTTGACTCATATTCTTGATTAGAGTCCACCACAGGTCTGCTTCACCTTCTAAATGATAAATAGTCTGAATGAATTTATCATGCTCTGAACACTACAGAACAAATAATATCTTTTCAGTAGAATTGATCCATTGTTCAAAAACAAGTGTATCAAAATACCCTCTAAATTAAGGTGGGTGTTTCATTATGAAAGACTCAAGAGAATTTTGTTCCATCATTTTTTTATTTAGAAGTTCACCATGATTCAAATGTTGATAATGTTGTGTAAGTATAGAAACACGGTTTTTCATTCTAAATCTTGTAGCATTTGTCTTCTTAGGAAGAAAATAGTTTTATTTTTCATCACAATCACCATTATCATGGTTCCTTCGAGTTGCATCCCTTGACTAAAACAAAAAATTATATAGTGAGAAACAATTATCATATTGAGGAGCCACATGATCATGAAAACACACTTATAGTATGTCTAAATTACGATACCTTACTTAATCTATGAAAAATT
Organism: Viscum album; assembly: GCA_963277665.1. Classification (NCBI taxonomy): domain Eukaryota; kingdom Viridiplantae; phylum Streptophyta; class Magnoliopsida; order Santalales; family Viscaceae; genus Viscum; species Viscum album. The sequence goes on along the minus strand of OY728157.1, from coordinate 1,074,753,817 downwards.
TGGTATATCCTACATTATTCATATGAAACTTCTATTAAAATCATTCATGATGCTTTGTGAAGATTTTTTGAATTCCCAAAGCATATACCATGGGAGTGTCAAACCAGGTGTGCAGCAAGGCCCATCGCCATATACCAGATTACCTCAAGTGAGGCTTGAAACATCTTTTTGGAGTTGTGACCCAGAGGTAAATTTTTTCTAGAGACACATCTACTTATTGTATCTAAACAAGGATTTATTTCGAGTAAACCACTCACTCTATCCTTTTCTAAAATTCCAAGACATTTTTATATATTCTTATTTATCATAAGACTTATCCTTAGACATGTCCTTAGGGTTATCACTAAGATTTTATCATCCTAGATTCCAAAGGTTGACTAAACCTTTCCTATGATACCAACTATAGAGAACCTATCTTTTCATATATTAACATTACATAACTTTTACAGAATGCTTAAAACATTATAAAAACAAACTTCCAAAGATTGTACCAGTCTAGTGCCTTTGGAAACATGGAAACATAAAAACTGGTACATAAATGAGCTACATCATCTCCCACTAGGTTATTCTTGACTAGAAACCTTCTTAGACACATAAAACATAATACATATCTTCATAGCCTGGGTGAAGGAGAGATAAAAAGGGGTGATCTCAAATGCTCTATAAGGGTAAACAAGGGAGATACCTAAGAATAATCATTAGAATAAGTGTATCAGAACATGATCATAAAAATATAAGATCATACAATGCATATCAAAGATCAAAAACATGAATCATTTCCTAAATCTTATCACTTCATAATACATGAATCATAAGGAAATTGAGTACATAATCCATGAAATCATAACATAGGAATAAAACATGAAATTGTGGCATACACATAATTATATATAATGTTTTTCATATTAGTCAAGGAATTAACACTAAGGCTATCTTAGTGGAAAAAGTCCTTTATTAAACTGGATTCACACCCCATTATAGCCCTGTATTACTGAACCAAGTTCACTCCTTGTTCCATCCCTATAATACTGATCCAATTTCAATTCTCATTCATACCCTATAATACTGAACCGAGTTAATTTCTCATTCTATCCATGTCTATCTCATGAGATATAAATCTTTAACTAATGTATTGGAAGGAGATGTAGGTATCACCCATCTTATAATGAAATAATACATACATATGACACAAGATCATAGATAATAATATCATAACCCATGAAATGAAATGGGTATTATAAACATGTAATCCTATCATAACCTATGGAAAAATAAAAGTTTCATAATAATTTCATCATAAACATAACCAGGGAAAATAAGAGGGGTTCAAAATAATTCAACTCGTGAAAGAGAAATGTGTTTCATAAATATCATTCCATAAAAAATTAACCATTAATATAAATAATATGAATAGAATAATTAAATAATTTTCCCAAAGAGTCAATACTAATATCAATGGATGTTATCTTAGATGGTAAGTAATTTTGACAGATCTTTTAAAAACATTTCTTGAGAGGAAAATATTCTTTCTTCATTGAAAAAAAAATTTTAAAACATAAATCCTTTTGAAAAAACATTTCCTTGAAAATACCTTTTAAAGGCAGAAAAAAATTAAAATAATTTTTACTTTAAAATTATCTGCAATTATCATTTTAAAACATTTTTTAAAACATGGTTTTTGAAATAAAATAAATTTCCGACCGAAGAGAGAAATAGGGATATATTTTATTAAAAATATTTTCTTAATTATCTTAAGTTCCAAAGAGTGGTAAATTGTATTGATATAAGAATATATATTTAATAAATAGAGGATAAGTAAACTCATTAGTGTTCTTGAGATATGGATCATAATATTTTATCAAAGAAGTATAATTATTAAAAATCTTGAAAAGCGATGAGATTGTTTCAATAAAATCTTACAACTTAGTTACTTGGGATCATACTCTCCATGTAAGAAAAGAAAATTACATGAATCTTAAAATATATTAAAATAATTAGATTCATTATAAAATATTTAAAATGTAATTATACACACCTTGAAAAAAAAACTTCGGTGCATAACAAAACATGAGTCTCAAAGAAGGAAATTTGAGACAAAACTATTTTACCAATTTGGTAACTTTTGAAACTAAAACACCATGAATGAAATATCATTAAATGGGTATATAAATACCCATAAATTTAAGTATAATAATAGTTTAATACATCTATGGGAATTATACACACCACAAAAAAGGAATGGTTGGTGAATAAAGCATGTATCTTAGGGAAATAAAACGTGAGATGAAATCCCCGTACATTGTGTATTGACTCTCTTCATACTCATACAATATTCCAAAATAATAAATGCAATTTTATTATGAATATTTTACAGAATAATTTTATTATATATAATACCATATATGGTTTGATTATGACTTTATATTACCTTCTTGTTAATAATCCTAGGTTAAGTTTTCACTTGAGGTAACATCTGTTTTGTTCTTCACATGTGTCTTAATTTTTTATATATTTGGTTATTATACATATATAAGGATTTCCATAATGTAAAACATGATATAAATATCATTTATATTCATTATATTTGTAATATAATAATATATATAATATATAATTATGGAATATAATACATCATTCATGGAGATGGTAAGCCATACGTACGCGTGAACATTGTTTCTATTTTTATTGTCGTTTTGAAAGAAATAAGGTAAATAAAACAAGTGTATATATATGTATATATATCATTATTATGGTAGAATTATTATATCATTTAATTTCACTATAATAAACCTTAATAAATTTCATTTATTGTGTGAATGAAACGCAATGTTTTGAGGGGGCGGTAGTCCATACTTCCTCAAACAAAATTATCGTATTTACACCAAATAGAAGGTATAAAGATATATGTTGTAAAAAGTATTAAATAAGCTTAAATAAATAATAAATATAATATATAACATATATAAACATAATTTACATCATAATTTCCGCCATGATAGGAGGTAAAGGAAAAATGAACAGTTATCCTTTCCTGAGGCAGTAGTTCTCTGTACATGTAAACAGTATGTTTGTTAACCTTTAGATGGATGTGTGTGTAAGTTTAGGTCAAAAAATTATCATAAAAACATACTAGTATATTTAGGATACAATTTTTGTTATAAAATAAAGGAATAAAAAGATCTTAGGGGTTATTGATAGAAAATAAAATAAATGAGTTTGAGAGAAGATGATGCCTCTTAATCAAGTAACTCCTTTTGGTTTTTGGAAAAGGATACCTTATATTGATTTCATCCCAATAGAAGGATTTCAGGGGTAAGGTATCATTTTTTGGAGGATATTTTATTATATATTGTCCGAAACTAAGTGGTTTGAGAGGTTTAAATAAGTGGATGAGAGGAGGCCTTTTTATAGTAGAGGAGAAGTGGAACTCTTCTAAATATTTGAATGGAGAATTATACCTATGTTTTTCATGTTGTAGGTGGATATAATAATAGAAACAATTATATAAAAGGGAATATAGAGTGGAAATATTGCTAAAAATTGGCTCCTATAAAATTTTATTGGTCTTTTTGGGTCTTAAATTTATGGTTTATTCCTTAGTTAAGCTTAACTTGACATTAATTGATGCAATTAATTTTAACTACATTCACTAATAATTTTGGTAAAAAACTAAGTTGAACTTATTATAAATTATAAATTATTATGATTAAAAATATTTAATCCATTTTTCTAAAATCCAATCACATAAGTGGCATAAATTAATTTAAAATTAATCCCGCAATCGGGTCGACAACGTGGGTTTTTAAAGTAAAAAAACATTCAAAAGTTTTCTATACTTTTATAACCATATTCAAAGTGAAATTGATCTAAATGACATTAATTGAATTAATTGAAAAAAATATTATCTAATTAAACTTTTAAACCAATTTTAAATATAATTTTACCTTATAAATAAATTATATGAAAATATAGTTTTCAATTAAAATCCGGTATTTTTCAATATTCATCCAAAAATGAAGTTTCTCATAAAAAATCCCACAAATTAATTCTAAGATAATTTTGATATTATAAATCCAAAAATAAAGTTTATGTTATCAAATTAAATTTATAAATGTGTCTAAAATTAATTATATTATTTATCACTTAAGGACATTAAAAGTAGTTCATTTGAAAAAATAGTATTTTTAAACAAATAAGGAATTTACAAAAAATTATATATTTTGTTATCAATATGTTTTATTTATATAAAAAAATTATAAAAAATATTTTTAATAGTTTTTATTACTATTCATATTACTATTAACATCTAGGTTATAATTATCTCATTTAAATAATTATAACATTAAAATGATGTTTCATAGAAACATCGATGTTGTGCGTAACGTACACCATGTCAGAATTGCATGTAATATACACCAAGTCATTTTTCCATGTAACATAATCCAATTTGATGGTAAATGTAATGTATGCTGATTAGTTTCCATGTGAAAGGAATGTTTTATTTAGTTCATTGCAAGACATAAATAAAAATTTAATTTATTTGAGAAAAAAAGGTCTATAAAAACTCGAGGTGTTACATTCTACCCCTATTAAAATTAATTCCACCCTCAAAATTATTCAGTTAGGTAAAAAAAATTAGGATAATTCTTCTTTATCATATCCTCAAGTTCCCATGTTTCTTCCACTAACTGGTGATTTCTCCACAAAACTTTAACCTGGTGAGTGGTCTTGTTTTGTAAAACCTTCTCTGATAAATCTATAATTTCATCTATTTGTTCTTTGTAAGAAATATCTTGATCCCACACTATGAACTTTGAGTTTGGTACATGTTATGGGTTTATTATTTACATCCTTAGGATATATATATGGTACACATCATCGACTTGAGAGAGATTTGGAGGTAGTTCCAAGTTATAGGCTACCATCCTGATACGATCACGAATCTCAAAGGGACTGATATACCTAGGGCTTAGTTTCCCTTTATTTATAAACCTCATTACTTTCTTCTAGGGTGAGATTTATACAAATTAATTTTCACCAACTTCAAATTCTACATCATGTCATCGATTATCAACATATCTTTTCTACCGGAATTAAAATTCCTTGATATTTCTCTAATGGTTATAACCTTCTTGACCATTTATTCAGAAATATCAGGTTCCAATATCTTTCATTCTCCAACTTCATCCCTGCATGTTAGAGTATACATTTATTCCCATTGAGGGATTCATATGGTGCAATATGAATGCTTCAGTGAAAGTAATTTTTATAGGAAAGCACAACGAGAGGAAGGTGTTGATCCCAAACACATTTGAAATCTAGAGAAAAAGATCTCAACATATACTCTAGGTTTTCAATTGTTCTTTTAGACTGACCATCTATATGAGGATGATAAGAAGTGATAAAACTCAATTATATATCAAGTACTTGTTGAATACTTCTCTAGAACTTTGAGGTGAACCTTATATCTTGATAATATACAATGTAATGTGGTACTCAATGAAACCTTACCACTTCCTCAATGTATATCCTGGAAAGATGATCCGTAGATAAGTCTTCTCTAATAGTGATGAAGTGTGCTTATATAATGAGATGATATACTACAACCCATATATCATTAAACCTTTTAGAGGTTTTAGGTAGTCTAATGAAAAAATACATTGTGATGTTCTCCCATTTCCATTATGTATGGGTAATTAATGCAACATCCCCTTTAAATTTTGTCTTTCAGCCTTTTCTTGTTGGCATACCAAGAACTGAGATACAAACTATGTGATATCACTCTTCATGGAATCCCACCAAAAGTATTCTTTTAAGTCCATATACATCTTCGTATTTCCATGATGAGTCGATAATGAAGAAATATGATATTCCTATAATATATCCTTCAAATATTATATGGGATGAACACAAAAATGGTTCTTGAACCTCATCATTCCAACAAGATCAAGGTTAAACTCAGTAACATTTCTAAATTCTTTTTCAGCTCTGCATCTTCCTTCTATGCCGCCTTAATATTCACTTGGATAGAGGGTTGAACATTCATTTAATAAAGATATTATTTTCCCCTTCCTTATGGATTTCTAGATCCATCCTTCAAAAATCTATAAATACTGGATCTTTTTTTATTCTCATCATGGATAAGCAAGTATGATCCTTATGACTCAAAGCATTAACCACCTTGTTTTCTTTCCTAGTGTGATAATTTATTGAGCATTCATAATCCTTTATCAACTCCAACCATCTTCTCTGGTTCATGTTCAAATACTTCTGTGTGAATATATATTTCATAATTTAATGATTGGTATATATATATCACACTTTTCTCCATAAATATAATTCCTCCATATCTTTAATGAAAAAATTACTGTTGCTAACTCCAAATCATGTGTTGGATAATTTTTCTCTTGAATCTTCAACTGTCATGAGGAATAATTGATAACCATGTTATTCTGCAGAAGATCACATACCAATCCCTTCATGGATGCATCATTATAGATTAAAATCCATTCTCCACTATAGGGTAAAGTAATCATATGTGCACTGAATAATCCTCTCTTAAGTTCCTTGAAATTTTCCTCACATTCATATGCCTAGAGTAACTTGATACCATTCCAAGTTAACATGGTTAGAGGATTTGATAGTTGTGAGAAATTATCCATAAACCATTAATAATATCCAGCTAAACAAAGAAATCTACAGATATTACTCACTATGGTTGGTCTTGGCCAACATTCAATAGCCTCCATCTTTGATGGCTATACTGTTATACCATCTATTGAGATTATGTGAACCAAAAATGAAACCTTTTGTATCCAAAATTCACACTTTTTAAATTTTTCATATAGCTTCTCCTACCTTAGGGTCTTTAGTATAATTCTGATGTGATATTTATGCTCTTTCTTTATCTTTGAATAGATAATAATATCATATATAAAAACTACTATAAACTGAACAAGGTAATCTATAAAGACTCTATTCCTTAAATCCATGAATATAGCAGGGGAATTAGTAATACCAAAAGGCATCACTATATATTAATAGTGTCCATACCCTATATGCAATGTCGTCTTGGGTATATCCTCTTTATTGAACTTAAATTGATGATACCTAGAATGATGGTCAATCTTGGAAAAGTATTGATCTCCATGTAGTTGATCAAAAAATCGAACAATACTAGGGATAGGATACTTATCCTTGAACGTGATTATGTATAACTCTTGATAATCAATGAAAAGTCATATTGATCCATCGTTCTTTTACACAAAAATAATTTGTGCACCCCAAGGTGATACACTATGCTGAATGAATCCCTTATCAAGGTTTTCTTGTAGTTTATTCTTCAATTAGTGCAACTTAATTGGAGCCATTTTATAAGGAGTATTTGAAATTTTTTGGAACCGATTATGAGTTATATTGAGAACTCAACTTCGAGTTTTGGTGGAAGGCAAGGAAACTCTTTCACAAATACATCCAAAAAAAACCAAAATATAGGAATATCATCAATGTTTATTTTCTCCCCAGCCATTTTAGATAAACAACCCTTTTGAATGGTAATTAATACCCATACAATGGATGTAATCTTCAGAGGAAGTTCATACTTATTGTTACATTGATGGATTATCATGGGTGGGTTTGAAATATCAAACTTAACTTCCCTTCCGTGAAAATTGATGTGGTATATATGTATAGAAAGAAATATATGTCTAATATGACATCAAATTCAACTAAAAGAATAATGAAAATATTTTCGGGAAGTACATTCCCAAAAAAAATCAACTAGAGAGGAATCATAGACTTGAGATGAAATCATCGTACCATTAGGGGTTTTCACTACTAATTCCACATCTAATTGTTTTAATGTAATATTAATACCCTTATAAAATTCTTTAGATATGAAAGAGTGGGTAGATCCAAAATTAAATATGACATTATCAGTTCTAGCATCAATGGGAAGTGTGCCTTTCATCATGTTGTTGTCGTACCCCTCGTCAGAAATAGCAATTTTAAGAGATTTCCCCTTTTCCTACAGCTTAATAGGTTGTTGAAGTCATTAATAATCACCAGATCTTGGGTTTGGGCACTGGTTATCATAATTCTCATTCTCCTTAAACTTGTGGCATTGAATTGTGGGAGGTGAATTCTATGACTCTTTTTCTCCATTAACAACATTAGTTAACTTCTTTCCATCACTTCATCAATAAAATTCTCAGTGAAATTCCCTTCAATACTAAAAACGTTTATTATAACACTTAAGTAAATTTCCTCCATGAATCTTCCCACACTTGGAGCATAAAGGGAAGCTCATCTTCTTCCCTTCATGGTTTTTATATTTTCTTTTAAACTACATCCTCCTCCTCTTATCAAAAACATGAGGTTGATATATGACTCCAACCCTAATTTCATCCATGATTTCATAATGCACAATATCTTCTTAGATACTAAAGTCACTTATGGAAAACACCCTTCTGAGACTTGTCTTTAATCCACTGAAGAACATACCAACTCTACTTTCAGGTTGGATGATAATTCCTAAATCAAACCTCACAAGTCTTGTGAAATTAGCTTCCTAGGCACCAATGGATTCATCATCCCTTTGATTAAATTCAAGGAACACTTTCTCCACCTTGGTATGAATAATCCAAGGAATGTACTTATTGAAAAATAAGTTCATGAACATCTCCCATTCCATGGATTCAATCTCATCTTGTTGCCTTATATTCTTGATTAGAGTCAACCAATGGTCTAATTCACCAACTAAATTATAAATATCTTGAATAAAATTCTCATACTGTGAACATTGGAGAAAAAAAAATATCTTTTCAATATTATTGATACATTGTTCAGAAACAAGTGGATCAGAAGACCCTGTGAAAGAAGGTGGACATTGCCACATAAAAGACTCAACAGAATTTTTTCCCTGCTTTTCTCATTTGTAAGTCCACCAAGATTCATAGATTGGGAAAGTTTTGTTAACATAACAATGAGGTTTTTCATTTCATCTCCCATAGAATTTGGTTTCTAAGGAGTACAATCATTTCATTTTCCATCACAATCATGATTAACATGGTTCCTTATGGTTCCATTAATTGAATAAAACAAAAAATCAAAGAGTAGGAAATATTTATCATATAGAGGAACCACATAATCCGGAAAACTCACTTATAGGATATCAAAATTATGATACCTTACTTAATATATGGAACCTTTGGTTTATCCTAGGTTATTCATAGGAAGCTTCTATTTAAATCCTTCGTGATATTTCATGAAGAGTTTTTAAATTCCAAAACATATCCCCTAGGAGGGTCAAACTAGGTGTGCATAAAGGCCCATTGTCACGTACCAGATTACCATGAGTTAGGCCTGGAACATCTTGTCAGAGCTATTACCCCAAGGTATATATATTCCAAAGCCACATCCACTTATAGTATCTAGAAATGGATTTATTTATAGGAATTCACTCACTCTATCCTTTACCAAAATTCCAAGACATTTTCTTATGATTTTCCTTATCCTTATACTTATCCTTAGAAATGTCCTTAGGTTTATTACTAAGGTTTTCTCATCCTCGCTTACAAAGGTTAACTAAACCTTTTCTATGATACCAACTATAGCTACCCTCGCTTTTCTTACATTAAAATTACATAAATTTTGTGGAATACTTAAAACATTATACAAAAAAAATCCCAAATACCATACTAGTATAGTGACTTTGGAAACATAGAATCATAAACATTGGTGTATAAATAAGATACATCATCTACAACTATATTATTCTTGATGATCACCCTTCTTAGACACATCAAACATAATACATATCTTCATAAACTGGAGAAAGGAAACATAAAAAGTGGTGAGCTAAGATGCGCATTAAGGATAAACAAGGGATATACGTAAGAATAATAATGATAATAATGGTATGAGAACATTATCATGAAAATAGAAGATCATACCCTACATATCAAAGATCATAAACATGAATCATGGCATAAATCTCGGTAGTTTATAAGACATGAATCATAAGGAAATATAGAAAATAATCCATGAAAGCATGACATAGAAATAAAACATGAAATTTTGGTAGAAACATAAGAATATATAATTATTTAAATTGTATTCAAGTCATTTATACTAAGGCAATACTAGTAGAAAAGTTCTTTCTGAACCGGTATCACACCTCGTTCCATCCCTAAATTATTGAACTGAGTTCACTCCCCATTCCAACCATGTAATACTGAACCTAGTTCATTTCTCGTTCTATCCTACAATACTGAACTAAGTTCATTTCTATTTTTATCCATTTCTATCTCATGAGATATAAATATTTACCTATTACATTGGATGGATATATATGCCCCACCCATCTCATAATGAAATCCTAAATACATGTAGCACAAGATCATAAATAATCATATCATAACTCATGAAATGAAATGGGTATTACAAAAATTTAATCATATGATAACTTGTGAAAAAATATAGTTTTCATACTAATTTAATCATAAAAATAACCCATGAAAATAAGCAAGTTTCAAAAGGATATAACCTGTGAAATAGAAACGGATTTCATAAACATCATTCCATCAAAAAAATAACCATTAATATAAATAATATGAATGTAAACATTGAATCATTTACAAATAAATTCAGGAGTAACACCAATGGATGTTATATTATATGGTAAATAATTTTTAAATATATTTTGAAAAACATTATTGAGGAAAATATCCTTTTTTCTTTGAAAAAATCTTTTTAAAAATAAAACCTTTTGAAAAAAAATTTCTTTGGAAATCAATTTGAAAACTTATAAGAGAATCTTCGAAAACAATAAAATATTTTTAAATCCTTTTTCCTTGAAAATGATCATCAAGTATCATTTTAAAAAAAACTTAAAACATTTTTTAAAACATGGATTTCAAAATAAAACATATTTCTAATCGAATAGAGAAATACTTTCATATTTTACAAAAAAACATTTTATTAATTATATTAAGTAAAAAAGAGTAGTAAATGGTACTAATACAAGGATATATATTTTATAAATATATGATAATCAAACTCATGGTTTTCTTGACATATGGATCATAATATTTCATCAATGAAGTATAATCATTAAAAATATCAAAAAGCGATGAGATTGTTTTAATTGACTCTTAACACCTTGTTACTTGGGATCATACACTCCATGTAAAAAAAGGAAGTTAAATTAATCTTAAAATATCATGAAAATAGGGATATTAATTACAAAACATGTAAAATGGAAGTATATACACCTTTAAAAAAACATTGGTACATAATAAAATATGATTCTCAATGAAAGAAAATTGAAACAAAACTATTTTACTAATTTGGTAGCTTTTGAAACATAAATCCCATGAAAAAATAATTATAAAATGGATGTGTAAATACCCACAAAATTAATTATAATAATAATTTAATACATCCATGTGAAGTATACACACCACACTAAGGTATGGGTGGTGAATAAAACATGTATCTCACGAAAATAAAAAGTGAGATGAAATCTCCTTACCTTGTGTCTTGACTCTCTTTATACTCATAAAAGATTCATGTATAATAAATTTAAGTTTATTAAAAATATTTTATAGAATAATTTTATTATATCTAATACCATATATTATTTTATTACGTGCTTATATTACCCCTCTTGTTAACAATCCTATGTTTAGGTTTCACTTCAGGTAATATTCGCTTTATTCTTCGCATGTGTCTTAATTTGTTATATATTTTGTCCTTATACTTATATCATGATTTCCATAATGTACACCATGATATAAATATAATTTATATTCATTATATTTTATTCATAATAATCTATTGAATATATAATTATGAAATGGAATACATCATTCATGGAGATAGTGAGTCCTACATACGCATGAACGTTGTTTAAATTTTTATTATCGTATTGAAAAAAGGAAAATTAAATATGAGTATATATATGTACATATATAATAATTAAAATATAATTATTGTATCATATATATAATATATTTTTACTAAATTCATCTTTAATACATTCCATGTAGTGTTTTAATGAATCACATCACTTCGAGGGGATTGTAGTTCTTTGTACACATACACAATATGTTCACTACCCATTAAATAAAAGTGTGTGTAATTTTAGGTTGAAACATTAGAATTAAAAAATCCTAGTATATTTTGGAAAAAAAATTGTTATAAAAGACTAGAATGAAGAGAGTGGAGGGTGTGGAGAAAGAAAATAAAATAAATGAGTTTGAGAGAATATGTTACCTCTTAATTGGGTAACTCCTTTTGGTTTGTGCCAAAATATTAATTGGATTGCTTTCTTACAAAGGGGATGATTTTAGGATGAATGGCATATTTAATGGAAGATATTAGAGTATATTTTTTCCAAACCTAAGTGTTTTTGTAGGTATAAAGAAGTGGAGGAGAGGATGCCTTTTTATAGTGGAGGAGGAGTGACACTTTTATAAATATTTGAAGAGAGAATTTCACCTATGTTTTTTAGGTTGAAATTGGATACCATAATATATAAAATTTGATAAAAGGGAGTATAGGGTCTAAATCGGGCCATAAAATTACTCTTGGACAATTCTCTTGGTCATTTTGGGTCTTAAATTTAAGGTTTAGTCCTTAGTTATGCTTAATTTTAACTTAATCGATGTAATTAATTTTAATTACATTCACTAATAATTTTGGAAAAAAACTAATATGACCTTATTAAAAATTATATATTATAATAATTCAAAATATTTAATTCATTCTTCCAAATTAAAATCACAAAATTGGAAGGAATCAATTTAAAATTAATCTCGCGGTCGGGTAGACCATGCTGGTTATTAAAGTAAAAACATTCAAAAGTTTGTTAAGTTTTTATACCCAAGTTCAAAGTCAAATTATTCTCAATGAACTAAATTGTACTAATTTAAAAAAATAATATCTAATTAAAGTTTTAAACCAATTTTAAATATAATTTAACCCTATAAATAAATTAGATGAAAAGGCTAGTTTGAATTAAAATCTGGTATTTTTCACTATTCATCCAAAAAAATAAGTTTCTGAGAAAAATCCAAAAAAATTGAACATAGATAATTTATAAGTTATAAATTAAAAAATTAGGTTTATTCTTTAACATTAAATTTACAAATTTTTCTAAAATTAATTTTATTATTTGTTACAAAAGGACATTAAAAGCAGTTCATTTGAGAAAATAGTATTTTAAAACATATAAGGACTTTACCAAAAATCATATCTTTATTTATCAATATTTTTTATTTCTATAAAAACTTTATAAACAAAATTTTAAAATTAGTTATTACTATTCATATTACTAATTTTAATGACTAGGTTATAATTATGTCATTTAAATAATTATAACAATAAAATGATGTTTCATTGAAATATCGGTGTTGTATATAACGTACGCCAAGTTGGTGCTGTGTGTAACATACACTAAGTTTCTATTCAATATAATATACACCAAGTAGATGTTCCATGTAATGTATTCTATTTTTATTCCATGTGAAATCGATTTTTTACTTAGTTCATTACAAATATAAATGAAACTTTTATTTATTTGAGAAAAAAAGGTACATAAAAACTCAGGTTGTTACATGTCATGTTGTATCTAGATTTGGTTTAGTATAATTATTATGGTATGCTTTAAGGAGTGTCCCTAAGACCCGGTGTTTAAGGCATGGTGTCAGTGACAGAGTCCTTTGACTTGATGAAAATTGTAATTTTTCAATAGTCATGGCATAGGTTCCGGTTAGTTGGAATGATTCTATTAGATTGGATTGAAGGGATTTTCGTTTGAGTGTTCCTAGATAAATATAAAAAAAATGAGAAATAAAACCATGTTAAAGAATAATCTTATTAAAATAAATAATGCATTATTGATTGTTTTAAATCCATGTTTGGACCTCTTTTATTTTTTGAAAAAAAGGGTCCTGACATGTTGGTGACACAATCATCATGGTTAAGGATTTACATATAGTTTACCATTTTTTGTTTCTAATGATTTTCTATGCCTATTCCTATTTTGATATGATTTAGACCTAATTTTCAAAGTAATTCAGTCATTGGTTTTTTCTAATAACACCTTAAATATAGCATTGTCCAATAAGAAGGGATATCGAGCTCATTACATCCTTTTAGAGGGAATTATTTCCAACTCCAAGACTCTCTTATAGATTTAAGATGTATTTTTGAATACTTTATTAATTACAATGTATGGAATAGGTTCCCCTTGTATTAACAACCAACTAGCATGTGTTCACTTTAGATTTATCGATATGTGTCTGAGGTTCTTCATCGATGGAGAAATATGTATATATCCAAGGTTCTCCATCAATGGTACCATTTTATAGACAAATTATAGATTTTTATATTGTTTATTTTATTGATGATGGTTTTAAGTCACATTATGGGGTGCTCTAGATTTTATCATCATCTAGGGACACTAGAGTTTTTTTGAAATTGGGATCATACTCGTGAGAAAGGATTCTTATATATCCTTGTGAAAGAAATCAGACCCCATGTTGTTCGGTTCCACTTAACGAGGCACGTCATACCTTTTAGGGTCATGTGATGAGGACCAAACTGTGCAATTTAACATCATTTGGATAGGATATCTACGAATAATTTTCCTAGTCAAGGTCTATGTGGGACTTATGTAGACATGACCTGAAAGACCTGGAAGGGATATAGTCTCCCAGGTAGGGGCATGATCTTTCTGGGAATATTTCCTAATAAGGATGGTTATAAAAATAAAATGGAAGGAATATGGCCCTCATAACTCGATATGACCCGACTAGGGATATGGCCGAGAGGATATTATGGTGAGTTTGGAATATTGGGTTTGGACCTTAGGAAGGATTCCTATGTATCCCATTTGTATCGGAATCAATGCCCATGTAGTTTGGTTTGTTATGGATTACACCTATGGAGGATACCCATCTCAGAAGTATGGTTTGGGTTTATTGCAGGATAGGAGACCCATCTAGTGAGTATTGTTGGGGATTATACCAGGATAGGAATCTCATCTAGTGATTGTTGTGGGGTCTTATACCAGGATAGGATGCCCATATGGTGAGTATGGTTGGGAATTATACTAAGTTAGGATGCCCATTTGGTGTTCTATGCGATTGGAAGATCCATCAAATGTCTCTCTACCAAGACAAGTATTTTATTTTGTGTATGTCTTGATTTTTACTATACTTTAAGCCCACTTGAGTTAGGTTCGATGTGATAAACATGAGGAAATAAAAGGTCTTACAAAATTTATAATCTCCCTTTTCTACTAATAGATGAGGACAAGGCTATGGTTGAAATAAATGGAATTTATGTTTACATCTTTTATTTTCTTTTAGTAATCCAATTGAGGTTATGGGAGAGAGAAACTATTCCAACACTTGAATCCTCACTTGTTTTCATAATCAGGGTAGTCACAAAAACCCATGAATATGGCCTATAAGAAAGATTAGGAGACTACTCCAAGAGGGATTTTCTATTAAATGTACCATAGAATAGAGGAGGACAAGTCACTAACCTTTGTAAAAGGTAAAAACAAGCATGAACCCCCTGTCTAAAATAGGGAGGTCCTTAGCACCACCACTAAGGTTGGGATCCTCGTTACCATAGGAATGTATGATTTAGAACATTCTTAGGATCTCCCTTGTTAGCTTGGTTAACAGTAGGACCCCATTTACCATGGGAATATTTGATAAATTGGACACACTGATGTGTCTTAGGATCCTATCACATATATGGAGACCTTGGAATAGTCCTTGGCATGGTACCTCATGAAGGGCCTCATTTGAGACCTAGTTCTTTGTAGCTAGTTCCTGAAGGGGGCCATGTGGGGCCTCAATCTTCATGATTGAAGTTTATGGAGGGGGTTATTTGGATATCTCGCATAGGGGTCATGGTAATGTTTAATTCTACATGAGATAAGGGTACTGAGACAAGAATATTCCATTCTACATACAGTTTATTATACAGAATGGCGGTCTTCAAAGGCTTCATCTCCATACATAAAGGATTTTCTATGTGGATGAATTTTTATGTGAGATACCTCCTTTTGTGGGTGGTTGGATAATTTTCCTTTCTTACATTACGAAACACGGTAAATGGTTACCCGCTAAAATTAATGACTCTAACTGTATCCTATGTTTCACTAGGTGCACCTCTTGTATATATCTATTCTTCCTTAATATTTAGCCTCCTTTTATTTTTTTATAGGGGTGTGGATATAACCATCTTCTAGGGTTTCCTAGAGGAAATCAAAAACCTCTTCCTATGAAGGATTTTGGTTTACAGGCAGCCTAGAGGAGACTCAGTTCCCTGAAAACAAATTTTATTTAGTAAGGGGGGGTTAAATGTGATTCCTCACCCCACAACTAGATTTTTTTATATAATTAAGGGATATTACCTTCCCTATAAACAAAAAATTTAGTTACAGGGGCCAAAACGAGACACACTACCCTATAAATAAAAATTTCATTCGTGAGGAGGCCAAAAGATCACACCTCATCCCATAAATGAAACTTTTGTTTATAGGGGTTATGAAAAGGTGATGCCTCTCCCTCCAAGTGAAATTTCATTTGTTGGGGTTCTATGAAGGGAAGCGACTCACATAGAGGGATTTATATGTAGAATATAGGGTTTCTTTGAAACTTTGAGCCTTTAACCCTTTAATCTTCATGGAATGGCTTGATTGATTTTATTATAACCACTGCAAAGTTCATAAAATCTTTTTAATATTCAATGAAAACTTTTCCAGGACCTAACAATCATCCAAGGGTTAAATCATTGAAAATTAAATAAGAATAAACCAAAACATCATATTCCATCCCAGTTAATTTAGATATTTCCCCATAAATGGGTTAGCTACTCCTAGACACAAGATCATTACCAAATTCTAACACATCCTAGTTTATTATCTAATACACCAAATAGTATGACCAATGTAGAAAGAAATCTACTACCAATTAGTAACATCCCAAACCTGGATCACTTAGAAGTAACTAAGACCGGTTGGCCACATGGACTAAAGCATGCCTCCCCATATAATAGAGGCTGCTGAATTGCGGTGAGGGTCTATGATTATATGGTGGGAATATTATACCCTCATAATCAGAGTAGAAAAATGGTGTAATGAATGAGTAAATAGCAGAAGCATAATAATGACTAATAGATTAATGAAGTTAAATCATCTAGATAATAAAAATCATCTAACCAAAGGTGGTTTCATATAAAAAGTGATGAGTATATCATGAAGCTATAAAAAAATAAGGAATACATGGAATTAGGAATACATATGTACATTTATTTTGAAATAACTAAAAAAGAAAATATATATATATATCTCCAATAGCATCATGAGTGAATGCTTGGTAATGTGATCTCATTCTCCCATGCTATCATTAATCAATCATCCATGATCGGGTGCTTTCCCTTATCCCTACCTGCATCCATGAATTCTTTGTGGGAACCGAATGATGAATCAAATATGGTGTGAGATATACTCAGTAGGGAACCCCCAAAAAAGACTATAACAAATCTATCTTGTTTATAAAAAATTTTAATCATGCATAGGTATAACATATAAGGATGTGGAATATATTTTAGAAATGAAAACATCAAGGAATAAAAGATATAACTGATAACAGGAAAATACAAATGAAAATAAGTACTTAAAAGATAAATAAGAAGGTAACTACTATCTTTGGCCTATTCCACATGCATATAAAGTGTTATACCTATATGGTTTATAACCAAAGGTGAAAGATTATGGAATACTCTTTTAGACCAATGAACTCATCCAATGTGTGATCAAAATAATATAGACCTATGTGGGGTAGGAACCCAGGGCCTAGGGTCATGGAATCCTAATATTATAAAAATATAAATATAGAGATTATAGGTGTCGGACCTTGATCCCCCTTCTTTGTGTCATATCGATAATCAAATTTGATTCCATACTGATAATCAAAGTTGTTGTCCTATTTAATTACCCATAATAGTTGATGAACCACAATTTCTAATGTCCAAAAATAATAATAATGTTCAAGAGTAAATGTTAGTGTCCATCCATAATTCAAAACAACCATATTAAAAGATACTGGCCTAGATATCATCCATATTCTAACAAATACATTATTTACATCATTCACATAACCACTTTGTTCACATTTAGTATTTTTCCTAATAATTAGTCAAACATTAAATATCTCATTTAATTTAAAAAGGCATCCACTAATATGTGGAAATCTCACACACACCAAAATTGGTGGTTTTAATTAAGGGTTAGATGAATGAAACCACCATGTAAGTGTTTTGGGTTGAGGTTGACAACCTCCAACCAATGTAACATGTCATGAGGGAATAAAATTCAACTTGAATAATTAATTTAAGGCATTATAAAATTTAGAGTAAACATCTAGAATGTCTATCATGTGGCACAATGTTAATTAATTATTAAATGGAATGAACTTTAGGGAAAATTTATAGACCACCTACCTTATAGCATTAGATAAACCCTTGTTCAATATCATATTTCTATTTGAGCTAGAATAGAATAAATTGGAAAAATATATGAATAACTTAAAAAAGAGAATTTTATCTTTCATGGAAATTGTGTTGAAGATGGTGAGATAATCTAAGAAAGGAAAGTAACATATTTATACACTTACCAATATGCTTCCAATGTGATAGATTGTGTAATAATCAAAGCTTGGATGGAGGATTGGATTCAAAGACTAGGTTTAGGTAGAGGAGGAACTCTCAATGTGAGAGGATGGGTTGTGCGTGTGATAAGAGAGAAAAAGAGTGGGTGAGTTATAATGAAATAGGGAGGAAAGGACTTTTCACCTAACTTTTATGAGTTGAATGGTTTGGCCGCATGGTTGGTCAAACTGTGTACTAACCATGTTCTAGTATTATCCATGGGAGACACCCCTTCACATGGTTAGCTGCACGGTTAGACTAACCATGATAATCCCATGAAAAAACCCTCTGAAAAAAGTCTATAATTTTCTATATGGTCATGTGGATTGTGTTTCATGGTTTGAGAAACCATGTAACACAATATAAGTCCCACATAGTTGAGATGCATGGTTAGCACTAACCATGCGATAACCATGTTCCTCACCCTATTCTTTAAAAAATGAATATTTGGGATCCAAACAAGGCATGAAAACTCCAAAATAATTGCTTAAAATCTTAATAAAATTTATGAGAATAAAATTATATGATTGAGCATAAAATTAAATGGTACGTACCTCTAGAGAAGTGTCAGGATCTTATAATGTCATATAAAAAAATATTATAGTTAGAAGGAAAAGTTATGTATTCCATTAATTTTATTTTTTAGCTTTAGGTGGCTCAAATTCATATACTCAAAGACCTATAATCAAGAAAATACACACATTCGAGTCATATCATTATAAAAATCCATATGATGAAAATTCATACATTCAAGGACATTGACATTTTTTCAGTTCTGGGTTAAGAATTACAGACTTATTAAAAGGACACAGAAATATCTAAAAATACTTCAATCCACTTAAAAACCAGGAAAAACACTTCTAAAAATATTTCAACCACTATCACATATAGGTTTGAAAAAAATATTACTAACAATTACAAGGGAACATCTATCTCCCCCTTTGTATTTGTTTCCAACCCATGAAAATCTTTCTCAAAATCCTCTGGAAACTCAGTTTCTTAATTAGGAGATGCAAAATCATAGCCTTTTTTAAAAGGCAATAATCTCAACACCACACCACAGGTTAGAGTAGTGTTTTTAGATAACTTCATCTCTTATTGAAAAGTATCATTTTTTCCAAATGATAAAGTGTTATCCCCTTAAATCCAAGCACTAACCTCTTCAAAAAACTCAATTTTTAACAATTAATACAACCAGTTAATTAGAAAAGATGAGAAACAGAAGATATTGTTTATCAAGGATTTATTAATGTTATTTACCCCTTTGAAAAAATAATCAATGTCTTAGTGAGATTCATCCCAAAGTTTCTCAATGATTTGTTAAGGTTTGAACATTCGTGTTAAGCCTCAAAGTCTCAAATTTACCCTTAGGAAAAATCATGGTAAAAAAATCATCTAATTGGTATTGAGTAGGAAAAATCCATCATAAGGAATCCATTGGCCACCATATATTTAATAAAATGAAGTTATATATCTATATTCTTTTAATTTTTTGTTTTGTATAAGATTTTTATATATTTCTATTGAAATTTGATTATAATAATGAATTCTAAGAGGTTTATTAACTTTCACCCTTAAATAATTTAGTCTCTCCTTCATCCATATCATTTGAATGAAAGAATTATTAGCAGTAATATATTTGGCCTCTATATAACTCAAGTTAACTAAATTTTGTTTCTTTAAGTGTCCACTCACACAACTTTCTCCTATAAAAAAATTCCACTTCAATTATATCTGTTTTCATCATCATCACCTACTCAATTCCCATCTTTAAACCTAGACATATTATAATTATTTATTATCTCATAAAGAAACTGATAGTTCATAATCACTTTGAAATATCTAAGGACACTTTTTGATACCATTTGATGTGACTCCTTTGGTCCACTTTTATATATATCATAGAGACCCATAGCATAAAATTGTTTAGACTTGAGGTTTTGAGTAAAACTATGCTCCCAATAAATCTACTAAATTCTCTATGGTTTATACCCATTCCTTCAGAATATTTAGAAAATTTCATCCCCACTTGAATGGTTTTGTCCAATGTATTTAAATACTACTTATCAAAATTCTTCAATAATTCCCTAGATTAATTATTTTGAGATAGGAAAATATAATTTTCTCTATTCATGACTTATAAACCAATGAAATATATCATCTCACCCATCATGGAAATCTCAAATTGTTTCTTCATTTGAATTAAAAAACATAACAATTATTCTTATTATATCATACAAAAATGATATCATCAACATACACATTTAAAATAAGTGTACATGTCATAATATTATTGATATACTAGTTCTTTTCCACTTTACCTTTGAAGAATCTTACATCTCTGAAAAAATTATCAATCTTTAAGTACCGTTCCCTTGGGGGTTACATTAATAAATGTACATATTTCTTTAATTTTCATACCCTTGATCTATTATTATGAAGTAAAAACCCCTAAAGCTTCTAAATATAAACTTCTTCTTCAAGATATCTTTTCAAAAAGTCAGATTTAACATCCATATGATAGATTTGGTATTGTATATATGCTTCTATAATAAGGAATGATCTTATCACCTCAAATATTGAAACTGGAGTAAATTTTTCTTCAAAATACACTCCTTAGACATTAGAATAACCTTTATATACAAGCATGGCCTTGTTCCCAAAAATCATACCTTGGTAATTCAGCCTTTTAATATGGACTAATTTATTTCCAATGATGATTTTTTTACTAGGACTTGTAATAGGATCCGATGTATCTTTCTTTTCAATATGATTCTTATCATCATATATAGATTCAATATAATATTTATATTGATAGAATTCGACCATTGAATTTTGATCAATTTGTGAGATTAAATCTATTTGGTCTCCAAATAATAGAATTATTCAAGTGTTTACTAGATTTGATAAGTTTTTATTTACATTATCTATCTCCACATATTTATTAATATTTTTATACTTTTTTAATTCGTAGTGATATCCTCCTAATTATTAGTCTGATCTGACTCAACTTCAACAAACTGTGGTCCATGTTCTTTTTGAACAATTCCTTCTTATTCATAATTTTTCTTTTTTTCATCATCATCATCATAAACTATTACATCTATAAAATTATTTGTTGGGTTATTTTCAAAAAAAATTACATTATACCATTCAAAAAAATTATTAAGTATCTTTTTCCTATATTCATATCATTTCTCACTTTATAGAAATCATAGAAATATATCTTCCTTAGCCTTTTCATCAAAATTTCACATCTTTGATTTTTTAATTTTTATAAGGCATGGACTACCAAAAACTATGATTTAGTCAATGGTTTAATTACTTTAATACTATATCTCAAATGAGTTAATGATGGAATATAATCTTAAAAAAATTACTATAATTATAAACAGTTGTGAAAACATCTTTTCTCCAATAGAATTTTGAGATGCCATATTTTACTAATATTTTTATTATCATCTCTACTAGTCTCATATTCTTTCTCTCAATGAATCCATTTTTTGTCATGTACATGGAGTACTATAATATTGTTCAATTCTATATTTTACAATATATGATTCAAAATATATGCAATTAAGATCTTTCCCATTATAAGATCTGAATTTCTTGTTTTACATCCCTAACACGTTCTCAAATATTCTTCTGAAGGTTTTAAACTTATCCACTACCTCAGGATTTTATTTTATAAACATAATATTGTTCATTCTAATATAATCATCAACAAATTTTTTGAAATAAATATCATCTTGAGTAGATATATTTCTCATGGTTCCACACAGATCAGAGTGTATCAACTCAAGAGGCTTGGTAGATTGAATTTCAACTTTTTCATGTCACCCTGGATTGATTTTAACTTTCTAGAAAGTTTTAAAAACTTCTTCTCTTTTTCATTTTTGGTGAATAAATTTCCTCACCACATGACTCTTAGATATCTTACTAAAACTTCATTATAAAATATAACTCGAGATTTTATGATTTAATTTATTTTCATCTTGTAAAGTCAAGTAGCATGAATTTTTTGAGTCTCCAATATGAAAGTGATTTCCACTGGTCCTCTCACATAAAGTTATAATCTTCTCATATTTTATTCTATTTATTAATAAGTGTTAGTAATAAAAATTACTTAATTCCACTCATCACATAGCAGACTCAAACTAAGTAGATTGTGCTTGATCCTATAAACATATAATATTTTTTATTATAGTTTTTTCATCACTATTTTAGCTATTCCAATACCATTGATCTTGAACTTTAATTTCCAAAGGTTACTACACCACCATCATATAATTTTATTTTTTTCAAGATATTTTTTTCCCTGGTCATGTGTTATGAGAATCCACTATCTAGGGCCAATGGATTTCTTGTTTTACTTTCTTAGAGAGCCTTCTCAATAATAAGTGACCTCTAAAATAAGATTTTCTATTGAATATCCCTTTACTTGGTCATATTTAGTTGTTGAACATGAATAATTTACATATATTATTTTATATTTAAAAAATTGTATCACATATTCCATAGATCTCCTCAATCCCCTCAAACCTATTTTGGACAAGCATCATATATGAGTTTACTTTTTTTCTTACCTCCTTAAAAATATTTTTTTTTTGTTTTCTTAATAGTTTCACCTAAATTTTAGCCTTATTTGATTCTCGAATATAGAAATTTTATACCATTAAATATAAGAATTGTGTCCATAATCTCCAAAACACCAATAGTATCCTTTGACAAAGGGTCTACCATAAAACTGTTGAATTTTTCTCTGAAAAATTTTCTTGCAATATTGAAGTAATATCAGCCATATTTTTCATAGGTTTTGAAGAAACTTGATTCTTATAATTATTCTGCACTTATTTAGAATAATTTGAATTGTTTTTTGAGGTTTCTCTATACCTAGGTTTTCTCAATTTTTCATTTATTTCCTATAATGTTAGATAAAATTGGTGTGATAATTTTAGATATTGTAGATGTATGTTTTACCTAGCCATATGCACACAAGATATCAATATACATAAATGATTTAGTATTTACATATATGAACTTATCAATATTAGTATTTATTTTTTCCAGGATATTTCCATCTATAATTTTCCTTGATTTATCCTTGATATTATCATCATCCTGATCAATCACCTTATTATCAATATCTTTCATGATTTTCTCCAATTTAATTACTTTTACTTTGAGAATTTTGATCTCCTCAATATGGTAAATTTCTATAATACACAAATAATATTTATATTTATTCATCTCACTCACATCCTTCTTAAGATATTTCAATTATTTCTTGAGTTGATTATTTATTTCAATATATACTTAATGATATTTTTTCAACATGTTCTCCAAATAAGTCAAATCTCCTTCTTCTCTTTCAAGGCTTGAGATATTTTCTTTTTTCCTAACTTATTTCTTCCTAAAACATGCCATGAAGTTGGTATACCTTCTCAAAAACTTATTTTTAGAATTAATATTTATATAAGAGTGTTATTCCTCCTTTTTATTTAGTATACTTATTTTATCTATTATTTTTATTCTCTTTATTTCACCATATAACTTCTTACTATCATTAAAGAATCTTCCTTTTGACTTCCACTGAGGATTGTCTTCCTCATCTTCCTTATGAGACTCCACATTATTCTTTCTTCTCTAAAAATATGTAGAAAATATTTATATAACCCTAAAACTAAATAATTTAATTGGTATCATTCCTTTAAATATTCATTTTCCTAATTTTAGATTGATTGGTATTACAGAAACAACTATCTTATGGATTTCATCAGTTCAGAATCATCTTATAAACTACTATAGGAATCATCCTCCTCTTTATAAATTTTCATTTTTCTTGTGGATTTAAAAGCAATACCATCCTTAGAAATATTATTCAATATGGGTTATTTTTTTATTTCATAATTCAAGAGAGTATTGTGAAACTTGTCAAAGTATAAATATTATCTATCTTCAATGGATGAAATATTTGGATCAAAAATAATTGGAAAGTTTATCATTAATTTTTTGACCATATTAGAGTCTTATATATTGTCTCTAAAACCTCTAATATTAATAACAATTTCATTTAACCTAGTTAAATAGTCTTCAATGTTTTTATCCTCATCAATTCTGAAATATTCAAAATTATCCCTCCCAAGTAATAATTTGTCTTTTTGAACTTGATATTCATATTGTATATATTCTCAAGTTTTTCCCAAATTTATTTTTTTATATTTAATCCCATAAATTTGGTGTAAAATTTATCTAAAAAGGATAAAAATATAGTATTTATAGCATTCCCATCAATATAAATTTTTCTATTATCAGAAAATATCATGGATCAATATTTTATAATGGGTGTAAATACCACATTAATGGTATCATTAACATTAAAATATTGTCAGAGTAGATAATCTAGTATTAAATTCTTCCAACCATGAAAATTTTTCCAATTGAAAATGGGAAATCCTATACTTTTAAATAAACTCTGACCTTCCATACCTAACCTTAAAAATAATAGGATCTTAAGGGGGTCTATGGATCTGGTACCACTTGAAGTGCCCAAATCAGTCATTACACCACTATGAGGTGGTTGTAAAACATAAAAATGTTACTTTATTTCTTATGTTTATATGGTTGTTTTATCTTTTGATTTTAGGGTTCCCTAGAGGCAATTTTTAATGTTTTTATAGATTTTATAGTGCCACGTTATTTGGGAAACCATGTAGTGGAAACTATGTGACTTTGAATGTTTTGGATAGTGGTGATCACACATCCATCACATAGTTTGGAAAACCATGTGAGTAAACCTTGCGACCTATTTAGTTTTGGTTATTTTTTCATTTTAAGTTGTTTTTTTAGGATTATCCCAAAATCTCCCCTCACTTGAACCATTTTAACTAGGAACCTCCAAAATTCTTCTTCCCTTATACCAATCACTTCCAATGTGTATTTGGAGTGATTTATTTAGGTCTTTCAATCCATATTGAATGTTTAAGTTTTCTCCTTCCTTATTCTCTAAGTTACCTCAAATTTCTCCATTCTCCACAAACCCTAGTGGCCATAGTGGGACATTTATTGATGAATAGAGTTATTTACTTGGTGTTTTTGGTTTCTAGGGGTTTTTGAGAAATCTTATGAGACCTAATTTAATGGTTTCCATTGAAAGAAACATGGTTTTGTCTCTTAAGGTTGGAATTTCCCTCGCATTTCCCTTTATTAATGATTTTGCTATATTATTTATGACTTAAAAGTGTTTTAAACTAATGTAATGATGTATATGATATCTAGTTTTATTTTTTAAAAGGTTTTATATGATTTAGTGGGGTTTTACTTTGGAAAAGTTCAGGAATTTCTTAGTTCCATAGAAATTTGTATTCAAATAGTATTTTTTCCATCCTATATAAAGACTTGATCTTTATTCAACCCATAGTTTAATTATTAAATAATAATTAATTTCATTTTAATCCCAAATAACTTTTCATGTTTATAGTTTTTGAGAATTGGTTCATAACTTTTATATAATAAACCAATGCATTAAAAATTAGACAATTCCACTAAATATCCTTTTTTTTATAATACAAACCTATTAAAATGAAACAAATTTTATTTTCATGAATAATATTCATGATTTTCAAATTAACTTCATCATTATTCCAACTCATATTTAAACCCTATGAAAAAAATTTAAAAACTTGTTATGAGCCCAAAATCTAGGAAAATAACATATACAAAGAAGAAAAGAAACTCATTAGTCTATTTCAAAACCGAGAGACCATATAAGGTATATTAACTTTAATAAAATAAAATTTGATCTCAAATAATAATTTACACACATATGAAATTAGTTTTATTACCCAATTTTTTTCAAAAAACACTTTAAAACATAAAGTCAAAACCCTAATCATGAGGATTTCTTATAAATCTTGATATCCCATGAAAAAGAAATTCTTTAAACACACCTTTTATCATTAAAAGACGTAATTATTATTTTAAACAAAATATCATTGGTTTACCTTATTAAATAAAAATATTTCCATGACAAGTAATTTGAAATAATAAAAAATTCAACTTGATTCTTTGGTATATCATCTTTATAGAACATTTAAAATAACCCTTTCAAAAATATTTATAAATGTAATAAACTACTTAGTTAATCCCAACATAATTATCTAGAGAACATAATCATTACCTAATTCATTGGATAGATATATCAAGCTCACTCATCATCATAATCAATTCCCAAGTACCTTAACCATAAATAATCACATAAAATCCTTCATTTCCATAATCAAACTCATAAAAAATACTTTTTAATGCATAAGTAAAACATTTTTGGAAATTAATATATCTATTTACTTTAAAACTACATTTTCAAAACTAAAATATCTATAAAAAGGGATGGAAGGTTTTTATTCGAATAAAACATGAAATATTGTAAAGGAATAAAAATAAAAAATAATTATTTCATTGGTGGGAAAATCCAATCATTTTGTACATGTTCAAAATCATTCATTTTTTACTTTGTAAAGAAATTCAAACATTCAATATGAAATATGGAAGAAGTTTCCTTTTAATAACCTTTGTAATAAATTCAAAGTAGAGTTAAAATTAAATTTTTAATTAATTTATATAAATTTTTACTCGTTCATCAAAAAAATTGTACATGGTGGAAAATATTAAAAAGAAACCTTCAAAGAATTTTAAAACTACGTTTTAAGATAGAATATCCCTTACCAAAAGTCCTATTTTTCATGTACATTCTTTATCTTCCTAAATAATAAATTTATATTAATTATTTACAAGATTATTAAAGAAATAATGTTAATTATATTTTCATTATTTATTTTATTTCACTTTGTATTATGTAATAATTAATCACTTAATTGGTTAAGTTTTCTTCAAACATTTTAAATATATTTGGTTCTTAAGTCTAAAATAACATCAGTAGGTTAACTATGGTCAAATATATCCTTGTTATATCATTTATATAATCTTAATAATCTTATAATTATAATTTTTATACATTAATTATACTTTGAAAACCTACTATAAAGGTGTTTATGGAAAATGAATTATGTCACGACATGGAGATGGCAGTCTATACGTATGCATGAGTAACGTTTCTATTTTCAAATAACATGAGGATAATAAGGTAAGTATTATTTCTTCTTTAAAAAATGATAATTATAACATAAATATAATATTATTTCTTCAAATATTCCTATATATACCATCCATGTGAGGTGGAGATGAAAAATAAAATAAATTGTTTCATGGTGCGGTAGTTTGCACGTATGCACGAACAATGTTTTTATTTTTTATTGGATGGAACAGAAAGAATTATAATATTTATTTACCATTAAAGAGTGAATTTTATATCATATATATCATATTTTTTCACTTATATCCAATATTATTAACATCCATAAGAGTTAGTGATTAAATATGAAATGCATCATCTCACGAGGTACTAGTCTGCACATTTTCACAAAAGATATTTTTATTTTCCATTAGAATGAAAAAATAGATTAAAAAGGGTTATAAAATAGAAATAATTACATTAAATTATATGGTATATTCTGATTTTATTATAGTAAAATGTTTAAGAGAGGTTTTAAGAAGCTAAAATATTAAATAAAATGAAAGCACCTGGTTAAGAACTATACCTCTTATTCAGACAACCTCCTTAGGTTTGTATTTAAATCCTTACTAGCATGGTATTATGATCAAACCATGACCACTAGGATATGTTTAGGGTTGTTATTAAATGATTTGGTTGGGAAAAAATGAGATAATATGCTCTTTAAGTGTGGATAATAGAAGGGAAAGAGTGTCCTTTTATAAGTTAGGGAGATTAAAAACATTGAATTTTTTAAAAGATTAAAATATATTAATATATTACCAAATCCCATTGGATCTAAAATGACTCATCTTAGTAATTTAGATCATATAGGGTCTAAATATTACTATAAAATAGTATTTATATAGGTTTCTAGGTCATTTTAACCCTTATCATTTTAGTTTAATACCTTTTAAACCATTTTAACTCTAACCATGGTAACTAAATTTTTTTACCAAAGTTACAATTCATAATGACCAAAAATGAGGTTGATCTATTTATAAAATTTTAACCTCTTGATTCAAAATATGGAATCCATTTTTTAATATTAAATCTATAAATTTGGTAAAAATTACTTTAAAAATCTGAATACATAATATGATGAAAAACAGATTTCTAGATAAATTCCTTTTTAAGTATAAAAATGTTTTTATACCAAATTCAATTATAATGTTGATCCTCATGAAATTGACTGATTTTTTTATAATGAAAAGTAAATAATGTAATTTTAAAACTAATCCAATAAAAATGATACTTTTTAAAAACATTAAAATAAAATACAGTTTTCTTAAAAATTAATATTTTTTACTATTCATCCAAAAAATAAATTTTTTGAAAATTCTCAAAAATTCACTTAGAGATAATTTTTACATTATTATATCAAAAATTAAATCCTTTTTTCAAGTGAAACTTTTTGATATTTTAAATTAAAATTTTTAATAAAACCGTATAATTCTTGAAAATCAATTTAGTTAGAATAAAACTATTTTATTTTTTATTGTGAAATTACCTATTATTATTATAATGTATATGGATGAATGAAATATATTTCATGAATATTAATAAGAAATAAAATTGATATATTATTTATATTACTTAGATTGTCACATTCTTTCCCACTTTTGAAAATTTCATCCTCATATTTTTTATTCACCTCTTAAACAAGTGGAGATATTCTTCTTTAATATAATTTTAAAAAAGAGATGTTTCTTCTTTAATCATATAGTGTTTTCACAAATCCTTAACCTAGTGAATTAACTGATTCCATAATACTCTCTTTTTATGTTCAAGAATCTAAATAGGTTGTTCCTTATAAGAAAATTTCTCTTCCAACTAAACTAATTCATAAATCAAAACATAAGATGAAGATAGAACAAACATCATTAACAACAAAACATGAAAAACATCATATACCTGAGATAAATTTTGGAATCAAATACACTTTATAAACAATAAATCCAATCCTATAAATAATTTCATATATTCTAAAAAACCATGGACTTAAATTTCCCTTCTTATCGAAATGCATAACACTTTTCCATGGAGAAACTTTACAAAAAATATGGATGCCTACCTAGATTGAAATATATTTCCTATAGTTATACAAATATATTTTCTAAATGATCTAATCTTCCCTCAAATTTTTCTGAATCACCTTCACTTTCTCAACCACCTCTTTAACAAATTCTATTCCCAAAAATATTCTTTCAAAAAATTATTCCCAACAAGCTGGATTCTGACACCTCTTTCCAATTAATGAATCAAAATTAATATTTGTATACTACAATGAAAACTATTAATATAAGAAAATTTCACTAGTTAAATGTATTAATACTAACATCCCTTGTAATCCAATTAATAAAACTGAAGCACATCATATAAATTATGAATAATTTTCTCTGAATACTCATCATATTGAGGATGAAAAGTTATATTGAAAATTAATTCGTTACCCAATAAATTTTGGAGGCTTTTCCAAAAATTAGAGCAAAATCTGGGATCATGATCAAATACAATATAAAGAGGAAATCAATGAAATGTTATTATCACTTTAACATAAATTCTATAAATATGATCAAAATAACTATTATCTTGAATGGGAAGAAAATGAACTGATTTAGTCAAACAATCAACAATAAACTATATCACATTATTACCTCAAAATATATTTGGTAATATGATCATGAAATACATGGATATATTCTCTCATTTCCCTTCTAGTACTAGAAAATATTGAATCATACCCTTTGTTTACTATGATTCTACTTTAACCTGTTAAAAATTCAAAAAATTCATGGTAAATTCAGAAAAATATATTTTCATTTCATCCCACTATAAATGTTCCTAAAGGTCTCCATAAATATTATTACTATCCAAGTGAATAGAAAACTGATAGTTATGAGCTTCACTCAAAAATTCTTCATTAAACTAGGAATCAAAAGGCATATATAATCTTTTTAGGAATCTCAAAACACATTCTTTTTCAATGTTAAGTTCATGAAACTTACCTTTACTTAACAATTTTACCTTATCTAGTAAATTTTGATCCTCTTTATAATCTTGCTTACTTTCTTTAACAATAATGATTGAACTAAAACTTAAAATAAAATAGAGAAAGTTTATAAGCACATAATTTATACACCAAAATTTATTAAATCTTTAACCAAAGGTTCATATTCTATTCATAAAAGAGTTAATTATACATTATCTTTTTTACTGAAATCATCATCTACTCTATTATCTTTTACTTTAAGGTAATGAATCATGCATTCGTAATCCTTAATCAGTTCAAATCATATTCTCTATCTCATGTTTAATTTTATTTGAGAGAATATATACTTCAAAATTTTATGATCAATATATATTTCACATTCTACTCTATATAAATGATGTCAATTTTTTTTAAATAAAACACTACATCCACCAGTTTGATGCTATGTGTAAGATAATTTATCTCATGGGGTTTCCATTTTTGTGAATAATAATCAATTAATAGATCGTTTCTCATCAAAAAACAACCAATACCCTTCAAATAAGAATTTTATTTGATAAAAAACTCACCATTTCTTGATTGCAAGGCCAAAACTGGAGCATTAACTGATCTTCATTTCAATTCCTAGAAATATTCATCACATTATTTCATCTAAATAGATATAACTATTTTTAAAGTTTATATAATTAATGGGATAGATAACCAATAATTTTCTTAAAAAATCAATAATAACCCATCAAGCCAAGAAAAAAATGAATCTCTATGACATTTTCAGGTCTTGGACACTCATTAACCACTTTAGTATTAGTTGGATCAATGGTTATTCCATATTTATTTACAATGTGTCCAAGGAAAGAAATATATTGCAACCATAATTAACATTTACTAAATTTTACATATAACTTTTTTTGTTTTAATGTTTTTATAATAACCCTCAAATTTCTCTCATGATAATCATAAATTTTATAGTACATTAGGATCTCATAAATAAAAAAATCCACAAAATCATCCAAGAACTCATGTAAAACTCTATTCACAAGGTCCATAAATATAGTTAGATAACTTATAAACCCAAAGGTTATAATCACAAATTCATAATTCTAAAAATGAGTCTGAAATGATATATTTTTAATATTAACCTCCTTCACCTTCTATTGATGATACCCATACCTAAGATCAACCTTTTAAATATACTGAGCTCCCAAGAGATGATCAAACAAGTTGTTTATATGAGGAAACAAATACATATTCTTAATAGTGATGTTATTAAAATATATATAATCAATAAATATCATCAGGGAACCATCATTATTTCTTAAAAAATAATATAACCCCATGTAAAAGTTCTAGAATGAATGAATCCATTATCAGGAAACTCTTGTAACAACATTTTAAATTCCAAAAGTTCTACTTGATCTATTCAATATGGATATTTTTATATTTCATTAGCCTTAGTAATAAAGTTAATAGTAAATTACATATCCTGATCAGTTATAATACCAGGAAATTCATTAGAAATACATCTAGATATTCATCTACTATAATAACATTTCCAATTTTAAGAGTTTCCTTATTCTCAAAAATATGTACAAGATAAATTTCATTTCCATATTTAATTAATCTCTTGACTTCTTGATATGTAATAAATAGTATTAATTCATTCTTGTTTACAAAATGAAAATGTAACACACTAAGATTTTATTATATAGTTTCATATTAATAAATTTTATTTCTATGATAGCTTTCTTTACATACTACACAGAGTTTAAATAAACCACATTATACCATTGAAATATTATTATTTAATGTTCCAGTTATAGCCTAGTTATTAAATTGGATTGTATAGATGGGATTAACCATGTTATGAAATATATATAATTTTTCTACTAAATATATATTTATTAATTAATTCTTAAAAATTAATAACTCAATTTATAATAAATCCATTTTATTCTTCAATAATATTTGTTCTTCAAATTTGGTTTTTATTAATTTTTGTGAGTGAATATTATAATTAATTTTTAGAAATTTTAAAAATAATACTTGATAAAAATGATATAATTTTTGAAATAATCTTATCAAAATTATCTTAGGTTGAATTTTTGGTACTTTTCAAAAAAGATTGATTTTCTAGAGAATAGTGAAAAATACTGATTTTTATTGAAAACTAAATTTTTATTTCAAGAATTTAGAGAGTCAAATTTTTATTAAAAATGGTTTCACATTAAATTTAGTACTATTATAAAATAAATTATCCAATTAAGTTTTTTAGAATCAGTTTTATGGTTGAATTTGGTATAAAAATTTATACCTAAAAAGGGATTTTTTTTTTAAAAAATGTTTTTCACTATATTTTGTGTTTTTCTCTTAAATTAATTTCTTATAATTCTAAAAATTTAATTCTAAAAAAATGAATACCATATTTCAAATCAAGAGGTAAAATTTGGCTAAATAGGACACTTTTATTTTTGGTCAATATGAATAGTAACTTTGGGAAATATATGTCACCTTGGTAAGGGTAAAATGTGTAAAATAGGGTTAAAACTTTTTGATAGGGATTTATAATTTCTCTATCAATTTCCTTTATTCTGTATCATGGGTGGATTTTTCTAATTTCCATCCAATTCATCAATATATGTATACTTGGTTCCATTTATCCTTGATTATTAACATTATATAAATTTAAGATAATTATAAATACAAAATGTCACTCTCTTGACTTTAATATCTCTAAAATTTTTATATAAAGATAAAAAGAGGTAATGTATAAGATCATAACCTTTTCTATAGTTGTCTCGGACTCTTTTTTAGCTACTCTTTTTACTTATGTTGAGTAATTTTCATTTTGATTTCACCTTGTGGTGTGTTTAGGTGGAAATTTTAGAAAAAATATAAGTAATAGGGTCGTGCATGGTTAGTGCATAGTTTTCCCAAACCATGCACCACAACCCAGCAAACCATACAACCCTATACAAAGGTAAATTGCATGGTTGGAATACGGTTATTCAAATCATTCAGCCTATTAGAATTAACTGTTCACCCCTATAAAAGAGGCACATGGTTTAGGAGCACAGTTTAGGGAAACAATGAACACTAGCTTGAAAATCATGCATAAGAATTAAATTAACCCAAAAATTAGTTTTAAAAATTCTAAAACCCCCATTTTAAT
The DNA here is from genome assembly GCA_963277665.1 of Viscum album. Taxonomy (NCBI): domain Eukaryota; kingdom Viridiplantae; phylum Streptophyta; class Magnoliopsida; order Santalales; family Viscaceae; genus Viscum; species Viscum album. Next base: position 1,074,719,812 of record OY728157.1, on the reverse strand, counting down.
CCCAAATCTACTCCCATTCAACCCCAATTCCTATTTAGCAATTTTGGAGCCTCCCAGATAGATCCCATGCCCTTAAAACCTCCTTTATTGGTGGTTTGAAGATTGTATCAAAGATCTTTACCCCACCAAGAAAGTATATCTCATCCCAATTTATTTCATGTTATTCTCCCATTATTCCCTATTTATTTAATAGAATTTGTTTTCTATTTTGGTTAGATCAATACCTAGTTTTTTGGATCTTGATATATGATTTTAGATATATATCTAGATTTAATATTTCTTGAATTTTTTAATCTCAATTTAATCTATAGATATGGATCTCATTCTACGTCATTACTCCGCTGAATTTTGTGGTTTTCTGTTTAGCAATTGTTCTTCAATGAATCGGGGTAAGTGGTCTAATATTCAAATCTCGTATTCATGATTTTAATTACATGTATGAAAATTGTATAATTTCTAAGGTTATTTTAGTAATTGGAATTCCTAAATTGAATTAATTAATGTGGTTAATTAATTAATTGGGGAATTGTGGATAATTAATTATTGCGCTAATTATTGGAATGTTTGATTTTAAATTGAGAATAATTAATTGGTGAATTAATTTTTAGATATTGATATTGTGAAATGATTAATGAATTATTGAATTAATTAATGGACTTTATATGGTTGATTAATTGTTGAATTAATTAACATAAGATATGTGATTAATTAATTGGAGAATTAATTAATGGGATAGATATTATTAATTAATTGTTTCATTAATTAAATAAAATTTATGTGATTAATTAATTGTTGAATTAATTAATGGACTTAGATTAATTAATTTATGAATTAATTAATGGAATATTGTGATGGTTAATTGTGATAAGTGGATTAATGTTGATAAATATTAATTAATGTGATATAGTAATATTTTCATATATCTAATATTCATGGGATGTGGTCTACTGATTTCAAATCCCACATGTGTTGGATATTGTCTTTTACTTCCAAATCCCATATTGATAAATGTGTGTGGGATATGGTCTAATGCTTCTGAATCTTGTGTTGATGAATATGTGTGGGATATGGACTACTACTTCTAAAGCCCACTGGGTCTTGGGCATGATGACCTAGACCCAAATTGTTGGAATTAGACTATGGTTCCAATTATCCATTTTATAAATTAAAATGAAATAGATAATGAAATTCCATTAGTTTAATGAATTTTTAATTAATAATATGAAATGGTTCAGACTCCGACATGGTCCAAAGAAGGTATTGATGTTTAGGTGTCCTCAGGAACCCGGGGGTTATGTTGTTAAATAAAGAATAATTTATAATGTGATAATTGTTTACTTATGAATTGTACTTATTTATTTATACAATTTGATACACTTTTAATGACTAGTTATTGTTTTTATACATTGTTTATGGTGGTCTAATGAGTTTACTCACACCCTACTCAGGTTTACTGATCAGTACCTAAATATATTTCATGGTTATGGGATAGGTTAAGGAAAAAGGCCATGTGTTAGATGGTTGATTTGGGATAGAGCATGGATGGGGGAATCAGACAAAATTTGGGACCCTCTTGGGTAATTCTTTAGTGCCTTTATTTTGGGTTTCATTTTATACAATTGACATGTACATTATCATTCCATATTTTTTTCTATAGTTTGGATATTGTTCTTTCTACTTGTTTATCATGAGAAATTGGTATTATTTATGGTTATATGTTATTCAGTCATTATTTCTTATTTTTAGATGGTGTATTACTCTAATAAAAGAGGTTATAGTCTAACCATGATTTATATATCATATTCTCAATAATAGTCAATAGCCTCTAGTGTATAGGGAGGCACACTTAAGCTCATGTAACTGACTGGATTAGGGAACTGTTGCATGGTATGTGGGATGGGATTTTACAAAGTGGTATCAGAGCCCATTTTTTATTTCATCTATCTTACTATTTGGTAAAGGTAGACATGATTTTAGCTAGGCTCATGCATTGGTTATAAGCTCATGTATAGAAGTTATAGACCCATGTATCAGGGGAAACCCAAGTACCTAGGTTGGGATTGTTGTAATTGTTGTTTTATGTTACAGTTGAATATTATTTCACTTTGGGTGACACACATGTTGTGTGATGTGATAATTTTTTTATAAATTTGATAATAATTGTCTCCCAGACTATAATGGAACAATAGTTGCGTCTACATGCATCATTCTAGGCATGTGGGATTATTTTTTTACATGCATCATTTTAGGAACTTGCGGGAAAATGGGTTTTGGGTAAGTTGTTCAACTTGAACTGTTTTTACTTGCTTATGAAATTGAATTGGAAATAGTGACTAATATGATATTGAATGTGTTAAAATGATAAAAAAAATGTGAATAAATGGTTGTTTAATGGAATTTGAATAATGATAACATTTTTACCCTTGTTAACTATGACCTAGATTTAGGATGGTTAAGGTAAGTGATAGCACCTCAGTTTTGACTATGTGGCAAGGTTTGGGAAATTAATTTTTGTGAATTGTTGTGATATTCCTCATTACATAAGTGTGTAAAAGTTGTGTTATAAAAATTAAGGTGTGGATTTAGAATTTTAGATATATTTCTCCATGATGACGCTTCTTGGAGGATGAAAGGAGGATATAGATGGAGGTTCTCCACCAGTAGTGGAACCTGAGCCACTAATAGTTTCATTTGAGGAATTAGTGGTGCAGTTCTAAGAGAAATTATCTTGATTCATGTAATTTAGGGAAAGGGGCCTAGGGTGGGGTGTGAAAAAAATACAGGATCTAATGATGTAGTTTTAGTTACAGAATCCTCTAACATTTACTGGAGAAGGTGGACCTGAGGGAGATGAGTTCTGGATTGATTATATCAAGAATATACTTGACCACATGGAGACTCATCCTAATAATATGGTAAAATTGTCTACCTATACATTACGTGGTTGGGAGAAGCGATGGTTTACATCTAGAATCATGATAAATAGCTGGAGACTATGGAATGGAAGGACTTTTAATAGAATTTTCTCAAGAACTTTTATTTTGATACACTATGATATGACATAGAAGATGAGTTCATGAGATTTAATCAAAAGAATATGTTTTCAATGGAATATATTGGATGCTTCATATATTTTCAATGCTTTGTTCCAAAATTGGAAGGAGATGATCCTACTACAAAAAAAACAGTTTCAGGATGTACTTAAGTATGAAATTAAGTCCTGGGTAAATATATTCAGACTAAAGAAGTTTCCAGAGGTTATGAATTAGGCTCTCATATTTGAGGGGAACCTGAAGAAGGCTTCTAGTGGTGGATATGTGGTTTTTCCTTCATGTTCAGGAGGTATGACTTTTGAAATCAGGAAATTTCATTACAAGAATTTCTCTTAGAGTAATGGAAATAAGAGTGTCCAGGGGGAAGGGTCAGTTACATAGGTCCTTACCCATGTGGTTTTCCACCAGTGTGGTATCATGGTACACTTCCAGAAACATTATCCCTGACCTCAAATAGAGTACTGAGACTATGGTAATATGGGTCATCTACATAGGTTCTGCATAAACCTATGTCATATGGTTAGTGATATAGAAGTTATAGATAACAAGAGTGTGGAAAGGAGGCCTTCTGCCCTATATTAGTCAGGTAGCTAGAGTTCTAATGGCTGAGGCGATAGAGATAGTGGATGTAGAGCTTCTGGGAAAGAGTGCTTGTATCAGTAGGGAGGTGCATCTCAGGAAATTTATACTTCATCATAGGGAATAGGGGAAGGAAAGTTTCTTTCCATTCATCCTACACTTGTGGACAGTGAGGTTGGACCATTGACAATGAGAGGTAATATTCTTGTAGCTTCTACATTATCTAGTGCCTTATTTGATACTAGTTCCTTTCATTCTTTTATATCTTCAAAACATCTTAATGTCTTAATCCTGGTGGTGTATTTTTCAAGTGGAGTTATGATTATAGATACACCATTGAGAGTACGATCTATAGGCATCACTTTATGAAAAGTATGTTCTCTTCAGATCGGGGAGTATCATTTTCTCTAGGATCACTATATTCTTGATATTTCAGGCTTTAACCTAATTATGGGTATGGATTAGCTAGTCTCATACCAATACCACATTGATTATTACTAGAGGATAGTGACTTTTAAATCTCCTAAGGGTGACCATTATATTCACAGTGTAGATTGGTATATCTCGATGGGCCGAGTAGGGAAAATAACTCACCAACTGGGAGAGCTCACAGCCCAGGGTTTAACTCTATTACTGGATAATAGAGGTGTGAATCAAGATGATTTTTCCACCTATAGTGGATAGGTTCCCATATGTTTTTCTTCAATAATTCATATGGAATCCACCTGAGAGAGATTTGTAATTCACTATTGGGATCATGCTAGGAGCTAAGACAATTTCAATTCCACTATACATAGTGGAATCGAAAGAGGTTCAAGAGATCAGGACTCAGCTAGAGGAGTTTGAGGATAAGGGATTTATCTCTCTGAGTACACTTCCTTGGGGTTCTTTAGTATTGTTTTCAAAGAAGTCTAATGGTAATATATTCTTATGTGTTTATTACTAGAATTTGAATCAGATTAATATGAAGAACCAGTATCATCTTCCATGTATCGATGATTTGTTTGACAATTTAAGAGGAGCTTGTTTATTTTTAATGATTGACTTTAGATCAGGGTATCATCAAAAGACTGTTTATAATTATAATATATCTAGGACTTCTTTTAGAGGTATATATAGCCTATATGTATTCATAAAAACGTTTTGTTTAGTTGATGAATGTAATGACAGTGTTTATGGACTTATTGAACATAATTTTACATATGTACCTAGATTATTTTGTGGTGGTATTTTTTTATGACTTCTTGGTGTACTCTAAGACTCATGATGATCATTCCCAACACCTTGAAATCATCTTGAGTACACTAAGAGAGCATCTAATATGATCCAATCTATCTAAGTGTCAATTCTTTATTGACCAGGTACACTTCTAGGGTCATATCATCTCATAGAAAGGTGTGTATTTGGACCCAATGAATTTACAGGTAGTTGTGTCTTGGGAACATCCCAAGAACATTTTGAATATCTCTATCTTTATCAATTTATCTAAATATTATTGGAGATTCATCTAGGAATTTTTCTGATTATCATTACCGCTTATTCTCTTGACAAAGAAGACGATAAATTTTGAATGGTCAAAATCATGTCAAAAGGGATTCCAAGATTTGAAGAAGCATTTGAATCAGCACTAATATTTATCCTAATCGAGCTAGGTGAAAATTATATAGTGTATTGTGATGCTTATGGGATCAAACTCATAGTTGTGTTGATGTAGGGAGATTGAGATGTGTCATATGGGTCTCAACAGTTGAGGCCACATGAACAAAAATACCCTACGCATGACCTCAAGTTGGATGTAGTGGTGTATGCATTGAAATGTTGGTGGAATTATCTATTGGTATAAAAATTTATTGGGTATAAAGATCATATGATCTTGAAGTATATCATTTTTCAATAATATTTGAATCTTAGGTAGTGGAGTTGGTTTGATTATATATAGTCATTTTATTTTGAACTATCATATACCCATGGAAAATGAATCAGTTTGGATGATTATTTGATTAGGAAACTCATAATCATGTAGTTCAGGGGTCTAGTGATGAGTGGAAAATGATGAATCTACTAATAGATATGCATGTGGTGGTTTAGGAGAGTCATTAAAAGATGTATCTCATATCAATATTAATAGATCATACACTTTTTTAGCCAGATTATATACAAGATGTATGAGGATCTTGAGTGATTAACATTGAGGGAAAGATGTGAAGGTGGGGAGTCACATTCATATTAGAGCATAGATGAGGATGAGATCATATATATCAGGAATTGGGTTTCTGTTCCTACGATTATTCTATAGAATTTGATGTGATAATTTTATGCCTCTAAGTGGGTAGTACATCTAGGTGTGACCCAAATTTAACATAACCTATGATGATATTTTTGGTGTTCATGCATGAAAAATTAGATACTAGGGTTTGTGACACGATGCTACATCTGTCAGAAGGTGAAGGTTAAGAATCAATGACCTAGATGTTTACTACAGTCATTTCCTATTCTAGAATGGAAGTTGGATGAAATGACCATGGAATTTTTGGTGGGTCTCTCAAGGATGCCTTGGAAGAATGATTATATTTGGTTTGTTGTGGATAGACTAATGAAAGTAGTGAATTAATTGCCTATATGAGAGACTTTCTAAATGTAGTAGATAGGAAATTTGTATGTACGGGAGAAATTCCATCTGTATGAGGTACCATGAACTATAGTTTCAAAATAACACTTATGATTTACTTTTTACTTCTAGAAGGGATTATAGAAGTTTCTTGGTATGGATGTTTTATTGATTACTGATTTCCACCCATAGATTGATGGGTAGACAGAGTGTACGATATAGTTGTTTGAGGATATGTTATGATCATGTGTCTAGGACTTTGAAGGATCTTGGGAGAAGAAACTATCTTTAGTATATTTTTATATAACAAAAGTTATCAAGAAATGATATATATGGAACTATATGGGGAAAATGTATGGTTATATCTTAGAGTAGAAAAAAGTCATATATAGATATATGTCGATGACACCTAGAGTTTACGGAGGGTGATCATGTATTCTTTCGTGTTCCACCTAGATTGGTTCAATATAGGATATGGGGATAGGGAAAGTTGGTGCCAAGGTTCTTTTGAGAGTTTGAGGTTGTGGAGGGAATCGGGCTGGTGGCATACTAATTGGATCTTATATAAAAATAAATTGAAATTAATGGTGTTTTCCATGTTTCAAAACTTTGGAGGTATCACTAAAACCCTTATCATGTGATCAAGGTGGATGATATTGATCTTGAGATAGATACATCCTTTAAGGAGAATCTGATAAGTGTGTTAGATCACAGTGAGAAAGTTTTTTTGGGAATGATTGTATTGATAGTTCTTGTATTGTAGAAACATGGGCATGTGTAGGAGGAAATATGGGAAAGGGAGGTAGATATGTAGGCTCAGTGGCCTGATCTTTTTAACTCAGAATCTTGGATATTCTTGGGAGTGTAGCTCGAGTAAGAGATGCTATAAGTTAGGGAGATTGAAAGATATCAACCTTTTATAGAGTTGTCTCAGGCTTGTTTTCAAGTACCATTTTGCCTTATGTTGAGTAATTTTCATTTGGGTTTTACATTGGGGTGTTTTTGGGTGGAAATTTGAGAAAAAATGGAACAAATAGGTAATTTCATGGTTAGAACATAGTTTCCCAAACTGTGTTCCCTAGGCCAACAAACCATGTGCGGGAATTAAATTATCCTTAAAATTAGTTTTAAAAATTCTTGAATCCCAAATTTAATCCCAAATCAACCCCCATTTGACCCTAAATCCAATTTAATGATTTTAGAGCCAACATAATAAATTAAAATCCCTCCCAATCTTTGTTCTTGTTGGTTTGAAGCCCGGATCAAGGATCTGCACCCCACCCAGCAAGAGGATCTCATCCTGGTTACTTTCCCGTTCTTCTCTCATTCTTCCCTCTTTCTTTAAGGGAGGTTATTCTCTATTTTGGTTATATATATATACCTATTTTTGTGCATCTAGATATAGTATTTAATATCTAGGTCTATATTAAAGAGATATTGAATTTTTTAATGTTGATTTAGGTTATAGATCTGGATATCGTTCTACACCATTACTCTTCTAAATGTGTGGGGGGGTTGTGATTGTTCATCAAAGAATCAAGGTAGGTGGTATAATATTCAAATACCATAGTTGTGAATTTTATTACATGTATGAAAATTGTAAAATTTCTAGGGTTTTTTTAGTAATTGGAATTCCTAAATTGAATTATTTAATGTTCTCAATTAATTAATTGTGCCATTGGGGATTTGATTGAATAATTGAATTGGGGAATTAGGGATAATTAATTGTTGAACTAATTATCAGAATGTTGAATTGTAAATTGAGAATAATTAACTGGTGAATTAATTACTAGATGTTGAGATTGTGAAATGATTAATTAATCGTTGAATTAATTAATGAACTTTATGTGGTTAATTATTTGTTTAATTAATTAATGGAAGAGATGTGATTGATTAATTGAATAATTGATTAATGGGATAGATAAGATTAATTAATTTTTGAATTAATTAAATTAAATTGATGTGATCAATTAATGTTTGAATTAATTAATGGACTTGGATTAATTAATTTATTAATTAATTAATTGAAGATTCTCGTTGATAATTGTGGTAAGAGGGTTAATTCTGATTAATCTTGATGTATGTGATATAGTGATATTATGATAAATGAAATATGTATGGGACACGTTCAGTTGCTTCTAAATCACACATGTGTGGGACATAGTCTAGTAATTCCAAATACCATTGTGAAAAATTGTTTGAGAAATGTGTATGGGGCATGGTATGCGGCTTCTGAAGCCCATAGTGATAAATTTGTGTGGGGCATGGTATACTGCTTTAGAAGCCCGTAGTGATAAACTGGTGTGGGACCTGGTCTTTTTCTTCTAAATACCATGGTGATAAATATGTGTGGGACATGGTCTTCTATTTCCAATGCCCATGGGGTCTTAGGCATGATGACCTAGACCAAAATTGAGGGCATTGGATTATGGTTCCAATTAGCTATTTTATTAATTGAATTGAAATGGATAATTAGATATCATTTGTTTAATGAATTCTGAATTAATAATTTCAAATGGTTCAGACAATAACAGAGGCTGAATTAGGTATTGAAGTTCGATTGTTCTCGGGAACCTGGGGGTTTATGTGGTTAAATATAAAATAATTGATAATGTGATAATTTTTTACTTATGCATTCTTTATTTATACAATTTCATACACTATTATTGAATTGATATTTTTTAAACACTATTGGTGTTGGGCTACTGAGTTTTAATCACACCCAAATCGGGCTTCCTGATTGGTACCCCAATAGATTTTATGGTTAGAGGACAGGTTAAGGGAAACCACCCTATGTTAGATTACTGATTTGGGATAGAGCACGGATAAGGTAATCATACATTATTTGGACCCTCTTAATGGAGTCATCGGGGCCTTTATTTTGAGTTTCATTTTAGACACTTGACACGAACATTAGCATGCTATGTTTTCTATTTTAGTTCGGATATTGTACCTCCTAATTGGTTGTCAGGAGAAATTTGTATTGTCTATGGTTGTATGATATTCAGTTATTGTTTCTTTTTTTATGATGGTGTATTACTCTAACAAAAGATGGTATTTTCTCCTCATGATCGATATAGTAGACCCTTTCTACTATTCAGAAGCCTCAGGCGTACAGGGAGGTGTGCTTGAGTTCATGTGACTGATCGGCTCAGGGCATCGGTGCATGGTATCCAGGCTGAGACATTACATTGTGTGCAGTCATAAATGTTTATTTTAAATATAAATTAAATTTTTATTATAGTAATTTATTTTTAAATTTTAGAGATTGTATAATTACTTGAAATGTTTACGCAGTGATGACACTGTATTTATTCAATTAATTGAAAAATAAAATAAATGGTTTTAAAAATATTTAAAGTGAAAAAATTGGATTAATTATTTTTTTCCAAGAATTTTTTAGATAAATATAAAATATTACAGTTTTTTGAAAGTTTTATATTCGAAATACATTAAAATATTTATGTTTTTAATGTCAAAGAAAATAAATAGTTCCAAAAATGTCATTAGTGGTATTTCATAATAATCAATATTTTATTAAATTATTTAAAATTCATAAAAATACTATATCTACCAATTAAATTTGATATGGTTTAAAATATCAACCATGGTATATTTATGTTTCACTTTCCTTTTATGGTAACATTCTTAACCCTTAAAGACTAGAAATGTTTTATATTGTGGTAATTTTCAAAAGGGTAAATGGGAGGTAAACTAAGTGATGAGCATAAAAATAAAACAAAAGCATGTTAAAATTTTATTTCATGAGATTATATACTCTTTATGACATTATATTATAATTATATCTATTTGGATCCATTTTTTAATGAAAATTAATTTATATTAATTTAATACTTTAAGTAATTCCAAGATTGCACCATTTCTCCCATACTCACACATTTAAATCCTTATAAACCATAATATCCCAAAAATAATACCTTACTATCATCCTCCACCACATCCTAGATCTTATGTTCTTTCAAAGATACCACCATTTCAAGGATTAAGGTGTAATCTAAAGAAGGTTTCTGAATGAAGAGGTATAACTCTTAACTGATCATTTTCATTTTTATTTCTTCTTATACCAACTATAAATATATGGTATCAATTAAAAAATAATTACTTTAGTATATTAAATATAATTAATTTATATTATAATGATGAAACTACTATTATCCACCTTCTTCTCATCCATTAGAAAATGATAACATCACTCGTGCTTACATGTAGACTACCACCTCCACAAAACAATGTGATTTGTTTTTCATTTCTTCTTTAAATGGATGGTAATAAGGATAGAATTAATGAATGTATATGATATTTATGATATAATAATTATTCTATATATGTGAATTATTATATAAATTTCTTTCATTTTATCAATCAAATATTGAAAATAGTGTTCATGCATTCGTATGGCCTACCGTCTCTATGAACGATGTAATTCATTTTTATATATCTAACTTTTATGGATGAAACTAAATATATATATATAATGAATATATATTATATTTATATAATTATTAAAATTCAATATATTTTTAAACCATGATCAAATTACAAGTTTCGGGATTCACAAACCAAAACATGCATGAAAAATAAAGCAGTTATCACCTAGAATAGTGATTTTAATAACAAACTTTTAATAAACAGGTGATATAATGTTATAACTAAATCATATATGGTATTATATATATTATTATACGAACATAATACATTTATAATAAATATATATTTATTATACAAGTGGTTCAAACACATATGAAGAAAGACAAGACTTGAGGTAAGGGATTTACTTCTCAATCCCCTTTTATTCAGGATTATACATACTTGAATTTTTATTCAGAAAATTATATGATACTTATTTGATAAATCCATTTAATTTTTCATATCCTATATTTTTTTCTATAGAATAAATGTTTTATGTTAATTTCTCTCACTTTAAGTACTTAAGAAATCAAAATAATATTTTTAAAGAAAAGTGACTATGTTTTACTATTCAGTCAAGAATATTTTTCTTTTATACCCATTTTTTCATTAAAATGTTTTCAATAAGGTATTACTTTCTCCTATGAAAGTTTAAAGTCATTTTTTACCCTTTTTTACATTTTATAAAAAAAATCAACGGAATATTCATGTCGTTTTCTGAATGATGTACTTTTGACTTTTTTACTGAAATGTGGAAGGGATATTTATTTTAACATACACGGTATGACCAAAATTTAACATTATCATTAAAATTCAAGGCTTTGAATATTATTTTATAAGTTTATAATTTTATTTTCAATGAAACTATTTTTAATAATATTTTGAAAATATTTTAAATATTTTATTTAAAAATTAAAAGTGTATTTTCCTAAAGAAATATTCTAGTAATCTTTTAAATATATTTTTTATATAAGATAACATACTTCGATGTTACTTATTATTTACTAGGTATATGATCCAATGATAAAATCCTTATTATTTCTTTGTGTATTTTATGATTATGATGATGATAAGTTTACAAGACTTATTTTTTCATGGGTTATTCTATGATGAATTTTTTATATGTTTGTGAAACCCATTTTCTTTGCATGGCTTATGATATGATGATAAGATTAATGTTTTATTATATTTTGGAACATACATGTATGATTTTCATTATGTTGTGGTTGGGATTGAAATTATATGACCCTCTAATTATTTGGGTAAATATTTATAGGAATTGAAGAAGAAACTACAGTATAATATTTATAAGGGATTCATATACCCTAGTGTGTCATCATGGGTTTAACCTATTCTTTTTTTTCAAAATAAAATTGGGCCAATGCGTCATTTCATTGATTATTATGAACATAATAAGATCACTATCAAGAAAAAGTATCATATACCCTATATTAATGATTTTTTTAATAAATTATGAGGAGAAAAATACTTTTATAATATTGACCTTCATTCTAGATATCATCAATTAAGGGTTAAGAAGGATGATATAACCAAGACAGCCTTTCATGAAAGGTATGGAATTTAGAATTTATAGTGATTAACTTTATACTTATTAATTACCCTTCTATATTCATTGATATAATGAATTGAGTATTTAGAGATTACCATGATTTGTTTTTGGTAGCCTTTATTATTATATATTCAAACAGAAGGGAACATCATAAAGATCATTTGATAATTGAGTTGAAGACCCTGAGGAAGGAGAATTTTTATGAAAACAAATACCATGTATGAATTTAGGCTTAATAAAGTTTCAGTTTAGGGTCATATAATCTCAAGTGAGGGTATATCAGTGGATCATTCAAATAATAAATTTATTGAGTAATGGAACAGACCAACCATGGTAACCAAAATCTATAAATTTTGTATATTATTTGGATACTACTAATGTTTTGTGAAATATTTATCATTTATACCTAATACACTAACCAATTTGACTCTAAAGGGGGTTACGTTCTTATAGACAAATGAATATGAAGATAATTTCAAGAATCTAAAGAGAAGGACGATCAATGCACTAGTACTCACACTACCCTATGTTGGATAATGGTTTTTGATCTATAGTGATGAAGAAAAGAAGGGACTGAGATGTGTACTCATGCATAATGATATGTTTATAGCTCATGCCTCATAAAAACTAACGTTTCATGAGAGAAAATACATATCTCATAATTTGGAACTAGCTGTGGTAATTTTTTACATTAAATATATTGAGGAATTATCTCTATGGAGAAATGTGTGATACACACACTAATCATAAAAGTTTAATTATATATTATCTTAGAAATATTTTAGTATGAAATAGAGTATATGATTATAATTGATTAAATATTATGACTATTTAATACATTACCACCTTGGGAAGGTGAACAAGGCAGTTGATGCTTTGAGCCAGATGGACCATACTAGTTAGACCACGATGAGGATTCAAAGAGATCCAAAACATATGGATTTACAGAAGATGGAACTTAAAATCCTAAGTAAAGGGGATATATATTATCTTTATTATATTAATGTTCAAAAATTCTTCCATGTGAATATTAGAGAGTTGCATAGAAAAGATATGGAACTGAAATGTAAGGAAAAGGTTTTTCTTGAGTTCACCAATGACCGTGATGGAATGATAAGGTTAAAGAACCATGTATGTGTCCCCTAAATACTGGAATTGAATAAGGGACTATTTGATGAATCTCATAGTCCAACATTATCAACACATCCTAGAAAAAAAATATTTATAGAGATCTAAAAGATTATTTTAGGAGGGATAATATGAAAATGGATATTAAAATTTATGTATCTTCATGCCTGATATGTTAGCAAGTTAAGGATAAGATACATGATTCTAATGGGGTTTTAAAAACATTATCCATACTTGAATGGAAATGAGAAAACATTACCATAGATTTCTTAGTCAAACTCCCCAAAAAATATGAAGGAAACAATGCTATTTGGTTTGTAGTAGACTACCTTATGAAGTGAACACACTTCATTTCCACAAGAAAAGTCATCTCTCCAGATCATCTTATCAGGTAATACATTAGTGTAGTGGTATGATTGGTTGGAGTATAAAATTTTATTGTATCTAATTAGGATGTGAGGTTTACCTAAATGTTTTAGCGAAGTATTCAACAAGATCTGGATTCAAATTTTTGTTACAATACTACTTATCATTCGTAGAGAGATGGTCAGTCTAAGAGAACCGTTCAAAACCTTAAGATTATATTGAGACCATATTCTCGGGATTTCAAATGTGATTAAGAGCAACACATTACACTATTTTAGTTTTCTTACAAAAATATATTTCACTCAATAAATCAAATGGATCCTTATGAATCCATATATGGATGGAAGTTCATAACTCCAATGTGATGGTATGAAGTTGGGGAACAAAATCTATTGGGACCTGAGCTATCTAAGGACATGACAAAAAAAATCTAGAGGCATTTAACAGCATATAAGGGCATATCATAGTCAACAAAAATAATGGATTCTTATGAATATCTCCTTGAAATAATGTTATGAGATTTACAAATAAGGGAAAGTTGATCCCTAGATAATTTAGATTCTTGATCACGTTATAATAGATGCTTATTGTTTGGAACCTCTAATGAGTCTCTCTAAAGTTCATGATCTGTTCCATGTATCTCTTCTATGGAATTACATAATTGGTCCTTCACATGTACAGAACTCAAAGGCCAAACCGGCAGAGAGACATCTCTATTATGAGGAATAACTGGTGGATATTTTGTATCATATATAGAAAGTTCAATGAAACAAGTCCACTCACTTGGTAAAGGTTTTGTGTTAAAACCATAAATTAAAGGAACCTACTTGGGAACCCAAGGATGTGATGAAACAAATATTAACCCAATTGATTGTATCATAATGGTGAGATTTAGATGGTAAAATTAATTATAAGGGGGATATAACTTGACAACTCAATATTTTATTATATATTCCTCTATAAATAAATTTTATTTCATTGATATCATTCTTTACACACAACACTGTGTTTAATTACACCACATTATACAATTAAAATATTATTACTTAATGTGACAGTCATCGCCTAGTCATTGAATTGGCTGGTATGAATATGATTAATAAATAAATTCTAAATTTTTAGTTATCATTTTATTTTCAAAAATATGTTTTCATAAAATATGATTTTTATTGATTTTTATGACTGAATATTATAATTAATTTCTAGAACTTTTAGAAATTTTACTTGATAAAAAATATATAATTTTTTAAATCATCATATTAAAATTATCTTATGATGGATTTTTGGGTTTTTTCTGAAAATATTGATTTTCTTATTAATGGTGAAAAATACTAATTTTTATTAAAAATAGAATTTTTATTTCAAGAATTTAAAAGGTTATATTTTGTTTTAAAATGGTTTAATATTAAAATTATTTAACTTATATTATTAATAATCCAATTAATTTCATTATAATCAATTTTATTGTTGAATTTTTTATAAAAACATTTTTATATTTAAAAAGGTAATTTTTCTGAAAAACTCTTTTTCGTTGTGTTTTACTTTTTTATCTTCAATTAATTAATTAAACTTAAAGTAACTAAATATTGAGGAAATTTATTCTATATTAGAATTAGGATATAGAAATTTGTAAAAATAGATCCTTTTTATATTTACTCATTATGAATAGTAACCTTAGCAAATTTGTGTCAACTAGATAAGGGTAAAATGGGGAAAATATGATTAAAACATTTGGATAAGGATTTAATTTTCCTCTAACACTTAACTTTATCATGTTTTATGGGTTTAGTGTGGTAGTTTCAATCCTAGTATCTAATATATGTCAATTTTGTGTCATTTTGCTTTGATTATGACCTTTATATTAATTTAAGAAAATAATAAATATAAAATGTCACTATCTTGACTTTAATATATCTAAAAATTCTACATAAGGATAAAAAGATGTTATGTTTAGTTATAAACATTTATTTAAAATAAAACTATTATTTTTCATAGAAATTTATTTTTAAATTTTAGTGATTGAATAATTACATTAAATTCTTACACAACGTTGACACGATATTTATTCAATTAATAGAAAAATAAAATAAATAATTTTAAAAATATTAAAAGTAATAAAATTTGGATCAATTATTATGTTATAATAATTTTATATAAATGTAATATATTAGGGATTTTTTAAGTTTTATATTCAAAATCTATTAATCTATTGATCTATTTAAGTTCAGTGAAAATGAATAATCCCAAAAATTACATTAATGATATTTTATAATAAAAATTATTTTATTAAATGGTTTAAAATTTATTAAAATCCAATATTAGGAAGCTTTAATGGTATATGGTTTCAAATATCAACCATTTTATATTTATGAGTCACTTTTCCTTTTATGGTATCATTCTTAAACCTTAATGATTAGAAAACATTGATATTACAGTAATTGTCAAAAGGTTAGACGAGGGGTTACAACTAAGATATAAGGCTGAAAACATCACTAATACTTGTTAAAATTGTATTTTATTGGATTATTTTTACTCATATACATCTTATATTAAAATTATATCAATTTGGATTGATTTTTCCAGGAAAAATGATTTATATTAATTTAATACTTTAAGTAATTCCAAGAGTTCCCCTCTCTTCACTTATAAAAAGGAATATCTTATCCTCTCTAACTCAAACCTTTTGAGGCTTATATCTCATATAATACCTATCATAATACCTTCCTATATTCCTTCACCACATACTAAAGATTCTCTTATTTCCAAACTTCCATCTTTATAAGGCCTAAGGTGTAACCCAAAAAAGTTTTCTCAATGAAGAGGTATAATTATTAATTGAGTGTTTTCAATTTTATTTCTTTTTGTAACTCCTGTAAATATATAGTATAATTTATAAAATAATGACTTTAGTATCTGAAATATAATTAATTTTTTTTATATTATGTAAAAACCATTATCTACCTTCTTCTCATCCACTGAAAAATGATAATGTTTCTAGTGCATATGTGTGGACTACCACCTCCATGAAGCGATGCGATTCATTTTTCATTTCCTATTTACATAGATAGTAATAAGGATATAATTAAGGAATATATATGATATATATTATAATATAATTATTCTATAAAGTTTATGTTGGATCCAAGGCTATTTGTTGATAATAATGGAGTTTGGTTTGTGTTTGTTGTCAATCTGCACATGGATGCCTAAGGAGTTTGCAAGGAATGAGGTCATACATTTGATGTTGAAATAAGTATTGAAGAAGGTACAGTTTCCTAGTGTTTGTCAATTTTTTGGGCCTCAAAAATAGGTAGTTTTTTAATGGTCCACAGTAATGGTACGTGGTCAAGGCACGCGGTACGTGGTGAAGGCATGCAGTATGAAATGAAGACACGAGGTACGCGGTGAAGGCGCGCGGTATGTGGTGGAGGCACAAGGTATGTGGTGAAGGTGCATATTATGCGATATGGTGTGCAAAACTGAAAACAATTCACAGTGACGGTATGTGGTGAAGGTGTGAGGTACACAAAATGATGTCGAAAATGGTTCACAATAATGGTACACGGTGAAGAGATGCAATACACAGACCAAAAGACATACAGTACATAGTTGGTTTACGGTTCACGATAACGGTTTGTAGTACATGATGGAGGCCAACGTTATGATGATGGAGTTAAGTTTGTCCCACATTGAAAATTTGGGTAAATCAAATTACTAAAATTTGTGGAGTTATGTGCCTATTAAGGAATAGTAATCCTCTTTGTTAGACGATGAGATTGGAGATTAAAATTTCAGGAAGAAATTTGGTGAAGTATGAAGTGGTACACTGAGGAGAATATGATACGATGAGAGAATCACCCGTTTGAGGAAAATAGTCTGCAAAAGAGAGTGTGGTTCATACAGGAAGCTCTTGCAGTACGCGATAGGGCAAGGTAGTACGCGGAGCTCAACGGTACACGAAGGAGTGGAGCTGTAAGCGGAGTAGGGCAGTATGCCAAGCTGGATGGTACATAGAGGAGATGGACGGTACGTGGAGGAGCTATATGGTATGCGAAAATAGCAGTGGTATGTGGAAACAACAGTATTATGAAGAACATCCAAGGAAGCCTGAATATTGGCCATATCAGTTAGAAAAATTAATTCTCATAACATATCAATGTATGAGAAAATAAGTTACATCTGTGAGTTATTATGGGACTTCAACAGATCATCCATTATTAGTTTAGGATGCATGAATCAATGATAAACTATTTAAGTGACCTTAACATCCATAAACTGAGTGATGATTCTTCAAAGCAGTGAGAAAAGGATAATCAGTGGAAGTGATCTGAGGGTCGCAGTGTGTTATCCCTAAAACCTTGTAAGGGCAGTGTGCCTGGCACATAGTGACTATTCTAAACTCTTATAACCCACAACTTGTAAGTATTAGTAGTTTTTTGTATGACTCAAATACTTTTGGCGTATGCTCCTTGGACATATCCCTTTGTGGTGAACCAAGTAAAATTGTTGTGTTGTTTCTTTGTGTGTGACTTTTTTTATTCTACACGTCCTCTTCAGACAGGTTTAATAGGTTCCAACCAATGTGGGAATCAGATCCATCAATTTAAAAGAAAAATTGACACCCTGGTTTACCCCTCCTCTCTCAGGGTTTTCTGGGGTCCTTCAAGTGATATTAGAGCGTAAAGGTTACTTGTGTTGAATCTTTCTGTCATGGATAATCTAGTCAATGTTAGGGGAGTTTCCCTCTTTGATGGAAGTAATTTTTAAATATGTAAAAATAGGATAAGATCTCATATAATATCTATTGGAATGGAAATATTATTTTATACTGCACATGGAATATAAGTCACTGATTCTATAGGACTGTCGATGACAGATATAGATAGGAAATTGCTTGATGCAGATACAAAAGCACGAAATGCTCTCACTGCACCCCTTTCTGGTCAGATTTTTCTAAATGTAATGATTTTCACATCTATCAAGTCAATGTGGGATAAAATATAGAATATTTATGAAGGTGATAGTAAACTGAAGGAGGTGAAGCTCCAATTTTTACACAATGGGATTGATGATCTGAAGATGCACCCTAATGAAAATTCAGATTCTTTCTTCAATTGAATTACTGATGTTTTAGGTACAATTTGAGGACTTTTTGAAGAGATAAAAGACATTGATATTGTAAAAAAAAATTGAGAACACTTCCACCCATTTATAATGAAAAGGTTTAATCTCTTGAATAAAGGGATCTTTCCAAACATTCTCTTGATAATATGCTAATTAGCCTAGTGGTTTATGATATGAGACTCAACCCTGAAGATGCAACAACTCGGGTAAGCAAGGAGATGAAATTCAAAGCCATAAAAAAACTAGAAATTTCATAACACTGTTTTGATGAAGAAGATGAGGAAAAAAATTCTTTCTCTCGTTTCCAAGAAACTCAAGAAGGGAACATGGAAATTTGAAGAAAAGATACCTCTTGTTTGTTTTCACTATAGAAGAGTTGGGCACATTGCCTCCTATTGCCCAAGAAAGTTCAATGATGAAGACAGAGAATATGGAGACATTAAAAGGCCTCAAAAAAGGTTCATCAAAAAGAGAGACTTCAAATCTGGAACTAAATTTCAATGAAATAGTTTTTCTTTGTAAATAAGAAGATGATGACAATGAACTCTTTGAGGAAGAGGAAGTAGAATTCAAATATGGGAACCATGCTTCCATGATGGCTACCATTGAAAAGTCAGAACCATTTACAGATAAAGCTCAAGATAATCAGTTGACTACTGATTCCAATCCCAAGATGTAACTTAAGGATGATCTTAGTAAGCTTGAGAATGAATATAATAGATTCAATAAGTGGAAAGAAATGGTGCAAGAATCTTCAGAATATATTGATTAGCTGGAAGCAGAAATTGATTGATTGGAAGAACTGGTGAAAGTTCAATCATCAATCCTTAAAAAAAATGATGATGTTATGGAACTAAAAATCCAAATTAAAGAATAAGAAAAGGTCATTAATGACCTTACCTTGAGATTGGAGGATAATTCCAATACTGTTAAGGGACTCGAAGAAGAAGTTATTACTTTGAGAAGAAAACTTGAAAGTGAATCAATTTCAAAAGAATTAAAGAAGAAAATACAATTTGGAAGGTTCTCATATGATAAGCTTCTAGAGAGAGCAAAACATGGTTCTGATGGAGTTAAAAAGATCATGAGAAATCAAATACCCACATGCATGGGAAATAGTGGAATTGGTTGTGATTCTGAAATTTCAAATTCTATAAATAAAGTGAGCCAGAATAAAGGCATGATAAAAGTTGATCACTTTGAAAGCCACCATAGGTGCTGAAAATGAAACCCTCAAATAAAACTAAAAGGAGAAGTGAAAATTATCCTCAATTTTACAGAAATGATAGTAAATCAAACTATTTTCCTAAGGAAGAAGGAATGAGGATAAATAGAAGTGAGAAGACATTTCCTTTCATGAAGTGTCGGTTTTGTGGTTATCTGGGCCATACTATTTCATACTGTGTAGGGGTGAGGATCTATATGAATAGGGAAGAGTTATGAGTTCATCATATGAGAACACACTCATATCCTAATTATTATAGAATAAATAATTTCTATGGATATTATTTTCATTGTTCTAAATTTGGCCATAAAGTTGTGTATTGAAGGCAGAGGTATGACATGAGAAATTATTTTAATGTTCTGAGACAAGTCAATACACATCAAACAGACAATGTTACTATTTCAAATAGGTTTCCTCATCTAGAAAAAAAATTTAATATGAAGAACCCATGTACAAAAAAGAGATAATTTAAAGGTCGTCAGTTCCCTACACTCAATCCAATATCTCATGGAAAGAAAAGAGTAAAATTGAAAAGTCCAATTTTTCATAATTAGCCCTCAAAGCTATAAAGAACAACAGAACCTAGATTATTAATAGAGGATGTTCATCCCATATGATGAGTAATGAAGACCTATTAACAAATGTCAAGAAAAAGGTTAATGGAACAATGAGGTTTGGTAATGATGGTGCTTTGCAGATAAAATGCAGTGGAAGTACTAAGCTAGCTAATGGAAATCTAAAGAAAAATGAAGTCCTATATGTGTACGGTCTGTGTCACAGTATTCTTAGTCTGAGTCAAATCTGTGAATTAGGTCTTATTGTGACATTCAATAATAATGGCTATACTTTAATAGGAAAGTCTGGGAATTCTCTCATGAAAGCCTGTAGAATAGAAGGAAACTTATATCAAGTTGATAGCAAATTGAACATTTACTACCTAACTGTTGGAGAGGAAAACAACTTATGGCATTGAATATTGGGGTACATCAATCAACAAGACATGGAAAATATATCTAAGCTAAATATAGTCATGGATATCTCTAATCTAAAGTGTGAACGAGAAAAGACCTATGATGCTTGCATGTGAGGGAAACTGGTTTGCAGTTCCTACAGCCAAAGAATAAAAGAGGATCAAATCTCCTTGACCTCATCCATACAGATGTATGTGGCCCAATAAATGTTGTTGGAACACATGGAAAGAGTTACCTTTTTATTTTCATAGATTATTACAGTATAATGGAATGTGTTATCATTATACATAGGAAGTGGAAAGTTCTTGAATGCATGAAAACCTATCAATGAATCGTCAAAAATGATACTGGAAGAATGATCAAAGTCCTAAGGTCTCACAATGGAGGGTAATAAACGTCCATTCAATTTGAAAATTACCTATAGAAGTATGGGATATAACATGAGGTGGCAGTTGTGAGAACTCCACAGCAAAATAGAGTAGTTGAGTACAGGAATCGACAGGTAAACAACATGGCTAGAACTGTGCTGGTTGAGAGTCATATTCCACAAAATTACTAGAAAGCGGTAGTATAAGCTGTAATGTATATTCAAAATCAAACATGGATATATATTTGTGAAGCAAAGACACAATAGGAATTTTGGGGTGGAAGGAATCCCTCTTTGAAATATTTTTTTGTTTTTGGAATAAAGTGTTTTATCTGAAACAAAGAAGAAAATAAAGGGAAGTATGGAGACATTGTAGATGAAGGAATATTTTATTGGATACTCAATGAACAGAAAATCATACAAGTGTTTCAAAAAGCACTTGGGAAGAATTGTGGAAAATAGTGATGTAAATATCATTGAAGAGAAAACCCTGAATGCTTTAAGGAATTCTTATGCTGACATGATAGAAGATGAAGAAGAATTTGAATATAGAAAAAATGATAATATAGAGGTAGAGGAAGGTGTGAAAAACTCTTAAGAGTCACATTAGGATGTTGAATTTGAAGACGAATCAGAAGAGGAATCCATATTTTGAGATAATTTGGTTGAGCCCCAAATAAGAAATCGAAGTGCAGATATTAATCAATCCAACAATATCGGGGATTGAAATGCACCTATATAGACAAGGAGAATGAGGAATAATTCACAATCTTAATTTCTATCAGCTGTGGAACCATCCTCATTTGAAGAGGATACAAAGGATGACTCATTGGTGAAATAAATGAATGAATAGTTAGATCAGATTGACAAAAATTAGATATGGGATCTTGTTGAAAGACATTAAGATCATAATGTGATTGGTACGAAGTGGATTTTAAAGAACAAATTTGATGAATATGCAAATGTGATCAGAAATAAGGTGTGCTTGGTCTATAAAGGATATTCACAAATCGAAGACATTGATGTTGAGGAGACATTTTCTCCCGTAGCAAGACTGGATTCAATCAGGTTATTTCTTTCCATGGAAATCCAAATAGGTTATAAAGTTTATCAAATGGATGTCAGGACAACAATCTTAAACAGATTATTGGAAGAAAAAGTCTACATTGAACAACCCATAGGGTTGTTTCTTGGAAATTATTATCTGAAGGTTTATAAATTAAATAAAGCTCTCTATAGCCTGAAACAGGCGCCATGATCACGGTACTCTTAGTTAGACTCTTATCTGATAAAGCTTGAGTTTAAAAGAGGAGGAGTGGATCACAATCTCTATGTGAAGAACTCTCAAAAGGATCAGTTCATGGTATTGGTATACATGGAATATATTATTTTTATTGGAAGAAGACAAGGATCCGTGGATGAATTTTTCAATCACATGAAATCTGAATTTTAAATGTCCATGATTGGTTAACTCACATACTTGTTATGGTTTCAGGTACTTTAGAAGAAGGATTACACTTTCATTTCTTAGGAAAATTATGCAATATATCTACTAAATAAATTAAATATGCATGATTCCAAACCAATGAAAACTTAGATTGCAGTTGGATCAAAGATCGAAAAGCATAAGGAAGGGAATTTTTTGGATCCCACCATGTACAGAAGAATCATTGGAAGCCAACTGTACCTGATGGAAACACGTCTAGATATTGTCTTTGTAACTTGCCTTGTGGCCCGCTTTCAGAGTAATCTAAAGGAATAACATATGGAATTAGTTAAAAGAATCATGAGATACATTCAAGGTACTCATAATTATGTGCTATACTTTGCTACAGAAAGAGGTATTAAACTATCATCATTTTCTGATGCTAACTAGGCTGAAGATGTAGTGGATATAAGGTCTATAAATGGCAGAGAATTATATATTTGGAAGAAATGTGTGGGATGATTAAGCAAGAAACATGAAAGTACTTCACTTAGTACTGATGAAGCCGAGTATATATATGCTACCATGGTGTGCACTCATTTATGTTGGACAAATCAGCAACTGATTGACATAGATGATGAGGTAAAACAAACAATGGTGATTTACTGTGATAATAAGAGCGCAATTGATCTTATGAGGAATCATGTTTAGCATTATCACATGACGGATATTGAGATCAGATATCACTTCATCCAGGAAAAAGTTAATCAAGGCGTAATCAAAATGGACCATGTGGGAACTAATGAGAAAGTGGTTGACATTATGAACAAGCCACAATTAGTGGCTGTTTTTGTGAAACATAGGTTGAACCTCGGTGTTCATCCACCTCCGAGTGCATAAGGAGGTTCTGAGTTTCCCCTCTTCCCAACTATTTTAACTATGTTAATCTGTTTGTGGAAGTGTTGCGGGTTTATGGGGGAGAAACGATCAAGGGGAGTATGTTCGGAGCTCTACAATTTTTACATACCAGTATTTAGGGTTTATTTCCAATGGGGTGAATGGATAAATTCAATGTTCAATGGATTCAAAGGAAAAAATTCAGAACTACAAATATGGGGGATAAAATAAAGGAATGATAACTCAATTCAATTCCTCTCTCTTGTTTTCTACCCCGAGAACTGCTTACATGACTTAGAGTGATGGTTGAGTTCTCTCATGAAGGATCAATCATTGATTGTGGTTCAGGCATCAGTGAATTTATCTAGAGATTTCTAACAAACCCAAAGGGGGATATTGTTGGAACCAAGATTGTTAGTTGATAATAATAGAGTTTGGTTTATTTTTGTTGTAAATATGCACATGGATGACTAGGGTGTTTTCAAGGAATGAGGTCATACATTTGAGGCTAAAAGCAGTATCGAAGGTGGTGCAGTTTCCCAGTGTTTATCAATTTTTTAGGCCTAAAAAAATGGGATTTTGGTAATGGTTCTTAATAATGGTATGCGTTGAAGTAACACGATACGCAGTGAAAGCACGCATTACATGGTGAAGGAACATAGTACATGGTGAAGGCGTGCGGTACGCGGTGAAGGTGTGTGGTACACGGTGAAGGTGCATGGTGTGTGGTGAAGGTGCATAGTATGAGGAATGGTGCACAGAACTAAAAACAATTCACAACGATGGTACGCGGTGAAGGTGTGCGGTACGTGAAATTCTGATGAAAACGGTTCGCAACGATGGTATGTAGTGAAGAGATGCAGTACGCGGTCGACAGACATACGGTATGTGGTTGGTTTATGGTTCGCAATAACAGTTCATAGTTCAAAGGTTTAAAGTATGTGGTGGAGGCCAACGGTACACCAATGGAGTTCAGTTTGTCCCACATTGAAAATTTGGGTAAATCAGATTACCAAAATTTTAAGAGTTACGTGCCTATTTAAGGAACCTTGATACCCTTTGTTAGACGACGATATTGGAGATCAAAATTTTAGGAAGAAATTCAGTGAATTCCGAAGTGGTATGCAGAGAAGAAGACGGTACGCAGAGAGAATAACCCACATAAGGAAAACATCCCACAGAAGATAGAGTGGTTCGCGTCGAAATCTCTCGATGTACGTTGCAGGGTAAAGAAGTACGCATAGCTGGACGGTACACAGAGGAGTGGAGCAGTAAACGAAGTAGGGTAGTATGCTGAGCTGGAAGGTATACGGAGGAGCTGAATGGTACATAGAGGAGCTAGACGGTACGCGGAGGAGCTAGACAGTATGTGAAAATAGCATTGGTATGCAAAAATAACAGTAGTACGTGGAACACCCAAGGAAGCCTAAAAATTGGCCAAATCAGTTTTCAAAATTAATTCTCATAACATATCAGGGTATGGGAAAATAATTTACATTTTTGAGTGATTATGGGACTTCAATAGATCATCCATTTATAGTTGAGGATGCATGAATTAATGCTAAACCATTTAAGCGACCTTCAAGTCGATAAACTGAGTGATGATTCTTCCAAATCAGTGAGCAAAGGAAAGTCAGTGGAAGTGATCGGTGGGTCACAGTGTGCTATCTCTAAAACCTTGTAAGGGAAGTGCACCTAGCATAGAGTGAATGTGATAAACTCTTATAACCCACAACTTGTGAAGATTAGTGGTTTTTGGTACGACTGACACATTTTTGACGTTTTCCCCTTGGACGTAAACCCTTTGTGGTGAACAAAGTAAAATTATTGTGTACTTTTTTTATGTGTGATTGTTTTTATTCTACACTTCCTCTTGAGACGGGTTTAACAGGTTCTTATCAATGTGGGAATAAGATCCATCAATTTAAAAGAAAAGGTTGACTTCTTGATTCACCCCTCCCCTCTTAGAGTGTTTCGGGGTCCCACATTTTAATTATTATTTAACTTTATTTCATTTCATCCATCAAAAAGTGAAAACAGCATTCATGTATACATACGGCCTACCGTCTCCATGAAAGGTGTAATTAATTTTTTTCTCTACCTTTTATAAATGAATATAAATATATATATATATATATATATAATGAATTTTTATTATATTTATATATTTATGAAAATTATGTAAATTATGGAACCATGACCAAATTACATGGATCAGGACTTCTGAACTAAAACATGGATGACAAATGAAGCAGTTATCACCCAAAATAGTGATTTTTATAAAAAATTGCTTATAAATGAGTTATAAGATGTTATAAGTAAATAATATATATTATTATATATATGAGTATAGATTAGGAATAAATTTATAATAAATCTATATTTATTATAATGAAGGTTTGAACACGTACAAAGAAAGGCAAGACATGAGGTAATGGATTTACGTCTCAATCCAATTTTATTGAGGAATGTTTATGCTTGAATTTTTATTGAGGAAATTAAAAGATACTTACCTGAAAAATTCATTTCATTTTTCTTATCCTGCGATTATTCATATAGAGTACATTTTTCCTTTAATTTTACTCACTTTAAGTACTACATATAGACTGAAAAAATGTTTTTAAGGAAATCCTTTTATGTTTTACTATTCAATTAAGAATATTTTTATTCAACACCCATGTTTTCTTTAAAATGTTTTCAAGACAGTATTTATATTATCCCATGAAATTTTAAAATCATTTTTTACCCTTTTTTGACTTTTTAAAAAATGGTTCAAAGGAATCTTATTATCAATTATTGAATGAGGTATTTTTAACCTTTTAAAAAATTTTGAAATGAATATTTGTTTTAACATACACAACATGAATATAATTTCCCAATATTATAACGACTAAATTATTTTAATATTACTTTAAAAGTATCAAAGGATATTTTTAAAGAAAATATTTTCCATAATATTTTTAAAATATTATAAATATGTGATTTCGAAATAAAAAGGGTAATTTCCTCAAGAAATATTTAAGAAATATTTTAACGATATTTTTAATCTATGATAACATCATTTGATATTACTTATTATTTACTGGGGATATACAATGATAAAATACTTATTATTTCTCTAGATTGTGTTTGATTATGATTATGATATTTTTACAAAACCTATTTTTCCATGGATTGTTCTATGATGAATTTATGAAATGTTTACAAAACCTACTTTCTTTTCACAGGTTATGATATGATGATAAGATGAATTATTTGTGATCTTGTGACACATATATGTATAGATTTCATCATGTGATGTGCGGGCTTAGAATTATTTTCCCTATAATGATTTGGGTAAAGTTTTATATCACATGAGATAATTATAAGAAGTAGGTCGATATTCTTGATCCAATATGGAAAACAAACTGATATTCATGATACACTATGGGAAACAGGTAGTGATTCCTAATACACTATAGGGAACATATGATGATTCCTAATCTTTTATGATCTGAGAAATAGGTGTTGATGCCTGATCCACTATGATTTGATAGTCTTACTATTTAACCTTGATATATGAAATGGTTTCAATGTTTATGATGGGGAAAAATGTTTATAACATGTCTTTATGATTATGATTTAAACTGATGGTTCATTATTGATTTATGATGATTTATCACTCTTATGATTCATGTATTTTGTAATTATATAGTTTTATACCATGACTCATGTTTAAGATCTATGACATATTGGGTATGAACTTGGTAAGTTTTTTTTTATGATCTCATACCCATATTCTTATCTTATGTTTTCATATGTTTATCGATTGATATCTCCCGTATTCAATGTAGAGACCCGAATCTTGACGTACATGGACATTACATTACTTTTTCGGAATACTTAATACATAATAAAAACAGACACACAAGGACTGTAATAGTTTAGTGTCTTTGGAAACTCTGAATAAAATCTTCTAATCATGGTGAAAGATCTTCAACATCTCCCAATAAAGATCTTCCCCTTTTTTTTCTTACCTAAAACCTTTCTTTATATCCTGGGGAAAAATATAAAAGGGGTGAGATCAAATGCCCAGAAAGGGTAAACATAGAGAACATAAAACAATCCATAAACATTTGAATGCAAAAACTTGAACATAAAATCTAAACATCAAAATCTTGATCAAAGACATGAATCTTGGAAGTACGTAAGGCATACATCATAAAGAAAAATTAAGAATGATAAAATAGCATAGGAATAAAACATGTAATTGTGGAAACCATTAAGCACATGATATGATTTCTATATTATCCAAGGCATTTCTGCCAAGACCATCTTAGTGGACAAAGTCCCTTTCTGAATCGAGTTCACTCCTCTTTCCAGTCCAGTATTACTGAACTGGTTTAACTTGTCATTCCAGCCATGTCTATCTCATGAGATATAAAATCTTTACCCAATTCATTGGAG
Source organism: Viscum album (assembly GCA_963277665.1). Taxonomy (NCBI): domain Eukaryota; kingdom Viridiplantae; phylum Streptophyta; class Magnoliopsida; order Santalales; family Viscaceae; genus Viscum; species Viscum album. The sequence continues at coordinate 1,074,691,624 of OY728157.1, read as the reverse complement.
GGAGATATAGGTCCCACCCATCTCATAACGATACCATTCTTATGTGTGCCACAAAATCCTAAACCATCCATCATAGCATAACCCATGTAATAAAAATGGGATTCATAAACATCGTGACATCACAAAACAATTCATATAAGATAAATAAATTCATAAAAATAATTTCATCACAACATAATCAAATAAATGTAATAATAGGGATAGAAAAATAACCCTTTATCATCTTAGATGGAAAATAATTTTGATAAAATACTTGAACTCTATTCTTGAGGAAAATATCTTTTCTTCTTCAAAAATAAATTTCTTTTCACAAAACGTCATGAAATTTTAAAAGAAAAATATTTTGTTTAAAATATTAATGAAATATTTTTGAGGAAGCTTCATGAAAATAAGGCTTTATAAAACCGTGAAAATCCGTTCGTGCCGTATAAGTTAAAAAAACATTTTTCTCGTACTTTTGCCGGAAAAGTCAAAAAGTAACTCGTAACGTAAACAAAAGAAAGATTCCTTACATACCATGTAGTAAAAGACAAAAATGGGTAAAAAGTACTTTAAACATACATGAAAATAATTTTATAAAACATGTACATGGATGATAGAAATAACCCCAGTAAATACTTACGAATAAGCAATCTCGGATAAAAATGAGATTTGCAAAATTATCCCTTACCTTAGGTCTGATTTGCTTCATAAGTGTCCGAACCTCCTATATAATGATTTAAATAATTTCATTGACTTATTCCAGAATAATAATCATTGTTATGATATCATATATGGTTCAATTATGACTTTATATTACCCGTTCATTTGTAAATTCCATGTTAAAGAGCGTTTTGGGTAAAATCATTTCATTTATCGTCCGTGTTTTGACTTGTAATTATTCATATGATTACTTAGATCATGATTACTTAAATCCATAATGAAAAACATGATTTATATATAATATATATTCAGAATATACATATAAATAATGGATCTATAAATGGAAAGAAATACACCATTCATGGAGACGGTAGGCCGTACGTACGCATGAATGTTGTTTTTGTTTCCTTATTGAATTTAATGGAATTAAGTAGATGACATCAATATATATATACATAAATCCAGTAGAATTATTATGTCATATATTTCATGATTACTTATTATATTTATATTATAATATTTCTTGAATGGTTATCATGGAGAGTGAATCTCATCGCGTCGTGGAGACGGTATTCCGTACGTACGCACGAGCGATGATATCATTCCCATGATCGTGGAATTGTATTAAAGTGTATGTATAATATTAAAGAATCAATATAAATTTAAAATAATCATATATATTCATTAATTTCACCATTATACCCATACATGTAAGGTGGTGGTGGAAAATAGATTACACCACGGTGTGGAGACGATATTCCGTACGTACGCACGCGCGGTGATTTTGTTTTCTGTAGGATGGATAGATGGTGAAATAGGGTTGTTTAATACTTATAATAACATATCATTATATTAGTGATACTGATTTTATTACTTCATAATGAAACAACCTAAGAAGAAGAAGTGGAAGAATAAATAAAGTTGAAAGAATCGGTAACGGACATTACCTCTTCTTTGAAGCACCTCTTTGTGTCCTCCTCTTAAGGCACCAAAATTAGTCGTTGAAGAAGACCAGGACCTATAGGATGTTTCTAAGGAAGTTTAGAAAATAATTTGGCAGGGGTTGGCTGATCTTGAATGCTCAAATTGGTGTGAGGAAGGGAGGGAGGAGGTGCCCTTTTATAAGGGAGGAGAGGGGCACCTTTGGAAATCTTAAAAATATTAATTTATAATAAATCTAACTCCACTTAAAAACCTCCAAAAATGAATCATATTCGAATATTAGATAAGGTAAGGTTGTAATATCATCAACCAATAGAATTTATACATGTTATGAATTTATTTTAAACATTATCGACTTGATTTATCCTTATTTAATCAATTTAATTTTATTTGCGGTAATAACATTATAAATTTTAAATTATAACAAATAATTACTTATTTGTTGTTAATTGTCCATATTTGGATAATTAATAAAATCTTAGACCATATAAATTTAAATTTATAATTTTTAAATATTTTTGTGATTTTTAAACAATTTTATAATATGTTATTTTTATAAAATAACAATAGTGTCAATTTTGACACTATTCATTTATTTGAATTTAAATAAAATAAATACAGAAGATATGTTCTAAATAAAAGCTTTAATAGATTAATAAAATGTAATATGTGTCTATAAAATTAGTGGAGCACATTAAATAGTTTATATAATATTTATTTTATTATTTTTAAAACCATTTATTTGGTTTATCTCTTAATAAAATAAATACTACAACATTTTTGTATAATTATTTAATATACTTATATATTCCATAAAAATTAAAAATAAAATCATATGATGAAGATAAATATATTACCTCTCACAATAATACTTTTACTAAAATTTATCATCTTAAAATCACAATATTTAAATTGTTATACTTATTAAATTATGAAGGTGACAACTTTGGCATCATTTAAAATAAAATAATATAAGTGTCATAATCGCTTTTATAAGGCTCCAACTGGTCAAATATTAGACAATTGGATGATTGTGGTTTACATTTACTTGAAAAATAAGTTTTTGTCAGGGTTTTGTGGATTTTATGGTCACTATTAGTTTAATAAAAACTATATTCTTTATTTTTCACTTGATAAACAATTTCTGCATCACTATTGTGTCATAATTAATGATAATTATTTAATCCCTAAAAATTATAAATAAATTCATATGATGTAGATAATTTTATTAGATTTCTGTAGACTACTCATGTTTGAAGTTTTATGAAGTTTATCACTAAATTAAAATTATTATACTTATAAGAATTAAGAGAGTGACATGTTGTCACTTTCTTTGGTTTTAATTATAATTAAATTATTTTCATAGAAAAAAGTCCATTAAATGAATCTAATCTGACCCTTAGGTGATATGGGTCTACTTTTAGTCATCCAATAGAATTTTTTAATGTGTTTGGGTAATTTTATAATATTATATTTACCCTTAATTACCCGATTTACCTTTAACTATGGTAAATAAAAGTTACTGTAGTTACTATTCATAATTTCCAAAAATAAAAAGTAGCCTATTTACATAATTTAGACCCACTTATTCCAAATATGGAATCCATTTTTCGATATTCAATACAAAAAAGTTGCAGAAATTAAATTAAAATTAATCCCGTTATCGAAAGAAAATGGGTTTTTGTTTAAAACATTGTAAAAGATTGAATTGATTTAACCAACGAATTCAAGGTAAAATCAATGCTAATTACATAAATTATATTAAATAGTCAAAATATATTATACTTATACTTTAAACCATTAAATATTATAAGTTAACCATATAAATTATTACGATGACAAAAGTGGTTTTTAATTAAAATATAGCGTGTTTTTACTATTCATCAAAATATGAAAGTTACTAGAATAATATGAAAATCTTATCCAAAGTAAATTTTTATTTCTTAATTCCAAAGAAGAATTTTATTTTGTCAAATTGAACTTATAAACGTGTCAAAAACTAGATTTAAAGTGGGTGCGCCATCAAAAGGCGACAAAAATGCATTTTTTGAAAAATACTTATTTTATCCAAAAAAATTATTTTGTTCTTATAACATGTTCTATGAAATGTGTAAGATGAATAATAAAGTTATAAAATTCAAAATTCAGTTAATACTATTCATAACGGCTAGTTCATAATAATATTATAATAATATATCGTTGTTTAGTAAAACCCAGTATTGCGTACAACACAAGCTATCGAGGAAGGTCACGATTGCGTGTAGTGCAAGCCAAGTCAGGGATACGTGTTATGCAAGAACCTTTTGGTGTGGCGTACAACACAAAACATTAATGAAATTAAAAAGAATATTTTTCATAAAATCTCGGGGTGTTACATTCTACCCCCCTTAAAATGAATTTTGCCCTCGAAATTTGTCGGGGTTATAAATGGTTTACTACTCGAAAGTTTCTTTAATAGAAACCCACATCGTAAAAAGGAATACAAAAACCAATCTTTAAAAACAAAAGTATGAAACTTAACGGTTATCCAAATAAACTAATCACTGGGTTTCCACATAGGTGAAAATATGGATATGGAAGAGAAATCTAACCATCATGTTCTGATGGAGAGTAGTGGAGAACATGGATATGGAAAAGACAACAATCACAAATCCATAGATTTGTGATTATCTAAGGTACTATATGATTCATCGGATATAAGAGCAATAGGACAACATTTTTTTGTCTTCAATATCATTTTCCTAAAGTTGAAAATTTTGAATTAGAACAAATACCTACTTTATTTCGATGTAATCTCACCGTTGTTCGTGCCTTGAACAATTTCCACTTCATCTCTTAAAGAAATGAAGTTGAATTTTTCATTCGTGAAGTGTTAGCAGATCATGTGATATAATGATGGTTCATTCCATCTGTCTTAATCAAAAGGTTAGCAATAGTTATATACATAATTCCATCTATCATATATCGTTCCAAAATAGACATATAATTCATCTATCATACCACTTAATAAAATAAAACTAGTTTATACTAACCAGGGACTTCCTGTAGGCCAGTGGTAGGCGATAAAGGCCAGTCGCACTTAGGTTGTGGGTTTGATTCCCACAACTTTGTCTGACGCGATGGGCTGTCGCCCGTCCGGCAGGTTGTCCTTTTTCTAAAACTACATTTCTATAACATCCCATAAATAATATCAAAAAAAGTTCTATCCTTAAATAATACTAACTTATGTCCAACATAATCCATTCCAATCTTTTGGTTTATCTAAGATACTTCGGTCCAAGCTCAAAGTATAAAGAAAATGATTACTTGTAATGTCATCAACCAAGCATGTGAATACCATCATTTATCCCCCATATATCTTTTTGGTCACATTCCAATAATGTGAATACATTAATCATGTATTCTCTTGAGAAATGAATACCCATTAAACATTAGTGAAAACATGAATGCTGCCAAAAGTTAACTCTTTCCTCATACCAAAATCCAAAAATTCTATATACTCAAACCCTGATATAACCTTCTCCTTATATCAATCATGAGCTCATGAATACTATCAAACATTTAATTTTCTAATCATCCCTTCATTATGCGCATATCATCTACTTTCCAAAAGTATCTGAATAACCTTTCATGGTTACTGGTACCAATCATCATACACTTTCAAAACGTAAGGAAAGAAAACAGTGTAACAATCCTTAGATGTCTCTTTATTCCATAGAACCATGAGATTACTTATATAACATTACACTTGATAAACATGTAATCATTACACTACATTCTTAAACCATTGACCGAGCTTCAACAATTATTTCATCTCACATATCATTTGTAGTCTCTTCATCATCATCAACATAAATACTACCCATACGACCATACTTATTCTCTTCATGAGACTTTCCCTTAGGGCATTGGTTTGTATAATGCTCGTACATTTCACATTTAAAACATTTAACCATTGTTGATGTCGTAGCAATATCATTATCCTGATCCATGGTGTTAACTGAACCTTTTCCTTTTCACTTACTGGATTTGTGTCCTTCTTTTCCACACCCAAATCATCTTCCAATTCCTTTGAAACAATCTCCCTGATGCCTCTTCCCACATGATTTACATGAGGGAAAATTGAACTTTCTTTCCTCTATGATCATCATGAAACTCCATCTTTCTCTTATTATCTAAGTCGGGAAACTTACCAAAGTTGAGATTATTGATCATGTTATGAGATTGCTTATTAGGGATAATAACAATTTTTGGACTTCCAAAACCCATTTCATTTAGTTTCTCATGAATAATATCATTCCACTGTCCGTTATATCCTCCATTATCATGAATCTTCCTATTTCTAGCCATTTTCTAAAACCCAAAAAGAATAGTGTGAGACAAAAAAATCAAGCTAGGGAAAAAACATAGTAAAGGGGGATCACCCTCAATATCTAACATCTTAGGTTAAATTCTAAGATCGTTACCATAGTTCTAGGACAATATCCTATATGTATACTTATCCTTAGGGACATCCCTAGACATACCTTAGAAATATCTCTAGGGATCTCACTAATGTTTTCGCATCCTAGTTTCCAAAGGGTGACTAAACCTTTCCTCTGATACCGACTGTAGAGACCCGAAGCTTAACGTACATGGACATTACATTAATTTTTCTGAATACTTAATACATAAGAAAAACAGACACACAAGGACCGTAATAGTATAGTGCCTTTGGAAACTCGGAATAAAATCTTCAAATCGTGGTGAAAGATCTTCAACATCTCCCAATAAAGATCTTCCCTTTTTTTCTTACCTAAAACCTTTCTTTATATCCTAGGGAAAAGAAAACATAAAAGGGGTGAGCTCAAATGCCTAGTAAGGGTAAACATAGAGAACATAAAACAATCCATAAACATTTGAATGCAAAAACTTGAACATAAAATCTAAACATCAAAATCTTGAGCAAAGACATGAATCTTGGAAGTACGTAAGGCATATATCATAAAGAAACATTAAGAATGATAAAATAGCATTGGAATAAAACATGTAATTGTGGAAACCATTAAGCACATGATATGATTCCCATATTAGCCAAGGCATTGCTGTCAAGACCATCTGAGTGGACAAAGCCCCTTTCTGAATCAAGTTCACTCCTCGTTCCAGTCCTGTATTACTGAACCAGTTTAACTTTCCGTTCCAGCCATGTCTATCTCATGAGATATAAAATCTTTACCCAATGCATTAGAGGGAGATATAGGTCCCACCCATCTCATAATGATATCATTCTTATGTGTTCCACAAAATCATAAACCATACATCATAGCATAACCCATGTAATAAAAATGGGATTCTTAAACATTGTGACATCATAAAACAATTCATATAAGATAAAATAATTCATAAAAATAATTCCATCACAACATAATCAAATCAATGTAATAATAGGGATAGAAACAGAACCCTTTATTATCTTAGATGGAAAATAATTTTAATAAAACACTTGAACTTTATTCTTGAGTAAAATATCCTTTCTTCTTCAAAAATCAATTTCTTTTCACAAAACGTCATGAAATTTTAAAAGAAAAAGATTTTGTTTAAAATATTCATGAAATCATTTTGAGTAAGATTAATGAAAATAAGGCTTTATAAACTGTAAAAATCCATTCATGTCGTATAAGTTAAAAAAACATTCTTCTCGTACTTTTGCCGGAAAAGTCAAAAAGTACCTCATAACGTAAAAAAAAATAAAGATTCCTTACATACCATGTAGTAAAATCCAAAAATGGGTTAAAAGGACTTTAAACATACATGAAAATACTTTTATTAAACCTGGACATGGACAATAGAAATAACCCCAGTAAATACTTACGAATAAGCAATCTCGGATAAAAATGAGATTTGCAAAATTATCCCTTACCTTAGGTCTGATTTGCTTCGTAAGTGTTCGAACCTCCTGTATAATGATTTAAATAATTTCATTGACTTATTCCAAAATCATTCTCATTGTTATGATATCATATATGGTTCACTTATGACTTTATATTACCCATTCTTTTGTAAATTCCATGTCAAAGAGCGTTTTGGGTAAAATCATTTCATTTGTCGTCCGTGTTTTCACTTGTAATTATTCATATGATTACTTAGATCATGATTACTTAAATCTAGAATGTAAAACATGATTTATATATAATATATATTCATAATATACATATACATAATGGATCGATAAATGGAAAGAAATACACCATTCATGGAGACGGTAGGTCGTACGTACACATGAACGTTGTTTTCGTTTCCTTATTGAATTTAATGTAATTAAGTAGATGACATAAATATATATATACATAAATCCAGTAGCATTATTATGTCATATATTTCATGATTACTTATTATATTTACATTATAATCATTCTTGAATGGTTATCATGGAGAGTGAATCTCATCGCGTCGTGGAGACGGTATTCCGTACGTACGTACGAGCGATGATATCATTCCCATGATCGTGGAATTGTATTAAAGTGTATGTATAATATTACAGAATCAATATCACTTTAAAATAATCATATATATTCATTACTTTCACCATTATACCCATACATGTAAGGTGGTGGTGGAAAATAGATTACACCACGGCGTGGAGACGGTATTCCGTACGTACGCACGCGCGGTGATTTCGTTTTCCGTAGGATGGATAGATGGTGAAATAGGGTTGTTTCATACCTATAATAACATATCAGTATATTATTGATACTGATGTTATTACTTCATAATGAAACAACCTAAGAAGAATAAGTGGAAGAAGAAATAAAGTTGAAAGAATCGGTAACGGACATTACCTCTTTTTTGAAGTGCCTCTTTGTGTCCTCCTCTTAGGGCACTAAAATTGGTCTTTGAAGAATACCAGGACCTCTAGGATATTTCTAGGAAAGTGTAGAAGAGAATTTGGTAGGGGTTGGCCGAGATTTAAGGCTCAAATTGGTGTGAGGAAGGGAGGGATGAGGTGCCCTTTTATAAGGGAGGAGAGGGGCACCTTTGGAAATCTTAAAAATATTAATTTATAATAAATCTAAACCCACTTAAAAACCTCCAAAAATGAATCATATTAGAATATTAGATAATATAAGGTTTTGATCTCATCAACAAATAAAATTTAGACATGTTAGGAATTTATTTTAAACATTATCAACTTGATTTATCCTTATTTAATCAATTTAATTTTATTTGTGGTAATAACATTCTAAATTTTAAATTATAACAAATAATTACTTATTTTTTGTGAATTGTCCATAATTGGATAATTAATAACATTTTAGACCATATAATGTTAAATTTATAATTTTTAAATATTTTTATGATTTTTAAACAATTTTATAATGTGTTATTTTTATAAAATAACAATAGTGTCAATTTTGACACTATTCATTTATTTGAATTTAAATAAAATAAATATAGAAGATATGTTCGAAATAAAATCTTTAATAGATTCATAAAATGTCATATGTATCTATAAAATTAGTGTAGAAAATTAAATAGTTCATATAATATTTATTTTATTATTTTTAAAACCATTTATTTGGTTTATCTCTTAATAAAATAAATACTACAACATTTTTGTATAATTATTTAATATACTTATTTCTTGTATAAAAATTAAAAATAAAATCCTATGATGAATATAAATATATTACCTCTCACAATAATACATTTACTCGAATTTATCATCTTAAAATCATAATATTAAAATTGTTATACTTATTAAATTATGAAGGTGACAACTTTGGCATCATTTAAAATAAAATAATATAAGTGTCATAATCACTTTTATAAGGCTCGAAATGGTCAAATATTATACCATTGGATGATTTTGGTTTCCATTTACATGACCAATAAGTTTTGGTCAGGTTTTTATGCATGTTATGGTCACTATTAGTTTAATAAAAACTATATTCTTGATTTTTCACTAGATAAACTATTTCTGCATCACTATTGTGTCATAATTAATGATAATTATTTAATCCCTAAAAATTACAAATAAATTCATATGATGTAGATAATTTTATTATATTTCTGGAGACTACTCATGTTTGAAGTTTCATGAAGTTTATCACTAAATTAAAATTATTATACTTATAGGATTTAAGAGAGTGACATGTTGTCACTTTCTTTGGTTTTAATAATAATTAAATTATTTTCATGGACAAAGGTCTATTAAATGAATCTAATCTGAACCTTATGTGATATGGGTCGACTTTTATTCATACAATAGAATTTTTGCATGTGTTTGGGTAATTTTATAATATTATATTTACATTTAATTACCTGATTTACCTTTAACTATGGTAAATAAAATTTACCTTAGTTACTATTCATAATTTCCGAAAATAAAAAGTAGCCTATTAACATAATTTGGACCCAATGATTCCAAATATGGAATCTATTTTTCGAAATTCAATACAGAAAAGTTGCAGAAATTAAATTAAAATTAATCCTGTTGTCGAAAGAAAACGGGTTTTTGTTTAAAACATTGTAAAAGATTGAATTGATTTAACCTACGAATTCAAGGTAAAATCAATGCTAATTACATACATTATATTAAATAGTAAAAATATATTCTATTTATACTTTAAAACCATTCAATATTATAATTTAACCATATAAATTATTGCGATGAAAAAAAAGTGTTTTTAATTAAAATATAGCGTGTTTTTACTATTCATCAAAATATGAAAGTTACCAGAATAATATGAAAAATTTATCCAAAGTAAATTTTTATTTCTTGATTACAAAGAAGAATTTTATTTTGTCAAATTGAACTTATAAACATGTCAAAAAATAGATTCAAATTGGGTGCGCCATCAAAAGACGACAAAACTGCATTTTTTGAAAAATACTTATTTTACCCAAAAAAATTATTTTGTTCTTATACCACGTTCTAGAAAATGTGTAAGATTATTAATAATGTTATAAAATTAAAAATTTAGTTAATACTATTCATAACAGCTAGTTCATAATAATATTATAATAATATATCGTTGTTTAGTAAAATCCGGTATTGCGTACAACACACGCTATCGAGGAAGGTCGTGATTGCGTGTAGTGCAAGCCAAGTCAGGGATGCGTGCTCTGAAAGATCCTTTTGGTGTAGCATACAACACAAGACATTAATGAAATTAAAAAGAATATTTTTCATAAAATATCGGGGTGTTACATTCAACCTTATTATTCATATAAGCTCACCCTTTATTATGTTTCTTTTCCCCTCGTTATGAAGAAAGGTTTTAAGTAGGGTATGTCAAAAATTGTCTAAAGTGAGAACAAATTTATGATAGATGTTAAAGAGTAAACCTGAATAATATTTTATTGTATCTAGTCTCCAAATTCACCAATCCTTTATGGTTGTAGTGTGGATCATAATGTTATATATTTAATATTCATCTAAAATGATGTAATATTTATGTATGGAAATTTTGGGTCTCTATATAAATTCATTCCAAAAAAAAATTCTTTATCTCGATAATCTATCTTATCCTGATAAAAAAATCAATCCATTACTAGAATAACATTAAACTTTACAAGGGACAAGAAAAATTAATTTTCAAGTAAATTATTTCCAAATACAATAATAATATGATTCTTATAAAAAAGTAATGTAGAACATAAATCAAATAAGGCATTGGTATTATCTTAATAAATAACTAATGTACCGAACACCACATCATTGGATGGTACAACATCTACCAAAGTAGTCACAAAGGATTTATCCACTCCATTATACTTGTGATATTTATGAAATATATATTCATTCCTATCTTTGGATTAGTACTTACATAATGACCCATATCATTATTATCTAAATATTTACTACAATATTTTTATTATTTGTCTAATCATTACTATGATCCTTTAATTTACATTAACAATCCAAATGTCCAAACTTACGACATCTAAATGACTTCCATTATTTTATAAGACATTATCCAAGGTTATTTTTACCACACTTATCACAATATAAAAACTTGATTTTCTTACCTCCATATTTCCCCGATGGATGATTTCCCACTACCTATCATATGGACCACTTTTTCTTATTGTTTTCCTATAACACATGATCATTTAAAAACTCAATTTCAACATTCTTATAATATCAAAATTGTTTCTTATAACTTTTGAATTCACAAGAATCAAATTCCCTTAGATATCTTATCTTTAATACTAAGTAAAACTGATTAATTTTACTATCAAGATCTTATATATAATGTTGGTATGTACCTTACCAAAAGGGTGAAGTTTTATTCACACACAAACACTAAATATTCCTCCATTTACCTCAATTCTAAGAATTTCTGATCCATTCTAAGTCAAACAACCTTTGGAAATATTTCTCTAGGAAAATATTATTAAATTCATTCTATTCCAAGGAACCAATATCTTCTATTTACTTGGTATTCTTTAACATTGACCACTACTGACTAGCTTCACCTTCAAAAAAATAAATAAATAGAATTACCTTTTGATACTCTGAATAACCCATGACATTGAATAACTTCTTCAATGATTTAATCTATCCCTCATCTACCGCCGATTCAAAAGATTCAATTAATGTTGGAGGGTGTTGTTTCATGAAATTATCTACTATAGACATGTTCCTCTATAGTGAATGTAGTTACACTCTAACATGGATTCCACTGGAATTATTATTCTATATAAACTAATCCATCATAGTAAAAAATTACTTAGCTCCAATTCCAAAAAAAATAGGTTGTTGATTTAGAAGGATATTTTCCTCTTAGTTCCTTCCCACATCATCTTCCCTTTTCCCTCTGTAGAAAACCAGTCTAAAATTTCATAGATTATATAAAGAAACAAATTAATCTTAAAAATATATCTCTTGATAACAATATATTAGAATATTTTAAGGGTAATTTTTTACATTATTGTAACCTATAACATTATCTAAACCTTTATATGATACCAACTATAAATTATAAATCCTAAATCTACCCATAATTCAATTTTTAAAAAAGAATTAATTTTCCTTCATTCCCAAAGATCTTTTTAGTATTAGAATCTTTTAGAAATATGACATAACTCATACATAATAAACCCATTCATTAAAAAGTAGACACTTCCACTAAGCATATATTTTTTCACAATATAATACTTTTAAAATGAAATATATTTTCTTGTCATGGAAAATCTTCATTAATTTCAAATTTACTTCGTAATTATTTATACTCATCCCTAAAACCAATGAAAAACTTTTAAAAATGTGGTATGAGCACAAAAATCTTATTAAGGGACATAAAAAATGAAAAAAATGAAACTTGTTAGTCCATTTCAAAACCATAAGATCGTATAAGAGTGTTTTTCTTTAACTAAATAAACATGGGGCTCAAATAATCATTTACTTACACATGAGATTCATTTTACTAACCAAAATTTTTTATAAAATTATTTAAAATTAAACATAAAGGAAAAAATCATAATCATGAGGGTTTTGTAGAAAACATGAGAGACCATGAAAACATTTTATTAAAAACATACATTTTACCATTAAAGTGCATAATCATTCATTTAAACAAAATATCATTCTATTGCTCTATGAAATAAAAAATATTTCCATTAAAAGTAATTTGAGAGAATATAAAATTAATATAGTTTCCTTATGAAATAATTTTCATATAACCCTTACAAAAAATTTTACAAATAGAATAATATACTCAGTTAACTCCAACATAATTCTCTAGAGAACATAATCATTACCCAATGTATTATAGAGCTATATTGAGCTCAATCATCATCATAGAGATTTTATTTGTACCATATAATACACAAAACACATAAAATCTTACATTTACATCATAAAATTCATAAAAATATACTTTTGATCCCATAAGTAAAACATTTTTAGATATTAATAAATCCCTTTCCTTTCAAACCACATTTTCAAAACTAAAATATCTAGAACAAAGTGAATAAAGTTTTTTATTGTATAAAACATGTAATATAATAAAGGAATACAAATATAAAATAATGATTTAATTGGTCAAAATTTTCATTGATTTAATATGCGTTAAAAACACATTCCTTTTTTACTTTGTAAAAAAATTCAAACATTTTGTATGAAATACGAAGAACATTCATTTCTAAGACCTTTATAATAAAATAAAAGGAAATATAAAATTTAGTTTTTAATTCATTTCATTAAATATTTTCTCATCCATTATAAAATATGTTCATGTGGTAAAAATATTAGATATAAATCATCAAAACATTTTAAAACTATGTTTTAAGATAGAATATCCCTTACCTCGAGTCCAACTCGTCACATACATTCTTTATCTTCCTAAATAATAAAGTTAAGTTAACAATTTACTTTCATGGGAATATTTTTCAAGTTCATTATATTTTTATTATTTATTTTTTACTTATATCCATGTCATACTCAATCACTTAATTTATTAAGTTCACTTCAAATGTTTTGGGGATGTTTGGTTCATAAGTCCAAAATGACTTTGGTAGGTTAACTATAGTCAAATGAATCATGATTAAAAAAATTAAAGAATATTAATAATGTAAAAATTAAAATTAGTATACATTAATTAAAATTTTATAACCAAAAATGTATGGTGGTTATGAAAAATAAATTATGTTACACAATGGAGATGGTAGTCCATACATAATCATGAGTAACGTTTCTATTTTTCAATGAAGATGAGGTAATGAATCTAAGTATTATTTTACATTTACATATTATATAATTATTATTATATCATAAATATCATATTATTTAATTAAATAAAATTATATATACCAACCATGTGAGGTGATGATGAAAAATAAAATACATTTGTTTTAGAGGTGATAATATGTATGTATATACCATGTATTTATTTTTTATTGGATGGTAAATAAAAAATTAGAATATTTATTTGTGATTATATAAAAATAATATCTCATATATATTATATAATTTCATTTGGATCCAATATTATGACCATTCATAAGAGTTGGTGATGAAAAATGGAATACATCATCTCGTGAGGTAGTAGTGCGCACATACAGGTGAAAGATGTTTTTATTTTCCATTAAATGGAAAAAAATTTGAAAAAGTGGTATACCATAACATACTAAAATACCATTTTATGTTATATAATGATTTTATTTTATTAAAATATTCAATATAGGTTTGGTGGTGATAAAATAAGAAATAAAATGAAAACACTCTATTAAGAACTATACCACTTCTTCAAAAAGCCTCCTTAGGATAGTACATAAATCCTTTCTATGTTGGTATTTTGATCAAAAAAGTCCTATAATAAATTGTTAGGGTTTTAGGAAATTAATTTTTTAGGTATTTGTTGAGATAATAGTCTCTTCAAGTGTATATAAGTGAGGATAGAGAGTGTCCTTTTATAAGTGAGGGAGATGGAAAAATTTGAATTTTTTAAAAGATTAAAATATATTAATATTTTACTCAATCCAAGTGGCACCAAAATTATGCCTATTCAAATTGTATAAAATAACTAGTTTAAATATGACCATTCAATAGGATTTAGATAAGATTTTAGGACATTTTATCTTTAACCCTTTAACCTATTTTAACTCTTATCCTGGTAACAGAATTTTTTTTACCAAAGTTACTATTCATAAAGACTAAAAATAAGGATGAAATATTTTTCAAATTTGAACCTCTTGATTAAAAATATGAAATTAATTTTCCATGTTTAAATATTAAATGTGGTAAAAATTAATTTTAAAATCAAAAAGTGTAACTCGGCGAAAAACAGTTTTCTAGGAAAATGCCTTTTATGTTTAAATTTTTTTACCAAATTCAAGTATAATGATTATTAGATTGAAATTAATTGAAGAATTTATAACTAAAAGATACTAATTGAATTTTAAAACCAATCCAAAACAAAATGATACTTTTAAAATTCCTGAAAATAAAAGATAGTTTTCTTAAAATTTTATTTTCTACTATTCACCCAAAAATAAACATTTTCATAAAATTATAAAAAATTATCTCTTCCAAAAAATTTAAATTCTCATATAAAAAATTATAGAATTTTGAAGTTAAAATTTTTAATAAAACATTATAATGCTTTAAACTCAATTTATTTAGAATAAAACTATTTTCTTTTTGAATGAGAAATTACCTATTATTTTTATAATGTATATGACTCAATGAAATATAATTCATAATATTAAAAAGAAATGAAATTAATATATTATTAATATTACCTCAGTTTTCACATCCTAAGTGTTTTATAAAATTCTATTTGTGGTTTTCTCCAAGAAAAATGATTGGCCATGATGCATTGGGCCTTGTTTTATTTATAAGTCGGGTGTTCATATTTTAAAGGATTTCCTTATTTTGAAAACGGTTGTGTGCGTCCTCTTGGTTTGGTTGTTTTTAATAGATCTTTTGGTTAATTGGGAATGTTGATTCTTTGATGATTTTTATGTGCATTCTAGGATTTTCCTTGTTTTAAAAGGTGATTTTGAAAAGCGATTTCCAAAGGTGGGATACTTTGTTATAAATAAAATGTATATGTGGAACATTATAGAAGAATGGATTTAATTAATTAACATTTACACTCTATTTGATACCCATGTTACCATTTATTTATACTTTTGTGCTTATTTTATGGTAAAATTAATTATGATTCATGTTATGTGGTTTGGGTTTGGTGTCATTATTAAAGGGGGTGTTTTGTGGTGGAAAGTATTTAATAGTTGTGTTTTATTGCCTTTGTTCTATATGATTGTAATTTTATTGATACTCATACACCTATATTATTATAAACATGAGGAACCCTATTCTACTAATTGGGGAATAAATGGACATTATTTATTCTCGTTGATAGTTAAACTTTAGCAATTAGACCCTAGTTAAATAATATGTCATTGATAGGGGTGTCATCGATGAGACTATTTGAGTGTGATTTAGGTTATAAGATGTGTGATTGTTAACCTTCCAGTATTTGGTTCTACTTTTTCACATTATTACTTCACTCATTATTTCATGTGTTGTTTCTTCATGATATGTATTCTATGTTATAATTATTATTATTTATTATCACATGAGATGATTATTCCTTGATTTTATCCTACTTTGATATGTTAGTTATTTATGATTGAGAATTTATTTTGTATAGATTTCCTAATGAATTTATTATTATTCCTTTATGAATTTCCATAGATTTTCACTCTATTTTGTTTTCCCTTTTCCTATACTCATGTTTAAGTATTGTGTGTGTGTGTGTGTGTTAATGTTTTAAAATGTGAAAAAGGTGGTTGTTTTAAATGAAATACATTGTGAAGCATTTTTTTAAAATATTTTAGACCTAGGGGGAATGTTTTTTTTTGAAAAAAATGATGTTTTAAATGGAAAGGTAAAGTGTAACTTGGTTTCCTTAAATTGCACGTTGTTTTAAAGGTAATTATTGGGTTTTATAATTACATTACCTTGGTAAGTCCTATTTGAGGCATGATTTATAAATGATGTATTTTAATAAATGATATAATAATTTTTGTTTTTATATCTGTATCATGAAAGGGGAAACTAAAACTTATTTTTTTTTACTTTTAGGCTAGTGAAATTGGTTTCTTTATAAGATGAATGTAATATAATCATGGTGGTATCCTACTGACCTTTGGATTTCACCCTACATAGTCCTAATGATGGGTATATAGTCATTATGTTTTCTATATGTTTTCATGATAGAGCTTGTAAGTTGGGTTTCTACCACTCTCTCATGGGAAGTGTGTGTAACTTAGTTCATGTTGGTGACTCAAGAGTCACATGGTGATATTATTATTTTTCTCCCATGTTTGATGGACTGTTTGGGTCATTTAGTGTATCAGCCTCTCCAACCCCCCACTTTTTTTGCTCTATTTTATTGTTTTGGATTGAAAAATATTTGTAAAAAATGGTTTATTTCATGTGTAAATTGTTTTCAAAGAAAAAACTAGTATCATTTATTAGTATTCCATGTTTGGATGTTCATTTTTTGAAACTGATTATTCATTTTGGCATAGTTTTCCATAGCATGGAGACCTCATGTGGGGTTCCTAGATGGAGCCCATTATTGACCTTAGTTTTCCTTAAGGGTGATATCATTCCCACATATTCACTTGTGATTCCTTGGTTCTTTTCTCTAGACTGGATTGATTAAGAATGTTCCAAGAGCCCTATAATGGATTTACTTGGGTGATGTGTTGCGTCAATCTAGGCTGGTTCACTAGAAATAGGTATCATAACCCTCTTTTTATTTAGGGGTTAGTGGTAAATAATAGTTATGATTATCATATCTTGAGTGATAGGTGTGAAGGAGTTCTTAGACAACTCTTCTATATGATAGAACTTGAGTTTTCATGGGTGATCAGGACTTTTCTTTTCAATTTGATATTTATGGTTTCTTATTCTTGAGATATTTTGGATTTTTTTTCTACTCTAAGTTTTAGTAAGACACCAAGAGAATTCCTGTTAAATTACTAGTTTCATAGTGAAATTGGAGGAAATCCATGGGTGAACAGTCTATAAAACAATGTGAAAGCCATTATAAACTATTATAGATAGCTTCTAGTGGCACTCTAATGGTTTGAATGTGGTTTGAAAAAACAATTAGTCAAATCATGTGTAGTGGATAAAGTTTTTAATTTTTTCATTTTTCTGTAGTTTAGTATTTTTTACTCCTCTTATGTTTTAAGGGGCTTTTTTATATATAATAAGTGATATTTTGGGGTTTTAAATCATATTAGATTAAAATTTTAAAGAAATTTTATATCAATTTTTATTTAATTTTTTTTTGAAAACCATGTTTTGGGTGTCTAAAGTTGATTTTTTGAAAGAAAAATTAAACTTTAGAATAATTATTTTAATTGTATGAAATGAATTTTTGGTGTGATGTTTTTCAAGGAAATAATTTCATGGGTTTTAATATTGATGGAATTCATGGAATTTTTTTGGTTTGTATTAGTTTTCAAATAGTAAAAAAATTATGTGTGTATTTAACGGGGAAGTTAGTTTTCAAGAAGTGGGTTCCTCTTATTGTCGGACTTTAAATGTTTTTAATTTTTTTGAAATATAACCTTGAAAGATATTTGTATAACCCCTATGGAGTTTTGAATTTGAAATAAGGTTGTATTATGTTCTTTCAAAATAGTGTCATAAAGGGTACTTGTGATGTGGTTTTGTTTGATTTTTGCTTTTGTATCCCTTGTTTTGGTCTTTGGATGGTTTTATTGAATTTTTTTTGGTGATTTTTTAGATTGGGGCCTCAAAAAATTAATCGATAAGTAAAAAAAGTGAATCTATCGGGTAGTTGTTCAAGTGATCCGGATATTATTATCCCTATTTTGGAAACTTCCTAGACTCTTAATGGAGTTATAGGGCCATGTTCTTCTTAACTCATGGATTTTACATGAGAGTTTATATAATGGAATCTTCTAGTGATTTGTGTTGATCAAGGATCCTAGGTGAAGATGAAGAGGAAAGATAAGGTCAAAGAGATCTTTGAGTCATTATAAAATCTAAAAACTTCAAGGTAAAGATATACCACTCCTTTTTTTAAAGGATTGGTCTTGGATTAGTGAAAACATGCTATCTGCACTCAACCATTTAATAATTTTTCTTGGGGTATTTTAAGGTTATCTTTATCTAATTGTTTTATCTTGAGGAGATGAGAATTTCCAAGGTGATATAATTATTGAGAATTCATTAATGTGATAATTTGGTAAAGGAATATATTAAACATTTCATAATACATTCTCCTTTCACTTCTGATTTGGATGTTTGTGATTTTAAGAAGGCTTGGTTCTTTATTATAGGCCTTCATCCAGATCTCATCTTGGTGGTGTTTCAATTTGGTTTGTCTACCTTTATGGGGGTGATGTATAAGGTTGTCATCACTAAGGTATTATTGGTAGGAAGACCTATAAAATGTGGTGTTTCAATCTTGTATGGTGTTTGTAAAGGTAACACAACTAGTGTAAGTGGAATCCAGTAGTTTCCTACTAGTGTGGTGATTTTAGGCATGTTAGACACTCTTTTCTAATATCTCTAAGGACCTATTATCAGTGTCATCATCTTGTTCACATTCAAAGGTTTTGTAAGTATAATGGACATAAAAAAAGTCTTGGGACCATATTTGATCTAAGTAGTTCTTTTTAGTGTTTCTTCCACAAGAGACTCAAAATATATTTTTTGGTTTTGGGAGTTCCCTCTTTTATGACCTCTATTTTTTAGAATTTTTTCTATCAATTTTATAAACCCTACATTATTTTTCGATATGGATGATGGATCATTTGGATTTGTTTCTATATATTTTTTATATATTCTTGCCTTACTATTTTTTTATGTTTTTATTACTGTACTTGTTATGGACCGTGGTTTGAGACATGTTTCATGAATGACATGGGAATGAATTGGGTACGAGATATGGATAACAAGTATAATATTTTGGTTGTTGGTTAGACCAAGAGAGCTATTCGGTTGGGATTTTATGTCATAATCACCGAGAGTGGGTGTTTTATGAATTTAGACATGAGTATCCCTTCATGTAGTTTTGTGACCTGAAGTAAAAAAAATATTTCCTTAAATATTGTGGTATATTCATTTGGGGTGTTCCTCCTATTTTTGAGAGTGTTTTATCTTGGTGATCATTGGGTTTTTCTCAAGTTTGGGCTATCTTATGGTGATTCAATCTGTTTATATGTGTTCAAAATAATCTTGTTTCATCCTATAGCAAGTAGTGGAATAGTATATGATTTGGTTATGATTATTCTTTTGGTTGTGGATATTTTTTATTTAACTTATTTAAATAAATTCTAAATAGTGTGGAGGCCTAAGGACGGTCTCTCTGTGTTTTAAAAATGTATGAATATTTCTTTTAGGCTTCTTTTGGTTGGGACATGTTGTTTCTCTATAGATCTTGTAACCTCGAAGACCCTAGAGGAATTGTTAATGTTTTATATAATGTCTTGATTCGGGATTTAGGAAGTGATTGTGGTATGGGTTTGTGTTGGAATACCAGAGTTTAAGGTAGACTAGAGGAGTGTTCATCCCATCATCTCATTTTATGCGGAATATTCTTTTAGGATTCATAGTGCTTTGGTGGTTAGTAAATTTTAAAACATTTTTAGTGGTTTTTTCTAGGATTGGGATGATCATGTACTAAGTTATTCATTTTAGATTTAGAAATAGGGCCCCATGATTGGGTCCTCTCATGAAGTGTTGTAGTCTTAGTTTTTTCCATTAACTTTTATTGTTTATGACTTTATAAAGGCATAAAATAGCATGGTGGGAAAAAGTTGTGACACCCTAAAATGCCACATTCTTGATTATGTTTATATGGTGAATTTATCCCTTCAGTTTAGGGTGTCTTTGGGTGAAATTTTATTTTATTTTTTTTTTTGAAGTTTTTATAAGGTTTTACAGTTAGGAACACAATTTAGGAAACCATGATTTGGAAACTATGTGACTTGGGAAATTTTGGAAAGTGGAAATTAGAGGATCAACACCCAATTTTATACATCATTCAAGAAAATGATGCAACCTATTCATTTTTTTATATTCTTATCATTTATTTTATTTTTATATGGCTCTTCTCCAAAACTATCCCCTCATTTAAACCTCTCAACCTTGACCCCACAAAAAAACATCTCTCCCTCTTCCAAGAACTTATAACGTGGATTTAGAGTGATTTCTTTATGACTTTCTTTCTGGATCAAAAGGGTAGGTATTTTCTTTCTTTCTTCTATAATTTTCCTCTTATTTATTCCATTTTATCTATCCTTATTTTCCATTCTTTGTTAATTTTTATATATAGGGTCATTTTACGTGGGGGGTTTTGGTTTCTAAGGGTTTTGAATTATATTAAAAGAACTAATATAATGGTTCTTGTTGAAGTTGGCATGGTTTCATCTCTTGAAGTGGATATTTCCATCCCATTTCCTTTTATTTAAGATTTACTTGTATTATTGATGGATTAAGTGTTTTAATATAAATTAATGATGTATAAGATATCTTTTTTTAATTTTTAAAGGTTTTCCATGCTTGGGTGATTTTTTCATTTGGAAAAGTGGGTGAATTGCATAGCTCAATAGCACTTTGTTTTAAAATGTAATTTTATTCATACTAATTGTTTGATAAAATTTCATTAGTGGTTTTATTTAAGAAAAATTATTGGACATAGTTCTTTAGAACATGTTACATTTCTAAAGTAGATTTTTTGTCTTTTAAAGGACTTTCTCATTTCAAAAAGGGTATGTTTGTCTCCTTAGTTTGGTTCTTTTTAAAGGAGCCTTTAGTTAATGGGGAATGTTTATTCTTTGATAATTATTATGCACATTATAAGATTTTCATTATTTTAAAAGGTGATTTTGAAAAGGTATTTGCAAAGGTGTGGTACTTGGTTTTCATGAAAAGCTTCATTGGGAACCTTCTAAGAAGGATATATTTTATTGATTGATGTTTAAACCCTAATTGATACCCATGTTACCCTTTTTTATAATTTTGTTCATGTGTTATAGTTAAATGAATTAATATTCATGTTTTTTAGTTTGGTTTGGGGGATCGTTATTAAAGTGGGTGTGTTGGTGGTGAAAATTATTTTATTTTTGCGTTTTATTTCCTTTTGGCTATGTGATTGTCATGTGATTGAAATTTTATTAATAGGTTCTCACCTCTATTATCTATGATATGAGGAACCCTATGATACTAAGTGGGGATTCAAGGGATATTGGTTTTTCTAGTTGAGAATTATTCACTTGTTATTATTACCTAGTTATGTGTTATAACATGGCTAGGGGTGTCACCAATGAGACAAGTTATAAGTGACTAGAGTGATGAGATGTGTGAATTTTAAATTGCTGGTATTTGGTTCCACTTTTACATGTCTAGTACTAGTCCCATTATTCCTTAAGTTGTTTCCTTATAATATGTATTTAATGATACACATCATTTTGTTAATTATCATGTGATTGGATTATTCCCTAATTTGAGACTACTTTGATGTGTTTTCTTTTTACGATTGAGCATTGTTGTTGTATGAATTTCCTCATGAAATTATTGAAATTCCTTTATGACTTTTGATGTAATATCACTCTATTATGTTCTACATTTTCCTATACTCATGTTTGAGAAGTTTGTGTGTGTGTGCGTGTTTGTTTGTTTTGTAGTTTTAAAAATTCAAAAGAGAATGGTATTTTAAATAAAATCTATTTTGGAACATTTTTTAAAACATTTTAAATCTTGGGGAAAAGTATTTTTTTTTTAAAAGGGATGTATTAAAACTAAATGGAATATTTAACTTGGTTTCCTTAAATTGAAATTTTATTTAAATTAAATGATTGGTTTTTGTAATAACATTACCTTAGTAAGTAATCTTAGAGGGGTGATTTATAAATGATGTGTTTTAAGAAATGATATAGGATTTTTTTGGTTTTATCTTTGTTCTATGCAAGAGGAAATGAAAAAAAATGCTATTACTTTCAAACTAGTGAACTTGGTTTCTTTAAAAATGAATATAGTGGAATCATGGTGGTATCTTATTGGCCTTTGGATCACACCCTACATAATCACAATAGTGGGTGTGTAGTATTTATTTTTTATAAAAGTTCTCAAGTTATGCATTCTAGTTTCAGCTACTACAGCTCTATATTGGTTGGAATAAATATATTAGTTTATGGTGATGAATTTTGAATCACATGGTGATTTTAGGTATTATCTCCCATGTTTTATAGACCAGTTGGGTTGTTTAGTGTATTGGCCTCTCCAACATTCTTTTTTTGTTTTATTATTGTTTCCTTATTTTAAATTGTAAGATATTTGAATAAAAATGGTTTATTTCATTTGGAAATTATTTTGTAAAAAAAACTTATATTTTATTATTATACCATGTGTGGATGATCTTATTTTAAAACCAATTATTTATTATGTCAAGGTTGTTCAATGTCTGGAGATCTCATGTTAGGTTCTTGGTTGGAGATCATTATTGATCTTGATTTTTCTTGAGGGTGAAATAATTCCTATATGTTTAGTTGTGATAACCTGATGTTTGTCGCTAACCTAGGGTGATCATGAATTCATATTATACGCTTTAGTTGATTGACTCGGATGATGTGGTAGGCTGACTCGGGTCAGTTTTCTAGAGGGGTCAATCAGTGGTTCTTATTTTTACAAATTATTTTCTTTTTATAATTAAAACCATATGACTTATTAGGGTCATGATCAAATCTTAAAATAAATTCCTCACCCTTATAAAAGAATAATATGAATCACAAATCACACTAGAGTTTTACAAGGTTTTGGTTCAGTGTGATAATATAATCATTGCCTGCTTCATCTTGGATTATGATACCTAGATTATCACTAATGTAACCATTATTTCAAGCGAGTATAAGTGTAAATCCTTGAATCCTTATAAGCTATCAAAATATAGTAAAAATTAAAGTAAGGTGGCATCCTTCAACTTGTAATATAATAAAAAATGAATGATTTTTTTATCATGGTACCACCAGTCTCTGAATGTTACATCCTCACTTTTTATTTAATTGGATCTAAAACATATCATTTTATTTTTCAACACAAAATGGAATATATTCTTAAGAAAATACTTTTAGTGGAAGATAAATATTAATGAATCATAAATAGTTTTATCTTCCTCTCCCCAGTTCATAATAAAAAACTCATGCATGAGAGAATACACACATGAGATGATATCCTTCCTTCTCACCAGCAAGTACCCAAATCAATAGCACTAAAAAAAATTCCTAGACCTCCATAAAAATTACAGATGAATTCAAGTTAATGATAATCTCAAAGACTCACTCTATTATAAAACACCGTACATAATTCTCTCAAAATATATAAACAAATATTTTTTTTCTTTAAAATGATATTTGTATTACTCATGTTAATTCATTAATAATATTTCCATAAAAATTTATGGAAACTCCAATTATTCTCAACTTCATAAATAATCCTATAAGAATATAATATTTACTTAAAAATGGTAATTTCATATATTTAATTTGACATCCCAGGAAAACACCTATGATCATTCTCATTTGATCTCATTCAAACTCCCATGAATATTGAATTGAATAATGGATTTGACTAAGCCTATGATATTTTTAAAATACACGAAAAACAAAGCATTTTCAGATTTAGTTTTTATTTTATTTATAATTATGAATTTATCTTTTGACTTGGGAAGTCATACAATCAGTGATTTCATATGCTCAGATAAAATACATACACTAAAGTCATATTCTATGATGACTTCACTAATTTTTATGCTAACGTGTATTTCATATGACTTGTAAAGTCATATGATCTAAAGATATATTATTTCTATAAAATTCATATGATTTTACCTTTCCCTATAAATCATACACTCACCCATTCTCAAAGTATGATGTTAGAAAAAAAAGTCATGCGTTTATCTCAAAGGCTTAGGATGAAGTCATATGATTCAACCAAGTTGTATGGTGAAGTCATACAAAAAAATATTATGGTCAATAGGAAAATTCGTATGTTCTGGAAATTTTCCATTTTCATACTTAGAAATATCAAATTTATACAATAAAAAACTTGTGGTCAAAAAAATGCATACAATGTACTCTTATGCTCAGAAAATTTCATACGATGTAAATTCAAAAATTCAGTGTCTTTTCCATTTTTCTAGTTCCATCTCAAGAATTACAACCTTATTAAAAGGAAAAAACATCCAAAATACTTCAGGACACTTCCAAACTCTTCAAGAACACTTCTCAAAGATCCTAACAACTATATAATATAGGTTTGAAAGTAAGGATAAATTTAAAAAATTAAAGGGCGTTTAGATGTTACCATGAATTCTATTCCTGGTTTTCAAAAATCACTGAAGAGTAAATATACGATATGGGATTTTTTTTTCAAGTGACAGAATTTTCATATTTTCTTCAAATGAAGGAAACTCAAACAATAAATGAACATGAAAATATCTATGACTTAAATATTGTGAGACTTCGGGGGATACCCAATAAAATTATATTCAATCTTGATATAAGGTTTATGACTTGATTCTAGTAGGGGTTGCAAAAGGATCTGGGTACTCAAGTGAAGTTGATAAAGGATTATCATCCATGGACTAATGGATTATATGATCTTGATATTGAAATTATTAAGGATATTATTAAATAATGTATCCATGATTTTGAAGATGTGTGGGAAGACCATATATATTTGGTAGAGTTTTTTTATAATGAAAATTACCAAGTATCTATTCTGATTGATCTATTTGATGTAATATATGGAAGGTTATATCGATTACCCTTGTGTTGGATAGAAGTCAATGGGGAATATTAATTTGATCTTAAAAAGGTACAAGATACTTTTTAATGGGACAATTAGTCAGGAATAGATTATTTATGCTCAGACTCGGTAAGTTTTAAACCGATTAAAGATATTGAACTCTTGAGTTTTTAGTTAGAGATCATATACCTCTTTGTGACTCGCCTTGGTTGATATATTAGTAACTGGTAAAATAATGAAAGTTATCCCCATGATTTCTTAATACATTGGAAATTTTGGAAAGTATTATGGAAGTTTCTTATCATTTTTCATTACTATTGAAGTATAGTGTACTGCATTATTTCTTTCATATATAAATACTAAGGAAATACAAACTAGGTCTATATCATGTGCTTCATTATAATTATATAGGGTTGGAATCGGATATATATTTCATTGTGATAGAAGTGTATGTTGTGGATCATAGTGAGATGATGGCTAAAGGGAAATACATACCACTTATACAAGTTCCATGGTGGCATGGATGAGTATAAGAGCAGAGTTTCTATTGAGAAGCAAAAAATAAGGTCTCAATAGCCGAATCTATTCATTGAAGATTCTTAATGACACTTATAATGGATGATAAGCCCAATAATGGTACCTTGTATGTCTAGTGGGGTTCTACTAGATGTTCTCTACCTTGAACATCCATTTTTAATAATGGATTTTTTATAATTTATTAGTAATGGGATTTTGGAATTTAAGTTCAATTCATATTCCTTTGATCCAAAATTATAGTAATTTTTATCTCTAATATCTCACCCTCTCAGTCATGCTATGTTAGATGATTTATTATTAAATTATAAGAATAATTTTTATCCATATATATCATTGGTCTCACATCAATAGGATCTTCAAAATACTTATCACTTTGTGAAAATGAATTGGGTTTTGGTTAATCTCTCTTTATAATCTTATTAAATCCTTCTAGTTTGTATAAATTTTCAATTATTGGGATTTTTGTACGAGTTATAGGTCCATTATTAGTATATATTGATTTCCAATTAAGATATAGGTAACCTATCACATTTATTGGTGTTTAAATAGGTGTTTTAATATGAATAGTGAATTGTTATGGTGATTTAATGTTATATGTTGGCCTCATGTGAATGAATTTGAATTTATGTTAAATATAATGATTTTATATGAATTTGAATTTATGTTAAATATAATGATTTTATATGAATTTTTATGTGTTGAACACATATTATCTATGCAGTTCATGGATGAAAATGTGAATTTATAGGTGGAAAATATTGATTATATGGGATAAATAGTAGCTAGAAACATTTTTTTGATGTCATCATTATTAATAAAATGAATAATAAATTTTGTGTGAAAAAAATTGATGATTTAATGTCGTTATGTTATGTTAAAGTGTTTTTTTTTTGTAATATGAATTCATAATGGTGTATTTTGAATTACATTTAATTATTGAGTATAAATTGATTGAAAATATATGTGTTTGTTTTAGGATTATGTGCTGAAATAACTATTTTATTACATGAAAATATATTTAGTTTGGGCAAACATCATGTTAAAAATATTTATAAATTATTAATGGATTTTAGATATTTTATAACATTTTTTTGTGTTGTAAAAATGATTTATACTTTCATTAAATTTGATTTGGAAAAATTTAAAGGATAATTATAGGAGTGAATGCATAGTTATTGAAAATTTTGTTTGAATTTGAGTTTTTTCATAAGTAATTAAAAAATAAATGAGTAGTTAAATCATATAAATGTGTAATGATTGATTCCTTTATGTGTTTAAATTAATTTTTTCATATTATAAAATAATTATTTCATTATTAAAATTCATGAAATTAGCTAACAAACAGGGATCCTTGAGTTAGGTTATATGAAAAGATAATGACATGTGATCCATGGGTTTTTTAGCCCTTATTTTAGACCCATGATATTTTATATTCCAATTTCTTGGAATAAGATTTATATGAGCCTATTTATGGATAATTTTTATTTAAGTTGAGGTTGATAGATTCTACTAGAACTGGTTAAAACAAGTATATGAGTTCTTAGATGACTTGGTTAGAAATTAATTCTTTAAAATGAATGTTGTAAATGATATGATTAAATAATTTTATTGCTTTAAACTAATTATATATGAACACATTAAACTCAAAGGTATGTTTAGATTTGTGGTAGTTTCTTCTTAAAATTTATTCTCACTCCTTTTACTTACACATCTTTTTCATGTGAGGATTTTTTGCATGCTATTTTAGGTAATGGAAAAGAGTCTTGGTGGAGAGGATTTTATGTCAAGATACATCATAGAGACTATTTAGTATGAATTTTTATTCATGTCAAGGGTTTATCCACACTATATTTTCCTAGTTATTTTACTTTTATTATTCATGGTATGATGATTAGGATTTATTTTGATATCTTGTTTAGCTTTATGTTTCATTTTTTAATTTTTAGGATGTCATATTAATACTTATTATGCGTATTAATTCTTATTTTTTATGCTTATGGATATTATATGTCACGACCCGCCCTCGGGGTCCGTGTCGTGACTACCCCAAGCCCGCCTTCCATAGGCCAGGGGCTGGCGACTAGCACCAAGGCGTAAATCCCGGTAAAAAGGGAAGGCATTGCCTTTGTAAAGTAAACTAACACCACAGAGTAAGCAAGCGGAAAGTAAACACTAAGCAAAAGCAGAGTACAACTGGAAGTGCGGAAAACTAAATGGGCCAGTATACAAAACCAAACTGAATGTAAAGTACAACTCGAAAGGGAAAAACAGCAACTGTAAGTAAAAGCCGCTACACTGAGCTGTCCACTAGAGATCCCACCTGAAAGGTGGGTACAAATAGCTCCACTACTCCACGGGTCCCACTGTCCGCTCCGAGCACGTTCCGCCCAGTGGTCCACCTCCAGGTACCGTCCTGATCTGCAAGCCTCAGCCAAGATCAATGTTGTCCGTCGTCTGCAACCAACACAACGTAGTGCGGGAAAAGCCCGTGTAGGGGTGAGTATAAGCTACTCAGTAGGGACCCCGAGACCCCTGAAGGTCTCTCAAAATCCACAAAGGATAAACCACAAAGAAAAGTACAATCACGAAGTAACAACCGACACTGCTTAGGTATATGCCCATACATATACCTAAGTCATCAATTTCAAATACACTCCAACAACCGAGCCCAAGTACAACTCAGTCCACACAGGAAAGTAAACGTATTCCACACAGGAAAGCAAAACGTAATCCACACAGGATAGCACAACACAATCCACACAGGAAAGCAACAGGATTCAGCTCACACAGGTATACTTCTTCAAAGGATGATAAAGATGATCTCTGATCCATCTAAGTCGTCGGACCCACAAAGGATCGATAGGTAACTAACCCCCGCAAAAGACCCACACAGGATCGGGCCCACACAGGACCTGTAGGCGCTGGTTCACACAGGACCGCTGAGTGCAAAGACCCACACAGGATCGGACCCACATAGGATCGGGCCCACACAGGACCTGTAGCACTGATCCACGTAGGATCGCTGAGTGCTGTAGTCGTCGCCGTCGAATCCACACAGGATCTCTGTACTGTCGTCGTCGCAGTCACAATAGCAGTAGTAGTAGTAGTAATAGTCACAGTCGCAGCCAGCACTAGGGTTCCCGCACACAACAAGCTCGTTCAGGAGGGTCCGCTCCACGAGCCGAGAGGCTGATACATCAACTGTCACAAAGTCCAGAGTTGATGTATCCAAAAGTTCCGTATCGTCAACAGGGACTCAACGCAACAGACGGCACGTCGATCGGACGCCCGGTCTGAGAGTTATTGGCTTTTTCGTCCCAAGGGCCCGGTTGGTTTTTAAGGCAAAACCAACCCGACCGTACTCCACCTGCGTCCAAACCTCGGGTGAAGTATTCCAAAAGATCTGTCTCACTTAGAGGAATTCAACGAAACAGACGGCGCGTCAATCGGACGCCCGGTCTGTTAACTATTGGCTTTTCCGTCTCACACCCACCCTGGGAAACTTCCCAGGAGGTCACCCATCCTGATCACTACTCTAGGCCAAGCACGCTTAACTACGGAGTTTTAACCACATAGGCTCCCGAAAAGGAAGGTGCACCTTGAGTATAGTATACCGAAACGACCGTCTCGATCCAAGGATCATGTTGCCGCTGACGGCGCGTCTTTCGGGGGCCCGAAGCTCAAGTTATGAGCATTTGAACGAAATCGATTCGAAAACGGGGGGTCCGGGTCCGGGCCGACCTGGCCCGACCCCCCCCCCCCCCCCTGGGTCGGCCCGAACCGGGTCGACCCGACCTGGGTCCGACCTGGCCCGGCCGGAGGCGCGGCGCGGCGCGGCGGCGCGGTCCGGCACGGCGGCGCGGCGCGGCCGGCGGCGCCACGGCCTGGGCGCCGCTCGGGTGCCACGCGCGGGGGGCATGGCCCCCGCCCCTCTTCGCTGGCGGCGCGGCTGAAAGTCGCGCCTTTGGTGAAACCGTCCCCCCTCGTGGGGGCCTGCCTTTGAGAAAAACGGGGGGCCGCCTGCCCCCTTTATGAAACCGGCCCCCCCTTAATAATGGGGGGGTAATTAACCTGGCCGGGGGAATTTAATTCCCCCGGTCTTTCTCCTTCCGGCCGGCCCACCTGGACGGACGGTTTTTCTTCAACGGGACCGGCAAACCGGTCCCCTTTCCGGCTTCCGACGCCGGCGGCACGGCGAGCCGCCGGTCCTCTCGTCCCGCCGCGGCCCGGAACCGGCCACGGTGTTCGTCGTCCGGCGCGGTGCGACGGCACCGCACCCCTCCGCCGCGGCCCCGCTCCGGCCGCGGCGCCTTCTGTTTTCTTCGACGCGGCGCGACGGCGTCGCGTTCATGATGATCCTTCCAAGGCGCGGCGCGACGGCGCCGCGCAATGCAACCGTGCGAATTCCCGCGTGGTGCGACGACACCACGCCATCTCATCATCCACAAGAAAATAATAATAATCACGAACAGAGGGGGGATTCGGCCGTGTTTGTGCGGTCCGACCCCCCTCTCGTTAGATGATAACTCTTAAATAATCATCCACAAGACTATCATGCTAGAACCAAGAACGAGAGTAAATAAATAATCAACAACAACCCCTACCTCGGTTTCAAGTACGATGATTGTCAATGACCCGCGGAAGGAAAGCGTCGCGGAGGTCGGGTGTCACGGTAATCGTTCGTCAATTCCGTTGACGAAGAGGTACGTCCGAAGAGGTACGTCGTTGGTGAATCTTCGTAAGCCGACGAAGGAAGTCCGAGGAGGAAGCGGCGTTCCCTTTCGTTGACATGGAAGGCGTCGTCGATCTTCGGAACAACCGGCTACGAAGAAGAGAGGAGCGGCGTTCTTCTTCGGAGCTCGAAGATT
Organism: Viscum album; assembly: GCA_963277665.1. Lineage (NCBI taxonomy): Eukaryota > Viridiplantae > Streptophyta > Magnoliopsida > Santalales > Viscaceae > Viscum > Viscum album. Next base: position 1,074,660,349 of record OY728157.1, on the reverse strand, counting down.
CTTCGCGTTCTTCGTCAAAGTTGAAGAAGAAGAAGGAGTTCCCAAATCCTCTCAAGAAGGCTATAGAAATCTCACCAAATAAAATTAGCTAGAGTCTTATTTTATTCACACACTTAACAAAATGAATTTCAAAGGTTTGAAATTCAAACAATTCAACTCCATTAATTAACAAAGTTGTCATGTCATTAAAAGAGGAGTTTAAGGGAGTTAAAAAGGAGAAGAAGAAGAGTCATGCTTCGGGTGGGCCCCACCACACTTAATCCTCCCAAGGGAGGTTAAGTGGTTGTGGGTTCCACCACTAACTCCCTTTGGGAGAAGTTAACCAATAAGTTAAAATAAAAATTTGTAATCCACAATTTTTATTTAACTTATTCTAAACTCCCAAAAACTAACTCTCAACCCAAAATAAACGCAACCTCGGAAAAGGTCTCCTTAAGCGAATATCGGCGCTGCGAGTTCATTGGTGTCCTCGGAATTCAATTCCGAGCACCGGGTCAAAAGTTAGAAATTCCCGCTCGTTCGTTCACTGAACGTACCCGAGCAAAACTTCAGAAATTGATTCCGGGCACTCCGGGCCTCGGAATCAGGTTCCATCAGAAACCGCGCTCTTGTAAAATTCCAAAGAAAATTAAGAAAAAATTTCCCTTGAATTTTACGGGTCTTTACATTACTCCCACCTCAGGGCTTTACGTCCCCGTAAAGATACATCAAAAACTAGGGAAACAAATGAGGTTACTGAGCACGCATCTGAGCCTTCCGCTCCCATGTGCTCTCCTGGAGGTTCCCGTGCTGCCATATGATGCGCACAAGAGGAATCGATCGCCCACGTAGGACCCGCTCCTGTCGATCCTCTATCTCCACCGGGACCTCCGTAAAAGTCGTCCCATTGTCAACGTCAAGTTCCCCATGGTCAATGATGTGCGTCGGGTCGTGCACGTTCCTCCTCAGCTAAGATACATGGAAGACGTCGTGCACCTGGTGCAACTGAGGTGGTAGAGCTAGGCGATAAGCCACCTCACCAATCCTGCTGAGGACCTGGAAGGGTCCGATGAAGCGCGGAGATAACTTTCCGCCATGGCCAAATCTCCAAATACCACGTCGAGGTGAAACCCGCAAGGAGACGTGGTCGCCATCCTCGAACTCTAGTGGCCTCCGCCTCCTGTCAGCGTATGACTTCTGCCGGCTCTGAGCTGTCCTCATCCACTCCAGGATGACCTGAACCTTCTCTGTCGTGGCCTGGACCATCTCTGGTCCCACAAGTGTTGACTCCCCAGGGTCTGTCCAGCACAAAGGAGATCTACAAGGTTGGTCGTACAACGCCTCGTACGGTGCCATCCCGATGGTGGAGTGGTAGTTGTTGTTGTACGCAAACTCCACCAAGGGTAAGTGGTCCTCCCAGCTACGACCAAAGTCGAGGACACATGCGCGGAGCATGTCCTCGAGAGTCTGAATGGTCCTCTCCGTCTGACCATCCGTCTGAGGGTGAAAGGCTGTGCTCAGAAGTAGCTGCGCCCCGAACGCCTCCTGTAACCCCTTCCTAAGACGGGAAGTAAAGCGAGCATCTCGATCGGAGACGATAGATGATGGCACGCCGTGGAGCCGCACAATATCCTGAACGTAGAGACGTCCCAAGCTCTCCACTGAGCCCTGCTCTCTGATGGGTAAGAAGTGTGCCGTCTTGGGGAGTCGGTCAATAATCACCCAGATGGAGTCGTGACCTCTGGAAGTGCGTGGAAGTCCAGTCACGAAGTCCATAGATATGTCGTCCCACTTCCACTCTGGAACCTCCAAGGGCTGTACCAAGCCTGCTGGTACCTGATGCTCTGCCTTCACCTGCTGGAAGGTGAGGCATCGAGAAACGAGCTCTGCTACAGCCTTCTTCATGCCCGGCCACCAGTGCTGTCGTCTGAGATCCTGGTACATCTTCGCCACTCCAGGATGTACCGCCAAAGGAGAAGTGTGAAACTCTCTCATCACCTCCTCTCGCAAAGCGACTGGTACCAAGGTACGTCCTCTGAAAAGGATGTCGTGCTCTGCTCCAAGGGAGAAACCATCAGGTGCCTGTCCCGAGGATATCTGAACACGTCGTGTCTCACAGTCAGCGTCCTCACGTTGTGCCTCTCTGACCCGCTGCAGTAGAGGAGGGGTAACTGTGAGAGACAGGAGGAAGGCTGCTCCATCTCTATCCATGAAGGATATCTGCAAAGAGGCTAGCTGCTCCGTCGCCTCCTCAAGTAGCTGAATGCCCGTCCTCCTGCTGAGGGCATCGACTACTACGTTCCCCTTCCCAGGAGTATAGACTATCTCAAAGTCATAGTCCTAGAGGAACTCGAGCCATCGCCGCTGTCTCAGGTTCAGGTCCTTCTGCGAGAAGATATACCAGAGACTCTAATGATCAGAAAAGACTGTAAAACGCACGCCCATCAGGTAATGTCGCCATGTCTTCAGAGTGAAGACCACTGCTGCTAACTCCAGGTCATGGGTAGCATAGTTCTGCTCATGCAGCCTCAACTGACGTGATCCATAGGCGATCACTGCCCGCTCCTGCATCAGAACACATCCGAGTCCGGTCCCTGATGCATCGCAGTAGACTACGTACCCTACTCCCTCCTCAGGCAACCTCAAGATAGGTGCGCTGGTCAACCTCTATCTCAGCTCTTGGAAGCTCTGCTGACATCTGACTGACCACACGAAGGGTTTCCCCTTCCTCCTTAACGTATGGCAAAGCTGCAAAGATTTCTCCTTTGCCGAAAAGTGAAATCCGGTCTCATTACCGGGATGAACCACGTTCCTTGCCTAATACAGTCAATCCCGTCATGATTAGTTAATTCATGGCATGGATGACGTCGTAAGGCCTCGACGCTGCTACCAAGAGATCCAACCGTTACTCTCGCCTCCAAGGGTTGAGTCACACTGTCGGCATCAGTGTGTGGTTACTGGGTTTCCTCTAGTAAGAATCTCACAAGTGAGGGTCAAGTCAACAGTTTTTAACCGGCACCTCTTAGTAAAAACAAACAAAAGACAAGAAAACAAAAGTCACCAAGGTAAGTGTCTTATTACTTCAACTTAAAGTACAAAGACACAAAGAAACACAAACTACGAAGCTAGAGGCATTATGGGAAAAGGCATCTATGCCTGGAGCTAGTCCCGCACTAGTCCACCTGCTTCCGGAGCTCCAAGATCGTAAGCTTCAGCTGCCTGAAGTTGTGCTCTCCCCTGAGGTCGGGGTGGACCTCCTGGTGGTGGTGGTGGTAGAGCCTCAAAACGTCGCCCACCACCTGCTGCTCGGCCAGCTCCTCTGCCTCGTCCGCCTCCTCCCTGCGGACCGCCACGGTCGAACCTCTACCTCTGCCTAGGTGGTTCCTCAACCGTCTGCTGCTCCTCTGCATGGCGGGTCGGGTAGTCACGAGCCATGTGTCCTTGCCCGCCGCATGAGTAGCACTATCTTCCTCTCGAAAGACTGGCTCTGCGCTATGTGCCCCGCACTGCTGAGCCAGTGTCCTGAGGTCGTCTACCTGAAGGTCTGGTCAGCCTGGACCCCTGAGTCATCCGTCAACTTCCTTCCGCGTAAGACTCTGCCACGTGACGCCCTGCGGTGGGTCTCGGCGCTGGTACAGACTCAGCAAGGAAGCTCTCGATCAAAAGGGCCCTCTCCAGTACTCTTGTCTGAGTCGGTATGCTGAGGGAGATCAGTGATGCCCTGATCTCGTGTCTCAAACCCTGCTCAAAGGTCTAGGCCCGGAAGAATGGGTCCCGTACCATGTCGGTCGAGTAGTGCAAGAGATCAGTAAATCTCGCCGAGTACTGAGCGACCGTCATGCTGCCCTGTCGCAGCTGAAGAAGCTCCTGGATACGCACCGCACGAAGGGTGGCTGGGACGAACTCCGAGCGGAAGAGGCTCTAAAAGTCCATCCAAAGTAGAGATGCCTCATCGTGCACCTGGAGTATCAAGCTCCACCATCGTCCTGCTGCTGCGTGTAGTAGGCTCGCAGCGAGGATCACCATGAGGTCTGCTGGTGTCCTCACTAGCCTAAACACACGTACCACTGCCTCCAGCCAGTCCTCTGGTGCCTGGGGGTCCGTCTCCCCACAAAACCTGGGTGGTCGCTGGCGCTGAAACTCATGCAGTGCACTGAGGCGACGTGCATCGTCAGCGGCTGGTGCTGGAAGCATCGGCGGCTCGACGGGTAGAGCTACCGCCGGTGCCACTGCGGACAAAGGGCCCTGCACCGAGGCCTCGTCGCTCGGTGGGCTGTCATCACACTCGACTCTCGGAACCCTAGCTGGCTGCCGTCGTGAGGCCATCCTTAAAAGGAACAGGTGCGTCACGGTCAAACAGTATACCTGGTGAGCTGACACAAAGTAATCACAAAGAAAACTTTGAAACACACACGAAATCAATGTTTTCGTGCATTAAGTCGGAAATTAGAAGTCAGGGTCCTGGTGTACGTATACGTCGGCCTCCGCACCAACACTGGACTCCCTGTACTGATAACCACACTCAATACGCTAAACATTATTGCTTCACATAGAAAGATCAGAGTTCGCGGTAGAACCGAACTCCTCTGATACCAATTTGTCATGACCCGCCCTCGGGGTCCGTGTCGTGACTACCCCAAGCCCGCCTTCCATAGGCCATGGGCTGGCGACTAGCACCAAGGCGTAAATCCCAGTAAAAAGGGAAGGCATTTCCTTTGTAAAGTAAACTAACACCACAGAGTAAGCAAGCGGAAAGTAAACACTAAGCAAAAGCAGAGTACAACTGGAAGTGCGGAAAAGTAAATGGGCCAGTATACAAAACCAAACTGAATGTAAAGTACAACTCGAAAGGGAAAAACAGCAACTGTAAGTAAAAGTCGCTACACTAAGCTGTCCACTGGAGATCCCACCTGAAGGGTGGGTACAAATAGCTCCACTACTCCACGGGTCCCGCCGTCCGCTCCGAGCACGTTCCGCCCAGTGGTCCACCTCCAGGTACCGTCATGATCTGCAAGCCTCAGCCAAGATCAATGTTGTCCGTCGTCTGCAACCAACACAACGTAGTGCGGGCAAAGCCCGTGCAGGGGTGAGTATAAGCTACTCAGTAGGGACCCCGAGACCCCTGAAGGTCTCTCAAAATCCACAAAGGATAAACCACAAAGAAAAGTACAATCATGAAGTAACAACCGACACTGCTTAGGTATATGCCCATACATATACCTAAGTCATCAATTTCAAATACACTCCAACAACCGAGCCCAAGTAAAACTCAGTTTACACAGGAAAGTAAACGTATTCCACACAGGAAAGAAAAACGTAATCCACACAGGATAGCACAACACAATCCACACAGGAAAGCAACAGGATTCCGCTCACACAGGTATACTTCTTCAAAGGACGATAAAGATGATCTCTGATCCATCTAAGTCGTCGGACCCACAAAGGATCGATAGGTAACTAACCCCCGCAAAAGACCCACACAGGATCGGGCCCACACAGGACCTGTAGGCGCTGGTTCACACAGGACCGTTGAGTGCAAAGACCCACACAGGATCGGACCCACACAGGATCGGGCCCACATAGGACCTGTAGCACTGATCCACGTAGGATCGCTGAGTGCTGTAGTCGTCGCCGTCGAATCCACACAGGATCTCTGTACTGTCGTCGTCGCAGTCACAATAGCAGTAGTAGTAGCAGTAATAGTCACAGTCGCAGCCAGCACTAGGGTTCCCGCACATAGCAAGCTCGTTCAGGAGGGTCCGCTCCACGAGCCGAGAGGCTGATACATCAACTGTCACAAAGTCCAGAGTTGATGTATCCAAAAGTTCCGTATCGTCAACAGGGACTCAACGCAACAGATGGCGTGTCGATCGGACGCCCGGTCTGAGAGTTATTGGATTTTTCGTCCCAAGGGCCCAGTTGGTTTTTAAGGCAAAACCAACCCGACCATACTCCACCTGCGTCCAAACCTCGGGTGAAGTATGCCAAAAGATCCGTCTCACTTAGAGGAATTCAACGAAACAGACGGCGCGTCAATCGGACGCCCGGTCTGTTAACTATTGGCCTTTCCGTCTGACACCCACCCTGGGAAACTTCCCAGGAGGTCACCCATCCTGATCACTACTCTAGGCCAAGCACGCTTAACTACGGAGTTTTAACCACGTAGGCTCCCGAAAAGGAAGGTGCACCTTGAGTATAGTATACCGAAACGACCGTCTTGATCCAAGGATCGCGTTGCCGATGACGGCGCGTCTTTCGGGGGCCTGAAGCTCAAGTTATGAGCATTTGAACGAAATCGATTCGAAAACGGGGGGTCCGGTTCCGGGCCGACCCGGCCCGACCCCCCCCCCCCCCCCCCCTGGGTCGGCCCAAACCGGGTCGACCCGACCTGGGTCCGACCCGGCCCGGCCGGCGGCGCGGCGCGGCGCGGCGGCACGGTCCGGCACGGCGGCGCGGCCCGGCCGGCGGCGGCACGGCCTGGGCGCCGCTCGGGTGCCACGCGCGGGGGGCATGGCCCCCGCCCCTCTTCGCTGGCGGCGCGGCTGAAAGCCGCGCCTTTGGTGAAACCGGCCCCCCTCGTGGGGGCCTGCCTTTGAGAAAAACGGGGGGCCGCCTGCCCCCTTTATGAAATCGGCCCCCCCTTAATAATGGGGGGCAATTAACCTGGCCGGGGGAATTTAATTCCCCCAGTCTTTCTCCTTCCGGCCGGCCCACCTGGCCGGACGGTTTTTCTTCAACGGGACCGGCAAACCGGTCCCCTTTCCGGCTTCCGACGCCGGCGGCCCGGCGAGCCGCCGGTCCTCTCGTCCCGCCGCGGCCCGGAACCGGCCACGGTGTTCGTCGTCCGGCGCGGTGCGACGGCACCGCACCCCTCCGCCGCGGCCCCGCTCCGGCCGCGGCGCCTTCGGTTTTCTTCGACGCGGCGCGACGGCGTCGCGTTCATGATGATCCTTCCACGGCGCGGCGCGACGGCGCCGTGCAATGCAACCGTGCGAATTCCCGCGTGGTGCGACAACACCACGCCATCTCATCATCCACAAGAAAATAATAATAATCACGAACATAGGGGGAATTCGGCCGTGTTTGTGCGGTCCGACCCCCCTCTCGTTAGATGATAACTCTTAAATAATCATCCACAAGACTATCATTCTAGAACCAAGAACGAGAGTAAATAAATAATCAACAACAACCCCTACCTCGGTTTCAAGTACGATGATTGTCAATGACCCGCGGAAGGAAAGCGTCGCGGAGGTCGGGCGTCGCGGTAATCGTTCGTCAATTCCGTTGACGAAGAGGTACGTCCGAAGAGGTACGTCGTTGGTGAATCTTCGTAAGCCGACGAAGGAAGTCCGAGGAGGAAGCGGCGTTCCCTTTCGTTGACATGGAAGGCGTCGTCGATCTTCGGAACAACCGGCTACGAAGAAGAGAGGAGCGGCGTTCTTCGTCGGAGCTCGAAGGTTCTTCGCGTTCTTCGTCAAAGTTGAAGAAGAAGAAGGAGTTCCCAAATCCTCTCAAGAAGGCTAGAGAAATCTCACCAAATAAAATAAGCTAGAGTCTTATTTTATTCACACACTTAACAAAATGAATTTCAAAGGTTTGAAATTCAAACAATTCAACTCCATTAATTAACAAAGTTGTCATGTCATTAAAAGAGGAGTTTAAGGGAGTTAAAAAGGAGAAGAAGAAGAGTCATGCTTCGGGTGGGCCCCACCACACTTAATCCTCCCAAGGGAGGTTAAGTGGTTGTGGGTTCCACCACTAACTCCCTTTGGGAGAAGTTAACCAATAAGTTAAAATAAAAATTTGTAATCCACAATTTTTATTTAACTTATTCTAAACTCCCAAAAACTAACTCTCAACCCAAAATAAATGCAACCTCGGAAAAGGTCTCCTTAAGCGAATATCGGCGCTGCGAGTTCATCGGTGTCCTCGGAATTCAATTCCGAGCACCGGGTCAAAAGTTAGAAATTCCCGCTCGTTCGTTCACTGAACGTACCCGAGCAAAACTTCGGAAATTGATTCCGGGCACTCCGGGCCTCGGAATCAGGTTCCATCAGAAACCGCGCTCTTGTAAAATTCCAAAGAAAATTAAGAAAAAATTTCCCTTGAATTTTACGGGTCTTTACATTATATTATTTCATTTAGTTTTTTCTTTAGAAGGTATATTAGAGGATCCCCCAAGGAAACTTTTAGACCCTTGGTTTTTGTCAGAAAACTCTAAGGAATTTGGAGCACACTTTAGGACATGTGACACTTAACCTTAGTGGAAAAATCATACTGGGTAGGATTTTCTAGGGTTATATATGTCTCCACTCACTACTCAATAGGACTGGGTGTATAAATGACTTGGAGAAATTTGGTTCACCGAATAAAATTGATATGGCTATAAATATTATCTTAAAATCACTTTCAAATAGATTTTATTTCTTTATCATGAATTATAAAAAGGATAAAATTTAAAAAAAAATACAATATATAACCTCATCAATGTTTTTACTGGGTTGATATTTGAGGGAAAATGTTTCCTAATAGATTTTTTATTTATAATTCAGGAAATTACTGGTTAAATGTGGGGTTAAGTGGATGTGATTTGTGAATTTGGTGTTGTCTTTTTTTTCAGTACATAGGTTAACACATGAATCATATTCAAACTCATAATAATTTAATTTTTTTATATGAGGTGAATGTTATTTGGAAGTTTATAAGTGTTTGTAAGAGGTATGAAAAAAGGTATATTGAATGTATTGGTGAGGAATTTTTTAAACTCACTTTTTATCATGGATAATTCTCATTATTCCGTGGATTGGAGTGATTTTTCGTGGTTCTTGATAAATTTAGAAAAAATAGGGAACCATTAGGCCATGGTCATGTGTTATTGGGTATTGTATAATGGATGAATTGGTCAAATTTTGGCTCTTAGGAGACAAGAAATGGATACTTGGTCATGGTATTTTTATGGGATAGAAAACATATAAGTCTCCATGTCATGGTTCCACATATCATATTTATGGATGAACATTTGAGTAGTAATGGTTATTTAAAACACATAATAATATTAATCATGGTTTTGAATGCAAGAGAAAATAGAGACAACAACACCATGGTATGTCCTAGTATTACATGGTTTCAAATTTTTTAAAAATGTTTTTTAGTAGTTAAGTCAATTATGTTGTAGTCTCACCTCACCATGTTGTGTTCGTTGAGAAAAATATATATCTGAGTGATTTTGATGATGTCAATTTTTGGATAACTATGCGATACTAAAAATCAATTCCTTAATTCCCTAAATCATATCAATGGTTACAAAAAGGGATATATTGATCTAATTTATTATAATAAATCATATAGTGTTGGAAGTTGAAGTTGTTTTCATATTTCAAATTTGAAATTAAAAATTGAATGAAAGGGGAGAAAAAAAATTTGTTTTTGTGAACAAAAAAAATGTGTTTCAAAATTTTGTAAGTACGTAATAAAGTAATAAGTAGGATAAGACACCTAAAATAGGAAATAAGAGTAGGGGATCTTTATAAAATCATATATAAAGCTAAAATACTTGTCTGTGAATATTGAGGATACTCTTGAAGAGAATGAAGATTTTTAGGTATGTACAGTGGAATTTTGATATTATTCTTATTAATAAAATTCTCTAAGTTTTTCTATTTCATTAAGAAAAAATAGTTAATAAGTGAATAATATGTTGGGATTTTGTAGATTTAATTCACTCACTATTTAATAACAAATTTAATGTATGGAGAATTGAAGATAAGGTGGGAATCATCTATAAAAAAAGGAATTTCATTAGGAAGTTTGATAATAAATTTAATGTGTGAAGAAGTGAATATAAGGTGGAGATCATCTTTAAAAAATTTAATTTCATTAGGAAATTGAAGACTCACTTAGTTTTATTTCGTGAATATTATAATTTTTATTATTTGGGAGTAGGTTACATCAATTGGAATATATTTTTATATAATAAGACTTCAAGGATAAACCATTATCTTTGTATTTATAGTGATTATAGGATCGTCTGGTCTTGAGTTTTACAAGTCATACCAATGATTTAACCATTTATATTAAATGGTGAAAATTGTAAATTCACTGTTACTTCTATATATTCATTGTTTGGAGTGTTTGATTTCCAAATTAATTCATTAAATACATCATAATTCAGTACTGAATTTATAAGAAAGTCATTCATCTTCACCGACCATGAAGGAATCATGACCTGACCTCCCCGAGCCATGAACCTGGTCACTTGATCCAATCAGTCTCCTACAATACCTTAGTTTCCTTCCTAAAACACCATAGGCTATTACCCCCTAGGATCTCTTATTAGACTAATGATCATTACCTAATTCCAACACATTTTATTTTAGAGTTCTTTTTCCTCACTCACACACACCCAAGTAAAATTCCCATGAGGTCACCCATCCTGACACTACTCCAGTTCAAACAAGCTTACCTATGTAGTTCTATTCTGGTAGTCTCTCAAAAATAAAGGTGAACCCTGTTGATGTCGGTATTAGTATTTAGTATTTTAAAGATCACTTTTATAGGGGTGTTACAAATGGTTTTTCATTGGTGGAATATAAAAAAATGATTCACAAATTCACCTCCCCCCTACTAGTGAATACTTGAGGATACTAACACCTATTAGCATCTAGGTATCAAAAATTTATATTAGATTCATGTTATATGTTTCCTTAAAATATGATAAGTTGTTTAAAGATTTTAAGTGATGGGTGTTATTTGTTCTTGAAGATGAGTTGGTTGTAAATTTTCATATCTATAATAGATCACAAAAATTTAGTGACTAATAAGGTAATTTTTAATTCTTTTATAAATAACTATCACATTTAGAAGGATAGGATTATACCAAACCTATATATTATCTTATATGTGCTTGAATTTTCTATAAATGGGAATATTCTTAATATAAAAGGTGCTATGATGAATAGGGTTGATCAAAAGAATATAGATAATCATATTCAATTTTGGAATACAATTCATTCATCACGTTCAAAGAAATAATTATTCATGGTCATAGGAAATAAGATAGATAAAAGAATATCGGACAATTTATATAATTTCTATGAATAAAATGTGAAATTTAAAGAAGAAAAATTATATATTTTGTGTTTTAAGTATGAATAAATTATAATTCATGATGATGAATATATAGATGAAATTTTTATAATATTCAATTAATTTATTATAAACATTATAGGTTTTGGTGAGACTCTTTAAGATTATATAGTAAATGATATTTCATATCTTGTTGGTTAAATTTGATGTAAAGGTTTCAATAGTTAAAGACCATGATCTTTAAACATTTACATTATATTATTTACAAAAAAATATTTATTACTTATAAAATGAGGAATAGAAACACTAAAAATAATAAAAATAAAAAATAAAAAATAAATACATTATAAATCATAGAAATTGGAGAAAAGTTTGAAAGATGTTAAGGAAGAAGAGTAAAATTTAGAGGATGATTGAAATATTGAGATAAAGTTTTAAAATATGATTTAATTTATCTCAAGAAGTGTTCCAAGCATTATAAATCATAGAAATTGGAGAAAAATTTTGAAAGATGTCTAGGAATAAGAGGAAAATTTAGATGATGATTGACATATTGAGATAAAGTTTGAAAAGATGATTTAATTTATCTTAATAAGTGTTCCAAAAGGTAAATTACCAATTAAATATTTTATTAAAGTGTTTTTTATATGGATTGATTCAACATTTTTATACCAATTATTCAAATAAATAAGAATAAGAATGTGATGATGAAGATGAGTCATCAAGAAGTTCCTTAAAGAAGAAATATTAATAGTTTTAAAAATTAAACATTATTCCAAGGGATAAGTTAATAATTTCATAAAATCAAAGCATATAATTTTATTATATAATTTAGATGATAAAAACGTGGTGAAGATGAAACTAGATCTAAAATTTATATTAAAGTAAATGAGAAGTTACTAATCGATAAATTAAATAATAATGAGTTCATAAGTAATGAAGATAGTGGTAAAAAAAGGATAAAGAAACTAAGGTGCATTTTATGATAATGCACAAGTTTAAGGATTTTATTTCAAATATCTAAAAATTTGATAAAGAAAATAATTATTAAAAATACTCTCAAAATTTAAATGAAATTGAGTCTTCTCATGTTAAAAAATAATAAATATTATTGAATTAAATTAAATATTTGATGGTGTTACTCACTAAATAGAAGAATTTGATGGTGGTTATGGAATATAAAGTTAAATATAAGGAAATGGAACATGAAAATAATAAACAAAAGTTATTGGAATAAAAAATGAAATGGATAAGTTGAGGTTTAAATTCGAGAAGACAGTTCCAAAAGTTAGAGAAATCTCAAAGGGAAATATAATGGTTATTGTATACTCAAAGAAATTTCATAATTGTTTCAATTATAAAATACCTCATTGAAAATATACATGAGTTATTTTATCTGTGGAAGGAAAGGATTATTTAAAATTAAATTCAAAGGAAGTTATGGTTGTAGCAAAAGAAGATGAAGAATTTTAAGAATCTAGAAATTCTGTAAATACCAATATAAATAAATAACCCACTAAAAATATAAAGTAAAAAAATAATAATGTAATCATTTAAATATATATATATATATATATATTAATGTTTTGGGATTATCCCATGATTTTTTATTTTAAAAAATATTTTAAATTAGAGGCTAAAATATCGATGTAAAACATGTAATATGGTCTGAAAAACAAGCTATTTATAAAAGGAATTGTTTATTTTATAGTTATTTATGGTTATATGGTGGCTTCAAACATATGTAAAAAATACGATGGTTTAATTAAAGTGATTTTTATTAACCTAGGATGTTTATGAGTCATTATTTTAGGGGTATTTTCCTCATTCCAAAGAAACAAATTTAAAAAATAATTAAATTTTTAAAGTGAATAAAGGAAATCAATTTTGAATACTGAATGAAATCTTTGTAAGGTGTGGAAAAATGGGTCATGATGTTGATAATTTCCTTATCATTTCAGCTAATTATTTGAGTATGAATTTTAATAATTAAAATGTTTAAAATAAAAATTATAAAGGATAGGAGAAAGATCATTTGTTGGAAGTTTCATTAAAAGCTTTATAAAAAATAATGCTAGTGAATTATGGATAACTGGTTATTATATCATATTAAAGAATATTTAAAGCTTATATAATATGTTAAAACTTTCATGTAAAGTTTAGTGATGTTTAAAAATAATGGTTCACTCAATATCAAAGGATTTTTCTTAATAGATACTCGAGAGCGAATGTTAAAGATAATAGATACACTATATATCGAAGGGTTGAATCCCAAATTATTTAGTTCCTCTTAGTTTTTCAATAATTTAAATGAATTGATTTATCAAAAATGATTAATCTTTATTTATTATAATTAATTTATATCATTTTATTACTAAATGACAACAAAAATAGGTAACTTGTTTCAATTGGGTGATGCTACAAATTCTTGTTATTTATTTTTGAATAAGGATAATTAATTGTGCCATAGAAGACTTGGACCCTTTTGATAAAAGAACATGATAAATTTAAATCAAGGATAAAATATTTATGATATTTATATTTCATATAGAGAGAGGTGTTGGATTTTTTCCACATTCCAAAATGGGAATATTTTTAACTCTAGACACAAGAAAGTGGAGATCCAAACTTATCATCTGTTTGAATATATTCATTAAAATATTCATGGGTCTATAAGGAAGGTATGATAAATGGAGATAAAAAATGTATCTAATTTACTAATTAATTTAATTTAATTATATGTATTGTGTTTATGAATTATAAATTAGAGTCCTTGAATATTTTTAAAAGTTTTAAGAGAAATGTAGAAATGGAATATGGTTTCTCTTTGATGAGAATTAAAATAGATAATAGATATTAATACACAAGTGTAAAGTTAGAATATTATTTATAAAATTATAGTATCTTATATGATTTAATTTTTCAATATTACAAAAATAAAATTTTTAATCAAAATTAAGGGAAATTGTTTTGATTTATATGGCTCAAATGATATTGGCAGTGCACGATACTACATAGTTATTTTATAGTAAAGTGGTTGGAACAGTAGTACATATCCAAAACTATTTATTATATCATATAAATTTATAATTATATCCATATTAAATTCAATATATGAATAATAAAATCTTGAAAATATTATAGGGGGCTTGACCTTATATTAAAAAAGTGAAAGTAGAAAACATGGAAAAATTTTGAGTAAAGAGGTATCAATAGAATTTTCCTTGGTTGTCCTCCAAATGTAAGAGGATATCAGTACTATAAAAATTAAACATGAAATATTATTGATTATAATGGTTTAAAGGTTCTAGAAAACTCATTTAATGTGTATAGACAAAAAATAATTAGATCCATATGTGATGTAGAAGAATAAACTTTTGTTGGACTGCACGCTAAAAATTATGAAAATGTAGACGATTCAAGTGATTTTTAAGAGGAAGATGATGAATCAAACTTATCAAGTGATGGTGAACTAAAAAATAAATTAATAGAAGGTTTATAACCTAATTTTAGGTTTTTAATATAATTTTTAGTCATGTATAGGTGGTTTAAACAAGGAAAAAATTGGGGAAAACCTCACATACCTTAATGATTTCTCAATTCAAACCAAAAATTGTGAGTAAATAATTGAAGCATAAATAATGGGTGGATTAAATGAATAAAGAATTATATTAGATTAAAGGGAATAAATTTTTAGAGTTTTTACATAAGTTTATGTACAAGAATTTTATTAGAATAAATTGGGTTTTCTATAACAAGTAGAATAAAAAAGCTGAATTTATGAGGAATAAATCAAGGCATGTGTACAAGGATTATTAGCATATTGAAAGGATTGAATTTGAAAAAAAAAATCTGAAGTTTAAAGTCTTTCTAACAAAATTATTTTTATTAGTATCACTACTCAAATATTATATAATATCCTACAAATTGATGTAAAGATAACCTTTTTTAATAGGGAGCATGAAGAAGAAGTGTATATAGAGTATCCTGAAGGATTCTTGATTAAATATTATGAAGGTGGATTTCTTAGTTTTAAGAAAGTTTTATATGGGTTAAAATAATATTTTAGGGATGGTATTTAAATCTTTATTCATGTGTGAAAGTGATAAATTTTATAAAATGATGAGTATACAATAAATTATCCATCAAGGAAACTAAATAGTTATCTATTATTATTAATTTCTATGATGATGATAAATTTTTTCTAGAAATAAGGATATTTTTTTCAAGGAATCTACAACTCAAATGATGGATTTATTTGGGATTTATATATAGAAGTTTTTGGACATAGCATAATAGTCTATTGTTTTATTATTAACTTGGATTTTCATCAAAATCAATGAATAACAAGAGATGTTTATAATGATGAATCAACATGACCAATGAATTAATCTAAATATTAATTGACGAATATATTGTAACCAATAAGAAATTATATTTTCATATTAAATTTAAAATTAATTTAATACAATAATAATACCTTTTCTTAGTTTCTTTCATTGATAAAGACATTGGTTTTCAGACTTCTATTTTATTGCATTCTCATTATGTTATGAGGATCCAAAGTAGAATATCTCTAAAGTGTTCCACATGTGCTCTTATGATATTAAAGTGGCATCGATGGTACTTTTTGTGCTAGCACTTTGGTATTGATCATCTTCTGTCACTCCCTTTTATCTCCATACAATTATTTGAGGGTTTTTTCTTGTTCTCTCTCTCTCTCTTTATAGGAGGAAGGTGAAAGTTTATCTCAACTCCTAAAATTTTTCTAGACAATTTTATCTAAAGAGTGGAGATAATATCTATAGGGGATATATTATGTGTAAAACTGTTTAACCCTAGTAAATAATATAACTAGTTATTCATAAATCTTGGATAGAGAATAAATTATTTATTATGGTCTTTTAACATTATTTTAATCCTTAGGGAACCTTGGGTCTAATATTATTATTATTATTATCTCCTTAATTCACGTATCTCTCGTGGATAAAATAAATATCATTTCTTTAAAAAAATATTTATTTAAATGATAATTAATATATCATTTCTACCATACCTAATAGATCGATCCTCACTTAGTTTTCATTCACCAAACCTTGAATAAAAAATATTATTCATTCGATGAATAAATAAATATTTATAATATCCATGATCTTGAGAATAAATATTTATTTTAATATTCAACTCACACATAAATATGGATATTTAATATTTACGATCAATATATCCCAACTAAATATCAATTCATGGTTTGGAGAATAATATTAATTCCAATAATTAAATTCAAATAGAATTTAATTGAGATCAATAGAAACACTAAGTGTGTGACCCTTTAAGATTATTCCTTAGTGGCATTGGGTGGGTTATCCTAAAGTCTAATATTAGTATCTAATAACACATAAAGTTACCCAAGAGAAATAAGTTAATGTCGCAAAAATTAAAATCACATAGGAATGTTCTCTATATAATATAATCACTTTATCTCAGTATATCATCAATCGTGTTTCATACTTGTGTAATCAACCTCTATTCTCAATATGTCTTTCTTTGATTATCTTAAATAAACCTGCTCATACACCACGTCCATAGAATTTAGTTCAATAGTTTCATTCCAATCAAAGTAGGGGCATCCAAACCTGACCCAACCCAATTGACCTGACTTGACCTGGTCAGGGTGGGTTGGGTCGGGTTGTGTCAGATTACACATGGGGTATGGTCGAGTTGGTTTGGTTAGTTTTAGGTTTAGTTAGGTCATGGGTTATTAATTTTTTTCCCAACCCGACCCCACCATATATATCTATATAATAAATAATAACGAAAAAATAATATTGATTGATAAATAACTAATAATTCATAATTAATTAGTAATAATTTTTAATAATTAATAATAATTTGTACAAAATAAAAAAATTTAACTACTAAAAATTAATAAAAAATAAAAAATAGTAAGGTTATATAACACAAATATAATATAAACATAACATTGTATTAACATTATATTGAAGTTATATTTATGTTATATTTACATCATATTTTCATTATATAACACTATATTTACATTATAAAACATTATATAAAATTATATTCACATTATATAATGTTATATTTATGTTATGTAACATTTTATTTTCATAAATAAATTTATATAATGTAAATATAATGTTATTTTTACATTATATAACATTATTGTTTTATAAAATTTTATAAAACATTATATTTATACTATATTTACATTATATTTATCAATAAATATTAATTTTCAGTTATTATTTTAGTTTTAATTTAATAAATAATTTTACTTATTTTTTGTTATTATTCACTATTTTCTACATGAACTAGCCCGACTAAACATGGGTTAGGTCAGGTTGGGTTATTGTAGAAAAATGTTCATAACCCAACCTAACCACTTTTTCTTAGATCTTTTCCAAAATTCCTCCAGACCCAACCGGATCTGACCCATGGATAGCCCTAAATCAATGGATTGAGATATCAAATTCCATGAATATGGAATGGATAAATCATTAATTGATAAATTCATTAATAACATATTATTTTTGATGTACCCAATGTACCTTACTTCCCACAAACATATGACACCATAGTTTTAGTTAGTACTTGAAATTACACATGTCATCCCATGTATTAATAATAATAATAAATTCTAAGGATCATTACACACATCCATATACAATAATATCTAATTACATATGGAACATGTGGAATTCCTATAGGAAGGTATATCTTTATAATCTGCCATCTAGGAGATTACCAAAGTATAATCATGAAGAGATAAAGTCGCATCCTCTTATAAGTATCTAGTACCTAACAGTATACACCATTTGTGTCCTATAAAATAAAGTTGTTTGACTAATGGACATATAGTTAAAGAATATATTTATATCATATCAAGGTCCTCATCATTATGGGGAACTTCTATGACCTTGTCAATGTGACAGATACTATATAAATTATCACATTAAATTCAAGAATAAGAAAAATAAATATTTGATAAGGTGTTCATTAATATTCAAATCCATGAATATACAAGAAATCTAAGTATAAAGTAGTTAGTTCCAGTAAACCAAATCTAACATACTTTAACTTTCACTAGAGCTAAAAAAATAATTGATTGATAAGTTCTCACAAGTCAAACATGCTTCTGCTGAGTATGGTTATAATTTTTGAGAATATCATGTTTTTATGGCTTGGGTTGGTATGGACACATGTATGTGTGGTAAATATGCTTACTCTAACCTCACTACCCTGAGAAAATACATTAAGTAGTAATATATCTAATTATCCACTTATTGTTCCCATTTCATAAATTTATCATCTTAGATAATACTATAGTCATAAATTGTCATAATAATGATAATACTATGACTATTTTAGTATAACTAAAAATTGAACAATTGGTTTTTAAACTTCTTCTTATATTGCATCAGAAGCCGCAGCGTACTTGGTCATTGTAGATATGGAAACAACTGGTTGTAATAAGTTTTTATTTCATATTAATTTGTATTCACTAATATCCAATATAAGTTTGTATTTCATATTAATTTTTATTCACTAATATCCAAGATCATAAATTATATGATTGAAAAACCATTATTATACCCCTTTCTCACTATTATTAACATTTCTCCTTTTACTAGAAACTCATCTGATTTTACTTTATCAAGTACTATCAGATAGTTCTTACTACAAGTCTATGAATTTAAACAGAATTTGTTTGATATATTAATTTTATGAAACATACATATCAAACATCAGCACATAACATGGAATATTAGATAAATTCCTAACACTTAATCTTGTAAAGTGATATTTATAATCTCCTCTTATGCCCATGCACATTATAGTGGAGATATGTTATGCCATGTGACATAGAAAGTAATTTAGTATTTAATTAGTCCATCTTTTCAAGGTATTTACCATCACTAGATTAAGAAACTATAAAGATCTAAATATATAAATCTTGTTCCGTAGAATTAGGTTTCTTTTATAAGTCATCCTTAGAGAAATTTATTTCTTTATTAATAGAAATTTGGTAAGACTAACTATTTTTTTACATATGTTACCAACATATTTATCTTGGAAAACATTAGCACTCCCATTAACCCTTTGTATATGCATGGTACTCCCTCATTCCAAATGACTATTTTATGATCATCATGCTTTCTTTTATCCCTAAATTGATATGTGAATTTTTCATATATTGCTTTCATTAATTAGTGTCACTAACCCTTTTGGTTATGTGATGTATAAAATTTACAAGGTACGCCATTAAGGAAACTAGTATTAATATCCAACTCCTCATAAAATTCTACTATGACAAGTAGATTTAATATGGATTTCAGCATGATTATTGAAGTAAAGATTTTTTCAAATATTATGTCTTACAAATCCTTTAAATAATTAACTATTCTTTATTGATACTAAATTATGTCATCCATATATAATTTCCTTTGAATACTTTCCAGTAATATCTAGTCTAAAAATATCCACAGTATAGGGCCCCAAAATATTTTTACTTGGATTCCATTACAGAATTCATACATACTTTCCAACCATAGCATATTGTAATTTACTACTTCATTATAGTATTCATTATTCATATTGAATAATATGTCATCAGTCTTGGTGAATATGAAAACCACTTTTTTTTAACCTCCTCCGCGGTATTTGTCACTTGGAACAACTCCTTCCACTAAACTTAGTGAAGTGTATGTTCCTATAGTAACTCATATGCAACTAGATCCTAGAATTCATCTAAGTCAAGAATAATCTCAAAATATAAAAATGATATATATTTCATTATAAAATATATAGTCTATATTGGACTAATTGGGGGTATTAATGTATATAGTGTCTACAAGATAATTAATAGAGATTCACTTAGCATTTCCTTGATATTCATTTGTATATAAATCTACCTTTTAACAAATGATTCACAATAAACACTATAAGATATAACTAATGGATTTCTTATCATATTTTATTTAACATGATATCCATTAGTAAATTTAGTTTAAACATTGTTACTGATTATGCTGTTATTTTCTAAACGTGTATTGTAACACCCCAATATTTGTATGAAATATTTCTCTTTTCATCGATAGCTTGTGTTGAACGCAACACCAAGTTTAAACAAAATGTGATACACTAAAATATTATTATTTTAACATGACCATTATAAAATAGTAATTTAATTATAAATTAGGAAAAGGAATAACCATATTATGAAATATATTAATTCTTAATAAATAAATACATAAATTTTTAGTAAAGTTGTTTTATTCTTTAAAAATATGTTTTCTTCAAAAAAATGATTTTAATCATTTCTATGAGAAAATAAATATAATTAATTTTATAACTTTTAGAAAATTATTTGTAAAAATAAACTTCATTTTTTAATTCATCATAACAAAATTATCTTAGGATGAATTTTTTATAATTTTATAAAAATTATGGAATTTTAATGAAAAGTGAAAAAAACTAATTTATAATGAAAACTGTTTTTTTATTTTAGAGAATTTAAAAATTGAAATTATATTTTGGATTAGTTTTAAACTATAATTAGTTATTTTTTATTATAAATAATATAATTTTGGTCATTTAAATGAATTTTTTTACATGAATTTGGTATAAAAACATTTTTTTATTAAAAAGATCATTTTTTGGAAAAAAAATGTTTTTCATTGTGTTTTTATGATATAAATTTAAATTAAATTCTTTTTTTTGAACTTTAAAAATTTTATTACATATTTATAATCATTGGGTCCAAATTTAGTAAATATATCCCTTTTATTTTTTGTTAATATGAATAGTAACCAATGTAATTTTTGTTACCATGATTAAAGATAAATCGGATAATTAGGGGTAAAAATAAAATGATAAGTGTTATAAAATTACCTAAAACATGTAAAAATTATTTTAGATGATTATTTTTCTTCAAAAATCTTCCATTGTAAAAATTTATGAATTTTTGGAGCCACTTAGTTGACATTAAGTCCATTATAGTATTTTATTTAAAAGAAATTCAAACTTGTCACATGATTATTTTTAATAAATATAAACTTTTTAATATATGGTATTCTGAAAGCTATGTTTTACCATAAATATTCATTATAAATATATAAAATTTATCTTCATCATGGTAATTTATATTTTAATTTTTAGGGAATAAATGAATACCTTCAATGCTTACACAACAATGATGCATTAATTATTAAATTAACAGAAAAAGTCAAATAAATGATATTAAAAATATTAAGTAAATATAATTTGAGAAAATTAAGATGATCCAGGAATACTATTTATAATTATTACAGGTATATGAAATAATATAATAGTTTCATTGAATTTGAATCTTTATTTTTGAAGTTTTTAAAGTCATAGTAATGAATAGTATCAAATTTGACAATAATGATATTTCAGGAATATGATATCTTATTAAATTATTTAAAAATCATAAAAATATTAAATAAGGAAAAATGGGATAAGGTATGATCTAAAATTTTATTCCCTATACTTTTAGAATCTATTTTGAATCTTTTGTCTCTAGAATAGTCTTTTTTATATTTTAATATTTTAAGGAATTCCAAAAATGCCCATCACCTCAATTATAAAAGGGAACCCCTTCCTTCACTATATTTTACCACCTTGAGTCTTATATATTGACCATTATTTTTAAAATAATCCTCTACACTTCCTGATCCACATTATAGAGGTTTCGGTCTCATCAAAAAACCAATTCCAAATTCTTTAAGGGATCCATCACTGAGGAGATATTCAAGAGTAAACATTCTGAAACCACCTTTCTTAATTTCATTTCTTCTTCTACTTTATCCTCACATCATTCAACCATCAAGGAATAATAACACCGGTATAATTTATATAATATAATTTTATATTTATAGTTTAATATCATCTATCCATCCATTCTCTCGTCTCCTCTTATTTAAAGAAAGGAAACCATTGTCCAAATCATAGTGATTTACCGTCTCCATGGATGATGAGTTTTTATTTTTCATTACTGCCTTTAAGGATGCTCTTAAAACTATTATTATGGTTAAAAAATATTTTAATTATTATATTATGACTTATTAAATGATCTTTAACTAATATATAAACAAAAAATTAAATAAAACTAAACTAGTTCGTGATTGTCAGAAAAAATGCCAAAATAAACTAAAAATTTATCATTAATATTTTATCAAATGAATCATATTAAGATCATAAAAAATGATATATGGAAAAATTTAAACATTTATAAATTAAGTAATACCTTTTCATTTCACTTCTAGTGTTTTATTTACATATTACAAGAACTTCCATAATTATACATTAGTGAACCAATCGTAAAACCGTGAAATGAACACTCCTAAAACAATGAAATTGAACCTTATGACTCATCAAAATGGTGATAAATGAAATTAATAAAGTTATAACAAATAAAATACATGTTTAAGAGGCTCTTAATTAATAAATTAATGAATCTAATTTTATTATCCATGACATTAATTACAAGTATAGAACGTTTTTAGACATAAGGTATGGGATCTCTCTAAACCTCCATTTTTTTCTTCGAGTTATGATTTCTCTATCTTAACCCAAATTTATTTCTTATTTATTATTATATAATTCTCCTAAATTTTTTTATATGTTAAAAAAATTATATAGCTTAATTAATCTTTTTTATGGAGAAATAGATGTTTTAAAATATTCCCTTCTCAATCCCTCTCAATAAGCAAGCCCGATTAAATGAAACTTCTCTGTTTTGTTCCTATTTTCAAATACACTCCATAAACTATTTCAAGACACTAATATTTTTATAAAATAACTCATTTTATAATGAAAAACTATTTTAGTTAATTTCTGGTTTTATACAAAAAATATGCCTTTGTCCTCTTTAAAAACACTTTAATATTTTCCCTCAAACAAAACTAAACTAGCTCATTCCAAAAGTTTCCTAAAAACTATTTTTAATGTATTCACTACATCTATACATCATTATTTATTATTTATTATTATTTTTATTTTATTATTTTTTATAAATTATTTAATCCCTTTATTCATTAATACCATTATGATACACCCTTTGTTTATGCCTTATGACATGATTAAGAAAATCATTTATTTCCATTGGTAACCCTTTTGATTATTCCTAATGTTTAATTTATTTATATGGCACACATATGTATGTACATGTTATTATGGGTGCACCCCGATAGCACTAAAATAAATTGGGTAATTTTTAGTCTCATGAGATGCCATGTATGTGATTAGTGAGTAAACATAATCTATTATGAGACTTTTTCCACCATATGATATAGTCTTTGCAGCTAACCTTGACTCGAGTTTATGTCATGTTATATGTTGCAACCACATTCCAATATTTCCATGATAATATGATTCCATGTCCTATATATTATGATTCTATATGTTTATTTATGATCATTGCTTTAATTTTATCATGTTATTCCTTCTATCTCATGTTATACCCATTATTCCCATGTTTATTTCCTTAATAGGATTTTTATCTCATACCTTTTTTATATGTATTCCCTAGGTTATCATTTTTATTTATTACATCTTAGAGGGTTTAGGATCTCATTATGGAGATAACTAAAATGATGTTTAATTCTAGTTTCATGTTTCTTAATTATGTACCTATTCTTCTAAATATACTATAATTTTGAATCCTTGGTTTTTATTTCATGGATAATTATGCTTAAAATCATGTAATAATATATTTAAAAGGATTATGCCTCATTATTGGGTATCAGATCATTATCTAGTTATTTTTGGGGATTAGGACTTAAAAACATTAGTAATAACCCTAGAGATAATTCTATCACCATGTATAACCTAAATTAAACCTTAAGGAATCAAAAGTTAGGATATACTTTTCATTTATAAATTTATACTTCTATGTTCATAGTTTCTTTTTTTATATGATTAATTGATAATTATTAAAGATCTATAATTTTATTTTTCCTTTTTAGTTTATGGATGGAAATATGAGAACACATGCTAACAACCAATGTGATAGGAAATGTGATGCTTGACCTAATGAGATGACAAACCTGATGAGAATGGGATATCAGTACTAGCTAATATGGATCAAGTTGTGAATAATAACATAAATCATACGGAATTACCTCATTTTCCTAAGAAACATAAATTTTCATTTGAATCCTTTCTCTAATAAATGCCTTATATATTTCGTATATCTTCTGATATCCTCATCACGGAACAATGGATCAACTCCATTGAGAAGATATTCTCTATCCTCAAGTTCTCATAAGAAGATAATGTCAGGTTGGTGGTCTATAATTTCAATGGTAAGCTGATCAGTGGTGGAAACTGATCAAAAACAGAGAGTATAAATTGGAAATTTATACCATGTATTCGGAAGGATTCATGAAAATATTTTTCAATAAAAATTTTCTCGGAACTCTTCGTCTTAATATGGAGAGGGAATTTCTCAGACTAAATTATAAGGAAGATGATTCTATTAGGGTATATGAGGAAAACTTCAAAAGTCTTGCATGGTACACCTATTTCTTCATCATTAACATTGAAATCAATGTGAATTGCTTCTTTAGTGGAATAAAGTTGAGTCTAAAAAAAGATTTAGTGACTTCATACTTTGAAAACTATAAGGATATTGTTTTTTATGCTATTAAGGTTGAGATAGAAATCAAATAATCTCAATGATCTCATGGGATTGAAGATAAAAAGTAGAATATGGAGTTTCATATGGGAGGATCAATAGATAAATCCCATGGAGTAAAGAAAACCCAATATCCCATGTGTCAAAAGTGTGGGAAGAAGCATCATGGTAACTATCTAATAGGAACCAGTAGATTCTTAAAATGTGGAAGAAATGGGAATTAGGCTAATAATTATCAAAGTGATATGAAGAATCACACTAATGTGTCAGAATAAAGTAAGATTCAAACCAAAATTCAGATGATAGTACAGTGTGTCAACTACAATGAACATTGACATTATGTGAGACAATCCCCTAAGACAAGGGTTATTGGATATAATCAATGACAACAACCTCCAAGTAATCAAGTAAGGTCATATTCTATCACTACTATAGAGGTGGAGCCCTTTAATGATGTGGTGATAGTTATTCTAGTTATTCATTCAGAAATAGATAATGTACTATTTTATTTTCGTTCTACACATTCTTTTGTATATTTCAGTTTTAATAGAACTATTCAAACACAACCTCAAAATATAGAAGTTGAGTTATTTATGAGAACAAAAGGTGGGGAAATTATTTCATATAAACTATATAACACCTCCCTAGTCAATAAACTAATACCTTAAATTCTTTCACAATAATTTTGTATTAATTATTAAATTAATGGAAAAACAAAACAATGATATTAAAAATATTAAAATAAATATAATTTTAGATAATTAAGCCAATACATGAACTATATAGATTACCATGACATTTATAGGATATAATATATTGGTTTTTTATAATTTGAATCTTTTTTATGTTTTTAAAGTCACAGTAATGAATAGTATCAAATTTGATAATAATGATATTTCGTGAATATAATATTTTATTAAATTATTTAAAAGACATAAAAATATTAAATAAGGAAACGGGTATAAGATATGGTTTAAAATTTCCTCCATTGTACATTTATAGGCTTTTTGGATATTTTTCCTCTATAATAGTCTTATTATATTTTAATATTTTATGGAATTTTGAAAATGCCCCTCACCTTAATTATAAAAGAGAACCACTTCCTTCACTTAATTTCACCACCTTGATTCTTATAAATTAAATATACTCTGAAAAATCCTCTTATATATTCCATAACCACATTATAGATGTCTTGGTATTACCAAAAGAGCAATTCCAAGTTCCTTAAGGGATCCTTTAAGGAGGAGATATTCAAGAGGTAACTTTCTTAAACCACCTCTCTTAATTTCTTTTCTTCTTCTACTTTCTCCTCACCTCATTCATACATAAAGTCATAATAAATATAGTATCATTTATATACTATAATTTTATTTTTATAATTTAATATCATTTATCCATCCATTCTCCCATATCCTCTTATTCAAACAAAGGAAACCATTGCCCAAATTGTGGCGATTAACCATCTCCATGGATAATGAGTTTTCATTTTTCATTACCTCCTTCGATGATGTTCATAAAACTATTATTATGGTTAAATAATATTTTAATAGTTATATTATAACTTATTTCATGTTTTAGAACAAATATATAAAAATTATATTAAATAAAACTAAACTTGTTCGTGATGGTTCAAAAACCACCAAAATAAACTAAACATTTATCATTAATGTTTTAACAAATGAATCATAATCATGCCAAAAAAATCGTATTTATAACCATTTAAACTTATTTAAATGCATGAATAACATTCCATTTAACTTTTTGAGTTTTATTTTCCATTCTACATTAACTTTCTTAATCATACACAAGTGAACCGACCATAAAATTATGAAATGAACACTTCGAGAATGATGAAATTAAACCTTATAACTCATAGAAATGGACATAAATTAACTTAATAAAATTATAATAAATCAAATATGTGTAATAATTTTTTAATTAAGCAATTAAATAATCCAATTTGATTATCCAGGTTATTCAGTATAAGTATAGAACACTTTCGGACATAAGGGAAGGGATCTCTCCGAGCCTATGTTTTTCCTTTGGGTTATGTTGTCTCTATATTTACCCTAATGTATTTATTCTTTATTATTATATAGTTATACTAAATTATATTTTATATGTTCCAAACATGTTTATATATCTCAATTTATCTCTATTTGATGGGGAAATACATGTTTTAAAATATTCCCTTCTCAATTCTTCTTAATAAGCAAGCCAATTAAAGGGAACTTCTCTATTTCTTATCAATTTTAAAATACACTCCATAAACTATTTTAATACACCAGTATTTTTATAAAATCACTCATTTTATCATGAAAAACTATTTTATTTTATTTATGGTTTTATGAAAACAATTATTTTATTCCCTCTTTAAACACTCTTTTATATTTTCCCTTAAAACACACTAAAGTGGTTCGTTCCAAAAGATTCCTAAAAACTATTTTTCATGTATTAACTTTAGTTGGGAATCATTATCAATGATATTTTATTATTTTTATTTTATAATTTTATAGAAATTATTTAATCTCTTCTTTCATGGATACCATTATGATATACCCTTTAGTTATGCCTTATGACATGATTACAAAAACCATTTCTCTCCATGGGTTACCCTTATGATTATTCTTTATGTTTTATTTTTTTATATGGCACACATATGAATTTACATGTCATGATGGGTGAACCAAAATAGTTCTCTAATTCATTAGGTAATGTTTAGTCTCTTAAGAAATCATGTATGGGATTAAGTAGTAAACCTAATCCATTATGGGACTTTGTCCACCATGTGATATATTATTGGTATTTTAACTTGACTGATGTTTATTTCATGTTATATGTTGTTTCCACATTCTAATATTTCTATGATAATATGATTTCATGTTCAATATGTTATTATTCCAAATTTTTATTCACGATCCATGCCTTTTATGTTATCTTGTTATTCTTTATAACTCGTGTTCTATTGTTTATTCCCATGTTTATTCTCTTATTATACATTTTAGCCCATACATTTTGTCTATGTATTCCACAGATTATCCTATGTAGTTATAGGAGCTCAAAGGAAGTTATAAGATCATTATGGAGATATATAAAGTGATGTTTTATTCTAGTTTCGTGTTTTCTAATTATGTACCTAGTCTTCTAAAATTACTAGACTTTTTGATACTTGGTTTGTATTTCATGGATAATTATACTTAAAATCATGTAATAATATGTATAAAAGGATTGGTTTTCTATATTTCATGGAATTAACTATGGAATAATTATAATAAATATAATATATTTTATTTATCCCCTTTAATACCATAAAATATTTCACATATGAGGTAATGTGATATTTCGGTTTACCTTCACTCTACATATTAATGATCAATGAATATTTGGGTATGATATACTTAAATAATACAATCTATAGGATCATGTATCCCTTAACAAGTGTGTTCATTTCTATATTGAGCATTCTTAAAATCTCTCAAATTAATCTCATGAAGTATATAGCCTCTTAGTTATGCCTTTAGAATATGTTATAGGATATTTCTAAACTATTTATAATATCTTTTGTGGAATACCTTTATTTCTAAATGTTTCTTTGTAAAAAACATGATAGTGAATTAGTCAATATATATAGTGTCTTATCCCAAAAGAGACTAGAACACCCTTATTTATATAAACTTATCAACTACTATTAGTTTTAATTATAAAATAATTATCTTTCCATAGTGAATTGTTATTAGTATTATAATTATATTAATATCTGATTGATGATTTAGAACATATATAATTAAAGAATTTTTGAACTATTAGTTTAATATGATGAACTATGACAATATCTATTCATAATATTAAATAACATATTATTGTGTATAATTAGTCCCTAACAATACGAAAAATATTTTAACTTAAATATTTCAAGAAATTTTGAAGTCATGTACTTCTCTATACTGATCTAAGAATCACACTTCTTCAGCTCCTTTAAGAATGAAAAAAAAATCAAGTAATATTTCTGTACTTTCTTAATTCCTATTTTTAAATACAGATATGTAAACATATCATATTTAATATAAATTATATAGGATATAATAATTACTTTTATGAATATACCTAAAGTAAAAAATTATACATCATTTCATTTCAGTTTATTTTACAATAACCATTATTTCCATATGATAAGAAAATAACATCATGTTAATTTACTTTTCCATTTACCCTTTTTAAATTTTTCAGACATTCCATAGATTCCTTAGACTTAGATTAGATCATAGGGTATTTCTCTTTTTCCTTTACTATTGTTCACCATAAGAAGATAAGTATTTTCATGCTTTTTATCCTTGTCAACTTGGTTAAGTAGAGTAAGAAGTTATGGGAGAGACTTCTCTTTATTGTTCATATTAAAATTCATAAAAAAACTATAGAATATCTAGGGGAGTAATGAAAGAATGAGATTAGTGTTCAATTCATCTGGTAGGTAAAACCCTATAATATCTAGATTCTAAATATAGCCAGTCATTTTGACTACATGAGGTCTAGATAGTACCCCCTCTCAATTTTTTCTCATAAGAGTTCCTTGGAGATCTCAAAACACTCTTGTAAAGATATCTCTTGATAAATATCATAGAGATGATTGAACATGTTGTAAGCATGCATTTTTTCAACATGTGAGAAGGTAATTCCCCCCACCTTATTTTTATTGGAACAAATACACCCCTCTTGTTATTATAGAATATCTATCCCATTATATGGCCATAATAGGCCTAGTGGGTAATAAACCCCAATACATTAGTCCAACTTAACCCAAAGCCCCGGGCGGGTCATGTGCCTACTTGTACCACCACTAGAATACAATCCTTCACTCCTAAACTCCATTCCATCACTCCTAAACTCATGTACCCAAAGTTATCATTTCCAAGACATTCCAATGATTGATCCCACCTTATCCATCATCATTCCTCCACCATAGGTCACCTATCCAAAACCTTCATCATACCAACACATGACCTGTGTAGTGTGCCTATGTTGTGTGATGTCCCACCATAGCATCTTAAGATCTAAGCACCATTTTAACCACAACACCATCCTGTTATCCCACCTCCACAGGCCACCATAGCACATCACGCTCACCTGTTACACATCATTGCCAATAGGATCAGGATATAGTGTTTCTAGCAGGTGAATCTTCCATTTGTGGTGTAATATAATGTGCAAGCTCCATTACAATTCCATAAAGTTAAGACAAGTGAGGTGATTATATTTCAAAAGTATTGATCACATGGATAGCATGGTTGATAAAATTTACATTACTAAAATAATATAAAATTGTAAATAAGTACTTTATTTTATTATAAAATTTATGAGATTAAATAATTTAATTTTATTATTAGTCTCCCACTATTTTATCAATCATAATAGCCCTCACCATTATTCTTATAATGTCCTGCCACGTTGAAATTATAGTGGATAGGATCCATATTTTCCTTCTCATAATCCAAGTGAAGTCGTGGTCAATTAGTCGAAGATATTTAGGTGGGTGGGATTTCCAACTGTGGGATTGCATCTCATAGATCTGTTGAGTGGACTCCATAATCCTAAAATATTAGATTGTATTTCCTCAAAACTTTCATCCAAGATACATCAATTCAATAAATGGATACCCCTCTTGATGTCAACTTGATTAATTCAACCCAAAACCATTATAAGAACTCCCTGATAAAATTTTGTACTCTAAAAAGGGTCAAATCAAACACTTAGTTCTATGGTTTAATCTTTAATCAAGTAATTTAAGGTGTATTCTGACTTAATATTTTCTTAATGGATTTTTTCTATTATACATAAATTTATTTTATTTTATCCTTTTACTTTCCTTTTTAAAATTAGATGGATTTTTACTTAACTGATTAACCATGTGTTGATAAAATATTTTCACAGAATTATTTTATTTTATTCTATCTAAGCATTCTTTTTATTTAATTCATTTGCTTATGTGATTGAAATAAAGCATACATAAAATAAATAACCATGAAAAATAGAAAAATATGTGGCATGATCATGAGTTTTATCTACTGGTTTTTTATTGAGTAGAAAATAAACAAACCATTGACCCCACAGAAGAACACTATCAATCATTCTTGGATTTATTTGTATCATTTCACCTCTATCTTATGTCTCACTGGGGTTGATTTCAGCTCAACTCTATCTTAAACCACCTTCGATCATCTAGGAGATCCATCCTTACATATGATTTATTCACACGTGGGTGAGGCAAACCAATGAAATGGTTATGGGGTTTAGATAAAGGAACTCATGGACATGTGGGTCATTACATAATAAAGAAAGTGATAATGTGTACGACATTATTTTAAATTAATGATTATAATTGAAAAAAACTTGTGCAATTATTAAATTAAAAGAAACCCAAACCATATATAGGATTTTCAATATCACGATCATCCATGCATGTAATAAATACTCATTTAATAAACTAGAATTCATTTTAATTATTCTTAATTAAGATAAAACACACTCAAATTAATTTATTATATTAATTCATTCATTCATTCATTTATCTTAATATCCATCCAAAAAGTCTTGGAGATTTCCATCCACTATAATTTTTAAAAAAATTAATAGATTAACTTTATTTAAAATTAACTTAGTAAAAAAAACATGTACATGGAAGCAGTATGGTATGTGTGTACCTGAACTACCCAACATTTATTATGTTTGTGCATTGTGAACTCATACGACATGTAGTACACATAGAATCTTATGAAATTATGTGGTGTGTAATATTAATAAATGAAACATGGATACATGTTAATTTATGTGGTTTGCAATGCTTTTAATGCATGTGGAGTATTCAAGGTATTACAACTATACAAAGTATATAGTTCCAAATTTTATATTGAAATTAATTAATAACTAAATATGTAATAAAATCTATCAAATGGCATGTATTTACAATTAATGACATGAATAAACATGTTCATTAGGTTTTATGGAGTAATTAATTAATTAATTTTTTTAGGTAAGCATATACGAGATATATAGAATGTATAATTCAACCACATGTTATTCATTTCATTCACCGTATATCAGCACCACATGCTTAAGGACTGGGTATGTTTGTTGGACGCATTCATTTATGAGGTATACAAAATGTATGCTAGCTACATGTTGTGGGAACTCGTTGTTGCATGACTTTCATTCCCATGAATCATGTATTCTATACATTATGCATATATGACTACATGATTTCCACCTAAAAATGTGTAGGCTACACAATATGTACACAAGTTTCATGGCATATAGTCCGACCACTACGCCAAAAACCCCATTTAGTGGCAATTTTTTAGAATTTATAAATGGTTTAAACCACCGCTAAATGATGAGAGAAAATTTATAGAACCCATCACATTTATCTGTGTCACTAATCATTTATTAGTTGTTTTTCAATTTTTTATTTCACGACACATCTTTAGCGATAATATATTTTTTATTTTTCTACAATTTATTAAGTATTTATTTTTTTATTTATTTAGTATATACTATTTACTATTTATTAACTTATTTATTTATTTATTTATTTATCTTTTAATTCATAAATTGATCATATATATGTGTATGGTGAGATTTGAACCCCAAACCTCTTGGTTATTCTGCAAAGACTTTACCACTCCATTCAGTTCTTCATGTAGTGACTAAATAGACTTTAATATTATATTTGTGTGTATATATATATATATATATGTAACATCCCAAGTAAGTAATGAATAATATTTATTTTTATCTATTCCTATTTATGAATTGGATAGTGTTTTTGGGGCTTAAAATGAGAATAAATCCAACCTAAAGCATGGAATACTCTAGTATTTTTAAAAGATTGTTTTACCACCTTTTGATGGCGAACCATTTTTAAATATATGTTTTGACAATTTTATAAGCTATATTTGTCAAAATAAACTTATTCTTTATGATTGGGACATTGAAATTTACTTTGGATAAATTTTTGGTATTTTTCTGATAATGTTCATTTTTTAAGGAATAGTGAAGAGTGTTGTATTTTAATTCAAAACAACTTTTTAATCTAATTTTTTATATAGTTAGATTATCTTTTTGATTGGTTTTAAAGTGTAAATAGAATATATTTTTACCATTTAATCCAATGGTGGACATTGGAATTAATTTCACTTTAAAATTGGACTTAAACTAGTGTCAATCTTTTGATATATATTGTTTCATAAAAACACGCTATTTGACATGACAGCGGGAATTAATTATTAAATTAATTAATGTAACTAATATTTTTTGAATTTTGTAAAATAGAAATCATTTTTGAATTCGTAATATCAAATATAGCTTTGGGTGAAGTTTTGGTATTTTTCTGAAAAACTTCAATTTTTGATGAATAGTGAAACCACTAAGTGGTACTTATAAAAACTCATTTTCCGTTTAAATGAAATTTTACCACCTTTGTGTTTTGAATTTAAAAAATCTGACATACATGGTTATTATTAAGAAGTAAAATGTGGTTCAATGGGATTAAAATAAATTTTTGGTGAATAGTAACTTATTAAGTTTTTAATCGCGATTAGAGGTAATTAGTGTAATTTAAGGTAAAAATAATGTTTTAATAATATGAAATGAACTAGAAACATGTCCTACCCTTATTGGATGTGTCATGGCCGACCAAGAAAACCCATGGGTCTATTTTTGGGGCCCCATAGAGCCACTTGGTTGAGATAAAGACATTAATGCTTTTTATTTAATGTTAAAGTAAAAATGACACAAACATGACTTGTTTTACTAAAACAATTTTTAATTGGGGATATACAAGTCATAATTTTGACTATAAATATTAATTGGAAATATAAAAAGATTTCATGCATCATAGTATTTTATTTTATAATTTTTAGACATTAAATAAATTAAATTATTTATGAAACCATGATGATGTAGTGATGACCTATTTATTTAACGATTTAAATAAAATGAAAATATAATGTAAAATATAAGACCTACACTTGTAAAAAACCTATTGGATGGGTGGATTTCTAAACCTTATCACCTTATACTAGAATTATATCAATTTGGGACCTTCTAAATCCGAAACACATTTTAAAATAAAGAAACATTTCTTTACTTTCCAAGAGTGCCCCTCCTCTCCTCTTATAAAAGGCCCCCACCTCTACCTCCTTACCCACACTTCAAAAGCCATTGGCTCGGCCAACCCCTGCACATTTTGTCTCTACACATCCCTATCTTACTCCTAGAAGCCTCACTTTGGGAAGAAGTCTTCCCAAGTAAGCCTTTGAGCTCAAACCAAAGGGAGTTACCCAATTTTAAGGTAATGTCTTCACTTGAGTCATTTTGTTTTATTTTGCTTCTCCAATACCCTAAACTCTTTTTATTCATTTATTTTGTAACAACAACAGTATCTTCCATATACTAGGATGTTGTTATAAGGATTAATCTAGCTACACTTACACACACCTACATCTAATGGTTAAAGAACATACTGTTTCCGTGGATGGCGAATTTCTGCCTCCCGAAACGATGATTGTTCAACATTCTTTTAACACATTAAAAGGTGGCCATTAAGATGTCAATATATTTATATATGATATATAATATTTTTATGTTTTCCTTAGGCTTCTGTATTTTTCATTTTTGGCATACCTTTATGGTTTCCATTATGGGTAAACGCGATATCTTCATTTAAGGAAGTGCGGACTACTGCCCCCTCAAAGTGATTTGATTTCGTTAATGCCATATGTGGGATGTCTAAAGGATTTAATTAATGGCATTATATATGATATTATACTGGAATTATAATATACCTTTATATCATTATGATTCCATTCCATAAAAATATGAAATAGAAATGAAAGTAGCGTTCATGCGTACGTACGGCTTACCGTCTCCATGAACGGTGCATTTCATTTCTTACCTATAAATGTTATGTAAAATTATAAATGCATGTATATACTAGATATATATGATGTATATGATATATACATCATGAGTATAACTCTGTATATAATGGATACATGAACAACTTGTAATTATAAAGAGCATATTTTGACTCAAGTACCAATGATCGTTAAAATGACCGTTATTAACTAAAATAATTACATAGTGTTCATGACATGGTAATAAGTGATATAAAAGGAATAATGAACTTGAAGAAGGTTCTTAAACAAGTATAAATTAACTGAAGTTTATTATTCAGGAGATTAAAGAACGATCGAGTCAAGTCGGACCCGAAGTATGGGACTTCGTCTCAATATCCTTTCATTGAGGTATATTTTATTTTATACACAACTTTCTTTTATACGATGTATAAATCCCTTTGACTTTTACGTTTATCCAAAAGGAATCTTTTTTATACGAAGTGTTTTACAAAACGACAAAAGGAAATGTTTTTGTCGTACGTATGCGGCGACAACGACTTCTCCGCCGTCGTGACCATTATTTGGGTTTCAGCTTCCTCTACAAGACATACCTTCTTTTTAAAAGAAAAATAAAAACCATGTTTTACTTTTCTTTTATTTTGGTATTTAAAATGGTTTTCATAATGTTTTTATATCGATGTGTTGTATTGAAATCTTGTGATTGAAAGGTGGAAATGTTATGTTTCCTTTATGCATGTTTTATGTGATACGATTATGTTGTGGTTCTTGGGCATTATTATGAAGACGGGTGGTTCTGTGATAAACTAAGGGCGAGTGAGCCCGATATAGCGCTCCAATGCATTGGGTAACGCAAAGGAGTGAAACGTTAAGGTTTCTCCGAAAAGATTTAAGGAATATACTATGGTGGGTATTTCAAACGTAACCAAGAGGGTTACTCCCTACGTAAGAATGTTATGAATGCCCCAAGTTACCTTTATGTCTTATGATTTCTATGATTTATTCATGATTTGATGAGTTATGTTAAAGTGCTTATGTTTTATGTGTAAAGTATGATTTCATTATTATGTATATATGAACTCATGTTTCCTTTCCATATTTTTATGTCCCATACTGAGATTTTTATGCTCATCCCAAGTTTTTTTTGAAATGTTTTCATAGGTCAAGGGAAAGGTACATGATATGATGATAGTGTCAAGAAGTTTCAAGAAAGAATCCATGTTTTATTTTAAATATGTTTCCGTTTATGGGGAAAATGAATACTATCTTTATGTAACCAATTTGTTTAAATGTGGAATGTAATGAATGTTTTTATGATCTAATTCTCTAAAACT
The DNA here is from genome assembly GCA_963277665.1 of Viscum album. NCBI lineage: Eukaryota > Viridiplantae > Streptophyta > Magnoliopsida > Santalales > Viscaceae > Viscum > Viscum album. The sequence goes on along the minus strand of OY728157.1, from coordinate 1,074,624,362 downwards.
CTAAACCTGAAAAGATCCTCAACGTGTAATCTTGTAATAACTCAAGATTAAGTATGGTTTAAGGTTGGGGCCTTATAGTTGGTATCAGAGGTCAGTTTAAATAACCTTAGGAGTTAGAATTTTATGAAATGATTATCCAAAAATATTTTTTTCTTATGGTAAAATTGAAATGATATAGCATTTGAAGATTACCATGTTGCTTCATCTAAGAAATGTTTGTTCAGAATGGTTTTCCGCAGAGGAAACAGGGAAGCAGTGCTAGGAAGGCTTACAGAAGGAAATAACCTTCCGAATCAGCATCCTGAGATGGTCGGAATTGGAACTGAACAGTTTTTTGCAGTAATGGCATAGTTGACTTAGGCGATAAATGGTGGTGGTATCCATGCACGAGATCAGCCAGATCAACCGCAGAGGAACATGTTAGTGGTAGAACATTTTATGAGGCAATATCCCCCATCATTCAGAGGATCATCTGGCCCTGTGCTAGCTGAAGGGTGGATTAAATCACTGGAGATGATTTTCGATGTCATGGGGTGTTCATAAAATCAAAAGGTTAGTCTTGTTATTTATCTTTTAGAGGGTGAAGTAGATCAGTGGTGGTCAATGGTTAAAAATATTAGGGAGGCTGATGAAATTGATGCTCTCGACTGGGATGAATTCAAAGGTATGTTTCTTGAGAAGTATTTTCCTAAGGCTGTTCGACTTAGGATGGAAAAACAATTCCTGGAATTGAGGCAAGAGGAAGACTCAGTGGCTGCTTATGAAGAAAGGTTCACTCGATTGTCAAGGTATGCTCCAAATTTTATCTGAGAACTTGATAGTAAAATCAATCGTTTTTACTCAGGATTAAATCCAAAATATCGAAGGGATTTAGCTTCTCGTGAGTTTAAAAGATATGAAAAGATTGTTCGATGTGCTGAGAAGGTCGAAATGGAGTTTGTCGATGATCAGGTGTTCTATAACAACCATCAGAAGAAGATACCGAGGTGGCAGGATAAAGGAAGGAATTCTTAAAAAATGTCTAATGGTAAGAAAACTAAGTTTCCAGTTTGTGATAAATGTGGTAAAAGGCATGTTGGGTAATGTCTTCTGAATTATGGAAAGTGCAACTGATGTGGTAAGATGGGACACAAGTCTTGTGATTGTACTAGAAAAGATCAGGGTGATGGTAAGACCAAATTTGATTTACAGTTAGTGAAATGTTTTAAGTGCAATGAGATGGGTCATTATGCAAACGAGTGTCCGACAAAGAGCTTGAGTGATGGGAAGCAGTTAGACTACAAGCAGAAAGGGGTGGTGAGATCCTTTGAAACTACATCAGCAGATGTCGGGCCATCAAATGAAGTTGTATCATGTACTTTGTTTGTTTTTTCAGAGTATTCCAGTGTGTTGTTTGATTCGGGGTCTACACATTCTTTCATCTCTGAAACCTTTTCTAGTAAAATGGGAATACCATCTCAATAAATGACTCCTTAACTTGTGGTAAAAACACCTGGGGAAATGCTGAGGCAAAAATAATTTATAAGAATCTTCCTATCCTTATCCGTGGAAAGAACCTACTTGAAAACCTAATAGTTCTACCTCTATTAGAGTTTGATGTTATCCTGGGTATGTATTGGCTCTCTATTTACCATGCTAAGATTGACTGTAGAGCTAAAGAAGTTTCTTTTCAGAAAGACTTTCAGTTTGTGTACAAGAATGAACCCTTACTGTTGATAACATATCAAGAGGCCGAGAAACTTGTAAAAGATGGAAATGAATGTTACCTTGCACACATTGTTGAAAACAAGGGAACTGTTCAGATTAATGATGTGCCAGTGGTAAATGAGTATCCTGATGTTTTTCCTGATGAGTTGCCTAGAATAATACCAGATCGGGAAGTTAAATTTATTGTTGACTTAGTTCCTGATGTTAAGCCAATTTCAAAACCCCCTTATCGAATGGCTCAAATTGAACTTTTAGAGTTGAAGGATCAATTACAATATTTATTAGATAAAGGTTTCATTCGACCTAGCACATCACCATGGGGTGCTCCTATTTTATTTGTTAAAAATAAAGCTGGTTCTATGAGACTTTGCATTGACTATAGAGCCTTGAATAACATCACTAATAAGAATAAATATCCTTTGCCTCATATCTATTATTTGTTTGATCAGATCCAGGGAGCTCAATATTTTTCAAAGATTGACCTGAGATCGGGGTACCATCAGTTGAAGGTAAAGGAAGCAGATATTCTGAAGACTGCATTCCGTACAAGATATGGCCATTATGAATTTGTAGTAATCCCTTTTGGGCTAACCAATGCACCTGCTGTATTCATGGACTTAATGAATATAATTTTCCATGAGTTCTTGGATAAGTTTTTGGTTGTTTTCATTGATGATATTTTGGTGTTTTCTAAAAGTAAAGAGGAGTATGAAAGACATTTAAGGGTTATCTTGCAAACCTTAAAAGAAAATAAATTGTATGGTAAATTCAGCAAGTGTGAGTTTTGGTTGAAAAAAATTTCTTTCCTTGGTTACATTGTTTCTAAAGAGGGGGTAACTGTTGATCCTGCTAAAACAAAAGTTGTTGAAGAATGGCCAAGACCCACAAATGTAACCGAGATCCGTAGTTTCCTTGGTTTGGCAGGTTACTACCGAAGGTTTGTTGAAATTTTTTCACATTTATCTTGTCCAATGACTAAGCTAACTCGGAAGGGTGTTAAGTTTATCCGGACAAAAGAATGTGATGATTGTTTTCAGAAGTTGAAAAGAAGATTGGTGAATGCTCTAGTTTTGTCACTATCTTCCAGGAATGGTGAGTTTGTTATCTACAGTGATGCTTCATTGAAAAGACTTGGTTGTGTCCTAATGCAGAATGATCAGGTAATTGCTTATGCTTCACGACAGTTGAAAACTCATGAGGTAAATTACCCTACACTTGATTTGGAATTAGCTGCTGTTGTTTTCGCTTTAAAAATTTGGAGGCATCATTTGTATGGAGTAAAGTGTGAAATATATACTGATCACAAAAGTTTAAAGTATATATTCACTCAGAAATAATTGAACATGAGACAGAGGAGATGTCTAGAATTAATCAAGGATTATGATTGTACAATTCATTACCATCCGGGAAAAGCAAATAAAGTGGCTGATTCTTTGAGTCGAAAAAGTAATGATTCATTTACAATGTTGCATTTGGAACGTGATCCTTTAGTTAAGGATTTGATGAAATTTGGCATAGAAGTTGTTGGTGCAGGATGTCCTTCTGTTTTGTTTTAGGTATCAGTGAAATCTTCAGAAGTAAGACAGTGAGTTGCAGAAAAAGGTAGAGCTGGTTCCGAAGGGTAAGTTGCATGAATTCAACATTGATAATGATTGTGTTTTGAGGTTTGGAAAGAGATTGTGTGTGCCTTGTGATTCATAGTTTAAGAGATAGTTGTTATGTGAAGCTCATAGTTCTCCATTTTCAGTTCATCCTGGCAGTACTAAGATGTATAGAGATATTCAGGATTATTACGGGTGGGATGGAATGAAAAGGGATATTGCTGATTTTACTATGAAGTGTTTGACTTGTCAGCAGGTTAAAGCAGAGTGGCGGTTAACGAAAGGGATGCTTCAACCTTTACCAGTGCCAGAGTGGAAATGGGAGAATATATCCATGGACTTTGTTGTGGGATTACCGAAGACATCTTGAGGTAATAATGAAATCTGGGTTATTGTTGATCACTTGACAAAATCTGCTCATTTCCTTCCTATACGAGATACTTTTTCCCTAGATCAACTTTCTCATTTGTATATTAAAGATATAGTCCGGTTACATGGATTTCTTCTCTACATTGTATCTGACCGTGATTCCAGGTTCACTTCTAACTTTTGGAAGGGCCTTCAGAAGTTCTTGGGTACTGAATTACATTTTAGTACAGCTTTTCATCCTCAATAAGATGGGCAATCAGAACGGACAATTCAGACTGTGGAAGATATGCTACGTTCTTTTTCGATGGATTATCAGGGAAGTTGGGACCAACATCTTTCTTTGGTTGAATTTTCATATAATAACAGTTTTCATTCCAGTATACAGATGGCACCATTTGAGGTGTTATATGGGAAGCGGTGTCGAACTCCAGCTTTTTGGGATGAAGTGGGTGAAAGGAAGTTGATGGGACCAGAATTGGTAGAAGAGTTGGCTGAAAAATTTCAGCTGATATAGAAACACATGAGAACATCTCAGAGCAGGCAAAAGAGTTATGCGGACAATAGGAGGAAGGATCTCTCTTTTGAGGTAGGTGATCATGTTTTTCTCAAAGTTTCACCATGGAAGAGTGTGATGCGATTTGGTAAGAAAGGAAACATGAGTCCAAGGTTCATTGGACCATATGAAATTCTGGAGAGAGTTGGATCAGTTGGATACCGAGTGGCTTTACCTCCAAGCTTATCTCAGGTACACAATATTTTTCATGTTTTCATGTTAAGGAAGTACATGCCAGATCCATCTCATGTTTTGAGTCTAGAGGTAGTTCAGCTGGAAGAGAACCTATCTTATGAGGAACAACCGGTCCAGATTCTTGACCACAGGGAGCAAGTGTTACGGAATAAGGTGATTCATCATGTAAAGGTTTTGTGGAAAAACCACATGATTGAAGAGGCAACATGGGAATCTGAAAATGCAATGAGGGATAAATACCTCCACTTATTCGATAAGTAAATAAATTGCGGGGACGCAATTTTCTAAAGGGGGGAAGGATGTAACATCCCAAGTAAGTAATTAATAATATATATTTTATCTATGTCTATTTATGAATTGGATAGTGTTTTTGAGGCTTAAAATGAGAATAAATTCAACCTAAAGCATGGAATACTCTAGTATTTTTAAAAGATTGTTTTACCGCCTTTTGATGGAGAACCGTTTTTAAATCTATGTTTTGACAATTTTATAATCTATATTTGTCAAAATAAACTTATTCTTTATTATTGGTACATTAAAATTTACTTTGGATAAATTTTTGGTATTTTTCTGATAATGTTCATTTTTTAAGGAATTGTGAAAAGTGTTGTATTTTAATTCAAAACAACTTTTTAATCTAATTTTTTATATAGTTATATTAACTTTTTTATTGGTTTTAAAGTGTAAATAGAATATATTTTTACCATTTAATCCAATGGTGCACATTGGAATTAATTTCACTTTGAAATTGGACTTAAACTAGTGTCAATCTTTTGATATATATTGTTTCATAAAAACATGCTATTTGACATGACAGCGGGAATTAATTATTAAATTAATTAATGTAACTAATATGTTTTGAATTTTGTAAAATAGAAATCATTTTTGAATTCGGAATATCAAATATAGCTTTGGGTGAAGTTTTGGTATTTTTCTGAAAAACTTCAATTTTTGATGAAAAGTGAAACCACTAAGTGGTACTTATAAAAACTGATTTTCCATTTAAATGAAATTTTACCACCTTTGTGTTTTCAACTTCAAAAATACGACATACATGGTTGTCATTAAGAAGTAAAATGTGGTTCAATCGGATTAAAATAAATTTTTGGTGAATAGTAACTTATTAAGTTTTTAATCGCGATTAGAGGTAATTAGTGTAATTTAAGGTAAAAATAATGTTTCAATAATATGAAATGAACTAGACACATGTCCTACCCTTATTGGATGTGTAATGGCCAACCAATACAACCCATGGGTTGATTTTTGAGACCCCATGGAGCCACTTGGGTGAGATAAAGACATTAATGGTTTTTATTTAATGTAAAAGTAAAAATGACACAAACATGACTTGTTTTACTAAAACAATTTGTAATTGGGGATATAAAAGTCAGAATTTTGACTGTAAATATTCATTGGAAATATAAAAAAATTTCCTACATCATAGTATTTTTTTTAATTTTTAGAAATTAAATAAATTAAATTATTTATGACACCATGATGATGCAGTGATGACCTCATTATTTAACGATTTAAATAAAATGAAAATATAATGTAAAATCTAAGACCTACACTTGTCAAAAACCTATTGGATGGGTGGATTTCGAACCCTTATCACCTTATCCTAGAATTATATGAATGGGGGACCATCTAAATCCGAAACACATTTTAAAATAAAGAAACATTTCTTTACCTTCCAAGAGTGCCCCTCCTCTCCTCTTATAAAAGGCCCCCACCTCTACCCCCTTACCAACACTTCAAAAGCCTTTGGCTCGGCCAACCCCTGCACATTTTGTTTCTCCACATCCCTCTCTTACTCCTAGAATCCTCACTGTGGGCAGAAGTCTTCCCAAGGAAGCCTTTGAGCTCAAACCAAAGGGAGTTACCCAATTTTTAGGTAATGTCTTCACTTGAGTCCTTTTGTTTTATTTTGCTTCTCCAACCCCCTAAACTCTTTTTATTCATTTCTTTTGTAACAAAACCAGTATCTTCCATATACTAGTATTTTTTTATAAGGATGAATCGATCTAAACTTACACACACCTACATCTAATGGTTAAAGAACATACTGTTTCCTTGGATGGCGAATTTCTGCCTCCCGAAACGATGATTGTTCAACATTCTTTTAACACCTTCAAAGGTGGCCATTAAGATGTCACTAAATTTATATATGATATATAATATTTTTATGTTTTCCTTAAGCTTCTGTATTTTTCATTTTGGTCATACCTTTATGGTTTCCATTATGGGTAAACGTGATATCTTCATTAAAGGAAGTGCGGACTACCGCCCCCTCAAAGTGATTTGATTTCATTAATGACATATGTGGGATGTATAAAGGATTTAATTAATGGTATTATATATGATATTATACTGGAATTATAATATACCTTTATATCATTATGATTCCATTCCATAAAAATATGAAATAGAAATGAAAGTAGCGTTCATGCGTACGTACGGCTTACCGTCTCCATGAACGGTGCATTTCATTTCTTACCTATAAACATTATGTAAAATTATAAATGCATGTATATACTAGATATATATGATGTATATTATATATAAATCATGAGTATAAATCTGGATATAATGGATACATGAACAACTTGTAATTATAAAGAGCATATTTTGACTCAAGTACCAATGATCGTTAAAACGACCGTTATTAACTAAAATAATTACATAGTGTTCATGACATGGTAATAAGTGATATAAAAGGAATAATGAACTTGAAGAAGGTTCTTAAACAAGTAGAAATTAACTCAAGTTTATTATTCAGGAGATTAAAGAACGATCGAGTCAAGTCGGACCCGAGTTATGGGACTTCGTCTCAATCTCCTTTCATTGAGGCATATTTTATTTTATACACAACTTTCTTTTATACGGTGTATAAATATTTTTGCCCTTTACGTTTATCCAAAAGGAATCTTTTTTATATGAATCATTTTACAAAATGAAAAAAGGAAATGTTTTTGTCGTACGTATGCGGCGACAATGACTTCTCCGCCGGCATGACCATTATTTGGGTTTCGGCTTCCTCTACAAGCCATACCTTCTTTTTAAAAGAAAAATAAATACCATGTTTTAATTTTATTTTATTTTGGTATTGAAAATGGTTTTCATAATGTTTTTATATTGATGTGTCGTATTGAAATATTGTGATTGAAAGGTGGAAATGTTATGTTTCCTTTATGCATGTTTTATGTGATATGATTATGTTGTGGTTATTGGGCATTATTATGAAGACGGGTGGTTCCGTGATAAACTAAGGGAAGGTGAGCCCGATATAGCTTTCCAATGCATTGGGTAACGCGAAGGAGTGAAACGTTAAGGTTTCTCTGAAGAGATTTAGGGAATATATTGTGGTGGGTATTCCAAACGTAACCAAGAGGGTTACTCCCTACGTAAGAATGTTATGAATGCCCCAAGTTACCTTTATGTCTTATGATTTCTATGATTTATTCATGATTTGGTGTGGTATGTTAAAGTGCTTATGTTTTATGGGTAAAGTATGATTTCATTCTTATGTATATATAAACTCGTGTTTCCTTTCCATATTTTTATATCCCATACTGAGCTTTTTATGCTCATCCCAAGTTTTTTTGAAATGTTTTCACACGTCAAAGGAAAGGTACATGATATGATGATAGTGTTAAGAAGTATCAAGAAAGAATCCATGTTTTATTTCAAATATGTTTCCGTTGATGGGAATAATGAATACTATCTTTATGTAACCACTTTGTTTAAATGTGGAATGTAATGCATGTTTTTATGATCTAATTCTCTAAAACTCTAAACCTGAAAAGATCCTCAACGTGTAATCTTGTAATAACTCAAGATTAAGTACGGTTTAAGGCTGGGGCCATATAATATATATATATATATATGAAAATACATATGCTTACATATACTTATATGTTATTTATAAATAATAAGTAGTAAACTGTAAATAGTAAACTGTAAATAGTAAATAGTAAATAGTAAATACTAAATACTAAATAGTAAATAAATAAATAAGAAATAAGAAATAAGAAATAAGAAATAAGAAATAATAAAAAAGAAATACGAAATAACAAATAACAAATAAATAATGAATAATGAACAATGAATAAATAATAATTAATTATAAAAAAATAACTAAATTATAAATAACAAATAATACTAAATAGAAAATAAATTATAAATCAACAATTAATAATGAATAAATAATCAATAATCAATCTTAAATAAATAATAAATAAATGACTGATAACTAATAAGAAATATATAAATAAATAAATAATAAATAAATTACAAATAAATAGTAAATAAATAATAAATATATAATAGATAAATAATAAATACATAATAAATAAAATAATAAATAATAAATAAATAAATAAATAAATGAAAAATAATAAATAATAACTAAATAATTGATAATTAATTAATTGATTAATAAATTAATAATAACTAAATAAAAAATAATGAAGAGTAAATAAATAATAAGTAACGATTGATAAATTAATAATAAATAAAAATAAATTATAAATAAATAATAAATTAATTAATAATAAATATTAAATCAATATATAATAAATAAGTAATAAATTAATAATTAAATAAGTAAATAAATAAATTAATATAATGACACATGAATTTATTTAAATACATTTATGTATATATAAATATCTTATGAAAATATATAAATATAAATAAATTTACATAAATGTATATAAATACTAACATGGAGATAAATATATATATATATATATACACCAACATAATACATATAAATATTTATAAATATATATAAATATACATAAATATACATAAATATATAAAAATATCAATAAATATATATAATTACATATAATTATAAATATGTATATATATATATATATTATGTTCTTGGGGGTAAAAGTACATTAAATATACAAACACCGCGCACGCAGGCCTGAAAGGTAGGTCATAGCCCCCCCCCCCCCCCCCCCCCCAGGGACAACACACCCAACCAACCGCTTTACATAATATATCTTTTGGCCTGAAGGCTCAGTGGGCATGAAGCTCATTAAATGGCCCGTAAAACCAGAATTTGGAGGACTTATAGACCTTTTTTAACTAATAAAAAATAGGGACCCAGTTCCCCCTTTCTTATATGATGTAAAATTCCATGAAAGATTTAATTTGACATCTCACAAAGCCCAAACGGACACCCTGGTCAAAAGTTATGGTTATTTGAATTTGAAGTTCGATTTCCAACTTCTCTTAGAACATTAATGAATTTTTTTATTAATAATTATTATATAATGCTGTTTTTTATTTTTATAAGCTTCTATTTGATAGGTTATGCAACATAAACGAACACTCAGATCAAAAGTTATGGTCACTTCATGCTGAAGTCCATTTTTTAAATTATCTTAGAACATTAATAATAAATACTTAATTTTTAATAATGACTAATTATTAATTATTAATTATTAATTATTTATAATATTTATATATATATATTATTATATTTTAAAAAAATACATTTACCAGTAGTTTAATAAAAAATCATCACTAAATAAAACAATTAGTTGTGATTTTAAAAAACCATAACTAAAATTAAAAATAATGAATAAAATTTATTTTTTGATGAGTATTTAGTGGTGATTTATAGAAAAAAGATGATAAAAATATTAAATAGAGGAATTTAGAGTTGGTTTTAAAAATTTATGCTAAATGAAACCGCTACTAAATATCAATTTTCTTATAGTGGTAAAACCATGTGCTAGTCAATTCTGGTAAACATGAGGCATGTTAATGATAATGCATATTGAGCCACATGACCATATGTGTTTTACGTGACTTGTTCTTAGTGTGGTGAATATGGGTACATGATAAGTAACTTAGGGTTATATGTTGTAGAGTTCCATGTTATCCAGCTAGAAAGCTCGGCACCATTAGATGAGTTCTTCAGATGTTCTTCTTGTATTATTAACCCTGGTTTTTTGTTATATGAATTAGAATGATGAGGAAGAAGATATCTCAACATTAATATTTAAAATAATGAATTTCAAAAATGAGAAACTAATAGAAAATGATCAAAATGATCAATAAATTAAATAATTATATATTTTAACGTGATTGCTCTAATACCACTTGAAGGTTCTAGATGTAGTGTAAGCTCCTATTGGTACAATGCCAACTTAGATTTTTTTTCATAATCAATTAATAATATGATATTAACATGATGATGAATCTACATGACTAATGAATTAATCCAAATATTTACTGATAAAGATTTCAAAACCAAGAATAGTGTATTTTTCACATTAAATTTATAGTTAATTTAATAAAATAACAATAAATTTTATTGGTTTCTTTCTATGATGAAGACATTGATCATTCAAAACATCATTCAATTGAACTATCATTTCATCATGAGGATATAAAGTCTAATCTCTCTATCGGTTATCCACAGGTGCCCCTATGATCTCGAAGTGTCACAGATGGTTCTGTGAGTACTGATGCAATGGTATTGATCGTATTGCATCACTCTCTTTGATCACCACACAATCCATAGAGGATTGATTCTTTTTCTATAGTTATTTAAATGATGATTAAGGTGAAAGATTTATCTTTGTTCATGATAAAATCTTAGAGAATTTTATCTCTATGGATGATAGAATCTCAAGAGGGGATGTGTTGTGTGCAGAAACATCTAGCTTGAGGAAATGATATAATCGAGTATTTTTATATCCAGATTAGAGAATAAATAATTTCTCATAATCACTTAAAATTATATCAATCCTTAGATAACATTATGTTTAATAATAGTAATATTATTATTTCCTTGATGCAGGTATGTATCGTGGATAAAATAAATATCATTTGTTTAAATAAATTAATTAATATTTATTTAAATGATATTTAATGTATCATTACTTCCAGACCCGATAACTCAGTCCACACTTCCTTCTCATTTACCAAACCTTGATAATAAATATTATTCATTCTATAAATATATAAATATTTTTAATATTTAGTGTATTGAAAATAAATATTTATTTTAATATTAAACTCACACATAAATATGATGATTGAATACTTACAATCAATATATCCCAAATAAATATTAATCCATGGTATGGTGAATAATATTTATTCCAATAATTAAATTCAAATAGAATGTAATTGAGATCAGTAGATACAATAAGTGTGTGACACTCTAGGATTATTCCTCAGTAGCATTATGCAGATTCACCTAACATCTTATAAGAACCGAGATCTTCTTTTTATGTATGGGTTTTTCTTTTCTGGTATTTTTTTTGGAAAAGAGGAGTTTCTAGAAATTTCAGGAGTATGCGTCGTGTACTATGTTGCCACGGGTGACCGTGTACTAGCTATGTAACGGAGGATTATATGGCTGTGTGTGGTGACCTGAAGACCACCTAAAGCAAAGGCTGGTTAAGGCAAGTACACATCATGTACTTCTAAAGTACACGTCGTGTACTTTCTTTTTATTTCATTAAACGGACCGGGGTCGCGTCTGATGGAAAAAACCATCTTCTTCTCAACCTATCTCATCTGGGAGTGAACAAGACCGCCAGATCTTCGCCGAGACCCCAACTCGTCATCCGTCCTCCGATTCAAACTCCATCAGTTGCGTTGGAATCGCATCAATGAGTTCTTCTTTCTTCTTGAAATTCATCTCTTGATTTCTCCTATTTCAAGAGTTATCCTCGGTTGAACATTTTTATCATTTTTATATATCTAGGGTGATTAAAGTCCTAAGATTCACGTATATCAATCTCACAATGTCGAGTTATGTGGTTTGTGCCTTTCTGTAGATATTCTTTGAGTTATATGTGCAAAAGTGCCCAATACCCTTAAACGGGGTATTGCGAGTTTGTGGTTTTTAGCCCTGTTATTGTCTATTATGCCTTGTTTTTTTAGATAGAGGTTAATTGTTTGTGAATAGGTCTGACTTTTCCATGGTATGGATTTGTTTCCCATGTTTTCTTACTTTGACTGTTTGGTCTAGTTTTTCCTATTAGTCTGCTTTGTTTTCCATGCCTAGTATTGTTAGGATGGAGTGATTTTTATCTAACATGTTGTGGTATGTTGTATAATGTTTAGCCAAGTAGTTCTTGAGGTTTAATTTGGTTTCCATATATCTTTTGTGCATGATTGACTTACACAGGGTTGTGGGAACCTGATGTAGTAGACCATAGGAAGAATGGACATTGAGGTCTTCTTTAGAGTGTCTGTTTACTTTTACGTTGCGAGACCATAGGGGGGATGGATGTAAGTGATCCCTCAGAGTGTCTGTAGTTCCACGTTGCGAGCCACAGGGGGAATTGGAAATTTATTGCTTCCTCAGAGTTTCTATAGTTACCCATATGAGACTACATAGGGAATTTACGGTGAGTGCTTCCTCATCGAGTCTTTGATAAAGCTGAACCAGAGGGGTTAGACTGTGTTTACTTCCCATAGGGTTGATTATAATGTTTGGTTGAACTAGAGGGGTTAGGTTGTGATTAATTTACATAGGGTTACTTGTTAGTGTTTAGATGCTTACTTGATATATGGAATTGAATGAAATTGAAACTGTAGGATTGTTTACTTTTGAGTACTTCCTTGTTTACTGCTTCTTTTTTCTTATTTCCTGCCATATATATTCACTGACTATTAGGCACATATCTTTGAGTGGTTTCCTAGTAGGATTAGTCTCACACCCTATTTGGGCCATGATTTTGGGCCCAAACAAATTATATTGTTGCGGGTCTATATAAGGTCAAGTGCCCTTCTACTTCAGGTACTTGACTACTTTGGAGCTGGAGAGCATAGGACCAAGCTGAGGCTTGCGATGCTGAGGAGTTTTTTACTTGTTTTCCCTGTAGTTTGGTTTAGTACTGTATTTCATCATTGTGATGTGTTTGGCTGTTTTTCTAAACATATGTATCATACATCATTATATATGTGCTCCAGTTTATTTCTTCCAGTCTTCCACTCTTTACGGTTTTAAGGTATTACTATTGCTTTCACTATTTTTATCTGTTTATTTCAATTTTGTTACTCTACCAATGAGGGCATAGTTTCCCCACTATCACACCCAAGGCCCTTATTTCTAGTCGGCAGCCTCTAGCATTCAGGGAAATGCGATTGAGGCCATGTGACCAACTGAGTACGGGGCACCTCAGGGCAGCTTCTGGAATCAGGATGTAACACATCCAATATCAGTGTTTAACAACATCTAAAGGCACCCAAGAATAAGAAGTTAACGTTGTACCTATGAAACCCACATACGAATGCTCGCTATGTAATATAATCAGTTTGTCTCAATATATGATCAAGAAATTTGAATACTCACGCCATCAACCTATTTTCTCGACATGTCTTTCTTTGACTATATGAAATGAATCCATCCAAATTCCATGTACATGGAATCTAATTTGGAAGTTCCATTCCAATCAGAGGGCTATGATATAAACTTCTATAAACATGGAAGGGGAAAATCCTTCCTCAACATATTCACTAAAAACATAGCATTCCTGACACACCCAGCATACCCTAATTCCCACAAACATATTTCCTCATAATTTTGGTCATTACATCAAAGTACATAAGTCATGACATATATTAATAATAACATTAAAGTTCAAGGATCATTATACATGTATATAGATAGAAATTTACAATAACATAAAAAACATGTGTAATTACTATAAGTGGGATTATCCTCATAATCTCTTATCTTAGAGATCACCAAAGTATGAACATCATGAGATAATGTATTATCCTATTATGAATATCCAACACCCAATATTTTTCGCCATATTTTTTCCTTTATATGACATCATATGACCATAATACATATTGTATAGTAATACCGTTATCACATATCAGTATTTTCATCATAGCGGAGAACTATTTTGACATTATCAATTAAAAAAAATACTCTATGATATTATCACATTAAAGTCACACAAAAGAACAATCAATATGTGATAAGGTATTTATTAATATTCAAAAATATTAATATATAGGGAATATAAAGTACAAATTAGTTGGTTTTAGGGAATTAACCCCAATATACATTAGGAGAGATTATGTATTTCTTAGGTATTCAAATTTCTCAATAGGTGGATCACGTTTTTATTTTATCAAGAAAAGTATGCATGGATAATTTTAAATAATTTTGGTAGGGAGGATTCAAAGATAGATTTTAATCCAATTGTAGTGGGAACAAAAGTTTCTAAATATGATTAATGTAAAAAAATTGAATCAAATAGATTTCATAAAACTCATCAAGAGTTTACTCTATTTGACTGATTCAAGATAAAGCATCATATATGTTGTCACGTTATGTGCAAGGAATAAAAGTGTTCATAGGGAATCTCACTTACAAGTAGTGCAGTATATTCTAATGTAAATAAAAGGTACTCTTGATTTTCAATTAACATATTACAATAAAGGAATGTTAGATTTCAATGGATATGCTAATGTGGATTGAGATTTAAGTGTTTCTAACAAGAATTTTATACCCAATGGGGTATTATTCTTAGAAACAATATGTGTATCTTGGCACATAAATAAGAAAAGTACAATTACTTTTAGGTATAAAAAAGTATAATATGTTTATGAAATTCATGAAAAAACCTAATTGATATGGATGAGAACTCAACTTTAAGATCTCAAGGTGGGGGTGAAGTTTCCATCACTCATGATATACGGTACTCAAAATGTAATAAATATCTTAAGAAACTTGGTTCAAAATTCTCAATTAAAAAAATATATATCAAGTACCAGTTCATAAATGAAATGGTTGAACATGGTTTATTGAAGTTGGTATTTTTTTAGGCCATGTAAAAAGTGGTATATGTATTTAAAATCATTTCCAAATGATTCATTTTAAATATTTAGGTTGATAATAGATGTCTAACCTCACACTTCTCAAGTATAAGGTATTGTGTTCCGTCTAATCTCTAACTAATTTTTTGGATGTTGTTATAAAATTGGTCAAAAAAGATAGTAACCTAAATCCAAAGTTATAAATTTTCTTAATAGGAGAGAAACTATTATTAAGGGGGAAGATATATTTAGGGGGGATTTTTTAAAATAGGTAGAAAATATGATTTAAGCATGTACATTTGGTTTTTATATGTATAATTATGATTTCAAGATGTATGAAGTGCTATTTGATGAGCTTTATTTATTTTCAATGAGAAAATATATGGTTGGTACAAGAAGTGGTGATAATTGGAGGATTTTTTGGATTTCATGCTCGATAAGATAACCAATCACACAACTTGATATTTCTATCAATATTGTTACTTGAAAACCTTGGTTTCATATCTTTAAAGAAGCATCTTATATTATAATGATTATTATACTACTCTTTAATAAAAATACATATGTTTATGGGTGATGAAACATTATCTACAAAATTTGATGTAAGTTGTAAGGTCTTAGGATTAATTGAAAATGTCTTGAGTTGATTTCGAGTTGAAATTTATACTTGTGAAGAGGTAGATCTAGATTATGTAGGATGCATAAAGGTAACATTGATAATAAGTGGATATGTAAAGGTAAGATGTCCTAGAAGAGAGTTTCAAAATGGCAATACCTTACCTGCATAAAGGTATCACTGCAATCTGAAAGTTTTTTAAGGGTACACTTAGAGTTATACTATATATGTAACAGTGATCTAGTATATTTCATAAGGGTAAGGAGGCATTAAGTCAATGTAAGATTATATTTTTATTGGATACATACAAGTCATTACACCTTGTTTATAGCTAATATTCCATTCACATAAAGGTAAATTTGAAGATCAAGAACTACATAAAGGTGAACTCATGCATTGTATAGGTTATTAGTTTTTGTATAAGGTCACTTATATGCTTCACATAATTGATCCTCATGGTTGATAATTTGTACATGTGGTTAGTCCATTGATTTGTTTACTTGTTTTCTTTACACGGTCGATATTTATGGTCAATAGTTTGTACATTTAGTAAATCCATTGATATCATCACTTTTCTACCTCATGGTCGATCTTCACATATGCCTCACAATCAATCCCTTTATGGAATATGGTGGGTGAAAATTTGAGTTACCATAATTTTTTCATTCTGAAGAAATAAATCAAATGATGCTTATACTAAAATTCAATGTTAAAATATCATGATAATTTGTATTTATGAAGATCATTTATAAAAAAATTAATTCCAACTACTAAAGAAGCTATAATTGAATCTAAGATGCACCAAGCTAGAGAAATAGAGACCATGATGCAGACAACTGTGAATTGAGCTGAGATTACACTATGGTGAAAAATATGTGGTCATTTTAAGGTCCTGGTGAGTTTGTAATACACCTATGAAAAATGGTAAAATTATAAACCATAAGAAGAAGGATCCATGGGGAAAAGAATCATGATTCCATATATGTGTAGATTTTGAAATGTTTAATGAAGTGGGTTTGGTAGATAATTAGAAAGAGTAAATTACCCAAGTCTTTATGAGATATAAAAGGAACATTTAAATGATAATTCAAAATATTGTGAATTAGGAAATAAATTGAGAATATATTTTATCACATTAAAAGAGGATATCATGCCTTACAAAGATCAAGGATTTTCCAAAAACCTATTTTTGAAACTAATATTATACATGATATTATTTATATGAATATTTAAATATTCAAGATAGAGAGGATGATGTGGTGAGAATTATCAAGAGAACTTGAACATTGTTGTAATCCTAAAGAATACATTGTTAATGAATAATTTTATGAGTCTTGATAATGTAGAGTATCCCATGAAGAGAATGAGTTAAAGCAGGGTAAAATCAAGGAGAAAGAAGATATATGGTGCTGAAGTATTTGAAATACTAAGGAGAATAAGTTCATGTGAAGGAATTATGTATGTATAAATTCAAACATCCATGTGATTACATGAACCCACACTCCTAGATCTGGTGTGAATAACAAATAATTTAAATAATCACTTTGATACTTGTTGTAAAATCCAAGATATAAACATCCTTAATTACAAAATCAATAATGATTATTGTATCTTGTATATCCCAAAGATCTTTTTAGGTTTAGAAATTTAATGAATTGAGAAAAATAATAAACTAATAAATCCTCTATTTTTTCAACTAAATGATATTTTTGTTCCACTATAAGAAACAACTTAATCCATCACAAGTCTTTAACATCTCCCACAAATTCTCCACACAAGCTGTCTTGTCAGAAATATCATATGTAAAACTTTTCTTCATAGCCTGAGGAATTGGAAACAGAAGAAGGGGTGATCTCAAATGATAAATAAGGGAAAACATAAAACTAATGAAATCATATCATAAAAATGGAATAAATATTATGGCAGGAATAAGTAATCATCAAATTTCCATAATCAACTAAAATTGGGAGCATAATATATCTATGGATAGAAATGAAAATAAATATGCCATATGTATAACAATAATAGAATTCCTGGTGATGAAATTCATAATTCTAAACATGTTGATCTTATTTTAAAGGCATCTTTAAATAAATCATTCTTACCATTAATATTGTAGTTAATACATCATGATGAATTCGGTAGGCATACACAAAATACCCCAACATTTTTGTCTCATGAGACCTATCAATGCATCGAGGTGTTATGTGATGTCATCCCCCAATATTCACTTGTTCAAGTACAATGCATTTATCATATGATATAATGGGTAAAAAATACATAATTAACATCACCAATAACCATTTGTATTGTAATAACAACATACAGAATGTCAAAACCTTTCCCCATGTTAATAAAAGGGATAACATGATCATAACCCATCCAGATAATGTAGGTGGACGGTTAAAAAAATAGTCAACTTTCCCGAGTAATTAATAAACATCTATATCAAAATAATAAATATATAAATTTTCAAAATCCCTCCAATAAATAAATAGAATGTAACATCCCAAGGTTTTCTAAAAATAAATTGAAAATGCTTGAAATTTTGTTTAAGGTATATATTTATGAGTATCCTTTAAACATAATTTTATTTCTTCTATGATTTGAATTTCAAGAAACTGTCATCTATAAATGGGTTCAGTATGTTATTTAGAGTGATGGAACAAACTTGTTTTTTTTGTGAATAGTAACATGCCCTTATGAATAGTAATATGAATAGTAATATGACCTCATGAATAGTAAATAATATTATTATTTTATTTTCCCATGGAAATAGGATAATGGGATCTTAATTAATTTTCCAATGTCACATAAAACTAATTGCACTTCAATATTGTTATTTTTCGAATTAACTGTGACCTTATTTAAAAATTAAATTAATAATATTTAGAAAATTATTTTTGAAAAATGGAGTTCATTTTTGAATTCTACACATCGAAAAATGGTTGGGGTAAATTTTTGGTATTTTTCTGAAACTCTTGAATTTTTGGTGAATAGTGAAATACGGTAAAATACCGTATAATCAATTTATCAGTAAAAATGCACTATTTATGACATCATAAGTGATGCAAGGCCACTTTCTTCGAACTCACTTGATATTTTCACTAATTAAGGCCACTTGATTTGAGATTATTCATAGTCTTGATAAAAATATTATAATAATGATTAAAATAATCTAAAAAACCTCCCCTCCTCCACTATAAATATCACCCTCACTCCCCTCTTCTTCTCACACCTCTCAAGCCTTGAGCATTATCTAATTTCTGCCAAATTCCCTCCCCAATCTTCTTCTCCACGTCCTAGAGCTTCTGGTCTCACCAAAAGACCAAAATCAAAGCCCTTAAGAAGGATCTCAAGGAGAAGAGATCAAGAGGTAAACATCCTCTTTCATTTTCATTCTTTCCTTCCATTTTATGTTATTCTCTTCCTTTCCCTTTGTATTTTGTTGGGATATTTCATTTAATATTTCCCCTTACTGTCCAAATTTTGTATGAATTATGAGATATTCCATTCCTCTCATCAATCTTATTTTTATGAAATTTTAAGAGGCGCCGTTAGGCTGCCGAATTTTTTGTAAGAAATTTCTCATGTTTTCTCTATTTCATGATTCCTTCCTCTTCTTTCTTCACCCCCTCTTATCCAAGAGGCATGAAATCTCCAGAATCATGTATATTCTGTATGTTTTCATGTTTATGGAAAATTACAAATCATTATTCCTCTCCTCTCTCACTTATTTAAAGAATCAAAAAACATTGTCCATTTGTGTCGAATTACCGATATCGAGGACGATGTATTTTCAATTTCCATTAATTATTTCAATTCTGGTCATGAAACCATTTATATGATTGAACCAGGTTATAATATATGACTCATATAAGGTTCTGGAATTCTTTTGTACTCATGATTCAAATTTATTAGACTAAATGAGGTTGTAATTATCAAGGAACCACTTAAATGATCTAAACGAACATAATTAATGTTTTAACTTATAAATCATCATCATATAAAGAATCAAAGTGATAAATAGTATCATTTATGGTACTGTAAATATGTAAATACTACTCCACTCCAATTCTGGAGTTTCACTTCCAATCAACAATAACGATTCATCATGAACCGATTGTGAAAATCACAAAAGAACTCACCCAAAATAATGCAAGGAACCAAATACTAACAAATAAGGGATGAAATGAGGTTATGAAATGAACATATAAGATGTTATAAACATGAAAATGTTTCTGTAAAATACTAATAACACCCTTTTGACCATTATACAGGAGGTTTAAACAATTTTGAAGTAAGACAAGCCCAAGGTGAGGGAATTCTTAACCCGATTTCCATTCTTTGGGTTAACCTTCTACGTTATAATTTATGTGCTATTTAAATTGTTTGTGTGATGGGTTCTGTTTATATTATGTTTAATTATGTGTATTTATAGAGTATATACATATTCCATCCACTCAATTAAGTCTCACTTCAAGTATATGATGTTTATAAGGGACTTTTCTTCTAAAATCCTTTTTTAAGATTCTGTTTTATAAGATTCAAAGGCAATGTTTTTATGCTATTATTTATGTTGTATGATTATGTTTTGGTTATTGGGCATTGTTTATGATGAAGGGTGGGACCTATATTTCCCTCCAATGCATTGGGTATGATTAAGTTAGAGGTCGGCTGTATGGTTACTCCAAGTGTAACTGCGATGGTTACACAAAGTAAGGTAGCCGTGAGGGTTACAAATTTTAAGGTAGCCAAGATGGTTACAAGATTATGTAAGTAATGCCCCAATATACCTCTATGATTATAATTATGTTTGTGTGGATCTTGTGTAAATCTCATGTTACAAAAATTAAGATTTTATGGGTGTAAAGCATGTATTTTGAAGATGTTTTCATACGTCATGCGTATTCATGGACTAATGTGATTTTTCCTTCTTTTTCATACCTTACTGAGCTTTTGTGCTCATCCAAAGTTTTTAAATGATTTTTCACAGGTTAATGGATGAATAATACAAGGAAGGAAGACATGTTAAATGTTGAAGAATTGTCAAGGAGTCTTGTTTTATGTTTTAATGTTTTATATTCTAAGGAAAATGGAAACTGATTTTATGGTATCCACTATGTAACAATGTGTAATGTTATGAATGTTTTGTCTTAACTCTCTAAAGCTATAAACTTGAAAAGATCCTCAATGTAAAATGAAGTGTTTTCTTGATTAAATTCAAGATTATGTATGAAATAAGTGTGGGTCCTTATAGTTGGTATCAGAGGTCGGTTTAGACAACTTTAGGGATTAGGAGTTCTTGTGAGACACGTGATTAGTCCCTATATCTATTATTTCAGTTAAATCCTTGTTTTATAACTTTTTTTTCAGGTCAAGTAAAGTCGGTTACGAATGGAAGGAGAAGGATCTCAAACTACATTCCTATCTCTTCCTGATGACTTGCTTGCAATAATTATTGCAAAGTCATCTTCGGATGATTGTGAAACTTTTTCTAGCATACAACTCACTTGCAAGCAGTTTTTTGAGATATCAAACACCTCCTCTATACCTCGTTATCATCGTGGATCATGGGTTGTTTTAGACAAATACTATTTTCACAATATTCACATAATTTCAAGAAAGGTAAATATTATCAAGGTATTTCAAATATTTTACCTTATCACAAGAATTTGAAGCATATTATGATTTTAAAAATGGTGCTGAGGAAGGATACCCTTGTGAAACCTATTTATATTTGCTTTTAACATATAGTCTCACATCACATACTTATGGTATTTTAAAAGGACCAATAATAGAAAGTTTCAACTCAATTTCGGTCTGACTATTTTATAGAAATCATGTTTTATCAGATGTTTTGGAATTATATGTCATACATGATTATTTTCCAAAACTGTTTTTCTGTGAACACCCATATGACCCATGTTGTACGAGGTGTACTTGGATGGAGGAAGCAAATGATTTTGAAGGATCTCTAAATCATTGTGGTAATGCATGGGACTTCTACCTACGTGAACAAGATGACGATGAAACCGAGTGGACACCTTGATCAAGGTACCCTCAGTTGTTTAATAAGTAAATAAAATTACGAGGATGTAATTTCAAGAAGGTGGGGATAATGTAACATCCCAAGGTTTTCTAAAAATAAATTGAAAATGCTTGAAATTTTGTTTAAGGTATATATTTATGAGTATCCTTTAAACATAATTTTATTTCTTCTATGATTTGAATTTCAAGAAACTGTCATCTACAAATGGGTTCAGTATGTTATTTAGAGTGATGGAACAAACTTGTTTTTTTTTTGTGAATAGTAACATGCCCTTATGAATAGTAATATGAATAGTAATATGACCTCATGAATAGTAAATAATATTATTATTTTATTTTCCCATGGCAATAGGATAATGGGATCTTAATTAATTTTCCAATGTCACATAAAACTAATTGCACTTCAATATTGTTATTTTTCGAATTAACTGTGACCTTATTTAAAAATTAAATTAATAATATTTAGAAAATTATTTTTGAAAAATGGAGTTCATTTTTGAATTCTACACATCGAAAAATGGTTGGGGTAAATTTTTGGTATTTTTCTGAAACTCTTGAATTTTCGGTGAATAGTGAAATACGGTAAAATACCGTATAATCAATTTATCAGAAAAAATGCACTATTTATGACATCATATGTCATGACCCGACCCAACGGGGCTCGAGCCGCGACTCCCCAAGCCCGCCTCCAATAGGCCAGGGGCTGGCGACCAGCGCCGAGTAGGCCATCACACACATGGGAGGCATTAGCCTAAGGTACCTGTACACACGCACCCACATACACCTCCATGCAACAGTGCAGAGATATAGAAACTGAGAAGTAAATGCATGCATACAATCTATCCCAAACCAGAGTGCAACAGCAAAAGTACAAGGGCAAAACAGGGCCCACCAAAAGAAAACTACAAAGCGCGTCCAACCTGCTCTGAAGAAGGGAAACGCTGCCACAGACACCCGCGAGAAAGCTCCCTCGGCACAGCTCCGGTAAACACCCCGGTCAACTCGCTCACTAAGCTCCGCCTGCTCCGGGTCCTCCCGGGACTCCGACAAAAGGCCTGTGGTCTGCACAAGACACAAACATGTGCGGGCAAAGCCCGTGCAGGGGTGAGTATAAACATACTCAGTAGGCACCCCAAAAACCCAAAACCCAAGGGAGCAACTGAAAGGCAACAGTCCGCTCAACCCAGCCAGAGGGAACCCAGACGAGAGAGAAACTCCATCTCGTGACCATCCTCGGCTAAACACAACTAGTCAGCTCAGCTCAGCTCAGGTGTATGCCCATACATACACCTTGAACAATCCAGATATACACAGCTCACGCCACAAAGCCACAAGAGGTACCGACCTCATCACCAGCAACTGTCCACAACCAGGAGAGTACACCACGAACCCTGTCATACCAGATGACACTCATCCAAGAGATACACTCCATCGGAATACGCGCAAACATCACAGACGCTCACCCGAGAGACCACGCTCATCGGATAACATCACTGAGGAAACATCGTTGAAACAACATAACCACCAAACTCCTCGGAGAGGGGATCGCCGCTAGGGTCCGCTAGGGGATACCAAGACCCACTCCAGTATACGTAACTCACAGATAGGGGATCACTCCCAGGGTCCGCTGGGGGATACCACGACCCGATCTGACATACGTAGTTCTCATAGATAGGGGATCACTCCCAGGGTCCGCTGGGGGATTCCACAACCCGATCTGGCACTCGACAGAAGCTCAACACTCAGATAGAGGATCATCGTCCATATAAAGATGGTCACGACGATACCGGAACCCTATCTGGTATAACTCGCGATGTAGGGGATCGAACCGACGATGCCGCAACCCTACCGAAACCACGCGCTGAGTAGGGGATCGTATAATCAACGATACCGCAACCCTACCATAAACATCATGCTGAGTAGGGGATCGTAAGCCCGACGATGCCATAACCCTGCTGTGCACGACCCACCACGTAGGGGATCATATGTCCGATGATGCCACAAACCCTACGGGGTTAACCTGCTAGATAGGGGATCGCCGCCCGCAAATAAGCGGTCACAGCGATACCAAGAACTCGATCTAGGTGAAGATGCTAGAGGATCCACTCCGGCCCACCGGAGGGATACCACAACTCTAACAGTTTAAACATCCCATCGAGAGGATCACAAACTCATACGAAGGTTGTGATGCCACACGAACCCTCGTGGGAACGAACCAAGGGAGAACCCTCAACCACTGCTGGTCCAAACGTCGCTAACCCGAGCGACCCGCCTCAACGCCACACTGCGCACCTCCTAGGCCAAAACCGAGGCCACCATCGCGTTCCACGCGGAAAAACACGCAGGATAGGCTGTTTACTCGCCCGAAACGGAGCACCGGTGAAAAAGGCACTATTCACCGTAGCTAGCTCGTGCGGGGCCCACACAACGATCCCGAAACCCATCGAGCGGATCACACCACGACAATCCCCTCGGAAAAACAAGCGGAATCGACTACTCGCACGCCCAAAACGGACACCCGATGAAAAAGGTACTATTCACCGAAGGCCGGCTCGGGTGGGGCTCACGCCTGGATTCCGAAACTCATCGAACAGATCGCACCATTGCGATCCTCTCGGAAAAACACACAGGATCGACTATTCATCCGCCAAAATCGGACTCCTGGTGCAAAAGTTGCGTTTCTCCGCAAACGCCAAAACCCGGCCTCGTGGGGCCCGCACCCCGTTCTCAGTCCCAATACCCAGAAACCATCTCAAAAAGTCCATCGTACCATCAGGGTCTCAACGCCACTGACGACACGTCAATCGGACGCTCTGGGTAGAAGTTACAACGGCCCGAAGTCGTAAAATAATAAAATAATATTATTTTATACGACGTTTCTAGCTCCCGGGCCACGATCCCGAACCTTTAAACCCTCAAAGTAAGTTCAAAAGTTCCGTCTCGACGCAAGGAGCGCGTCGCCGCAAACGGCTCGCAAATCGGAGTTACGGTTTGCGAGTTACGGGGGTTTAAAGAACCCCCGGAAAATCCTGGCCGGACCACCGCCAGCCTCGCCGGAAACCACCGCGCCGCCGCCGGATTCCGCCGCGCCGCCGCCGCCGTCGCCGGAAACCGCCGCGCCGCCGCCGCGCCGCCGCCCTGCCTCGCCGGATTCCGCCATGGCCGCCGCGGGTCTCGCCGGAAAACCGGTTTTTTCGCCGGAAAACTTCCGGGAGCCACCGGGAGCACCCCGGTGCTCCAAATTCAGATCCGAAACATGTTTCGGAAACCTCAAGACCCAAACTATACAAATCTTATGAAAATTTGAAAGAAAACAATACAAAAACGGGATCCGGGATTGTAAAACTCAAACCGCCTACCTCGCAGGCGAAACGCCGACGTTCTGCCTCAGATCCACGCTCCCGAGCTTCAGCTGCGTGCTCCTGGAACGTCCGTCGTCGAATTCTGAGCTCGTGGGCGCTCTGTTTGCTCGATTTGGCGGAGTGGCGGCGAAGAACGACGAAGAACGGCGAAGAACGATAAAAGGGGGGGGCGCTGATATTTATATCAGCCGCCCGCCGGCGCCAAACCAGCCTCGGACCCGACGCCCGATGCGAACAAAAGTAAGGTCACCCCTAGGGTAAACGCGCCGTTCTGAACGCAACGGCGGTCTCAGATTTTCCTTCCGAGACTCCGTTCATAAGTTATTCGAGCCGACGCTCGCACACCAACTTGTCACATATTTACGGAAACGCCCCTGGTGGCGTTTCTCACCGCAGGCCCGCGCCCGCAAAGATTACACCCCGCCTAGGGTAAACGGCACGTTCCGGACGCAATCGTGCCCTCAGATTCCCGTTCTGAGCTACCGTTTAGGAGATATCACACCCCCGCTACGTGCATAGTATAAAAAAACATAATATTTTTATAAAATTAATTTCGGGCACACCGGGCCTCGGAATCGCACGCCGTCTTCACGCCTAGCTCTGGAATTATGCGTAGAAATATTCCAAAGTCTGACAGGGCCAAAAAACCCGAGTCGCTACATCCTCCCCCCCTTAGAACTTTTTGTCCCCGAAAAGCCTTAAGCACAAGGAAAGCGACTGGACTCTCAACTGGGTCTCACACACCAGCGAGCTCACCAACAACAACCACTCAGGGTCTTACCAACGCCCTGAACAAAACTCAAGCAAGCAACAAAAGGAAAGAGTACCGCTAAACAGTGTCTGACAAACTAATGCAGTAAGTAGAAAAGACACAAGGCGTACCTCTATCCATCTGTGGTGCCTCTGGGTCGACTGCCTCCAGGGCATGCAACTGTCCTCACCCTCGACCACCAGCTCCCTGAGCTTGGTGTGGACCACCTGGGGGTGGGGGTGGTGGCAACTGGTACTGCCTACCACCGCCTCCCGCTGCACCAGCTCCGACGCCACGTCCGACGCCCTGCGGACCTCCTTGCTCGAGACGCTGCCTCTGCCAAGGCGGTCCATCGACCGGCTCCCTCTCATCAGCACGTCGGGTCAGACAATCTCTAGCTAGATGTCCCCGACCATCGCAAGCGTAACACCGCCTCTCCTGCGGCTGACCAAAACTGGTCTGCGAGCCCTGTGAGCTCCGAGGCTCAGATCCCCCATCCTGGGGTCGCCTCCTGAAACGTCGGCCACGTCCAGACCCCTGAGTCTGACGTCGGCTACCAGATGTCGATCCGACCGACGAAGTCTCAGCTCTCGAGTGCCCAACACTAATAGGGGGAAACTGCTCAGCCAGAAAACTCTCCACCACCAACACTCGCTCCAGCACTCCAGCATAGGTGGGCAGGCACAAGGAAACCACACCTGCTCGGATGTCCCTACGTAAGCCCTGCTCGAATGTCCGAGCCCTAAAGAACGGGTCTCGAACCATATCCAGGGAATAGCGCGACAGATCTGTAAACCTCGCTGAGTACTCCGACACAGTCATGCTCTCCTGACGAAGCTGCAGAAGCTCCTGGATCCGCACTGACCTCAGCGTCACCGGATAGAACTCCTCCCTGAAGAGCCGCTCAAACTCTGCCCACGTGAGCGTCTCCCTGTCATGGGACTGCATCACCAAACTCCACCATCGCCCGGCCGAACCATGCAGAAGGCTCGCCGCTAGGACCACCATTTGATCAGGAGGTGTCCTCACTAGGCGGAAAACTCGAGTAACTGCCTCGAGCCAGTCATCAGCTGCCTCGGGGTCTGGATCAACCCGAAACCTCAGAGGTCGCTGCCTCTGGAACTCGTGCAACGCACTCAACCTGCGTGCAACCTCGTCCTGCACCGCCGGCACAACCAGCTGCTCGACAGGTGGTGGCTCAACTGGCAGACCACCTGGAGGTGCAACCTCAGAACCTGCGCCCTGCTCCACAGCCACTACACGGGGCGGGTCATCAGCACAATCCTGCTGTGGAACCCTCACTGGCTGTCGTCGTGGAGGCATCCTGAAATACATTCAAGACACACCACAGTCAAAGAGTATATCTGGAGAGCTGACTCAAGAAGGACAAGGAAAAACCAAAAACCCAGTCCTATATGATGCATGTACCATTATGTCCCCGCGACCAGTGTACGAATGTCCCGAGTCGAAAGGCAGGTTATCAGAGTCCTGATGTATGGATACGTCGGCCGCCGCACCAACACTGGAGTCCCTGGCCTGAAAGCCGAACTCGAAACACCCTAACACTACCGCTATGCAACCCAAACCAAACTCACAGCTAGACCAGCTACGCTCTGAGATCCCAAAGGTGGAACCTCCTCTGATACCACTCTGTCACGACCCGACCCAACGGGGCTCGAGCCGCGACTCCCCAAGCCCGCCTCCAATAGGCCAGGGGCTGGCGACCAGCGCCGAGTAGGCTATCACACACATGGGAGGCATTAGCCTAAGGTACCTGTACACACGCACCCACATACACCTCCATGAAACAGTGCAGAGATATAGAAACTGAGAAGTAAATGCATGCATACAATCTATCCCAAACCAGAGTGCAACAGCAAAAGTACAAGGGAAAAACAGGGCCCACCAAAAGAAAACTACAAAGCGCGTCCAACCTGCTCTGAAGAAGGGAAACGCTGCCACAGACACCCGCCAGAAAGCTCCCTCGGCACAGCTCCAGTAAACACCCCGGTCAACTCGCTCACTAAGCTCCGCCTGCTCCGGGTCCTCCCGGGACTCCGACAAAAGGCATGTGGTCTGCACAAGACACAAACATGTGCGGGCAAAGCCCGTGCAGGGGTGAGTATAAACATACTCAGTAGGCACCCCAAAAACCCAAAACCCAAGGGAGCAACTGAAAGGCAACAGTCCGCTCAACCTAGCCAGAGGGAACCCAGACGAGAGAGAAACTCCATCTCGTGACCATCCTCGGCTAAACACAACTAGTCAGCTCAGCTCAGCTCAGGTGTATGCCCATACATACACCTTGAACAATCCAGATATACACAGCTCACGCCACAAAGCCACAAGAGGTACCGACCTCATCACCAGCAACTGTCCACAACCAGGAGAGTACACCACGAACCCTGTCATACCAGATGACACTCATCCGAGAGATACACTCCATCGGAATACCCGCAAACATCACAGACGCTCACCCGAGAGACCACGCTCATCGGATAGCATCACTGAGGAAACATCGCTGAAACAACATAACCACCAAACTCCTCGGAGAGGGGATCGCCGCTAGGGTCCTCTAGGGGATACCAAGACCCACTCCGGTATACGTAACTCACAGATAGGGGATCACTCCCAGGGTCCGCTGGGGGATACCACGACCCAATCTGGCATACGTAGTTCTCACAGATAGGGGATCACTCCCAGGGTCCGCTGGGGGATTCCACAACCCGATCTGGCACTCGACAGAAGCTCAACACTCAGATAGAGGATCATCGTCCATATAAAGATGGTCACGACGATACCGGAACCCTATCTGGTATAACTCGCGATGTAGGGGATCGAACCGACGATGCCGCAACCCTACCGAAACCACGCGCTGAGTAGGGGATCGTATAATCAACGATACCGCAACCCTACCATAAACATCATGCTGAGTAGGGGATCGTAAGCCCGACGATGCCATAACCCTACTGTGCACGACCCACTGCGTAGGGGATCATATGTCCGATGATGCCACAAACCCTACGGGGTTAACCTGCTAGATAGGGGATCGCCACCCGCAAATAAGCGGTCACAGCGATACCAAGAACCCGATCTAGGTGAAGATGCTAGAGGATCCACTCCGGCCCACCGGAGGGATACCACAACTCTAACAGTTTAAACATCCCATCGAGAGGATCACAAACTCATACGAAGGTTGTGATGCCACACGAACCCTCGTGGGAACGAACCAAGGGAGAACCCTCAACCACTGCTGGTCCAAACGTCGCTAACCCGAGCGACCCACCTCAACGCCACACTACGCACCTCCTAGGCCAAAACCGAGGCCACCATCGCGTTCCACGCGGAAAAACACGCAGGATAGGCTGTTTACTCGCCCGAAACGGAGCACCGATGAAAAAGGCACTATTCACCGTAGCTAGCTCGTGCGGGGCCCACACAACGATCCCGAAACCCATCGAGCGGATTACACCACGACGATCCCCTCGGAAAAACAAGCGGAATCGACTACTCGCTCGCCCAAAACGGACACCCGGTGAAAAAGGTACTATTCACCGAAGGCCGGCTCGGGTGGGGCCCACGCCTGGATTCCGAAACTCATCGAATGGATCGCACCATTGCGATCCTCTCGGAAAAACACACAGGATCGACTATTCATCCGCCAAAATCGGACTCCTGGTGCAAAAGCTGCGTTTCTCCGCAAACGCCAAAACCCGGCCTCGTGGGGCCCGCACCCCGTTCTCAGTCCCAATACCCAGAAACCATCTCAAAAAGGCCGTCGTACCATCAGGGTCTCAACGCCACTGACGGCGCGTCAATCGGACGCTCTGGGTAGAAGTTACAACGGCCCGAAGTCGTAAAATAATAAAATAATATTATTTTATACGACGTTTCTAGCTCCCGGGCCACGATCCCGAACCTTTAAACCCTCAAAGTAAGTTCAAAAGGTCCTTCTCGACGCAAGGAGCGCGTCGCCGCAAACGGATCGCAAATCGGAGTTACGGTTTGCGAGTTACGGGGGTTTAAAGAACCCCCGGAAAATCCTGGCCGGACCACCGCCAGCCTCGCCGGAAACCACCGCGCCGCCGCCGGAATTCGCCGCGCCGCCGCCGCCGCCGCCGTCGCCGGAAACTGCCGCGCCGCCGCCCTACCTCGCCAGATTCCGCCATGGCCGCCGCGGGTCTCGCCGGAAAACCGGTTTTTTCGCCGGAAAACTTCCGGGAGCCACCGGGAGCACCCCGGTGCTCCAAATTCAGATCCGAAACATGTTTCGGAAACCTCGGGACCCAAACTATACAAATCTTATGAAAATTTGAAAGAAAACAACACAAAAACGGGATCTGGGATTATAAAACTCAAACCGCCTACCTCGCGGGCGAAACGCCGACGTTCTGCCTCAGATCCGCGCTCCCGAGCTTCCGATGCGTGCTCCTGGAACGTCCGTCGTCGAATTCTGAGCTCGTGGGCGCTCTGTTTGCTCGATTTGGCGGAGTGGCGGCGAAGAACGACGAAGAACGATAAAAGGGGGGGGGGGGCGCTGATATTTATATCAGCCGCCCGCCGGCGCCAAACCAGCCTCGGACCCGACGCCCGATGCGAACAAAAGTAAGGTCACCCCTAGGGTAAACGCGCCGTTCTGAACGCAACGGCGGTCTCAGATTTTTCTTCCGAGACTCCGTTCATAAGTTATTCGAGCCGACGCTCGCACACCAACTTGTCACATATTTACGGAAACGCCCCTGGTGGCGTTTCTCACCGCAGGCCCGCGCCCGCAAAGATTACACCCCGCCTAGGGTAAACGGAACGTTCCGGACGCAACCGTGCCCTCAGATTCCCATTCTGAGCTACCGTTTAGGAGATATCACACCCCCGCTACGTGCATAGTATAAAAAAACATAATATTTTTATAAAATTAATTCCGGGCACACCGGGCCTCGGAATCGCACGCCGTCTTCGCGCCTAGCTCTGGAATTATGCGTAGAAATATTCCAAAGTCTGACAGGGCCAAAAAACCCGAGTCGCTACATCATAAGTGATGCAAGGCCACTTGCTTCGAACTCACTTGATATTTTCACTAATTAAGGCCACTTGATTTGAGATTATTCATAGTCTTGATAAAAATATTATAATAATGATTAAAATAATCTAAAAAACCTCCCCTCCTCCACTATAAATATCACCCTCACTCCCCTCTTCCTCTCACACCTCTCAAGCCTTGAGCATTGTCTAATTTCTGCCAAATTCCCTCCCAAATCTTCTTCCCCACGTCCTAGAGCTGCTGGTCTCACCAAAAGACCAAAATCAAAGCCCTTAAGAAGGATCTCAAGGAGAAGAGATCAAGAGGTAAACATCCTCTTTCATTTTCATTCTTTCCTTCCATTTTATGTTATTCTCTTCCTTTCCCTTTGTCTTTTGTTGGGATATTTCATTTAATATTTCCCCTTACTGTCCAAATTTTGTATGAATGATGAGATATTCCATTCCTCTCATCAATCTTATTTTTATGAAATTTTAAGAGGCGCCGTTAGGCTGCCGAATTTTTTGTAAGAAATTTCTCATGTTTTCTTTATTTCATGATTCATTCCTCTTCTTTCTTCACCCCCTCTTATCCAAGAGGCATGAAATCTCCAGAATCATGTATATTCTGGATGTTGTCATGTTTGTGGAAAATTACAAATCATTATTCCTCTCCTCTCTCACTTATTTAAAGAATCAAAAAACATTGTCCATTTGTGTCGAATTACCGATATCGAGGACGATGTATTTTCAATTTCCATTAATTATTTCAATTCTGGTCATGAAACCATTTATATGGTTGAACCAGGTTATAATATATGACTCATATAAGGTTCTGGAATTCTTTTGTACTCATGATTCAAATTTATTAGACTAAATGAGGTTGTAATTATCAAGGAACCACTTAAATGATCTAAACAAACATAATTAATGTTTTAACTTATAAATCATCATCATATAAAGCATCAAAGTGATAAATGGTATCATTTATGGTACTGTAAATATGTAAATACTACTCCACTCCAATTCTGGAGTTTCACTTCCAATCAACAAGAACGATTCATCATAAACCGATTGTGAAAATCACAAAAGAACTCACCCAAAATAATGCAAGGAACCAAATACTAACAAATAAGGGATGAAATGAGGTTATGAAATGAACATATAAGATGTTATAAATATGAACATGTTTCTGTAAAATACTAATAACACCATTTTGACCATTATACAGGAGGTTTAAACAATTTTGAAGTAAGACAAGCCCAAGGTGAGGGAATTCTTAACCCGATTTCCATTCTTTGGGTTAACCTTCTACGTTATAATTTATGTGCTATTTAAATTGTTTGTGTGATGGGTTCTGTTTATATTATGTTTAATTATGTGTATTTACAGAGTATATACATATTCCATCCACTCAATTAAGTCTCACTTCAAGTATATGATGTTTATAAGGGACTTTTCTTCTAAAATCCTTTTTTAAAATTCTGTTTTATAAGATTCAAAGGCAATGTTTTTATGCTATTGTTTATATTGTATGATTATGTTTTGGTGATTGGGCATTGTTTATGATGAAGGTTGGGACCTATATTTCCCTCCAATGCATTGGGTATGATTATGTTGGAGGTCGGCTGTATGGTTACTCCAAGTGTAACTGCGATGGTTACACAAAGTAAGGTAGCCGTGAGGGTTACAAATTTTAAGGTAGCCAAGATGGTTACAAGATTATGTAAGTAATGCCCCAATATACCTCTATGATTATAATTATGTTTGTGTGGATCTTGTGTAAATCTCATGTTACACAAAGTAAGATTTTATGGGTGTAAAGCATGTATTTTGAAGATGTTTTCATACGTCATGCGTATTCATGGACTAATGTGATTTTTCCTTATTTTTCATACCTTACTGAGCTTTTGTGCTCATACAAAGTTTTTAAATGATTTTTCACAGGTTAATGGATGAATAATACAAGGAAGGAAGACATGTTAAATGTTGAAGAATTGTCAAGGAGTCTTGTTTTATGTTTTAATGTTTTATATTCTAAGGAAAATGGAAACTGATTTTATGGTATCCACTATGTAACAATGTGTAATGTTATGAATGTTTTGTCTTAACTCTCTAAAGATCTAAACTTGAAAAGATCCTCAATGTAAAATGAAGTGTTTTCTTGATTAAATTCAAGATTATGTATGAAATAAGTGTGGGTCCTTATATAGAATATCTTTCAATGTAAGAATCTCTTAAGCTAAAATTGTATGGATTAATGGTATATGATTAAGTCAATAATTTCCCCAATCAATCAATGTATGGAATCTATGTGAAAAAACATAAGTCAAAGTAAATGAAAATAGGGTATTCACAATGCAAAGATATTAAAAGAAAATTTATTCTTATTTATGGTGGATAGATAAGAAAGAAAAAGGCAGTGACATATAATTCTTAAGATAGAAATAAACATTTCATAAGTCATCTAGAGAAATAAGGTTTATGGTTTAAAAATAACATATCCCTATTGTAATAAAGGAAACTCATAAGGATATTGAGACAGATGAAAAACATCCTTGAAAAAGGATTCTTTAAATGGTATCACACAAGAAGGGGTAAATAATTAAATTTTTTGATATCCTGAGTTCAATCTTTCAAATTATAAATATATATATTTATTATAGAATAAATAATGTATCATAAATACCATGATTTTAAATCCTTTATAATATGAAAAGGAAAATGGAGTTTGAAATATAATAGAGCTTTTAGAAAACATTTTTAATATTGATGTAAAATACAAACTTACATGTCACTTTAAAAAGTAAATTTTTCAAAGATGAAGTACAATAATTTTAAAAAATTTACTTTTAAAAAGAATCTCAAATAATGGAAACTTTAAATTGACATAATTTTTTTATATGAAAAATAGTTCCAAAGATAAAACATTTTATTATGAAAGGAACCTTTCAATACATGAAAATTAGCTTTGTCAAAAACCCACATAGTAAATCTTTATTTTCTATTGAAAATTAATTTTACAAAAGTTAATTGAAAAATATATAATAAAATGTTAGGGTGGGAGAACCTAATAAATGTTCAAGATGAAATATTATAACTCAATGAATGAAAATTGAGTTACTAAAACTTCTTACTACTAGGGTTATAATTGGATCAATATCCATTTGAATAAGGGAATATGATTTTTATTAGTATATCTAATGAAATAAAAAAAAAATACATTAATGTGAAGTAAATACACCATACAAGTAAAACACAGTGAACAAAATGTATTATTTATCAAATAATCAGAACTGAGACCAAGAAAACCCTTATAACCTTAGAAAGTTTCAAATCGAACCCCCTTGAAGGATATGATTTAAAATAAAACATTAAATACAATGAATAATGATAAGATCATGATAAAAAAATATTAAAGGGTATCTATATACACCATTATAAATAAAACATGGTGTATAATAAGAAGCATGTCTCGAGGAATTGAAAATTGAGACAAGAAACCATTACTTTGTTAGCGGTTCATTATGCACATGTGCGTAAATTCCTAAATAATAAAAATAAGTTTATTAGATACCATGTTAGAAAGATTATTCATATATATTTCATCAATTATAAAATATCTACTATTATATTATATTTATTTATTATATAGTTTTTTACTTACGTTTTCATGAAAGTTGAATCAGTGTTGGCTTATTTTGGTGATTTTAGTGATCGAAGATGATAATTTAATAAAAAGTTAGATAATTAATATAACCATTCCAAAACCAAAAACCAAAAATTATTTGATTATTAAATTATTATAAAATTATTATATAAGTTCCCATAGTCATACATACTGGGGTTTTAAATAATTGTTCACATATGTGGTTAAACCGATCCCAATCATGAACATGTTATATCCCAATGGGTAAGTGTGGTTAAGGAAGAGTATAATATCATTGTAATATAATAATTATGATATTATTTATATGTTTATAAGATATTGAATCATATTTTAAGTGGTTTTTATATTGAAATAAAATCAAGTTGAAAATGAAAAATGTTACTTTATGGAGGCGGTAATCCGCACAATGCATAGTTAATATTCTTTTGTTTTTCTAAGTGGGTGGAAAGGAATAAATGATAGATTTTACATTGATATAATAATACATAATTATAATAATTATGATTAGTTAATTATATAACTATGGTTAGGATATTTTTTGAAGATAAATATTTTTAATAAATGGTTAGGAGTAAGTAATAGTCACATTTTTACCTTGAACTTTCTCTTATAAGTATCATTGGAAATGAAGGGATTAAGATAAATTATGTTGACTATGGGATTATAAAATTGAGATGGATTCTATGAAGATAAAAATTTCATAGTTTCAATAATAAATTCATAGGAAATGGTTTGGTATAAAGGGGTGTAAGTTTCCCCTTTTATAAGTGAAGGAAAGGGTACTTTTGTGAATACCATTTACTTTTCAATGATATAATTACACTATTCAATGGTCAGTGACTCCAAAATTATGAAATAACAGATTTTTATGTGTATTTAGGTATATAATTCCTCATAAAAAATTCCCAAAAAAGTTTTAAACATTTTTTTAGTTATTTACCATTAGTATTTTTACATTTTACCATTTTGGGTTTTTATCATCGTAAGAAATTTTTAAGCTATAATTTATGTTTTATTAAAAATATAAAATAACAAATATTACCAAATTAGGGTGTTATAAACCTAAATTTAATCTATATTTATTATAATAAAACTTTTAAATAATTAAAATTAACTTGTAACATTTTATATATAGAAAACACCTTTTTTAGAAAATGGTCTTTTACCATTATGTTTTCTCAATATTATTTAAAATTACTTACCAATAGAATGTGTATTAATATAATTATATATGTGCTTAAACATAATATTCGAGTCAACATTTAAAATATATTATTTTAACTTATTCGATAAAAATTACACAATATTAGTAAAATGATTCTTAGTAAATAATAGTTTTACCATTATCATGATCATTCACTTTAATCTTAGTAATCATAATTTTATTCTAAAAAATGAAATTTGACTTAATAAATAATATGAAAAAATTTATCTAAAATATGAAATATATTTTTATAGATTTAATTTCTGCAAGTTATGAATATTAATTTTTCATATAAGAAAATAAAAACAGTTTTTAGAGTAAAATATTACTTTAAGTTTCCAAAATTTTACACATGGGTTTAATGAATTCAATATATTATTTTAAAATTATTTATTTAAATTTATAAATATATAATTATATATATAATTTTAAAAAAAATAATAATCTAATCTGGTATTATGAGAATTTCATAAAAGTGGTAGTTTTAAGAATATCGGTATTTTTCATTATTCAATAAAAATTAATTACTTCAGAAAAATCAAAAAATTATTATTATGAAAATATTTACATATTGAATCTAAAAAATAACTTTATTTTATGAAATTAAAATTATAAAATATTAGAAATTAAATTTAAAAAAACATAAAAGTATAATAAAAACTATTTTCATAGGAAAATATTTTTTTTAAATAAATACATCTATTTTTACCCACAATTTCTATGGATACATGTTAAGGGTTACATAATATTATATAATTTTTTTTTGTTATGCATATGAAGAAAGCTATCAAACAGAATGACTTATTTAAAAGTAATTATATATTAAAATCTCAAGGTGTTACAGTCCATTCCCTGAAGAAGGATTGGGTATAGAATACTTGAAGAACTATTCATGATTATACTTATTGATCCATCCATTCATGGAAGGAGATAAATTCACAAGTGTCATATTCAATCAAGTATAAGAAGAGATCTTGTGACTGGGGTGTCCAACCAGTTATCGAAGAAGGTTGCAATAGGGGTGTATAAACAATTGTAGAAGAGGATATTTATGACTGGGGTGCCTAAATAGTTGCTAAAATATTACAGTTAGGGTATCTGACCAATTTTTGTTTTATCCACTTATAATGATAGTAGAGAATCCATGTTTACCAACATGATAAGAAGTAATCTTTTATACCAAACCTTTTAAATGTTTTGTGTTATTTTATCTTTCTTTAATAATAAATATGAGGTGATACTATGAAATAATATTGAGCGTATTGATAAATTTAACAAGTTTAAAAGGTTGAATTTTAAAAATGAATAATTCATAAAATAATATCACTGGTTCACCCCTTATCTATAATCAATCCAGCTTGGGGCTCTACAAGTGGTATGAGAGAATAGGTTCCCTCTAAAGATCCAAAAGTAGTTTATAAGAAATGAAGAATCTTAATTTTATCAACATAAGGGATATTCTAATTTTTTTATGTTAATAATTATCACAGATAGAGGAATAATATAACACATTACCTCCTATCACTTAGCTTGGAGGTGAGATATGCCACAACAGTGGGGTTTCCACCCATTACTGAAGATGTTTCTATGAAATAAGATGATAATAGAAATATAGAGTTAGATTTAAAGCCACAAAATGACATATTTATTTCTCTATAAGATAGGGTCTACACAAAGTTCACGGGTCTCTAGACTTATAAGGATGTCTAATAAAAATTGAGAAGAATCTATAAAGGTAATGTCAAAGTCAAGGAAGCCAAACTTCAAGTTTAGAGAAGAAAGTTTGAGGACATTAAAATGATTAATGATAAAGATATTGATAACTATTTCACTAGGTTGAATGAGATAGTTAGAACCATTTGGTTATTTGGTGATAAGTTATAGGATTTCATCATTATTAAAAAATTGATGATGAATTTTCCAGATCAGTTTGATTCAAAAATATTAGCACTTGAATAAAGAGAAGATTTAACACTATATAAGTAACAAAACATACACATAGTTTATGATATGGGGAAAATTACATCTTTCAATAAGAAATAAAAATAATATATATCTTTTTAATCCATTATAAAAGGAGAATTCAAGGAATAATAGGTTGTAGAATCATGTTATTCATATTCTTAGGGAGATGAATATCTTATTGAAATTAGTTCCCTTATATTAAGAGGATTAAAAAAGGGTTAGTGGAAAGGGAAAAAAAGTAATAGATCACCAAAGTACTAGTATTGTGATAACCTTGGAAAGTTTTCCTATGATTTTAAAATAATAAGGACACTGAAACTAAATATAGTGATGAAGATGTAAAATTTTAAAAATAAGAAAAGGATAAGAATAAAAGGAAACATTACAGTGATTGGAAGAGGAATATAATGAGAAATCGTGTAAAAACTAATTCATAATCAAATAGATGATCAAATAATTATGTCAATATCATTGTTAAATTTTAAAATAGATTTAATTTCTCAAGTAGTGATGATGATGGAGAATAAATGAAAAAGATGGAATGGTATTATAAATGTGAGTTGGAGGCATGTATTGAGGATATTACGGATCTTAGAAAAGAAAATAATAAATTAATGAAGGATAATAATAATTTTGGTGAAGAAAACTAATAACAAATCAAGAAATAATCATCTTATGTTGATGAGATCAGAACAAACAAGATGAAATTCGATGAGAAATAGAAGATGGTAAGTGGTCTTAAAGAGAAGTTGGTTGCAAAGGAAGAATAATTGAATGAGACATAATTCTCATGTCTTGTTGTTAAAAATGAGAGAAAAAATTAGAGGATACTTTACCAACTATTTTTAGATTAAACTTGAATCTTCTCAGACTAGTGATATAATGGTTTATAATAAGGAAGGTGAATATGTACCCAAAATATCTCAAAATAGATTTAATTTATCCAAAAGTGTAGGTTTCAAAAACATGTCTAAGAAGTGTTGGACCAAGAAGGAGGACGAGAGGAAATATTACACAACAAAGGAGTAAGAAATGATCATACAAGATCATTTTCCCATATGTAAAAGAAGGATTACATTATAGAGATGCGATTAAAAGATAATGCTTGACATATCTAGAATCAATCTGGAATATGAAAGTTTCAAGGAATTTGTTCGTGTTGTGAAAGGTATGGATAGAATTATTTCTTATATTGGTATAAAATGCATTTCCCAGAAATGAGGAAAGAACCTAGGGGTTTGGTGAGAAACCGAGGAAAAAATCTTAGAAGAAAGGATCTATGACCATGGATACACCAAATTTATCTAATCAAAATAGATTTGGATATTTATAAGAAGTATATAGAATATATAGACAAAAAGGTTACAAGGATGAGGATTTTAGGACCAAACTGCCAGGAGAGGTTCCTTATACTATAAAAGGGATGAAAATTTATAATGTTAAATAAGAGGATTCATAAAATATTAATTCGTTCAATAAGACATTTGAGAATACCAAATAATATGAGCTAGTCAAGAATGAATTCTTATAGATCTAGAAAAACCAGTTTGAGATGTCCAGGAGAATGGTAAAGAAAAATGGATGTTAAATATAAAGTAAAACAAGTTGTTACATAATAATAATTTAGAATTTATGATAATCTTTCCATAAATACATATTTTTAATTCCAAGAAAAATCATGTGAAATGTAAAATCAGTCTAGGCATGACACAAAAGATTGTATTACAATTTTACTATACCAAGAATATGCAATGAAAAAGATGATAAAATATTAAGGTAATGAGTTTTCATTGACCTCTAAGGTGAAGAAAACTGATTTAAAAATGGAAACAACACAAAATATAGTAACGATCCCAACATTTTTTTGAGTTTTTTGACAAGAAAATAAGTGTTGAGTGTGGAAGGAAAGAATGAACCAATTCGAGAGGAAACTCTTAACATTAGTGTTATTTATTAGGAACAAAAATATC
The DNA here is from genome assembly GCA_963277665.1 of Viscum album. Taxonomy (NCBI): domain Eukaryota; kingdom Viridiplantae; phylum Streptophyta; class Magnoliopsida; order Santalales; family Viscaceae; genus Viscum; species Viscum album. Next base: position 1,074,584,514 of record OY728157.1, on the reverse strand, counting down.
CCGCCTTATTCCATAATTATTTTCTATTTATGTAAACATGAGAATAATTTAATGATACATAAAATTTTTTAACTAATATATAAAATAGAAGGTGGTTTCATGGTATTTCAACCACCATGAAGTAGAGGAGTTGAGTGAATCCTTTTAGGGGAGAAAATATGAGTAGGTTGTCTAAAATCAAGTACTATATGAAATATGTAATTTATGAAAAATCCCATAAAAAAGGAATATGATGTATTTCAATTTCATTTAAAACCCTTATTTTTGAATTGTTTCAAATATATTATAAAGTGGGAGTGTTGTTTGATGAAAAGGGTGATACAAAGGATGAGTTTTATTATTTCCACTTGATATTTTTGGAACGGTTCTTTAGATGTGTGTAGGCTAAAATTTTTATTCCTAATGAATCAGTATGAGAATCTCCTAGAATAAGTTCTGATAAAGGTATCTTGTATATGGTTTTTTACAGATAGAATTTAAAACCATAGGTATGATTTATTTTTTTCTTCAATATTTTTTATCATGTAGATTTAGAGTTTCTTAAATAAAGTATTTTTTTAAAGGAAATTATTTTATATTATAATTCTTGTAAGTGGATCAAGATGTTTTATAGATTTTAAAAAGGGAGAATAAGTTGAGTTTTGGAGTAGGTAAATGAGTAGAGATAACCCCAACATTATCTTTGTATTTATTGTTAATAAAGGGGATAAAGAGAACCACACATATTGAAATAAAATGTATGTTTTGGTATTAAAAATAAAATCCAAAGGGGAAGATTAAAGTGCCCATTGGATGAGTTATACTTTTTGTCAATGAGTCAATTTGTATTTGGTGTGATAATTTGTGATGCAAGGAGGATTTTTATAGATGTCATTTTTTTATATGATAATCAAGATAACAACTTGAGATAGTTATTTTTATTGTTTCTTGAAGACATTGTTTAGATAGATTCAAATAGAATCTTGTATTATAATGATTTCTATACCACTCTTCCATCAAAAGACAAGTGTTGATGGGTGATAAAACACTATCTACCACACTTTATGAAATTTAGGGGGCCTTTGTATTGATTTAAAATGTCTTGAGATGATTTTGAGTTGAATTTTCTACTTCCACAAACGTATCTCTAAGATTATGTGGGTTGTGTAATGGTAACACTGATAATTAGTGAATATTTAAAGGTAAGCTGGGTTGTAATAGAGTTGAATAAAGTTAATACCTTACCTATGTGAATGTATCACTACAATCTACAAGATGTGTAAGGGTACATAGAAAGTTACACTACCAATGTAAAGGCAGTCCACCATGCTATGTAAAGGTAAAGTGGTGGTGCATCATTATAAAGTGAGATTTTGAATGGCTATATAAAGTTCATTACACCTTTTATATAGGTAACATGACTTTTACATAAAGTTAACATTAAATATCAATAACTATATAAAGGTTAACTCATATTGTGTATAGGGTGGTAGTTTTTACATGTGGTTGATTCATATGGTTACTTTTTTTCTTTACATAGTCAATATTCATGGTCGATAGTTTGTATATGTGGTTGATCCATTGATATGGTCACTTTTATACTTCACATGATTGATCTTAATGGTTGATAGTTTGTATATGTGTTTGATCCATTGATATAGTCACTTTTCAGTATCACAGTCGATCGTTATGGATGATTATCTACCTGACAGTTGATCGCTTGATATAATCTACCAGGGGAAAATATGATTTTCCAGAATTTATATATTATAAATAAGAAAATTATATAATTCTTATAATAGGATTCAATTTTCAAATATCATTATCATTCACATTAATCATAATCCTTGCTAAAAATAAAAGTTGATAAGGGAACTGAATAAGTTGTAACTGAAGCTGAAATGCACCAAGATAAAGAAATGGATACCATATTTTAGACATTTTTTAAGTGAGTTGAGACTATTCCATGGTGAAAAATATATATAGGAATTTTTAAGGTCATGAACTATGAATTTATACGCCACAAGAAGAGAGTTCTATATGAAAACTAAGCATGATTCCATGCACATGGAGATTTCAAATGGTTTAATGAAGTAGATTGCATGAATAATTAAAAGAAGTAAATAGTATGAGTCATTAGGAGATTTAAAAATAATATTTTAATGTTAATTAAAAAGAGTTTTAACGAGGAAATAAATCAGGAATATCTTTGATTGGTTTAAAAGAGGTGATCATGCCTACAAAAGATAAATGTCTTTCCAAAACTCTAATTTGTAAAATAATATCATGTATGATTTTATTTCTATGAGTATTATAACATGTAAGATATAAAGTATGAATATGATAACTCATATATTTAATACACCTTAATTAATTATTTATTACATAAAGATACACTTAATACAACCCTTGAAGATTGTGAGTCCTAGTATCTTTTGGAAATTAGGTACATATAACATTAACTTAAAACATGGGCATGACATCATTATTTAAAAAATCTTAAAGATTCCCTTATATTCTTTGGATCTTCTAAAACTGCATGGGATAACCTGGGGCTGTACATAAGAAAGGGTGATAAATAAATCCTAATAGTGGAAAAAACAAAATATAGCATAAGTAATATTAGTACATGTGATCCAAGAGGCATATCAAGGTAACATAATAGTGGTGAGAATATTAATCTTGAACAATTAGGTGTGGTATAACATGATAATAAAAAGGAAATATAGGAATGTGGAAAAAAATAAAACATGAATTCATAAACATGAGTTGAGACTAACCTCCAAGATGACATAACATAGTGTGTGTAGGATAACCTCATGTGAACCATACATGGAATCTCATGTGATTAAAACATTACAAAATTCATTAGAGGGATATATAATTTTGGGTATACCCATAACTTTCATATCATGTACATGAATAAGTGTGTTACATATATTATACAACATAAGGATGTATTTCATCAATTTTAATCCCACGATTAATTATTATGGGTTGCATACATGTAAATATACAATAAATTAAGGATAGATACAAATTGGTAAATTCCCTTAAGTGGAAGTGGAGATGGGTATTCACTACACAAATGTTTGGCATAGAAAATCATAGGATAATTTTGGCAGTATAACAGACATAAATAAAGGTTTATTAAATGGGTGAATGAGAGTTAAATGGGTCCACCATTATTTTTAAATCATAAGTACAGTAATAGGTGTGTATAAAAACATATCCCAACTTGAATAATTGGAAATCAAAAGGCATGACATAAAGAAGGTTCTTGAATAAAAAGGAGAAGGAGATGATCCATTACCTTGAGAGGGTGTTCATTATAGCTTGGGAGGACTCTAGAGATGGAAGGTCAAAGTAACTTAATGATATATGAGTTTTAAGTGAAGATAAATGGGAGTTTGGGTGGCTTTATAGAGAAAAGAGAGAGAGATTCTTTATTAATTTCTAAACTTAGGTTTTGGACTCAATATTATAAATTAATCCAAACCAAAAAAAATCTCATGGTTTTTACCATGGTTTCTACCAAAGGGGAGTGTATTTAATTATTTTATAAGCATAATAACTAAACACATTAATATAATTATCTTGGTGATGTGGAAGTGTGTCATGCTTTTAAATAATTGGTTTAAAAACATTAAAATATAATATAGGTTTTGGATGATTCATTAAGGGTCTATAAAATTAATAAAATAACCTCAAAAAATATTATGTCAAATAGAAAACATAATTTTGGTCATTAATACTTTTTATATTATTTATTACATCACTTTTTGTCTTTTATGATATCATAATACACATAATATATTTATATCATATTTAATTTTGACCCAAAATTAAAATGTCTCTGAAAGTTATCAAAAAATCACCATTGGATAATTTTAAAGAGTTGATTTCAAAAATAATATTTATTTTATCCAAATAATTTTATAAGTTTGATAATTTACACTTTTAAATAAAAATCCATATTTATTGAAAAATACTTGTTTATTTATAATAACAGTTTTCTAACACTTATAAAATTTATTTTTGACTTCAGAAAATTATATTATCATTTATATTTAATAAAAATTATTTATTAATAATATTTTATTAAAATATCATTTAATTCAAGATTATTGAATTCATTAAAATAGAGTATCTTGATTGAAACAATATATTTCCTAAAAATACAACTTCTCTTTCATCGTATCCAAATATAATTCTTATAAAAATTATTATTTAATAATTATAAATTAATAAAATATAAGGATATTAATTGTAAAATATACAAATTCAAACTACTAGGTTCTATATATATCTCTTTATTACAACAGTGAATGTCCTATGGGTAAGGTGTACGATAGTGAGATTTTTATGGGGTGGTTCAATAAACATGGTATCATCCATGATCTCGATGAGCTTGAACTTCCCCTTAAATGGTTTCTCTAGTAATTTTGTTACTAAATATTTTCTTGGGATTATTCAAGGTAAAATCCTAGTGATGTTATCTCCCTTTGAATTTTTGATAAATATGATTTATAGGGTATGATCCTATTGTTCAAGTTCATCACTTTTTTTTGTTTAAAATGGAATTTATCATAAACTTTAATATAATAATATTAATGGTCACTATACAATGGATATATTATCAACAGAAGAAGTTAAACAATCTTTTAAATTTGACAAACCATAAAATAGTTCAAAATAACCAAATTTGTGCATGTTTTTTCTATAACTACATTACTTAAAAATTCATTTATTCCTTAAAAAAGTAATTTCATTTATAAATGTTTGGTTCATTACATTATTCCCCCTTTTAAAAAATTCAAACCTGAAATTTTCATTTCATACACTAAAACAGATGAGGGTACTTCTATTTCCTTCACCTATTTCGGTTCCCATGTCGCTTCCTCAAACATGTGGTTCTACCACAACACTTTGACCATGTGAGTTGTCTTGTTTTGTTTGACTTTAACTCTATGATATAAGATATTCATTGGCTACTCATTGTATGAAAAATAATTCTTCAATGGTACCACCTATGGATTAAATACATGTAGGGGTTTAGTTTTTACTTCCTCAACAAGGATACATGGAACATATCATGTACTCGAGATAGGTTGTGTGGGAGTTATAGTCGATAGGTCACTACTCCGATGTGTTAAAGGATCTCAAAGGGGAAAACATATCTAGGAATAAGTTTTAACTCTTCCCAAACCTCATGGATTTATTCCAATGTGATATTAAAAGGAAGACTATATCTCTAACCTTAAACTCTAGGTCTCATCGACAATTGTCTTCATTGATTTTCTATTGAATTTGTGCAGATTTCATATTTAATTGAATGGTTTGAACCTTATCAGTTATTTCTTGGATAATATTAGATCCCATTAACTTATACTCTCCAAATACATCCAAGAATGTTGGATTCTATCACCTCTTCCCATACAGAGCCTCATAAGGTTCTATTTGAGAATTAGAATGGAAACTGTTGTTATATAAGAACTCCACTAGGGGAAATTGTTGATCCCAAAATCCTTATAAATATATTAAAAATGATCTCAACATACCCTATAGAGTTTAAATGGTTATTTCATACTGAAAATCCATCTGAGGGTGATAAGCAATGTTGAATCTCAACTCCATATTCAATAATTGTTTAATGCTTCTCTAGAACCACAAGGTAAACCTCACATCTCAATCAGATACAATAGATAGTGGAAATCCATGTAATATTACCACATCCCTTATGTATATCTTGGAAATTTGTTTAAGAGATAAATATTCCTTGATATTAATGAAAATCACTAACTTGGTAAGGAAATCAACTACTACCCAAATGATATTATTGACTTTAGGGATCCTGTGGAGTCCTACGATGAAATCAACGGTAATGTTTTCCTATTTCCAAGCTAGTATGGGAAATTTTTTCATCATACCCTTAGACTTATATCATTATGCCTTAACTTGTTGACATACTAATCTTCAAGATATAAACTCTACAATCTCCCTCTTCATGTTTTCCCACCAAAAGTTTTGCTTCAGATCTTTATATATCTTAGTGATTCCTAAATGAATAGAGAAGGATAATCTATGAACATAATCCAAAATTTTCCTCTTCAGTTCTAGTTTTGATGGAAAAAACATCCAAGTTACAAACCTTATAACTCTATCTTCTACAAAGTTAAACTCTAGAATATTTACTAACTTATTTTGTAGTAACACATTAACATCTTGGGCCTCCTTGATACTCTCAAGAATAGATGTTTTATCAATTATTTGTGCAAGGTAATATGAATATCCTTTTATCATTCCCATTTTCATCCTCTTCATGTCCGAGAATATTGGATCCATTATAATCCTCATTATGGACCTACTCAGATCATCTTCCACTTTTTTTTCATTCTCAATATGGAAATGGATCGAACAATCATAATCCATGATTATCTCTAACCACCTTCTTTGATTCATATTAATATCCTTTTGAGTGAATATATATACTTTAGGATTTTATGATTCAAATATATGTCACACGTTTATCCATAGAGATAGTGTCACCAAATCTTCAACACGAAGATCACTGATACCAATTCTAGATCATGTATTGGGTAGTTCTACTCATGTATCTTTAATTGGAAGGAGGAATGGGCTATTAATTTTTCATCTTGAATGAGTAAACAACCTAATACCTTTTATAGGCATCACTATAGATAAAAAATCATTCCCTACTAGTTTTTAGTGTGAGTACGGGTGTAGTGATTAGCCTCTTCTTTAGGTATTTAAATTTTTCTTCACATTCACTAATCTAGAAAAACTTGACTCCCTTTATATTAAGTTTTTTGGTGGGCTTTAAAATCATGAGAAGTTTCTCAAAAATTGATTATAGTACCTAGATAATCCAAGGAAAGTACATATTTTCATCACAGATGTTGTTTTGGGCCATCCTTTGACTACCTCTATTTTTTACAGATCAAAATATATCTATTTTTGGGTGATAACATACCCTAGTAAGGTTACTTTACCCATCCAAAAATCACATTTACTATCCTTCAAAAATAACATATCCTTTTAAAAATTCTTCAATATGGAATTCAAGTTTTCCTCTTTTTCCAATGTTCTTTTAGAGTAAGAATATCATATATAAAGAATACCATAAATTTGTCGATATAATCCCTAAAGACTATATTCATTAAGCCCGTGAATATTTCTAGAGCATTAGTGAGTCTAAATAGAATCATAATGAACTCATGGTGCACATACCTTTTAAAAAAATTGGTCTTGGGGATATCCTCTCTCATCACCTTTACTTGATAATATATCGACCAGAGATCTACCTTAAAGAAGTATTGGGTTCCATATAGATGATTAAACAAGCCATCAATCTGTGGAAGACGATAGTTGTTCTTTATTATGATCTTTTTGAGTTCATGGAAATAAATTAAGAGGCGCATTGACCTATCCTTCTTCTTAATGAATAGAACCAATGCACCCCATGATGAATCAATTGGGCTTATAAATCCATTATTAAGATTATCATGTAGTTTCTTCTTCGGCTCCTCAATCTCAACAATGGATATTCAATATGGACTCTTAGATATTTTAAAATATCTGAGTATAAGTTTGATTGAGAACACAACCTAGTGACTGGGAGGAAGACAAGAAAATTCTTTGAGAAACACATCAGTGTACTCCCTCATAATGGTTATGTATCCAAGGATGATATTTTTCATAGTCTCAGTCATTTGAGTAAGATACGCTTTCTCATAGTGAAATAATATCAGTGCATGAGATTATGATTCCAAAATATATTTATCCTTCTCCTTTTATTTATAAATAATCAGAGGTTAATTTACAATATGGATGGTGATTTCCTTCTCTTGAAAATTTATGTTATCTATATATAAAGAAATCCAATCCATACCCATAATTGCCTCAAATTCCACTTAAGGGAGTATCACAAGGATCATATAGAAGTTTATCTAGAAAATATATACAAGGGTTGATTTATATTATTGGGAACCAATAATTGACCCATTTTTCATCTTCACTAATAACCCAACTTCCGTTTTTTGAGGTGGTGTTTGTATAGTTCTAGTAAACTTGCATGATAAGATATAATGAATATAACCATAGTCACATGGGACATTTAAAGTTCATGAATTGATGAAAATCCTACCTTTAACTATTTGATTCTAGTTCTTCATGTTTTATTTTTATCTAAAATATACTTAGGGATGATAATTTTCAAAAATATTTTGAAAATGAAAGGGAAAATATAATCATTGGAGGGATAACTCATAAATGAAAAAAATTCCTTAAACTATGGATTTTTGGGTTTTAATCTAAATTATCTATGATCTTTTTCCAAACATAAATTATCATGGAAATTTTTCCTCTTTATAATAGTTCATAAATAGATTATAAGTTTACCAAAGCATATCCCCTAGGAGTTTCAAACTAAGTATGAAAAAAGACCTATTTTTTTGCACCAGGTGATGATCGAGTCCAGTTCAAAGATTCTTTTTTGGGGTTATTACCCCCAGGTACAATTGTGCCAAAGACACATCCACTTTTAGTATTCATACATGGATTTATTTTTATATATTTTAATTACTCTATAATTTACCAAAATTTAGGGATGTTTTCATATGTTTTAGTCTTATCCCTAAAGCTTTGACTAGGGTTTCTAATCTAAATACCAAAAATAACTAGACTTTTCTCTGATACCAACTATTACAAACCATAACTTTAATACACGTTAATTTGGGATTTATTACATAAAGATACACTTAATGTAACCCCAAAATATTGTGAGGCTTAATGTATTTGGGAAATTAGGTATATAGAACATTGACTTAAAACATTGGTATAACATCATTATTTAAAAACTTTGAAACATGCCTACATATTCCTTGGATCTTCTAAAACTGTATGGGATAACTTGAGGATGTACATAAGAAATGGGTGAGCTATAAATCCCAATAAGGGGAATATAAAAACATAGCATAATGAAAATAAGTAAATGTGAGACAATAGGAATATCAAGGTAACATAATAGGGGTGAGAATCATAATCTTGAACAATGAGGCATGATATAACATGATAACATAAAGGTTGCAAAGTAATTTGAAAATAATGGGCATAAATAAAGGTTTATAAAATGGGTGAATGAGATTAAAATGGGTATCTCATTACTTGGGAATCCTAAAGATAGTAATAGATATGTATAAAAACATATCCCAATTAGAACAATTGGAAATCAAAAGTCATGACATAAAGAAGGTGTTTGAATAAATATGAGAAGGAGAGGATCCCTTACTTTGAGAGGGTGCTTATTACAGCTTGGAATGAGATTATTAAGAGATCAGGGCACCTTGGGATGAATCTATAGAGGTAAGGGTGGAGTAAACTAATACTTCAATAGTTCATGAGTGAAGAGTAATGGGAGTTTGGGTGGGTTTATATGGGTAGAGAGAGGGATTCTTTATTTATTTATAAACTTAGGTTTTGGAATCTATATAATAAATTAATCCAAAACACAAACCATCCAATAGTTTTATCCCATGTTTTCTAACAAAGATGAGTTTATTTCATTATTTTATAAGGAAGATGATAGAACACATTAAAATAATTCACTTGGTTATGTGAAAGTGAGTCATGTTAATAAAGAATTGATTTTAAAACATTAAAATATAATATAGGTTTTGGAGGATTCATTAAGGGATTATAAAATTAAAAAAATAACCTCAAGAACACATTATATTAAATGGAAAAAATAATTTTGATTTTGGATACTCTTTATAGTTTTTATTACATAACTTTGGGGATTTTATGATATCATAATACACATTGTATATTTATACCATATTTAATTTTGACCCAAAAAATTGACTATTTTTGAAAATTATTAAAAAATAAATATTGGATAATTTCAACATGGTTATTTAAAAAAATATTATATCCAAATAATTCTCTCTAAGTACAAAAATTTACACTTTTAATTAAAAAATACACATTTATTGAAAAATACTATTGTTTTTACAATAATGGTTTTCTAACCCTTATAAAATTTATTTTTGACTTAGTGAAACAATATTATCATTTATATTTAATAGATATTATTTCATAATAATATTTTATTAAAATATCATTTATTTCAAAAATTATTTAATTCATTAAAAAATGGTGTCTTGATTAAAATTATGCATTTCCAAAAAATACAATTTGTGTTTCATTGTATCAAAATATAATTTTTATCAAAATTATTATTTAATCAATATAAAGTAATAAAAGATAATTGTAATAATTTTAAATATATATAAATTCATACTGTTAGGGTATATATACATATCCCTTTATTACACTAGTGAAATCCCTAATGGTAAGGTGTGCGGTGGTGAGATTTTCAAGGGGTGGTTCAGCAAACATGGTCTGGGCATTGATCTCAAAGAGCTTGAAATTTTCCCATAAGTGGTTTCTCTCATGATTTAGTTATTGAATATAATATTGGGATTGGTCAAGGGAATATCCTAGTAATTCTATTTCACTCAAAAATTCCAATAAATTGGATTTATAGGGTAAGATCCTACTGGTTGAGGCCATCGCTTAATTTGTCTATGTAAAATGGAATTTATCATAACTCTTAATATATTAATCTTAATGGTCACTTTACATGGCTATATTATCAATGGTTATGATTATTAATAGTCTTTTAAATTTTATAGACTATATAAAGGTCCAAAATAACCAAAGTAGTTCATATATTTCCAATAACTACATTACTTAATAAAACATTTATTCACTTAAAAAAGGAATTTCATTTTAAAAGGTTTGGTTCATTACAATGAATTAGTGAGAATTATAAAAATACTTTTAACACTGGTGAAATCCTGAACAAAATTTTATTGAAGAATAATTTTTTGTGTCCCAATACTACGTAGTATTGAAGGAATATAAGGAGTTGAAGTCGAGATACATCCTAAAGGAAGAATAATTTTGTCTCCCGAGTATTTAAAATATAGAGGATAACCGGTTCATGTGAAGGATTGGTGTACAGATCAAGTCATACATACATTCCCTTAATAAATCATTAGTGTATAATGCATGAAGAACTATAACCTAGTATACTTCTTGATCCATCTGTTCATAGAGGTAGATCAATTTCTAAGTGGTGTTAAATAATCCCAGAGCATAAAGATATCTTTCTATAAGTGGATGAAGTTAAAGAATAGAGATTTTGACTTGGTTGTCCAACCAGTTACTGAATAAGGTTGCAATTGGGTTGTCTAACCAATTGTAGTAGATGATATTTTTTCTAGGGTGTCTAACCAGTTGTTGAAGTATTATAGTTGGGTTTTCAAACAAATTTTATTTGCAGCCAATTATTATTATAAGTAGAATACATGTTGGGGGGATCTTACCAATATAATAAAAAGTATGATTTTATACCAAACCTTGTAAATAATATGTTTTTCCATATCTTTCATTACTACTACACATAATGTGATCCTGTGAGATAATATTGAGAGGATTTAGAACTTTAACAAGTTCAAGAGGTTTTTTTAAAGGTTCAAGAGGTTTAATTTAAAAGATGAATAATTTGTAAAATAAGGACACTCATTCACCCCTTTGTAGTTAAATTGACCTATGTATTTATAGTGTTTTTGTGAATGGGTTGATTATGTTAAGGTGTTTTGATGTTTTTATTGAGGATGTGTACATAAATCTTGTTTGAAACTTGTACCATAACACTTTTAAAAAAATTAGAAGTGGTTTGAAGTGAATTTGAGTAACTTTTGTGGAAAAAATTGATATTAGCATTCATTGTTCTTGTTTCCTATATTGAGTTCACTCACATTGTCTTAAAATAATTTAATAATGATTCATTGTTAAATTCAATATGGATTTATGATTTATGGTTGATAAAAAATACAAAGGGGGGATTTTTGTGACTAGGTATATGTTTGAGAGAGAAATTTCTCCAATAGATGTTTGTTTTATAAATGGGTAGAATGTTGGTTGAAGGTGAACAGAGTTGGGCATGATTTGTGACTTTGGTGTTTTGTTTTTTTGTAAACACATTTTTCAACACATGAATTATATTCAAACTCATATGAATTTAGTTGGTTTAGATGTGTTAAAGGTCATTTTAAAGTTAATAAGTACTTAGAATAATTTTGGAGTTAAATTTTATAATTTTGATCAACTTTGAGTGAACAAAACAAAATTACATTGTGGTTATTTCAAAACTATGTCATGGTTTTGTGATTCAAAGAAAAATGGAGAGTTTTGACCTAAAAGTGGTCATTTTTGAAGTCTTCATTTCTAGAAGATATTTGAAAAATATTTTTCACTATGGGGATTTCTTATTGTGACATGGTTTAGTGTGATTGGCCAGGTTCATTGGTAGATTAAGGAAAAATGGGGACCCATTGCACTGTGCCCATGTGTTGTTGGCCAAACTATAAAGAATGAAATGGTCAGGGATTATCTATAAGATGATGATAAATGGGGATCTAGTTATGGTTTTTTGGTTGGTAAAGAATTAATAAAAGTTTCCACATCATGGTTTTATCTATCATGGTCATGCTATATATAACGCCCTAGAATTCTAAAATATGAACAGTGTATTTGATAGCATGTATGACATGAAACACCAATCGCATAAGAGAATATAATATCTCGAGCCATATAATAACTATTTTAAATAAATTCAATATATGATATAGCTTACAATGCATGAAATACTAAGTTTTCTTGTGTTACACACAACAAATACTTTCTTCAATATCTTATGCTACACACAAGACTGAGTTTTACTGAGAAACAATATATTGTTAAAATAGTATTATTTAATATATTAAGATATAAACTAGTAATTAAATTAGTGGTTATGAATATGGTTAACTAAAATAAGAAAATATATGGTTTACACAAATATAAAATGAATTAATTTGTTACCAATTAATTATAAATGAATATAAGAACCAATTGAATATAAAGGGAATGTTTTTATAGAAAACTATTTTTATGCTCACAAAGTTGTTTTATCCTAATAAATTAAATTAATTACAATTATATAGTTATATTAATTTAATATATATTATATATTCAGTCAAATATTTTTTATATTCATATAATAGATTTTATTGGCATAATATAAGAACAAACCCAGTATTACACATAAAAAGCTATATTTTTACAAAGGCACTTTTACTACCTTTTAACGGAGAACCTATTTTAATTAAAATTTTTGGAAATTTTATAAATGTTATAAGTAAAAATAAAATTCATTTTTGAATTTTTAAAATAAAAATTATCTTATGGTGAATTTTTTGTATTTTTCTCTGAGTTTTCATTTTTTTAATGAATAGCGAAAAATACTGAATTTTAATTCAAAACTGCTTTTTTTCAAATTTATTTATAAAGTTAAATTATATTTTTGATTGGTTTTAAAGTTTATTTATATAAATTTTATATCAATTAATCTAATTTAGGTCATTGAAATAAATTTTACATTGAAATTGGATATAAACACATCTTAAACTTTTGAAAGTTTTTACTTTAAAAACCCGCTTTGTCTTCCCGTCTGTGGGGTTAAGTTTAAAGTAATTTATGACACTTATGTGGTTATAATTTGGAAACATGGATTAATTATTTGGAATCATAATAATTTATAATATATAATATGGTCAATTTAGTTTTTTACCATAAATATTAATGAAATTAATTAAAATTAATTACAGTAATTAAGAGAAAAAATAGTTTAACAAAGGACTAAACCTTAAACATAAGAGAAAATGACCTAGAAACTTGTAAAAATAAATTATATGTTAACATTTCGACCCTATCCTCCATTTATAGAATTTTTTTCATTATCTAATCCATTTTACATGGGAAAAAATGGGTGGAATTCCCTTTTAAAAAAGTTACAAGAATGACATTCCACCTCCACTATAAAAAGGCGCTCATCCCTCCCACTTATTCACACCTCTCAAGACCTTTGTATCACCAAAAAACTACTCAAATAATATCTGAAAATCCATACCCTAAACCTATAATCCTTACCATGGGCATAAATTTATCCAAGGAATATCTTTGTTTCAAACCAAAAGGAGTTACCCAAAGAAGAGGTAACATCATTCATCAAGATCTTTTGGTTTATTTTCATTCCCCGCCTCTCAAATCAATTTATTCCATGAATAAATAAAAACATAAGTATCCTAAATATATTGATAAGTTTTATATTAAGTTTTATACCTAAAATTACACACACATCTATCAAATGGGTAACGAACATACAATTAGTGTATGATGAACTACCGCCTCACAAAACGATGATTGCTCATTTTTCCTTTACCGCATACCATGGTGTGTATTATGATGGACACAATTTTTATATATGAAATATATGATATTTATAATTTATTTATACTTATTTAATTCTTATATAATTTATACCTTCATGTGTTCCATTTTGTTGGGATATGATAACATTGTTTGTGGACATGTGGACTACAGCCACCTCAAAGCGAAGTGATTCGTTCATGCTATATATAGAATGTATTAAGGATTATTTTAATATACTCATGTAACATATAAGATATAAATATTATATTATAATGAAAATACACACACACATATATATATATCATTTACTTTTCATTCTTTTAATACAAAAATGAAATGGTAGTAGCGTTTATGTTTACGTATGACCTATCATCTCCATGAATGGTGAATTTTATTTCATATCTCCAAATTTTATGGATTATTATAAATACATATATAATTAATATATATGATAATTAAATCAAGTTTTAAATCCTGGATACTATTAAATCCTGATCAACATAACAATAACAAAAATTACAAGTCAAAACATACTTGAAAAACAAGAAAATCAACAACCAAAATAGTGAAAATAATGAAATATTGTTAACAAATGGGAAATAAGATATTATAATAAGATCATATATGATATAATAAATATTTTTATTTTTATTTAATAAGTTATTAACATTATTAAAACCATTTTATAGGAGGTTAAGGTATGTTCATATAAAAGGAAATGTAAGGTAAGAGATTTTTGTCTCACTTTTCATTCCATGATCCATACACCATTTTCACCACTTAATTATTTTGTGTGGTGTATATACTTCCCATACTGTATTTTAGATCACAAATACATTTATATTCATGTTATTTAGATTTTAATTTTAAATTATTTCTTTCATGGGGATTATAATTCAAAAGTTACTAAGTAGTAAGAGATTCTTGTCTCACTTTTCTTTGAGTGAGGCATACACCACTTTTACCACTTACTTATTTTTTGTGATGTATCTACTGCCCATATTGATATATTATATCATGAATTATTTTATCATAATGGTATTCTTAGTTTCAATTTTAATTATTTTACTTAAGGTGATATGAACTTAAAATTACCAAGTGGTAAATAATTTCATAACCTGACTCATTTTCATTAGGTTATATTACTTCCTCATTTTAGTTAATATTATAAGATTATGTGTGTGATAACTTTTTAGTTTTTATTGTTTTATTTAAACTTTTTTATGTTTATTTACATTTTATACCCCCATAATATATTCATTTATTGATTCTCACATCAATGTTAGGGTCTTTTCAAGGGTTTACTTCTCAATCTCATTTTGTTCGGGATTTTTTACACTTGAATTTACATTAAATGAAATTATTAGATCATTATTTAATAAGTACTTTAGTTTTATTTTCCTATATTTATTCATGAACTTTTCCAATTAATAGTACCATTTTTACACTATTTGGTACTCAAAATGTTTTAGAAAATATTTTTAATAAAACCCAAATTTATTTATCTCTTTAGTCATAGAACCTATTTTATTCTAAAAAACATTTTTTTCTAAAAAAGCTTTGAATAATGTTTTTAACCTTTCAAAAATTATTTATTGAATTAATTTTTACCCTTTTTTATTTTACAATCATTTTTAGAGGAATCTTCTTGTCGCTTTTTGTATAAGGTACTTTTATAACCTTTTACCGTGAAAAATAAATGTTCTTTTTACCTTGTATGACATGTATAGATTTGCGACCTTCATTTATTTAAAGATTTATTTGAAAGTTTAAAAGAAATATTTTTTAAAAAAATGTTTTTGAGTTTTATTTTTAATGAAAAGTATTTTCAAAATGTTTTTCAAAATAAAATTGATATTTTTCATCAAGAATGTTTTCAAAGGATCTTTTTATAGTATTTATATTAATCAATGACAACAACCCATTATCCTTAATCCACTTGAGATATTTTTTATTTATACCATCCTTATTCTTTCTCTGGATTGGTTATGATTGATTTGGTCAAAGATAGTACTTACATTCACTTCCTTGATTACTTTGTTATTCCCCTTGAAATATCCAATTTCCTATTATCATTGAAAATTGAATTTACCCTAAATATTCATATTATTTATCATGGATATGATTATTGTCTAAATTATATACCATTTTTAGATATGGTGTATACTTGATAGTTATTTGATTAAATGGGTAAATATTGATAAATAAGCATCTTTTACTAAATGAGAATATTTGATAAGGTTCATTTTTTATGAATTAAATAGATTATTAGATATATGAGGAATTCTTTGGATAGGTATGACATGGGTGGGGACCAGTTATAGATATCCCCATGATACATCGGTTGTCTCATGGGAAGAGTTAGTTGGCTAGACTTAGTGGGTTTTTCACCCAGTATGTTATAAATCATCTTGTGAAAATTCTTGATGGTAAAGTTACCATGTACCTAGTAAACATGGAATCCAATAAATAATAATTTCCCTCATTTAGATTCAATTATTATTTGTCCATGTGATTATTTCTTTGACATTTTCTATGGATGTAGTCCATTCTCAGTTTATTGATTAAATGACATGTGTTTCAGTTACTTGTCTTGCCATATTGATTATTCCTTATCTAATTATTTGAATGGAATGTTTTTTCAATTATTACCTTTCTATATTGATTATGCTCATTGATTCATTATTTCTTCCACTATAATTAACCTTTACTGAGCATTTGAGCTCACCCTTATTTTTTTTCCTTTCCCCAAGAATCAAAGAAGTTTAATAAGAAAGATATGTAAGGATACACTAGAGGGAATAAAGTTATTATCCTTGAAAAAAATTATATTGTAATTTTTGTATTCATTTATAATGTAAGACTCTTGTGTTTATCTATTTTACAAAGGCTACTAAACTGTTTAGTCATTTGAGAAACGATATACTTGTATATTATGCCAATGTAATGGTAGAACAACACCTTCTTTGGGATTTCTGGGGTCAGGTTACTATAGTTGGTATCATAGATGGTTTAGTAGCAACCTTGGGAGCTAGATTTATAAAAACATAGATTAAAGAACATATACCTAAGGTAGAATTTATGGACAAGTATAGAATAACATCCAAAAGTTTTGGTTAGATAGATATTATGTAATTTTCCTAGAAATACATCCATATCTAGATTCTACTTGTGGATGTGGTTCTAGAACATATATACCTAGGGGTAACAACCTCGAAAATGTGTGTTGGTCCTGGATTGAGTGTAACCCGGTACACAAAAATGGGCCTTACTACGCACCTCATTTGACACTCCTAGGGAATATTCTTAGTATAATTTACATTGTATTTACAAAACATTAAGAAGGATTTGAATAGATAATGAAAATGAATAACCTGGGTAAAACCTTAGAACAAGGAAGGATTTATATTATAATAAAACAGATTAATTATTTATGTATTGAGGTTGTATTTAAAACCTTAATGAAAAGGATATTTATTGATTAACCTTATTTCAAGGATGTGAATTATAGTTAATTTGGAGATTATATTGATATGGGTATAGAAAAGGAAAACCTATATGTTGGGTGAAAATCTATAAATTCTGGTAAGGCTATGTGACTTGAACCCATGACCAAAGGACGATAAGGTTTTAATGCCAGCCACTAACCTACGCAATATCCTGGTTAATATTTCATTGTTTTAGTTAAAAAATTTGATGAATAAATATTAATAATGAACCTAGAGTGTTACTTGTTAGGTTTAGAGATTAATGTATTAAGCATATTGAATTTAGAGAATAGTTAGAGACAAATAGTTATAATTTTCACTCTTTTATGGGCCTTAAGATCCATTAAAAGTATATTTTAGTGCTTCGGGCATCAAAGTTAATTTTTGGATATCTATTTCTTGAATTAATGGAATAATTGTAAATTGATAAAAGCATAAATAAAGGATGAAAATTGTATTTATAGAAATATGTCAAGTAAGTATATTTCCTTATATTCTAAGGAAATAAAATAATTACTCAATGTTAGAAAAATGATCAAAAAAATGTTGTCCTAATACCTTGTTTTTTATTGAACTGCTGGTATTTTAAATCATCATAGATTTAGGGATTGGAGGCCCTCAACTTTCCATTGATCATTTATATGTTTTTTATTAATGACCTCAGTCATTCCCTATAAATATTTACAGTTTTTCTCTATGAACATATCTCCACTTTCCAATAACATTCACCTACTTAGAGACCTAGTTTATGTTATCCCACATTACCTTTTAACTTCCTACTCTCTCTTTTCTAGAGGATGTTTTACAAAACCTTCTCATGATGTCAGATTTCAATATAGTAAATATCAAGCAATTTATTACCAAGGTGAAGTAATTTAATTAAAGTGGGAAGAATTTAATGCCCTAAAATTCTAAAATAAGAACATTGTATTCAATAGCGTCTATGACACACAACACCAAGCTTGTAAGGGAATATAATATCCATAGACTTTACAATATAATTAATATTTTAAATAAATTTAATCTATGATATAGCTTTAAATGCACTCAATACTGAGTTATCTTTCATTACATGCAAAAAATACTTTCTTTGATAGCTTACGTTACACGCTAGACTGAGTTTCACCGAGCAACAATATATTATTAAAATATTATTATTATTTAATATAATGAGATATAACCTAGACATTAAATTAGCGGTTATGAATAGGATTGACTATAATATAAAAATATATGGTTTAAAAAAATATAAAATGAATTCATTGGTTACCAATTAATTAGAAATGAATATAATAACAAATTGAATCTAAACAGAATTTTTTTATAAAAAACTATTTTAATACTCACAAATTTGTTTTATCCTCATAAATTAATTTAATTAATATTATTGAGTGATATTAATTTAATATGTATATTATATATTCAATAAAATATTTTTTATATTCATATAATAGATTTGATTGGCATAAGATAAGAACAACCCCAGTATTACACATAAAAAGCTATATTTTTATAAAGGTAATTTTACCACCTTTAAATGGAAAAAATATTTTAAATAAATTTTTTGAAACTTTTATAAATGTTATATGTCAAAATAAACTTCATTTTTTAAATAGTAACATAAAAATTAGCTTAGAGTGAATTTTTTTCTGTAAGTTTTCATTTTTTTCATGAATAGTGAAAAATACTGAATTTTAATACAAAACTTCTTTTTCTCCTAATTTATTTATAAGGATAAATTATATTTTTGATTGTTTTTAAAGTTTATTTAGAATTATTTTATATAAATTAATCCAATTTAGTTCATTTAAATCAAATTTTCATTGAAATTGGATATAAATACATCTCAAACTTCTATACCTTTTTACTTTAAAAACATGTTTTGTTGTCCCATCTACGGGATAAAATTAACCTAATTTATGCCACTTATGTAATTGGAATTTGGAAAAATGGATTACATATTTGGAATTATAATAATTTATAATTTTTAATAATTTCAACAAATTTTTTACCAAAAATATTAGTAAAATTAATTAAAATTAATTGTGGTGATTAAGAGAAAAAATAGCTTAACAAGGGACTAAACCATAAACTTAAGGGCCAAAATGACTAAGAAATGTGTACAAAAGCAATTGTATGTTCATATTTTTACCATATCATACCTTTATCTATTTTTTTAATTATTGGATCCACTTTACATGGGAAAAACATGGTCGGAATTCCCTTTTCAAAAATTTACAAGAATGTCACTCCTCCTCCGATATAAAAAGCACTCACCTCTCCCACATATTATCATCTATAAATCCCTTTGTATAACCAAAACTATGATAAAATAAGATCTAAAATTCCATAACCTTAACCTATAATCCTCACCTTTTTCATAAATCCATCCAAAGAGGCCCTTTAGTGAAAACCAAAAGGAGTTACCCAAAGAAGAGGTAACATCCTTTCTCAAACTCTTTTGTTTTATTTTCATTCTTCACCCCCCAAAATCTTTTAATTTCATGCTTAAATAATAACATAATTATCCTAAATATACTGATTTGTTGTTATATTAATTTTTATACCTACACGTACACACACTTACATCAAATGGGTAATGAACTTACCATTCTTGTACGGTGAACTACTGCCTCACGAAATGATGATTGTTCGTTTTTCCTTTATCATATCTCATGGTGGAAATTATGATGGAAAATCTATTTATATATGATATTTATAATGTCTTTATACTTATTTAATTCTTATATAATTCATAACTTCATGCGTTCAATTTTTTTGGGATATGATAATATCATTTGGGGACGTGTCAACTACCACCTCCTCAAAGAGAAATGATTCGTTAAAGCTATATATAAAATGTGTTAAGGATGATTTTAATATAATAATGTGAAATATATGATATAAATATGTTATTTTAATTATAAAAAACACAAACACAAACACACACACACACACACATATATATATATATCATTTACTTTTTATTATTTTAATACGATAATGAAATCGAAGTAGCTTTCAAGCATACGTACGACATACCGTCTACATGAATGGTGCATTTAATTTCCTATCTCAAAATTTTATGGATTATTATAAATACATATATATTGAATATATATATATATATATGATAATTACATCATGGTTTACATCCTGTAGATGATTAAATCATGATCGACATAAGAAGAACAAAAATAAAAAGTCAAAATATACTCAGAAAACTAGGAAATTAACACCCAAAATAGTGAAAATTATAATGCCCCAGCCTTAAAAATTACTTAATCTTGAGTTATTACAAGATTACACATTGAGGATCTTTTCAGGTTTAGAGTTTTAGAGAATTAGATCATAAATCATGTATTACATTCCACATTTAAACAAAGTGGTTACATAAAAGATAGTATTCATTTTTTCCCATCAATGGAAACATATTTAAAATAAAACATGGATTATTTCATGACACTTCCTTGACCCTATCATCACATCATGTACCTTTCCCTTGACCTGTGAAAAACATTTCAAAAACCTAGGATGAGTATAAAAAGCTCAGTAAGGGAAATAAAAGTACTAAATGAAAACATTAGTCCATGAATGAAATCATACTTTACTCATAAAACATAAGAATTTTAACATACCTCATAAAATCATGAATAAATCAAAGAAATCATAATACATAAAGGTAACTTGAGGCATTCATAACATTCTTACGTAGGGAGTAACCCTCATGGTTACGTTTGGAATACCCATCACAGTATATTCCCTAAATCTCTTCAGAGAAACCTTAACGTTTAACCCCTTCACGTTACCCAATGAATTGGAGAGATATATTGGGCTCACCCACCCTTATTTTATCACGGAACCACCCTTCTTCATAACAATGCCCAAGAACCATAACACATTCGTATCACATAAAACGTGCATAAAGGAAACATAAAATTTCCACATTTCAATCACAATATATCAATACAACAAATTGATATAATAAAAACCATTTTCAATACCAAAATAAAAGAAAAGTAATACATGGTATTTATTTTTCATTTAATAAAAAGTTAGGTTATGGCTTGTAGAGGAAGCCGAAACTCAAATAATGGTCACAGCGGAGGAGAAGTCATTGTCACCGCATACATACGACAAAAAAACATTCCCTTTTGTCGTTTAATAAATGATTTATATAAAGAGGTTCCTTTTGAATAAACTTAAAATTCAAAGGGGTTTATACACTATATAAAAGAAAGTTGTGCATAAAACAAAATATTCCTCAATGAAAGGAGATTGAGATGAAGTCTCTTACCTCGTATCCGACTTGACTCGATCATTCTTTAATCTCCTGAATAATAAACTTGAGTTAATTTCTACTTGCTTAAGAACCTTTTTCAAGTTCATTATTCCTTTTATATCACTTATTACCATGTCATGAACACTATGTAATTATTTTAGTTAATAACGGTCGTTTTAACGATCATTGGTACTTAAGTCAAAAATAAACTCTTTATAATTACAAGTTGTCCATGTATCCATTATATCCAGAGTTATATTCATGATTTAGATATCATATATTTTATATATATCCAGTATATACATTCATTTATAATATTACATAACATTTAAAGGTAAGAAATGAAATGCACCATTCATGGAGACGGTAAGTCGTACGTACGCATGAACGCTACTTTCATTTCTATTTCGTATTTTATGGAATGGAATCATAATGACATAAAGGTATATTATAATTCCTATATAATTTCATATATAATATCATTAACTCCATCCTTTATATGTCCCACATATGGCATTAACAAATCAAATCACTTTGAGGGGGCGGTAGTCCGCACTTCCTAAAATGAAGATATCGCGTATACCCATAATGAAAGCCATAAAGGTATGACATAAATGAAAAATACAAAAGCTTAAGGAAAAAATAAACATATTATATATCATATATAAATATAGTGTCGTCTTAATGTCCACCTTTTAATGTGTTAGAAGAATATTGAACAATCATCGTTTCGTGAGGCAAAAATTCGCCATCCATGGAAACAGTATGCTCTTTAACCATTAGATGAAGGTGTGTGTAAGTGTAGCTAGAATAATTCTTATAAAAACATCCTAGTATATTGAATATATTGGTGTTGTTACAAAATAAATGAATAAAAAGAGTTTAGGGGTTTGTAGAAGCAAAATAAAACAAAAGAACATTAGAGAAGACTTTACATTTAAATCGGGTAACTCTTCTTGGTTTGAAGCAAAATGGTTACTTGAAGAGCTTTCTGCCTAAGGTAAGGATTCTAGGATGAAGAGAGGGATTTGGAGATATAAAATGAGCAGTTATTGGCCGATCCAATGGCTTGAGAATTATGGGTAAGGAGGTAGAGGTGGGGGCCTTTTATAAGAGGAGAGGAGGGGCACTCTTGGAAAGGTATAAAATGTTACTTTATTTTCAAATGAGTTTCGGATTTTAAAGGTCCCACATTGATGTATTTCGAGGATAAGGTGATAAGGGTTCGAAATATACTCATCAAATAGGTCTTTGACAAGTTTAAGTCTTATATTTTACATTATCTTTTCATTTTATTTAAATCGTTGATTAATGAGGTAATCGATGCATCATCATGATGTCATAAATAATTTAATTTATTTAATGTCTAAAAATTAAAAAAAATACTATGATGTATGAAATATTTTTAGATTTAAAATGACTATTTATAGTCCAATTTATCATTTATTTAGACAAAATTAAAAAAAATTACTCAGGTTATACATTCTTTGTTATATTTAAATTTCTTTAAAAATAAAAAGACAAAAAGTCATTATCACACAAAAGTGATTCCATGGGGTCCCCAAGTTTAGAAAAAGGAATACCATGGTCATACATGACACAACCAGTAGCATTAGGACACATTTTGGGGTCATTTTTTTATTATTATGATATTATTTTATTATCCTTAACTACCCGATTACTAATTAATCAAGATAACTAGAGATAATTATCGTCGTTACTATTCATAATGTCCAAAAACAAAAGAGTCTTAATTAGATAATTTGTACCTTATGATTACAAATATGGAATCCATTTTACCAAATTCCTAACATAGAAATTGCAATAATTAATTTAAATATAATTCACGTTGTCAAAACAAATAGCAGGTTTTTTTTAAACAATATCTATAAAAAGTTTGGCACTTGTTTATGCCCAATTCCAAAGTGAAATTAATCCCAATGACCACCATTGGATTAAATGGTAAAAATATATTCTATTTACACTTTAAAACTAATTAAAAATATAATATAACCATATAATTAAATTATATGAAAATTTAGTTTTGATGTAAAATGCAGTATTTTTCACTATTCATTAAAAAATGAACATGGTCAGAAAAATACCAAAAATTTATCCAAAGTAAATTTCAATGTCCCAATCATAAATAATAAGTTTATTTTGACAAATAGATCATATAAAATTGTCAAAACTTTAATTTAAAAATGGTTTTCCATCAAAAGGCAGTAAACCAATCTTTTAAAAATATTAGTGTATTCCATGCTTAAGATTGGATTTATTCTCATTTTAAGCCTCTAAAACACTTTCTAATTCATAAATAAACATAGATAAGAATATCTATTATTCATTACTTACTTGGGATGTTACATCCTTCCCACCTTTAGAAAATTGTGTCCCCGCAATTTATTTATTTATCGAATAAGTGGGGGTATTTAGCCCTCATTGCATTTTCAGATTCCCATGTTGCCTCTTCATTCATGTGGTTTTTCTATAAAACCTTTACTTGATGAATCACCTTATTCTGAAACACTTTCTCCCTATAGTCAAGAATCTGGACCGGTTGTTCCTCATAAGATAGATTTTCTTCCAGCTGAACTACCTCTGGACTCAAAACATGAGATGGATCTGGCTTGTACTTCCTTAACATTGAAACATGAAAAACATTGTGTACCTGAGATAAACTCAGAGGTAAAGCCACTCAGTATGAAACTAATCCAACTATCTCCAGAATTTCATATGGTCCAATGAACCTTGGACTCAGCTTTCCTTTCTTACCAAATCGCATCACACTTTTCCATGGTGATACTTTGAGAAAAACATGATCACCTACCTCAAAAGAGAGATCCTTCCTCCTGTTGTCTGCATAAATCTTATGCATTCTCTGAGCTGTTCTCATTTGTCTATGTATCAGCTGAACTTTTTCTGCCAACTCTTCTACCAATTCTTGTCCCATCAACTTCCTTTCACCAACTTCATCTCAAAAAGCTGGAGTTCGACACCGCTTCCCATATAATGCCTCAAATGGTGCCATCTTTATACTGGAATGAAAACTATTATTATAAGAAAACTCAACCAAAGAAAGATGTTGGTCCCAACTTCCCTGATAATCCATCGAACAAGCACGTAGCATATCCTCCAAATTCTGAATCATTCTTTCTGACTGCCCATCTGATTGAGGATGAAAAGTTGTACTAAAATTTAATTAAGTACCCAATGACTTCTAAAGGCCTTTCCAAAAGTTAGAAGTGAACTTGGTATCACGGTCAGATATAATGAAGAGAGGAACTTCATGTAACCTGAATATCTCTTTAAGATACAAACGGGAAAGTTGATCTAGCAAAAAAGTATCTCGTATAGCAAGGAAGTGAGCAGATTTAGTCAAGCGATCAACAATAACTCAGATTGCATTATTACCTCGAGGTGTCTTCGGCAATCCCACAACGAAGTCCATGGATATATTCTCCCATTTCTACTATGTCACTGGTAAAGGCTGAAGAATCTCTTTCGGTAACTGCCACTCTACTTTAACCTGTTGACAAGTCAAACACTTCACAGTAAAATCAGCAATGTCTCTTTTCATTTCGTCCCACTAGTAACACTCCCGAAGATCTCTATACATCTTATTACTGCCTGGATGAACTGAAAACGGAGAACTATGAGCTTCACATAAAAACTATCTCTTCAAATGTGAATCACACAGCACACACAATCTCCTCTCAAATCTTAAAATACAATCATTATCAATGTTGAATTCAGGCAACTTACCCTTCTGAACTAGCTCTACCTTTTTCTGCAACTCACTGTCTTGCTTCTGTGCCTGCTTAATTCTGTCTGATATAGAAGATTTCACTGATACCTGAAACAAAACAGAAGGACATCATGAACCAACAACTTCTATGCCAAATTTCATCAAATCCTTAACCAAAGGATCACGTTCTAAACTCAAAATTGTTAATAAAGCATTACTTTTTTGATTCAAAGCATTAGCCACTTTATTTTCTTTTCCCGGATGGTAATGAATTGTACAATCATAATGCTTCATTAATTCCATCCATATCCTCTGTCTCATGTTCAATTATTTCTGAGTGAATATACACTTTAAACTTTTGTGATCGGTATATATTTCACACTTTACTCCATATAAATGATGCCTCCAAATTTTTAAAGCAAAAACAACAGCAGCTAATTCTAAATCATGTGTAGGATAATTTACCTCATGTGTTTTCAATTGTCGTGAAGCATAAGAAATTACCTGATCATTCTGCATTAGGACGCAACCAATTCCTTTCAATGAAGCATCACTGTAGATAACAAACTCACCATTCCTGGAAGGTAGTGCCAAAACTGGAGCATTCACCAATCTTCTTTTCAATTCCTGAAAACAATCATCACATTCTTTTGTCTAGATAAACTTAACACCCTTCCGAGTTAGCTTAGTCATTGGACTAGATAATCATGAAAATTTTCTAAAAAACCTTCGGTAATAGCATGCCAAACCAAGTAAGCTATAAATCTCAGTTACATTTGTGGGTCTTGGTCATTCTTCAACAACCTTTGTTTCTGCAGGATCAACAGTTATCCCATCTTTAGAAATAATGTGACCAAGGAAAGAAATTTATTGCAACCAAAACTCACATTTTCTGAATTTCCCATACAATTTCTTTTCTTTTAAGGTTTGAAAAATAACCCTTAAATGTCTTTTATGCTCCTCTTTACTTTTAGAAAACACCAAAATATCATCAATGAAAACAACCACAAACTTATCCAAGAACTCATGGAAAATTCTATTTATAAGGTCCATGAATATAGAAGGTGCATTGGTTAGCCTAAAAGGCATAACTACAAATTCATAATGGCCATATCGTTTACAGAACACGGTCTTCGAAATATCAGCTTCCTTTACCTTCAACTGATGGTACCCCGATCTCATGTAAATCTTTGAAAAAAACTGAGCTCCCTGGAGCTAATCAAACAAATCATCAATATGAGGCAAAGGATATTTGTTCTTAACAGTGATGTTATTCAAGGCTCTATAATCAATGCCAAGTCTCATTGAACCATCTTTCAGTTTAACAAATAAAACAGGAGCACCCCATGGTGATGTGCTAGGTCAAATAAAACCTTTATCTAATAAATCTTGCAATTATCCCTTCAACTATAAAAATTCAATTTGAACCATTCGATAAGGGGGTTTTGAAATTGGATTAGCATCAGGAACTAAGTCAATAGTAAATTCAACTTCCCGATCTGGTATTATTCCAGGAAACTCATCAAGAAAAACATCAGGATACTCATTTACCACTGGCACATCATTAATATGAACAGTTCCTTTGTTTTCAACAATATTTGCAAGGTAACATTCATTTCCATCTTTTAAAAGTTTCTTGGCCTCTTGATATGTTATCAACAGTAAGGGTTCATTCTTGTACACAAACTGAAAGTCTTTCTGAAAAGAAACTTCTTTAGCTCTACAGTCAATCTTAGCATGGTAAATAGAGAGCCAATCCATACCCAGGATAACATCAAACTCTACTAGAGGTAAAACAATAAGGTTTGCAAGTAGGTTCTTTCCACGGATAAGGATAGAAAGATTATTATAAATTCTTTTTGCCTCAATATTTCCCCCGGGTGTTTTTACCACAAGTTCAGGATTCATTTCTTGAGATGGTATTCTCATTTTACTAGAAAAAATTTCATAGTTAAAAGAATGTGTAGACTCTGAATAAAACAACACACTGGAATAATCTGAAAAAACAAACAAAGTACCTGATACCACTTCATTTGATGACCCAACATCTGATAAAGCAGTTGAAAAGGATTTCACCACCCCTTTCTGCTTGTAGTCTAACTGCTTCCCATCACTCGAGCTCTTTTTCGGACACTCATTTTCATAGTGACCCATCTCATTGCACTTGAAACATTTCACTAACTGTAAATCAAATTTGTTCTTACCATCACCCTGATCTTTTTCAGTGCAATAACGAGCCTTATGTCCCATCTTGCCGCATCAGTAGTACATTCTAGAATTCAGAATACATTCCCCAGCATTCCTTTTACCACATTTATCACAAACTGGAAACTTAGTTTTCTTACCGTCAGACCTTTTTGAAGAATTATTCCCTTTCTCCTGCCACCTCGGTCTCTTCTTCTGTTGGTTTTTATAGAACACTTGATCATCGGAAAACTCCATTTCCACCTTCTCAGCACATCAAACAAGATTTTCATAACTCTTAAACTTGCAAGAAGCTAAATCCCTTCGATATTTTGGCTTTAATCCTGAGTAAAAATGATTGATTTTACTATCAAGGTCTCGGATAAAATTTGGAGCATACCTTGCCAATCGAGTGAACCTTTCTTCATAAGAAGCCACTGAGTCGTCCTCTTTCCTCAATTCCAAGAATTGTTTTTCCATCCTAAGTCGAACATCCTTGGGAAAATACTTCTCAAGAAACATACCTTTGAATTCATCCTAGTCGAGAGCATCAATCTCATCAGCGTCCCTGATATTTTTAACCATCGACCACCACTGATCTGCATCACCCTCCAAACGGTAAATAGCAAGACTAACCTTTTGATTATCTAAACACCCCATGACATCAAAAATCTTCTCCAATGCTTTAATCCACCCTTCAGCAATCACAGGGTTAAACGATCCTCTGAATGATGGGGGATGTTGCCTCATGAAATGTTCTACCAATGACATGTTCCTATGCGGTTGACCTAGCTGATCTCGTTCATGGATACCACCACCATTTATCGCTTGAGTCAACTGTACCATTACTGCAACAAACTGTTCAGTTCCAATTCCGACCATCTCAAGATGCTGATTCGAAAGGTTATTTCCTTCTGTATTCCTTCCTAGCACTGCTTCCCTGTTTCCTCTGCGGAAAACCATTCTGAAAAAACATGTCTTAGATGAAGCAACATGGTAATCTTCAAATGCTATATCATTTCAATTTGACCATAGAAAAAAAATTGGATAATCATTTAATATAATTCTAACTCCTAAAGTTATCTAAATTGACCTTTGATACCAACTATAAAGCCCCATCCTTAAACACTACTTAATCTTGAGTTATTATAAGATTACACATTGAGGATATTTTCAGGTTTAGAGTTTTAGAGAATTAGATCATAAATCATGCATTACATTCCACATTTAAACAAAGTGGTTACATAAAAGATATTATTCATTTTTTTTCTCATCAATGGAAATATATTTAAAACAAAACATCGATTCTTTCATGACACTTCCTTGACCCTATCATCACATCATGTACCTTTCCCTTGACCTGTGAAAAACATTTAAAAAACTTGGGATGAGCATAAAAAGCTCAGTAAGGGATATAAAAAGTACAAAATGAAAACATTAGTCCATTTATGAAAATCATACTTTACTCATAAAACATAAGCATTTTAACATAACTCATCAAATAATGAATAAATCATAGAAATCATAATACATAAAGGTAACTTGAGGCATTCATAACATTCTTACGTAGAGAGTAACCCTCATGGTTACATTTGGAATACCCATCATAGTATATTCCCTAAATATATTCAGAGAAACCTTAACGTTTAACCCCTTCATGTTACCCAATGCATTGGAGAGATATATCGGGCTCACCCACCCTTAGTTTATCACGGAACTACCCATCTTCATAACAATTCCCAAGAACCATAACACATTCGTATTACATAAAACATGCATAAAGGAAACATAAAATTTCCACATTTCAATCACAAGATATCAATACAACAAATTGATATAATATAAACCATTTTCAATACCAAAATAAAATAAAAGTAATACATGGTATTTATTTTTCATTTTAAAAAAAGTTAGGTTTTGTCTTGTAGAGGAATCCGAAACTCAAATAATGGTCACAGCGGTGGTGAAGTCGTTGTCGCCACATACGTACAACAACAAAACATTCCCTTTTTTTGTTTAGTAAACGCTTCATATAAAAAGATTCCTTTTGAATAAACGTAAAATTCAAAGGGGTTTATACACCGTATAAAAGAAAGTTGTGCATAAAACAAAATATGCCTCAATGAAAGGAGATTGAGACGAAGTCCCTTACCTCGTATCCGACTTGACTCGATCATTCTTTAATCTCCTAAATAATAAACTTGAGTTAATTTCTACTTTCTTAAGAACCTTTTTCAAGTTCATTATTCCTTTTATATCACTTATTACCATGTCATTAACACTATGTAATTATTTAAGTTAATAATGGTCGTTTTAACGATCATTGGTACTTGAGTAAAAATAAACTCTTTATAATTACAAGTTGTTCATGTATCCATTATATCTAGAGTTATATTCATGATGTAGATATCATATATTTCATATATATCCAGTATATACATGCATTTATAATATTACATAACATTTAGAGGTAATAAATGAAATGCACCGTTCCTGGAGACGGTAAGTCGTACGTACGCATGAACGCTACTTTCATTTCTATTTCGTATTTTATGGAATGGAATAATAATGACATAAAGGTATATTATAATTAAAGTATAATTTCATATATAAAATCATTAACTCCATCCTTTATGTGTCCCTCATATGGCATTAACGAATCAAATCACTTTGAGGGGGCGGTAGTCTGCACTTCCTAAAATGAAGATATCGCGTATACCCATAATGGAAGCCATAAAGGTATGCCATAAATGAAAAATACAGAAGCTTAAGAAAAACATAAACATATTATATATCATATATAAATATATTGTCATCTTAATGGCCACCTTTTAAGGTGTTATAAGAATATTGAACAATCATCGTTTCGTGAGGCAGAAATTCGCCATCCACTGAAATAGTATTCTCTTTAACCATTAGATGAAGGTGTGTGTAAGTGTATAAATAATCCTTATTATAAAAAATCCTAGTATATTGAATATACTGGTGTTTTTACAAAATAAATGAATAAAAAGAGTTTATGGGGTTTGAGAAGAAAAATAAAACAAAAGAACATTAGAGAATACTTTACCTTTAAATCGGGTAACTCTTATTTGTTTGAACCAAAATGGTTTCTTGAAGAGCTTTATGAATAAGCTAAGGATTCTAAGATTAATAGAGGTATGTGGAGAGATAAAATGAGTAGTTATTGGCTGATCCAATGGCTTTAGAAGTGTGGGTAAGGTGGTAGAGGTGGGGCCTTTTATAAGAGGAGAGGAGGGGCACTCTTGGAAAGGTATAAAATGTTACTTTATTTTCAAATGAGTTTCGGATTTTAAAGGTCCCACATTAATTTATTTCGAGGATAAGGTCATAAGGGTTCGAAATATACTCATCCAATAGGTCTTTGATAAGTTTAAGTCTTAGATTTTACATTATATTTTCATTTTATTTAAATTTTTCATTAATGAGGTAATCGATGCATCATCATGATGTCATAAATAATTTAATTTATTTAAATTCTAAAAATTAAAAAACAAATACTATGATGTAGGAAATATTTTTAGCTTTCCAATGATTATTTATAGTCCAATAGATAATTTATTTAGACAAAATTAAAAATGTTTTACTCAGGTGATACATTCTTTGTTATATTTAACTTTGTTTAAAAATAAAAAGATAAAAAGTCATTATCACACAAAAGTTATTCCATGGGGTCCCCAAGTTTAGAAAAAAGCATCCCATGGTTGGACATGACACAACCAGTATCATTAGTACACATGTTGGGGTCATTTTTTTATTATTATGATATTATTTTATTATCCTTAACTACCCGATTACTAATTAATCAAGATAATTAGAGATAATTACCGTCGTTACTATTCATAATGTCCAAAAACAAAAGAGTCTTAATTAGATAATTTGGACATTATGATTCCAAATATGTAATCCATTTTACCAAATTACAAACATAGAAATTGGAATAATTAATTTAAATATAATTCCCGTTGTCAAAACAAATAGCGGGTTTTTTTTAAACAATATCTATGAAAAGTTTGGCACTTGTTTATGCTCAATTACAAAGTGAAATTAATCCCAATGACCACCATTGGATTACATGGTAAAAATATATTCTATTTACACTTTAAAACCAATTAAAAATATAATCTAACCATATAATTAAATTATATGAAAATGCAGTTTTGATGTAAAATGCAGTATTTTTCACTATTCATTAAAAAATGAACATGGTCAGAAAAATACCAAAAATTTATCCAAAGTAAATTTCAATGTCCCAATCATAAAGAATAATTTTATTTTGACAAATATATCTTATAAAATTGTCAAAAGTTTGATTTAAAAATGGTTTTCCATCAAAAGGCAGTAAAACAATCTTTTAAAAATATTAGTGTATTCCATGCTTAAGATTTGATTTATTCTTGTTTTAAGCCTCTAAAACACTATCTAATTCATAAATAGACATAGATAAGAATATCTATTATTCATTACTTACTTGGGATGCTACAAAAATAGTGAAATATTGTTAACAAAAGGGTAATAAGATATTATAGTAAGATCATATATGATATCATAAATATTAATATGGTTATTCAATAAGACATTAAAATTCTTAAAACCATTATAAAAGAGGTTAAAGTGTGTTCACCCAAAAGGAAATTCAAGGTAAGGGATTCTTGTCTCACTTTTCATTCCATGAGATATACACCATTTTCATCACTTAATTATTTTTTGTGGTGTATATACTTCCCCTATTGTATTTTATATCATGAATACATTTATATTAATGGTATTTATAGTTTAATTTTAAATTATTTATTTCATGGGGATTATAATTCAAAAGTTATACCAAGTATTAAGGGATTCTTGTCTCACTTTTCTTTCTATGAGGCATACACAACTTTCATTACTTAATTATTTTATGTGGTTTATATACTACCCATATTGACATATTATATAATGAATTATTTTATCAACATGTTATTTTGAGTTTCAATTTGAATAATTTCATCTAAATGGATTTGAACCTAAAATTACCAAGTGGTAAATAATTTCATAACCCGATTCCTTTTCATTTGGTTATATTACTTCCTCCTTGGCATTAATATTCTATGATTATGTGTGTAATAACTTTTTACTAATATTTTATTTACACTTTTTTTATGTGGATTTACATTTCACACACACATAATCTATTCATTTATTGATTCTCACATCAATGTTATAGTCTATTCAAGGGTTTACATCACAAACTCATTTTGTTCGGGATAGTTTATACTTGAATTTACATTAGAGGAAATTATTGGATTATTTTTTAATAAATCATTTCATTTTATTTTCCAATGTTTATTCATGACCTTTTACAAGTAATAATAAAATTCTTCCATTCTTTGGTACTTAAAAATGTTTTATAATTTTTTTTAAGAAAACCTGACTATATTTCTCTATTTATTCAGAGAACCATTTTTCTTCTAAAACACCCTATTTTCTAAAAAAATCAAATTTTTTTAACCCTTCCAAAATGATTTAGTAAATAAATTTTTACACTTTTTTCTTTTAAATTTTTTTTCAAAGGAATCTTCTGATCGCTTTCCAAGAAATTCACTTTTCTAAACTTTTTACCATGAAAAAGGAATGCTCTTTTTAACTTGTATGGCCTGTAACGACCCGAAATTTTGAATAAATCTTGTTTCCTAATTTTGTGTGTTATCTTATTTTTTTCATACTCAACAAAACTATTTAATTTGATAACATGAGTATAATTAAAATGAGACTGTTGGGTTTTGACTATTATATGACTGTTAGTCAGTATGACCATTGAAAACTGAATGTTGTGACTTTTGTCTCTAAATACAAGTGACCTTGGTTAATTAATATAGAAAGTAGATTCGATGGTCTCATCCAGTAGTCTCGGGCCAATCAGATCCCATCTAACGGAACATGGGAAGGAGGTAGCACCACTAGGCTTTGCTCTGGACCAAACCCAAGCCAAACTTCATTGTGTGAAGCTAGAACGGAATCGCCTTTGCGAGAAGTTCAAACTGATAGAAATTACTACTCATGCGATGTTGGCCGAGCCTCCCTCAGATTCTCTCACCTTATCACACCTTACACTTAGGTCCTATGCTGGTGTGATAAGGGGCTATATAAGGAGACCATAACTGCCTTGTGTAATCCTTTGTTTTAAATAAAAATTTTGATTTCTTCTTATGATGAAGTTTATGAATTTTCAAATGTCTGGATAAATATAGTATGCATATTTTTGATGAATTTTAGAGAAAGGATATTTTAAAAATGTTTATGTAAACCTTAAATAATTAAAAATGTGTAATGATTTTCAAAAAATGGTCTTCTACAATTATGTTCAGTATGAAATTTAGAGTCTAATAAGATCAACTTAATTTTTGATGAATAGTAAATTATGAATAGTGATTTTATGCTTAGTATTATTAATGTGACCAAATGGATTAGTAATATCACTTAAAGAAAGTATTAATATAATTTAGGCACCTTGATTAAGTAATGTGATTTAATAAAATGGTTAAATAACGATTTCATAAATTATTATTCAAGTATTAGTTTTTTCAAGTGAATAGTGTTTTTTAATTAAAAATTAAATTAAAATTATTTAGAAAATTATTTTTATAAAATGGATTTCATTTTTGAACTCAGAGCATCGATATTATGTTAAGGTAATTTTTGGGAATTTTTCTGAGAAAAATGAATTTTCAGTGAATAGTGTATTTATTTAAAAATTAAATTAAAAACATTTAGAAAATTATTTTTATAAAATATAGTTCATTTTTGAAATCAGAGCATCGATATTTTGTTAAGGTGAAATTTTGGGATTTTTCTGAGAAAGTTGAATTTTTCAATGAATAGTGAAAATACAGTTTTAGGGTTTCGGTATGTTTAATGACATCATAACAGTGTCATTATGATGTCATGCGATATTTTAAGGTTTGGATGACCAAAGGTGATGAATTATTGTATGGGGGGACCCATGTGGCCAATACCATGGGCAAGCCCATGGTTTTGCCAAAACCACCAATGAGGTGTCCCTTGGCCATTAATGCCTTGTCCCCTCACTTTCCCTATAAATACCAAGCCATCCTCTCATCCATTAAACTCCCAACTCTCCCCCAACGAATCTCTGGTCTCATTACCTCCCAAGGAGTCCTCCCAAGGTTCCCCCAAGCCCTCAAGGTCCCAACCTTTGAGTTTTAAGAGTTACGTTTTAAGGTAAGGGATCCGACCTCTCTCTTTCTTTTCAAGTAATCTTTTTTATGTCATTTCTTTTATGCTTCATGATCTTATGTTGAAGGATGTTCTTTTATATTCCTCTTACTTCCCTTTTCATGTTCATATGATGATAGATCCCCTCTTACTCTCATCATTTTGTTTTATGAATGTTTAAGTGGCGCCGTTAGGCTGCCGAATTTTTTAAGTGGTTCTTTCACCCTTCTCATTTTCAAGATCTATTTTCTTGTCAAGTCTTTCAAGTTCCTTTTTATGTTGGGGTATGATCTCTAAATCTATCATACTGATCTTTTATGTTTATATGATGAGATACCCTATTTTATCTCTTCAATTCAGTATTTTGAAGTTTTAAGTGGCGTCGTTAGACTGCCGAATTTTTAAGGGATTCTTTCACCCTTCTTGTTTTCAAGATCTATTTTCATGTCAAGTCTTTCATGTTCCTTTTTATTATGTTGGGGTATGATATCTAAATCTATCATACTGATCTTTTATGTTCATATTATGAGATACCCTATTTGATCTCTTCAATTCTGTATTTTGAAGTTTTAAGTGGTGTCGTTAAGCTGCTGAATTTTTAAGGGATTCTTTCACCCTTCTCATTTTCAAGTTCTACTTTCATGTCAAGTCTTTCAAGTTCCTTTTTATTATGTTGGGGTATGATCTCTAAATCTATCATACTTATCTTTTATGTTCATATTATGAGAGACTCTATTTCATCTCGTCAATTCATTTTTTTTAAGTTTAAGTGGCGCCGTTAGGCTGCCAAATTTTTAAGGGATTCTTTCACCTTTCTCATTTTTAAAAGTTCTACTTTCATGTCAAGCCTTTCAAGTTCCTTTTTATTATGTTGGGGTATGATCTATAAATATTTCATACTGATATTTTATGTTCATATTATGAGAGACCCTATTTGATCTCGTCAATTCATTTTTGTTGAAGTTTAAGTGACGTTGTTAGGCTGACGAATTTTCATAAGAGATATCTTATTTTTGTCTTCCTTTAATGTTATTCATTTCATATGGTATGTCTTTCCAATTTCATTACCATGTTCTTAAATCATTTATATTCTGTCCCTATAATTTTTTATGGATCATTTGTGAGTGGGTGACCCATGTCCCCTCTCTTTTCAATGTTTTCTAAAACCTCGTAACATAGCCATTATGCTGCAGAATTTTCGTCTCAAAATGTCTCTCTCTTATTCTCAAATTCATTTATTTTATTAAGTGAATACTAAAATCTCTTTATTCTAAAGGTTTATTCACATATATACCAAAATTTTCTATTTTAAATTCTAGGATTTACATACATGAGACCCGCTTTCCCTTTCCGTGGGTTTAAAGTGACATAAAGATCATGTCTTTAAAGCAGTTCTTAAAACGTTATGATTATGAAATGAAACCCATTTCTTCTATGCTATATGAGTTGTTTATGAAATGATTTATGATGATATATTTGGCTCACGTGATAATAAAGTAAAATTTAATGGTGCGCCCTGATAGCGCTCCAATGCATTGGGTAAAGACTTAATCTCTAGAAATGACCATTTAGACTGATACATTGGTGAATAACCTTGGTAATTTTTATTGACACCTTGGGGATGGAACTTGGTGAAACAGAAATGATTTTCTTTATTAAATTTTGTAGCCACACCTTCAATTTATGAAATACATTATTTTTATTATGATATGCCTCATGATTTCATTCTCGTGCCTTAAAGTTCTTTTCATGACTTTATTGATGTATCTCAAGTTCACATGTTAAATGTTTCCCTTGTTTCCCTTACTGGGCCTTCTGCTCACCCTTTCTTTTGATGTATATAACCAGGTTATGAGATGCAGTAATGAACCTAGGATGAACATAAGGATAATCCTTTCAAGTGTTTAAGAAGAATGTTTTTTTTTGTTTCATGTATTAAGTTTCTGGTTTCCAAGACATTAAACCTTAAAGATCCTCAGTTTTGTATAATGTAATGAAAGTTTATGTGACAAAAAGGCGGGATTCTATAGTTGGTATCAAAGGATGGTTTAGTTATTTTTAGAAATTAGGATATGAAAAATTTAGGAAGAACCCTATAGAAAAGTTTAAATAAAGGAAATCTTCCTGGTATTTTGGTGAGTATTGAGTAAGGGGTTTCCAAGAAAATACATCCATGTCTAGATACGAGCAGGTAGAGGTGACTCTGGCACAGATGTACATAGGGGTAAAACCTAAAAACACCGCTTTGAGCTAGACTCGAACGGGAACTAGTAAATGACAACGGGCCTTACTGCACTCTTGGTTACGACACTCCCGGGGGATATGCTTTGGTAAATTCATAAGCTTAGTATGAACCATTATTAAAGGAACAAACATAAAATAAAATAAAGATTCACATAATAATATATGATCATAGATAACCTATTTTGAAACCTAGGGGATCACAAGTTAGGGTATACTTTTCTTCTACAAGTTATCCTTATATGCTTTAAGTTCCTTTTCATGATTATTGAATAAGTATTTAAGCCCCTAATTATACTTTCTTTTCTTAGTTAATGGTGGGAAATGGAAGAACATGTCCCAACAACCAATGTGATAGGAAATGCGATGATTTCCGTATTAATATGACAGATATGATTAGGGTATTAAAAGATGATTATTATTTTGGAAGACGTTCACTATTTTGGGGACCCTGTATGATCGAGGTAAATAGATTACTACAGTATTTTAGTTGAGGAGTAAAGGTTGACTTATATTTTGAAGAATCGATGAATTTAAGGTAGACTTATAGTAATTTAGGTTACTTATGGAAATGATTAACCTATCTTGGGTAAAATATGTTTGGTTAGCTACTTTTTTTATAAGATGTTAGGAGTGGTTGATGTTGTTTTGAGATGAACAATGATGTTTATTTTGGAAGACTATGTTATAAAATCCTTCTTGTATTTGGGTTTCAATATTAGTTTGGTTTATTTTGAGGAATTTTAAGAACAATTATTTATGGAATGGTCTATGATGAACTTTGGGTAGTATCATGGAACTTTGAAGATTTAAAGTAGTTTTCCTTCCTCTAGGGTTCTTTCTTTTAGAAGAGTCGTTTTATCTTACCCTTTCTGTTTTTGGGATAATGTTTAAAGATATAAGAAATAGGTAGTTAATCTTTGGTGGATTATGTGATTTCTATAAGATTATTCTTGTTCTTTGATGAGACCAAGTAGTTTTGAATTCTCATCGTTTGGAGAAAAGATTAGTTTTGGTAGAAACTTATTAAAGGATGAAACTCTACTAGAAGGTAGGTATATTTCCTTATGTTTTTATTCTATGTAGTAAATGAATTCCTCAAAATTATTAAAAGGAACGTAAAACAAAAACATGGTTGGTTTAAGCTTCCTAATAGGTAATCAAATACCATTTACACACATCATAAGTTTGTGATTTTCTTGTGGTTAACTTTATCCTAATCATGTTTTCTATCACTCACCCTCAGAACACGACCCTTTGTTTTTTCTTCCATATCTATGTTTTCCTACATGGAATCCTAGTATGGGTTAACTCGGGTGGCCTTTTCACTTCCTTTTCTTTCTTTTAAAGTAATAGTGTTACTGAATCTTTTTCCGATGTGGGAATTTCAATGAAATTTCAAAACCCAATTTTAAAAATTGCGAGGACGCAATTTCTTAAGGGGGGAAGATTGTAACGACCTGAAATTTTGAATAAATCTTGTTTCCTAATTTTCTGTGTTATTTTTTTTTCATACTCAAAAAAACTGTTTCATTTGATAACATGGGTATAATTAAAATGAGACTGTTGGTTTTTGACTATTATATGACCGTTATTCAGTATGACCATTGAAAACTGAATGTTGCAACTTTTGTCTCTAAATACAAGTGACCTTGGTTAATTAATATTGAAAGAAGATTTGATGGCCTCATCTAGTAGTCTCGGGCCAATCGAAGCCCATCTAACGGAACTTGGGAAGGAGGTAGCACCATTGGGATTTGATTTGGACCAAACCCAAGCCGAACTTCATCATGTGAAGCTAGAATGGAATCGCCTTCGTGAGAAGTTCAAACGGATAGAAATTACCACTCGTGTGATGTTGGCCGAGCCTCCCTCGGATTCTCTCACCTTAGCACACCTTACACTTAGGTCCTATACTGGTGTGATAAGTGTCTATGTAAGGAGACCGTAACTGCCTTGTGTAATCCTTTATTTTAAATAAAAATTTTGATTTCTTCTTATGATGAAGTTTATGAATTTTCAAATGTCTGGATAAATATAGTATGCATATTTTTGATGAATTTTAGAGAAAGGATATTTTAAAAATGTTTATGTAAACCTTAAATAATTAAAAATGTGTAATGATTTTCAAAAAATGGTCTTCTACAATTATGTTCAGTAAGAAATTTAGAGTCTAATAAGATCAACTTAATTTTTGATGAATAGTAAATTATGAATAGTGATTTTATGCTTAGGATTAGTAATGTGACCAAATGTATTAGTAATCTCACTTAAAGAAAGTATTAATATAATCTGGGCCCCTTGATTAAGTAATGTGATTCAATAAAATGGTTAAATAACAGTTTCATAAATTATTATTCAAGTATTAGTTTTTTCAGGTGAATAGTTTTTTTAATTAAAAATTAAATTAAAAATATTTAGAAAATTATTTTTATAAAATGGATTTCATTTTTGAACTCATAGCATTGATATTATGTTAAGGTAATTTTTGGGGATTTTTCTGAGAAAAATGAATTTTCGGTGAATAGTGTATTTATTTAAAAATTAAATTAAAATTATTTATAAAATTATTTTTATAAAATAGAGTTCATTTTTGAAATCAGATCATCGATATTTGGTTAAGGTGAAATTTTGGGATTTTTCTAAGAAAGTTGAATTTTTCGATGAATAGTGAAAATACAGTTTTAGGGTTTTGGTATGTTTAATGAAATTATAACTGTGTCATGATGATTTCATGAGATGTTTTTAGGGTTGGACGACCAAAGGTGATGAATTTTTGTATGGGGGGACCCATGTAGCCAATACCATGGGAAAATACCATGGGAAATCTCATGGTTTTGCCAAAACCACCAATGAGGTGTCCCTTGACCATTAATGCCTTGTCCCCTCACTTTCCCTATAAATACCAAGCCATCCTCTCATCCATTCGACTCCAAACTCTCCCCCAACGAAGCTCTGGTCTCATTACCTCCCAGGGAGTCCTCCCAAGGTTCTCCCAATCCCTCAAGGTCCCAACCTTTGAGTTTTAAGAGTTACGTTTTAAGGTAAGGGATCCGACCTCTCTCTTTCTTTTCAAGTAATCTCTTTTATGTCATTTCTTTTATGCTCTATGCTCTTATGTTGAAGTATGTTCTTTTATATTCCTCTTACTACCCTTTTCATTTTCATATGATGAGATATTTCCTCTTACTCTCATCATTTCGTTTTATGAATGTTTAAGTGGCGCCTTTAGGCTGCCGAATTTTTTAAGTGGTTCTTTCACCCTTCTCGTTTTCAAGATCTATTTTCTTGTCAAGTCTTTCAAGTTCCTTTTTATGTTGAGGTATGATCTCTAAATCTATAATACTGATATTTTATGTTCATATGATGAGAGAACCTATTTTATATCTTCAATTCAGTATTTTGAAGTTTTAAGTGGCGCCGTTAGGCTGCCGAATTTTTAAGGGATTCTTTCACCCTTCTCGTTTTCAAGATCTATTTTCATGTCAAGTATTTCATGTTCCTTTTTATTATGTTTGGGTGTGATCTCTAAATATATCATACTGATATTTTATGTTCATATGATGAGAGACCCTATTTTATCTCTTCAATTCTGTATTTTGAAGTTTTAAGTGGCATCGTTAGGCTGCCAAATTTTTAAGGGATTCTTTCACCCTTCTCAGTTTCAAGTTCTACTTTCATGTCATGTATTTCAAGTTCCTTTTTATTATGTTGGGGTATTATCTCTAAATATATCATACTGATATTTTATGTTCATATTATGATAGACCCTATTTGATCTTGTCAATTCATTTTTGTTGAAGTTTAAGTGGCGCCGTTAGGCTACCGAATTTTTAAGGGATTCTTTCACCTTTCTCATTTTTCAAAGTTCTAATTTCATGTCAAGTCTTTCAAGTTACTTTTTATTATGTTTTGGTATGATATCTAAATCTATCATACTTATCTTTTATGTTCATATTATGAGATACTCTATTTGATCTCTTCAATTCATTTTTGTTGAAGTTTAAGTGATGTCGTTAGGCTGTCAAATTTTCATAACAGAAATCTTATTTTTTTCTTCCTTTCATGTTCTTCATTTCATATGGTATGTCTTTCCAATTTCATTACCATGTTCTTAAATCCTTTATATTCTTTCCCTCTACTTTTTTATGGATCATTTGTGAGTGTTTGACCCATGTCCCCTCTCTTTTCAATGTTTTCTAAAACCTTGTAGCATAGCCGTTATGCTGCAGAATTTTCATCTCAAAATGTATCTCTCTTATTCTCAAATTCATTTATTTTATTAAGTGAATACTCAAAGCTCTTTCTTATAAAGGGGTATTCACAAATATACCAAAATGTTCTATTTTAAATTCTGGGATTTACATACATGAGACCCACTTTCCCTTTCTGTGGGTTTAAAGTGACATAAAGATCATGTCTTTAAAGCAGTTTTTAAAACGTTGTGATTGTGAAATGAAACCCATTTCTTTTATGCTGTATGGGTTGTTTATGAAATTATTGATGATGATATATGTGTCTCACATGATAATAAAGTAAAATTTAAGGGTGCGCCCTGAAAGCGCTCCAATGCATTAGGTAAAGACTTAATCTCTAGAGATGACCATTTAGACTGATACCTTGGTGAATAACCTTGGTAATTTTTATTGACACCTTGGGGATAGACCTTGGTGAAACGTAAATGATTATATTTGTTAAATGTTGTAGCCACATCTTCAAGTTATGAAATACGTTATTTTTATTATGATATGCCTCATGATTTCATTCTCATACCTTAAAGTTATTTTCATGACTTTATTGATGTATCTCAAGTTCACATGTTAAATGTTTCCCTTGTTTCCCTTACTGGGCATTCTTCTTACCCTTTCTTTTGATGTATGTACCCAGGTTATGAGATGTAGTAATGAACCTAGGATGAACATAAGGAGAATCCTTTCAAGTGTTTAAGAAGAATGTTTTTTTTTTGTTTCATGTATTAAGTTCCTAGTTTCCAAGACACTAAACCTTAAAGATCCTCAGTTTTGTATAATGTAATGAAAGTTTATGTGACAAAAAGGCGGGATGCTATATGTCCTGTATGGATTTACCCACCATCATTTATCTGAAGATTCCTTTTCAAGTTTAAAAGGTTACTTTTTAAGGAATTTTTTAAAAAAAATTGTTTTCAAATAAAATATTTTCAAAATGAAAAGGATATGTATCCTCAATAATGTTTTCAAAGGAAATTTTTAGAGTATTTATATTCATCAAGGACAAAAAACCTTTGTCCATACTACACTTGGAATATTTTGTATTGATATTATCCGTATTCTTCCTCTGGATTATTTATGACTGATTTGTCTAAGGATAGTATTTGAAATTCAATTCCTTGATTCCCTTTTTATTCCCCTTTAAATATTCAAGTTCCTATGATAATTGAACATTGAATTAATCATAAATATCCATATCATTTACCATGGATATGATTATTTCCTAAACCATATACCATTTTTACATATGGTGTGTACTTAACAGTTATTTTATTAACTGGGGAAATATTGATAAATCTACATATTTTACTTAATATGGATATTTGATAAGGCACGTTGTTCATGAATTAAATAGATTATTTGATATATGAGGAATGCTTTGGATAGGTATGACATGGATGGGTCCCAGTTACAGATAGTCCCTTGATGCATCGGTAGTCTCATGGGATGATTCATTTGGCTATCCTTAGTGGGTTTTTCACCCAGTATGTTATAAACCATCTTGTGACTGGTCTTGATGGCAAAGGTACCATGTACCTAGGAAACATGTCATTCAATAATTAAGAATTTCCCTCATTCATATTTCGTTATTATTTATCCATGAGATTATTTCTTTGAAATTTTCTATGGATTTTGTTCATTCTCTATTTATTGATTAAATGGTAAGTATTTCTGTTAATTATATTTCAATATTGATTATTACTTATCTAGTTATTTGAATGGCATGTATTTTGAGTTATTACCTTGACATATTGATTATTCTACTTGATTCATTATTACTTCCACTATAGTTAAGCCTTAATGAGCATTTGAGCTCACCCTTATTTTGTTTCCTTTCCCCAGAAATTCAAAAGGTGTTCTAAGAAATATATTCAAGGATAAACTAGATAGAATAAAGTTATTATCCTCAAAAAAATTATGTTGTAATTTGTGTATTCATTTATAATACAAAACTCTTGTATGTATCTTGTTTACCAAGACTATTAAATTATTTGGTCATTTGGGGCACAATCTACTTGTATCTTATGCCAATGTTATGGTAGCACGACACCGGCTTTGGGATTTATGTGGTCGAGTCACTATAATGTAATATTTGGGTGTTCATGGTTCTTCATACCATGTAATAATAGTCAGCATGGATCAATATATAAGAAAAAATGGTGACCATTATGCAATGATCAGTCTTGTGTGGTCATGGTTTTAGAATAGTTTCAAAACAGTTAAGAGAAGTTGAGCCAATTACACCATGGTCTCACCTCACTATGTCGTTGTCTTGAGAAAATAAAGATTCTAGTGAATTTGATTATGCGGATTTGTGGATAAATCATGGGATACTCTAAATTGATTCCTTAAGTCCCTAAATCATATTAAGATTAAATAAAATGACTAGATTAATCCAATGGTTTATAATTAAGTTTATGGAGTTGGAAGATAAAGTTACTTTTTTATTTTGAATTTGATATTCAAAATTAAACAAAAGAGTGGAAAAAATGGTTCTTATTGTGTATGAAATGGTGGTGTTTCATAAATTTGTAGGAGCCTAACATATGATGAAAATGGTGAAGACACCCAAAAATAGAATAAGAGTGGAGGATCTTCATCAAATCAGATCATGAAGTTGAAATACTTTGATACAAAGATTGAGGATACTCTTGAAGATAATTAATACTTCTTGGTATATTAAGTGATGTTTTGAGATTATTATTTTTGATAAAAGTTCATAGGTTTTTTCTATCATTGAGATGGCTTAGTGAATAATTTTTTTAAGAAGTTAGGCTATAAAATATTGAGTACACTCACCATTTGATAAAAAATTCAGTGTGAAAAGAAGTGAAGAGAAGTTTGAGTTATTCTACAAAAAAAACTAGAGTTTTTTTTGGAGGTTGAAGACTCGCTATGTTTTATTTCTTGAATATTTTCATTTTGATTGTGTGGGAGAACATTATTTCAGTCAAAAAATATTTTTATATGTAAAGTGTTTAAGGATAAACTTTTATCATTATAT
Source organism: Viscum album (assembly GCA_963277665.1). Classification (NCBI taxonomy): domain Eukaryota; kingdom Viridiplantae; phylum Streptophyta; class Magnoliopsida; order Santalales; family Viscaceae; genus Viscum; species Viscum album. The sequence goes on along the minus strand of OY728157.1, from coordinate 1,074,539,765 downwards.
ATATAATGATTAGTGGATCTTTTGGTCTCATGTTATCTAGATCATTCCAAAGAAGTAGTCATTCGTATTTCTTAATTAAGTGATTAAACAAATTATAATCCAATATTAAAGTGATAATAAAGTCAAAAAAATGAGAAGTTAATTCATTTTAACTGACAAGGAAGATTATTCATTGGTGAAATGAAAAATAAATTGATTCTCTGCTTCATCCCTTACCCCCAATGAATCCTTGAGGATCTAAATACCTATTATAATATAGGTATCCACACTCAATATATTGAGAGTTGTTAAGTAGTACATGGTAGGTCTAATCTAAAGTGTTGTGATGATAGTATAAAATGGAAAGGGTAAAAAAATTGGGATAAAATTGTAAATCAAGGTCATAGAGAGTCAACATCTAATTCTTTGAAACCGAAAGGAGGTGTCAACATGGAATTATTGTGTTTCTACTGTAGAAAGGAATTTCATTAGAAACAAAATTGCCTATAATATTTAAAGGAGTTAAAGAAACGTCATTTATATTTTTCATAAGGTATTAATGTTAAAAAAAATTGAATACATTTGATGAAAAGAAATTAATTGAATGAAAAAATGTTTGAATGGAAGCACTTGGTTTATATTCTTATCAAAATTATAATATAAAATGAAAATAGATACATGGATTTAAAGTATACAGTATTTTTATGAGTTCAAAATAAAATATTTTACTGAAAAATAAAAAAAAATCACATTTGTAGATCTTCTTTTCAAGTTGTTTCTCTAAATATAAGTTTCATGTAATATTATAAATATGATAGCCCATGGGGCATTGTTAATTCTCATAGGGTTACTAAATTTAGAAATTGTAAGAACCCAGTTCTTCCTTGAGGTACAAATATTTCCTTTTTAGGTTGTGCTTAATTAATTAGAGTAAAAAGAGGGTTACATGATGTTTAACCCGGGTGCACTCCATGTACTTGGGGTTACATGCCATATAATCATAGTACACTCCATGTAGTAGTTTGTCCAAGACCCATACGAAAACAGGCACTACACGGCCAGGCACTACCTGGCATTTAGTTTCAAGTACATGTCGTATAATTTTCATTTTTTGTGTTAAATCGAGAAGTAGAACCTTTTTTCTTAAAAGGAAAAAAACTCACCCCTTCATTCTATGAATAGTGTGCCCAGGTGATCCAAGGATAGGGTGGCCTCCCATTTCATCATCTGATCTCTTATTCGAACACCATCGGATGTGTTAGAATCCCCTCGGTGAGCTCTAGATTCCCCTTGATATGTTCTTCATGATTTTTTCTCTCAACTTAGTTATCGAGTCTTGAGAGATTATGATCTTTTTGTAGATATACTCTATTTTAGCTTGAATTATAGGTCGATGCAGGATGAGGAGAGTAATATGAGTACAAGGTAGGTGTTCTTGTGCCCTTAGCTATTTCTCAAGTTGAATACAGGTGTCAGAGTGCCGCGTACCCATTTTTAGTGTGTCGCCTTGAATGAATTTTATCTATTTTTATTGCCTAATGTTATTTAGGTAATGTTTCTAAAGCATGTTTAAGGTTTTTTACCTTGATTAAGAGCCACCCCATGGATTCATTTCTCATGAATGGCCATTTATGGTCATTTGGCCTAGGATGCATATGAGTCATTCCTTAAATTCCCTTCTTGGATTGTTTAAAATGAATTTTATTGAATGATAAGCCATGTAATAGCTTAATTTACATGTGTTTCTTGTGATATGAATTTACCACATGAGTTATTGATGTTAAATACATGTAATAGTTCAATTTAAATGTGTTTCTTCTTATATAAAATGATAAATGGGTAAATAGTAATAGGTGATCCATATCCTCAGGTTAAAAGTCAAGGTCGGGATCATATGACTATTGAACTTTATACTTTGGGTGAACCATGGAATTGGTTAAAAGACCATGGACAAACTCAAAGAGGGTATTAGCATGACAAGTCATGTGCGAGCCACGAATGTAGTGGTCGGGCTCATTGAGACTTTATTAAATGATGAGTGAATTTTGAATCCAATGAGTGAGACCAAGGATGGGATCTATTGGTAGTTTTTTAAATTTCATGAGTTGAAATTTACTTATAATTAAATATTTAAATGGAATGAATTATGATGCATCTTCCAATCCAAAGCACAAGCTTGGATTTAATCTTCACTTACACTCTTTAGATTGTCTTTTGAGACATCTATTGTTCTTACTTTTATATGGGGATCATTGGGCTTAGGCTGGATCTCAATAATTATATAATTTAATGTAATTGAATGGTAAATGAACATGAAATGAATATAAATGAGAACCAGTGTTTATATTATTGTTTACTTTTGATTACTTCTTAGTTTACTAATTTCATTATTGTACATTGCATGTTATATATATTCACAGACAGATTGGAACAGACCTTAGGTGGTTGCCTATTGGTATTTAGTCTCACAACTTATTTGGGCCATGTTTTTGGGCCCAAGAATATTATATTATTGTAGGTTTTGATAAGGGTATGTTCCCTTTTACAGGTACTTGATATGTTGTTTAGGAGTTGGAGATCATGGGACCAAGCGAGTCTTGTGATGCAACAAATTTTCTTTTATCCTTTTTGTATTATTGGCACTCATATCATGTATTACTATAGTGTATCCTATTTTGGATATTTTCTTAGAACATGTGACATGGAGCATCATCCTTTGTATGTTATGACATCTGGTTATTTTTATTATCAGTCTTCTGATGTTTATTTCTGTTATGGTATTACCGATTCTACTATTGAATTTTTATTGTTTTTGTTGTGTTACACTCTTCCAATGAGGGAATATTTTTTCCACTATCACACCTAGGCCCTCACTGTTATTCGATAGCCTCTGGAATTTGGGGAAATGTGCTTGAAGCCATGTGGCCAACCAGGTATGGGGAACCTTAAAGTGGTATCTGGATCTGGGACGTTACAAAGTGCTATCAAAGGAGGTTTCTTTTCTGGTTTTCTTTACTGTTTGTCAACATTAGATAGTGATAAGAATAAAATGGAGTTTGGTAACAAATTGTACCCAGTATTAGCATCCCCATGTATAGGGAAAATCCAAATTTCCTCAAATTGAATTGTGATTTTTGGATTTTGAGATGTTACAATTGATTTTATTTCATCATTGAGTGATGAAATTATTTTTTGATGTTTTTATTTATATCATTGTGGTTATATATTTTTGAAACCCGGTGAGATGAGGGTATTCCATATCATGCATCATATTGGAACTTGTTATAAATCACATGTCATGCATTATAGTAATTCTATTTAGAGATCATTAGTGATTGCATGATATTGTGATAGATTTCATGCTAGATATGCATGTTGTTGTGATAGATACCATGATAGATATGAATGTTTTTGTGATAGGTGTATTGGTACGTTTTGTGTTTTGAATTGGATAGATTCCAAACTTTGGTCCCTAAGGTGTATGGGCCCTCTTGGATTGGAATTTGGTGGATCATGTTTTGGAATTTTATTAAATCATGTTATGGTGTTTCTATATGTGGATATCAAACCTTGATTTTTAGGGAGTATGGCCCCCCAAATATCAGAATTTGGAATACCATTGTTCTTATTTTCAAAAATGGGGGTTCTGAAGAAGTTTTGGAGGTTTACTGTCTGGAAACCCAAAAAACATGGTGTGTGATTCTATGAACACATACCATGTGTTATTCTATTCAAGAATAACATTTTTCTTTAGTAAAAATTGTGTATTATGTGTAAATTCCATGTAGTAAGTGATTGTGTGTCCATCTGTGTGAAGGAGAACATGTAATTATGGTTTTTGGCCATTTCACGTTGTGTATTATAGGTACACATCGTGTAATGTTACTCAGGCAGAACCCGTGTGGTTCTAGACATGTAAAAGTACATGTCCAAGAGGGGATATTGGAGTATACGTCATCTGTCAGTCAGACACATCCTGTATCTCGGGTGGTTGGACGCCTAGGCCAGCATAAGTACACACCCGGGTAGGAGCTTGAGGGTACAAGTCATGTATGGTTTCTACACACCGTGTACTCTCTTTTTTTTGTAACCTTTGAAGGTTTTCTTCTCTTATTTAGTTTTTTCACCCTTGAATAATGAAATTTAAAAATGAACTTGAACAGAGGTGTGTGATTGACCTTTATGGGGTTCATGAAAACCTTTTAGGGATAACTACACCCTAACACGTCTATGGAAGAGCTAATGCAAGTTTTCCAGTAGTAGCATCTACCCATGTTTTCAGGGGATAGAAAACCACAGGCTTCAGATTCATGGTTAGAGGCCATGTTATCAATCTTTGATCATATGGAGAAGCCTATTTAGAAGAGGTTCAAGCGTGATACATATATGTTGTGTTATTCCACTAAAAGATGGTGGGATTTTATCACTCATATGGAACATCATCGAGATATGGCTTGGGAATATTTTCAGATAGTCTTCTATGATTACTTCTATCACTATATATTGAGGGCTGATAAATCTTGAGAGTTTATGCATCTAGAGTGGGTCACTTTATCAGTTATGGATTAATCGGTCTACTTTACCGATCTACAGCACTTCACACATATTCTAATGGGTGACGATCTGTCAAAGGTTAGGCATTTTGAGGATGATCTCTGGTACGACATTTGATTGTAGGTAAATATCTTCCAGTTAACTACTATGTATGTTATAGCAAATCAAGCACTGATTACTGAGCATAATCTGAGGGAATCTAGATGTGTGATCTAGTGTGGTTCATCACCGAGATCTGGTATTGTTTCGACTGCTTGTAGGAAGTATCATTTGGAGCTTTCTCATAGTGATGATCATAGTTAGGACGTATCTTTAGGTAGCCAAGTGAGGTGCTACCAGTGTGGAAGAATTGGGTATACAAGACCTTATTTTCTGATGGAACCAACCGAGTGATGATCTTGCAACAAGATGGTCCATCTACAATGCTTCTAAAGGATGTTTCCCCCATCAATTAGTGAGAGAGGATCTGTATTGACTTCGTGTCTAGGAGCAGGGTTAATAGCTTCTCACCAGTCAGGGAACTAGAATGCATCAGGCCGTTCAAGCTGAGGTTGTGGTCTTGTTCATGGTAGCCAGACCTCAGGTTCTCAGTGATAGTAGGGTGGATCATCTCAAGGTATCCAGGTAGTGTCATTGGGCTGTAGTACAGGTCAAACTTATGCAGTGCAAAAAAACCAGCAGAAGTAGGACCTTTGAACTTCTATTTTCATGGGTACTATTCTAGTCGCCTCCGTTTTAGATTCTATAGTTTTTGATATAGGGGATTCTTATAGTTTCATATTTGTGCCCATTTTGGAGAGCCTTGGGCTCTGTGTTTTTACTTCTGATGATGTTATGAAGCTAGACACTCTATTAGGGATTAGAACGGTAGGTGTGCATAAGTGCAAGGAGTGACCCCTTGAGGTTGGAGGGGGTTACTTCCTATAGGATCTCTATGTCTTAGAGATGATAGGTTTTGATGTCATTCTCAAAATGGACTAGTTGGTCTCCTTTCAAGCCTTTTTTAATTGCAATCACTATAGGGTGGGTTTTACGTCACCAGTGGGTGGATCATTTCTATATAAAGGTAAATGGGATGTTCAGGTGAGCTAAGATGGATGTGAGCATTGTGGGTTAGGCGGGATGACATCCTATATTGCGAGTTTATATCTAGATAACCAGGGAACATGTCAGATGAATTTCCCTCTAGTGGTTGATCATTTCAGGGATTTCTTTTCAGATGACTTTTCAGGTTTACCTCCGGTGAGAGAGGTATAGTTCTCTATCGATATAGTACCAGAATTTGCATCGATATTCATTTCACCATACAGGATGGCTATGATGGAGTTACAAGATCTCAAGAGGTAGCTAAAGTATTTGTAAGCTAAGGGTTTCATCTGACCCATTACTTCTCCTTGGGGTTCGTCGATCCTTTTTGTGAAAAAGGAGGAATATAACCTTAGGCTATGCATGTATTACCATAAATTGAACTAGTTGACGGTTATGAACCGGTATCCTCTGTCATGAATAGATGATATCTTCAATCAGATACAAGGAGATCAAGTATTATCTAAGATTGATTTAGGATCCAAATATCACCAGGTGCGTGTTAGATCATTGGACATACCTCGCACAGCCTTTTAGAGTATGTATTACTTGGTCATGTCGTTCGGTCTCATGAACACACTGGAAGTCTTTATGGCACTGATGAACCAATCATTCCATCCTTATCTTGACTCATTCGTTGTGGTTTTTTTGAATGATATATTAGTGTATTCTCACAATCAACACGACCATTCCACACATATTTAGATAATTTTGAGTACACTGAGAGAGCATCAGTTATATGCTAAGCTCACAAAGTTCCACTTCTAGATGGATCAAATTCACTTACTGGGTCACATCATCTCAGAGACATAAGTATCAGTGGATCTAGAGAAGGTGAGAGTAGTAGTTTCCTGGGAAGATCCCAAGAACTTCTTTGACATTCAAATTTTATTAGGGCTAGTTGTTTACTATAGGCACATCATATAAGACTTCTCATGTTTAGAAGTGCCACTGTCAAGCCTTACTAAAAAGTATGTAAAGTATGTATGGACAGATTCTTGTGAGATGTAATTTTAGGAGATGAAAGGGAGATTGAATTCAGCGTTGATACTAATTTTTTTAGAGCTGGGAAGGATTTACACTGTGTACTGTGATGCATCAGGTATTGGGCTAGGAGTAGTGCTTACACTGGTGGAATGAGTTGTTGTGTATGGGTATCAGCAGTTGAAGCCACATGAGGGGAATTACTCAAATGATGATCTTGAGTTAGCTGTAGTATTTCATGCTTTGAGATGTTGGAGACATTTCTTTTTTAGAGAACATTTTTGTGGTGTACATAGACCATAAAATCCTCAAGTACATATTCACTTATCATGATCTGAATATGAGGCAGCGAAGTTAGATGGAATACCTTCAGTCTTTTGAATTGTATCTTTCCTACATGCCTGGTAAAGGAAATGCAATGGCCAATGCTTTTAGTAGCAGGAATCAAATACAAGCAGTGCAGCAGGCTAATAGCGAGTGTCATCTTATGGAGTTATTCTATGAGATGCACTTGGAGGTTCATGACAGTCAGGGATAGATATTTTTTTTATCCTTAGTGGTTACCTCTACCCTACTAGATAGAGTAAATATTTGGCAGCTATCAGATTCCAAAGGCCTAGTTCTATTGGAAGTTATATCAAGTGAGGACCCTCCTCTTGGTTGGACGGTGGGCGACGATGAGATCCGGCATGTACAAGGATATGTTTGGGTTCTAGTGGATATACATGAGGATATGATGCAGGAGTTTCATGCTTCAAATTAGGAAGTACATCCCGGGGTCACCAAGATGTACCGTAACTTACGTCGTCAGTATTGGTGGCCGAGTATAGAGAGAGAGGTAGCCCGTTTTGTTACGAGGTGTTCCACCTGTTAGTAGTTGAAGGCAGAACATTAGCAATTTGATGGTATTTTATAGTAGTTACCTATTCTGGAGTGTAAATGGGATGATATCACGATGTATTTCATGACTGTTTTACTAAGGTCTCCTAGAGGTAATTATATTGTGTGGGTTTTTTTGACAGGCTTACGAAGGTCGCTCATTTATTACCGATCAAGGAAAATTTAAGTGTGTATTATCTCGGGAGGTTGTATATCTGAGAGGTGGTATGAATACATGGAGTCCTCGATCTATCATTTTAGATACGGACGCCCATTTTACATCTTGTTTTGGAAAAAAATTCAGAGGGCATTGGGTATAGTGGTGCTTTTGATCATAGCATACCACCCTCAGACTGATGGTCAGTCAGAGCATACAATACAGGTGGTAGAGGACATGCTATGAGCATGCATCCTAGATTTTGGGGGCTCTTGGGAAAAGAAAATTCCCCTGGTTGAATTCTCCAACAATAATAGTTACCAGGAAATGATACAGATGGCACCTTATGATTCTTTATACAGTAGGTATTTTCGTTCTCCCCTATATTGGTTTGAGGCAGGTGAGGTAGCTTTATTGGGACTGTGTCTCATGCAGGAGACTTCTAAGAAGGTCTAGTTGATTCATAAGTGAATGGCCACTGCATAGTCTCATCAAAAATCTTATGCTGGTCACTGCATACTACCTCTATGTTTGAGATTAGGGGTCGGGTTTTATTGTGTGTTTCACTGAGGCTGGGACATAGTCATATCAGGAGATAGGGTAATCTTTCACCGAGATATGTCAGTTCATTCGAGATTCTGGAGAGATTAAGGTCAGTTATGTTGGAGTTGGTGGACTAGAACCAACTACTTTGTACTTTATGATAAACTTGTATTCATGGATTTGAATATTAATAAATGCCTTATCACATCTTGATTGTTCTTCTATGTGACAATGCATGTGAAAATTTCCTAAGGATAGATGTTGCACTAATGGGTCATAGAAGATCCCTACTATGATAAGAACCCAGAAGTACCATAAAACTATTCTTGAATAAATGTTCTATGGTCAGATAATGTTATTTGAGGGACACAAATAATACAGGCCATTAGGGGTGAGGACTCATAAAACTTTGAAGAACCTTCTCATGGTGTTCTCCCTTGGTAATATCTAGGAGAATATTATGAGAACGAGACCCGCTAGTAGGAAATCCACATTTCATAGTGTCATTGGATTTTACTATCTACGGATGTGTGTATTGGTCCTTAGAATTTAAGATTATTATTTATGGGTATTACAAATCATGCACTTAGATGTATTGATGAAAACCGTGATGACACACTATTCGTAGTGAGGTAAGATATGTTAGGTGCGTCATGAGTAATATCACATAATAGATAATGTGAGAAAGGATTTTTCCCTTCTATTCTATAACAAAAGTTGATATCTCATGCCCTTTTATGGAATTTATATAGACTAAATAAATCCATGTCCATAGTGAGGAATGGGCAAGTTAAATTTTGGGAATCAAAGAAAGAATAATCGAGCACATTGGTTGATGGCACTATCATGAAACCTTCTTGATTGGAGATATCGTGATAAATGGATTATATTACATGGTAAGAATTTATAGGAGTTGACACGTCATTGCAGTGTTAACTTATTTCTCTATGGGTGTTATGGCATGTTTCTAGACTCTAACCTTGGACTTTAGGCAGGCTCCGCCTAATGCCACTGAGAAAGAGGCCTAGAGGGTCACACACTAAGTGTGTCCAAGTATCTCAATTAAATATTCATTTAACAAGTTGAATAAAGATTATTCCTATTTGTGGTTTAATAATTATTCAAGGATGATTAATCGCATTTATTTCAACACTATTTATTTGAGAGAATATATTGTGGTAAAAATAATATATTTATTAGTGAATAATGTATTGATATTTATTTAAGAAATAAATAGTCATTATTCAAGGTCTAATAAATGTGGTGGATGAAATAAAGAAAATAGAAAAACAAAAGTACACGTCGTGTATTAATATACATGCCATACAGTTTTTCTGGGGATTTATGAGAAATAATAATATTTATTTAATTAAATAATATTAGGTGTAATTCATTGGGCACATGTCAAGTAATAATAATAGTCAACTATTATTATTAGACATGGGGTCTTACTAAGAATTAAGTGAAATGAATAAATGATTTCCGATAATTAATTCATTTTATTAATCTAAGTAATAAAATCCCAATTACATTATTCTAATTAACTTAACCATTCTTTGTGGTTGTGCACAACAGATCTGGAGAAAGCTCTCAAGCTAAGAGATAATTCTTTTCCTCTAAGAACACTCTCAAGCTATGAGAGAGATCCTACTCCACTGGATCAAGGAGAACTTTTTGGAAGCGGCTCTCAAGGTGATCGAAGGCGAACATCGCAAGTGAAGACACTTCTGCGCTAGAACCCGAAGATTCATTCAACGACATCCAGAGATACGTGGAGAACATTTGGATCACCTCTAGAGGAATCCTACACTTGGATTCTATGATGCAATGACATAAAACATCATATCATAACCGGAAACATCAACAGAGAGAGAATTCCATCAAGGTAATTCTTATATTTTAATTAAATTAATTATAACCAATATATGACTATCCTCTCCATGGTTCTGGGACTTCCCTCTTTCATTTTTTTCTTCATTCTATTCCGAAGATCTTGCATTTTATCATCGTGACGGATCTCAGATTGATCATTATTAACAAAAAAATCAAAGTTGGGTACACCCATCCACAGGCTTCCACTGCACCTAGAACCTACAAGTGGTATCAGAGAGATCATATCATTGATTATAATTATTTAGTTTTTCATTTATTATTTATGAATTTGATAATTTAGTTGTTTCAATTCAATTTAATCATTCAGCAAATCTGAATCTCCAGATCTGTTCCTCCTCTTTCATTTCTCGTTTACCTTACAGAAATGATCTTTTCTTTTAATTTTGATTAAAATAAAATAGAGGATCTCATCCGGAGGTTCCAAAGGTTCCTAGATGTACAAAACTAAAACACACGTCATGTATTCAGCAGTATACGTCGTGTAGTCAAGGTTCAATGCATCGGGTCTAGACTGCCAAACCAAGTCATGTCATTGGAGTTTGTCAAAGTCTTAATGACGTCGTGTGTTTCCCAGGAATATGTGGTATGCGGTTTCTAGATTACATGGCATGTGGCCCACTGGACACGTCGTGTAGTACCTTCAGGTTAGGGTTGGACCGTGTACCTCCTACATGGACTTCCTGACTGGAGACCATGTAACACGAATACTACATGACGTGTGGCCCATTGGACACATCGTGTACTCCGAAGATTTCAGAAGTACACTCACATGCCATATCCCTAGGTGTGTACTTCAGATGGATGGTGAACAATAGTACACACCGTGTAGTTGGAGCTACATGATATTTACTAATCCAAATTATGAAGATTTATTAAAATTTATTATTATATTATACAAACCCTTGATATGTGTACCATGGTGCGGGTATAAAGCTAAGGCACAACATGTGTTAGGTGTTTTATATATATGTATTTAATTTAACATATGTGTAATGTTCATTTATACTCATTGGGTAGTTATGAATGGAAAAACACCAGGTTGCCTCCAAAGTACAAGTTATGTACAAATATAATTTTAAATGAATTTATTTGTTTAAAATTATGATGGATGAGAATCTTAAGGAAATTTAGACAAGGATTTAAGATAAAAGGATTGATTAATTAAATATAATTAATTGATTCAAGCGTGATTTATCTTAAACAAGAACAATTATAGAATTGAATGCTAGTTTTATTTATGCATAAATATCGTTGCATGTATGGATGATCATGAGATGGACTAGGACATTTGTATATGGATGGTTTCTTTTAATTTATTTATTTAAATTAAATTTATTGGTATGCAAGCATTCTCCTCATTAATATGTAGAGCCTGCGTACCCGAGGTTTCTTTTATGTAAAACCCCATTTTACCCCTCTCCTACATGTGAGATAAAATCACATGTAATGGATGGATCTCCCAAGATAATGGAGGTGGTTCAAGTTAGAAGTTGAGGCGAAACTAACCCAAGGAGATACAAAGTTGGATAGGTGGAAAGCTATAAACACAAACCCAAAAGGTTCAAGGTGTCTTCTCCCCTAGGTCTTGGGTTAATTTATTAACTTCTAGATAAACTAACCAATAGAAAAATATCATGATCATACCATTTATTTTATTTTTATCAGTTTCATGGTTTATTTATTGTGGGTTTTTTGTTGCGATCACACAATTAATGAATTAAACAAGCATGCAAGATAGAACTAAAATAAGACAGGATTATGCGTAAATATTATCTTAGACATGGTTAATCACTTAAGTATATCCCACATAATATTAACAATCATGTAAGAAAGATAATAAAATGGAAATTTATATATAAGGATAAAATCCCTCAAAGAAATATTAAGTCATTCTAGGCTTCCATAATCTTGGTTAGAATGAAACCATAGTTCAAAGTGCTTAACCAACCCTAGTTGGGGTGCTTTTCATTATCGGGGAATTATAATTCAAGGTTTTGGGTTAACTTTGCTTGGTTCACATCAAGGGTTGACTACCATAGTAGAAATTGGTGTGACTAAGAGGAAAAGGTTGAGGAAATCCAAAATAAAAGGATTTCATGATTGGGGAGTCCACTCAGCAGATCAAAGATCTACAAGTTAATGCAGTTGGTATTTGGAATGCCTACCTAAAACATTTAAATTTGGTTGAACAACCCTAGTTAGGGTAATTAGAAGGATGATATGGATCCTTTCCACTAGAATGTTTAGGCAACCAAATATTTTGAAGTCAATAGTGAGGGCTATTGGATTTCGATAAAATAGTGGGAGACTAATTAGTATTAATTTATTTATTTGTCTCATTTTTATCTTGATAAAGTACTAAATATTTTCTCATCTTAATTTGTATAAATGGAAATAAAATTAATTCAAAAATATCATTATAAACCACACTCGAGAAGGAAAACCTTCTCACCAGTACCAATGTCCAGGAGTGGTATAGGCGTTTACGCATCATCCTTCACCATGAGAGGAAATTTTATATACTAGAGGAGCCTATTCTAGTTGCACCTAGAAAAGAGGCTAGTGATGAGGAAGTATCTCTCTATATGAAACATTTGGATGATTCCACATATGTCCAATGTTTCATGCTATCTTCTATGTCTAATGAGCTCTTCAGGCAATATGAAAACATAGATGCGTATAGCACGATGTCTCACCTTAAGGATCTCTATCAAGAGAAGGTGAGATAAGACAGATATGAGATCTCCAATGATTTGTTCACAAATAATCTTGGAGATTCTGCCCCAGCTGGGCCTCATGTATTCAAGCTTGTTGGCTAAATTTAATGCTTGTATATCTTAGGTATTATGTTCCCAGATGAGTTGTGTGCAGATCTCATCCTATCATCATTACCCAAGACCTTCTCTAGCTTTATTGTCAACTAAAACATGAGAAAAAATGAGAAGATTCAATTGTAACTTATGACCTTAATTCACTAGGTAGATAACTACATGGGTCATGACAAACCCATAGTCCTTATGGTGAATAAGAAAAGAAAGGACAAGGAAAAGGGGACAAGGATTTATAAACGGTCTGAAGCTATAACGACCCAATATTTTTTTCAATGGAAATTAATTTCTTATAAATATGTTATAATCACATGAAATCACAACATAATGAACTACTAAGTTATATGTGACCTTTAAACAAAATTTTTTCACTTTTGTGATGTGAATTTTGAAAATCTGACATACACTGTTGCAATCAGTAAGTTATTTAGAGTCCAATAAAAAAACTTAATTTTTGGTGAATAGTAACCTACCCTTAGGAATAATAACATACCCTTATGAATATTGATATACCCTAATGAATCGTAACCTTACCTATGATATTATATAAATAATATTCAAGTGTAAGTACGATATACCTATATTTTGGAATAAGTAAATAAATGTTTTAAAACTGTTTTTTTAGAATAAATTATGATTTTAATTAAATATTAAATTAATGATATTTAGAAATTATTTTTGAAAAATGGACTTCATTTTTTTATTCTACACGTCGAAAAATGTTTTGGGTGAATTTTTGGGATTTTTCTAAAAAACTTGAATTTTTTATGAATAGTAAAATACGATAATTCACAATAAATGCTAAAACCTGAATTTCTATATCTTGCTTGAGTCATGGATGATGTAAATGGTCATTGGATCTAACTCACATGAATATATTATTATTCTTGGTCATGTAATCATCACTATTTCTGGTCTTTAGGGAAATTAATAAACTAATGATTAAAAAATTATGAAAACCCTTATCTCCTCCACCATAACCCCCCCCCCTCACTCCCTCTTCTCTTAACTCCTCTAAGCCTTGTAGATTCTCAAATTTATGACCAAATACCTTTCCTTAGTAACTCCCCACATCCAAGAAGCTCTTGTTATTTCCAAAATACCAAAATCTCTTCCCTTAAGAGGGTTCTCAAGGAGGTTATTTCAAGAGGTAAAGCACCTTTTTTTCATTTAGTTTCATTTCAATTTATCTTATTTTGCTATCCTCTTCTCACCTCCTCTGTCTAAATGGAAATGATAGATCCATTATCATCTATATACTAGAATTATATCATGTTAATGGAATAACCATCATCAATATCCTTACTCTCTATCTCTTATTTTATAAATGAAATCAACGTCTATGAGGTTCCAATTTATAACCTTTGTGGACGAAGAAGTTTTGTTCTTCAATTTCTCCTTCATTAATAGTCATGAAGCCATTTTTATGGTTGAAATAGACTATAATATATTTATTATAACCTAATTAATATTCAGGAACCAGTATACATACATATTATTAAATCTTATGACCAAACTTGTTCCTAATAATCAAAATACTGCTAAAATAATCTAAGTGAATATCATTAATATTTCATCTAATGATTCATCCTATTTCCATGTAACCAAACTATATAAATTAAAACTAACACTTTTGGATGTTCATAAATAATATTCAATCAAAATTCTGGAGATTTATATCCATTCCATATGAACTCTATTACATAAAAAGAAGTGAACCGATTATGAAAATAAAGAAAACGAATAGTCCAGAACAACAGAATTCAATATAATAACTTATCAATAATGAAATAAATGAACTAAACATAATTATGATAAAATAAATACATGTATAAAAGGTTCTTAAAAAAATTTATAATTATAATCTCATATTCTAGGGCCTTAATTTCAATATCAGAACACATTCGGACTTAAGGTAAGTGTTTTTCACCCAAACCTTCATTTTTATTCGGGTTACTTTTATTGTCTACTTACCTCAATGAGGTTCTTATGTATTATTGTTTACTCATAATTAATTATTTTCTAGTGTTCTATATATGTTTACTAACCAGAATCCTTCCTTATTTTATGGAGGGTTTCACGTTTTAAATGGAACTTTCAAAATTATTTCTGAAATACAAGGCCAATTTAAGGGAATTTCTCAAATTATTACCTATTTTAAATGGAAATCTATAATATGTATTTAGAAACCATTACCTTTATAAAATAACTCACTTTTTTATAAAAATACTATCTTACTTCATTTATGGTTTTATACAAATACTTTTCCAAAAGAACTCTTTTTTCAAAATAAAAGAGCATTTATCTCAAGAATTACTCAATGATTTTATAAGAGTATTTTCATCTTTTTCAACACTCTTGTTGATTATTTTGTATTTTTGGGACTAATATCTTATGATATCATACTCCATATTTAATTTAATGGATTATTATTAGATTTATTGTGGATGTTACATCCTAAAACCGTTCACCAATTTACTTTTAATGGTTAGAGTTTAAGCTTAATATTCGGGGAAAATTATTTACATTTCATTTGATAGTTTCAATATGAATGTATATGTTCTTTATGTTTATCCCCACTCATATTAGGAATTCATTAGACTTATTATGTGATTGGTTGGTCCCTCTATATCCCTTCGATGTATCGGTAGGTCTCATGAGATAAATAGACACGGACTTGGCTGAGGCCTTACCCCAATTTGAGATATGGTGTTGGCTGAGGACTTAATCGTTTTTAGACGTCTTATCCAAGGCATTGAAAATATGTTTCAACATGTCTATCATATTCACTTACCTCATTATGAAGAAAGTAGTTTAAATTTAATGTGCTTATTTGGCTATTAGAATACCCATGATTATGTATTTTATGGCATTATTTACTCAGATCATATTCCTGCCATAATATATTCAATTTTATTATTTGTAAAGGCATGTGTTTTAATTTATTAACCATTTATAATGTTTATGTTATCTTCTGGTGTATTTCTTACTCTTACTGAGCATTTGAGCTCACCCATTTCTTATATTTCATTTTCCCAGGATATGAAGAAGTAAGTTATGGGTGACTTGCAGGAATAATCTATGAGGCATGGATGTTTCTAATGGAATAGATTAGTGTTGTATTTCCTTTCGTGATGTAATATTGAACTTATATATATATATATATATTCTTTCCAAAATATACTAAACTACTTGGTCCTTTTGGATGAAAATTTCTTGTTTATATGCCAATATAATAAAATAAGGCACCGACTCCGGGCAACTAGGGTTGGGTCCTTAGAGTTGGTATCAGATGAAATTTAGTAGAAAACCTAGAAAATAGATTTAGAAAATGTAGATTAGGGAACAAATACTTAAGATAGTATTTGAGGGTAAGCATATAAGAACATCCTGGTATTTTGGTAAGGAATAGATAGTGTGGATCTTTCTAGAAAATACATCCATGTCTAGATACAAACAAGTAGAGGTGGCTCTGGCACAGATGTACCTAGGAGTGAAAGCTCCGACAAGGAGTTTTGGGAATGACCTGTGGTATCCTGGTACATGAAAATGGTATTTACTACACTCTTGGTATTGACACTCCTGGGGTATATGCTTAAGATAATTCACATTTTATTTACAATCCATTATGAAGTATTGAAATGTAAATTTTTCCTCAAAGAAACCATTTTTGTGATTATGGGGTTAGCCATGCGTAGGATTTCAATTTATGCTAAGTATTTTGATAAGTTAAGATAATACATTATGATTCATAACCTAATCTAGTTTATTCCATTATGTATAAATGGCGCCTAGTGAAAGAAATGGAAACTGCATGAACACGCGTATCCCATGTAGGGATTTCTCTCTGATACAAGATAATGATATTGGCTCTGGAGCTGCAACTAGCACGAAGAAACTTATAACTATACTGGGACAACATACTCAGGTTATGAATAATCACCTTACCTGTATGCAGCATCCATATCCACCATGTGGAGTAGATTTTTTAGATTACTTATGCGACAATGGCCTCTATCATTCAATGGGACTACAAACCCATTTGTAGCTGAGCAATGGATAAGTTCCCTAGAGAAGATATTTATCTATTTGGGATGTAACAAAAGAGAGAAGGTCATTATGGAATTTTATCGTCTATCAGGAGATGTGTATCAGTGGTGGTCGTTAATCCAAAACACAAAGGAGAAGGAATATATAGAAGATATGTAATGGAGAGACTTTAAGGAAATATTCCTAGATAAATACTTTCCTCGTGAACAGCAAGAGGATATGGAAAGGAAGATTCTGAATTTGAAGCAAAAGGAAGATGATAATGTTGAAAAGTATAAAGCTAACTTTACAAGGTTATCAATGCATGTTGTGGACTATATACAAAATCCAAGGAGCAAGATTGATCAATTATTTGATGGACTAAATCCATTCCTTTGGCGAGCTATGTTCTCCCAGAGTTTCTCATCATATGAAGATATAGTTTCATGTGATATCAAGACGGAAAAGGAATTATCTAAGTCTTATGACTTTAAGGGAAAGTAATAGAAGAAGAGGGCAATTGAAAAAATATGGAAAATTAAATAAGGAAATGGGGAATAAGTGAAGAATTGAATTTCCACCCTGTGATAATTGTGGAAGGAAACACCCTGGTGCATGTTTAAAGGAAAAAGGATTATGCTACAAATGTGGAAAGAAATTCCATCTTACTGGTGATTGTAAGTGGAAGAAGGAAGCTAATAATGTTCAATGCTATAATTTTCAGGAGATGGGACACTATTCTAATGATTGTCCAAAGCATCAAGGAAACATGCCATAGAAAAGGCCAAGGGAGTAGGTATAAGCTTATGCAATCACAACTGCTAATATTGAAGTTCCTAATGATGTGGTGGTAGGTACTTTAATCATTTCCTCAAACTTATCCAATGATTTATTTGATTCTGGATCATTTCATTCTTTCATATCTTCCTAGTATTCCAATAAAAATAGATATTTTCAATTTGATTTAGTAAGGGAGTTGTTATTCAAAACTCCTAAGGGAGGTATCATTGCTATAAAGTTGTGTCAGGCAATCCCCATTATGGCGTATAAACATTATTTATCTGATGATTTTATTTCCATACCCATGATTGAATTTGATATAATCCTTGGTATGAAATGGATTTCGAAAAATGATGTGAAAATATAATTGCAAGAAGAAGGAGGTTACAATTTTTGAGGACGGTGTGGAATTCCTTATCTTTAGGGAAGAAACATCACCATATAATTCTCATATAGATCCACCCTCAGTAGCTCTACTAAATTCAATTATTTGGGAGGAAGGGAATGAAATAACTATAGGTGAATAGAAGAATGTTCAGATAGAGGATGTACCGATTGTATAATAATATGTTTATGTGTTTCTAGAGGACTTACCTGGACATACTCCAGAGCGGGAAATTGAGTTTTTCATTGACTTGGTTCCTGGTTCAAGGCCTGTATCAAATACCCCTTATAGAATGACCACTATAGAATTAGTGGAATTGAATAAACAACTAGAGTAATTGAGTAATAAAGGATTTATTCTCCCTAGTGTTTCTCTATGGGGATCCCCTCTTCTTTTCGTTAAGAAGAAATATGGATCCATGAGGTTGTTCATTGACTACAGGGAGATAAATGCTTTAACAATAAAGAAAAATTATCCCCTACCTCGCATTGATGATTTATTTTATCAACTTCATGGAGCCAAATATTTTTCAAAAATTCATCTTCAATCTGGGTATCATCAGTTGCTTGTGAGGAAGGAAGACATTCCAAAAACAGCATTTCGAACCAGGTATGGGAATTACAAGTTTATAGTAATTCCTTTTAGAATGACTAATGCATCATATGTTTTCATAGATATAATGAATAGAGTGGTTTTTATTGATGATATTTTGGTATACTATAAAATCTATGAAGATCATGAAAATCACTTGCGCACTATTCTGAAGACTCTTAGAAGAAATAAATTATACGGGAAGTTCAGAAAGTGTGAATTTTGGATTCAATAAATTTCATTCCTTGGACACATTGTCTCTAAGGATGGAATATCTGTTGATCATTTGAATATAAGGGTTGTTCAAGAATGGACTACTCCAATGAACATAACTGAGGTACATAGTTTTATTGGTTTAGCAAGTTATTATCAGCATTTTTTTTCAGAACTTCGCCCGTTTAGCTAACCTAATGACCAAGCTTACACAAAAAGGGGTTAAGTTCATATGTAAAAGGAATGTGAAGAATGTTTTAAAGAATTTAAGAGAATATTAGTGAATTCTCCAATATTGACTCTACCATCAAGGAATGATGCATTTGTGATCTATAGTGATGCATCAAAGAAAAGACTTCACTGTGTCCTTATGCAGAATGATAGAGTGATTGCCTATGCATCTAGGAAGCTAAAAATTCATGAAGAAAACTATCCAACTCATGATCTTGAGTTAATTGCGGTAATATTTTCTCTGAAGATTTGGATACATTACCTCTATGGAGAAAAATGTGAGATATATATAGATCATAAGAGTTTGAAATATATCTTCTCACAGAAATAACTAAACATGAGACAAAGGATATGGATTGAGCTACTCAAGGATTATGATTTCACAATACACTACTACATGAGGAAGGAAAATAAGGTGGAAGACACTTTGAGTAGAAAGGACCACAGAATTATGAACAAGATAAGAGTTGAAAGGGATTATATGTTCATGGATCTAGTAAAGATAGATATGGGAATTATCATGGAAGGTAACACATCTCTACTTTTTTAAATGGTTTCCAAACCTTCTTTACTAGAAATGATAAAAATTTCTCAGGATGATGATGAGGAGTTTCAAAAGAAAATTAATGCTATAAATGATGGAAAGTTTATTGACTTTATATATAAAGGTGGCATTTTGAAATTCGGAAAGAGGCTTTGTGTTCCTGCTATTCCTAAGAGAAAGAGAGAACTATTGGATGATGTTCATAGCTCTAATTTCTCTATACACCCGGGTATCACAAAGATGTATAGAGATCTAAAGGAATATTTTTTGTGGGAAAACATGAAGAGGTAGATTGGTGATTATGTGTCGAGATGTTGGGTTTGTTAATGGGTGAAGGCTAGAAGACAATATCCTAGAAAATTCATCAAACCCCTTCATATTTCTATGTGGAAATGGGATGATAATACGATGGACTGTATCCTGGGGATACCAAAGACTCCAAGAAAGAATGATGTGATATGGTTAATTGTTGATCATCTTACAAAATTAGCACATTTTCTTGCTATAAGAGAAGATTTACCACTTGAACATTTAGCAAGACTATATATTAATGAAGTTGTAAGACTTCATGGTGTAACCTTATCAATTTTTTTTCTAATCATGATCCCCGTTTTACATCACAATTTTGGAAAAGTCTTCATAAGGCCCTAGATACTAATCTTCGTTTGAGCACTGTCTACCACCCACAAACTGATGGACAATCAGAATAGACTATTCAAACTTTGGAAGACATGTTGAGGTCTTGTTTACTTGAATTTTAAGGTATGTGGGATCAGTATTTACCTCTCGTATAATTTTTCTATTAAAATAGATTCCATTTAAGTATTCATATGGCACCATATGAAGCGTTATATGGAAAGAGATGTTATACGCCAACTTGTTGGGATGATGTTGGTGAAAGAAAGCTCGTAGGCCCAGGACTTGTTGAGGAAACAACAGAAAATGTGAATATTATCCAAACCCATATCAAAACAGCTCAAAGTAGGCAAAAGAACAATGCTGATAATCAAAGTAAGGATTTGGAATTTCAAGAATGAGATCATATTTTCTTGAAGGTATCTCCATGGAACGGTATTATACGATTCGGTAAGAGGGGGAAATTAAGTCCCAGGTACATCGGACCTTTTGAAATTCTGGATCGAATTGGAGTTATAGCTTACCATTTGGAAATGCCTCCAAGTATCTCTAATGTTCACAATGTGTTCCACATATCAATTTTAAGGAAGTACATGCCAGACCCAACGCATGTCCTCACTTATAAAGGTATAGAGTTGAAACCTGACTAATCTTACTATGAAGAGCATGTACGGATTCTGGACACTAAAGAACAAGTGTTGAGGAATCAGACGACTCGTCTGGTAAAGGTACTTTGGAGAAATCATAAAATTTAAGAGGCAATATGGGAGCCTGGGGAGCTTATATTGAAGACATACCCGAATCTTTTTAGGTAACATTTTGTGAATTTTGAGGATGAAATTTTTGTAAAGAGGGGAGAATGTAACGACCTAATATTTTTTCCAATGGAAATTCATTTCTTATAAATATTTCATAATCACATGAAATCGCAACATTATGAACTACTAAGTTATATGTGACCATTAAACATAAGTTTTTCACTTCTGTGTTGTGAATTTCGAAAATCTGACATACACGGTTGCGATCAGTAAGTTATTTGGAGCCCGATAAGAAAAACTTAATTTTTGCTAAATAGTAACCTACCCTTATGAATAATAACATACCCTTATGAATAGTTATATACCCTAATGAATATTAACTTTAACTATGATATTATATAAATAATATTCATGTGGAAGTATGATATACCTATGTTTTGGAATAAGTAAATAAATGCTTTAAAACTATTTTTTTAGAAAAAATTATGATTTTAATTAAATATTAAATTAATCATATTTAGAAAATTATTTTTGAAAAATGGACTTAATTTTTTGATTCTTCACATCAAAAAATGGTTTGGGTGAATTTTTTGGATTTTTCTAAAAAACTTGAATTTTTTATGAATAGTAAAATATGATAATTCACAATAAATGATAAAACTTGAATTTTTGCATCATGCTTGAGTCATGGATGATGTGAATGTACATTGGTTCGAACTCACATGCATTTATTACTATTATTGGTCATGGAATCATCACTATTGCTGGTCTTGAGGGAAATTAATAAACTAATGATTAAAAAATTATGAAAACCCTTCTCTCCTCCACTATAACCCCCCCCCCCTCACTCCCTCTTCTCTTCACTCCTCTAATCCTTGAATATCATCAAATTTATGCCCAAACACCCTTCCTTATTCACTCCCCACGTCCAAGAATCTCTTGTTCTTTCCAAAATACCAAAATCCATTCCCTTAAGGAGGTTCTCAAGGAGGTTATTCAAAGAGGTAAATCACCTTTCTTTTTCATTTAGTTTTATTTCAATTTATCTTCTTTTGTTATCCTCTCCTCACCTCCTCTATCCAAATGACCATGATAGATCTAGTATCATATATATATTGGAATTATATCATGTTAATTTAATAACCATCATCAATATTCTTACTCTCTCTCTCTCTCTCTTATTTTATAAACGAAATCAACATCCATGAAGTTCCAATTTATAACCTTCATGGATGATGAAGTCTTGTTCTTCAATTTCTCCTTCATTACTAGTCATTAAACCATTTTTATGGTTGAACTATACTATAATATATGTATTATATCCTAATTAATATTCATAAACTAGTATACATACATATTATTAAATCTTATGACCAAACTAGTTCCTAATAATCAAAATACCGCTAAAATAATCTAAGTGAATGTCATTAATATTTCATATAATGATTCATCCTCTTTCCATGTAACTAAATGATATAAATGATCATTAACACTTCTGTATGTTCATAAATAATATTTAATTTTAATTCTGTAGATTTACATCCATTCCACAAGAACTCTATTACATGAAAACAAGTGAACTGATTATGAAAATCAAGAAAATGAACAGTCCAAAACGACATAATTCAATATAATAACTTACCAATAAGGACATAAATGAACTAAAAAAATTATGATAAACTAAATACATGTCTAAAAGGTTATGAAATAATTTATTAATAAGTCTAATTTCATATTCCAGGACCTTAAGTTCAAGAGCGGAACACATTCAAACTTAAGGTAAGGTTTTTTCACCCGAACCTCCATTTTCATTCGGGTTACTTTTATTGTCTACTTACCTAAATGAGGTTTTTATGTATTATTGTGTACTCAAAATAAATTATGTGTGAGTGTTCTATATATTTTTACCAACCATAATCCTTCCTTATTTTATGGAGGGTTACTTGTTTTAATTGGAACATTCAAAATTATTTCTGAAATACAAGCCCGATTCAAGAAAATTTCTCAAATTCTTACCTATTTAAAGGGAACTCTATAATCTATATTTATAAACCATTAAAATTATAAAATCACTAACTTTATTACAAAAAAACTATCTTACTTAAGTTCTAGTTTTATACAAATATTTTTCCAAAAGAACTCTTCTTTTCAAAATAAAAGAGCATTTATCTCAAGAATTACTCAATGATTTTATAAGAGTATTTTCATCTGTTTCAACACTCTTGTTGATTATTATGTATTTTTGGGACTAATATCTTATTATATCATACTCCATATTTAATTTAATGAATTATTATTATTTTTATTGTGGATTATTCATCCTAAAACCAATCACCAATTTACTCTGAATGGTTAGAGTTTAAGCTTAATATTCAGGGAAAGTTATTTACATTTCATATAATAGTTTCAATATGAATTTATATGTTCTTTATGTTTATACCCACTCATATTAGGAATGAATAGGAATTATTATGTGATTTTTGGGGCCTGTTATAGCCCTATGATGCATCGGTAGGTCTCATGAGACAAATAGACATGGACTTGGCTGAGGTCTTTCCCCAATTTGAGATATAGTTTTGGCCCAGACCTTAATCATTTTTAGACATATTTGTCGAGGCCTTGACAATATGTTTCAGAATTTTTGGCATATTCACTTACCTCATTATGAAGCTATTAATTTAAAGTTCGTGTGGCTATTAGGCTAGTAGAATACCCATGATTATGTTTTTTATGTCATTATTTACTCAGCTCATATTCCTGCCATAATATATTCAAATTTATTTTTTGTAAAGGCATGTGTTTTCATTTATTCACCATGTCTAATTTTTATGCTATCTTTAGCTATATTTCTTACTCTTACTGAGTATTTGAGCTCACCCCTTTTTTATGTTTCATTTTCCCAGGATATGAAGAATTAAGTTATGAGTGACTTGCAAGCATAATCTAGGAGGTATGGATGTTTCTAAATGAATAAATTGGCGTTGTATTTCCTTTCATGATGTTATTTTGAACTTATATATATATATATATATATATATATATATATATATATATCTTGTTTCCAGAAGATACTATACTATTTGGTCCTTCAGGATGCAAATTCCTTGTTTATATGCCAATGTAATAAAATAAGGCACTGACTCCGGGAAATTGGGGTCAGGTCCTTACAAAATCCCCTAAGAACCATCCCTCCAAGAAGGGGAAGATCCAGAGGTGGGGAAAGGAATGGGAGGCAGTATGTTTTTCATGTGGTAAGTCAGGCCACTAGAAGAGTAACTGCACCTAGAAGCATGGGGACACTAAAGGTGAGTTTGTTATCAAGTGTAATCTTTACATTTCTACACATTGGGTATTAGATAGATCATGTAAGGCTCACATATGTATTAAAATATAGAAACCAAGTAGATTTAGAAAGATTTATAGAGGAGAGGTGGATATTTGACCTGCTAATGGTGTGAGGCTGGCTGTGTTAGCCATTGGTGATTACCATCTCTCATTTCCAACTAGAATGGTTTTGGTTTTACATAAATGTTATTATGTACCTAGTGTTTCCAATAACTTAATTTCTGTATCATTTTTGGATATGGATGGATTTATTTTCATGTTTGGAAATAAGGGTGGTTTCTTTTATAAGAAAAATGTATGTTATGGTATGGAGCTTTTAAATAATGATTTGTATGTATTAAATTATGAAAACCAAGTATTGGAAATCGATAAAAAAACAAACTTACATGACTCATATAACACCTAGTTGTGGAATCACTGTCTCAGTCATGTAAATAAGAAGTGCTTGACAAAGCTCTGCCAAGATGGTTATTTAGACTTTGCTGAGCTAAAACCACTTGATAGATGTCACGATTGTTTATAAGGGAAAATGACCAAGCCTCCTTTCAGTGGACAGGGTGAAAGGGCCACTGAGCTTCTAGGATTGGTACATGCGGATGTGTGTGGACCGTTTCCAATATAAGATAGAGGTGGATATTCTTACTTCATTACTTTTACTGATGATTTGAGTAGATATGGATATATCTACTTAATGAGGTATAAGTTAGAGTCCTTGGAGAAATTTAATGAATTCAAGAATGAAGTAGAGAATCATCTTGGTAAGAAGATAAATAATCTTCGATCAAATCGATGTGGAGAATATCTAAACCAAGAGTTCATCAACTTTTTATGGGAGTCTGGGATTATATCTCAACTCACTCCTCCTTATACACAACAATGGAATGGTGTTAGTGAAAGGAGGAACCACACCTTGTTGGACATGGTGAGGTTGATGATGAGTCATGTAGATCTTTCATTATCCTTTTGGGGATATTCATTACAAACTGAAGGATATGCATTAAATCGAGTACCAACTAAGGTGGAAAATGAAATTCCCTCTGAGTTATGGAATGAAAAGAAACTCATTTTGTTGCACACATGTGTATGGGGATGCAAGGAATTTTTTAAGGCCTTCTCAGGCAACTAACTATCACCCCAGGGTATGATTTGTATCTTTATAGGATATCACAAGGAAACGAAAGGATATTACCTATATAACCCTTTACACAATAAAGTGATTGTCACCAGACAAGTTGTCTTTATTAATAGGGATTACATCCTCAAAAAGGATAGTGGGAGAAAGATTTAATTTGATGAAGTTGATGCTCAAGATACACAAGAGTCGGTATAGGAACAAGTTCCACAGGTCCCCGTAGAAGTGGTTCTAGAAACACAAGTACTATGTAGGAGATCAAGAGAGGTAAGGGAACCAGAGAGATTTGGTTTCCTAGTCACTGAGGATGGTGAATAATTATTGTTGGAAAATGATGAACCTATCTCCTACAAGGATGAAGTAGAGAGCTCATAAGTTACAAGATGGCTAGAAGCTATGAAATCTGAGATGGATTCCATGTATCAAAACCAAGTCTAGATTCTAGTCTATGATCCAGTTGATGTAAATCCTGTTGGATGAAAATGGGTATTCAAGAGAAATTTGGACATGGAAGGAAAAGTTATCACCTATAAATTAAGGCTAGTTGCTAAAGGATTCATACATTGTCAAGGAATTGACTATGATAAAACCTTCTCGCTAGTTTCCATGTTTAAATTCATAAGAATCATACTTTCCATAGCAGCTTACCATGACTACGAGATTTGGTAGATGGATGTCAAAACAACATTCCTTAATGGGAATCTTTAAGAATATGTCTATATGACACAACCAAAAGGTTTTGTGGCACCAAGTAAAGCCAAATAGGTTTTCAAGTTTCATAAATCCATTTATGGATTAAAGTAAGCATCCAGGTCATGGAACATTTGATTTAATGAATCCATAAAGGAATTTGGTTTCGTTAAGAATGAATGTGATCCATGTGTTTATAAACAGTTTAATGGGAATGAATTCATTATCCTAGTAGTATATGTTGACAACATATTTCTTATTGTAAATGATGTATCGGTCTTACAGTCAGTTAAGGAATGGTTGAACAAGTGTTTCTCCATAAAGGACTTAGTTGAAACATCCTGCATTCTAGGGATCAAGATCATTCATGATACATCCAAGAGGATGCTTGGACTAATTCAGGGTATATACATTGACTAGATAGTAAAGAGATTTAGTATGGAATAATCCAATAGGGGATTGGTTCCAGTTTCCCATGGCCTACATCAATCTAAGAGAATGTGTCTTCAAACACAACAGGAGAAAGATAGTATGAGAAAGATCCCATATGCTTCATCTATAGGATCTATCATATATTTCATGTTATGTACCAGGCTTGGTGTTTCCTATGAACTGAGCATGGTAGGCAGATATCAAGCAGATCCAGGAGAAGAACATTGGACTGCTGTTAAGATTATCCTTAAGTATCTAAGAAGAACTAAGGATATGTTCCCAGTGTAAGGAGAAGACGAGAAGCTTGTCATCAAATGGTATGTTGATTCTAGTATTTAGATATATTAAAACGATATAAAGTCACAATATGTATATGTTTTCTCTCTCAACGGAGGAGCTGTGAGCTGGAATAGTTCAAAGCAGTCAGTTGTCGCTGATTTCATAGTGGAGTCTGAATATATAGCATCTTCTGATGCATTAAAGGAATCCTTTTAGATTCAGAACTTTTTCTAGGAGCTTTATGTGGTGCCTATTAGTAGATACCCTTTCACATTGTATTGTGATAATACTTCAGTGGTGGATCTTGCAAAAGAACCAAGGTCACATCAACAGACAAACCACATTCTCTGGAAGTATCACCTCTTGAGGGATTTCTATCATAGGGGTGAAGTTTCATTGAGTAGAGTGTCCACATAAGATAATGTGGTGGACCCCATTACTAAATTCCTATCTTAGCATAAGCATAAATATCATGTGAGAGCTAGTAGGTTAAAGGTTGTTAGCAGTTGGCTCTAGTCCAAGTGGGAGTCTTTTGAATTTGGTGGCCTAGAACCAACTACTTTGTACTTTATGATAAACTTGTATTCATGTATTTGAATATTAATAAATACCTTATCATATATTTATTATTCTTCTACATGACAATTCATGTGATAATGTACTAAGGATAGTTGTTTCACTAAAGGGTCGTAGTGGATCCCTACTATGATGAGAACCCGGAAGTGCCATAACACTATTCTTGAATATATGTTTTATGGTCGGATGATGTTATTTGAGGGACACAAATAATATAGGCCATTAGGGATGATGACTTATAAAACTTTGAGGCACCTTCTCATGGTGTGCGCCCTTAGTAATATCTAGGAGGATATTATGAGAACAAGACCCACCAGTAGGAAATCCATATTTCATACTGTCATTGGATGTTCCTATCTATGGATGTGTGTATTGGTCCTTAGACTTTAATATTATTATTTATGGGAATTACAACTCACGCACTTAGATGTATTGATGAAAACTATGATGACACACTATTCACAGTGCATCATGAGTAATACCACATTAATAGATAATGTGAGAAAGGATTTGTCCCTTTTGTTCCATAACGAAATTTGACATCTTAGGCCCTTTGATGGAATTGATATAGCCTAAATAAATCCATGACCATGGTGAGGAATGGTCAAGTTTAATTCTAGGAAGTCAAAGAAAGAATAATCAAGAACATGGGTTGATGGCATTATCATGCAACCCGCTTGATTGAAGATATCGTTATAAAGGGATTACATTACACAGTAAGCATTCCTAGGAGGTGACACATCATTGTGGCATTAACTTCTTTCTATATGGGTGTCTTGACGTGTTTCTAGATGCTAACCTTGGAATTTAGGAAGGCTCTTCCTAATAACACTGAGTAAGAGGCTTATAGGGTCACACACTAAGTGTGCCCAAGTATCTCAGTTAAATATTCATTTAACAAGTTGAATAAAGATTATTCCCGATTGTGGTTTAATAATTATTCAAGGATGTCTGATCGCATTTATTCTGGAACTAGTTATTCGAGAGAATATATTGTGGTTGAAATAATATATTTACTAGTAAATAATGTAGTGATATTTATTTAATAAATAAATAGTCATTATTTAAGGTCTAATAAATGTGGTGGAGGAAATGAAGAAAATGAAAAAACAAAAGTACACACCATGTAGTTTTTCTGGGGATTTATGAGAAATAATATTATTTATTTAATTAAATAATATTAGGTGTAATTCACTGGGCAACAGGCCAAGTGATAATAATAGTCAACTGTTATTATTATACATTGGGTCTTACTAAGAATTAAATGAAATGAATAAATACTTTCGGGTAATTAATTCATTTTATTATTCTAAGTAATAAAATCAAAATTACATTATTCTCGTTAACCTAGCCATTCTTTTTGGTTGTACACAACAAATCTGGAGAAAGCTCTCAAGCCAAGAGAGAATTATTTTCCTCTAAGAACTCTCTCAAGTTACAAGAGAGACCATCCTCCACCGAATCAAGGAGAACGTTTTGGAAACGACTCTCGAGGCAATCGAAGGCAGACATCACAAGTGAAGGATCTTCCATGCTATCTTCTAGAGGTTCCTTCAGCAACTTCCAAAGATATGTGGAGCATGTGTGGATCACCGCTAAAGGAATCCTACACTTGGATTCTATAAAACAATGACGGATCACATCGAATCATGACCAGAAACATCAACGGAGAGAGAATTCCATCAAGGTAATTCTTGTATTTTAATTAAATTAATTATAACCAACATATGATGATCATATCCATGGTTTTGGGACTTCCCTCTTTCATTTTTTTTCTATGTTCTATTCTGAATATTCTACATTTTATCATCATGATGGATCTCAGGTTGATCATTGTTAATGAAAAAATCAAAGTTGGGTACACTCATCCAAGCGCTTTTGTTGCGCCCAGAACCTACAAGTTGCCTATCGGTTGTAGTTGCCCCAGAGGTACCGAACCATGCATGACGTATGCCACCTATCTCAGCTGCGCTAGTATCACTCAGACCCATATCACGTTTTTCATCCCAAGGAGGTTGAGCTTTAGTTTGATGCATCCTTTGAGGAGCATCCAATTTTTATAGTTGATAGGAGCACAAAGGTTCTTCGAGGTCGGTCAGTTCCTCTAGTGCGGATGCTATAGAAGCATGACCGTTTATAGGATGATACCTAGGAGCGGGAGGCCGGAGTACGTGCTTAGTGGCCATAGTTGTTCTCAAACGAATATTTTCCACCCTTAGAAGGGAAATTCGAGGACAAATTTCTTTAAGGGGGGAAGTTTGTAAGAACATGGTTCTTCCTTGAGGTACAAATCATCCATTTTCAGGTTGTGTTCATGTGAGTGGAGGAAAAATAGGGTTATACATCATGTAACCCAAGTTCACACCATATACTTGGGGTTACACACTGTATAATCCCAGTGCATTCCATGTAGTGGTCTGGCCAAAACCTATACGGAAACAGACACTACACGGCGTGTAGTTTCAAGTACACGTCGTGTACTTCTCTTTTTTTGTGTTAATTCAGGTAGTAGTGTTGTTTTGTTTAGATGGAGAGACACTCACCCCTTCGTTTGATGAAAAGTGCGCCCAAGCAATCTAAGGATAGGGTGGCCTCCCGTTTCGTCATCTGATCTCTAATTCAAACACTATCAGATGTGTTGGAATCCCCTTGGTGAGCTATCGATTCCCCTTAATCCATTCTATTGATTTCTTCTCTTGACCTAATTATTGAGGCTTGAGAATTTATTCTCATTTTGTAGATATACTTTGTTCTAGCTCAAATTAGAGGTCGATGCTGGACAAGAAGAGTTGTACGGGTATGAGGTAAGTGGTCTCGTGCCTTTCGCTATTTGTCAAGATTAATACATGTGTTGGAGTGTCGCGCACCCATTTTTAGGATGTCACCTTGAATTAATTTCATATATTTATATTTCCTAATGTTATTTAGGTAATTGATTAAGTGTCTTAAAGAATGTTTAGGGCTATTTACCTTGATTAAGGGTCACCCTATGGGTGTGTTTCCTGTGAATGACTGTTTATGGTCATTTGGCCTAGGATGCCTATGAGGCATGCATTAAATTCCCTTATTGGGTTGTTTAAAATGAAGTTTAATGAATGATAAGCCATGTAATAATTTAATTTACATGTGTTTCTTGTGTGATGAATTTCCCACGTGAGTTATTGATGCTAAATCCATGTAATAGTTTAATTTACATGTGATGTTTCTTATATAAAATGATAAAGGGGTAAATAGCAATGGGTAATTCATAGCCTCAAGTTAAAAGGAAAGGTCAGGATCATATCACTATTGAACCTTATACCTTGGGTGAACTATGGCCTTGCTTAAAAGACCATGGATGGACTCAAAGAGGGTATTAGCATGACAAGTCGTGAGAGATCCATGAATGTAGTGGTCGGGCTCACATAGACTTTATTAAATGTCAAGCGGATCTTTAATCTAATGAGGGAGACCAAGGATGGACTCTATTGGAATCTATTTAAATTTCATGAGTTTACATTTACTTATAATTAAATATTGAAATGGAATGAATTATGATGTGTCTTCCAATCCAAAGCACAATCTTGGATTCTGTCTTCACTTACACTCATTATTTGGTCTTTTGAGACATATGTGCTTACTTTTATATGGGGATTGTCGAGATTAGGTAGGATCTTGAGACTTACATAATTTAATGTAATTGAATAGTAAATAAACATGAAATGAATATAAATGAGAACCAGTGATTGTAGGACTGTTTACTTTTGAGTACTACCTAGTTTAGTGCTTTTATTATTGTACACTATCGATTATATATATTCACTGATAGATTGGCAAAGACCTTGGGTGGTTGCCTACTGGAATTTAGTATCACACCCTATTTGGGCCATGTTGGTCCCAATAAGATTATATTGTTGCAGGTGTTGATAAGGTAAAGTTTCCTTCTACAGGTACTTGATATGTTGTTTACGAGCAGGAGAGCATGGGATCAAGCTGAGGCTTGTGATGCTACTAAGTTTCTTTTGTCCTTTTTGTACTGTTGGCATTTATATCATGTATTACTATAGTGTATCATGTTTTTGTTATTTTCCTAAAACATGTGACATGGAGAATCATCCTTTGTATGCTATGACCTTTGGTTATTTTTATTATCAGTCTTCCACTATTTATTTCTCTTATGGTATTACTACTTCCGTTGTTGAATTGTTATTGTTTCCACTGTGCTACACTCTGCCAATGAGGGCATAGTTTCCCCACTATCACACCTAGGCCCTCACTATTAGTCGACAGCCTCTAGCGTTTGGGGAAATGCACTTGATGTCATGTGGCCAACTGGGTACGGGGCACCTTAAAGTGGCATCCAGATCCGGGACGTTACAAAAATTTATAACACTAAACAAACAAACCACTAAACTATTGGGTAGTATAAGAATTGCAAGTCTGAGGTTGAACCCACAAAGAAAGGGTTGGAGAAAATATTAATTTAAATAACAAAGACTTAAACAAATTTTGATTTGTAGAAATTAAATCTAAGCTACTGAGCATTTGATTGGTGAAGAAAGTGGGAGAATAAAATAAAAAAAGGGTGTTGGGCAGTAATGAATCTAGGTTCATGTGATAACAGGGTATGAAATAATTAATTACCAATTATACAGTCATCGGAATCGGGTCCCATTGATTCCAATGGTCATGGTAAACTCCCTTCATCCCAAACTCTCCTTTTCTCATAGTCAGGTACTTCGGATTATAGAGAATGGGTAACGAAAAACCTTATTTAAACATAGGGAAGAGACAAACTCAATGGACATGGAGGAAGTCTAAACCCTATACCTCACATTAAACAAAGACATTCAATCAACTCAAGCAATGATCATGCTCAAAGAAAGAAATAAAGTAAACCATTTTCTAACTCCGCTCACAATGGTCATGCAATAAGAATCAAGAGAAAGAAACCAATGACAAAAAAACATGAAATCCCAACATAAATTGCGATCAAAAATAAAATACCCCATACAATCAATCCTTGTTCATCATGCACGCCATGACACAAAGGAATCACCCCCTCATTCTAGCCATGAGAGGGTGCAGAAAAGAATGAAAAAAACCTATAGAAAGGTGGGAAAGTAGGGCTCTGTAGTGGTGCACGTCGTCTGGCAGGCATCCCACGTCGAGGCTCCCTCTGAGATCCTATGTTGTGCGGCCGAGGGTCTCTCCTTATAAGGGTTTGCGTCAACCCCCGTCTACCAGTGTATCTTGTGTATCTCTATTTTTTTAGTTTCTCAAAATTGCCACGACATGTAATCCGCATCAGCAGTTAATTTGTCGTATCTTTCTCTATCTCGATAATTCACGGTGTGTATAGTGTACACGATGTGTAATGGATTTTCACAACATGTAAAATGGCACGATTTGAAATGGCGGCTCTAGAGGCTCCTCCAGATGAACCCACATCATGTAATGAAATACACGGCGTGTAAATGTCTTACTTATAGGTTCTACAGCATGCTCCACCTTTATGAAATGTTGGGATTATGGCTTAAAATATTAGGTGTCACGCCACTTCACTTCTCTCATGGTGCAAACTGTGTTGGGGCAGAACCCGACACCACAGTGGAAGCATTCGCACAACACAAAAGAAGATTCACCTGAAGGCCTTTCATCACCCAAAGAAATTTTATCACCCAAAATAATTTTTACAACGCACCCATGGGTATTTTTACACATCACTTGAAGGATTTTTCTAACACACCAGAAGGCCTTTTACAGCTCACCTAGAGGATTTCTCTCTCAATACACACAGACATACCATTTTTGTTGTACTGCCGATCTTGGGAACCAGAACACGTTGTTTGATCTTTGCAACCAATAAGACTTTCGATACATGGCACAATCATCATCTATGCGCACACACTTTCATTCGCCATCTTTGACACACCATCATCGATGTAGTCATCATCTCTACTTCATTTACCTTCATTATCTCGATGTTCGCCATCATCAGCACTTGGGAAACCGTAATGGTGGTACCCCTTCCTCGTTTTCTCTTGGTGGCTACATCTTTGTCGGCCCACACTTCCAACACATGCTACTGCATCCTCTTATATAGATATACAATCCATATCTACAATTAATGCATTCAATATACATCATTCCATCAATTAATATTGAGAATAACTCTCCATTAATGTTAGGAGAAAACCCTCTATTAATGTTGAGATAAATCTCTTCATTAATAAATTTCTCTTTCCTCAATATTCAAATTTTAAATCAAAAATCCCCAGAATCTTCACCTTGATTTAAAATTCAAATACTCTACATTCATCTCCATCATCTGGGTTAATGTGATCGTGAGCTCCACCAAGCTTCAAATTTCACCCAATGAATGGAACACGCCACATGACACCTGTGGTTAAGAATACTTTCAATATTCCAGCAACATCACTGATACCGCTATCATTTTTTGATGACATTCTTCCGAACGCCTGATAGACCACTTAACCCAAGGAACCTCAGTCGTCTTCCACCAAGCTCTGACTATCACCAACAATGGAACATGCCTCATGACTCCTACTAGTCAATCGGACTTTTGATATCCCAAAAACACAACTGGTACCATCGTTGTCTTCTGATAACATCATTCAAGTCCTTGATAAACTGCTCCACCAGATGTTTGTCACCGTGTTCTTTAACCAAACTCTTCAACCAATCCCTCTAATACCTTTGTTAGGGCGGAGCCCGACACCGTAGTGGAAGCATTCGCACAACACAAAAGAAGATTCACACGAAGGCCTTTCATCACCCGAAGATATTTTTACAACGCACCTGGAGGCATTTTTACACATCACCCGAAGGATTTTTCCAACACACCTGAAGGCCTTTTACAACTCGCCTGAAGGATTTCTCTCTCAATACACACAAACGTACCATTTTTGTTGTACCACTGATCTTGGAAACCGGAACACACCGCTTGATCTCCGAAACTAAGAAGACTTTCAATACATGGCACAATCATCATCTCTATGCACACGCTTTCATTCGTCGTCGTTGACATGCCATCATCTGAAGGCCTTTCATCACCTGAAGGAATTTTTCAATACACCTGAAGGCCTTTTACAACTCATCCAAAGGATTTCTCTCTCAACACACACAGACGTACCATTTTTGTTGTACCATTGATCTTGGGAACCGGAACATGTCGTTGATCTCCACAACCAAGAAAACTTTCAATACATGGAACAATCATCATATTTGTGCACACGCTTTCATTCATCGTCGTTGACACACCATTATCGACGTCGCCATTGCCCCTGCTTCATTTTCCTTCATCGTCTTGATGTTCGCCATCTTCGACACTTGGGCAGCCGCAATGGCGGCACCCCCTTCCTTGTTCTCTCTTGGCGACTACATCTTTGTCGGCTCATACTTCCAAAATATGATACTGCATCCTCTTATATAGACACACAGTCCATATCTCCAATTAATGTAATTGACATTCATTATTCCATCAATTAATATTGAGAATAACTCGCCATTAATGTTGGGAGAAAATCCTCTATTAAGGTTGAGATAATTCTCTCCATCAATAATTTTCTCTTTCCACAATATTCAAATTTTAAATAAAAAATCCCAACAAAGTGTCTTTTAGCTCACGAAAATCATCTCTTTTTGTCCCTTTTCCAAGTATCCATTGTATCCTACCATGAAACACAAAACAAATCAAATTGTTCGCAAATTGGAAAGAATATCATTTATATTGCATAAATTGCCATATTAAAACACCCTAGAACATATGCATGAAATGAACTTATCAAAAGTCATATAAGATATGATTTTAAATTTGTTTGTTATCCCATAAGAAATCTTAAGAAATGGTTTTGGTGCAAAAAGTGTTTATATTTTGAGAAATATATTTTCTAAGAGATTGGTGAGAGTTGTTATTGGCCTTGGTGTAATTCAAGTTCAAAAAAAATAGATGAATTGTAGCAAAAGTGTTGATTTATGAGATACCAGTTTAACACAAGTGAAAAAAAATCTAAATACTCAAAAAAATATTTGGAATATGGATTGGTAGAGTAAAGAACTTAATGTGAGAGTTACATTGTAACCTATTACCAGTGATCTAAAAGAAATGTTTGAATACTTGGAAGAGTTTTAAATGTTAGCCATTTTTAACAGCAGAATGTTAAAACATCATAATGTGGGATATTATGAAGTAAAATTATTTGGATAAAAAACTCAAGTGTTGAACATGAGGATTGAGAATCTCAATATCATTATTATCCATGTATTTTCTTAGAAACGCTTTAAGATTAGATCAGTGTATCATGTTATA
This sequence comes from Viscum album, assembly GCA_963277665.1. Taxonomy (NCBI): domain Eukaryota; kingdom Viridiplantae; phylum Streptophyta; class Magnoliopsida; order Santalales; family Viscaceae; genus Viscum; species Viscum album. The sequence continues at coordinate 1,074,503,930 of OY728157.1, read as the reverse complement.
AAAGACATTTCCTTTTTATTATTCATTTATGTATACTACATATATCATGCAAGTAAAATTATAATCAACCCCTTGGAGTTAAATCGCGAAGTTACCCTTGATCAATGGTCATCATGGAATGACATGAGTTGTGATATATATTGAAATTATGGTGAGTGTGGGCTCGTATGGAGGTACAAAGTTGACCCGTGAAAAATAAGTGTGACTAGTGTTCTGGATTGACTCACTAAGTATATTACAAGGAAGGTCATGCATAATATGATTGATATAATAGGGGTGTATGTTTCATAGTAATCCATATTATTTGAGGTTAACACGGTATATTGTATGTGAGCATTCTTTGACACCTTTATTAAGCTACCCTTTAAATTAAGGTAATAATGGGATGGTTGTGTATGTTGGTGATCATGTAGTGAGTTTTGTTTAACCAAGATCAGATTTTTCCTTCTGTATGAAAGATATGACCTCTGAAACCTCATGAAATGTTCTAAAAAATATGGGAAAACCATGCCTCATAGATCTCGTTTTTTTGCATTTTAAAAAACTATAATTTTTTAAAAAGGGGCTGTATAAAATACTATTTAAATGGAAGGGAAAAGGGAGCATATGAAAAAACTTGTCATTTTTTTAATAGACAATATTTTAAAATGAAAAATAAAATAAACAATTACAGTATGGGGACATATAAAACCTTTAATTTATAATTTTTTTAAATGAAATTTCTTAACAATATGATTATTGAACTTCATATGAATCTATTTAGAGGAGCCATTATTGCCACCTCCAGTGGTGCCTTCCCTCCCGATTGAACGAAAACAAAATAAAAAATAACTGAATGATTATATTAAAAACAGTTTTGATTGGTGGAAATTTTATTTGGATAATAATAATGGAAAAAGTTTGGTTAGTTTTAGTCATTTTTTTTTTGCAAGGCATTTTGTTATTGATTGTAGTAGCCAAACCCCCCCAAAAAACTATATTTGTTATTTTTTTAATTTTTATTAATTTAATTTTCTGAATGACTTATGTGATTGATTATAATCATTCAAAAAATAAAATCTTTTTGTTTGAAAATTTATCTTTACATTAATATAATTTGTTTTTTATAAAATTTGAAGATTAATTTACGATTTCGTGTTTTTGTCCAATGTATTTAGATAAGTTTTTTTTTTTACATAATGATTAATCAAATGGATACCGAAAAACCATATCGTTATTGAATATCGGTTATTGTAAGAAAAAAAATCAATTATCGGATTTTTATAAATAAATTTTATTTTAGACATGTATAAGTTGGTGATGATGTAAACACCATCAGAGATCCGGGAAGCAAAAAAGATCCCATTAATTAATCACTTGTAATTTTTGAATTGATTTTAAATAATAATCTAATAATTGGTTTTATTTTATTTTTCATTTAGGATTGTAGGGGTGTTAAGGCGGGCCACGCGTCTAACCGCGTTTTTTTTTTATTTGGATGGCGCACATCTAACCGCGTTAGGAATGTGGTTCAATTGTTGTATTTTTATTAATTCAAGTTAATATGAATTTTTTTTTTTCATTTGAAAACAGTGCAGTCATCATCCAATAATAATAATAATAATTTTGAATCCAAAAAATATTACAATATCAATAACGAGTTTCAACGAATTCACTTCCACTCGCGTTTTCATGATTATGGTCAACACGTATTAAACCGGAGAAAACTTTATAAAAAAGTCATAAACCATCTGCCATGCCATATAAAAAAACATTGATAAATGAAATATATTTTATCAGTGTTAAAAAAATGTCAATAAAGAAACACCGATAAAAAAAAACACACTTTATCAAAGCCACCCTTCATAAAACCGCTCTATATATTATTAAATATTACATTTTAAAATATGAATATATTTATATTAATGTAAATTTAATATATTTACTTAAATATGATTTATATAATATTAAATGATAACAAATGTTAATTAAAAATTTGTTCATTTTGAAACTTGCAAATTTAATAACAATTTCATAATATAAATAATTAGTTGGTTGATTGATATCTTAAGAGAAGTTAAAATCAGACTAAACGATCTTAACTTTTAATCTAGGCATTTGTTCGGGCACCACAACCTGTCAAATCAAAACTAGCGAAGAGAACTGCAACTTTTGAAATTGAAGGGACCCCATACCAGATTTTGTCTTGGCCAAAAATGTTTTGTAAACCCTCTAAAACTGTGTTTTATGTTACAATACCCCAATTTTAAAACTTTTAATTGAAGTTTCATTTTAGAGAGTTGTCATTTTAGAATTTTCAATGGAATTTGAGTTGCATTTAAGAGGATCTACTTGTCCTTTTAAAACTTTAGATGCACGTTGAGTTTCATTTAAGAGGGTTTTCTTTTCATTTTAGAACTTTCGAAGAAATTTGAGTTTCATTTAAGTGGGTCTTATTTTGAGTTTCATTTGAGTTCCATTTAAGTTACGATACCCTAATTTTAGAATTTTCAACGAACTTTTCGTGGAGTCTTAGTTTATTCCATGAGTTTACATCTATGTTGATTTGATGGTGTTACATTTTATCGTTTTCGTGTAGTAGTATTATTTATAAATAAATATATTTTCCTATATTTACATATAAAAATACAATTATACAAATAAATATGTAAACATATAAATATATTAACATATTTAAATCTCAAATGTCTATTTATATATATAAATCATATTAAAATAATATTTTATTACCATTTTATTTTAAGTAAAAAATTATATATATTTTTGCCTTGTAAAATTTTATAAATACATACATATACAATGTTTATATATAAATATATGTGAACACACACACACATAAATATATTAATAAATAAATAAACATTAATTAACATGAACGCTGAAACTAGAAGAGGAGGATCATCAAATGTAATTTATAATTAATTTATAAGCATATCTAGAATTACCTGAATTTGTAATTCTTTCATCGTTGATGATCTGGTTTAGTCTATCTCATTATATCGTCATTGCGTTTCAGGATCCAAGTGCATAATCTCTCTTGCGGTGATGCACACATGTACCATAATCTCTGAACATCTTAGTAGAATCGCCAGGTGCTTGCACGGTCAATCCCGATCACTTGCGACGTTCGTGGTTAATCACAGAAAAATTCTCTTCGATGATAAATAATTCCTAATGTTATCTCGATGACTTGAGAGGGGAGGGAGAGAGAGCGTGTTCTAGATCTCTAGAACTCTCTCTCGGGGTTTAGAAAGATTCTCTCAAACTGTTGTGCACAACAAATATCTCTTAGGAAAGAGCTATGTATAAATTAAGGAAAGTTTAGGGTTGATTATCTGTATATAAGCCCCCTTACCCATTCCTTAATTCTTAGTGAACCTCGTGTCTTAATAATAATACAATTATTATTCAATTGACATGTGCATCACCAAAGAATAAATAAATATCGTTAATATCATTTCCAATCAGACTGTTAAATTCAGTCCGCTTATCCTCCTCAACATTTACTGAACCTTGAATAATGACTATTTATTTAGTAAATAAATATTACTTCTGTATTCATCGATAAATATAATAAATGTTATCTTTTCAATCTTTGCAAATAAATATTTATTATTATTATTTAAATAACTTATTCTTTTGAATAACTTGTGATTAAATCTCGACGATCAACCAAACCCGAATAAATATTAAACCACAAAACAAGAATAATATTTATTCTTACACATTAAATTTATCATAGAATTTAACCAATATTTTGGATACACTTAGTGTGTGACCCTCTAGGTTCCTTTCTTAGTTACATTAGATAGAACCATCTAAAGTCCATGATTAGCGCCTAGCAACACGCTAAAACACCCATAGAGAAAAAAGTTAATGTCGCAACAACATACAACCTCCTATGAATGCCCATTGTGTAATATAATCTCTTTATCGTGATATATTCAATCAAGCAGGTTGTATACTGGTGACATCAACCTATGTGCTCGATATCTTTTTTTTTGAATTTCCGAAAATGAACATGCCCATAGAACACAATGACCATAGATTTATCCAGGCAATTCCATTCCCCTCAAAGGGGTTCAGATATCAACTTTTTTCAAGAGACATAAAGGATAAATCCTTTCTCTCATTATCCACTAATGCAATATCACTCGTGACACACTCAACATATCCTATTTCACCACAAACATACATCTTTACATTTTTCATCAATACATCAAAATATGTGGCTTGTGATATTTATTAATAATAATCTTAAAGTTTAAGGATCAATACAAATATCCCCAGATAGAAACATCCATTGACACATATAAATGTGGATTTCTTATTGGGAGTCTTGTTCTCAAAATCTTATGCTCTGAAAATTACCAAGGACACATATCATGAGAGGGTGCCTCAAAATCTTATGAGTCTCCACCCTTTATAACCTGTATCATTTAGGTCCCATCAAATGATATTATCTAGCTACAAAAAAAAAACACACACACACACACATATTCAAGAATAGCGTCATGACACCTCCAGGTTCTCATCATAGTAGGGAACTCCTATGCCATTTCAGTGAAATAGATATTCATAAGACATTATCATATACTATGTCATGTAGAGGAACAATCATGATGTGATAAGAAACTTCAATAAAATTTAAGACAATGAATAAATGTAATCATCAAGTACTTAAAAGTTGGTTCTAGGGCACCAACTCTAACAAACTCCCACTTTTACTAGATCCAACTATTAAAAAGCATCAATCTACTATCTCTCACATGATACTCATGCCACACCTTGATAGAACCTTCATTAAGGGGTCCAACACATTTTTCTATGTATATACTCTTCTCACTGCAACTTCACCTCATTGAGAAAAATATCTCAAGAGATGAAACTTCCAAAGTATGTGTTTTGTCCTTTGATGTGAACATGGCTCTTTGGAAAGATCCACTGTTGTAGTGTTATCACAGTAAATTGTGATAAGGTCTTGACTTTTATGCACCACATCATGCTCTTGTACAGAGTTGTGAATCCAAACCACTTCCTTGGCTGCATCAGAAGCCACAATATACCTGGACTCCACTATAGAATCAACACCAACTGGATACTTTAAACTCTTTCATCTCAAAGCTCCTCTATTGAGACTGCATACATATCATGACTACGAATTCAGATCATTCTAATCTATTTGAAAGCTAGAATCTGTATAACCCTTGATAACTAGATCTTGATATCCTCCATACACTAGGAACATATACCTAGTTCATCTCAGATACTTAAGGATAGCTTTAAGAATAGTCCAATGTTATTCTCTTGGATTAACTTGATATATTCCAACCATGCTCAAAGTACAGACAACATCAAACCTCATACATGATATTACATACACGATATATCCTATCGCATAAGCGTATGCGATCTTAATCATTCTATCTATTTCCTCCCATGTTCATGGACACATCTTCTTAAAAAGATGTATACCATGTGACATTTGAACCAATCCTCTCTTGGATTATTCCATACTAAACCTCTTCAATATCTAGCCAATATATGTACTTTGACTTAATCTAAGAATCCTCTCTGATCTATCATGCATGATCTTTATCCCTAGAATATAGGTTGCTTCACTAAAGTCCTTTGTAGATAAGCACTTGATCAACCATTCCTTAGCCTCTTGTAAGGTCGGTTTCTCATTTCCAATTACTAATATTCCATCAATATATACTACTATGAAAATGACTGTACTCCCACTAAATCACTTGTAAACACACGGATTACATTCCTTCATAATGAAACCAAATTATTTTATAGCTTTGTTGAACTGAATGTTCCATAACCTAGATGCTTGATTTAATACATAAATAGATCTTTATAACTTTCATACCTTTTTGGCATCACCCAGAGTTACATACCCTTCTGGTTATTTTATATACACATCTTCCTGAAGGTTACCATTAAAGAAATCTATTTTGAAATCTATCTTTTAAATTTCATATTCATAGTAAGCTGTTATAGCAAATAGAATTTTGATGGATTTAAACATGGAAATTGGGGAAAAAGTTTTGTTTTAGTCAATTCCTTGACATTTTTTAAAATCTTTAGCTACTAGTTGTGCTTTGCAGGTATTTACTTTACCTTCCATGTCCAGTTTTCTTTTGAATTTCCATTTACATCCAACAAACCACACATCAATTGGTGGATTGATCAGAACACAAACTTAGTTCTAATACATGGAATCCATCCCAAAAATCACGGATTCCTTCCATCTTGTAGATTATGGGCTATCTCCATTCTATTTGTAGGAGATAGGTTTATTATTTTTAATCAATAATAATTAATCATCACCAGTTACTATAAAACCATATCTATTTGGTTTTCTTACCTCTCTAGTTCTCCTATGAAGAACTTTTGTTTTAGGAGATGCATCCTCCACAACAACCAGTGGAGTCTGTTCCCGTACAAGTTCTTGTGTATCTTGAGTATCAACTTCCTAGAAGTCGATATTACTCCCACTATCCCTCTTGAGGATGTGTTCCCTCTCAAGGAATATAGATTTCCTAACAACTATAACATTTTTATCTAACAAATCATATAAGTAGTATCTCCTCATTTCCCTAGGGTAACCTACAAAGATATACTTCATGCCCTAGATTGTCAGTTTGTTACTTGTGCTAGCCTTAACAGAAACTTTGCACCCCCTTTCATGAATATGTGACAAAACATGTTTCTTTACATTTTATAAGTCAAAGGGAATACTAGTTTCTGCTATAATGGGTACTTGATTTATAATGTATATCGTCATGTGTAATGCATATTCACAAAAGGATAATGAAAGGATTACGTGACTCATTATCAACCATACCATTCCCAACAAGGTATGGTTCCTCCTTTCACTAAAACCATTCCACAACAGTGTATAAGGTGGGGTGATTTGAGATAAAATCCCATACTTGCATAGAATATTGATAAACTATTGGTTAAGATATTCACCACCTCGATCCAATCAAAGTTTCTTTATCTTCTTTCCAAGATGATTTTCAACTTCATTCTTGATCTCCTTGAACTTTAGACTTATACCTCATCAAGTTGACATAACTGTACCTACTAAAATCCTTAGTAGAAGTCATAAATTATGAGAAACCACCTCTAGATCAAGTAAAAAATGAAAACCCCAGGACACAAAGTGTATCTTTATAGGTTACCCCAAGGAAATGAGGGCATACTACCTATATGTATAAGCATTCAATGTATCCAATCATCTTGAAACGCGAAACACATGTGAATTACAATGCATGTGATGACCTTGATATGTGTGGAGCACAATATAAGAAAAGACCATACAAACCTTGTTGTTTTATAATTTAACATGGACATTAATTTAATATATAATCAACAACTCTATTACATGGCATGTAGTATCAAATAAATGGCACACGTAACACATGTGAATAAGTTTAATTGTATAATTAATTATTCTCTTTGTGTTAAATTAAGCACACTTTTATAGCAGAATATACTTCATGTTTTAATGTTGCACGATAAGTGCTCTCTTCTAACCATGTCCACGACATACACCTAGGTACTGGGTGGATTCCCTTGTCACATGCATAGATAAGGTGCACCAAATTTAATATTCCTACACGATGTGTGGCCTCAAAGTTTCAAGTTTTGTCAGTACCTATGTTGCATAACAGATACATGACACACTTAGACCATGGTGTTCTCTAACGTAAGAGCACGAGGACTACACATCATATGATGTGTAGTTCTTCAAACTGCATTTTTTCTAGTCTAGATCTTAATAAATTCACTTTTATTGGATCTGATCCAATATCATCGGCTTGATCTAATAACCAAGAAAGATGCATGAAAGATACAAAGTTACATGGTGTGTGGCTAAGTACATTGAGTTTAATCTAGTGCTATCAGACCAGAATGCTTGGCATCTCTAGATGATGTTTTTAGATGTTTCATCATTTTAATTTAACCCATTTATTGGTTATGTGAGTGATAATTAATAAAGGTAAGAGAAAATGATTTTCATATTTCAATAACAAATATATCTAAATTAAAAAAATTTCAAACACATACAATTCAATCAATGACTAAAAAATAATTATAAATTAACCATGTGACCCACTCTGATACCACTTGTAGGTTCTGGGCACAACAAAAGTGCTTGTAGGGCATGATCAAATATATATTTTTTATCAGAATCGTTGAATAATATGAGATGTACACAATGAAAACATAATTAACAAAGAAATTAATTCAAGTATTATTTGTCATGAACACCATGACTAGAAGTGGATGATCATCACATGTAATTTATAATTAATTTATAAGTAAATCTAGAATTACCTGAAATTATAATTATTTCTTCATTGATGATTTGGTTGACTCGATCTCATCATACCATCGGTGTGTTTTAGGATCCAAGTGCATAATCCCTATAGTGGTTATCTACACATGCACCACAATCTTTGAATATTTTCATAGAATTGTCGGGTACTAGCACAGTCAATCCTGATCGCTTTCATCGTTCCTGGTTGATCCCAACATAATTCAATTTGAGGATGAAGAATTCTTGGTGTTCTCTCAATGACTTGGGAGGGAATGAGGAGGGAGAATGTTACAGATATCTTGAACTCTCTCTTTGGTTTTATAGAGGTTCTATCTATCTGTCGTACACAATGAATCTCTCTTAGGAAAGAGATATAACTAGATAGAAATTAAGGAAAGTTTAGGGTTTCCTATTTCTATATAAACCCCCTTACCAAATCCTTTCGTCAGTGGCATTAGACAAAACCACCCAAAGTCCAAGGTTATCATCTAGAAACACACTAATGAACCCACAGAGAAAGAAGTTAATGTCACAAAAACATACAACCACCCATGAACACCCACTATTTAATACAACCCCTTTATCATGATATCTCTAATTAAGTAGGTTGCCTACTGATGTCACCAACCTATGTTCTCGATGTCTATTTTTTTTTAATTTCCAAAAATGAACTTGCCTATAGAACACCATGGCCATGGATTATCCAGGTAGTTACATCCCCATCAAAGGGCCTAATATATCAACTTCTGTTATGGGAAAGAAGGGATAGATCGTTTCTTATGCTATCCATTAATTCAATATCACTCATAACACACCCAACATATCCTTCTTCACTGCAAGCATATATTGTTACAATTTTCATCAATACATCAAAGTACATGAATTGTGATATTAATTAATAATAATCTTAAAGTATAAGGACAAATAAAAACGTTTATAGATAGGAACATACAATGACACATATGAATATAGATTTACTAAATATGGGTCTCGTTCTCATAATATCCTACTATGGAGATTACCAAGGGCATACACCATAAGAGGGTGTCTCAAAGTCTTATGAGTCACCACCCCTGATAGCCTATATCATTTTTGTCCCATCAAATGATATCATCCAACTACATAATATATATATTCAAGAATACTATCATGTAACCTCTAGGTTATCATTATAGAGGGAAACTTCTACAACCTTTTAGTGTGACTGAAATTATTGATACATTATCACATACTATATAATGTGGAAGAAAAATCATGATGTGATAAGAAACTTCATTAATATTCAAGACAATGAATATATGTAATCATAAAGTACTTATAAGTTAATTATAGGGAACCAAATCCAACAGAATCCCACTTTCACTAGATCCAAGGGGTATTCCACATTTTCCTCCATAGATTCTATTCTCACTTCAAATTCACCTCATTGACAAAAATACCTGAAGAGATGAAACTTTTGAAATATATGATTTTTCCTTTGATGTGATCTTGAATCTTTAGAAAGAGACACAACTGTAGTTTTATGAGAATAATTTTTGATAGGACCTTGACTAATATGCACCACATTAAGCTCTAGGAAATTTTTTCGAATCCATACCATTTCCTTGGATACATTAGAAGTCACAATATACTTGGACTCCACTTCAGAATCAACAAAAACTGGCTGCTTTGAACTCTTCCATATCACAACACCTCCATTGAGACTGAAGGCATATCTTGAATGGGACTTCGGTTCATTATGATCTATCTAAAAGATAGAATCTGTATAACCTCTAATGAATATCCCTTCATCTCCTCCAAACACAAGGAACACATCCTTAGTTCATCTCCAATACTTAAGGATAACCTTAACAACAGTCCAATGGTCTTCACCTAGATTAACTTGATATCTTATTACTATATTCAAAGCATATACAACATTAATAATTATTCATAACATGAGTTACATGATTTCTATTATTGTATAATCATATGAAATATTAGTCATTCTCTTTATTCTTTGTTGCGTTTGAGGATACATATTCTTAGAAAGATGTATACCATGTGATGCTAGAACCAATACCCTGTTAGATTGTTCCATACCGAACCTATTTAGTATCTGGTCAATGTATGTACGTTGAATTAGTCTAAGTAGCCTCTTTGATTTATCACACATGATATTGATCCCAAGAATGTATCCTACTTCACCTAATACCTTTACAGAGAATACCTTTCTCAACTATACCTTAACCTCTTGTAAGGTTGGAATCTCATTTCCAATTAGTAATACATCATCAACTTATACTACTATGAAAATAACCATATTATTACTAAATTTCTTGTAAACACATGGACCGTGTTCATTCTTAATGAAACCAAATTATTTTATAACTTCATCAAAATAAATGTTCTATGACCCAGATGCTTGATTTAATCCATAAATGGATTTGTGAAACATTCATGCCTTTTTGGAATCACCCAGATTCACAAACCCTTTTGGTTTTTTCATATACATATATTTCTAAAGGTTACCATTAAGGAATAATGTTTTGAAAAAAATAATTCAAATTTTATAGTCATAGTGAGATTCTATAACAAGTATAATTTTTATGGTTTTAAACATGGAAACTTGAGATTTTTTGTTGTTGTAGTCAATGGATAGACGCTGTTTAAACTCATTAACCACTCTCCATTCTTTGTTGGTATTTATTTTACCTTAAATGTATAGTTTTATCTTTAATACCCATTTATACCCAATGATCTATACATTTACTAGAGGATCGATCATAACACAAAATTGGTTCTGATACATGGAATCTATCTTAGAATTCATGGCTTCTTTCCATCTTGTAGATTCTGATATCTCTACTACCTCTTTGCAGGAGATAGGTTCATTATTTTTTTTATCAATACTGAGTAACCATCATTGGTGACAAGTGAGGCACGCCTATCGTAGGGCATGGAAAAAGCGTATTTTTATGTTTTCCTAGTGCAACATAGAGGCTGACCAGGGTCATCTCACTTGAGGAGATTTCTCAGTTCATTCACCTAATTAATCTAATTTCCATTAACTAATTAATTCTAGATGTTTTTATTTAATCTATTAATTTAGTGAAACTTAATTTAAATAAAAGATAAAACTACCATGCAATGAAAAATTTCAATTAATTGAGAAAGAACTTGGACTTTATGGGTTGGTTTGTGGGTTCCATCATTCTCCTTGTTGGTACTTAAATTAAGTTTAATAATTCAATTATGAGTTCTCATTCATGAATTACTATTATCATATTTATTGGTGTGAAATCTTGAATACATTTAGCAATCTTAACTTCACATCCTCCTACAATCAAGGTTGATGACACACCTCGATCGAGAGTGTGACATCTTCCAAGACCTGGCTCCATCGTATGCCATTTTAACCACTGAATGGGTCAACTCCATCATATGAATAGCTTGTATCTAGTATAAGTGAGAGAAAATATTTAATAAATTAATAGAAATGAGTTTGAGATCAATGTTGTGGTGGACGATCACCACACCTATGCACATCACTCTTGCTCATCAAAAACTTAATAAAACATAGGAATTTAAGCACAGAATAATTGAAATTTACAAATACCTCCCCCATGCCAAGTCTCAGGTTAACCCCTCATTTTTGAGGGTAAGAGGTCACATTGGATAATATGAGAAGAATAAAAAAATAAAATAAAGAGAAAATATTAAGAAGAAAACAAGGTGGATGGGTGGGCACAAAAATAAAAACAATGCATTAATTTATTAGAAATCTAAATTACAATTGAAAACTAAAACAAAAATAAAGAAAATAAATAAATTAAAAATAAATGGGAAAGATTTTTGTCCAGACTTCCTTGGTGGAGATATCCTTCTTGGTTCCTTGAAGGAATTTATGGAGAATGGGATGATTTGGGAAGGAGGAGAGGGCCTCCTTTTATAGGTATAATTATGTGCTCCAAAAGATTTCACGTTTTTGGACCCTTAAATGGACGATTCATACGTGGAACCCTTATTCAAAGTTGTTCATAAATATGTTGTACATTCCCCCTAAAAATTTAAACTCCTTTGGACCCTGGATGAATGAGTTATGAATTTTTTATTGGAGGTTTCTTTTTATGGACGAAGCTTTGAGGAAGTTTCCTTCAAAAGTATAACATTCAATGGAAGGATTAATGACTTAAAAAATCCCCCATATTTTTCTTAGATCTAACCCTATCCGTAATCGTGCTATCACAGGTGGAAACACCCCAATTGGATGTGTCTAGGCCGAGTTGTAATTCCGTTACAGTGGTGGGGTCCACACTATCTGCCCAGAAAAATCATTAACCTCATTGATTTTTAAGACCTTTAGATGGCCGAATCAGCTCCTTGTCCAGTAGATAAAGTTGAAGAAAATAAAATATGGATTCTATAAAAATTTTAATAACAAAATTTGAACATATATTTTATGATAAATGACAAAAATACCCCTGTGATAACAATCTATTAAAATTGCAGAGTTAGGCCATTTTTGCATTTAGGCTCAAAATAACACTAAAACCTAAAAACCTGACAATTAACCATACAATAACACTATGGTGGGATTATAAAAAATGATTTACAGTATAAAATATATGAAAATGTGAGCTTAATCACTCCCCCACACTTAAACATTGCATTCCTGAGCAATAATCTTACATCCAAATCAAAATCCACACGACAATCAAAAATCAGAAAATATCAATGATCTTATCCAAAATAGAATTCCATCATGTATCATATATGAAAAAAAATTATCTCTCATTTTCATTTCAATCATTAAATTTTTTTAAACCTCATAAATCAATCCATGTTCCAATCACATCGTACCTCACATTGAATTTTATGTCACTCTTCACTCAAGAAAAATTGAATCTAAAGTTATGCTCATACTTGAAAATCACATGTATCACCATAGGTTTGTGAAAATTCTCGTCTCTACAAAGCATGAAACATGAAAATGAATTCAATAACGATGGATTTAATTAATGGTTCAAATGATTCTGTGGATTAGGGTTAGTGGGAAAATTATTGAAAAGTCTTTCAGGCTAGAAAGATGAGGTTGGACTTTTAAGAACAATGCATGATTAATTCAATGGAAAACACATGAAATTGCTCTCTCAATCCCACTTGAAAATGTGAAAAACTACACCAAACCTCTTTTATGACATGGTAAATGAGACAATAATTGATTATAATGAATGATATCATCTAAGTTACCCCTTTTTTTTCAAAGCTCCAAAAAGGCACAACTTTATTTTCTTTTTTTTTACCTTTTTTTCCTTTTTTTCTTTTTTTGGAGGATGAGATGAAAATTGAATAAAATGAATGAATGAAAATTAATACCCTTGATTTTTGAGAGGGACATGAGCCATAAAATAATGTACAACGAGGAATTCAAGATTATCTCCATTTTTCTCATTTTTTTTGAAGGAGAAATGGATGAAACAAATAAAGAACAATGAAATGAAGAAACATTCCCAATTATCTTATTATCTACTACCCAAAGTATTGAAACACACCTCAGACCACCCATAAATGATACAAATCCCAATGAACGCACACAAAAGGTCCTTCTCCCACACTCAAACTTGAAATAACCATGAAAAAATACTAAAAGTGCGGGTAGGTAAGGAAAAATTGGCTTGTAATATGGCTTAAAACTATAAGGAAATTCATGGAATCTAAGGGATTAAGAAGAATAAATGTAAAGGTGGGTCTCAAGATAAAATGTGGCTAGCTAAAGATATGGCTCAATCATTTCAAATATATTCCATGAAATCCAAAGCTTTGAAAGAGAATATTCACACATTCTGGTTCTCACACAAAATTCAAGTTTCTCTCAAGAAAGTGTGGCTATTAGGAAGAATATGTAAAAGTGGTTTAGAATACCTCATAGGATTGGAAAAATATTTTGAGTCAGTGTTTCATGGGCATGGAATTCAAAAATAAGTCAAACTCATAAAAATGGATGAAAATCCATTTCAAGGGAAAATAATTCATATCAACAATCATTTAAAATACATTATTTAAAAAATCATTTCAACTCTTTCAAAATCAATTGATGTGTGAAAAGTGATAAAAATATTCATTAAAGCTCAAAAATCCTAAAAATATGATAAACAAAAATGAAAAGTACACAAGAAGAACTAAGCAGGTTGATACTCCCCCACACTTAAATTTTACTACCCCTTATTTCAACTCAAAAAAATATAAATATAAAGGTAGAAAAGCCAAGGGAAGGAAAGATACAACCTAACATTATTTTTGAAGTGGGCACCTTAAGTTAAGCTTCTAGAAGCTACCACTTTAAGACTAAAAGAAAGTAATGAAAATACATAAGAAAAATAAATAAAAAGAATGAGAAAAGGAAAATAAAAGAGATAATGCTTGGTTTAAACCCCCAAAAGGGTTCTAGGTTTTTACTTTAGTTAGGAAGTTTCAGTAGATTATCCCCAATCAGAAGGCTGGTGTGGTTTCTTTGATATGAACCCCCACATTTGAGATTTCCCGATGTCCATGAGTAAACACTGAAAGTAGAGAACCCCAAATAATATAAGAAAGCTACCAACCCCCAAGAAAGAATAAAGATGAAATTTGAGGTTTGAAGTGGGAGGGAATAGAATATAATGGTTCTCCCTGTTCACTTATGTGGTGTCCTCCTCCATATGGTATGAAAATTTTTGTTGAGGAGGTAATCGCACAACCATCTTCCCCAGCTCTTCTTCTTCAATCACCACCATAAGAGAGGTCTCTTCTTTAACATCCATAGTGTGCTCTATTTGCGATGCATCAGAATTTTCAAAGGAAGATATTTCAGAATTTTTTTTTGCTTGAATAAGATTAAAACATGAAGAATTAATAAAGAAATATTCCCTTTCAAGAAATCAGCTTGGTAATTGATCTCTTCAGGCATGACCATTGGAAACTCAATCTCAGCGGGTGCATCTTCTTCATTATCTTCCAAATCAAGATATAGGTATAAAGTGTCTGATGTTTCATTATCAAGTATGGGAAGATAATGTATCAAGTTATCTTCAACAAAACTATTCCAAGATTCTTCCAAAAAATGTTGATCACCTATTAGTGCATGAGTTGAAATGTGTACTTCTGGAACCTCCTCGAGCAATGGTTGAGTGCGAGATGATATAATTAGTTCCTTTAGAAGTTCTTTCTCTCCCACCTCAGGTTCTTTAACATAAAAAATTATTGGTGAAATCTCTTCTATCACTTGTTCAAGTTTAGGTTCCGGCTCTGGTTTGGATTGCTCTTGGGATGTGCATACATATTAAGCAATCCATTCTATTTGGATCTCTAGGTTTTGAACTTTATCACTAATAATATTAAACTGAGCATAAAGTTCATTGTAAACATTTTCTAGCACTTGATATTGGTCAATCCATGTATAATAATCACAATTTTAATACATCATGAACAAAGAAGATTTTTTTAAAGTTTTTTTTTGAAATTTATGATTTTTTTTGTTTTTTTAAATGAAAATATATCTAGAATGTGAAAATAGATATTGATAATTAAACTAATGATTGGATCCCTAGAAACGGAGCCAGTTTTGATTCATGCCTATCGTAGGGTGTGGAAAAAGGGTATTTTTATGTTTTCCTAGTGCAGCATAGAGGATGACCAGGGTCGTCTCACTTAAGGAGCTTTCTCATTTCGTTCACCTTCTTAATCTAATTCACATTAACTAATTCATTTTGGATGTTTTTATTTAACCTAATAATGTAATTAAATTCAATTTAAATAAAATAAAAACTAACATGCAATGAAAAAATGCAATTAATTGAGAAAGAACTTTGCCTTTATGGGTTGGTTTTTGGGTTCCATCATTCTACTTGTTGGTATTTAAATTAAGTTTGATAATTAAATTATGAGATCTCATTCATAAATTACTATTATTTTATTTATTGGTGTGAAATATTGAATGAATTTAGCAATATTAACTTCACCTCCTCCTATAATCAAGGTTGAGGGCACACCTCGATCGATAGTGTGACATCTTCCAAGACCTGGCTCAATCGTATTCCATTTCAACCACTGAATGATTCAACTCCATCGTATGAAGAGCTTGTATCCAGTAGAAGTGATGGAAAATATTTAATAAAAGAATAGAAATGAGTTTGATATCAATGTCATGGTGGACGATTTCCACACCCGTGCACATCACTCTTTCTCATCACACACTTAATAAAACATAGGAATTTAAGCACAGAATAATTGAAATTGCCACATACCTCCCACGAGCCAAGTCTCGGGTTAACCCCTCATTTTTGAGGGTAAGAGGTCACGGTGGATAATATGAGAAGAATAAAAGGATAAAAGAAGGATAAAAGATGAAAAAGAAAATAGGGTGTATGGATGGACACATAAATAAAAACAATGCATTAATTTATTAAGAATCTAAATTACAATTGAAAACTAAAAATAAATAAATAAAATAATTAAATTAAAAATAAATGGGGAATATTTGCAGCTGGGATCCCTCAGTGGAGATATCCTCCTTGGTGCCTTGGAAGAATGGATGGATAATGGGATGATTTGAGAAGGAGGAGAGGGACTCCTTTTATAGGAAGAATTACATGCTCCAATAGTTTGCGCATTTTTGGACCCCTAAATGGTCGATTCACACATGGAACTTTTTTTCAATGTTGTTCATAAATATGTTGGACGTTTACCCTAAAACTTTCATCCCCCTTGGACCCCGGATAATTGAGGTATAAATTTTTCATTGGAGGTTTCTTTTTCTGGATGAAGCTTCCAGGAAGGTTTCTCCAAAAGTATAACATTAAATGGAAGCCTTAATGACTTTAAAACTCCCCATTATTTGTTGTAGATCCGGACCTATCTGTCATTGTACTATCCCAGGTAGAAAAATCCCAATTGGATGTGTGTAGGCTGAGTTGTGATTCCATTACAGTGGTGGGGTGCACGCTGTTCGCCCGGAAAAATCATTAACTTCGTTGATTTTTAAGCCCTTTAGATGGCCGAATCAGCTCCTTGTTCAGAAGAAAAAGTTGAATGAAATAAAATTATGATTCTAAAAAAATTTGAATAAAAAAATTTGGGCATATATTTTATGATAAATGACAAAAATACCCATGTGATAACAATCTGTTAAAATTGCAGAATTAGGCCATTTTTGCATTTAGGCTCAAAATAACACTAAAACCTTAAAACGTGACAATTAACCATACAATAACACTATGGTGGGATTATAAACAATGATTTATAGTATAAAATATATGAAAATGTGAGCTTAATTACTCCCCCACACTTAAACATTTCACTCCTGGGCAATCGTCTTACATCCAAATCAAAATCCACACAAAAATCAAAAATGATAAAATATCAATGATCTTATCCAAAATATAATTCCATCATGTATCATATATGAAAAAAAAATCTCTATAATTTTCATTTAAATAATTCAAAAATTTTCAACCTCATAAATCAATCCATTTACCAATCACATCCTACCTCACATTGAATTTTATGTCACTCTTTACAAAAGAAAAATTGAATCTAGAGTTATGATCATACTTTAAAATCGCATGTATCACTATAGGTTTGTGAAAATTATCATCTATCCATAGTTTAACACATGAAAATGAATTAAATAATGAGGGATTTAATTAATGGTTCAAATGATTCTATGGCTTAGGGTTGGTGAGAAAATTATTGGAAAAAGTTTCAGGCTAGAAAGAGGAGGTTGGACTTTTAAGTACAATGCATGATTAATTCAAGGGAAAACATAGGAAATTACTCTCTCAATATCACTTGAAAATGTGAAAAAAACACCAAAACTCTTTTATGACATGGTAAATTAGAAAATCAGTGATTATAATGAATAAAATCATCTAAGTTCTCCCTATTTTTTGCAAAGCTCCAGAAAGGCACAACTTGTTTTTTTTTTTCATTTTTTCATTTTTTTCATTTTTTGGAGGATGAGCTGAAAATTAAATTAAATGAATTAATGAAAATTCATGAACTTTATTTTTGAGAGGGAAATGAGTCATAAAAGAATTTGCAATGACGAATTCAAGATTATATCCATTTTTATATTTTTTTGAAGGAGAAATGGATGAAACAAATAAAGCACAATGAAATGATGACACATGACCAATTCTCTTATTATCCACAGCCCAAAGTATTGACACACACCTCTAACCACCCATAAATGATACACATCCCAATTAATGCACATGAAAGGCCCTTACCCCACACTCAAACTTGAAATAACCATGCCAAAATACTAAAAGTGCGGGTAGGTAAGGAAAAATTGGCTTGTAATGTGGCTTAAAACTATAAGGAAATTCATGGAATCTAAGGTCTTATGAAGGATAAATGTAAAGGTGGGTATCAAGATAAAATGTGAATAGCCAATGAGATGCCTCAATCATTTCAAATACATTCCATGAAATCCAAATATTTGAAGAGAATATTCACAAATTATGGTTCTCACACAAAATTCAAGTTTCCCTCAACAAAGTGTGGGTATTAGGAAGAATATGTAAAAGTGGTTTAGAATACCTCACAGGATTGGAAAAATATTTTGAGTCAGCATTTCATGGGCACGGATTTCAAAAATCAGTCAAACTCATAAAAATGCATGAAAATCCATTTTAAGGGAAAAGAATTTATATTAACAATCATTTAAAATCAATTATTTTAAAAATCATTTAAACTCTTTCAAAATCAATTGATGTGTAAAAAGTGATAATAATATTCATTAAAGCTGAAAATCCTAAATATATGATAAACAAAAATGAAAAGCACACAAGAAGAACTAAGTAGGTTGACACTCCCCCACACTTAAATTTTACTACCCCTCATTTCAACTCAACAAAATATAAATATAAAGGTAGAAAAGCCAAGGGAAGAAAAGATACAACCTAAAATTATTTTTGAAGAGGACCCCTTGATTTAAGCTCCTAGAAGCTACCACTTTAAGACTATAAGAAAGTAATGAAAATACATAAGAAAAATAAATAAAAATAATTAGAAAGAGAAAAGAAAAGAGATAATGCTTGGTTTAGACCCCCAAGTGGGTGCTAGGTTTTTACCGACCCTAGTCAAGCAGTTTTAGTGGATTATCCCCAATAAAAAGGCGGGTGTGGTTTCTTTGATATGAACCACCACATTTGATTTTTTCCGATGTCCATGAGTAAACACTAAAAGTAGAGAACCCCAAAGAAGATAGGAAAGTTACCAACCCCCAAGAAAGAATAAAGATGAAATTTGAGGTTTGAAGTGGGAGGGAATATAATATAGTGGTGCCCCCTGTTCACTTCTGTGGTGTCCTCCTCCATATGCTATGAAATTTTTTGTTGAGGAGGTATTCGCACCACCATCTTTCCCATCTCTTATTCTTCAATCACCACCAATTTAGTGGTATCTTCTTTAACATCCACAATCTGATCTATTTGTACTATATCAGAAATTTTTAAGGAAGAGATGTAAGAAATTTTTTTTGCTTGAATAAGATTAAAATATGAAGAATTAATAAAGAAATATTCCCTTTCAAGTAATTAAACTTGGTAATTGATATCTTCAGGCATGACCATTGGAAAATCAATCTGAGAAGGTGCATCTTCTTCATTATCTTCCAAAGCAAGAGAGAGGTAGAAAGTGTCTGATGTTTCATTATCAAGTATGGTAAGATCATGTTTCAAGTTATCTTCAAAAAAGATATTCCAAGATTCTTCCAAAAAATGTTGATCTTCCATTAGTGAATCGGTTGAATAGTGTACTTTTGGAACCTCCTCAAGAAATGGTTGAGTGCGAGATGATATAATTAGTTCCTTTAGAAGTTCCTTCTCTCCTACCTTAGGTTATTTAACAAAAAA
This sequence comes from Viscum album, assembly GCA_963277665.1. Classification (NCBI taxonomy): domain Eukaryota; kingdom Viridiplantae; phylum Streptophyta; class Magnoliopsida; order Santalales; family Viscaceae; genus Viscum; species Viscum album. Next base: position 1,074,483,716 of record OY728157.1, on the reverse strand, counting down.
AATTATTAGTGAAATATGTTCTGCCACTTGTTCAATTTCAGGTTCCGGCTCAGGTTTGGATTGCTCTTGGGATGTGCGTACATATTCAGCAATCCATTCTATTTATCTCTCTAGGTTTTGAACTTTATTACTAATACTATTAAACTAAGCATCAAGTTCATTGTAAAAATTTTCTTGCACTTGAGACTGGCCAGTCCATGTATAATAATCAAAATTTAAATATATCACGAACAAAGAAGATTTTTTTTAAAGTTTTTTTTTGAAATTTATTATTTTTTGTTTTTTTTAAATGAAGATCAATATAGAATGTGAAAATAGAAAAAGATAAGTAAACTATAGATTGGATCCCTAAAAACAGCGCCAGTTTTGATGCATGCCTGTCGTAGGGCGTGGCAAAAGCGTATTTTTATGTTTTCCTAGTGCAGCATAGAGGCTAGCCAGGGTCATCTCACTTGAGGAGATTTCTTATTTCATTCACCTACTTAATATAATTCATATTAACTAATTCATTTTGGATGTTTTTATTTAATCTTGGAATGTATTGAAATTTAATTTAAATAAAATATAAAACTAACATGCAATGACAAAATGCAATCAATTGAGAAAGAAATTGGCCTTTATGGGTTTTATCATTCTCCTTGTTGGTATTTAAATTAGGTTTGATAATAAAATTATGAGATATAATTCATGAATTACTATTATTTTATTTATTGGTGTGAAATCTTGAATGCATTTATCAATATTAACTTAACCTCCTCCTATAATCAAGGTTGATGGCACACCTCGATCGAGATTGTGACATCTTCCAAGACCTGGCTCCATCGTATGCCATTTCAACCACTGAATGCCTCAACTCCATCATATGAAGAGATTGTATCCAGTAGAAGTGAGGGAAATGATTTAATAAAATAATAGAAATGAGTTTGATATCAATGTCATGGTGGACGATCGCCACACCCGTGCACATCACTCTTGCTCATCAAAAACTTCATAAAACATAGGAATTTAAGTACATAATAATTGAAATTGCCACATACCTCCCCCGGGCCAAGTCTCAGGTTAACACCTCATTTTTGAGGGTAAGAGGTAATGGTGGATAATATGAGAAGAATAAAATAATAAAAGGAGAAAATATGAATAACAAAAAAAATGTGGATGGGTGGACACAGAAATAAAAACAATGCATTAATTTATTAGAAATCTAAATTACAATTGAAAACTAAAAAAAATAAAGAAAATAAATAAATTTAAAAGAAATGGGGAAGATTTGCATCTGGACTCCCATGGTGGAGATATCCTCCCTAGTGTCTTGAAGAAATGGATGGAGAATGGTATGATTTGGGAAGTAGGAGAGAGCCTCCTTTTATAGGTAGAATTATGTGCTCCAATTTTTTTTGAATTTTTGGACCTTTAAATGGCCGATTCATGTATGGAACCATTCTTAAAACTTATTCATAAATATTTTGGACATTCACCCTCAAACGTTAATCTCCTTTGTACCCTGTATGAATGGGTTTTGAATTTTTTATTGGAGGTTTCTTTTTCTGGACGAAGCTTCTAGGAAGGTTCCTCCAAAAGTATAACATTCAATGGAAGTCTTAATGACTTCAAAACTCCCCCATATTTCTTGTAGCGTAGGCCCTATCTATCCTCGTTCTATCCCAAGTAGAAACACCCCAATTGAATGTATGTAGTCCGAGTTGCGATTCCGTTACAGTGGTGGGGTCCACGCTATCCGTCCGAAAAAATCATTAACTTCATTGATTTTTTAAGACCTTTAGATGACTGAATAAGTTCCTGGTCTAGAAGACAAAGTTGAAGGAAATAAAATAAGGATTATAAAAAAAATTTAATAAAAAAATTTTGAAATGTATTTTATGAGAAATGAAAAATATACCCCTGTGATAAAAATCTATTAAAATTACAAAATCAGGCCATTTTTTCATTTAGGCTCAAAATAACACTAAAACCTAAAAACATGACAATTAACCATACAATAAAACTATGGTGGGATTATAAAAAATGATTTATAGTATAAAATATTTGAAAATTTGAACTTAATCACTCCCCCAAACTTAAAAATTGCACTTCTGGACAATCATCTTACATCTAAATAAAAATCCACACAAGAATCAAAAATGAGAATATATCAATGATCTTTTCCAAAATAGAATACCATAATGTATCATATATTAAAAAACATTATCTATAATTTTCATTTCAATAATTAAATTTTTTTGAACCTCATAAATCAATCCATTTCCCAATCACATCCTACCTCACATTGAATTTTATGTCAGTCTTCACTCAAGAAAAATTGAATCTAGAGTTATGTTCATACTTGAAAATTGCAAGTATCACCATAGGTTTGTGAAAGTTATCATCTCTACACAGCATGAAACATGAAAATGAATTAAATAATGAGGGATTTAATTAATATTTCAAATTATTCTATGGCTTAGGGTTGGTGGGAAAATTATTGAAAAATGTTTCAGGCTAGAAAGAGGAGGTTGGACTTTTAAGTACAATGCATGATTAATTCTAGGGAAAACACAGGAAATTCCTCTCTCAATCCCACTTGAAAATGTGAAAAACAAAACCTACACTATTTTATGACATGGTACAAGAGACAATCAGTGATTATAATAAATTATATCATCTAAGTTCTCCCTTTTTTTTGCAAAGCTCCAGAAAGGCACAACTTTATTTTCTATTATTTTCTTTTTTTTTTCATTTTTTTTCTTTTTAAGGACGTTGGGATGAAAATTGAATACAATGAATGAATGAAAATTCATGAACATGATTTTTGATAGGTACATGAGTCATAAAAGAATGTAAAATGAGGAATTCAAGCTCATCTCAATTATTTTCATTTTTTTGAAGGAGAAATGGATGAAACAGATAAAGCACAATGAAATGACCAAACATGTCCAATTATCTTATTATCCACTGCCCAATGTATTTACACACACCTCACGCCACCCATAAATGATACACATCCCAATTAACACACACGAAAGACCCTTCTCCCACACTCAAACTTTAAATAACCATGAAAAAATACTAAAAGTGCGGGTAGGTAAAGAAAAATTGGCTTGTAATGTGGCTTAAAAATATAAGGAAATTCATGGAATCTAAGGGATTATAAAGGATAAATGTAAAGGTGGGTCTCAAGATAAAATGTGGATAGCCAAAGAGATTCCTCAATAATTTAAAATACATCCCATGAAATCCAAAGCTTCGAAAGAGAATATTCAAAAATTCTGGTTCGCACACAAAATTCAAGTTTCACTCAAGAAAGTGTGGGTATTAGGAAGAATATATAAAAGTGGTCTAGAATACCTCACAGGATTGGAAAAATATTTTGAGTCAGCGTTTCATGGGCATGGATTTCCAAAATCAGTCAAACTTATAAAAATTCAAGAAAATCCATTTCAAGGGAAAAGAATTCATACCAACAATCATTTAAAATCCATTATTTCAAAAATCATTTCAACTCTTTAAAAATAAATTGATGTGTAAAAAGTGATAAGAATATTCATTAAAGCTCAAAAATCCTAAAAATATTATAAACAAAAATGAAAAGCACACAAGAAGAACTAAGCAGGTTGACACTCCCCCACACTTAAATTTTACTACCCCTCATTTCAACTCAACAAAATATAAATATAAATGTTGAAAATCCAAGGGAAGGAATGATACAACCTGAAATTATTTTTGAATTGGACACCTTGAGTTAATCTCCTAGAATCTATCACTTTAAGACTATAATAAAGTAATTAAAATACATAAGAAAAATAAATAAAAAGAATGAGAAAGGGAAAATAAAAGAGACAATGCTTGGTTTAGACCCCCAAGTGGGTGCTAGGTTTTTACTGCCCCTAGTTAGGTAATTTCAGTTGATTATCCCCAATCAGAAGGTGGGTGTGGTTTCTTTGATTTGAACCACCACATTTGAGTTTTCCCGATGTCCATGAGTAAACACTAAAAGTAGAGAACCCCAAAGAATATAAGAAAGTTACCAACCCCCAAGAAATAATAAAGATGAAATTTGAGGTTTGAAGTGGGAGGGAATAGAATATAGTGGTGCTCCATGTTCACTTCTATGGTGTCCTCCTCCATATGGTATGAAATTTTTTGTTGATGAGGTGGTCGCACCACCATCTTCCCCAGCTCTTCTTCTTTAATCACCACCACTTGAGTGGTCTCTTTTTTAACACCCACAGTCTGCTCTATTTTTTTTGTATCATAAATTTTAGATTAAGAGATTTGAGAAAACAATTTTGCTTGAATAAGATTAAAACATGAAGAATTAATAAAGAAATATTCCCTTTCAAGTAATTCAACTTGGTAATTGATCTCTTCAGGCATGACCATTGGAAACTCAATCTCAGCAAGTGCATATTCTTCATTATCTTCCAAATCAAGAGAGATGTAGAAAGTGTTTGATGTTTCATTATCAAGTATGGGAAGATCATGTTTCAAGTTATCTTCAACAAATCTATTCCAAGATTCTTCCAAAAAATGTTTATCTCACATTAGTGCATCAGTTGAAATGTATACTTCTGGAACCTCCTCGAGCAATGGTTGAGTGTGAGATGATATAATTATTTCCTTTAGAAGTTATTTCTCTCCCGCCTCAGGTTATTTAACATAAAAAATTATTGGTGAAATCTCTTCCACCACTTGTTCAATTTCATGTTCCGTCTCAGGTTTGGATTTCTCTTGGGATGTGCGCACATATTCAGCAATCCATTCTATTTGGCTCTCTAGGTTTTAAAATTTATCACTAATCCTATTAAACTGAGCATCAAGTTCATTGTAAACATTTTATTTCACTTTAGATTGGTTAGTCCATGCATAATAATCATAATTTGAATACATCATGAACAAAGAAGATTTTTTTAAAGTTTTTTTTGAAATTTATGATTTTTTTGTTTTTTTAAATGAAAATCTATCTATAATGTGAAAATAGAAAAAATATAAGTAAACTACTGATTGGATCCTCAGCAATGACATTAGTTTTGACGCATGCCTATCGTATGGCATGAAAAAAGAGTATTTTTATGTTTTCATAGTGCAACATAGAGGCTGACCCAGGTCATATCACTTCAGGAGCTTTCTCAGTTCATTCACCTACTTAATCTAATTCACATTAACTACTTCATTTTGAATGTTTTTATTTAATCTATAAATTTAATGCAATTTAATTAAAATAAAAGATAAAACTAACATGCAATGAAAAAATGAATTTAATTGAGAAAGAACTTGGCCTTTATGAGTTGGTTTGTGGGTTCCATCATTCTTCTTATTGGTATTTAAATTATGTTTGATAATTAAATTATGAGATCTCATTTATGAATTGATATTATTTTAATTATCGGTGTGAAATCTTGAATTCATTTATCAATCTTAACTTAACATCCTCCTATAATCAAAGTTGATGACACACCTCGATCGAGAGTGTGACATATTCTAAGACCTGGCTCCATTGTATACCATTTCAACCACGGAATGGCTCAACTACGTCGTATGAAGATCTTGTATCCAGTATAAGTGATGAAAAAGATTTAATAAAATAATAGAAATGAGTTTGAGATCAATTTCGTAGTGGATGATCTCCACACCTGTGCACATCACTCTTGCTTATCACAAACTTAATAAAACATAGGAATTTAAGCACAGAATAATTAAAATTTCCACATAACTCCCCTAGGCCAAGTCTCGGGTTAACCCCTCATTTTTTATAGTAAGAGGTCATGGTGGATAATATGATAATAATAATAGAAGAAAAGGAGAAAAGATGAATAATAAAATAGGGTGGATGGGTGGACGCAAAAATAAAAATAATGCATTAATTTATTAGAAATCTATATTACAATTGAAAACTAAAACAAAAATAAAGAAAATAAATAAATTAAAAATAAATGGGGATGATTTTCGGCCGACATCCCTCGGTGGAGATCTCCTCCTTGGTGATTTGAAGGAATGGATGGAGAATGAGATGATTTGGGAAGGAGGAGATGGCCTCCTTTTATAGGCAGAATTATGTGGTCTAAAAATTTACGCATTTTTTGACCCATAAATGGCCGATTAACGTGTGGACCCCTTATTCAAAGTTGTTCATAAATATGTTGGACGTTCACCCTAAAAATTTCAGCTCTTTTTACCCCAGATGAATGAGTTATGAAGTTTTCAATGGAGGTTTTTTTTTCTGGACGAAGCTTCCAAGAAGGTTCCTTCAAAAGTATAATATTTAATGGAAGCCTTAATGACTTCAAAACTCTGTTATATTAGTTGTAGATTTGTAAATATATTTCCTCGTGCTATCCCAAGTATAAAAACTCTAATTGGATGTGTGTAGGCTGGGTTGTGATTCCGTTACAAAGATGGGGTCCACGATGTCCTCCTGGAAAAATCATTAACTTCATTGATTTTTAAGCTCTTTAGATGGCCAAATTAGCTCCTGGTCCAGAAGAAAAAGTTGAAGAAAATAAAATCATAATTATACCAGAATTTTAATAAAAAATTTGGACATATATTTTATGATAAATGAAAACAATACCCCTGTGATATCATCTGTTAAAATTTTAAAATTATGCCATTTTTGCATTTAGGCTCAAAATAACACTAAAACCTAAAAATGTGACAATTAACCATACAATAACACTATGGTGGGATTATAAAAAATTATTTATAGTATAAAATATATGAAAATGTGATCTTAATCACTCCCCCACACTTAAAAATTGCACTCCTGGTCAATCATCTTACATCCAAATCAAAATCCACACAACAATCAAAAATGAGAAAATATCAATGATCTTATCCAAAATAGAATTCCATCATGTATCATATATGAAAAACAATTATATGTAATTTTCATTTAAATCTTTCAAATTTTTTCAACCTCATAAATCAATCCATGTCCCAATCACATCGTACCTCACATTGAATTTTATGTCACTCTTCACTCAATAAAAATTGAATCTAGAGTTATGCTCCTACTTGAAAATCGTATGTATCACCATAGGTTTGTGAAAATTCTCATCTCTCCATAGTGTGAAACATGAAAATGAATTCAATAATGAGGTATTTTATAAATCGTTCAAATGATTCTGTGGCTTAGGGTTGGTGGGAAAATTATTGAAAAAAGTTTCAGGATATAAAGAGGAGGTTGAACTTTTAAGTACAATGCATGATTAATTCAAGGGAAAACACAGGAAATTCCTCTCTCAATACCACTTGAAAATGTGAAAAAAATACCAACACTCTTTTATGACACGGTACATGAGAAAATCAGTGATTATAATGAATGATATAATCTAAGTTCTCCCTTTGTTTCTTCAAATCTCTAAAAAGGCACAACTTTATTTTCTTTATTTTATTTTTTTTCTTCATTTTTTTCATTTTTTGGAGGATGATCTGAAAATTGAATACAATTAATGAATGAAAATTCATGCCCTTGATTTTTGAGAGGGACATGAGTCATAAAAGAATGTAGAATGAGGAATTCAAGCTCATCTCCATTTTTTTTTGAAGGAGAAATGGATTAAACAAATAAAGCACAATGAAATGAAGACACATACCCAATTCTCTTGTTATCCACTTAACAAAGTATTGACACACACCTCGTACCACCCATAAATGACACACATCCCAATGAACGCACACGAAAGGACCTTCTCCCACAATAAAATTTAACCATGCAAAAATTCTAAAAGTGTGGGTAGGTAAGGGAAAATTGGCTTGTAATATGGATTAAACATATAAGGAAATTCATGGCATCTAAGGGATTATAAAGGATAAATGTAAACTTGGGTCTCAAGATAAAATGTGGGTAGCCAAAGGGATGCCTCAATCATTTCAAATACATTCCATGAATTCCAAAGCTTCGAAAGAGAATATTCAAAAATTCTGGTTCTCACACAAAATTCAAGTTTCCCTCAAGAAAGTGTGGATATTAGGAAGTATATTTTAAAGTGTTTTAGAATTCCTCACAGGATTGGAAAAATATTTTGAGTCAGTGTTTCATGGGAATGGATTTCAAAAATCAGTCAAACTCATAAAAATGCATGAAAATCAATTTCAAGGGAAAATAATTCATATAAAAATTCATTTAAAATCCATTATTTCAAAAATAATTTCAACTCTTTAAAATCAATTAATGTGTAAAAAGGGATAATAATATTCATTAAAGATAAAAAATCCTAAAAATATGAAAAAAAATGAAAAGCACACAATAAGAACTAAGGAGGTTGACACACCACCACACTTAAATTTTACTACCCCTCATTTAAACTCAAAATAATATAAATATAAAGGTAGAAATGCCAAGGGAAGGAAAGATACAACCTAACATTATTTTTCAATTGTACTCCTTGAGTTAAGTTCCTAGAAGCTACCACTTAAGACTACAAGAAAGTAATGAAAATACATAAGAGAAATAAATAAAAAGAATGAGAAAGGGAAAAGAAAAGAGACAATGCTTGGTTTAGACCCCCAAGCGGGTGCTAGGTTTTTACTGCCCCTAGTCAAGCAGTTTCAGTTTATTATCCCCAATCAGAAGGCGGGTGTGGTTTCATTGATATGAACCACCACATTTGAGTTTTCCCGATGTCCATGAGTAAACACTGAAAGTAAAGAACCCCAAATAAGATAAGAAATTTACCAACCCCCAAGAAAGAATAAAGATGAAATTTGAATTTTGAAGTGGGAGGGAATAGAATATAGTGGTGCTCCCTCATCACTTCTATGGTGTCCTCCTCTATATGGTATGAAATTTTTTGTTGAGGAGGTAGTCGCACCACCATCTTACCCAGCTCTTCTTATTCAATCACCACTAATTGAGTGGTATCTTTTTTAACATCCACGGTCTTCTCTATTTGTGCTATATCTTAAATTTCAAAGGAAGAGATGTCAGAAAACAATTTTACTTGAATAAGATTAAAAAATGAATAAATAATAAAGAAATCTTCCCTTTCAAGTAATTCAGCTTGGTAATTTATCTCTTCAGGCATGACCATTGGAAACTCAATCTCAGCAGGTGCATATTCTTCATTATCTTCCATTTAACGCCCCAACCCCAGTTACCCAGATTCGGTGCATTATTACATAACATTGGAATGATCACAAAAGATCAAGTCTCGAAAGACCGATTAGTTTAGTAGCCTTGGAATCACTAGATGCATTCATAAAGTTTACATTACATCATAAAGTGAAAAACTACAACAACATCTTGTCTCCATAGACCACACTCATATCCCCTCATACTATCCCTACAGGTCATTCATAAAATAATTCTTCACATATTGGGAAAATAAAACATAGAAATGGGTGAGCTCAGATGCCCAGTAAGGATAACAATATAGCAGAAAATTTCACAAATAAGCATAAACATTTAAGGCAATGTATAACTAAAACAAAATCCTTTTAAACTTGAACTTCAGCATAGTATAGTAGAAATAAAATGAAATAATGACATTTACTTATTAACATGGATATTATACTAATCGAATAATCACATTCAATATCAATAACCACTTTCATAATGATGGAATGCGTAATGTCAGACTATCATAACCACATAGTCAAGGCCTTGTTCCAAGACTACAAATAAGATTTTTTCAAGGCCTTATGCCAAGACACTAGTTTGTCTCATGAGACCTACCGATGCATAGAGGAGCTATAGCGGACTCCACTCGTCACTTATTAAGTCCAATTCATTCCTCATATGAACAGGTTTAAACATAACATAAACATTCGTATTAAAACTAGCATACGAAATGTCAATACTTTCTCCATAAACCATGAATGGTATAAAAATAACACATCCTTAGTCAAACATATCACAAAACCTTCAATACAATATGGAAGTTTTGTATCATAATAAATCAACTTCAAATAAGCTTAAAATCCATCAAAGGATGTTGACATAGATGAAATCAAAACTATTTGAGAGAAATATCTCTTTTTTTTAAATCATTTAAAAGTCACATAATTATAAAAGGAAAAAATTACTTTGAAAATATTCTTATAAGATTTTAATGGAAGCTTCGATGATTTTATAACGGCGGAAAATATCCGCACCCGCCGTATAAGTTAAAAAAGACATTCTTACCTTAATTCTGTCAAAAAGGTTAAAAAAACATTGTTTAGAAAATGACAGACAAATTCCTTTCAAACCATTTTATAAAAATTCAAAAAAAGGTTATAAATGAATTTAAAACATAGTCTAGTAAATATTAAAAAATTTTTGGAATACATTTTAAAGAAACATGGATGTTGATGATAAGGAGGTCCCAGTAGATAATTACGTATAAACAACCTCAGATAATGAAGAGATTGTGAAATAAAACCTTACCTTGTACTTTTCCTTGGTCGAGGGTAGTTTAAACTCCTGTATAATGGTGAAATAATTGTTATTAAATTATACAAGAATCCTATACATTAATATGATATCATATATGATCTTTTAACATTGCATTGTTAATAATATCTTAGTATTATCATTGTTTCGGGTGTTAACTTATATGTTTTGTTACATAAGACATATTTGTTATGGATAGGTTGTATCTTATTCATATAAAAAATTATATAAAGTTCTTAAAAATTATTTTTAATCATCAAATGAGAATTAGAATTGAATGGATATGATGGGGAATGAATCCCATCGCGTTCGTGGAGACGATAGTCCGTACGTATGCACGAGCGACAATATCATTCTTTTGATATTAAAATAATATATAATTGGATGGTATATAATATATACAGAATCATTATAATTTTATATTTATTATTTACTTAAATTACACATCATTATCCTACCCATCCAAATAATAATGTTTTGAATAACAATTACACCACGACGTGGAGAAGGTAAGCCGTACGTACGCACGTATGGTGACATGTCATTCAAAGGATGGATAGAATAATGAATATGGTTGTACCATATTTATAATAACATCATAGTATATATAATATAATGGAGTTATTATTTTATAATGGAAATAATAAAGAAAGAATAAGTGGAAGAAGAAAGAAACTTGAAAGAGGGTGGTGAAAACATTACCTCTTCTTCGGGTTCTTCTTTTTTATTTGATCAAAATGGATCTTTAGATTGGATTTATGATCAAAATAATACCTCTAGGTTGAATTTAGGGAAGTTGAGAGAATATTTGGGTAGGGGTTGACCGAGACAAAAGTCTTTGAAGGTATGAATTTGAGAGAAGGGGCAGTGCCCTTTTATAAGAGGGGTGAGGGGAACCTTAGGAAAAGCTAGAAATATTATTTTATAATAAATTCATATTCAGTTTCTAATGGATCCAAAGTGGATTATTTAAAGTTTAAGGTGGGTATTAGTTTAAAACCACTCAACCAATAGGTTTTATATAGGTTTGGGTCACTATATTAACTTTATCTTTTTTATTTAACTCTTAGTTAAATAGTTTGACATTTACCATGTCTCTTTGTATTTTTATATTATATAGTTAATAAACATACTATATACTCACAAGAAACCCCCAAGTGGTACATTAATGATAAACCTATCATTATATAATTTCTTTGTCCATAAATTACATTTTTAGGAATATAATATCAATTAATAATATAATATTTGTTTTAAAAACTCTTTTATGTCAATTGTGACACTATTTAATAATTGATTTTTGTTAAATTATTAAAAACTTTATTAATTAAAAATAAATTCATTTAAGTAATAGTAACATGTCATATTAACCAATAAAATTTGTGGATGTAATCAAAACTTTAAAATTATATTTATTTTAACATTTATAATACCAATTATTTGATTCTTTCATTAATAAGGAAAATAATGCATCATTATTGTATCATAAATAAATTTAATTATTCAATGTCTAAAAATTATAAATAAAATCCCATTATGTAGGAAATATTTTTATCTTTCTAATTAATATTTATAGTAAAAAATATAACATATATAACCATATGTAAAAATTGTTTTTTCTAAAAGATATATGCTTATGTCATTTTTGTATTATTTTAACTTAATTAATATAAAGTGTCATTATCACTTAAAAGTGGCTCCATGGGGTCCCAAAATCGACCCAAATATGACCATGGTTGGACATGTATCAACCAACAGTGTTAGGACATGTTTTAGGGTAATATAATATTATTATAATATTATTTTTTACCCTTATTTATCGGATTTACCCTTTAACCATGGTAAATAAAATATTTACCGAAGTAATTATTCAAAATGTCTAAAAATAAAAGTTACCTACTGACACAATTTGGAACTACTGATTATAAATATGAAATCCATTTTTATAAATTCAAACCACATAAGTGGAAGAAATTAATTTATAATTAATTCCCGTTGTTAAAAACAAAAAGTGTGTTTTTAAGAAATAATAACTATCAAAAGATTGACACTTGTTTATGTCTAGTTTAAACGTCAAATTATGTCCAATGAACAAAATTTTATTAAATGGTAAAAATACAATCTAATTATACTTTAAAATCAATCAAATTCATAATTTATCACTATTAATTATTTTGATTAATTTTTTTTAAATTAAAATTTAGTAATTTTCACTATTCACCCAAATATGAAAGTTATCAGAAAAGCACCAAAAATTTATTAAAAATAAATTCTTATTTCCCTATTCTAAAGAAGAAGTTTATTTTGTCAAATTGAATATATAAAAGTTTCAAATATTGGATTTAAAAAGGGTTCACCATTAAAAGTCGGTAAAAGTGCATTTTTTGAAAAATACTTCTTTTATCTGAAAAAAAATGAATTTGTTCTTAAATTATGTCTAATAATCTCATAATATGTATTCTAAAATTATAAGAATTATATAAAGTTCAAAATTTAGTTAATACTATTCATAACCGCTTTTGAACGGCTAGTCTGGTAAGTCGTGGTGCGCTTGAACTCGATGTTACATGTAGTGCAAGTTATTGAATTACTTTGAAGAAATAACGCACTATGAAATATTGGGGTGTTACATTCCAAAGTATAACAGAGGTATAAAGTGTTTGAAGTTTCATTATCAATTATGGGAATATCATGTTTCAATTTATCTTCAACAAAGCTATTCCAAGATTCTTCCAAAAAATGTTGATCTCCCATTAGTGCATCAGTTGAAATGTGTACTTATGGAACCTCCTAGAGCAATGGTTGAGTGTGAGATGATATAATTAGTTCCTTTAGAAGTTCTTTCTCTCCCACCTCAGGTTATTTAACATAAAAAATTATTGATTAAATCTCTTCCACCACTTGTTCAGGTTCAGGTTCCGGCTCCGGTTTGGATTGCTCTTGGGATGTGTGTACATATTCAGAAGTCCATTCTATTTGGCTCTCTAGGTTTTGAACTTTATCACTAATACTATTAAACTGAGCATCAAGTTCATCATAAACATTTTCTTTCACTTGATATTGGTTAGTCCATGCATAATAATCACAATTTGAATACATCATGAACAAAGAATATTTTTTTAAGGTTTTTTTTTGAAATTTATAATAATTGTTTTTTTAAAATGAAAGTCTCTCTAGAATGTGAAAAAAGAAAAATATAAGTAAAATACTGATTGGATCCCCTGAAATGGCGCCAGGTTTGATGCACGCCTGTCGTAGGGTGTGGAAAAATCATATTTTTATCTTTTCTTAGTGTAGTATAGAGGCTGACCAGGGTCATCTCACTTGAGGAGCTTTCTCAGTTTGTTCACCTACTTAATCTAATTCACATTAACTACTTATTTTTTGATGTTTTTATTTAATCTAGTAATGTAATTAAATTTAATTTAATAAAATATTAAACTAACATACAATGAAAAAATGCAATTAATTGAGAAAGAACTTAGCATTTATGGGTTGGTTTGTGGGTTCCATCATTCTCCTTGTTGGTATTTAAATTAAGTTTGATAATTCAATTATGAGATCTAATTCATGAATTACTATTATTTTATTTATTGGTGTGAAATATTGAATGCATTTAGCAATATTAACTTCACCTCCTCCTATAATCAAGGTTGATGGCGCACCTCGATCGAGAGTGTGACATCTTCTAAGACCTGGCTCCATCGCATGCCATTTCAACCACTGAATGGATCACCTCCATAATATGAAGAGATTGTGTCCAGTAGAAGTGAGGGAAAAGATTTAATAAAATAATAGAAATGAGTTTGAGATCAATGTCATGGTGGACGATCGCCACACCTGTGCACATCACTCTTTCTCATCACAAACTTAATAAAACAGAGGAATTTAAGCACAGAATAATTGAAATTTAAAAATACCTCCCCCAGGCCAAGTCTCAGGTTAAACCCTCATTTTTTAGGGTAAGATGTCACATTGGATAATATGAGAAGAATAAAAGAATAAAATAAAGAGAAAATATTAAGAAGAAAACAGGGTGGATGGGTGGACACAAAAATAAAAACAATGCATTAATTTATTAGAAATCTAAATTACAATTGAAAACTAAAACAAAAATAAAGAAAATAAATAAATTAAAAATAAATGGGGAATATTTTCAGCCGGAATCCCTTGGTGGAGATCTACTCCTTGGTGCCTTGAAGGAATGGATGGAGAATGGGATGATTTGGGAAGGAGGAGAGAGCCTCCTTTTATAGGAAAAATTATGTGCTCCAAAAGACTGCGCATTTTTGGACCCCTAAATGGCCGATTAATGCATGGAAGACTTCTTCAAGGTTGTTCATAAATATGTTGGACGTTATCCCTCAAAAATTCAGTTCCTTTGGACCCTTTATGAATGAGTTATGAAGTTTTCGTTGGAGGTTTCTTTTTCTGGACGAAGCTTTGCGGAAGGTTCCTTCTAAAGTATAACATTCAATTGAAGCCTTAATGACTTCAAAACTCCCCCATATTTGTTGTAGTTTTGACCCTATCTGACCTCGTGCTATCCCAGGTGTACACATCCCAATTGGATGTGTGTAGGCCAAGTTGTGATTCCGTTATAGCAGTGGGGTCCACAATGTCTGCCCGGAAAAATCATTAACTTCGTTGATTTTTAAGACCTTTAGATGTCCGAATCATCTCCTGGTCCAGAAGACAAAGTTTAAGGAAATAAAATACAGATTCTAAAAAAAATTTAATAACAAAATTTTAACATAAATTTTATGATAAATGACAAAAATACCCCTATGATAACAATCTGTTAAAATTGCGGAATTAGGCCATTTTTTCATTTAGGCTCAAAATAATACTAAAAACAAAAAAACTGACAATTAACCATACTATAACACTATGGTGGGATTATAAACAATGATTTATAGTATAAAATATATGAAAATGTGAGTTTAATCACTCCCCCATACTTAAAAATTGCACTCTTGGGCAATCATCTTACATCCAAATCAAAATCCACACAACAATCAAAAATGAGAAAATATCAATGATCTTATCCAAAATATAATTCCATCATGTATCATGTATGAAAAACAATTATATCTCATTTTCATTTCAATCATTTAAAATTTTTCAACCTCATAAATCAATCATTGTCCCAATCACATCCTACCTCACATTGAATTTTATGTCACTCTTTACTCAAGAAAAATTGAATCTAAAATTATGCTCATACTTGAAAATCGCATGTATCACCATAGGTTTGTGAAAATTATCATCTCTCCATAGCGTGAAACATAAAAATGAATTAAATCATGAGGGATTTAATTAATGGTTAAAATTATTCTATGTCTTAGGGTAGGTTTGAAAACTATTGAAAAAAGTTTCAGGCTAGAAAGAGGAGGTTGGACTTTTAAGTACAATGCATGATTAATTCAATGGAAAACACAGGAAATTCCTCTCTCAATCCCACTTGAAAATGTGAAAAACAACACCAAACATCTTTTATGAAATGGTACATGAGACAATAAGTGATTATAATGAATGATATCATCTATGTTCCCCCTTTTGTTTGCAAAGTTTCAGAATGGTACAACTTTATTTTCTTTTTTTCCCTTTTTTTCATTTTTTTCATTTTTTGGAGGATGATCTGAAAATTGAAAACAATGAATGAATTAAAATTCATTACCTTGATTTTTGAGAGGGATATGAGTCATAAAATAATGTACAATGATGAATTCAAGCTTATCCCCATTTTTTTCATTTTTTTTGAAGGAGAAATGGATGAAACAAATAAAGCACAATGAAATGACAACACATACCCAATTCTCTTCTTATCTACTTCCCAAAGTTTTGAAACACACCTAAAACCACCCATAAATGATACACATACCAATTAATTCACACGAAAGGCCCTTCCCCCACACTCAAACTTGAAATAACCATGCAAAAATACTAAAAGTGCGGGTAGGTAAGGAAAAATTGGTTTGTAATGTGGCTTAAACCTATAAGGGAATTCATGGAATCTAAGGGATTATGAAGGATAAATTTAAAGGTGGGTCTCATGATAAAATGTGGCTAGACAAATAGATGGATCAATCATTTCAAATACATTCCATGAAATCCAAATCTTCGAAAGAGTATATTCACAAATTCTAATTCTCACACAAAATTGAAGTTTCTCTCAAGAAAGTTTGGGTATTAGGAAGAATATGTAAAAGTGGTTTAGAATACCTAATAGGATTGGAAAAATATTTTTAGTCAGTGTTTCATGGGAATGGATTTCAAAAATCTGTCAAACTCATAAAATGGATGAAAATCTATTTCAAGGAAAAATAATTCATATCAACAATCATTTAAAATCCATTATTTCAAAAATCATTTCAACTACTTCAAAATCAATTGATGTGTAAAAAGTGATAAGAATATTAATTAAAGCTAAAAAATCCTAAAAATATGATAAACTAAAATGAAAAACACACAAGAAGAAATAAGCAGGTTGACACTTCCCCACACTTAAATTTTACTACCCCTCATTTCAACTCAACAAAATATAAATATAAAGGTAGAAAATCCAAGGGAAGGAAAGATACAACCTGACATTATTTTTGAAGTGGACGCCTTGAGTTAAGCTCCTAGAAGCTACCACATTCAGACTACAAGAAATTATTTAAAATACATAAGAAAAATAATTAAAAATAATTATAAAGGGAAAAGAAAATAGATAATGCTTAGTTTAGACCCCTAAGCGGGTGCTAGGTTTTTACTGCCCCTAGTCAGGAAGTTTCAGTGGATTATCCCCAATCAGAAGGTGGGTGTGGTTTCTTTCATATGAACCACCACATTTGAGTTTTCCCGATGTCCACGAGTAAACAATGAAAGTAGAGAACCCCAAAGAAGATAAAAAAGTTACCAACCACCAAGAAAGAATAAAGATGAAATTTGAGGTTTGAAGTGGGAGGGAATAGAATATAATGGTGCTCCCTATTCACTTCTATGGTGTCCTCCTCCATATGGTATGGAATTTTTTGTTGAAGAGGTATTCACACCACCATCTTCCCCAGCTCTTCTTTTTCAATCACCATAACTTGAGTGGTCTCTTCTTTAACATCCACAGTGTGCTCTATTTGTGATGTATCAAAAATTTCAAAGGAAGAGATATTAGAAAACAATTTTGCTTGAATAATATTAAAACATGAATAATTAATAAAGAAATACTCCCTTTCAAGTAATTCAGATTAGTAATTGATCTCTTCAGGCATGACCATTGGAAACTCAATCTTAGCAGGTGAATCATCTTCATTATCTTCCAAATTAAGAGAGAGGTAGAAAGTGTCTGATGTTTCATTATCAAGTATGGGAAGATCATGTTTCAAGTTATCTTCAACAAAGCAATTCCAAGATTCTTCCAAAAAATATTGATCTCCCATTAGTGCATCAGTTGAAATGTGTACTTCTCAAACCTCCTTGAGAAATGGTTGAGTGTGAGATGATATAATTAGTTTCATTATAAGTTCTTTCTCTCACGCCTCAGGTTCTTTAACATAAAAAATTATTGGTGAAATATCTTCCACCACTTGTTCAGGTTCAGGTTTCGGCTCAGGTTTGGATTGCTCTTAGGATGTACATACATATTCAGCAATCTATTCTGTTTGGATCTATAGGTTTTGAACTTTATCACTAATCCTATTAAACTGAGCATAAAGTTTATTGTAAACATTTTCTTGCACTTGAGATTGGTCTGTCCATGCATAATGATCACAATTTGAATACATCATGAACAAAGAAGATTTTTTTTAAAGATTTTTTTTTGAAATTTATGTTTTTTTTAAAAAAAGATGAAAATCTATCTAGAATGTGAAAATAGAAAAAGATAAGTAAAATACTGATTTTATCCCTTACAACGGCACCAATCTTGATGCATTCCTGTCATAGGGAATGGGAAAAGTGTATTTTTATGTTTTCCTCGTGCATCATAGAGGCTGAACAAGATCATCTCACTTGATGAGCTTTCTCAGTTCATTCACCTAATTAATCTAATTCTTGTTAACTACTTCATTTTGGATGTTTTTATTTAATCTAGTAATGCAATGCAATTTAATTTTAATAAAAGATAAAACTAACATGCAATGACAAAAAGAATTTAATTTAGAAAGAACTTGGCCTTTATGGGATGGTTTGTGGGTTCCATCATTCTCCTTGTTGGTATTTAAATTATGTTTGATAATTCAATTATGAGATCTCGTCAATGAATTACTATTATTTTATTTATTGGTGTGAAATCTTGAATTCATTTAGAAATATTAACTTCACCTCCTCCTATAATCAAGGTTGATGGCACACCTTGAACGAGAGTGTGACATCTTCCAAGACCTGGCTCCATCGTATGCCATTTCAACCACTAAATGGATCAAATACATAATATGAAGAGCTTGTATCCATTATAAGTGAGTGAAAATATTTAATAAAATAATATAAATGAGTTTGATATCAATGTCATGGTGGACGATCGCCACACTCGTGCACATCACTCTTGCTCATCACAAACTTAATAAAACATAGGAATTTAAGCACAAAATAATTTAAATTGCCACATAACTCCCCCAGGCCAAGTATCAGGTTAACCCCTAATTTTTGAGGGTAAGAGGTCACGGTGGATAATATGAGAATAATAAAATAATAAAAGAAGGAGAAAAGATGAAGAATAAAATAGGGTGAATGGATGGACACAAAAATAAAAACAATGCATTAATTTATTAGAAATCTTAATTACAATTAAAAACTAAAAAAAATAAAGAAAATAAATAAATTAAAAATAAATGGGGAAGATTTTTGGTCGGCCTCCCTCGGTGGAGATCTCTTCCTTGGTGCCTTGAAGGAATGGATGGATAATGGGATGATTTGGGAAGGAGGAGAGAGCCTCCTTTTATAGGCAGAATTATGTTCTCAAAAAGATTGTGCATTTTTGGACCCTTAAATGGCCGATTCACGCATGAACCCCTTCTTAAAAGTTGTTCATAAATATTTTTGATGTTCAACCTCAAACTTTAAGATCCTTTGGACCCCGTATGAATGAGTTATGAATTTTTCATTGGAGGTTTTTTTTTCTTGATGAAGCTTCCAGGAAGGTTCCTCCAAAAGTATAATATTCAATGGAAGCCTTAATGACTTCAAAACTCCCCCATATTAGTTGTAGCACCGACCCTATCTATCCTCATTCTATCCCAGGTGGAAAAACCCCAATTGGATGTGTGCAGGCCAAGTTGTGATTCCGTTATAGTGGTGGGGTCCACGCTATCCCCCTGAAAAAATCATAAACGTCATTAATTTTTTAACCCCTTTAATGGCCAAATCATCTTCTGGTCCAGAAGAAAAAGTTTAAGGAAATAAAATGAGGATTCAAAAAAAATTTTAATCACAAAATTTGGAAATATATTTTATGAGAAATGAAAAAAATACCACTGTGATAACAATCTGTTAAAATTGTAGAATTAGAACATTTTTGCATTTAGGCTCAAAATAACACTAAAACCTAAAAACGTGACAATTAACCATACAATAATACTATGGTGGGATTATAAAAAATGATTTACAGTAGAAAATATATGAAAACGTGAGCTTAATCAACAAGAAAACCATATCTTTCTGGTTCTCTTACCTCTCAACTTATCCTATACAATTCTTGTGTTTTAGGAATTATATCCTCCACAATGACATGTGGAGTTTGTTCTCATACCAAATATTTTGTATCTTAAGTATCAAATTCTTGGAATTCAATCTTTCTATCACTATCCTTAATAAGGATGCGTTCCCTCTCAAGGAATACATATTTCTAAGAAACTACAACATTTTTATCTAAGGGATCTTTTAAGTAGTATCCTCTTATTTCTGTATGGTAAACTACAGGGATACAATTCATGCCTTGAGTATTCTGTTTGTTTCTTGATGTATCCTGAACAAACACTTTGCAACCCCATGCATGAATTTGTGAAAAAACATGTTTCTTTCTACTCCATAACTCAAATTGAATTTCATTTTCTACTTTAGACGGTACTCAATTTAGTATGTATGTTGTGATGTGTAACACATATCCACAAAAGGATAATGTAAGAATTTCATGACTCATCATCAACCTTTCCATTTACAGTATGACATAATTACTTATTTCACTAATACCATTCCACTATGGTGTATAAGGTGGTGTTAATTGAGATAAAATCCCACACTTCTGTAGAAAACCAATAAAATATTGTTTAAGTTATTCACCACCTCGATCTGATAAAAGTTTCTTTACTTCTTAATAATATGATTCCCAACATAAATCTTGAACTCCTTAAAATTATCGAAATATTCTGACTTATGCCTTTTCAAGTAGAATTAACCACACCTACTTAAGTTGTTGGTAAAATTTATAAAGCATAATAATACACCTCTATATTATACTTTAAAAGGTCCACAAACATTAGTGTGTACCAATTCTAAAATATTATTGTCCCTTTCACATTGATCAATAAATGGTGTTTTGGTCATATTTCCTTGTAAAAAAGCATGAAATTTTCAAGTAGTTTAATCATAAAAGAGACTATATAAACATCTTTATAGAGCTTCATTAAATGATCCTAATTTACATGATAAATATAGTGATGCCTCAAATGGTTGTGAAATGGGTCACATGAATTTGATTCATTATCAACTACCAATATTTGGTTTCTATAATTTAATACAAAAAGGCCATTATTCAACTATGCCATTCCATAACATATTCTATTTTTATAAAATTAGAAATTATTATTTCCAAATATAAAAATAAATCCATCCATGTCTAAAAAAGAAATAGATATGATATTATTTGTAACACTAGGAAAATAATAACAGTTATTTAGAACCAAAATCATTTTTGTTAGCAACATAAGGTGGTAGTATCCAATTGTTAGATAATCCTACCTCACCCTATTAGTATCCTACAAATCCACCTCTCCTCTGGAAAACTTCCAAAATTACTTGGTTCCTATATTTGGATATAAATGTGAGCACCACATGTAGTATCTAATACCCAACTTATAGATATTAAAGGATTACACTCAATAATGAACACACCTTTAGATTCCCCTTACATATTTGGATAGGTTTAGTTCCTCTTTCAGTGGCCTTTATTTCCCCATGAAAAACACACTGCATTTCTCTCCTTTACTTGCCACTAGGTCTCCTTATTCATGGAAGGGTGGTTCTCTAGAGCCTTTGACTTGGAATTATTCTTCATACCCTTTTCCTTATTATTCCTTTTCCCATTCAACATAAGAACCATTGGTTTTTGATGACCCATGTATTTATCAACTTGGTGAATAAGAATAAGATTTTATGAAATAATATTCTCACATTTACTCATATTATAATCCATAATGAAATTGGTGAGGGTTTTAGGTAGTGAGTAAAAAATGAGATATGTGTGCAACCCCAAGATGTTTAACCATTCTATATATCCAATCATATTGACTACATAAGGCTCAACTATCACTGACTCTCCAAGACTGCATGTGAATAGTGTGTTAGAGATATCATATCTCTCTTTTCTTATATTATCCTGATAGAGATCAGTAAAGTGAGATATGATTCTATATGCATCCATATCCAAATATTTCTATAGAATCTCACTAGACATATAGGATAACATTAAACATGGGAAATCAATTGCATCGTACACATGTTTCAGGTAAAGAGATACTTCTTCTTCAATAGACTCTATAAAACGACTCAGAAAGTGGGGTTTCCATTATGTATATTTTCCATTAATAGCATAGAATAATTCATAAGCATATATACCATTCCTGGAAATTCACACCACTAAGATGATTGTCCTTATCTAGTATAGATTGTAGTGATATGGTCTAAGTTGTGTGGTTTTCCATTTCTATAAAAATTAAGAGCATATTGTTAATACCCTTCCTTGATTACCAAATTTTATTAATAAGTTTAAGTTTTATTAAATTTTTTTAATCTAACACTATTTTTTTGAAACCTAATATCCTTCACTATTAGTTTTGAAATATCTTATTGCATAGATATTATAGTGGAAATGACCTATATTCCCTTTATAATAACCTTAACTTGGGCCTGACAAGACATTTGAAGGGTTTTAAGTAGTTGTAACTTTCCAACTGTATTAACTCACAGTTCCTTGATCTATTGGATGGATTCCCCAATCCTGAAATTATGGATAAAAATTTCATCAACTGTAACGACCCAAACTTTTATTAATGAAAATTCATCTTGATCTAATTAAATGTCTTATTACATAAAATGGTTATATAAAACATATGCACTTCCTTGGTTTTATGTTTTTGGATTTTAAAATACCATTATGAATTTTTACTGTTGCTAATATAGTTGTTGAACAATGATAACATGATTAGTATAAATATATGGCTTTAACAAATCCAATTTACTCAAAAAAAGAGAGGGATGACATCATCCAGTAGAATTTATCTATACAAATCCCATTTTGCAGAGCTCAGAAAGGAGGTACCATCATTGGGATTCACTCTTGACCAAGCCCAATCCAAGCTTCAACGCGTTAAGCTTGAACAAAACCACCTATGGTAGAAGTGAAAGTTAATAGAGATTATGACCCGAGCTATGTTATCTAAGCCACACCAAGAGTCCGTCACCAATGCACACCTTACCCTTAGATCTTATGAGGGTGTCATAAGAGGTTATGTAACAAGACCCTAGAACTATGATTATGTTCATTAGTTTTGTATAGAATAAATAATATACTTTCATTTTTATTATTGTTACTTTGTAAATGGGTTTTAAAGAAAAAATAGTATTTTTAGTTAATATTCAATTAAGAAATCTATTTTGATGAATTAATGGATTTTTGAATTAAATAATATTTTAATAAAATATTATTAATAAATTAATTTTTATTAAATATAAATGATTTTATAATTTTTATGAAAACAATTGTAATTTTTATTAAGGTTTGAAAGCTCTTTTTGTCAAAAGCCATGAATTTTCGATAAATGTAGGTTTTTATTTTAAAATTAAAAATTCACATATTTAGAGAATTATTTAGATAAAATGAATATTATTTTTGGATTCAGGACGTTGAAATTATCTAATAGTTAATTTTTCAAAATTTTCTGAGATAGTCAAATTTTTGGGTAAAAATTAAATATCGTTTAAATATATAATGTGTTTTATGACATCATAATAACCCAATAGTGATGTAATAAAATACTATAAAAGGTATATTCGTCCAATATATGTTTTAAATTTAAAATAATGTGATTTTATAATTGTTTTATTAATTTTATGGTGCCTCAGTGGACCCTCCAAGACTTATAAAATATTTTTTACTTTTTAAAATGATTTCCTTGAGAGTGTGACTCACCTCCACATAAGAAAGCCTAATATTTTAATAAGTTCGAACATTGGAATTATAAAATAAATTTTTCCACTCCCCTTTGGAAAAAACCATGGTCAAATACCATGGCATGGTTTGTGGTTTTGATTAGTTTAATGTGTAGTGTCCAAAACCTAAATAATAAATAATTCCATATCCTTTCCTATATAAAACCACTCAATCTTCCATTCCTATTCACTCAAAATCTTTTGAGCTTGACCAAAATATGACCTCATCTCTATATAATCCTCCCAAGGTTCCCCAATCTCCCAATAATCCTCTCTCAAGCCTCTCCCAAGCCTTTGGAATCACACTTCCAAGTAAGGGATCCTCACTTTACTTCCTTATTTATGTCCAAGTTTACTTATATTGTTATGCACTTTTATTTTCAATTAAAAATGTTGGAGTATTATTTCACACCTCTCCTATACTTACCTACTTATGTTTGAATGATGATATACCCCTTTCTCTCTCATTAATGCCTCCCACGTACACCCGTTACCATGCCGAAATCCGATAAGGGATTTCTCTCTCCACATTTACATTCAAGCAATTATTTTTATATTATGCATCTAAATTTAATTAAATATGTTGGTACATGTATCTATATGACCCATTACTGTTCATTTAATGTATATATTATGATATACACATTTATCTCTCATCAACCATTTTTATGAATTCTTATGTCACGCCGTTATACTGCCGAAATTGCACTGTGATTTTCCAAGCCAAAGTCATCATGTAGTGAATACCATGCCCATTTCTCTATTAAGGGTATTAAAATTTATACACATTTACTTATTGATTATAGAGATTCATGTATTTATTCCACATTACTTTATTATAGAATAAATAATGATGTTGAATGATTCCATGTTGTATGATACATGTGGCACACTTATGCATGAAATGAAATGATTAAGAAGGGTGCACCCTCACAGCCCTCCAATAAATTGGGTAAATATTAGTATCATGATACATCAAGTGAAACGAGGGTTTAATCATTATAATTCAAGTGAAATTATGGTTTAATAATGCTCCATGTGCAATGATCCTTGTCTCATGCTAATATCATGTTAAATGTTGTTGCCACATTTATATGTTATGATAATCATGATATATCATGCCATTATGTTCATGTTTTTCTTATGATACATTGATATGAATATTGCATAAAATGTACTATATTATTCATATTATGACTTTTTTACTCCCTTACTGGGCCTTATAGCCCACTCTTTACTTATACACGTCCTCAGGTTATCCCATGCAATGCTAAGTACGAAGGAATGTTGTGGTCATGTAAAAGAAGTTTTAAATAAAGTTGTTGTGTTTAATATTATAAGTTGTTATGTAATGTTCCTAATTTCCCAAGACACTAGACCTCTCGATCCTCAGATTTTTCATAAAAGAAAGTTTATGTAATAAATCATGTTTAAGTGTGTAATAAAGATCAGGGTTGTTATAGTTGGTATCAGAGGATAGGTTAAGTTATTTTTGGGATTTGGATTATAAAAACCTAGTGAAATACTTAGGGATAAGACTAAGTATAATAAAAACATCCCTAAATTTTGGTGAGTATATAGTAAGTGATTTATCAAGAAAACAAATCCCTGTCTGGATACGAACAAGTAGAGGAGGCTATGACAGATATGTATCTAGGGGTAAAACCCAAAAATGCCACTTTGAGATAGACTCGAATGAGAACTAGTGCACAAAAATGAGCCTTGTTGCACTCTTGGTTATGACACTCCTAGGGTATATGATTTGGTAAATTCATAAGCTTAGTATGAACCATTATTAAGGGAATAAAAAAAATTCCCCTAATAATATATGTTGGGAAGTAGATTATGGATAACATATATTGAAGCCTATAAATTCATAAGTTAAGGAAATAAATGTAATTTATAAGTTATACCTTTTTGTCATTGGATTCCCCTTTATGTGTTACCCCTAAATTTCATTTTATTCCATCCAATGACCAGTAATAGGAGGACTCATGCTAACAACCGATGCGAAGATCAATGTGACAACTATTCTAATGAGATGCCCAATCCGATGGGAGCAGGAATCAAAAACTTTTTCATTATACTCTCTCAGTTAACTCATGTTTTGAATAGAAACATGGGTCAAGAGAAACATCCAACCCCCCCTAATAAAGAACAAGTTTCAATCAAGAGTTTTAGGAGACAAAGGCCTCATACTTTTAATGGATCATCCAATCCCTCAATCTATGAATAATGGATCAACTCCATTGAAAAGATATTCTCCATCCTTCAATGTTCCGAACAAAGAGAAGGTTATCCTGGCTGCTTATTGTATGGAGGGTGAAGCTAATCAATGGTGAAAATTGATAAAAAATATGAAGCCTACGGAAGATATTGTGGCATTGGAATGAAATGATTTCCAAAAGATATTTTTTGATAAATATTTTCTTCACACCCTATGAATTAAGATGGAAAGGGACTTACTTGTCCTCAAGAAAAAAGAAGATGAATCCATTAGAGAGTACGAGGTAAAATTCACAAGGCTTTCACGATATGCCTCCAGATTTATCATTACCCCTGAATGTAAGGTTGACTGCTTCTTTGGTTGGCTAAAACCTAGCCTATGGAAATACATAGTGATCCGTGACTTCGATAGCTATGAGGAAATTGTCTGATGTTCCCTAAAAGTCAAAATGGAGATCAGAGAATCTCATGGGTATCATGGGGATAAGAAGCAAAAAGTAGAATTTAATTCTAGTAGTCCGATGGATAAATCCAACAATGATAATAAATTACAGCACCCCACTTTCCAAAGGTGTGGAAAGAAGCACCCTAGAAATTACCTGAAGGGGATGAGGAAATTATTTAGGTGTGGAAGAGAAGGGAACCTGACTATTAACCGATGACAAGAAAAACCCATTTCTAAAATAGGGAGGAACACTCTGTTCGAACCTCAATGCATTGTTCATTGCTTCAACTACAAAGAACCAGAGCACTTTACAAACTAGTTCCCTAATCTAAGGGTTTTTTGAGGCAACCAATAACCTCAAAAGAAGCAAGGACGAGATTTTTCCATCACTACTACCGAAGAGAACCTCAAAAATGAAGTGGTGATAGTTATTCTAGTTATTAATTCAAGAATAGATAATGTAATTTTTGATTCTGGTTTTAAGAATTCTTTTATATCCCAAACGTTTAGTAGAACAATCCCAACACTACCACAAATCATGGAAGTAGAGATGTCGATGAGAATGAAAAATGGAGAAATCATTGCATCCCATGAATATAAATCCTCCCCTATCACAATTTGTGGTTTGAAATTCTCGGTGAATCTCATCATACCCCCTCTGGTGGAATTTGATGAAATTATTGGCATGAATTTAATTTCCCTATATAGAACCAACATAAATTTTCGTGATAGGGAAATCACTCTACATATGGCGAATCGACCCCTGATTCTGTACAAGTGAAAGGAGGAGGATGAGTGTTCTTTAGCATCATAATATCAAATGTGGATATTAATTTTCTATGAGAACGTGTATCTTGATCAAATTATTGAGTCTAATGAAGCAACTATCCTTGAAGACATTCCTATTGTGAGGGAATTCACTGAAGTGTTTCCCAAGGAATTTCCTGGTCTTCCTCCTAGAAGAGATGTTTAATTATCAATTGATCTTATACCTGGGTCATTCCCAATATCCAAGAATCCTTATAAAATGGCTATTGTAGAGCATGAGGAGATAAAGAAACAACTGCAGGAGAATCTAGATAAAGGGTTTATATGCCCAAGTGCTTCACCATGGGGTGAACCAGTCCTCTTCGTCAAGAAGAAGGATGGGTCAATGTGCCTTTGCATTGATTATCGTGAGCTCAAAAAAATCACAATAAATAACAATTATCCTCTGCCACAAATTGATGACTTGTTTGGTCAACAACATGGAGCACAATACTTCTCCAAGGTGGATTTGCAGTCGGGATATTACCAAGTAAGGGTGAAGAAGGAGGATATCCCCAAGACTACTTTTTGTACAAGGTACAGGCACTATGAATTCATAGTAAGGCCTTTTGGACTCATTAATGCTCCATCAATCCTCATGGAATTTATGAATAGAGTATTTAGAGATTACCTTGACAAATTTTTGGTAGTCTTTATAGACGATATTCTAATATACTCTAAAACTAAAGAGGATCATGAGGAGCATCTAAGAACTGTACTAGAGACCTTGAAAAATAAGAATCTCTATGAAAAGTACAACAAGTGTGAGTTATGGTTGAAGGAAGTCTCATTCTTAGGTTATATCATCACAAGCAATGAGATATCTATGGATCCCTCCAATACAACTGCAATTGAGGGACGACCAAGGACAACATCGGTGATGGATATCCATATCTTCCTAGGGTTCTAGATATTATTGCCGATTTGTGAGAAATTTCTCACGATTTTCCAACCCTCTTACTAAGCTAACTCGGAAGGGAGTCAAGTTTGCTTGGAATGATGAATGTGAGGATAGCTTCAATGAGTTGAAAATGAGGCTTATCACTGCGCCCATGTTCACACTAACCACAATTGGAGAACTTTTTTGGACTACTTTTTGTACAAGGTACGAGCACTATGAATTCATAGTAATGCCTTTTTGACTCATTAATGCTCCATCAATCCTCATGGACTTGATGAATAGAGTCTTTAGAGATTACGTTGAATTTTTTTTGGTAGAATTTATAGACAATATTCTAATATAATCCAAAACCAAGGATGATCATGAGGAGAATATAAGAACTATACTAGAGACCTTGAGAAATAAGAATCTCTATGAAAAGTATAACAAGTGTGAGTTATGGTTGAAGGAAGTCCCATTCTTAGGTTATATCATCACAAGCAATGATATATCTGTGGATCCCTCCAAGACAACTGCAATTGAGGGGCGACCAAGGCCAACATCGGTGATGGATATCCATATCTTCCTAGGGTTCTGGATATTATTTCCGATTTGTGAGAAATTTCTCATGATCGTCCAACCCTCTTACCAAGATAACCCGGAAGGGAGTCAAGTTTTCTTGGAATGATGAATGTGATGATAACTTCAAGGAGTTTAAAATGAGGCATATCACTGTGCCCATGTTCACACTACCCACAAGTGGAGAACTTTTTATTGTATTCAGTGATGCTTCGAAGAAGGGCCTGGGATATGTGTTGATGAAAAATTACAAAGTCATGGCTTATGCTTCAAGGTAATTGAAATTTCAAGAGAAAATCTATCCAAAACATGATTTGGAGTTGGCTGCAGTAATATTCGATTTAAAATTTTGGTGACATTACCTCTTTGGGGAGAAGTGTGAAATATACATAGATCAAAAAATACTTAAGTATATATTCACACATAAAGATTTGAACATATTACAACAAATATGGTTAGAGATGATCACAGACTATGATTTATCAACCCATTACCACCCCGGGAAAGCGAACAAGGTGGTAGACGTTCTAAGAAGAAAGGACCCAACAATTCTTTCATTGATGAGAATTGAAAAGGATCAAATCTTCTTAGATTTGATAAATATGGAAATGAGAATTATAAATAAGGGAACATCATAAATACTTTCAAAAATGATTGCTCAACCGTCTCTTTTGGAAAGGTTAAAGGATACTTAAAGGAATGATGTGGTGATTCATAAGAAAATGGAGACTAAAAAAAAGGGAAATCCTCAAAGTTCAATGTTAATGAAGAAGAAATTGTGATATTTGGGAAAAGAATATGTGTTCCATAAAATTAAGAGTTAAAGAATGAAATTTTGGATGATGCACATAGTTCAGATTTCTCCATTCACCCAGGAAACACAAAGATGTATTGAGATCTCTGAGAGAATTATTGGTGGGATAACATGAAGACAAAGATCACTGAGTATACATCAAAGTTCCTGGTATGTCAGTAAGTGAAGGATGAGAGGAATAAGTATAAGGGGATGATGCAACCATTACCCATACCAACATGGAAATGGGTGAACATCACCATGGACTTTGTCACCAAACTTCTGAATACATCCAAATAAAACAATGCGATCTGGGTTGTTATGGATCATCTTATAGAGACTGAACACTTCTTTTAAATTCAAGAGGATTTATAATTAGATCAAATGGAACATATATACATCATAGAAGTGGTAATGATTCATTTAGTACCACTATCTATTATATCCGATCGTGATACAAGATTCACCTCTAAGTTCTGGAAGAGTCTCCAACATGCTCTGAATACTGAGATGAACTTCAGTAATACTTATCATCCTCAAACTGATGGCTAATCTGAGAAGCATATCCAAACACTTGAGGATATATTGAGATAATTCTCAATGGGCTTCAAAGGAGGATGGGATCAACATCTTCCCCTGGTTGAGTTCTCTTATAATAATAGTTTCCACTAAAGCATTAAAGTGGCTCCTTATGAAGCTCTTTATAGGAAGAGGTGCAGAACACCAATATGTTGGGATGAAGTTGGGGAGCTAAAACTTCTAGGTCCATAAATGGTTAAAGAAACGGTGGATAAGGTTAAGACCATCCAGTAGCACATTAAAGCTGCTCAGAGTCAAAAAAAGAGCTATGCTGACAACCGTCGATGAGACCTAGAGTTTGATGTTGGAGACATCGTATTCCTATGTATATCACCATGGAAGAGAGTTATGAGATTTGGGAATAAGGTAAATCTTAGTCCAAGGAACATCAACCCTTTTGAGATCCTTGATCGCATTGGAGTAGTGGCCTATCGACTAGCACTCCCACCGAACCTGTCTCAAGTACACAATGTATTCCATGTTTCACTCTTGAGAAAGTACATACCTGGCCCACCACATGTACTCAATAAAGAGGTAGTTCCATTGGAGAATAAACTCTCCTATAAAGAGAATCCAGTGAATATCTTAGATCCTAGGGAAAAAATTCTATGAAATAAGACAATGACGCTTGTCAAGGTGTTATAGAGAAACCACAAGTTTGAAGAAGCAACATGGGAATCAGAGGAAGTGATGAAGCAAAGTTACCCTCATCTATTTTAGTGTGGTAAAATGAGAGTTCAAGCGTAAAATTTCTTAATGGGGGAATATTGTAACGACCCAAACTTTTATTAATGAAAATTAATATTGATATAATTAAATGTCTTATTATGTAAAATGGTTATATAAAACATATGCACTTCCTTGGTTTTATGTTTTTGGATTTTAAAATACCGTTATGAATTGTTACCATTGATAATATAGCCATTGAACAATGATCACTTGATTAGTATAAATATAGGGCTTTAATAAATCCAATTTACTCAAACAAATAAAGTGATGTCTTCATCAAGTAGAATTGCTCCATACAAAGCCCATTTGTCAGAGATCGGAAAGGTGGTAGTGTCACTGGGCTTCGCTCTTGACCAAGAACAATCCAAGCTTCAACACGTTAATCTTGAACGGAACTGCCTATGAGAGAAGTGGAAGTTAATAGAGATTACCACCCGAGCGATGTTATCTGAGCCACCCCAAAAGGTTGTCACCATTCTACACCTTACCCTTAGGTATTATGAGGGTGTTATAAGGGTTTATGTAACAAGACCCCATCACTATGATTATGTTCATTAGTTTTTTATAGATTAAATAATATAATTTCATTTTTATTATTGTTACTTTGTAAATGGTTTTTAAAACACAAATAGTATTTTTAGTTAATATTCAATTAAGAAATATATTTTGATGAATTAATGGATTTTTAAATTAAATAATATTTTAATAAAATATTATTACTAAATTATGTTTTATTAAATATAAATTATCATATAATTTTTATGAATATATTTTTAATTTTTATTAAGGTTTGAAAGCTGTTTTTGTCAAAACCCATGATTTTTTTGATAAATGTCGGTTTTTATTTTAAAAGTAAAAATTCACATAATTAGAAAATTATTTAGATAAAATTAATATTATTTTTGGACTCAGGAAATCAAAATTATCTAACTGTGATTTTTTCATAATTTTACAAGACAGTCGAATTTTGGGTTAAAAATTAAATATTGTTTAAATATATAATGTGTTTTATAACATCATAATGACCCAATAGTGATGTAATAAAATACTATAAAATGGATATTTGACCAATATATGTATTAACTTTAAAATAATGTGATTTTATATTTTTTTGATTATTTTTATGGCGCCTTAGTGGACCCTCCAAGACTTATAAAATATTTTAACTTTTTTAAACGATTTCCTTGAGAGTGTGAATCACCTCCACATAATAAAGCCTAATATTTTAATAAGTTCAGACATTGGACTTATGAAATAATTTTTTATAATCCCCTTTTTTAAAAAAATATGCAAAAACCATGGGATGATTTGTTGGTTTGATTAGTTTAATGTGTAGTGTCCAAAATATAAATAATAAAGAATTCCCTCTGTTTTTCTATATAAACCTAGTCAATATCCCATTCCTATTCACTAAAAACCTTTTATATAGACGAAAATCTTCCCTCCTATCTCTATAATACTTCAAATTCTACCCAATATCACAATAATCCTCTCTGAAGCCTCTCCCAAGCCTTTGGGATCACACTTCCAAGTAAGGGATCCTCACTTCCCTTCCTTATTTATATCCAAGTTTCCTTATATTGTTATGCCATTTTATTTTCAATTTAAAATGTTGTGTTATGATTTATAACCTACCCTATACTTACCTAATTATTTTTTAATTATTATATATCCCTTTATCTCTCATTAATTCCTCCCATGTACACCTGTTACCATGCCGACATCCCATAAGGAATTTCTCTCTCCTCATTTACATTCAAGCAATTCTTTTATATTATGCATCTAAATTCCATTAAATATGTTGGGAAATGTATCTATATAAACCAATTATTTTCCATTTCATGTAAATATGATGATATACCTCTTTCTATTTTATCAACCAATTTTATGAATTCTTATGTCACGCTGTTATGCTGCCGAAATTGCATCGTGATTTTCCAAGCCAAAGGAATTATGTAGTGAATACCGTGCCCATTTCTCTATCGAGGGTCACATTTATAGAAATTTACTTATTTATTATAGAGTTTTATGTATGTATCACATATTCCTTTATTTTGGAATAAATTATGATGTTGAATGATTCCATGTTGTATGATCCATGTGGCACACTTATGCATGAAATGAAATGATTAAGAAGGGTGCACCCTAATAGCGCTCCAATGCATTGGGTAAAGATTAGTATCATGATATGTAAAGTGAAATGAGGGTTTACTCATGATAATTCAAGTGAAATGATGGATTACTCATTATACATGTTCAATGATCCTTGTCTCATGCTAATATCATGTTAAATGTTATTGCCACATTTCCATGTTATGATAATCATGCTATATCATGCCTTTATGTTCATGTTTCTCTTTTGATCCATTTATATGAATAGTTACTAACATGTAATATATTATTCATGTTATACCTTTTTTACTCCCTTACTAGGCTTTATAGCTCACCCTTTTCTTATACATGTCCTCAGGTTATCCCATGCAATGCTAAGTATGAAGGAATGTTGTGTTCATGTAAAAGAAGTTTTCAACAAAGTTGTTGTGTTTTATGTTCTAAGTTGTTATGTATTGTTCCTAATTTCCCAATACACTAGACCAATATATCCTTAGAGTTTTATTAAGTTCAATTTTATGTAATAAATCAGGTTTAATTGTGTAATAAAGAGTAGGGTTGTTATATCAACCTTGCCTATCAGTTACACCATGACCTTCTTGGGTAGTTGACATGACCAAATTATGCATATATATTTTAATATAAAAGAAATTGTTTTTAAACTTCTAATGTTTAATCTTTCTACTATTTAACTATTTTAATATTTTTGGTAGGATATAGGAAGTGATAAAAAATGAGCTAAAAGTGATGAATTATGTATAAAGATGATGTACCATGAAAAAAGACTAGTGAATACCCGAACCTAGAGCTCAAACATAAAGAATTAGATGAAAACAAAGAAAAAATACTAAAAATTTATTATTTAAATCATAAACAATTCATTTATGACACAAGATACTTTGGAGAAGTGAGAAAAAGGCACAAAAGAAAGAAAAAGATCTTTCTAGAGCTAACCCACATGTTTTATGGCATGACACACATGTGTCATGCCATGATTCTACCCATAAAACATTTAATCCATAATTTCATGTCTCAATACTCCTACCAGGTTTGGACCCATAATATTTACATTATACAAACACCTTTTATTCAGTAAAACACTCAGCCAGGGGCCATAAACACCTGGTTTGATGAATTTAATACCCGAATACCCCTTTATGACTCCATTATGACCCATGACTAGGGGAGACTCATTTATTGTAAAATTATGGAACCTAAAGGGTGGATTTAATCCTATAAAAAGGATACCAATGGTGGATTAAAATCAACTAGTTCTGAAGGATTGTTGTTGCACAGTGGAATAAGGATACTACTATTTTTAATTTTTTCTTTTCTTTTGTTTTTAATTTCTTTTGCGATGTAACCCTAGTTCATATTTTAATTAAAGCGTTTCCATTACATATTCTTCAAATATAATTTCTTTCTCTCTTCCCATATTCTGTTGTCATCTATTTTAATCATCAAGGAAAAATTACTAACCCAAGGCTTGGTCTTAGGGGAATTTTCACAGTGATCTTAATTATTACACTTTAAATTTTTAATGCTTGAATCCAATTTATGCCGAGTGAGATAGAAGTTCATGGGTGTAGTGATTGTCCCCTATAGAAAAGATCTCAAATTCATCCCTTTTATTTAATTTACTTATTTTCCCTTCCTTCTATTGAGTAAACTCTTCACATAGTGGAGTTGAGGATACCCAAATGGATGAAACAACATAGGGTGGAGCTGGGTCTTTTAGGAGTTTCACTCCTAGTCAAGGTGTTATCCTATACAAATATTGGAGGATCTGGGGTTTTGTGTTTCAAATAGTTTTCCTAATCATGCTAAAATTCCACACTCAATAAATTAAAGAAAAGTAATTTGTTAAACAAGTTTCATAAATAGATTATCAAATTGAATTCAAACAAACAATAAATAATAAAAGAGGTCACATAACCAAAACCAAGGACCAATAACTTTCTTATAACATGTATTATGTCTACATTTTCATTTACATTTAGGTTTTAAATATTCATTTCATTATTTTAAAAAAACACAAAACTGAAAATTTCATTTGTTTTTATAAAATAATACAAAAAAATATTTAGATTAGGAGAATTAGAAATTAGTGATTGATTGAATGTGATGTTCCTCAAGTGATAAAACCATGGTCAAACTCTATGATGCATTAAGAAAATAAATTACCTTTTTTACCTCTTTATGGAATACATGTCAAAATTGTAATCGTTGCTGGTGAGATAACTGTAATTCTTTTGATTTTTCTACTTTCACATTTTTTTAAATATTTTATTTCATTTATATCAATTTAAAAAACCTAAAATTTATTTTCCATGATGTATTAAAATTATGATTATTCTGTATTGATTAAATACTCATGGGTGAAATATCAATTACAATAAGTTGATGACAGTGATCTAAATGTTCAAGTACAAAAGATGATAGATACACTAGATGGATTAGTGAGAAAATTGGATTGATTAACTGCATATTTCCTTACATCCCAAGAGAAACCTGAACCTGAACCAAATTCAAAGGAAGAAGTATCATTGGATATGCCTAATTTTTCTAAATACATTGAATAGGTTGAATCCTTTGTTTAAGTATACCCACAACCCAACTACCTAGAGATCCAAATACAAACTCACTATAAAGATCTATAGAGGATCCATGATAATGATGATTTACCTGATGAGCTATTTATGGTAGATCAACAAGATCTTGATAATTTATATAATGAGTATGAAGTTCAGTATGGTATCCCTGGCTATTACAATGTAGAATAACCAACACTATTGCATCTCTCCCTATCCATGGGAAAATAATACACCACCCAAGTGGTGAAATTCAAAGAGAATATAGAGAATAATGACTACCTACCTCTATCTGTTACTACTCAACTCCAAGAAGCATTTTCCACCAAAGAAGCAGTAAATGTCAAACTAACTCAAAAAGTTGATCATTTAATCCAATTTCAAATAATTTCATTGAATCTAAATTGAGTATCACCCTACTATTTTGATTTTGAATAATTAGATAACTCTTATTATTCCTTGGTGGAACATGAAAAAAAATGCACCTATTGAGGAACATACAGACTTACCCAAAGAGATTGAACATTTATTTGAGGGAGTCCACAAAGTAAACCAAGTGGATCTTACTAAAGAAACATAGACACATGATGTTTACTTAAAAAAGGGATGATTTCAAAATTAATTCTTCAATTTTATAATTTTTTAAAATAAAATTAAACTTTAACTCTCCCTTTGAATATTCATTAGATGTAACATGTTTGGAGAAGACAATAGATAATGAAGAAGTAGTTGTACAGGTAGCAAACAAGATGGAGGTGGATCCATACTTCATCTTACCCTCTTTATGAAATATGTTCCTTATTGCGAAGGGGGTGGATATAAGGTACTCTATCCATGGATTACTCCATAATAAGAATAAATAAGTGAAAGATGGAAGGAACAAAAGGTGGTAGTTCAAGTCCAAGAAACTTCACCCACCAATAGACTATGGATGGAAGATGATACTTCCCTTCTAGAGGTAGTCAAAACATAGGGCCCCCTTAGGGGAATAAACCGATATTTATCTATGATTTATTTTATTTTCTTTTATTAATTCAAATTTCAATTCTTAAAATTAGTAATAAAGTAGGATGTAACCCTATTCCTCTATTTTTTTTGATCTTACATTAAAATGGACCTTGTACTTACAAGAGTGGTTTTGTTTTATTGGTCCATCTAGTTGATGACACAAACGATGGTAGGAAATTGAGAAGGTTGTATGCACATAGTTTAAGATGTAAAAAAGGGAAATTACACCATAATGGAGAACTGATGACATAAAAGAGAATTTATGTCCCAAAATGATATAGAATAAAATATTTTAAATAAAAACTCTAAAATTGACTTAAAGATTTAATTTAAGGGAGCATGAGTTTAAAATAATTATTTAATTTTACACACTATAATTTTTAGAATCTATTTTTGAGCTTTAAAAGAAAATTTCATGCCCCACTTGAACTCTTATACTCTACTATTGATCTAGGATACATAAGTTATTTAGGATAATCATTATTCCATGATTTGAATTTTCATCATGGACATGATTATATGAGTAAAATGGTAAAATTAATGAGTAAAGTTAAGCATGAGGGGATGAATTTGATAAATCATGTTTTTTGAAGTTGAATTGATTTTTGTAAATGAAATTATTCTTAGATTTGGCATGTTTTGAATTATTGAAATTGATATTGATTACTATTTTTTGTTCATTGCCCTGTGTAATTGTCCCAAACCATATGTTCTCATTCCTAAGAAAATTCTGAACCAAATATTTCTAATTATTTCTATAGTACATTTCTTGAGATTCCAAGACATGTTTTTCTTCAAGAAATTTCTTATCATATTATCAAATCTATGATTGAACAGAATTAATTTTAACATGATTGAGGAATTTTAATTTATTATACCTTTATCATTGGACCCACGTTGACATCAATCCTACCTTTTCCTATAGATTCCAGGAATGACCTTGCTATGAAATGATCCATGTTACAAGACTATTTTATCCATTCCTACCCTACTCATAGTATATTTCATGATATTTAAAAGACTAATTGTGGGAGAGTTCTTGTCCATGGTTGATGGGGATATACTATATTGAGTAGTTTCTATTGTGGGTTACTCATAAAATTTTGAGAGGGGCCATGTTATCATTTATTATATTTCATTATTCACCTCTCCTACTAAAAAAATTAAAATAAATATAGAAAAAAAATATATAATGAAAAAAATGGGTTGTTTGGAGAGGATAAAAAATAACCATTTCTAGAATGATTATCTTAAGATCGTATGCAGTTAGGTGTTAGAAGTTAGTTTTTTCTTAAGCATAATATCAAAAAAAGGTAAAACTAAAGAAAAATTAAAGAAAATAAAAAAGAAAGTGGGGAGAGATTCATTCATTATGATAATTTTTATCATGTGATTACTTTGATCTTTGGGGGTTGGGAGATGATATTTATGCATGTGTTTTTCATTGAGTTTAGATTTTGATATTATGAAATATGATGAAGAGAAAAAACTCCATTTTGAGATTTATTTTTAATCATTTATCCTAAAAACCTTAATCATCAGAGACATTTGGACCTTAATGCAAATCCATCATTATTAATTTTGATTTTTTCTTTATGTGGTGGAGATGATCGATGCCTAGTGATCCTATGGTAAGTGAAATGTACATGAGGTATGAGAAAAAATTCATTACATTTATTACCTTGAGATATGATTAAAAATAATTCAATGTGAGGTAAATTGAAAAGTGGCGTGCAAATTAATGATGTATTGAGAAATTAAAATAAGAGGAATGAAGAGTAATGTTATTTTAAAAGAGGAAAAGTAAAATTCATGATAGAATTTGTTTTTTTAAGAATAAGAAGTTGAATGAATTATTTTGAGTGAAATTTTAACATTTATTTTACATTATAGAACATTTTATTCTATTAAATTTTATATTTAAAATTAGAAGAACAAAATTCCTTTAAAACTTTGTTATTATTACATGCTTGAGGACAAGTAAGTTCTATGTGTGGGGGAATTTACAGGAACAAATTATTCATGTATATTTTAATATAAAATACATTTTTTAAAACTTTTAATGTTTAATATTCTTGGTAGTTAATTTTTTTCACAATTTTTGGCATGATATAGTAAGTGATAAAAAATGAGCTAAAAATCAGTGAATTCTACATGAAGATGATGTCCCATGACAAAGTATGTAAGATCCCTTCCTTTTCTAGGTTCCTCTCTCTATGAATTTTTCATTAAAATTAATTTGTTGAGTTTTGACTCATCTTTAAACTTTGGTCGTTGTGTTTCATTGTGAATGTATGTTTATTTGAATAAATGAATACTTGGATTGCGATGAATCTTGAGAAACCTAGAGAGGATCTATGCGTGGACCAGTTTAGTGATTCTATTTGAATTAATTGAGTTTAGGTAAATGGATCAAGTGTTAAAAATTGTTCTTAGTAATTTGAGTATCCTTAAAGGGGGTTCATGTTTTTATAAGGAAACTAGGCCAAAAACTATCTTCAGTACATTTACATGCCATGTATATGGGTTACACAACATGTAAAAGCCACTAGACTCATGTCATGAACTGATTCATGATTTGAAGTGGTTACACATCATGAAATAATCACACATCATGTAATTATTGGGAAAATTAAATATTCAGTTGAGGTGACAATATTTTCAATGTATCCATCTAAAAAGAAATACACAACATGTAAATGAGTTACACATTGTGTAAATTCATGACCTTTAGTTTTAAAGGTTCTATATAGATGGTTTGTTTCTCTTTACTTCACAAATCTTACTCTTATTTACCCTAGGGAATCTTCTAGGTGATTTTGAAGTGCCTCTATCCATTTAGGATGTCCCGTTTGTGCGATCGATCCATGTTGAGTAGTTTTGATTTGTTTTCCCTTATCTTCTGATCGTTGTGGTTCAATATCTTAACCATTATATTTTTTGGTTTTTATCTTGATAAATTTTGATCTAGGTTCTCCTTGCGATATTCTATAACTTTTTCTTTATTGAAATTTTCTGTTGGAAGTACTGTGTTCTTCACTAATTAAAGGGAGGGTATCTAAATCTTAACCCTATGGTCTGATTTTCAATTTCTAAGTATATAAAATATTGTGATTACACTAATGCATGTGTGTAATAATTAAATAATAGAATAGAATGGTGATAATCTTATGTTGTATTCTGTGTTGGATCTCTTTGGATTCAATTGATGATGTGACCTAGCTTATAGATACCTGTTGGGTGACCAAACCTTTGAAAGTAATGAATTGGAAATGGCTTACTTATGTTTTTTTAGAATGACATGTGATTCATGTGATTTCTTGTTACGAATTCACCTTAGAAAATGGATTATTTGATTAATTGAATAAATGGTAAATTTAAAGACAAATGGAAATTACCATAATTAACTATTTAGTCTTATGTGGTCATATTTTGATATGATTACTATTATGATATGCACTTATGACCCATGTTGTAATGCTTATATGTTGGAATCTAACCCTAAAACATGCTATAATTCTTATATATCGGGTTATGACCTTGAAACATGTTTTAATGATTATATACCAAGTTATGACCCTAACACATGCTGTAATGCTTATATACTGGGTTTTGACTCTGACACATGCTGTAATGCTTATATATTGGGTTCTAACCTTGGCACATGCTAAGATACTTATATATAGGGATAACCCTAAAACATGATATGGTTCTTATGTAGTGGGATTGACCTAGTTATTCATTATACCATGGGTATTTGGTTGTGGTTGACATGGTTGTGATACATGCTTAGATACATGCTTAGATACATTCCAGATGGATGATGAAGTAAATTTTTGCTATATTTTATTAATTGAAAAATTAATTAATATGCTTGTTTATCACCTTATTTCATACACTTCTTATCATAATAGTTTGTTTAAACATGGTTGTTTCAACCTACTGAGTTTTACTCACACCCTATTTGGGACACCATTTGGTACCCAAGAAGACTTCGTGATTCATGTTTGGATAAGGGAAATGGACCATGTTACTAACCCTATTGCTTGTTGGATGGGGTAGAATAAGGATATAGGTTTAGTATGGGGTTCGATATTAGAGTCTTTTGGGTCTATTTCATGTAATATGACTCATTTATTGTATTGTTTTCATTTTTACATATAGATACATATCATCCTGGCATTACATGATTCCTCATTTCTTTGGTATATTAGTTTCTCCTTTATTTCCTAGTTGTGTTATATAGTTTCTACTATGACTATTACTCTGATTGATTTTGTTTATATAGCCTATTTACACTACTATGACATTTCATACTATGGGGTATAGTCTTTCCACTCTAAATATCACACCCCTACTACTAGTCATGAAACCTCTGGCATACGGGGAGGTACACATGATGTTTCATAACAAACCCTTTTCATCCACATGAGAGAGTGTTGGATTAGGAGACGTTACAAAGTGGTATCAGAGCAGAAGGTTTTATTTTCTATTTCTTTACTATTTGGGAAGGGTAGAAAGGGTATTAGGATGTATTAATACTTAGTAATTATATTGTACATGGAAGTATCTAACCCATGTACGGGAGAAAATATGAGTTCCCAGAGATGGGATTGTTGATCATGATGTTCGGTTGTTATGGTTTGATGTTATTTCACCCAAGAGGATTCACATGTTGTGTGATGCTATTATTTCTTCAGATTTGTATTCATTTCTCAGTATGGCATGAGATGTTTATACATGCATCATGATGGGTACATAGGGATATATACTAACATTAATCATTCATGATAGGGACATATTTATATACATGTGATATATTTCCTATGTAGAGATGATATGAGATACCTATTATATATGATAAATTAATTAAATTAATTGATATGTCATGCTAAATCATTTGTTAATCCATGTTTAGAGAGACCAAGAGTCATTGGTTCTCTGTTTTAGTCACTTGTTGAGTTTGACCATGTTGTTAACTGATGCTTTAATGTGTATGTTTGTCTTGTAGAGAAAATGACTCCTTTCTATCTCTGAATTGAGTGTCAAGATAATAGAAATGAACATGATCCTAATTTAGCTGAGCTAGAGATTCCTGTAGCTCCTAAGGATCCAATAGATGTTTAGTTTCATGATAGATTTCTAAGGGTCATGCGATCCATGGAGAG
The DNA here is from genome assembly GCA_963277665.1 of Viscum album. Classification (NCBI taxonomy): domain Eukaryota; kingdom Viridiplantae; phylum Streptophyta; class Magnoliopsida; order Santalales; family Viscaceae; genus Viscum; species Viscum album. The sequence goes on along the minus strand of OY728157.1, from coordinate 1,074,442,026 downwards.
GGATACTGTTTACACCATATCTTTGATGCCTGAGATGATGAGAGAGTTTCAGCTATAACATACTTCTACATTCACTTGGAAAGGAGGTCCATAGGTAGTTGAGTTTTGGATCAAGTCAATACAAATGATCTTCAAGCACCTCGAGACAACTATAGATAAGAGGGTGAATCTTTCTACATATATGATTTGTGGACTAGCCAAGCATTGGTGGGAGATTTTGGAGCAATACAAGAAGAAGGAGGTTTTATATTGGAATTAATTTGAGATGAATTTCCCGAGCCACTTCTATCCAGAAACATTGAGGGATTATAAGTCTCACAAGTTCATACATATGACATGGGAGGGAATGACAGTGCTAGACTATGCTGGGCACTTAATCGAATTTTTATGCTTTGCGGCATCCTTGGATACTGATGAAATCTCTAGAGAGTGATGTTTTTAGTATGGGATTCACTATGAGATCATGTTGCAGGTGAACAGTTTTCATTTGAGAAGTTTTAAGGATGTGATGAATCAAGCACTCATCATATTGGGGAATCTGATAGAGGCCTTGAGCAGTAACCAGAATATTTAAACAGAGTGAATTGGTAGCTTTTATTCAAGTAGAAATAATTACCGCTATGAAAGTTTTTTCCAAGGTAGTATTTGGAATAATAGTTAGGGATTTGGAAATCCATCTCAAGACTATATTCCATTTCAAGGCTATCAGTGTAGCAAGTTTATCCACAAGAGACCATAGTGTCCTTACCCCATAGTTGAGTGTCATGTCTGTGGAAGTTTGGGTCATTTTAATATGTTATGTGAAAACTTTCTACAGAAAGGTAGTGGAAGGGGATCAGGATAGGCATATGAGTCTGGAAGGGTCTCAACTACCCCACAACATGTTGGTAGCTAGAGTTACACTAGCCGTTCAAGCCAAGGTAGGGGATGTGGTACCTAGTACAGAAGAGACAATATCATATAGAGGAAATAGATCAGGGGAGTCATAATGGATCCTAGGTCAGAGGGGAAAGTTAGCTGCATGTTATTCATACTACTCTTACTAGTGTGTATGTAGGAAATTCTGTTGTTAGAGGTACGATTCTTTTATCATCTACCTCAGCTTGATTTTTTTTGATACATGAACATCAAATTCCTTTTTATCTACTTTTTTAAAAAATCATTTGGGATTGGTTGTGGAAAGCTTGGATGGTGATTTTACCATTGATACACCTTTGAGAGTTTACTTAGATAATATAAAACGTTTCAATACGTGTACTTTATAGATCAGTGGTTACCATTTATTTTGAGAAATATTTGGGCTGGAAATGATAGGATTCGATTTTATTCTTTGTATGGATTGGATATCTCTATACTAGGCTCATATCAATTATTATAGGAGGGTTACCATTCTATCTCCAGAAGGTGATATCTATTATCACTAAGTTACGTGAGATATTTAGGTTGGTCAGTCAATTTAGTGTAGACTGAATTGACTCATGGATCAAATAGTTGGTCTTTCTCTATAAAATGTTAGAATATAGTAGGATTATTTTCTTCTTTGGTACATCATTTTCAAGACAAATTTCCTGATGATTTCTATGGCTTACCTCTTGAGTGATAGATCGAGTTCATGATTGAGTTGTTGTCAAGAGAAGAGCCATTTTCTATTCCTCCTTACAAGATAGAACCAGCAGAGCTTCAGGATTTAAAATTCTAGTTGGAAGATCTTGAAACTAAAGTTTTCATACAACCTAGAACATCACCTTGGTGTTCTCTATTTCTCTTTTCCAAAATTCTGATGGTACCTTGTGCTTATGTGTAAATTATCATAGATTGAACTTGATGATGGCCAAGAACCGATGTACCCTTTCATGCATCGAATATCTATTAGATCAACTAAGAGGTTATAAGATCTTCTCCAAAATCTCTTTGTGATCATGATGACACCCGTTATGGGTGATACCATCATACATACCTAAAGCTGCATTTATGATCAGTTATGGATTTTATAAGTTCTTTGTGATGTAGTTTGGGTAGACCAATGTGCCAACAGTATTCATAGCCTTAATGAATCAGATCTTTCATCCTTTTCTATTTTAGTTTGTGGTTGTTTTCATTGAAGATATCTTAGTCTACTCCCAATTTTCAGACGAGCATGCCCAACATCTTGATATCATCTTGAGTACAATGAGAGAGTATTGACTTTACACCAGCTTATCCAAATGCAGTTTTTTAGATTGATAATGTTCACTTTTTAGGCTATGCCATATCAAAGGAAGGAGTGTGAGTGGAACTAGAGAATGTTTCAGCCATAGTATTTTAGAAGTGTTCTAATATCATCTTTTAGATTTTGAGATTTCTGGGTTTATAAGGTTATTATTAGAGTTTTATCTAGGATTTCTCCTATTTGGAATCACTAATGTTAGGGTTGACCAAAGAGGGAGTGAAGTTTTTTTGGTCCGATGCTTGCAAGAGATATTTTTTGGAGATGAAAGGAAGGATGAACTCAACACCTATCCTCACATTACCTATTATGGGTAAAAAATATACCATGTATTGTGACACATCTAGAGTTGGACTCGAAGAAATTCTGATCTAGGAGGATTGAGTGGTTGCTTATAGCTCCAGATAGCTAAAACCGCATGAGTGGAATTACCCTACTCATGATCTGGAGTTAGCTATAGTTGTACATGCATTGAGATTTTGGAGACACTAACTAATGGGTGAGAGGATGGTGGTATACGAGGACCACAAGAGCCTCAAGTACATATTTTCTTAGAGGGACCTGAACCTTCAGAAGAGGAGGTGGGTTGAGTATATATAGTCCTTTGACTTTGAGTTGTCTTATACACTAGGAAAGGGAAAAATTGTTTCCAATTATTTGAGATAGAAGACGTAGGAAGAGGCAAGATGTGAGTCTTGTGATGAGTGGTAGATGACGAAATTATTTATAGAAATGTATCTATATGTTCAGGAGTCTCAGGGATGAGTAGTTATAAAATTGATATCTATTATACATGTGATTTTGGAATGGATCAAGAGAAAATATTTATCTGATCCATAGGTCTTAGTTCTTATATACAACTTATATGGCATGGATACACTGCCAGAATGGTATTTTGGTAGTTTCAATTCCCTTCTTTTCCATGGTCAAGTATGGGTTCCTACGAGCTTATGTTAGGAGCTGATAATGGAGTTTCATGCTTCTATATGAGATGTGAATCCTGGTTTGACAAATATTTATCACGATCTCTATAGAAAGTACTAGTGGTCAGGAATAAATAAGGAGGTATAAGGTTTTATAGAGAGATGTTTCACTAGTTAGAAAGATAAATATAGGCACCAAAGGCCTAATGGGTTGTTACATCCTTTACCATTACTGAGTGGAAATGGGATGATGTCATAATGGATTTTGTGATAGGGATACCCAAGACAAACCATAAGAATGATGCAGTATGGGTTATCATCGATCGACTGAAAAAGGTAGCTCAATTATTACATATCAGGGAAACCATTATAGTTGATGTTTTGGGTAGTCTTTACATGCATGAGATAGTTCAGTTGCATGTTTATTCAAGGATTATCATTTTTATAGAGATCCTTGTTTCATATTATGGTTTTTTAAGGGTTTTCAAAAGGCTCTAGGATCATAGGTTCTTTTGAGAACAACCTACCATCCTCAGAACGATGGTCAATCTAAACAGATGATTCAATTTATGGAGGATATGTTATGAGCCTATGTTTTGGATTTTGGTGGTTCATGGGAGCAACACATAACACTATTGGAGTTTTCATATAATAATAGATTCCAGGAATCAATCCAAATGGCATATGTTGAGGATTTGTATGGAATTCCGTGTCATTTTACTCTTTTGGTTGGATGTAGGTGAGTCAATGTTTGTTGGACCTAGTCCCATGCATGAGATATTTGAGCAGGTTTAGTTGACCAGGAAGCAATTCTTGACCGAACAGAGTAGGAAGAAATCCTATGCTAACCATCAGAGATAAACTCTAGAGTTCGAGGTTAGGAATCATGTTTTCTTCCAAGTGTCACCTTGAATGGAAATGCCGTATCGAGAAATAGGGAAAGATGGCACCTAGGTTTTTGAGCTATTTGAGATAATGGATAGGGTCATTCTAGTGGCATACTAATTTTCCCTTCCACAGTGATACAATTCCATGCATGATGTTTTTCACATGTTACATCTTTAGAGATATCATCCATACCCTTATCATGTGATATATATAACAGACATCAAGCTTGATATGGATGCATCCTTGAAAGACTCTTGTGTGGGTGATTTAAAGTGGACTTAAAAATGTTTTTTACTTAAAGTATGGTTTTGGCTGGTGAAATGTTTTAAAGGGACCATTTTTATTAAAATAAAACAAATGAGTTATTTTGAGAAATGTGAATGGGTGTATAACAACTCGGCTCTTTATTACATACTTAAACATGATTTATTACATAAAATTAAACTTATGAAAACTTTGAGGATCAAGTGGTCTAGTGTCTTGGGAAGTTAGGAACATTACATAAAAACTTAGAATATAAAACACAACAAATTTATTGAAAACTTCTTTTACATGACCACAACATTCTTTGTACTTAGAATTTCATGGGATAACCTGAGAACATGCATAAGAAAAGGGTGAGCTATAAAGGCTAGTAAGGGAATAAACAAGGAATAACATGAATAATATAGTACATGTTAGTCAATAGTCATATCAATGGAGCACAAGAGAAACATTAACATAAAGGCATGATATAGCATGATTATCATAACATGGAAATGTAAAAACAACATTTAACATGATATTAGCATGATCCAAGGCTCATTGAACCTGGATCATGATTAAAACATCATTTCACTTGAATTAGAATGAGTAAACCCTCATTTAACTTGATTTATCATGATACTAATCTTTACCCAATGCATTGGAGCGCTATTAGGGTGCACCCTCTAAATCATTTCATTTCATGCATAAGTGTGCCACATGGATCATACAACATGGAATCATTCAACATCATCATTTATTCCATGATAGAGGAATGTATAATACATAAATTAAAATATATAGTCAATAAGAAATTGTGTATAAATTTGAATACCCTTGATAGATAAATGGGCATGGTATTCACTACACAATGACTTTGGCTTGGAAAATCACGGTGCAATTTCGGCAGCATAACGACGTGACATATGAATTCATAAAAATGGCTGATGAGAGAGAAATGGGTATCTCATCATATTTACATGAAATAGATAGTAAGGGGGTCATATAGATACATTTACCAAAATATGTAATGTAATTTAGATGCATATTATAAAAGAATTGCTTGAATGTAAATGAGGTGAGAGAAACCCCTTACCGAATTTCGGCATGGTAACAGGTGTACATGAGAGGCATTAATGGGAAATAAAGGGGTATATAATCATTAAAACATAAGGAGGTAAGTATAGGGGAGGTGTTAAACCATACCCCAAAATTTATAATTGAAAATAAAAGGGCATAACAATATAAGGAAACTTGGACATAAATAAGGAAGGAAGGAAAGTGAGGATCCCTTACTTGGAAGTGTGAACCCAAAGGATTGGGAGAGGCTTGAGAGAGGATTATTGGGAGATTGGGGTTCCTTTGGAGGATTATATATAGATAATTTAAGATTTTGGTCAAGCTAAAAAGTTTTTTAATGAAGAGGAATGGGAGATTGAGTGGGTTTATATAGGAAAGGAGAGAGAATTCTTTATTATTTAGGTTTTGGACACTACACATTAAAATGATCAAAATCACAAACCATACCATGGTTTTTGTCCATGGTTTTTTTCAAAGGAGAGTGCAAAAAATTATTTTATAAGTCCAATGGCCAAACTTATTAAAATATTAGGCTTGCTTATGTGGAGGTGAGTCACACTCTCAATGAAATCATTTTAAAAAGTTAAAATATTTTATAAGTCTTGGAGGGTCCACTAAGGCACCATAAAATTAATCAAAAAATATAAAATAATATTATTTTAAAGAAAAAACATATACTTTTAGAATATACCTTTTATAGTATTTTATTATATCACTATTGGGTCATTATGATGTCATAAAACACATTATATATTTAAACAGTATTTAATTTTTACCCAAAAATTTGGCTGTCTCAGAAAATTATAAAAAATTCACCATTAGATAATTTTGAAATCCTGAATACAAATATATTGTCCATTTTATCTAAATAATTTTCTAAATATTTGAATTTTTACTTTTAAAATAAAAACTAACATTTATCGACAATTCATTGGTCTTGAAAAAAACACCTTTCAAACCTTAATAAAAATTACACTTGTATTCATAAAAATTATACAATCATTTATATTCAATAAAAATGAATTTAGTAATAAAATTTTATTAAAATAAAATTTAATTCAAAAATCCATTAATTCATAAAAATAGATTTGTCAATTGAATATTAACTAAAAATACTATTTGTTATTTAAAAACCATTTACAAAGTAAGAATAATAAAAATGAAAGTATATTTTTTGTTATATAAAAAACTAATGCACATAATCATAGTGTTGGGGTCTTGTTACATAACCCCTTATAACACCTGCATAAGACCTAAGGGTAAGGTGTGCGATGGTGAAAGACTCTTGGGGCGGCTTAGATAACATCGCTCGGGTGGTAATATCTATTAACTTTCACTTCTCCCATAGGCGGTTCTATTAAAGATTAACGTGTTAAATCTCCACTTGGGCTTGGTCAAGAGTGAATCCCAGTGACGCTAACTCCTTTCTATGCTCTGAAAATGGGCCTCATATGGAGAAATTCTACTGGATGAGGCCATCACTTCCTTTGTATGAGTAAATTGGATTTGTTAAAGCCCTATACTTATACTAATCATGTGATCACTATTCAACATATATATTAGCAATGGTAACAATTCATAACGGTATTTGAAAATCTAAAAACATAAAACCAAGAAAGTTTATATATTTTATATAACCATTTTACATAATAATACATTTAATTAGATCAAGAGGAATTTTCATTAATAAAAGTTTGGGTCATTACAATTTTCCCCCCTTATGAAATTTCACCCTCAAAATTTTCTTTTCCCACACTAAAACAGATGAGGGTAACTCGCTTCCTCACTTCCTCCCATTCCCATGTTGCTTCATCAAACTTGTGGTTTTTCCAAAACACCTTGACGAGGGAAATTGTCTTATTTCATAGAAATTTCCCCCTATGATCTAATATCTTCACCGACATCTCTTCACAAGAGAGGTCATTCTCCAATAGTACCACCTCTGGATTGAGTACATTCTCTAGGTTAGGTATGTACTTCCTAAAGAGTGATACATGGAATACATCTTGTACTTTAGATAGGTTTGGTGGGAGTTCTAATTGATATGCCACTAATCTATTGCGATCAAGGATCTCAAAAGGGCTGATATACCTTAGACTAAGCTTTCCCTTCTTACCAAATATCATAACTCTCTTCCACGGTGATATGCAGAGGAATACCATGTCTCTAACATCAAACTCTAGGTCTTGTTGACAGTTGTCAGCATATCACTTTTGTTAACTCTGAGCAGATTTAATGTGCTTCTAGATGGTCTTAACCTTCTCCACCATTTCTTCGACCATTTCTTGACCTAGGAGTTTTTTCTCCCCAAATTCATCCCAACATGCCAGTGTTTTGAACCTCTTCCCATAAAGGGATTCATAAGGATCCATTTGGTTTCTTGAGTAGAAAATGTTATTGTAAGAGAACTAAACCAGGGGAAGATGTTGATCTCATCCTCCTTTGAAGTCCATTGAGCATGCTCTCAACATGTTCTCAAGTTTTTGGATAGTCCGCTCAGATTGGCCATAAGTTTGAGGATGATAAGCCATACTAAAGTTCAGATCCGTATTCAGAGCGTATTGGAGACTCTTCCAAAACTTAGAGGTGAATCTTGGATCTTGATTAGATACAATCGATAGTGGTACTCCATGTAGCCTTACCACTTATCTGATGTATATATGTTTTAGTTTATCCAATGAGAAATACTCTCAAATTGAAATCAAGTGTGCGGACTTTGTAAAAGGATCCACAAAAAACTAGATAAAATTGTTTCCTTTGAATTTATTCAGATGTCCGGAGACAAATTCAATTGTGATGTTCTCCCATTTCCATCTTGGTATGGGTAATGGTTGCATCATCCCCTTAAACTTCTGCCTCTCAGCCTTCACTTTCTGACATACTAGACACTTTGATGTATACTCAATGACCTCATTCTTCATGTAATCCTAACAATAATTCTCTCAGTGATCTTAATACATCTTTGTGTTTCCTGGGTGAATGGAGATATTCGAACTATGTGCATCATCCAAAAGTTCATTCTCTAACTCTGTATTTGATGGAACACATATTCTTGTCCCAAATATCACAATTCCTTCTTCATTAACATTGAACTCCGATGATTTCCCTTTTCTGATAGTCTCCAATTTCTTCTGAATTACCACATCATTCTTTTGATAATCCTTTAACCTTTCCAAAAGAGATGGTTGAGCAGTCATTTTTGAAAGGATTGATGATGTTCCCTTATTTATGATTCCCATGCCCATCTTCATCAAATCTAAGGAGATTGGATTCTTTTCAATTATCATCAATGAAAGCATCACTAGGTCTTTTATGCTTAGAGAATCCAACACCTTTTTTCTTTCCCAGGGTGATAATGGATTGATCAATCATAGTCTTTGATCAGATATAACCATATTTTTTGGTACATGTTCAACTCTTTCTGTGTGAATATACACTTGAGGCTTTTGTGATCTAGTTATATTTCACACTTCTACCCAAATAGGAAATATCGTCAAATTTTTAAAGAGAAGATTACTACAACCAACTCCAGATCATGTGTTGGATAGTTTTTCTCATGAACTTCTAATTACCTTGAATCATAGGCAATGAATTTTTCATTTTGCATCAAAACACAATCCAAACCCTTATTTAAAGCATCACTAAATACCACAAAAATTTCTCCACTTGTCAGTAGTGTGAGCATGGGAGCAGTGATAAGACTCTATTTCAACTCCTTGAGGTTATCCTCACATTCATCATTCCAAGAAAACTTAACTCCATTCTGGGTTATCTTGGTACGAGGGTTGGACAATCGTGAGAAATTTCTCAAAAATCAGCGATAATATCCAGCTAACCCCAGGAAGCTATAGATATCCGTCACTGATGTTGGACTCGACCATCCCTAAATTGTAGTTGTCTTAGAGGGATCCATATATATCCCATTTATTGTGATGACATGACTCAATAATGAGACTTATTTCAACAAAAACTCACACTTTCTATACTTTTCATAAATCTTCTCCTTTTGCAAGGTCTCTAGTACAGTGTTTAGATGATCCTCATGATCCTCCTTGGTTTTGGAGTATATTAGAATATCATCTTTAAATAATACAAAAAATTGGTTGAGGTAATCTCTAAAGACTCTATTCATCAATTCCATGAATATTTCTAGAGCATTAGTGAGTCCAAAAGGCATTACTATGAATTCATAGTGCTCGTACCTTGTACAAAAAGCAGTCTTGGGGATATCATCCATCTTTACCCTTACTTAGTAATATCCCGACCAAAAATACACCTTGGATAAGTATTGTGCTCCACATAGTTGATCGAAAAAGTAATCAATTTGTGGCAGAGGATACTTGTTCTTTATCAGGATTTTATTGAGCTCACAATAACCAATGAAAAGGTGTATTGAACCATCCTTCTTCTTGATGAAGAAGATTGGTTCACCCCATGGTGAAGCACTTGGGTGAATAAACCCTTTATCCAGAAACTCCTGTAGTTGTTTCTTTAGCTCCTCAAGATCCACAACAACCATTCTATATGGAGTCTCAAATATTGGAAATTCCTATGGTATAAGATCAATTGAGAATTTGACATCTCTTCTAGGAGGAAGACCTAACAATTCCTTGGGAAACACTTCAGTGAATTCCCTATCAATAGGCATGTATTCAAAGATGTTTTATTCTTTAGAATCAATAATTTGAGAAAGATAAACATTCTCATAGGGATGTAATATCCACACTTGAGATGATGGTGCTAAAAAAGATTCATACTCCTCCTTGCACTTGTACAGAATCAGGGGTCGATTCACCATATGGAGAGTGATTTCCCTATCACGATAATTTATGTTGGATCTATATAGGGAAAGGAAATCCATGCTAATAATTGCAAAAAATTCCACTAGTGGGAGTATGATGAGGTTATCTGGGAAGTTCAAACCACAAATTGTGAAAGGGGAGGAGTTATATTCATAGAATACAATGATTTCCCCATTTTCCATTCTCACTGACTTCTCTACTTCCATGATTTGTGGTGGTGTTGAGATTTTTCTACTAAAATTTAGGTATATAAAATAATGTGTAGAACCAGAATAAAAAATTACATTCTTTATTCTTGAATGAATAACTAGAATACCTATCACCACTTCATTTTTGGGGATCACTTCGGTAGTAGTGATTGAAAAAGCTCACCCTTGCTGCCTTAGAGGTTTTTGGTTGACTATAAAAACCCTTGGATTAGGGAACTGGTTTGGAAAGTTACCTAGTTATTTGAAGTTGAAGCAATGAACAATGCGTTGAGGGTCGAATGGAGCATTCCTATCCTCTGTCGCAACATCGGGTTTTTTTTCATAAGTTTATGGCCAGGTGCCCTTCTATTTCATACCTAAAGCATTTCCTCATCCCATTCAGGCAATTTATGAGGTTCTTCTTTTCGCACCTTTTCCAAGTGGGGTGTTGTAATTTCTTATAACTGTTGGATTTATCCATTGGACCACCAGAATTCAAGTCCACTTTCTGCTTCTTATCCCCATGAAACCCCTAAGATTCGTCGATCTCCATTTTGACTTTGAAGCCACATCGAACAATTTCCTCATAGCTATCTAAGTCACGGATCTCTAGGGCTTTCTATAGGCTAGTTTTTAGCCCACAAAATAAGCGGTCAACCTCGCATTTAGGGGTAACGACAAAGCCAGAGGCATATCATGAAATCCTTGTAAAGTTTTCCTCGTACGCTCTGATGGATTCATTGTATTTTTTCGTGAGGGAAAGGAAGTCCCTTTCCATGTTAATTAGGAGGGTGTGAGGAAAATATTTATCAAAAAACATTTTTTAGAAATCCTTTCATTCTAGAACCACATTATCTTTCCCAGGCTTCTTATTTTTGATCAATGTCCACCATTGATCAGCTTCACCCTCCATATGATAATTATCCAAAATAACCTTCTCTTGTTCAGAAAATTGAAGGATGAAGAAGATCTTTTCAATGGAGTTGACCCATTGTTCAACGATTGAGGAATCAGATGATCCATTAAAAGTAGGAGAATTTTGTCTCATGAAGCTCTCGATTTCATCTTGTTCTTTCTTAGGGGGGTTGAATGTTCCTATTGACCCATTGTTCTATTCAAAACATGAGTTAACTTAGAGAGTATCATGAAAAATTTTGTGATTCCTACTCCCATAAGATTGGGAATCTCCTTAGATTAATCGTCACATTGATCTTCACATCAATTGTTATCCTGAGTCCTCCTATTACCGGCCATTGGCTGGAATAAAAGTAAAGTTATGGGTAACTCATAAAGGGTAATCCAATGAGAAAAAGGGATAACTTATAAATTACATTTATCTTCTTAACTTATGAATTTTTAGGTTTCAATATATGTTATCCATGATGTAATTCCCAAAATATATTCTTGGGGGCATTTTTTTATTCCCTTAATAATGGTTTATACTAAGCTTATGAATTTACCAAAGAATATCCCTTTGGAGTTTCGTAACCAAGAGTTCAGCAAGGCCTGTTATCATACACCAGTTCCCGTTCGAATCTAGCTCAAATTGGTGTTTTAGGGTTTTACCCCTAGATACATCTATTCCAAAGCCACCTCTACTTGTTCATATCCAGACAAGTATATATTTTCTTGAAAAACCACTTACTCTATACTCAACAAAATTTAGGGATGTTCTTATTATACTTAGTCTTATCCCTAAGGCTTTCACTAGGGTTTTCTAATCCTAATCCCAAAAATAACTAAACCTATCCTATGATACTAACTATAACAACCGTTCTCTTTATTACACACTTAAACATGATTTATTACATAAAAATGAACTTAATAAAAATATAAGGATCAATAGGTACAATTTCTTGGTAAATTAGGAACATTACATAACAACTTAGAACATAAAACACAACAAATTTATTGAAAACTTCTTTTACATGACCACAACATTCCTTCGTACTTAGAATTTAATGGGATAAAATGAGGATATGAATATGAAAAGGGTGAGATATAAAGCCCATTAAGGGAGTAAACAAGGAATAAATTGAATAATATAGTACATGTTAGGTGATAGGCATATCAATGGATCACAAGAGAAACATGAAGATAAAGACATGATATAACATGATTATCATAACATGGAAATGTGGAAACAAAATTTAACATGATATTAGCATGAGACAAGGCTCATTTCACATGGAGAATGAGTAAACCCTCATTGTACTTGATGGATCATGATAATAATCTTTACCCAATGCATTGGATAGCTATTAAGGCACACCCTTCTTAATCATTTCATTTCATGCATAAGCGTGCCACATGAATCATACAACATGGAATCATTCAACATCACCAATTATTCTAGGATAAAGGATTGTGTAATAAACACAGGAAACTATATTATAAATAAGTAAATGTTTATAAAGGTTAATTCTCTTTATAGAGAAATGGGCATGGTATTCACTACATAATGACTTTGGATTGGAAAATCATGGTGCAATTTCAGCAGCATAACGACTTGACATAAGAATTCATAAAAATGGTTGATGATAGAGAAATTGGTATCTCATTATATGTATAAGAAATGTAAAATAAGGGGGTAATATAGATACATGTCACAACATATGTAATGGAATTTAGATGCATAATATAAAATAATTTCTTGAATGTAAATAAGGAGAGAGATATCCCTTATAGAATTTCAACATGCTAACAGGTGTACATGGGAGGCATTAATGAGAGAGAAAGGGGTCTATAACCATTAAAACATAAGGATAGAAGTTTAGGGGATGTGTTAAATAATACCCCAAATTTTTTAATTAAAAATAAAAGGGCATAATAATATAATGAAACTTGGACATAAATAAGGAAGGAAGGAAAGTGAGGATCCCTTACATGGAAGTGTGATCCCAAAGAATTGTGAGTGGTTTTAGAGAGGCTTATTGGGAGCTTGGGGTGCCTTGGTAGGATTATATAGAGATTAGTTAAGAGTTTGGTCTAGCTCAAAAGGTTTTGAGTGAATAATAATGGGAGATTGACTGGGTTTATATAGGAAATGAGAGGGAATTCTTTATTATTTAGGTTTTGGACACTGCACATTAAACTAATCAAAATAAAAAAACCATACCATAGTTTTTGCCCATTTTTTTTCCAAAGGGGAGTGGAAAAAATTATTTTATAAGTAAAATGGCTGATATTATTAAAATATTAGGCTTGATTATGTGGAGGCGAGTCACACTCTCAAGGAAATCATTTTAAAAAGTTAAATTATTTTATAAGTCTTGGAGGGTTAACTAAGGCACCATAAAATTAATCAAACAAATCTAAAATCACATTATTTTAAATTTAAAACATATATTGGCCGAATATAAATTTTATAGTATTTTATTACATCATTATTGGGTCATTATGATGTCATAAAACACATTATATATTTAAACAATATTTAATTTTTTCCCAAAAATACGATTGTCTCAGAAAATTATGAAAAATTAACTATTAGATAATTTCGATGTCATGAATCCAAAAATAATATTCATTTTATTTAAATAATTTTCTATATATGTGAATTTTTACTTTTAAAATAAAAACTGACATTTATCAAAAATTCCTGCATTTTGACAAAAACAACTTTCAAACCTTAATAAAAATTACAATTGTAATAATAAAAATTATAAGATCATTTATATTTAATAAAAGTAATTTAGTAATAATATTTTTTTAAAATATTATTTAATTTAAAATTCCATTAATTCATCAAAATATATTTCTTAATTGAATATTAACTAAAAATACTATTTGTACTTTAAAAACTATTTACTAAGTAACAATAATAAAAATGAAATTATATTCTTTATTCCGAACAAAACTAATGGACATAATCATATCTCTATGGTCTTGTTACATAACCCCTTTTAACACTCGCATAAGACCTAAGGGTAAGGTGTGCAATGATGAACAACTCTTGGGGCGGATCAGATAACATCGCTTTGGTGGTAATCTCTATTTACTTCCACTTCTACTGTAGGCAGTTTTGTTCAAACTTAACGTGCTGAAGCTCGGCTTGGGATTGGTCAAGAGCGAAGACTAGTAATGATAACTCCTTTAAAAGCTCCAAAAAATGGGCTTCGTATTGAGAAATTATACTGTATGAGGCCCTCACTTCCTTTGTCTGAGTAAATTGGATTTGTTAAAGCCCTATATTTATACTAATCATGTGATGACTATTCGATGACTATATTAGTAACGATAACAATTCATAATGGTATTTTAAAATCCAAAAACATAAAACCAAGGAAGTTCATATGTTTTATATAACCATTTTACATAATAAGAAATTTAATTAGATTAAGAAAAATTTTCATTAATAAAATTTTGGGTCATTGCAGGGTGTGTGGTTTTGAAATGGATTAGTTCATGGGATTTGTTTTAAAAAAAATGTGTTCATTTTTGTAAAAAAAAAGAGAAATGTTTAGGAAAGTGATTATATATAGTTTTGGTTTTCCATGAGATATATATGAAAATAATACCATTTATTTTATTCTCAAACTATTATTGATGAATTTACTTGTGAATCATATTGAGTATTTTCGATGATTTGGGGTGACCTACTTGGGTTTTTAGCCCATGCCTATATATTTTAGTTTCTAGGTTCCTAGTTGGATTTGATTGGATCATTGTGGATGAAGTGATTATATTTGGGTGGTGGTGAGAAACTGAAGGTTTCATGGAGATGGTTCGGTATGGGATCGAGTTGGTTAGAAGTTGTTTTTACATTTTAGATAGTGTTGTCTTAGCTTACTTTATTGTTTTCTACCTCTTTTGGATGATTTATAAATGTATAAAAATGGGTTGAATCATTGTAGTTGGTTATGAAATGTTGGCATGTTCATTTATTTTGTCTCTTGTTTTTATTACTTTATATTTTCATTATCTCTAATCTAGGAGAAATCATTCCCAAATGGATTTGTATGATTCTGAGGCACTAGTTTCAGACTCTTGGGGACTGGGAACACCCTTCATGTTTTTTAAAAAACTGGACAAGTCTGCCACTAAAATGTGTTTGTGATTTTTCCCTTATAGGAATAACTTGGTGGAATGTTTTAAAATGGTTTTATGGATGTAACATCCCGACCCGGATTCTCACTAAACCGATAGATGGACCGGTTGTCCACATAGACTCAAGAACATTTTCCCAAATACTAGAGGCTGCCGACTAGCAGTGAGGGCCTAATGTGTGATAGTGGGGAAACTATGCCCTCATTGGCAGAGTGTAACACATTGGAATAAATATTAACAAATAGAGGAATCAGTAAACATCATGTAACTTAAACAAAATAGAGGAAGTATGATAGATAAATATCCAAGTCTCAAACAATACAAATGATAATGTAGCATGTTATATGTTATAAGAAAGTATCCAAAATAGGATACACTGCTATTAGATACAAATACAATACGAGTACAGAACAGAAATAAAAATCAGAAGCATCACAAGACTCAGCTTGGTCCCATGCCCTCCTTCTCCTAAGTAGCAATCAAGTACCTGTATAAGGGTGATTTACCTTATCTACACCTAAAATATTATAATCTTTTTGGGCCCAAAATCATGACGCAAATAGAGTGTGAGACTAATCCCAATAGGCAACCACCAATGATCCCTGCCTAATAGTTAGTGAATATATACAACAGCTGTAAGTAAAAATAGTAACTAGGAAGTACTCATGTAAACTATCCATTTATTCTATTTATGTTCTTAGTATTTCAATTTCATTTAAGTACAACTATCTCGAGATTCAGCCTTATACCGCCAATCCCCCATATAGATGTAAAAACACGATATGTCTCAAAAGATCACCAAGATACAAAGTGAAGATTGACTTCAAGATTGTTCTTTGGCTTGGAAGACATGTCATAAGTCATTAAATTTCATTTAACATGTTCAGTGATCTTTAAAAATGTCTTGAAGTCTAGACTAGGCCTATCAACCCCCATATCAAAGTAACCGTCAACTCGTGACACAACCATTTTACATTTAAGCATATCAACATTTCAACATTTAACCATTTGTTTAGTTTCCAATATATCCCATTATAGCTATCCCTCAATGGATTAAAGATTATCTCTACATTTACAGAGAAGAATCAGTGAGCCCGACCCCCAACACTATGGCTCACTAACGACCTTTAAGTAATTATCCTCTTAAGTCTGTCCATTGACTTTTAACTAAGACAATGGTTCACACAAGGTAAGCAAGGTGTAATTAGTCACATGAGCCTGACCTTGTCTTCTAACCAAGACTATGGATTGCCCATGGCTAATTACCTCTTTAAATCATTTATCATTTCATTTAAAAAAACATGTGAATTAAACTATCACATGAATTTAAACATAACAACTCACATGGGAACACTACAAAAAAAGGTCACTTTAGAAGGGGTTATAACCCCTTCTAAAGACATTAGCGGCGGTTGTAAGGAACCACTGCTAATGTGGCTTCCTACTGTTAGTAGTGGCGGTTTTGAGTAAGTGTTTCTAAAGTCATAGTGAATTTAGCGGTGGTTACATTAGAGGGGGTTTAAAACCCCTCTAATGTTGGATTAAATTCACCAAACCGAGCGAACTCCACTAATTGGAAGGCATTAGGGGCGGTTCAAAACCTCCCCTAATTATGGGGTCACTTTAGGGGTGGTTGTGAAAACCGCCCCTAAAGTTATTCATTTTTTTTCTCGGGGACCCTTTCCCTCCTTGTCTGTCATCCAACCCGCTCACCCAAGTGCCTCCCAACCTTTTCTGTGCTCCCATGTCACCCCGCTCACCCCCATGTCGCGCCTCCCTTCCCACTCTAGTGTCGCACCCCCAAGAACCTCCCTCCGGTTCCACCCAGCGCCTTGTCTGTCATCCCACCTATGTCACAACGCGCACACCCATGTCACGCCTCCCTTCCCACTCTCGTGTCACACCCCCAAGCACACCTCCCTCCGGTTCCACCAGCGCCTTATCCCTTCGGTTCCACACTTAGCCCTCCCTCTGCAAAAAAATTTGCAGTCCAGGGGATTTAAACCCTCAATCAGGAATCCAAGACTACCGCACACCCACTACGACAAATTCAATTTATTTATTTTTACACGGGAATGTATTTAGATAAATCTGATTATCAATTATAATATTTATTATTTACATAATATATTTAAATTCATTTAAATATATAAACTATATGTTTATATGTATATACACATATGTTTATATATCTATAAATATATTAATATAAATTATTTATATACATAAATAAATATTTATATATTATATACATGTTTATTCATATAATATATATAAATAATTATATTTACATATATAAATATATATGTATATATACAAATACATTTATATTTTTGTTTCCTATTTAAGTATTTACTTAATATATTTATATAATGTATTTAAAAATATATTTATATAATGTATTTCAATACATATATTTATTATTATTTACATTAATATATATTTATCTGTATAAATAGTATAATATTACTTATAATTAATATATAATTATTATTATATGAATCACAATTTATAAAAATATTTATATTATAATTGATATTATATGAAATACAATTTATAAAAATATTTATATAATGTTATATGAAAAAAGATTATATTATATATAATTAATATGTATATTATATATAATCAATATTATATGAAATACAATTTATAAAAAAATATACTTAATATTATATAAAATATAATTTTATATTAAGTATAATTTTATATTATGTATAATTAATATTATATGAAATAAAATTTATACAAATATTTATATAATGTATTTCAATATATACATATATTTATTATTATGAAAATTAATATATATATATATATATATCAATAAATATAATTGTATAATATTGTAGAAATTAATATATATTTATTTTTATAAATTCTATTTCATATAACATTAATTATATATAATATAAAAGCGTTAACATATTATTTAAAAATATATTTTTTATTATTATAATATAAATTATAAAAACTATAAGCTTGAGTTTTTATGTGATATATTTTTTAAATAAATTATATTTATGTATATATTTATATCATATGCTTATGTTTTATATTATGAATAATTAATATTATATGAAATACAATTCATACAAATAAATATATATTAATGTACATACCATTATAAAATTGTATTTATGCATACAAATAAATACAATTAAATACAATCATGTAAATATTTTATATAATATGTTCATATACTGTATTTAAACGCATTTATATATTGTGTTTTAATTGCAGACACACACACAAACATATATATATATATATTATGGAAGTTTTTTTTAAATAGTGGGGGTTCACAACCCTCTTTAATCTTTTAAATTTGAAGGGGTTGTAATTCCCCTCTAATTTAAGACATTAGAGGGGGTTTTGAACCCCCTTTAATTTAAGACATTAGAGGGGGTTTTCAACCCCCTCTAATTTGAAGACATTAGAGGGGATTTTAAACCCCCTCTAATTTATGAAATTAGAGGGGGTGGGGGGGTGGGGGGTTAAACCCCCTCTAATTTAAGACATTAGAGGGGGGTTTCAATCCCCTCTAATTTAAGACATTAGAGGGGGTTTTGAACCCCTGCTAAAATCCTATTGGATATTAAAAAACAATGTTAAAAAATTTCTAGGCGGTTCAAAACCCTATATAATTTATGAAATTAGAGGGGCTCCATAACCCCCTCTAAATTTAATGTACATAACCAACCTATAATTTTTATAGAAAATTAATTTAGAGGGGGTTCATAACCCCTCTAAATTTGATGATTAGAGGGGGTTGTGCAGAACCCCCTCTAATTATACAGAATATGGATTTAGAGGGGGTTTTGCATAACCCCCTCTAAATAACCCCCTCTAATGTACTGTTTTTTTTGTAGTGTAATTTCACATAACAATGTATAAATCGATTCAACCCCATAAAGGGAAAACATTCACATGCCTCAAAGGCATTCTTTCCAAATGGATAACAATGGGAAACACACCCATGGGGTGTCCCTAAATCAAACCATTCAACAACCACATGTTTCAATTTCATATAATCAAATACCTAAGCATCATTATGCATCAACAAGTTTCAATTATAGAGAAAAACAATACCCAAAAATGGTCTCATACCATTTTGGCACATATAATCAACTCGACATTTAATGAAAGGCACTAGACCACCTACTTAGATGTCGTATTACTGATATAATCTGACGTTGTCCCTTGAATCATCCTAGAACAGTGTAGATCTAAGAAAATAGGTAAATCATTCAACCTTTAATAACTTCCTCAAGAACAAAAATCATCAAGAATGACTCAAGGAGAAGAAATCTCTTACCTAGTGGTATCCAACGAGACCAATGACACTTGAATCAGGTTTTGGATTATGAAACGGGAGAAGGAAATGTTATCGCGAATCCTTCTTCTTCACCTGATGGATCCTCTATCTAGAAGAAGAGAAAATGAGGCTATTTCCTATTTTAATCCAATTTTTAGTAGTATATTCCGTGTAAATCCATATACATGGTGTGTATATCATTTTACTGTTCATAATTCCACTGACTTACTTTACACTTCCCGCACCAACTTTGCTGACATGACTACACAACATGTAATAAGGTGTACACGATGTGTAATGGTTTTTTCTTCTCTCCCAGGCCAACAAACTCACACACCGTGTATCCCCATCCTACACGGCCAGACTACATGGCATGTACATAGGATTACATGGCGTGTTCTACTAAAACCTAACATTTTTTTAGTTTTACTTATTTTCTCAAAAACAACTCAAAGGAAAAGAAAAAAGAATAAATAGTACCTCATAAGAAGACTTGGGTTCTTACAAACTTCCCCCTTAAAGAAATTAGTCCCCGAATTTTCCTTCTAAGGGTGGTGAGGGAATATATGAGAACAACTCCAGCCACTGAGCACGTACGTCGACCTACCTCTCACAAGTATCATGCTATACTCAACCATGCTTCCATAACACCCATAAGAGAGGAACTGACCGACCTCAGAGAACCCTCATGATCCTATCAACCATACGAATCAGATGCTCCTCAAAGGATGCATCAACCTGAAGCTCAACCTTCTCGATCTGAAAAACATGAGACGGGTCTGAGTGATAGTGGTGCAACTGAGATATGTGGAAGACGTCATGCATGGATCGGTACCTCTGAGGCAAGTGTATATGATAGGAAACCAACACAAATTATTCTAGAATCTCAAATAGTCCAACATACCATGATAAGAGCTTACCCTGTCTCCTGATCCTCTTGTGTCCCAATATCAGTGCGACACGTAGGAAAACTCGTTCCCCGACATCGTACTCCAAAGGTCATCTACGACGATTGAAATAAGATTTATGATGAGACTGTGGAGTATATATCCTCTTATGAATCAATTGAACCTACTCATTAGTCTCCTGGACATGATAAGGTCCCAGCATAGCTGCCTCTCCTACCTCCAGGCAACACAGAGGTGATCGGCATGGCCTACCGTACAAAGCCTCATATGACGCCATCTAAATAGTAGCCTGAAAGCTATTATTATAGGAGAAATTAACCAGGGGTATATGATTATCCTAAGAACCCCTAAAATCCAGGACATAGGCACATAAAATTTCCTCTAAAACCTGTATCGTATGCTCTGACTGGCCATTGGTTTGAGGGTGGTATTCTGTGCTCAGAAGCACCTGTGTACCCAACTCCCACTGAAAAATCTACCAAAAATGAGACGTAAAGCGGGTGTACCCATATTAAATGATAGAACAAGGGACTCCATGAAGTCATACCAACTCTTGAATATACAGATTCCTGATCTCATCAACACCAAATGTCTCCTTGATCAGCAAGAAGTGAGTGACCTTTGTAAACCTGTCAACTATAACCCACACATGATCGTTGCCTCTAAGCGACCTCGAAAACCCCATCAATAAATCCATCATGACATCATCCCATTTTCACTCAGGAATTTATATCTACTGTAAAATTTCATATAGCCACTGGTGTTCCACCTTCACCTACTAACAGGTGGAACACCTCGTAACAAAACTAGCTACTCCTCGCTTCATACTCGGCCACCAGTACTGACAACGCAAGTCACGGTACATCTTGGTGAATCCAGGATGCACTAACCAAGATGAAGCATAAAACTCCTACATCAAATCCTTATGTATATACCCTAGAACCTACACACGTCCATGGACACACAGAACTTCATCCTCACCTATCGCCCATCTAAGAGGAGGGTCCTCACTTGCCACACTCTTCTATATAACTAGGCCTTTGGAATCAACTAGCTGCCTCATCCTCACTCTTTTTAGTAGGGTAGAGGTAACAACCAAAGATGAAAGATAAGTCTGTCCATGACTATTGTGAACCTCTAAATGCATCTCAGAGAACAAAACCATTAGCTTCCACTCACCACTGGACTCCTGCACTTCCCATATCTTGGTCCTCCTGCTCAGTGCATCAACCACTGCATTACCTTTTCTAGGCATATATGCAAGCTCAAAGTCAAATGAATGAAGGTATTCCACACACTGTCACTATCTCAAATTCAAATCACACTGAGTGAATATGTATTTGATAATTTTTTGGTCTGTGTACACCACATATTTCTCCCCCAATAAATAATTTCTCCAGCAGTGAAAAGAATGAACAACTAAAACCAACTCAAGATCATGCATCGGGTAATTTCTCTCATGTGGCCTCAAATGATGAGACCCGTACACAACTACTCGATATCCCTGCATAATCACTACTCCCATCCCAATACTTGATGCATCATAATACCTAGTGTAACTCTTTCCCGACTTTGGAAATATCAGTATTAGTGCTGAATAAAACATCCCTTCAAATCCTGAAAGGCTACATTACAAGAATCTGACCATTCAAACTCCACACCTTTCTTAGTTAAGCCCATCATCTGTGCTGATAAGCATGATAAGTCCTTTATAAAATGCCTATTGTAACCATCTATCCCCAAGAAACTCCATACCTCAAAAAAATTCTTGGGATTCTCCTAGGTAACTACCGCTCTCACCTTCTTAGGGTCCACTGAGACTCCCGTATCTGAGATAATGTGACCCAGGAAGAGAATTTGATCTATCCAGAAGTTTCATTTTTTGATTTTAGCATATAACTGATGCTCTCTCAGTGTATTAAAAACGATCTCAGGGTTTTTGGCATGGTCGTGTCTATTTTGAGGATACACCAAGATATATTCCATGAAAACCACCACAAAAAATCTAGGTAAGGATGGAACACTTAGTTCATCAGTTCTATGAAAACTAACAACACGTCTGTAAGACCAAACAACATAACCAAGTACTCATAAAGACCATACCTGCTATGAAAAGCTACGCGTGGTATGCCTGCTGGTCAACATGTACCTGGTGATATCTCGACCTCAAGTCAATCTTTGAGAACACTCAATCTCCTCAAAGCTGATCAAACATGTCATCAATCCATGGTAAGGGATATCTATTTTTGACCGTCAACTGGTTCAATTTCCAATAGTCCACGCATAACCTAAGGGGGGTACTGTATGACTTTTTCTTGAAAAGGACCAGTGATCCCCAAATAGAAGTACTGGGTCGGATAAAACCCTTAGCTTACAGATCTTCCAACTGCCTCTTGAGCTCTTGAAACTCCGTCGTAGTCATCTTGTAAGGAAGAATGAATACCGATGAAGCTCCTAGAACTAGCTCGACAGTGAACTCCACCTCTCTAAATAGAGGTAAGACTGAGAAGTCATCTGGGATGATGTCTCTGAAACAATCAAACACTGGAGGAAAATCTTATAGACATGTTCCATGATCATCCATATATAAACTCACAATCTGGGCTATCATCCCACCCAAACCATGATACTCGGGTCCAACTCGACTAGTCTGGACATCCCATTCTCCCTTGTATAGAAAATACCCACCCTTTGGTGATATAAAACTCACTCTGTGGTGATAACAGTCAATGAAGGCCTAATAGGATACCAGCTAATTCATTCCGAGGATAACATAAAACCCCATCATCTCTAAGACATAGTGATTCCATAGAAAGTGATACCCACCAATCTTAAGGGGGAACTCCTTGCACTGATTCAAACCTATAGTTTTGATCCCTAGCGGGGTGTCAAGCGTCATAATGTTCTCAATGGTATAAACACAGAGCCCAATGCTCTCCAAAATGGGCACAAATATAAAACTATGTGTTTCACCAGTATAAAAAAGTATATAAGATAAAATAGAGGCAAATAGAATAGTACCTCTAATAGTAGAAGGTCCAGGATCCTGCTCCTGTTGGTTATATTGCACTACATATGTATGACCTGTACCATGGCCCTGTGACACAGCCTGGATACCCTGAGTTAACCTACCCTGCGGTCACTGATATCTTGGGGTCTGGCTACCACGACCATGACCACTACCATGGTCTACATGCCCTAATGTATTCATGTTTCCAGATTGGTGTGAAGCTACTGACCCTGCTCCTGCACGTGGAGTTTGTAAAAAACCTCTCTCACTAGCCACTAGTGGAAACATCCTGCAGAAGCGCTATAGATGGCCCATATTGCCGCAAGCTCAGTACTCAACTGGGTCCTTTAGGCACTAGGGACTTAGATGTCCAACTCTTCCACACTGATAGAACCTCTTCTAGCTACCATAAGATACATCCAAACTGCTCGTATTTCCACGAGAAGACTCCATATGATGCTTCTTGCTTCCTATCGAGACGGTACATGATCTTGGTACCGAACTTCCCTAGCTCACTCCCCCAGATCCCCATAGGTTGTACTCAGTAATCAGCACCTGATTCATAATAGAATGTACATAAGGAAACCTAAAAATGTTCACTTGATCTCAGATGTCGTACTGAAGACCATCCTCAAAGCATCTAGCTCTCAACCCCTCATCACCCACTAGAACAGGTGTGAATCGTTGAAGATATTTTAAGCGAGAAGAATAGTCCATCACTGACATAGTACCCTGCTCCAGATTCATGAACTCCCAGGCTCGATCGGCCCTGAGGGTCTTAGGAAAGAAGTATTCATAGAAGACTATCTAGAAGTTTCCCCATTCCATGTCCCTATGGTGCTCTGTCTGCGTGATAACATCCCACCATCTCTTGGAGGAATCTCATAGCATATAAGTCATGAGATTGACCCTCCTCTCAGAAGGTGTATCGAGATGCTCAAACATTGTCAGCACTGATTCTAGCCATGATTCCTATGCCTATAGTCCTCCATCCCTTGAAAAAGTAGGCGGATACTGCTATTAGATTATATGTGTCAGCTCTGCCATAGATGTGGCAGCCTACATTGCTCCCTGGAAGGTCTGCATGAACCTCACAAAACCTTCTCATTACTGTACGTCGGCACTCGTGTCTGGTATAACGACTGGTGATAAATCTGGCACAATTGGAGGATTCATTGGTAGCCCATGGCCTACCACCTCCAGTGTATCCTCACCACCACTCTCCTGGCGCACTTTTTTAGGTCTTTTTGGAGGCATTTTTCTGTAAATTCTAGAACACACACCTCAACACTAGTTTAATGAATAGAAAAATGCAACTCAGAAGTGAAAAACGGGACAAAGAAGGAAGAATACTCAAGTTTTTTAAAACAGGAGTACATGGCATGTATAACTACTTATACGATGTGTTATCCTAAGTCCTTTCATGAGAGTATACTTATTCCTCACATAGCCATGTAACACCCCATACACACAGTGTTTTATTGAGTTTCCTTCCTGCCTAGGTACCTTTACATGGCTTGTTCACCCTAGACACAACGTGTACTTAAATTCTTTTCATCTTCCCGTGTGGTTAGTCACACAGCTGGATACATGGTCAAATTCTACATAGCGTGTACTCACATTACACGACATGTACTAATCAAATCTTGACAACCCATGTTCCCTCCTCACATGGTAGGTTACATAGTCAGGGATTACATGGCATGTATACATGGTACACAACATGTTCTTCTTAATATTTCGAACACATTATTCCCTGAACAAGAAGAACAAATGGTATGTTAGGATAGACTACACACTGTGTATACTAGGTTTTCAGGATAGAAACTTCAGATTGCCCAAAAAAATCCCTATTTTGCAGGATACCAATCAGAAGGATGCCAAATTCTGATCCGTGAGGGCCGATACTCCCCACGAATCAAAGTTTGGCACCCGAGCAGAACACATAATAATACAATTATAGGTAAAATATGAATCATGATCTACCAAATTCTGGTCCAAGAGGTCCCATACTCCTTAGGAACCAAATTTTGGCATTGATTTAATCCAAACCACAACATGTACCAATATACCTATCACAATAGAAGTCATAGCTACCACATCCTCTATCACAACAACATGAAATAACGAATGAATCCTAGATGTCATGGAATAATGCATGGAATGTGATCCCAACAATTTCCTATATGATGCATGAGATGGAATAACCTCATCTCATCAGGTTGAAACTAAAATAGAACCCAAAATTGCATCAATATTAATAGAAAAAATCAAGTGCGTCACCCAACAGTGAAATCAAATCAACTGTAATAGCTCAAAATTTAAAGATCACAAGTCACTTTGAGGCAATTTGTCTTTTCCCTATACATGGGTTAGCTACTCCTAGGAACAATTTGTTACCAAATACATTTTTTCCTTCCAATCCAATCTATTGGATCCAAATTTTAAGTCAAAGAATAAAGAAACCTATAATACCACTTTGTAATGTCCCGACCTGGCTTACCACTAAACCGATAGCCGGACCAGTTGGCAA
The DNA here is from genome assembly GCA_963277665.1 of Viscum album. Classification (NCBI taxonomy): domain Eukaryota; kingdom Viridiplantae; phylum Streptophyta; class Magnoliopsida; order Santalales; family Viscaceae; genus Viscum; species Viscum album. The sequence continues at coordinate 1,074,415,878 of OY728157.1, read as the reverse complement.
CATGGCCTCAACCAAATTTCCCCAAATTCTAGAGGCTACCAAATAGCAGTGAGGTCCTAGGGTGTGATAGTTGGGAAACTATGCCCTCATTAGTAGAGTGTAACACAACAGAATAAATATTAACAAATAGAGGAAGAAATAAACAACATGTAAATGAAACAAAATAGAGGAAGTATGATAGATAAATATCCAAGTATAAAACCATACAAATGATAATGAAGAATATTATATGTTATAAGAAATCATCCAAAACAGGATACACTACAATCAGATACAAATACAATACGAGTACAGAATAGAAATAAAAGTTAGAAGCATCACAAGCCTCAGCTTGGTCCCATGCCCTCCTTCTCCTAAGAAGTAATCAAGTAACTGTATAAGGTGCTTCCCCTTATCTACACCTGCAATCATATAATCTGTATGGGCCCAAAATAATGACCCAAACAGGGTGTGAGACTAATCCAAGTAGGCAACCACCAAATATCCATGCCTAACAGTTAGTAAATATATGCAACAACTGTAAGTAAAAATAGTAACTAGGAAGTACTCAAGTAAACTATCTATTTTTTTTTATGTTCTTAGTAGTTCAATTTAATTTAAGTACAAATATCTTGAGATTCGTCCTTAGCCTGCCAATCCACCATATAGAAGTAATCATAGAAAATGTCTCAAAAGATAACCGAGATACAAAGTGAAGACTGACTCCAAGCTTGTGCCTTGGCTTGACAGATGTGTCATAAGTCATTCTATTTCATTGAACAAGTTTTGTGATCTTTAAAAAGGTCTCTAAGTCTATCCAATGCCCATAGAACCCCCATACCAAAGTAACTGTCAACTCATGACATAACCATTTAGCATTTAAGAATATCAGCATTTCAACATTTAACCATTTGTTTAGTTTCCAATAGATCCCATTTTAGGTATCCCTCAATGGATCATGATTCGATTGGAATTTACAGATAAGTCTCAGTGAGCCTGACCACTAATACTATGGCTCGCTCACGACCTTTAAGTAATTATCCTATTGAGTCCGTCCATTTCCTTTTAACTGAGACAATGGTTCACCCAAGGTAAGCAAGGTGTAATTAGTCACATGAGCCTGACCTTGTCTTTTAACTGAGACTATGGTTCTCCCATAACTAATTACCTCTTTAAATCATTTATCATTTCATTTAAAAAACAACACATGTGAATTAAACTATCACATGGATTTAAACATAACAACTCATGTGGGCATTTCACATAACAATGTATAACTCTAATCAACCACAGAAAGGGAAAACATTCACATTCCTCAAAGGCGTTCTTGACAAATAGAAAACAACGGGAAACACACCCATTGGGTGTCCCTAAATCAAAAAATTCAGCAACCACATGATTCAATTTCATATAATCAAATACCTAAGCATCATTAGGCATCAAAATATTTTAATTCTAGAGAAAAAAAATACCCAAAAATGGTCTAATACCATTTTGGAACATATAATAAACTCAAAATTTAATGAAAGGCATAAGACAACCTATCTCAACGTCGTATAACTGGTATAATCTAAATCCGATCCTTGAATCGTACTAGAGCGACGTAGATATAAGAAAAGAGGTAAATCATTCAACCTTGAATAACTTCTTAAATAACAAAAATCATCAATAACGTCTCAAAGAGAATAAATATCTTACTGAGAGGGATCCAACGAAACCGACGACACTTGAATCGGGTTTCATATGATGAAATGGGAGAAGGAAACGTTCTCACGACTCCTTCTTCACCTGGTGGATCCTCTATCCATAAGAATAGAAAACGAGGATACTACCAGTTTTAAGCCAATTTTTAGTATTACATAGTATGTAAATACATATACACAGCATGTATATTATTTTACTATTCATAATTCCACCAACTTACTTTACATGTCCCGCATCGACCTTGCTGACATGACTACACAGTGTGTACTAAGGAGTACATGGCATGTAGTGGATTTTTATTCTCTCCCAGGCCAATGAACTCACAATCTATGTATTCTCATCCAATATGGCTAGAATAAATGGTGTGTATATAGGAGTACACACTATGTTCTACTAAAACTTAACATTCTTTTTCCAGTTTTCCATGTTTTCTCAAAAACAACTCAAAGGAAAAGAAAAATGAAGAAACAATACCTCATAAGAAGAACCAGGTTCTTATAATGGAAGTTATTGTAATATGTTCTAGTTTTGGATTTCAAATAGAAATACCCTTATTCTAAGGGTATATTTAAAATGTTTTTAATGTTTGGGTGAATTAAATCATTTTTTAATGTTTTTTGGAAATGTGTTTTATATAAAGTGAAAAATAGATTGGAATCCCAATGCATGTTTTTATGTTAAAGGCCCAGTTGGAACTTTTGTTTTAAAATGTTAATCGGAAAGACAACCCTTGATTTCCCAATTTATTATTTACTTCTTTCTTAGGTTCTTGTTCACTATGTGATTCTTGTTTCTCCCCTTATGTGGTATTGTTCTTGATTATGACCTGTGTATATTTTTATATGTGGGGATATTCATAATTGGGTGTTAGGGGTGAGGGTAGCTATGGTCATTCCTATTGTGTTAGTCCTGGATTGTTTTCAATACACCTCAATTACTTTATTGTTCATGGGAGAACGAGTACTAAGTGACGGACCTAGATTATTCTTATAGTTGGTTCACATACCGCTAGTTGGCTACTAGTTGTTTTAAGCATAAGGACCTTGTGGGGGTTGGTTATCATAATGATTCTTTGTCAGCTAATTAGATGACTGGTTATTGAACTTAAGAATAGACTGATATATAGTTTGTGAGTGGTTTACTCATATATGGTTAGGTGTTTGTATATTAAAAATCCTTATGTAGAGCCCATGACATGTTCTATTGTTCAGTGAGTTTTAATTTATGGTAGTCTGATCTAGTGTTTTTTATATCATTTTCCATACTTTCATTATTATGAAACTTTTTATTATTATATCTAGTTTATTTCCTTGTGATATGTGGTTCCTTCTTATTTTCCTTGACATGTGTGGGTCTTTGGTTGTTTCCTTTGAAAAAAATGAGTTTTCAAAGATTTTGGAAATAATTTTTTGAATTTAAATACTCTTGTGTGGTTTATTTAAAGAGGACTTCAAAATGGATGTTTGACTTAAAGGATTGCTTCATTTAGTGTAATGTTTTAAAGTGACCATTTCCATTAAAAAATGAGTTGTTTTGTGAAATTTTAATGGGTGTGTGGTTTTGAAATGGATTAGACTGATGTATTTTTTTAAATCATATGTTCCATGTTTTTGAAAAAAAGATAAATGTTTTGGAAAGTGACTCTAGATATGTTTTTTATCCATAAGATATATGTGAAAATCCTACTTTTTAGGTTATTATAAAACTAGAATTGATGAATTACTTTATGAAACTTATTTAATAGTTTCAGCGGGTTGTGGTGACCTATTGTGGTTTTTATCTCACACCTATATATTTTAGGTTCCATGTTCCCAATTGTATTATATTTTATCATCATGGCTAATGTGGGGGTGATTTGGGTAGTGGTGGGAAACCAGAAGTCACATTGAAATGGTTTGGGATGGGTTGGAGTTTTTTGGTAATTGCTATTCCTTTTTTATCTAGTGTTTTATATTCTTCCTTTTTTGTTTTACCCTAGTTTATGATGTTGTATATATGTATTCAAATGGGTTAAATAATTGTATTTGGTTAAGACCTATTGGGATGTTCATTTATTTTAGAACTTTTATTTATTATTTTCCACTGTCCTTATCTATGATCTATGATAAATCATTCCCAAATGGAATCCTGTGATTCCCAGGCACTGGTTTCTAACCTTTGGAGATGGGGAAATCCCTTTGGGCCTTAAGGTGAATCGGGTTGTGTTCCAGATACAATGTCATCACAGGTCAGTTCACTGTAAAATGGTTCCAGAGGGTGGGACCTAGGTTCTGTAGAACCTATGTTATGTTAGATGTTTTTAGGTCAACATAAGAGGGCCCTTGTTATTTGTGGATGTATTGGTAGAAAGAATATTAAGTTTTTCCTAGCTTTAGAGGTAAGTGATGGAAGAGTCTAGTAAGCTCTTTCTTATATCGAACCTCAAGATTCTAGGGTATATTGGGTTTTGAATTCTGAATTCCAGATTAGTTTAGTCAATTTTTATTTTATTAAAAAAAAGTTATGTATGTTATATAGGGGGTTGATCTGTAGTTTTAGGGTGGAAATCAAGGAGTTTGTGGGAGATATAGTTGGATAGAATGGATTAGGAAAACATTTGGTTCCCATGTAATCAAGTCTGCCACATTAGTAGTGTGCATTACATGGTTGGAACTCAGTTTCTCAATCCATGCTGCCAAAGTCTGCACAACACTATTTATTTCTTAATTAACTTTTTTTTGAATCCTATCAATTATAGATTCTCCTAATTTTATTTTCATTTTTTGGAGGTGAATTGAGAAGTGTTTTTCTTCCATTTAAGGGATGTATTCCTCATAAACCTTGTTTTAATTCTTATGTAGTTACTTGTACATGATTGATTTATAAAACCTTGGTTTGGAAAATTGAAGGGGATTTTTTAAATGATTTTTTAATGGTTGGATTGAGGAATTATTTTAAAAATGGTTTCCTCCTTTTTGAATGTTTTTTGTCCAAAGGGAAAATTATTTGAATATCATTCCTTATATTCTTGGTTTTCAAAATGAAATGGAATTTTATGGTTTTCCATGTTTTGGAAGTGTGTTTTTACACTAAGGTGGTTTTGTTTTTAATGTTTGGGTTGGATTGGTTTTCAAGTGTTCCATAGAAGCAGCAAGGTGGTTGGAAGAGATTGAGGTGATCCTTAATTCTCTTGGGACACCTGAAGCTTCACGGGTGAGAGCTATTGTGTCATTTCTTTTTGATTTATTCGAGTTTGGTGGGAATCTTTAGTACCTTCTCAATCACATGAATGTATGTATTAAAAGTTTTTTGGATGGTGTTTATTTAATATTTCTTCCTTGAGGATGTCAAAGTGGAGAAGGATCTTGAGCTTTTGATCCTTTTGTTGGGTGACCAATCGATGAGGGATTACACCAATCACCTTTTTAATTTGGTTGTATTTTCTCCAAAATAGCTAGTCAACAACTTTGTGAAAGCTTGTTCATTGGAGGTGGTCTTCATATAGATTATAATTCAGTTATAATTGAAATGGACATGGATTTTTTTTAAAAAGGTTGTCCGTGAGGTCATGCGAATGGAAACTAACCTATCTTGGAAGTTGTTGGTGGGTGGTTCATTAGTTCCCTCGAGAATGTAATGGAAACATAGTGGGAATAAGAATAACCTGATGAGTAAGGAGTAAAAGTATGATGAGCCAGAGCCTGTAGAAAATAGTCCCTCTAATGATAAGGGAAGATCTCTTGTGTGATTCCAGTGTGGGGATCTAGGGATTGCTAAGATATCTTATCTAAAGTCTCCTTGAGTTTTACTCAATTGTGTCTAATTAGTTCATTTGATAAGTTTTTTAAGCTTGGTTTTCATAATAGGCCTTGAGTTTGATCCTTTGTGGATGGGTTGGATATTTTGGGAGCTTTGGAAATATATTCTGTGATTTTGTGGATAATTCCCTTTTTGGGGTGTTTAGATGGATGGTTTGAATGTTGTTTTAATACATGATTTTTTTTCATGTCTAATTATTTTCCCCCACTTTAGTGGGTGTTTTTTGTGGTTTTCCAGCTTTTTATTGTTATTTTTTGGTTGGTTGTGAGTGTTTCTTTTTGAGCCTCATGGTTTTGTTGAACCTTAATTGAGAGTTTTGGTTGTTCCCATAATTTTGTTAAGCCTTTAAGGTGTTTTTTGTTTGGACATGAGAGAGTAATTAGGAGAATTATGGGATAGCTAGGGTGTGTGATCTACCAATAGAGTTTTGTATACTAGATTGTGTTTGGTCGTGGCCATTTAGATGCACTATGTAGGGGTGATCCATGTTTTGATATTGGGTTACCTTAATGTTTCATGACTCAAAGAGAGATCCCATGTAATATTTTGAGGCATCTTGTGGCTGTTCTTCATTATTTTGGGTTTGGAAGTTATTTTGGGTAGAGAGTGTGTTCCTCTTGTGATTTCTTATTATTCAAAGATGCATTTCTTAGTGGTTTTCCATTTCTACACCATTCTAGAAGAACTCTAAATGGATAGGAGAACATGTTAAATTAATTCTAAATTATGGGGAGACCATGTTAGGTATCTCGTTATTTGTATAAATTCTTATTATAGGTTTTTTTTTAATTTTTCTTGGATATGTTTGGTACCTTATGGTTGATTAGTTTAGTCTCTTCTGAGGATTTTAGTTGTTTTCTTGAAGGTTAAGTGGTTTTGAGTGGTTCCTTTGGTTAGGTACTCTTTGGAGAATTTTTTTTCTTTTCCTATTATTTTGAGTTGACTTTCTTGGAGAAAATTGTAATGGTGGGGAGTTTGTGACACCCCACACATCAAGGTGTTGTTCTTCACATAATTTTATCTTGCCTTGACTGGCGTTGAGTTTTAGATGGCGACAGGATAAAAATTCATGTTTTGGATTCTTTTTTAAGATGATCATGATTAACCCTTACAATAATGAGTAACTGTAAAGTTTTCATATGGGTGGATCATTTATTTTGACATAGCTATTTTTCATGACATTGGCATGGTTTTCTAAACTATCTAGAGATCCTCTTAAGCCATGTGGGGCCTTGGGAGTGTCAGGGGTGAAGCTCGATATTTTTTAAAATCATGAAACACCCGAGGAGTAACCATGTGAGTGATTTATTGGCCTATACAGAGGCTAGTGCATAGTTATCTCATAGTTTTTAAAACCGTATGGCTCGTCTAGGTGTTTAAAAATTGAGAATTTTGAATTTTCCCCTCTATTTTAGGGGGTTTCACCACCATTTCTTCCCCCATATGCCAGCTATCCCTTGATAGATCTTGTAGAAGATCCAAACATTTGATCTATTGATTTATTCCCTTTATTTGGTGTTTTAAAAGAGGTTTTAGGTGTGTATTCACTCTCTTTCACACCCTTTTCCTTCTACCTTTCTTCTCTCTTGGTTTTGGATCCCCCCATGAACCATAGACCTCTTGTGCCTAATTTTAGGGTTTTGAATGGATCTAATGTAGGGGTTTTTGGTGCCTAAGGTTTTTTGACACAATTTATATCCATATGGGCATGGTCATAATTGAAGTAGACGTGTTCTAAAGAGGTTCTTATTGGTTCTCGTCTCTTTTAGGTAGGTGTTACCATTCAATTGTTTCATTTTAGAATTCAATGTATTCTAGTTATTTGTAAAATTATTTTTATTGAAATTATGAATATATGTGATATTTTTGTGATGATTTGAAACCATTTCATTTTTTTTGATCTTAGAATAAATGGAAATCATGGAAATTACCTGTTTTAATGTTTAAAATGGAATTTTTTATTATGCCAAGCATCTTGTGAGATTTTTTATGGATTTTTGAAAAGGTATTCATGTTGTGTAATGTGTTTGTCCTGGTTTTGATTTTCAATGACTGAAAAAAAACATCTTAAAAGGAATTTGGTTTTGAAGTGAGGTGATGACCTCAAAATGGTTTATAAAGGAGTTCATTGATGTATTTCAAATGGTGATTTAAAATGTGTGTGTGATTTTCCAATTGTGGAAATTCCTAGGTGGATTATTTTAAAATGGTTTGATGGAAATGGTTATCCTATGAACTTTTTTGGGTTTCAAATAGAAATACCCTTATTCTAAGGGTTTATTTTTGATGTTTTGAATGTGTGGGTGATTTTTATCATTTTAAAATGTTGTTTGAAAAGATATTTTATAAGACAATAAAAAGGGATGTGTATTTGGAGCCATGTTTTGGTGTTAAAGGAATAATTGACACTTTGATTTTTAAATAGTGATAGGAAATACACCCCTTGATTCCCTCATTTCTTATTTAACCCTTACATGGGTTCATGGTCAATATGTGATTATATTTTCTCTCCTTGTGTGGGAATGTTATTTCTTATGATTTGTGTTTTGTTTTATATGTGGGGATATTCATAATTTGGTGTTATGAGTGAGGGTAGATATGGTTATTCCTAGTGTGTTAGAATTTTCTTATTCACACTACGAATCACATCTATTATTGTTTATGGGAGACTGGGTACTAAATGGAAGACCTTGCTTGTTTCGTTGGTTGGTTTACATGATGATTGTTTCCCACCAGATGTTCTAGGAAAAAAGGCTAGGTGAGGGTTGTTTGTCACAATGATGCTTATGTGGGATAATTAAAATGCCATTTAATAAACATCAACATAACTCTGTAGTTGGTTCATGAGTGGTATACTCATATATGGATTGGTGCTTCACACATTAGGAATCATTAGGTAGATCCCATGACACATTCAATTGTTCGGTGAGTTTTTATTTAGGGGAGTTTGATATAGTGTTCATTTGTATCATTTAACATTATTTCATTATTATGGAACCTTTTCTTATTATATTTGGTTTATTTCCTTGTGATATTCGGGACATGCTTGTTTTGATTGACCTGTGTGGGTGTTTTTTTATTTCCTTTGAAAAAATGTGTTTTCAAAGATGTTTGAAATCCAGTTTTGAATTTAATGATTATTGTGTGGGTTCTTTAAAGTGGAATTCAAAATGGGTGTTTGACTTAAAAGATGGATTCAAATGTTGAAATGTTTTAAAGGGACCATTTTCATTAAATTAAAACAAATGAGTTATTTTGATAAATGTGAATGGGTGTATTGATTTGAAATGTATTAGTATGGTGGATTTGTTTTCAAAACATATGTGTTCATTTTTGAAAAAAAGAGAAATGTTTTGGAAAGTGACTATGGATATGTTGGGTTTTCCATGAGATATATGTGAAAAATCCTACACTCAAGTTTATTCTCAAACTAGCATTGATGAATTACCTTATTAAAAATGTTGCATAGTTTCAGTGGGTTGTGGTGACCTATTGGGTTTATTATCTCACACATATATATTTCAAGTTACAGGTTGCCAATTGGATTATATTTGATCATCATTGTTGATGTGGGGTGAGTTGGGTGGTGGTAAACAACCATAGGTTTCATGGAGATGGTGAATGCTAGGATTGAGTTGTCTGGATTTTTTTTCATTTTCATCTAATGTTTTATATTCTTTATTTATTGTTTTTCCCATATTGTTTATATTATATACACATATGAAAATGGTTTGAATCATTATAGTAGGTTATTACCTATTGGTATATTCATTTATTTTAGATCTTGAATTTATTTTTTTCTACTGTAATTTTATTTTATTTGGGAGAAATCATTCTCAAATGGATTCCTATGATTCCCATACACTGGTTTCTAGCCCATGGGGATCGGGAACACCCATCAAGATTTGTGCTGAATTGAGTCAAGTAAAGGATATTGTGGTAGCCTAGGAGTATTAATTAGATTCCTCTTGATTCAAGATAGAAATATTTTTTTATACCAAAGCTTCCTTCTAATCCCATTCTAGGACCAGTCAGAACTGTGTCTACTGAGGATTTGTTAAATCTTTTTTCTACTCCACCCTCTCTGAAAGATATACCCAATATCCCTTCTCAAGGAGAATATATTTATGATTCTTATCCCCATATGGAACTAGTATCAATGGAAGATTTATAGGAATAATCTAAGGCTTATCTCATATAATTTGAGAGTCCACTTGGTGTGTTCTATCCTAAATACATTTAGTGAACATTATTTGGATTTGGATGAATCTATTTTATCTTATTATTAGAGTATTAATGAACCTTAAAAATTTTATACACCTCCATACTTTCCTACCACTTCTCATAAATCTTGAACTTCTTATGTACCACCATCAGTAATAACTTCTTTAAATTTAATTCATTTCATGAATGATATTTTTGATGTTCTAAAGCATGTTTTTTACTATTATTTGGAAAAATAATCATGTCAAGGATGAGGATATTGAATACACTATTTAAAGTGTTTTTCTATACATCTAGCCTAAGTTTTTCCTCAAAATAGACCATATTAACTATGAGATTTGATCCTTTGTAAGATAAATGGAATGATTTGGAGGACTCATTGGAGAAATTCAAGTTTATTTATCATATTTGATGGTTTACATGGATAGAATGTATCTATAAGTTATTTGAAACACTTATAAAACTTCCATTTCTACTTTAGAACATCCTTTCACCTCATTATCTATTGAAGAGGATTTTATTTAGAGTATGATTGATGAGGATATTCAGAACATCTTGGATAGTTTCAATGATATTAAAAATCAGTTGTGAATGGAAATTTCTTCCCATAGAGAAAAGAAATTTGATTTGATTCATGATGAATCAATCAAGAATTCCATAGATAAATGTGTAATAATGGGTGAAATAAAGTATTATCTGAAAATTATTTACATCAATGCAGGTCAAAAATCCCATTGTATTTAATTGTTTAGATATTTTAAGATTCCACCTTTAAAAATATTTTTCTAAGCAATTGTGTTGAATTTATTAGTGATAACTTCTCCACTCAATCAATTCATGTAATAAAAGGATGAGTTATTTCAGCTAATAGTGCCTGAAAAAAGGGATATAATAGGCATTAAAAGAATTTTGGAGCCTTACATGTATGTTACCAATACCCCAGTCTTGTAGCCAAAAATTCTAATAATACCTTCCATTCCTCCCACCCAAGCCTCAGCCTCAACCTCAATATCTATTTCTATTCCAACCTCTACCTCACCTATTGTACCTCCAATAGTAAATTTTAGTATCACTCTTTCCCAAGATCATATCCACATCTTTATAATAAAAAAAGGTACATCCATTCCTAGATATACTTCCACTTCACATCTTACTCTTGTTCATTATCCTTTTGATGACAAAGTAAAGGACCCCTCTATCCCTTTAGATAATGAGGATTTGAATTTTGATTATATTTTGATAAAGAATATAATGTCTTGAACATAGAAGCTTAGAGTTAGTGCCTTAATTTATTACATTTTCGTCGATACAATATTCAAATCCTAAGGGACTGAATAGTTTAGTATTTTTGGAAAACCATATTAAAAATATGATACCCATAATACACTTGGACAAGAAAACAAAAACATGACACAAAATAAAATGAAATAAAATAAATCCTTGAAACTCATTCAAAGGAATATTATTCATAACTTGGGGAAAGGAAACATAATAAGGGTGATATAAAATTCTTATTAAGGGTAAGTAAAGTTGAAGGAATAATTAATTGATGATATTAAATCAACATGGAAAGGAAAATAATGGATAACACATGGAATTAAAATAATTTGGTAAGGAATAATCAATATGGAAAGGTAAGAAAGGGAAACACATGACATTTATTCAATAAAATGAGAATTAAATTCATCCATAGATATATTGAATTAAAATCTCCTAGATAAATAGTAACTGAGTCTGAATGAGGAAAATTCTTAATTATTGGATGACGTTTTTCCTAGGTACATAGTACCTTTATAGTTAAGACCATTCAAAACATAGTTTATCATATCAGGTAAAAACCCATAAAATTTGGCCAACTAATTCATCTCATGAGACTAATTATGCATCAATGGTCAATCTATAACCAAGCCCCATGTGTTTTGTACATGTCTAACACATTCCTCATATATTGAATAATCAATTAAATTAATAAAAAATATGACTTATCATAAAATATCCATATTGAATAAATAATATGGATTTATCAATAATTCCTCAGTGTAGGATTATTATCAATAATATTTCTTGATTTTTATGAATGTAAATAACATTTAAATACCATTAAAAAAATTCTTGAAGAAAATAATATTTAAACATTCTAAAGTGTCCCAAACCACTTTGAAACATTTGAAGTTATAATATCCTTAAAGTAATAACATTAAATAAAACCTATAATATCATGAGAATAACGAGATTCATGATATAATAGGTCAAAGGTAATTATATACACCATAAAAGATAAAGTAGGTGCATAAAATTACAATATTCCTCAATAAAATAAAATTGAGAAGAAATCCCTTACCATGTGTTTCCTTTTATGTGAACTTCCTTTAACCTATTGTATAATGGTTTTAAGAATGTTAATAACTTATTCTAGAACCATATTAATATTTATGATATTATATATTATCCTTTTATAAAATATTATTACCCATTTGTTAGTAATCCTTATTATTTTCAATATTTTGGGTGTTAATGGCCTAGTTTCTTGAGTAAGTTTTGACTTGTTATTTATTTTTATAATTACATATATCATGATTTCATAATCTAAAGAATGTAAACCATTATGTAATTATCATATATATTCACTATATAATTATTTATAATAATCTATAATATTTATAGATAATAAATGAAATAAATCATTTATGGAGACAATAGTCCATATGTACGCATGAACACTACTTTCATTTCTTTGCTGGAGATAAGAAATAAAATGCACCGTTAATGGAGACAATAGTTCATACGTATGCATTCACAATAATATATATGTATGTTATAATTCAATTATAATATTTATTTCATATATTTCACATATTTTTATTAAAACTATCATTTATACATTCTATGTATAGCGTGAACGAATCACAACACTTTGAGGAGGCGGTAGTCCACACTTCCACAAACGATGTTATCATATTTCCACAAAATGGAAAGCATAAAAGTATATTCTATATAAAAATTTAGGAAGCATAAATACATTATAAATATATTATATATCATATATAGATAGAATGTCTATCATAATTCCCAACCATGAATGTTGGTAAAGGAAAAACGAACGACATCGTTTCGTGAGGCGGTAGTTCATCGGACACACAAATGGTAAGTTTGTTACCCATTTGATAGAAGTGTGTCTATTTATAGGTATAAATATTAATATAAAAAAATATAATTATATTTAGTATACTAAGGTTATTATTTAATCATGTAATAATAATATTTTAGGGTGTGTAAAATGTAAATAAAACAAACGATCTTGAGGAAGGATGTTACCTCTTCTTTGGATAACTCCTTTTGGTTTTCCCCAAAGGGATTCCTTGGATGAATTTATGTCCATAGTGAGGCTTATATAATTAATGGAGGGATGTTGGGAGATTATTTGAGCAGATTTTGGGTGATAAAAATGGATTTAGAGCTGTGAATAAGTTGTAGGATTGAGTGTATTTTTATAGCGGAGGAGGAGTGACATTTCTATAAATTTCTTAAAAGGGAATTACACCCATGTTTTTCCAATATAAAGTGGCTCCAATATTGGTAAAAATTAAATAAAAGGGATTTTAGGGTATAAATGTTTCCATAAAATGGATTTGGACAAGTTTCTATGTCATTTTTGGCTATACATTTAAGGTTTAGCCATTTGTTAAGCTAATTTTTCTCTTAATTGCTGTAATTAATTTTAATCACTTTCAGTAATATTTTTCATCAAAAAATAAGTTAATATTATTATAAATTATAAATTATTTTTATTCCAAATACTAAATCCATTTTTTCAAATTCTAATTACATAAGTGACAGAAATTAATTTAAAATTAATCCCCCAGATGGGATGACAATGCTGGTTTTTAATGCAAAAATGTTCAAAAGTTTGCTATGTTTTTATATCCAATTTCAAAGTAAAATTGATTCCAATGACATAAATTGGATCAATTTATGCACTATTGATAAAATTAAACTTTAAAACTAATTAAAAATATAATTTATCCTTATAACTAAATTATAAGAAAAAGAAGTTTGGAATTAAAATTCAGTATTTTTCACTATTCATCAAAAAATGAAACATCATAGAAAAATACTAAAAATTTACCCTAGACTAATTTTAATGCTAATATTTAAAAAATTTAGTTTATTTTGACATATAAAACTTATAAAATTTCCAAAAAATGTATTTAAAATAGGTTCTCCATTAAAAGTTGGTATAATTACCTTTAGAATAAATATAAGGTTGTATAAGTAATATTGGATTTGTTCTTATCTTATGACTATGGAATCTATTGGATGAATATAGAAAATATTTTATTGAAAATATAATATATATATTTCATTAATATCATACAATAATATTAATTAATTTAAGTTATTAGGATAAAATACCTTTATGAGCATAAAAATAAAAATATTTCCTTTATATTCAATTGGTTTTTATTTTCATTTATAATTAATTGGAAACCAATGAATCTATATTATATTTATGTAAAAAATATATTTTAATAAGTTATTTAATACTATTCATAATATATAATTTAAAGACTAGGTTATATTTTATTATATTAAAAAATATATTTTTAATAATATATTATTGTTCGTTAAAACTCAATTTTGCATATTATGCAAGTCATTGAGGAAGGTTAGTCTTATGCATAACAAATGATAACCTCA